>CM064867.1:29124975-30602475 GCA_032719365.1 Prinsepia uniflora | reverse complement strand
AGGACGGAATTTTCCCTGGTCTAACACTTCATGTCATACGGGATCAGGTATGTCCCACAATAATCCTGGGGGATTTGGGATGGGTCCTGACAAGTGGTACCATAGTAGGTCCTGTGCGTCACTCTGGGGACAGGTCGAGGATGTGATGTCTCTGCAACTGTAACAACCCGTCGTCAATCTAATACTTAGGGTAAGAGTATGAGGATTCAGTGGAATCGAACCCTAGTTAGATTACGTTTCGCACTAGGTGAAATAGTTTAGGGTTCGATTGGCATAGGATGCTGCATTTTTCCGAGAGGTTGAATCCCGAGTATGATCGATCTTCGTACGAATCTAACGGCTTAGAGTCGTAGTGGTACTGGAGATAGGATTCAGGAGACCTGTAGACACAATATGACGACCTGAGAGTCGGGACCATCGAGTAGCCATGACGGACATGGAATGGAGTAAAGTGGAACCAGTGGATGTCGGACGTTAGGATCGTCCACGATCGAAGTGAGGATCAGAGATTATACTGCTGGGAGCAGTCAGGTGCACCATGACCCTAGTTCAGAGTATTGGGAGTAGGAACGTTGGATCCTATTGGACGAGAGACGCCATGTTCTTGTGAAGGCCAGCGGGTGAGAACCGTAGAGTTACGAGGGGACAAGGTCCTCAGATTGTGGTTACTAGTTGTTGGGACACCAGTGTCGGAGTACTATGACTTTTGGGGTCGAGAGTGTTGGATTGGTCAGGATGGACGTGCTGTAGGGAGCAGCCGAGTTACAATAACCCTAGTTGGCAAGTGATTAGACAAACTACCAGGAGAGTGGTACTTGTTGATCGGATTCCAAGGCGGACCGATCGGTGGTTCCGGCGGTGAGTTGACCGTATAGGTTGGAAGTCTCACTGGTGTTGTGTGTGGGTTATGTCGGTACGAGCTAGTGGTAGGTACCACAATCGAGGCTAGATTTTTTGGTGGTTATTGAGACGTGGGGAACGTTCATTTTCTTGTACGGAGTGTAAGAATGGTCGTACCTGGAGTGTGGGGTACGAGGGAGGCATAGCCCTCCGACCCAAGAAGAGATAAGTGGAGATTGCTCAATAGAAGCAAGGTTTAAGGCTTGGTTGATTCACACTCCGCTTGGCGGCGATGAGATGACGTTAATGAGGAGAGATGAGGGTATCTTAGTCGCGATGTGCTCATAGTTAGTTTCTACCACTACACAACGAGAAGGATTCGTCGCCTAGTGTAGATTCTTGGGAATCGTGATGGAGATGGTTTGGTTGACTGCGGTTGACCATACCTCCTAAGTTTCGTGTAGGCTTGTTTGAGGAGAAATCCGATGGTGAGAAATAGAATGGGTCATTATAGTAGTTATGGACAGTTGTCGTTGGTCGAAAAGAGTGGACAACGCGAGTTCTTTCCTGGGGATTAGTGGCCGGTTAGAGATGCGACCAAAGAGTCGAGCGGTACATCGGGTTAGGATGAATTGACATCCTTTTGGAGGTGCATAAACAATCATAAACGGATAGGCGAGTTGGATTAATTACGAACACGTGGATGATGTCCGAGTGAGCTGAGGACTTGGACTTAGTTTGTGATCAAGTTCAGTAGACGTGCCCTAGAGTGGTAAATAGGTGAGTTCGATGGGCACTGAGCTGGACAGAGAGGATCTTGAGTGGCACGGTGCGAGGTATGAGCTATACCTGGATTAGCGGTGTAAAATATGGCCTATACCTGTGGGGGGGGGGGGGGGGGGGGGGCGGGGACAGGTACCCTAGGTCGCTGTGGACGGACGACACAAGTGTTAGGTGCTGGAATTTGATCCCATAAGGATTGGGACGTGCGAATTAGGTTATCGACGTGAACGGCGATAGAAGAAGCCAAGGAGAATCAATGGAAGTGTTTAGTCCTGAAGGATAGGATTAAGCATTATAGTAATTATCATAGAATACTCTTAGTCGGAGTAGGAGGACTTCTAGCTCAGTCATTGGAAAAGTTAAGTATGCTTCCAACTTGGTTGCAACTACTCTCGACTTAGAGGCCGGTGAAGGAGACTTCTCGTTTTGTGCTCTTTAGCAAATAATGCTGGGTGTCGGAGGATGACATATGATGAACTTTGATGTCGTCATCTTCAACTTTCCACATGTGGGTCGATGAGGAAGGAGATGATAGCTAAGGGTTCAAAGAGGGTGTAAGAACTGAACACCTAGGCTGTGGGTCAAATTTGAGTGACTTGGAGATGAGATGATTCTTGGTGTCACTGTAGGTGACAAGTAAGTGCATGAGGGGAGTCAGATTGAGTAGTGGCTTGGACATCAGATGATTCTTGGTGTCACTGGAGGTGACAAGTAAGTCCCTGAGGGGAGTCAGAAAAACACGAACTCTTACCTTCCAAAATTGAAGAAAACCCGAGTAATCTTCCTTCTCTGTTCTTGGCCACCACAGACGTCCTCCAGCCGCGGTTTCACTTCCTTTGGACTCGTCTCAGTCTCCAGGAGCTAAACTAATCAACCAAATCATGCATTAACCACTAAATCCCAGGTTACCATTTCTGAGCAGAAACAGAGAAACAGAGTTTTCTGAAAATGGCTTACCTTCACTCTGTTACTTCTCCGTAGCCACTACCACGATCCTCACATCTTCTTAGTTCCCTTTTTGTTCACTGATCACAACCACAAACAAAGTTCACAAAGGTTTGCACGTTGAGAGTTTCACGGTTTAGAGTTTTTATAGTTTCAAGCTTTTCCCTTTCGATCCACTTCTCCTTTCCTCCTCTCCATCTTCTCTCTCTTTTCCCCACTCTCACACCACAATTTCACTCCGGTTTTCACTTAGTCACACACACATAAACACTGATCTCTCTCACTCGACTAAGCCATATCACTCAAAAAATTAACCCTGCCCGTGTTATTTGTTCATCCAACCAAATTGGGAGGTGCTGGAACCAACCAGAAGAGGGACAGATGTCTCCACCTCCCTGTCCCCAGGTGAAAATATCCCACCATCAGGGACAGATGTCCTCATACCATTGATCCCCTTTTAAAAATCAGTCGAAAGACCATTTTACCCTTGTCTCACAAATTACCATTTTACCCTTAGCGCGTTTAGACCAAAATCCGAGCCATCCAAAGTCCGTTTACAGCGTGCCGCCTGTCATTGTACTCAGGGGATCGAGACCTGCCTAATGGTCCTTGATATATGTGAAAACCACATGTCATATAAAAATTCAACTTTGACCATACTATTTACAAGGGTAAAAACGTTATTTTTAAACGAAAGGTTCCCGAATTTACATTTTTGCCCTTTTTGACGTACCGGGCCGTTACATCCAAGAAGTTTTTATGTTCCCTGCATGATTGGTAGCAAATCTTTTGATAAAGTCATGCTAGACTTAGGTGCATTCATTAATGTTATGCCATATTCTTTATATGTTGCCCTAGGATTAGGTAAACTAAAACATGACGATGTTATCATTCAATTAGCCGATTTTTCTGACGTGTATCATAAGGGATACGTTGAAGATGTTCTTGTGCAGGTTAACTAGCTCATCTTCCTTGCGGATTTTTATGTCCTAGACATGGAGGATTCCCCTAAGAATCAAGCTCCACTGATGTTGTTAGGATGACTATTCATGAGAACTTCCAAAACAAAGATTGATGTATTCAATGGCACACTAACTATGGAAGTCTATGGAGAGGAAATAGGCTTTAACATTTTTGATGCCATGAGGTACCCTAGTTCCACTATTCAAACTACTTTTCTATTGATGTGTGCACTTCTATTGCAGAGAAACATCATGAGTCAATTGAAGAAGACACTCAATATGGTAATAAAGGAAGGAGTTGGCCTAACTCAACCGGTGGACGCCTGGATTGAAGACACGGGTTATGAACTAGAGCCTCAGATTTGGGAAGAAGTCATGGCGCTCAATGAGGCCCCCAAAATGGTAAATCCTCATATACCTTTGTCACTTCCAGTTAGTACTAATGAAACTCTTCCTTCAGTAGTTCAGGCCCCTATTCTCGAGCTTAAGGTTCTACCTGACCAGCTGAAGTACGCCTATTTCAGCCTTAATGACACTTTTCTCGTCATAGTGTCTTCTGCACTGACTGAATCACAGGAAGAAAGATTGGTACGTGTCTTGACGTAGTATAAGACAACCATTGGATGGACTTTTCCAGACATCAAGAGAATTAGCCCTACAACATGTGTGCATCGAATTTTGTTGGAAGGTAATGCAAAACCCTCTCGTGAAGCTCAACGTCACCTCCATCCTCTGATGATGGATGTCATGAAGAAAGAGGTAATCAAACTCTTAGACTGTGGTGTCATCTACCCAATTTCAAATAGTAAATGGGTCTCACCAGTCCAAGTAGTTCCGAAGAAAAGTGGAGTCACAGTTATTGAGAACAGTGAAGGTGAGCTCGTACCCCAAAGAATAGTGATCAGATACAGAGTCTGCATAGATTATCGGCGCCTTAACAAAGCAACCAGGAAGGACCACCACTTTCCTTCGCCTTTCATCGATGAAATGCTTGAAAGGTTAGCCAGTCACTCCTATTATTGTCTTTTGGATGGTTATTCCGAGTACAACCAAATCTGTATTCCTCAAAATGATCAAGAAAAAAGACTTTCACTTGTCCTTTTGGCACTTTTTCCTATCGAAGAATGCCCTTCGATTTATACAACGCCCCAGGTACATTCCAAAGATGCATGCTTTCTATTTTCTCTGAATATGTCGAAAAAAATAATTGAAGTATTATGGATGATTTCAGTGTCTTTGGGGATAGTTTTGATGCATGTTTAGAACACCTAGAACTTATCTTACAAAGATGTGTTGAAACTAATCTAGTGCTTAACTGGGAAAAATGTAATTTCACGGTTAGACAAGGGATAGTCTTCGGCCATATTGTCTCTGAGAGAGGAATCGAAGTTGATAAATCTAAAGTTGATATTGTGCGTCACTTACCCTCTCCCACTTCTGTGAAAGAGATTCGTTCATTTCTTGGTCACGCAGGTTTCCATAGAAGATTTATCAAGGACTTTGCCCACATTGCAAGGCCTTTGTGCTGATTGCTTTAGAAGGAGACATCCTTCGTCTTTGATGCAGATTGTCAGGAAGCTTTTGATAAGCTTAAAAATCTTTTAACCACTACTCCTATTCTTTGTGCCCCGAATCGGTCCCTACCCTTTGAACTAATGTGTGATGCCTTTGATTATGTAGTTTGTGCCGTGCTCGGACAAAGGCGAGAAAAGAAGCCCTGCACCATATACTATGCATCCAGAACTTTGAATGATGCCCAAATGTAGCTGACCACTTGAGCGACATGGTACATGAACGAGATCCTGCAGCAATTCAAGAGATGTTTCTGAATGAACAACTAGTCGAAATCGAGGTAAGTACGCCTTGGTATGCTGATATTGTCAATTACTTAGCCACCAAGAAATTGCCTACCACTCTCACTCATGCACAAAAAGATAAAATCGAAAAGCATGCTAGGAACTATGTTTGGGATGAACCTTATTTATGGAAGCACTGTGCAGATTTACTACTGAGGAGATGTGTCCCTGATATTGAACATAGGTCAGTCCTAGAATTCTGCCATAACCATGCTTGTGGAGGTCACTTTGGATCTAGAAAAACTGCACTTAAAATTTTAGAATCTGGATTATATTAGCCCACATTGTTTAAAGATGCACATTCATTCTGATTAGCCTGTGATAAATGCCAAAGATCAGGAAACTTAGGACGAAATGATGAAATGCCACAACATTATGTTTTAACTGTTGAAATATTTGATGTTTGGGGTATAGATTTTATGGGTCCATTTCCTCAATCTAATGGCTATCTCTATATCTTGGTTGTTGTTGATTATGTATCGAAATGGGTGGAAGCTAAGGCCACCAGGACTAATGACTCTAAAACTGTTGCAAATTTCCTCAGAACTAATATTCTTCCCAGATTTGGGATCCCACGGGTCCTAATAAGGGATGGTGGAAGTCATTTCTAAAACTTGACTTAGGCCCTAATCGTAAGGATTGGAACCAACGGTACGGTGTCACTCACAGAGTCTCTACACCTCACCATCCTCAAACAAGTGGAATGGCTAAAGTCAGTAATGGAGAGATCAAGAAGATTTTAGAGAGAACCGTGGGCCCTAATCGTAAGGATTGGAGCCAACGGTTGAATGATGCACTTTGGGCATACATGACGGCATACAAAATTCCTATAGGAATGTCACCTTATAGGTTGGTCTATGGAAAGGCATGCCACCTTCCGGTGGAACTGGAGTACAAAGAATGGTGGGCTGTCCAGACTTTCAACATCAAGCTGGATGACGCCGGGTTGCATCAAAAGCTCCAACTGAGGAGCTTAAGGAGATCATAAATGATGCATTCAAAAACACTCTGAACTAAAGGGAAAATACTAAGGCATTTCTTGACAAATAGATCAAAAGTAAAACGTTTGACATTGGCCAGAAAGTTTTACTATTCAGTTCCCGACTTAGACTTTTCCAAGTAAATTATTTTCCATATGGGTAGGTCCTATTGTTGTTACTAATGTGTTTGCCCATGGAGCCATACAGATCAAAAGCATTGAAACGGGAAAAGAGTTCAAAGTCAACCGCCACAGATTGAAGCCTTACATCGTGGAAAATGGAGAACATGTTGTGGAATCCGCAAGAATGCTACCGTCTCACATCATATGAGTTAAGCACTTGATATAGGCTGGATGGACATTAAACTTCAAGCGCTTGTTGGAGGCAACCCAATGTGTTCCCTAGTTACGAAGGAGTCGTCAACGCATATTTGCTTTCTTTCAACCCTTCACTCTCTTTTACTTTGTTTATTACATGTTTTTCTTGCCTCATTTTCGTAAATTATCTTCCTTACTTTGATTCTATGTTCAATTACTTTCTAATTGCTTACATTGATGACAATGTAGGATTTAATTGTGGAGGAATGGTATACAATTTTAATTATGCAATTAAATTGTTTTATAAAGATTAAAAAAAACTTTGCTTTCTTGAGTCTTTTCATTTCTATTTAGTGTCTCTACGAGTCTTAAGTTACCCCTTAACCTGTCAATGATAATAATGAAGGGAAATAAATATGTTATGGATATAAAAATGATCACTACAACTTGAATTCGTTTGTTAATACTTTGTGATTAAGTGTTTTAACTAGTAGATAATGCATGTAAATTGGTACATAAACGAGCATGATAAGATAAGTATGAATCATTTGAACCTTATGTGAGCTTTAGAACTTTGTATACATCTTTAATGAGTGATTCATAAGTTCTTTGGTTAATTTGATATACATATGCCTCATAACTACTTGTCATAGCTTTTAATGAACTCTAGAGTACTAGAACTTATTCTATGTGATTTTCAAAGCTTTTAAGTCAATAAACTCTTTGATTTTGGACATGATTAAGGCAGTAGGGTTAACACCACAAATGTAACATCCATGTGCCCTATTTTGTGGGCACAAGTTGCGACCCCCTTAGTTTTATCCCCCTTTGAGCCCACATTAAGCCTTTGTTTCATCACCATGATTATCTAAACACGTGAGCTTAGTATAAACATCCTTCACCCTTGTTCCAAGGACTCGGTTGAAGACATGAAATTATTGTTGCACGACTTCCTGTCTGAAACTCACGGCCAAAACAGGGTAACAGAGCACCTCCGTCGTCTCGCCTCCACAGTGCACTCCCCCGTCACGGCAACCACTGTAGACGGTTCCTAAGACCATTCTAAACTTAACTCAAGTCACCAAAACTCTCGACTCAACCTCAGCCATCACGATTTCCAATTTGAACATCAACGGGAAAATAGAGCAAAGATATAGGGATGAGGGATTACCTGCCTCCCGTCGCCGTCATGAGCTCCGCTGGGGCTGGTCGACCCCACTCAGCCTTCACAGCACCACCACGATCTCAGTTACACCGTACACGGCCGCCACCGCCACGATTTCTCACAAACTCTCTGATTTCCTCCCTGTTCCCCCCTGGTTTTCCCGCAGCTCTCCACTTCCTCACACACAGCCACCACACCGTCTAACCCTCTCAGCACCACCCCAACATCTCTCTCACTCTTTCTGATCACTCCTCACTCACTAGAAGCCTTCAACATCCACGATCACCCCTCAATTTTTCCTCACAATCTCCCTTTGTTTCACTCTGATTGTAGAGCACACACACGACTGCACGGTTGCACCCCAATTATTTGGACCGTGCACCCACTGGAACCAACCAGAAGCCACTCCACCTTTAGCACGTGTCACCATCCACTCCATACTCTCCCCAATTATTTGGTTTATAACTGTTTTATGAACTGGGTTATGCATGTGGTTTCAAAACGGAGGGTGAAACTTGGTTTTTATTAAAATGGTTTTAGAACTTTTCTTTTATTTATGGTCCACACACACCTTCTGTTTTTAAATTGCCCTCCAGGTCGTGGAGCTAGAGCAGGGATTCAGCATCGAGGCAGCGTCTGAGGCATAGAAGTCACGTGAGGGATCCCGGAGTGTTACAAATTTTTCCATGTGCATGTATTTTAGTTTATCGGTTTTTCTTTTTTGTGTATTTTGTACTAAGCTCTATAAAATGTGACTTCGGGATGTGTAAAAGTTTCTCCTGCGTCTGACAGTGTATAGTAATGGTTTTCGTGAGTTTACTTGTAATTTGTGTCGGGGTGTCAGACGGGAGCAGGATTTACCTCGGGTTTCGGGGTGAAACCGGGGTGGGTCCTGACAATTGTGAAAAGAAAATGATGATATTTTGAAGACTTTTATGTGTATTTACTTACTCAAACTTTTTTGTATTATTGACACATGTTATTATCTTGATATTGAAAAAAAAACATTGTCTCTATCAAGGTAATGAGGTTTGATTATGTAATGTTTGAGTTAAGTCCTTTACATTTGACGCCCAACATGATAAAATTGGGCCTATGTTCGAAGGGATGGATTACTGACATCATTGCACTAAGGTTGGGAAGTTATGATACATTTTGGGAGTCTATTGAGTCTTGGAATGAATTTGAGCACCAATTTTCCTATATTTTCCTTGCCTATAAACTTAGCCCCATTACAACCTTCGTAAAGACTTTATGATCCTTAAGATGGTAAACTTTGATTAGTTGAGTCAATCACTTGAGTAAACTTATCGTTTTGGTTCATTTGTGCAAGTATGTTTTGTTTTTATCTAGAGGTGTTTGTTTGAGATTTTGCAAAAGTACTTCATTTCTATTATGTGAACAGTTTTTTTCACATACTTTGAGTGCAAACCCAAACAGTTTCAAAATTACGTAAATTTTTTAGTGCATATCCTTGTGAGTTGATTCATACTTGTTTTATTCATGTTGAGATCCATTTCACCATATTTACCCATTATCTTGTTGAAACATTTTGTTACCATTTATTAACTCTTGAATTCCATATGCTTAAATGCCTTCTAGTGAAACTCTTTTATGCCATGATAATGATGGAATTTTGAGACAAATGGTTAAGGGCTTACTTGTTTTGAATTCTTAGTTTAAATTTAGTATTTGCTTGGGGCTATGAAAGTTTAAGTGTGGGGGTATTTGATAGGTCATCAATTAAGCATTATTTTATACCCTTTATACTTGACTTTTAATATTACAATAATAAACAATTGGAGAAAATAATATATTTTGTGGGATTTTTCCAGAAATAAATACAAAATGGAGTTCTGAGCAATTTGGCGAAAGAATCATCTCAATCAGAGTGTTAACGAAAAAAATATGATTGAAAGAAGAGAGGCCACCGAAAATAACTTGGAATTTCAGTGGAAAGTTGTTGGAGCCCAAACAAGCCTAGCCCGCGTCCAAGTTGCTCAGACCATTGTCGCAGCCCAATTCAAGAAGCCCTGACCCAAAGGCCCACGCCCAGACCCGCGCTGCAGGTGCTGACAGGCCCCGATCCCGTCGGCAGACGTGCGCCGAAGTCTACTTCTCCGTGCCAGCACGCGTCTACCGTTTCTACCCTTCGTTTCTCGGCGTGCGTGTGTTGATCATCACCTCAAGTCTCTCCTCGGTCCAGCGTACAAAGGACCGAGTTGTCCTTCCCTGACCAGCCACTAACCGCCGAACTTGCTCCTCTGTTGTCAGCGCACGCCTGCTGACATCCACCTCTCTTCAGCGCCTGGCAGCTGACTTCCACAGCCTTTCCAAATGCTTTCTAGACGAAATGATTAACTAAAATTCAGCAGGTCCAAGCCAAGTCTTATCCTGAAAATTTTCTGCATCAAAACTACTCATACATGCCCTCTTTTGGGCAGATTATCAACATGATTACCACCCAAATTAGCCACTAAATTATCATTTCTCCATTTAATATTTTATTGTATTTTTTATTTATTTTTTATTTTTCTTAGCTTTTCTCCCTATAAATAGGGGTTCATTTTCCTTGTTTAGGGACACTTCTTTGAGGCACACATTTGAGCATTCCTTAAGAGAAACTATGGCAAAATATTTCCAATACATAGTTTAGAATTTGAGTCCACATTTCTCGTGTTTTATTTCCACCATCTTCATAAGGTTCCGTCCACTGTCAGAGAACCGTGTGAATAACAATCCATTGTTTTCATCCACCTTGAAAGTGTAACAATTGATCTCCATTTACTCAAACTCTTATTTTTGTTATTGGTTTTAATTATAGTTCAACATATGTGCGGAATTTTCGTGCTAATACTTGTAAGTGTTAATTACAATTTCCATGTGTCTAACTTTACGAATCGTAGTTATTTTAGACATTTTAGTGCTTCATACTTCAATTTGGTGCTATGTGTTTATCCGTTGTCGGTGCACTTAGAGTAGAATTGAAGAGACTTAATGTTGATAGCTATCGGTACATTCAGTAAAAAAAAAGGTAAATCATATTGTAAGTGTCGGCCACTGTCGGTATGTTTATAATATTGAAAAATGTATGAAGGTAATTGAGATGATTAAGGTAAAATTTTGTGATTGTTTTAATATTTGCAATTACTAGAGTGTTAGTAAGATGTGTGTTTGAAGAAAGCACTTGTACATAGCTTAAAGTAGATGTATAATTAGTTTTATTCTTGTTTTTACTTGTATTTTTATAATTACACTTTACTCAAAACTCCCCCATCTTATTCTTTTATTCTTTTTCACTAACCATTATTAATATTCCCTAATTTCACCGGTTAAGAACGATCCCTATTTACCAATACTAAAATGACACAAAAAGGGTTTAAAATATGTATATACTTGAATTACGGATTTATTTAAATGTTTATTTTAAGCGTATCATTTACCAGAGTTGGTGAGTTTGTAAGGGATTTATTGTGTGCTCATCGTCTAGTCGAACTTGCCGGTGGGAATTGTGTTGAGATGATAGATATGATTGATCAACTAGTGAAGAATTGCACGGTGGAAGTTATGTCGAGATGACTGACATGATTAAGAAGACTAGGTGATGGATTGGGTGGAATCCCAATGGAGAATGAGTGGTTTTGGGACGACATAGAAACGCAATGGAAATTAGTGGATTCAGAGAGTTATCGTTAACTCCGAGAATTGAGTGGCAAGAGTTGCGTGGCAAGATTTGAGTGGCTGTTGGATGAGTCTAGTAGTGGTTGTAAGACTTGAGGCACGAGAGAGTGCTCTGGAGTTGTACTTATAAGTGCCAGAGCGTGAGAATTAGGTAGTTCCTTCACTATCTTTTGGATGTGCATAAACAGTATAAAACGGAAAAGCGACAAGTTAAATCGTCTACGGGACACATGAGTGGATGTCCGAGTAAGTTGAGGACTTGGGAGTCTAGTGGTAGGACTTGACACTCAGTGGTTAGTGTAACTGAAGGAGAATTCTCATTTTCTGCTCCTTAGCAGACGGTGCTTGGTGTTAGTAGACGATGATTGGTGTCACAGGACGTGATGACTGTAGTGGGATTTGTATTTACACTCACGTAGGATGAATGCTGATGTCATCATCCTTGATTTTCCGTATGTTGGTTAATGAAGAGTGATATGACATTGAGAGAGTACAATGAGGGTATAAGACCTTATGACCCGAAATCTAGTCATTAGTTGAGAGAGTGAGCTAGTATGGATCCACCGTGGATCAGGATGTTATGGATCAGATAGTGTTGTGACGATCAAGGTGATCAAGATTGGTAGATCGAATAGATCGAGTGGATCATGATGATTGAGATGATCGTATCGGCCGTGAGTCGAGTAAACTGAAGTGAGTTTGGATCGCATGATTGATGAGGTATGAGAATACAAGACAAAGGTTGGATATGAGAACGAGTACTGTGACACTCATCCAGTCTAGATGTGTTAGTGATTGTAGTTAGGGGAGCAGAATGTTGGCTACTGTTTTCAGTTGGCTATGTTGAATGTTAGTGGTAGTTACCAACCCCGTGGTAAAAGATGAATGGGTTGACAAATGAGACGATACATCGAGTATTAATCAAGAAAGGATGAATAGCCAATGCCTCACGTAGGATGTTGGCAGATTTAGGATTGGTATGTCTTGGTATATGTGAGTGGGAAAGGACACTCTTCAGGTATTGGTCAGATGATCAGGAGACTCGGAATGGACGCTGAATTGGAGTGTATGATTGGTCTGGCACAAGATTGGACAAACAGGCTCCAATATTGAACCGTGATTGACTGGGGTATGTACAAGCCACATTGTGGACATTGAATAGAGGATGGGCGAACTAAAACTATATCCAGCCATATAGTGGACAGACTAGTTCCGAGGTTGTACGTAGTATGTACGTTGTACGAGAGAAAGTCTTGAACAGGCCTGAGTGGTGCCTGGTGATGGTGTATGGTATGCACCAGTGGTATTTTGGTGAATGTGTTGATAATCAGCTTAACTTTGATATGGTTGGTTTGTTGAGAACGTGGACTGGACATTGAACTAGACTAGAGTGATTTCGTAAGGGTTTAGTGATTGTATGACCAAGTGCTTTGAGCTGTGGATGGCCAGTGGAACCCTAAAGAGAGTGTTGTTATCACTGATGGGGCAAGTATTCGATGGGGTCTAGTTACACACAGGTTGAGTCGGTTGGTGGTTAGTGTAACCACATGTTGAGTAAGATGTCAGCGTGGATCGCTGAAGGAGATAAGATATTATGATGGGACCCTAGTGAGAGTCAGTTTGAGTATGGAACATTAGTCAAGAATCATAGTGTTGGACGCTGAGTAAGACGAGATTTGATACGAGGTACCCTAGTAGGACTCCGGAGTGAGTCAGAGTGTGTTGGTAACTCGAGTAATGGCAGTGGAACCGTGAGTGCCGGTTGAGTACGCTGTTATGGAAACCTTCAGGAATGAGTTGAGGTTTGATAACTCTTAGTGCGAGTGGAATGTCTGCTTGATTTAGCAACTGTCAAAGTGGTGTTAATTTGTAAGGGGTCAGCGTAATAGCAGAATTGTCAGTGTGGTTCTTGTATAGGTGACTAGTATGTCGAACCTACCGATGAGTGAATTGTGGTCAACGTCACTAGACGTGAATATTGGTGGGACGTTTAGGTATGGACGAGTACTATGGCAAGATATTTGACTTTAGGTACCGGCAAATGCTATGGTTGGTTAGCGGACGTGTACACATACACGAGGGGGTACCCGATGGGACACTGAATGTGAGACCTGAATGTGAGGCAGGTTTGGATTTACACAATTTGGATGTGGACTTGGGTTAGTTTGAATTTCGGGTCTTTAAGGAGGGAAGATTGTAACAACCCGTCCTAAATTAACGAGATTAATTATTTGTAATTAAGGATTAATTACGATTTATCGGGACTAATCGGGGATTCTCAAGGATTTTTCAGATGGTTGGTGTAAATTGACGATTTTACTACTGGGAATGGGTAAAAAGTTGAATTTTAACCCGAAAGGTCAAATGTACGAGGACCGTGGACCATTATGTAGATCGAGACGATACTAGTCCGTAGACAGGCGAAACGTAAAAATCAGACATCGTACGAGAATGTTACGAGTCTAGAATGAATCGTGGTACTATTACACAATTTACGAGAAAGTTGGACTTTTATCTCATGTGGGCCCCAGATATTTTATCCGGGCCCAATGGATGAGTGACAAGTGTCACTCATCCATTGACCATTGCTTTTCATACATGCATACCATCATCCTTCATTCATCTTTTTTGTTTTCCCATATCTGAAACCTACAAACACCCAAACCCCAATTCCTTTCCCCTCACCTAGTTTTGATATGAGAGAGAGAGAGAGAGAGAGACAAATGGTGGATGAGAGACCAGGAGACGGCGAAAGACGAGCCTGCGACGCCGTGGATGGCGGAGGAGTCATGGGAAATAGGTAACCCAAAACTCATTGTGAGTTTGAAATTCAATTTTTGTTCCTAGACGTTTGGGGTGCTTTTTAATGATTGGGTTGAATTCGTGGGGTTTGTACGAGTCGTTGGGGATCAGAAACAAGGACGGAGGACAGCTAAGCAGCTCAAGGAGGAACCTAGAAATTGATCGTCACTGTTCACTGTTCAAAATGTAAGTTTTATCCCATATTTCATGATTTTGATTCCATAGGGAGGATTCTGGGAGTGAGACGAAGAGAATGGGTGAGGAACGAAGTGAAACAGTGGTCGGAGGAGGAAGAATAGGTCGGGTCGAGTTACGGGACTGCGTTACCAGGTTTCAGAGGTCCGAGTCGACCCAGACAAAGGTTGAAGATGATGATGACGTCATCATCTGACAGGTGTCAGTGATAGGCCAATAGGAAGCTGCCGTGTGGCAATTGTTAGTGCCTAGTCAGCTTACCATGCCAGTGATGTGGACCAATCAGATAGTTCCACGTTCCACTGACATGTCAGACACATGGACCAACGGGCTGCTGACATGTGGCACCTGTCAAGATGACATCATGCTGACGTCAGCAATGATGTCAGCAAACACTGTTGACTTGACGTCAGCGTTGACTTTATTGACGTTAGCGTTGACTTTTTAACCAGCAACTTTGACCCACGCGTAAGGTTACGTGGACACGAATATTTTAAAGGTTTCAATGATCCGGATCCATTGGTGTTGGTTTCGAGTCGATCAGAGATCATTAGGTTGGTCAAATTTAGGGTTTTAGCCTAGAGAAGCATGTCTGAGACACGTTGAATTTTTCGGGAGTCTTGGGGGTTTTTTTATTAGGATTGTATAGATGGTTAGTGAGCTTTGAGTGTGATTTGGACAGGTCCGGATGACCTAGAGAGGTTCGATTAGCCCGGATAGGCTTATGGCACGGTTATCGAGGCATAACAAGGACGGTCTTTTGAGAGGACATTGCTTTCTAAATATGATGTATGCATAACTATTTTATATGTTTTATATCAATGATTTGGAATGTCTTGAGTGCATATGATTGTGGTATTTGGTATTTACGCATTCAGACGTATTTCGAGGTTTATGGTTTTATAATAGATTTATACATGCTTGTGTTTTCAATAATGGATTAATGGAATGATTTCGGATTTGGAAATATGGAATCGGGCTTGTTACCCATTTGACTTATGAACTATCGGACTTGAAATCCATTTGATTTAATGAGGTATTGAGCTGGAGACCTAGTTGGTTTATACTATCGGGCATGAGTTGGTTATGATATTGGGCATGAGTCACATTTGTGTTTTATGAAATGTGATTCCGGGGTTAAGACCCTAATGAGATTTGGATTTGGATTTGGATTTGGAATTGGGCTGAGTCCCTAATTGGATTTGGAAATTATACCTCGGGGTGAGACCATGTTAACATTCTTAAACTAGATTTGAGGTATAAATGGTTTTAAGATTTTTTTCCACTAGTTGGATTTTGGTTTTTAAACATACAATCCTATGTGTAGATTTTCTCTCCAGGTGTAAGGGACACTAGAGTAGTCACAGTGCATTACTTGAGAGGGGCCGCTCTACGTGAAACATGATACGCTAAAACTAAGCACTAAAGTAAACACAAAGTCACACTCAATACTTAATAAAAACATATGCAAATTAAAACCCTTTTTTGTAGATTGTAGCATTGATAAGTAGAGATCGTTCTTAACCGGGGATTGATGGTACCTAAGCATGATTATCGTTTGATTATTTAATTAGGGGAGTAAATTGGTTTTTACTAAGGTCCTACGTGATTAACTAATCTAAACTAACTGAATTTATTATTTACATGGTCAACTCATCTTTAAACCTAACTCATTCATAAATTATGCCAATTCCAAAATCTATGAAATTCCATAACCTTAGTTCTACGAAATACAAGCATACGTGCTCGGGAATTCGCCCTATACACCTTCAATGATCTAAACTCGGGAATTCGCCCTATATCTAATCAAGCATTAAGCACAACATACAAGTACAACAAAAACTAAGATATTAGAACACATGGAAGATTAATGAAATTAACATAAATTATAAAACCATAATAATATTAAGAATCAATCCATAAGTACGATATTCAAATGCATAGCGAAAACTAGAGGGTAAAGAGGTAGAGTTACACTTTGAATCCTCGGGAATTCACCCTATAGATGCTAGGTGGTTCGACACTCTTTGGTGAGACACTCAGGAATTCACCTTATATGTCAATGGAGGAAGAGGTGGAGGATGGTGTAGTTTAATTTTGCACAAAGAATTATCGATTATATAAATTGGAAAGTTTGGTCTAGCAGAGTTTTGGTACAAAAATGAGCGACCCCTTCAAAATAACCTAAGCCTCTCTATTTATAGGAGAAAATTAATCCCCAAATAAATAGGAGTTCACAATTTAAATCCTAAAGGGAAAATGATTAAACTAGTTAAATTAAAGTCCTAAAGGAAAAAGGTAATAAAAATCCTAATTAAAAAGATAATCTAAATCCTAAAGAAAGAATAAATACAAAACTTAATTAAAAAAGGTAATAAAAACAAATAATTTAAAAAGGGAAAAAATGCTAATTAAAAAAGACAACTTTCTTTCAAAAGGAAGGAAAATGTGTGACGACCCGTCCCGAATTAACGGGATTAATTAAGGATTAATTATGGAATAGCGAGACTAATCGGAGATTAGACGAGGATTAGCGGACGATCGGGAGAAATGACGATTTTGCCCTTGGAAAGGGCGAATCGTTGACTTTTCGTTTAGCCTGTCAAATGGACTTTGGCCGATGACTGTGACGTAGTTCGTGACGTCACGAGTTCATAGACAAGTGGCACGCTCGATTCCGACGTCCGTGGAAAAAGTTATGACGTTCAGAAGTTCAAGGGCATTTTGGTAATTTGGGCCAAAAGTTGACTTTTGACCCAGAATGTTCGATGGCCGAGGGCCGAGGACCATTACGTAGATCGAGACGATACGAATCCGTAGACAGGTGGCACGTCGAATTCGGACGTTCGACGGCGAAGTTACGGTTCACGGAAGTTCTGGGGAACTATTTACGGCGACAAGTTTTACGAGACAAAAGGGAAGTTTTGTCTTTTGTGGGCCCAGTTACTTTTTAGCAACCAATGGATGAGTGACAAGTGTCACCCATCCACTGGCTACCATTTCCCATTAATGCATCTCCCATTCATCCACATCGATCATTTTCTTCATTTCCTCCAAACAAACCCGACCACCATTTCAGTCCAACCCAAACCCTTTACCCTATAACCGATTTGTGAGAGACCAGAGTGTGAGAGGAGGACCTATAGATGGTGGTGGCCGGCTGGAAGCCACGCCGCCGTGGACGGCGGCCTTGAACCCGAGAAGTGCACGGTTAGGCCCAATTTTCCCATATTTTCGATTCTTGCTTTATGGCCGGTTTTGGGTGATTGGGTTGAGGTTATTAGGTTGCTAGGGGGCTGTTAAGAAGCTTTTAAGGGCGGTTCACGCCAGAGGAGGCCTGGAGGTTGGCCGGGAAAATATTGGCCGTGAGGCCCTATGTTCATGGGTAGGTTTTGAACGGTTTGGATTAATTTGGTTAATTGGAATGGGTAGAAAACATTAAAATAGGATTTTTAGAATTGAAATGAGACAAAACGGACGAAAAATAAGGGAGAAGGAGGCCTGGACCGGTCACGCCAGTCCAGTTGCAGGAAATGGACCGGACCGGCCGGTTTGAACCGGCCGTCGCAGGGAAGAAGATGCACTGTGCAGTGGCGCGTGAGGCCCACATGCAGTGCAATCCGAGGGCGCGTACAGGCGCGTGAGGAAGAATTTTAGGGTGGTTCCAACATGTGAAATCATCTATTCGATGTAACGAACATTTTGGGACTGGTTTCGTGTCAATCGGACATCGTTTCGATATAGTTCGGGATGTCCGAAGGTTTAGGTTCGAGTTAAAAATAGTTAGAAATTCCGGAAAATTACGAGACTTTAGTGAGGGGTTATTTAGGTAGTTAGTAACCCTCTAAATTAAGGTAGACAGGTTCGGGAATCTCGGAGGAGACATTTGACCCGAGAGACGATTATGGCACGCGTTTCGAGGCGCGCCTTCAGACGGTCTGTGAGTGGACCCTTCTTTCGAAATTGATGCATGCATAAATGTTTTAGAAGTATTTTAATATATTTTGTGTTTCCATGATTGAAATTGTTTGTGGTAGCCTAGGATTTACGTATTTGCACGTATTTTGAGATTTCTGGTTTTATACAATGCATATACGTTCTAGGTTTTGAACGAGGGTTTGATAAATGGATTTCGGATTTAGAAACATGAAATCGGGCACGAGACCTATTTGAATTACAACTCTCGGACTTGGTGTCCATTTGATTTGATAAGGAATCGGACCGAGGGTCCAGTTTTTTTATTGTTCGGGTTCGAGGCCCAGTTATTGGTACTATCGGGCTTGATGCCCCGTTGATTGATGATATCGGGCCTGAGACCCATTTAGTTGAGATCTCGGGCTTAAGGCCCCATTATTTGTGAAATCGGACTTGAGGTCCTATTGCTTTATGGTTCTGGGCGTAGGGCCCAATTGGTTGTGATATCGGGCTTGAGTCCCAGTTCAGTTTATGAAATGAGAATTCGGGCATGAGACCCAGTTGAACTGAGGATTTAGGCTGAGGCCTATGAAATGGAATTGAATCGGATTCGAGGAATCCTATTGAGATGAATCGGTTATGAGACCCAGTTAAGAAATGATTTTTGAGAAAGAAACTATTTGAGAATTTAAGAAAGAGTATTTGAAAATGAATGAACCCTCCATATGATTATATGGTCTCCTCCAACGTCGACCTGGAGAGTCACGATCCACAGACCAGAGTGGGTATCCCCCTAGGGATCCTGTTCCAAGAGTGGAGGTTACTTATGATATGGTCTCGGACCAGATTCCGGAGAGATGTGTGGACCAGATCCAGAAAGAGAGCTCGGACTAGATCCAGAGATTGAGCCTCCCAGATGGAGATTCCTGGGAGAAGACTCGGAGTGAGACCCCGAGTACGAGATTTGAGGGTGGAGACCCTGTGTTTTATGACATAGAAATGATTTGGGGGTGGAGCCCCCTTACTTGATGTGATTTGGGCTGGGTGCCTATTGATTTGACCTACGGGTTTTGAATTGTGATTTCGGGTCGGGGACCCAAATGGATTTACGGTTCATGACGGTTTATGGGAACCAGCATGAACCCTTGAATGTTTTTATGGGTCATGACGGTTTATGGGGCCGGGCATGAACCCTTGAATGATTTTGAGATGTTTGACAAATGGTTTTATGAACGTTTTGATAAACAATTTTTGGAATGCGTGCATATGTTTTTATGAAGGGCATAAATGTCTTAAAGCGGAAATGTTTTTAATGAAAATATTTTTTTTTGTCCACTCACAGTTTTCGTGTTTTAATGCCCTTCAGATTGATCGCGGATGCGGGCTGTAGCAAAGATGAGACATCATTCCCCTCCTCCTACGATCCTGATGCACTCTGATAGCCCCGGCGAGGGCAGAGATGGAATTTTCCCTGGTTTGACACGTGGTGTCAGACGGGATCAGGCAGGTCCCACGTTAATCCAGGGTGGATTTGGGACCGGTCCTGACAAGTTGGTATCAGAGCATGTTTTGCTCGTGGAGTATGCGCAGGTCGAGGATGTGATGTCTCTGAGGTCGTAATAGCCCGTTATTAACCTGATAGTTAGGGTATGAGTAGGAAGCACCACGTGCTGAATGAAATTCGATACGATAGTTGTGGTTCGATTGGCACGGAATGCCACCTGTTTCGAGGAAGTGGATCCTGAGTAGGATCAGAATTTGTGTGAAAGATAACAGCTTAGAGCCATAGTGTTACCGGTGGATAGGACTGTGCTTACTGGTAGACACAATATGATGACTTGAGAGTTGTGACCGCTAGATAGTGGTAGTATCGGATAGAGGATGTACGGAGTCATACCAGTGTGGTCAGAGGTCACGGTCGCCCGGTTTACGATGGCCCTGTACGACTACACTTACCACAGTTGGGAATAGGAACGCGTGATTATTTTTGGCATGTGTGGCCATGTTTTGATGTGTCGAATCCCAGTGGGATGTTGACTGGCAGGAGATGCCATAGTATTTGTGGTGTGACACGATAGGTGACGATTGCGACGTGTAGTCGTTGTGCAGTGTTAGGCACGGAGTGTGGCCGAATTCTTGTGGAGGCCAGCGGCTGAGAGCCGTAGAGTTACGAGAGGACGAGATCCTCAGAGTGTAGTTATTGGCTGGTTTGGTACTAGTATTGAAGTATGACGACTCTTCGGAGTCGAGATCGAGGGATCACTCAAGATATACATGCTGCAGTTGGTAGTCGGGTTTGTGATAACCCTGGTTAGTGATTGATTGGACAAGTTACCAGGAGTGTGGTACTTGTGATCGGATCCAGAGGTGGACCAATCAGTGGATGCTACGTGTGGAGTGGTTGGTACTGGCGGTGAGACTACTGCATGGTTTAATAGTCTCGATGGCAAAATGTTTGTGAGTTGGTCTGCACGAGGTTGTAACAGACGCTGCTATCGATGGGCATGATCGAGTCTTATCGAGTTGGATAGACTCAGGTTGCCATGATGATTGTGACGATAGGATTCGTCAGTCGTAACAATGATACGAGGTGCGTGAGTGACGCACAGTACGAGCAGTGATTCTTTCGACTCGGTGACGGCTGAGTCCGATTGCAGAATGAGATGTTGACGTTGGGTGTTGGCATACTTGCCACGCTCTAGTGAAGGCGATGATTATAAGTGGGACAGAAAGGATCCCGAGTGGCTCAGTGCGAGGTACGGGAGTACTTGGTATGGAGACTAGTTTCCCCCAGTGATGGAGATCAGTTTCCTCAGTGATGGAGACCAGTTTCCCAGTGATGGAGACCAGTTTCCTCAGTGATGGAGATTAGTTTCCCCTGTGACGGAGATCAGTTTCCCCAATAATGGATACTAGTTCCCCCAGTGCTACGAGATTGAGTCGCGCGGGTGTACTCAGAAGTATGGAAGTGAAAAGTGAGTTACGAACGCGTGGATGGTGTCCAGTTGAGTTGTGGACTTGGGAGTCCATTACGTATTAGTTTTGGTTGACTACGGTTGACTATACCTCCTGAGTAAGGACATGGCACTGGTTTGCCTATAGAACGTTAGTAAGTTCGGGTGTGAAGTGAGCTTCATGATTGGATAAGAAACACGGTTCCTACGTGATTGGAACTTCAGAATCAAGATAAGTTACGATTGAGACGATGAGAGGAGTACTTGATTCCACATCGGAGATGGATACTCCGAGATCACGTAAGTGGTGCTGAGTGTCAGGGGATGACATGGAATGAACACGGATGTCACCATCTTTGATTTGTCCCGAGGAGGGACGACGAGGAGTGTTATGACAGCTAGGAGTTCAAGAGGGTGTAAGAACCGAACACCTAGGCTGTGGGTCAATTTGATTGACTTGACGAGTAGTTGGTGGTTAGCGTCACAGGATGTGACGAGTGAGTGTCCGAGGTGTTGGACTGATGTTCGCCTGGTGACGGACAGTTGGGGTCCGGACCATGGTTGGAGTGCGGACATTAGTTGTGGTTGGACGTTGCCAGATTGCAGTCCTTGAGTAGGTCGGGTCACGTCCCGATGTTGATTTGATGGGGGTGCACCGGTGTGTTGTGCACATCAGACAATGGGATTGACTACGGTCAATCGGTATGTCGGGTTGAGAGTGCTCGAGAGTACGAGTACGTTGTAAGTTGGATAGAGTCCTAGTTGGACATGAGTGGTGATCAGATTGGATCCGATAAGTGACAGTTTGGAGACTCGAGCTGAGTCTAGATGATAAGTGGTATTGCTGAGTGATGCGAGGACTCAAGGACGAGTCGAGATCAGAGTAGCGCAGTGGAGTCGGGAGTTGCTGGCTGGTCACGACGGATGTGACCTGTGTGGGTATTGGACTGTTAGGTATCCGACGAGTTCGGATAGGACCTGTGTGGGTATTGGACTGTTAGGTATCCGACGAGTTCGGATAGGTGTGGATTGGCGGGACTCTAATTAGAGTCAGTTTGGACATAGGTCTGAGGATGACCTACGAGATGTGATTCGCGCCATTGAGATGGCAGGTTCTATAGGATGTTGCTTGATCAGGTGCTGAGCAGGATGCCATCTGGAGTATGTTAGCCTTAGTGGGACTGCGTTCCAGCTTGACGATTGTCAGATGGAAGTGTCAAAGAGTCAGACTGCAAACCATTGGGATGTCAGTCTGGTATCGTTGACCTGTCTAAGTGAGTGACAGGCGAGATTGACGAGTGTCGATGTTTGGTCTCGAGTGAGACGTGCGAGCAGACGTATAGTTCTCGAGAGCGAGTTGGAGCTTTGGAGGCTCTAGTAACGGTACGTACTGAGGACGGTACCAATGAGTACGGTGTGTGTTAGACGTGTACTGCTACACG
Organism: Prinsepia uniflora; assembly: GCA_032719365.1. Lineage (NCBI taxonomy): Eukaryota > Viridiplantae > Streptophyta > Magnoliopsida > Rosales > Rosaceae > Prinsepia > Prinsepia uniflora. The sequence goes on along the minus strand of CM064867.1, from coordinate 30,579,638 downwards.
AGTATTCTCGTGTGGGTGCAACGATCCGTTTCGAGGAAAAAGGTGGAATTCCACAGTTTGGTTGTGGAATCGGGTCGATTTGAATTTCGAGGACGAAATTATTTAAGGAGGGAAGATTGTGACGACCCGTCCCGAATTAACGGGATTAGTTAAGGATTAATTATGGAATAGAGAGACTAATCGGAGATTAGACGAGGATTAGCGGACGTTCGGGAGAAATGCCGATTTTGCCCTTGGAAAGGGCGAATTGTTGACTTTTCGTTCAGGCTCTCAAATGGACTTTGGCCAATGACTATGACGTAGTTCGTGACGTCACGAGTTCATAGACAAGTGGCACGCTCGATTCCGACGTTCGAGGAAAAAGTTATGACGTTCAGAAGTTCAAGGGCATTTTCGTAATTTGGGCTAAAAGTTGACTTTTGACCCAGAATGTGCGATGGCCGAGGTCCGAGGACCGTTACGTAGATCGAGACGATATGAATCTGTAGACAGGCGGCACGTCGAATTCGGACGTTCGATGGCGAATTTACGGTTCACGGAAGTTCCGGGGAACTATTTACGGCGACACATTTTACGAGACAAAAAAGGAAGTTTTGTCTTTTGTGGGCCCAGTTACTTTTCAGCAACCAATGGATGAGTGACAATTGTCACCCATCCACGGGCTACCATTTCCCATTCATGCATCTACCATTCATCCACATCGATCATTTTCTTCATTTCCTCCAACCAAACCCGACCACCATTTCAGTCCAACCCAAACCATTTACCCTATAACCCATTTGTGAGAGACCAGAGTGTGAGAGGAGGACCTGTGGACGGTGGTGGCCGGCTGGAAGCCACGCCGCCATGGGCGGCGGCCTTGAACCCGAGAAGTGCACGGTTATGCCCAATTTTCCCATATTTTCGATTCTTGCTTTATGGCCGGTTTTGGGTGATTGGGTTGAGGTTATTAGGTTGCTAGGGGGTTGTTAAGAAGCTTTTAAGGGCAGTTCACGACAAAGGAGGCCTGGAGTGTGGCCGGGAAGATATTGGCCGTGAGGCCCTATGTTCATGGGTAGGTTTTGAACGGTTTGGATTAATTTGGTTAATTGGAATGGGTAGAAAACATTAAAATAGGATTTTTAGAATTGAAATGAGACAAAACAGACGAAAAATAAGGGAGAAGGAGGCCTGGACCGGTCACGCCGGTCCAGTTGCAGGAAACGGACCGGACTGGCTGGTCTGAATCGGCCGTCGCAGGGAAGAAGATGCACTGTGCAGTGGCGCGTGAGGCCCACGCGCAGTGCAATCCTAGGGCGCGTACAGGCGCGTGAGGAAGAATTTGAGGGTGGTTCCAACATGTGAAATCATCTATTCGATGTAACGAACATTTTGGGACTGGTTTCGTGTCAATCGGACATCGTTTCGATATAGTTCGGGACGTCCGAAGGTTTAGGTTCGAGTTAAAAATAGTTAGAAATTCCGGAAAATTACGAGACTTTAGTGAGGGGTTATTTAGGTAGTTAGTAACCCTCTAAATTAAGGTAGACAGGTTCGGGAATCTCGGAGGAGAAATTTGACCCGAGAGACGATTATGGCACGCTTTTCGAGGCGCGGCTTCAGACGGTCTGTGAGTGGACCCTTCTTTCAAAATTGATGCATGCATAAATGTTTTAGAAGTATTTTAATATATTTTGTGTTGCCATGATTGAAATTGTTTGTGGTAGCCTAGGATTTACGTATTTGCACGTATTTTGAGATTTCTGGTTTTATACGATGCATATACGTTCTAGGTTTTGAACGAGGATTTGATAAATGGATTTCGGATTTAGAAACATGAAATCGGGCACGAGACCCATTTTAATTACAACTCTCGTACTTTGTGTCCATTTGATTTGATAAGGAATCGGATCGAGGGTCCATTTGAGCTATACGATCGAACCGAGGGTCCAGTTTGTTTATGGTTCGGGTTCGAGGCCCAGTTATTAGTACTATCGGGCCTGATGCCCCGTTGATTGATGATATCGGGCCTGAGACCCATTTAGTTGAGATTTCGGGCTTAAGGCCCCATTAGTTGTGAAATCGGACTTGAGGTCCTGTTGCTTTATGGTTATGGGCGTAGGGCCCAATTGGTTGTGGTATCGGGCTTGAGTCCCAGTTCAGTTTATGAAATGAGAATTCGGGCATGAGACCCAGTTGAACTGAGGATTTAGGATGAGGCCTGTGAAATAGAATTGAATCGGATTCGAGGAATCCTATTGAGATGAATCGGGTATGAGACCCAGTTAAGAAATGAGTTTTGAGAAAGAAAGTATTTGAGAATTTAAGAAAGAGTATTTGAAAATGAATGAACCCTCCATATGATTATATGGTCTCCTCCAACGTCGACCTGGAGAGTCACGATCCACAGACCAGAGTGGGTATCCCCATAGGGATCCTGTTCCAAGAGTGGAGGTTACTTATGATATGGTCCCGGACCAGATTCCGGAGAGATGTGTGGACCAGATCCAGAAAGAGAGCTCGGACTAGATCCAGAGATTGAGCCTCCCAGATGGAGATTCCTGGGAGAAGACTCGGAGTGAGACCCCGAGTAGTGTGCACACTAGTACAGAGATTGATATCGTGACTATATCGGGGATGTGTTCCCTAGAGGCTGTGTGCCCCGAGTTGGCATCTTCTCGGAAGTACCGCGGATGGGTTATACGTATGTTGATACGTATGAGTTTATGGAAAAAAGATTTGAGGGCGGAGTCCCTATGTTTTGTGATTAGAAAGCGATTTGGGGCTGCAACCCCGTATACGAGATTTGAGGGTGGAGACCCTGTGTTTTATGACTTAGAAATGATTTGGGGGCGGAGACCCCGTACTTGATGTGATTTGGGCTGAGTCCCTATTGATTTGACCTACGGGTTTTGAATTGTGATTTCGGGTCGGGGACCCAAATGGATTTACGGTTCATGACGATTTATGGGAACCGGCATGAACCCTTGAAGGTTTTTATAGGTCATGACGGTTTATGGGGCCGGGCATGAACCCTTGAATCGTTTTGAAATGTTTGACAAATGGTTTTATGAACGTTTTGATAAACGATTTTTGGAATGCATGCATATGTTTTTATGAAGGGCATAAATGTCTTAAAGCGGAAATGTTTTTAATGAAAATATTTTTTTTTTTCAACTCACAGTTTTCTTGTTTTAATGCCCTTCAGGTTGATCGCGGATGCGGGCTGTAGCAGAGACGAGACATCACTCCCCTCCTCCTACGATCCTGATGCACTCTGATAGCCCCGGTGAGGGTAGAGATGGAATTTTCCCTGGTCTGACACGTGGTGTCAGACGGGATTAGGCAGGTCCCACGTTAATCCAGGGGTGATTTGGGACCGGTCCTGACAAAATGAATGCTGGAATTGAACATGAATCAGCTCAGTCGGAAGCTGCTGAAGATTGTCAGGAAATTCGGTAAACGCTGGCCAAAATGGGTGCTGAAAATCGGCAGTCAACGCGTGTTCAATACGCAAGGAGAGGCTGGAAGCGCAATTAGTGGACACTCGCTGAAATCCAGCAAAGCGGTTTGGCAGGCGAGCGCCAAGGAAGTATGTGTCGTTTTTAGTAAACGCGCGCCGAGAAGCTCCACATGGCTTCGGTAGGCACTTGCCGATACTGTTACTGGGACTACTTTTATGGATTCGGTAGGTCCCAACCGAATGATTGAGTGGTTTTTGGTACCTTACTTTTATTCGATCATAACTTCTTCGTTAAAACTCCGATTGAGGTGATTCTTTGGCCTAAATTCTCGTAATTTCGTGCTCTATCCAATTCTGTACAATTCTCACAAAATATATTGTTTTCTACAATTTTTTGGTATTTAAAAATTAAAAGATAAGCACAAAGGGTATAAAATGATGCTTAATTCAAGGATTATCAAAAGACCGTAGCGAGGCTCACAATCAGAATTTCTAGAGGTTAAAACCTCCCCCCCCCCCCCCCCCCCCCACACACACACACACACACAAGGAGGGTCATTGACCTGGGTGGACCTTGAAGATACTCGAACTTGAGACCGAGGGACACGCGTAACCTTAGATCGTGACATTATGACATCTGGGATGTCAGGCATCTGGAATGCCAAGGATGGATTAAATATATTTTATTGAACGGGTTATACGGTATTTTGTGGATTTGGGCAGCGACCCACATTTTTTGGTTTTGGGGTAGAGAACCCTTATGTTTTACTAGTTTTGGGCTGAGTTCCCACTTGGATTATGGATTTACGGTTTTGGGCTAAGGCCCTAATGATTTGAGGAAGGAAATGGCTTTGATTTATAAAATGATTTTATTAAGTTTATTTGATTTGAGGAACGATTGAGATAACTGGTTTTCGGATGCAGGCATGCTTTTTAGTGAAGGGTATAAAGATCTTTTCTGAAATGTGTTTTATTAAACAATTTATTTTCATCAACTCACAGCTTTTATGGTTTTAATACCCTTCAGGTTGATCACGGATGCGAGCTGTAGAAGAGACCGAGACATCACACTCCTCCACAGATCCTGGCGCACTCTGGAAGGCCCGAGAGGGTTAAGATCTGGGTTATCCCTTCTTTCATAATGGCTGATACCTTCAGGAAGCAATCCTCTGAGTAACTCAACCTATGTTGGGGTGCCTTATCAGTATTTATAATTAAAAATTATTTTTATTATTTTTACTTATTTAAATAATTTATTGCTGGCCAATTTTCATTATGGCACTAAGGATGCAATTGTCATGAAATACATGAGACACCACTAGCTGTTGTGATATGCAAAGTGGAAGCACGAGCTCCACGACTTATGGTTGAGTTAGCCTACACTGAAGGGAGCTCTTGCAAATTCTCTGCAAGAGTTGGAGGGTGATCACGAAATCAGGTGGGATTGGATTTGCAAGTACTTCGTGACTTCCGAATATATGTTAATGTTTAGTTTCTTGAATTGTTCATTTTTTATATCATACTTTTTCATTACATAATTTAATTATTTTTAGCAATGAACTGAAAAAATCGGAGGCCAACAAGAGAAGTTGGAAAAAGAAGATGTTGAACCACCATGGAGTAACGCCCATTAACGGCCAGGCATGAGGACTGGTGCAATGTTGGGTCGCTGTTCCTAGAAATGGATGCCTAGGGAAAAGTGTACACTCGCTTGGGAAACCAGCAGACCGATGCTATTCACATAAGTTTAAATCAATATATTTAATTTTAAATTTATTTTTTTATTTTCTTAAAAAAATTAATAAAAACTTTTATTTCTTAGGAGGAAATGTTGGGAGACATCTAGCATGACACGACCATCCCAATCCCCCCGAGATTAAGGTGGGATGTGCCATGCTCCCGTCTGACACCAAGGGATAACTCAAACCTCAGCCCGTTCGGGGCTTCCAGAGAGCTCCAGGATCGATGGAGGAGTGCGATGTCTCGGTCTCGACTACAGCCCGCATCCGTGATCAACCTAAAGGACATTAAAACCATTAAAAGCTATGGGTGGACGAAAATCAATAGTTTAATAAAACATATTTCATAAGATGACATTTATGCCCTTCACTAAAAAGTATGCATGAATTCGAAAACCAATAATCAAACCATTTACTTTATTAAATCATTAGGGGCTTAGCTGAAAACCATAAATCCAAGTATATGGGAACTCAGCCCAAAACCGTAAATGCAAACCATGTGGGTCCCTGCCCAAATCCATTAACATCGAAAATCAAATCATAAATCCAATAAATCTGAAATACAAATACATAATCCAGTAAATCCATAAATCAAAATTCCATCAAATACCGTTATGTACCAATCCTCGGCATCCTAAATGCCTGGCATAACAGACGCCTGACGTCCCAGACGTCATGTCACAGTCCAAGCTACGCGTGCTACCCGGGGTCTTAACCTGAGTCAATCTCTGACATCCCAGATGTCTGATGTCCCAGACATCTAGCAATCCTCCTCCTAAGTCACTATACGGTCCAGTCGCTTCGTGCAGTGACCCCTCGCAGGCAATGCGCCGTGACTACTCCAGCGTCCCTGACGACTGGAGGAGACAAACCATAGATATAAGGATGGAATATGGAAAACATTTCATAAATCTTCTCAAACCTTTCAAATGGGCCTATGCCCGGGATTTCCATAAAACCATCGTAATCCACAAATCCGATTTCTCAAATCCAAATCCATTTATCCAGATCCATTTATGGGTCCACGACTTGAAATCACATTGAAAAAAAAAGAATTGGGTCTCATGCCCGATTTCGTAAACCAATTGGGCCCATGGCAAAGTTGTAAATACGAAAATCATCTCGAAGTACGTGTAAATATGTAAATCACCAATACCACAATCATCATCATATAAATCACATACGTAAAACATGTAAAACAGTTATGAATGAATCAAAGTTTAAAAAACAATGTCCACTCATAGACCATCCTACGTTGCCGCCTCGATATACGTGCTATAAGCCTCCCCGGGCTAAATTACCATCATCGAAACTCCCGGACCTGTCCAAATCACATTTTAAGGTCACTAACACTTCCAATAACCTTCCATTAAACCCCTGTAATTTTCTCGTGTTTTTAAACATATTTAAACTCGATCCTAAACCTTCGGACATCCCGAAGTATATCGAAACCATGTTTAATCGACACGAAACCAGTCCCAAAATGTTCGCTACATCGAAAGGATGATTTCATATGTTGAACATGAGTCTGAAAAGGGCCCCACACGCCCTGACGCTCCGACGCAGGCGGCTACTCGTGAAGCCCACGTGCTGAGTACTATTCATCGTCAACCTCCAATGAACCTAGTCTGAACCAGTTCACTGGTTTCCGGTTCAGCTGGACTGACGAGGCCGATTCTCTGCCGTTCCTACATCTTTTTCAACCCTTTCAATTCCTATACCTTCGTTTCATCTTTCTCAATCGATATATGGGCTCAAATCATAGAGTTCATGTCCAAAATATACCATCCCAATTCGATGAACAAAACCCAGTTTTCTTCAGGCCAGTTCCCCCGATTCCGGCTACCTCCAACTTTGGTTTTGGTCCCAACATGTTCATACAACCTCCAAGAACAAGTTTCCATCATCAAGATTGATTAACAAACGCTAGAACTAAGTTTTCCATTTTTGAAGTAAAAACCATACCTCACGGGTTTGCAGATCACCATCCACGACGGCCCATCGCGGTGGCACCACCAGGATCGTCCAGGGTCTAGTGTTTAGTCGATTTTGTTCCCGTGACCATAACTTCCTCGTTCAACGTCCGATTTTAACGTGTCGTCTATTTACATACTCGTAATGTCCCGATTTAAGTAACGGTCCTCAGTCCTCGTACGTTTGACTCCCCGAGTCAAAAGTCAACATTTTGCCCAAATCCATGGGAAAATGGTCATTTCACACCGTCTATCCGATTTTTCTTGATTAATCCCCGATCAATCATACTAAATCCATAATTAATTAATATTTAATACTGATATTCGGGACAGTTTGTTGCAACCTTCCCCCCTTAAAAAATTTCATCCCCAAAATTCCAACTATCCAAGTGCACATCCAATTCGTGGAAAGCAATTTCGGCCGCACACCATGTGTACACTTGTACACCCACTAACTAAAACAATACTCGTATGCACCCCGACGTTCCCCTGATACTCAAGTCGCATCGTCTACACTCGACCACTTCGAGTGAAATTAATCACATATTCTGAGTTGATACCACTCGACAATTCTACCATTACGCTGACACACTCAACTTGATGGTTCTTCTTAATCACCAATCTACCCTAACATCTTCTCCCACTGGGAGTCACCAAATCTCACTCATCAATCCACGCGGACACATCCAGCCAAACTGTCACCACATTGCCAGTCTCTAATCAATTCGACATCTCTCCCACACCGAGAGTTATCAAATCTCACAATTTCCCCACATTTCTTGAATTTTACCATGTCAACATCACACGTCCCATAATGTCGCACTCAGCCAGCACTTACGGCTCCATGGTCACCATTCGAGTCATCAACATAACTCTGACTCACTATAGAGTCGCACCAATGTACCTCGTACCAAAATTTCCTCATAAATCTCTTCTGCCATTAGTGAGAGTCACAGAGCAGTCGCTCCACACAAAGCGACCCATGGTTACACTAACCAACAACTCACTCAACCTAAGTATACGTATACCAACATCTCACTCGACCTGTGCATAACTGGACCCCATCGAATACCTGCCCAGCAGTGATACACATCTCACATCTAGGACTAACCATCCACGGCTCTAAGCACCTACTCATAAGATCACTGAACTCATCAAAGTCACTCTGGCTCAGCTCATATGTTCAATGTCCAGTTCACGGCTCAACCAATCCAATGATATCGGAACTAAGCCGATTATCAACATGTTCATCAACATACCACTGGTATATCCTATATACGGTCACCAGGCACCACTCACACTTGTCTAGTATCGATCCTCGCACAACGTATCGTGTACGTACATCTATCCACCAACTAGCCTACTACATAGCTCGTAGCCAATCACACTTCAATTCTAAAGTCCATCTGTCCAGTCCAGTACCAGACAGATCAAATACTCCAACTCATCATCCAACATGAGTCCCATGGTCACCCGACCAGCATCACAACATCTACTCCTAATCACGTAATCCAACGCTTACCAATCCGACTCACGCCTACCAAGGCATACCCATGCATGCCAAATGAGCATTCAATCTCACCCACGTCTACCGAGACACACCAACTCTGAACCTATCGGTTACCTGCTCATTCGATTACCATATCATATTTGATTGACTTCAAAAGAAATCTAACCCCATCATTCACATATCCAAGACTAACCAATCTGACGCCATCGGATACCCACTCGTTCTATTAACATATCATACGAGATTAACCTCGAAAGGAAGTTAGTCCCATCATCCCCATATCCAGATATCCAAGACAAATTACAACTACCGTCTCATACCAGATTAACTTTGAAAAGAAGTCGACCAAACATTCCCATATCCAAATATCCAAGACAGAGGTCGGATAATCATTTTGTTCTATTCCAAGAGATTCTTCAACTGTCTCACAATACGATTCCCTCTGCTCTTATCTTAGCATAATCAACATGATGGATTTTGCCACCACAGCATGACATCACGATCCACGCCATCCTGATCCACCACATAACCTAATCATCAAGATCACGATGCAGATCCATCATAACATCACCCGATCATTAACATCAAAATCCTCGATCGTCACAACACCCTATATCCTCAACATCACCATTCTGATCCACCTAGGATTCACACATGTTCTCACTCAGCTAACCACCAAATTCCAAGTCATAGCGTCTTACACCCTCATTGAATCTGCATACTACCGAATCGCTTCTCAATCATTTTCACATCTAAACAGATCAGTCAACGACGAGACACGTCGAGACTGTGGGTTCTTTCTACTTACCTCACATCGATCCCTGTCATTCCACCTAGGAAAAATCAAGGATGATCCAAGACGATGACATCAAAATTCATCCTATGTGAGTGCAAACACAATCTCACTGCACTTACCACACCATGTAACCCAACATCGTCTACCACAAAGTAGGAAATGAGAAATCTCATTCACCTAACTTCGAAATACCCAACTCCTCCTGATGACCTAAAAAAAATCACGGGTCCACCAACCAATACACGATCAACGTACTAGTGACAAAACCATCATCTGTCATGGACAGACCATGAGAAGTCACCCTTAATGACTTCGGAATACCCATCACCAATGCTCAATCAAGCACTCCTCTCATTGCTTCAACTACAACCTCTCTCGATTTTAAAGTTTCAACCATGTTGGATCCAATACACTCGTGCACCAACCACGTGTCTGTACCAAGTTAACTTGGTACCCCCAATTCGCCTATTCGTTCATACCGTTTCATTCATCTACCACTTAATCAATCCAAACACATCAATTATCACAATCATGGTTGGGTTAGAGTCCTAATACATCTCATCCACTGCTGGATCTCATCTAGTCCATCACTATCTGAGATCCACTGCTGGATCCCATCGAGTCCAACTCACCCATTTTCGAATGTCAGATATCGAACGTATGCCCATCACGACGGAGTCACATCCCAACTCGTGGCTCATCGTCATCACAATCACCAATACACAGTGTGCGAATCAGACAACCCTGGATCTTTGCTCATACCGAGTAACGACCCTGTACCTCTGCTCAAGTTGGAGGAACTCTACCTCCCTCATACCCAATAACTCTGGGTATAATCACCTTGATAACCCATACAAGAAAAATTAATGTTCCCTAAACGCCGCCCAATTATCAACAACCACAACTAAAAGCATTCTCGATAATAGTGCCTGCCACAATCTCGTGCAGACCCAACCACCAAACATCGTTATCGAGACTCTGTATCTAACTGGAATCAACCGCTAGTACTCACTACTCTGTATCCCCACTCCGGGATTCCATCGACAAGTATCACACCCTAGTAACTTGTCCAACCGATCTATAACTAGTCTCAACTCAACTCAACCAGTGTCGTCCACCAGGTCATCCTGGACCTCAGCTGCACCATGTAACACAATTACCAAAGCTGACATAACATGATTGACCAACGGTCTCGACTCCGAAAAGTCGCCAAAGTCAAACCACTCGCCGACTCACATTTCTGAACCATAAATCATACACTAGGGTTTCTCACTAAGGTCATTTACTAACTCCATTGCACTCACATTCTCCACAACATCAATCACAAATAGGTTTCAAGAAACCCAGCTGCTCTCAACAACACAATTCTCAACTTAACATGATCTGACCATCTAATGGTCACAACTCCACACTATCATCATATCCAATCCTGAAATATCGTCATAGACGATCCTGACATAACTGTCCCACGATCAAAACTCTAAAGCACTGTTACATTCATCCCTCAGTAGGGTCCCACACTACAAAACCACAACATAACTATGGCATACTCAGGCATCAACTACCGAACTGAAACTATCCACCATTCATTCTCACTAACTATCATACCAACATCCTAACTATCAGGTTGACAATGGGCTAACCACGTAGAGACATCACATCCTTGACCTGTGCCTACCATAAGAGCAAACTGTGCTCTGATACCACTAGACACGACTCATCCCAATCCCCCAAGATTAACGCGGGATGTGTCATGCTCCTGTCTGACATGAAGTGTCAGACAAGGGATAACTCAAACCTCAGCCCGTTCGAGGCTTCTAGAGCGCTCTAGGATCAGTGGAGGAGTGCGATGTCTCGGTCTCTCCTACAGCCCGCATCCGTGATCAACTTGAAGGGCATTAAAACCAATGAAATCCATGAGTGGATGAAAATCAATAGTTTAATAAAAACACATTTCTTAAGAAGACATTTATGCCCTTCACTAAAAAGTATGCATGCATTCGAAAACCAATAATCAAACCATTTACTTTAATTAAATCATTAGGGCCTTAGCTCAAAACCATAAATCTAAGTATGTGGGAACTCAACCCAAACCTATAAATCCAAACCATGTGGGTCCCTGCCCAAATCCATTAACACCGAAAATCAAATCATAAATCCAATAAATCTAAAATCCAAATACATAATCCAATAAATCCATAAATCAAAATTCCATCAAATACTGTTATGTACCAATCCTCGGCATCCCAGATGCCTGATGTCTCAGACGCCTAACGTCCCAGACGTCTTGTCACGGCCCAAGCTACGCTTGTTACCCGGGTCTCAACCCGAGTCAATCCTTGACATCCCAGATGTTTGACGTCCCAGACGTCTAGCAATCCTGCACTTGAGTCACTATACGGTTCGGTCGCTCCGTCGCAGGAAATGCGCCATGACTACTACAGGGTCTCAGATAACTGGAGGAGACAAACTATAGATATAAGGACGGTATATGGAAAACATTTCATAAATCGTCTCAAACCGTTCAAATGGGCCTATGCCCGGAATTTCCATAAAACCATTGTAATCCACAAATCCGATTTCTCAAATCCAAATTCATTTATCCAGATCCATTTAAGGGTCCCCGACTCGAAATCACATTTATAAAACACAATTGGGTCTCATACCCGATTTTGTAAACCAACTAGGCCCCTGGCCCGATGCTTCATTCAATCAAATGGACTCCAAGTCTGATTGTTCGTAAACCAAATGGGTCTCAAGCCCAATTCCATATTTCCAAATCCAAAATCAGACCATTGAACCATTATTAAAACCACAATCACGTAGAAATACAATATAAAACCATAAACCTCGATATACGTACAAATACGGAAATCAACTCGAAGTACGTGCAAATATGTAAATCACCAATACCACAATCATCATCATAGAAATCACATACGTAAAACATGTAAAACAATTATGCATGCATCACAGTTTAGAAAACAATGTCCACTCATAGACCGTCCTACGCTGACGCCTCGATATGTGTGCCATAAGCCTCCTCGGGCTAAATCATCATCATCGAAACTCCCGGACCTATCCAAATCACATTCTAAGGTCACTAACCCTTCCAATAACCTTCCATTAAAACCCCGTAAATTTCCCGGATTTTTAAACATATTTAAACTCGATCATTAACCTTCAGACACCCAAAACTTTATCGAAAAGATGTCTGATCGACAAGAAACCAGTCCCAAAATGTTCGCTACATCGAAAGGATGAATTCATATGTTGAACACCTATCTCAAAAGTGCCCCACGCACCCCTACGCGCCGCCCCAAGCGGCTGCCGTGAAGCCTACGCACCGGTACTGTTCATCATTAACCTCTAGCGAACCCTGTATGAACCGGTTCACTGGTTTCCTGATAGGACCCATCCTCAATCCCCCAGGATTAAAGGCTAATTCATGCTCCCGTCTAACTTATGAGTGACACGAAGGCTAAACTGATGTCCAACCTCCATGTGACACGTAAGTCGGACAAGGGATTCTTAACTGAACCGCTTAAGACTTCTGGACTTCCTAGAGCGTATAGACTCAATTGTGGATCGCGTATGTGATGTCTCTGTATCTCTCGACCAACAGCCTGCACCACGACAACCTAGAGGGTATCGAAAACACAAAAAGACTGTGAGTGGACAAAAATAAAGTATAAGTTCAAAAACAATTCAATAAAACAATTACATTCATACCCTCTATTTAAAAACCAATGCATGCATACTAGAAGTCATGTCATAAAACCATTCTATCTTCAAGTAATTCAAACCTTTTAAGAAAACCGAAATCATTGCCTTTTTCTCAAATCCCGGGCCTCAGCCCAAAACCATCAAAATCCGTTCATCCAGGAATAGCCCAAAACATCGGAAAACCATTATGATAAACCATCATCATCAAATCTCAGTGAAATCCAAAACACATTTGAAACCACATTTCCATCCATCGAACCTGCTGGATCTATCCGAGTTTTTAAACTCCCGAGTCTTTAAACTCAATTCAGGCCTCAATATAATCAGAGTCTTTAAACTCTCGAGTCTTTAAACTCAATAAGCCTGCGGGGAAAAGATCAATATCCGAGTCTTTAAACTCCCGAGTCTTTAAACTCAATCTGGGTCTTTAAACCCAATACGGGCCCGCCCCAATCATAATCATATCCGGGTCTTTAAACCCAATAACCAGATCGAGCAAATCCAATCCAAAACCAATTGAAAACCATTATCCATTTCTGAATCCGAATCCGCAATCTCATCAGGATCCCGAATGCAAACCCAGAAATCATATCCATATCCATTTCCAAATCTGAATCTGAAACCATCATTCCATAAGCTGACATCCGAAATAACCATTGGGAACCCAAACCCGGAAATCCACTTTCAAGTTCTCAACCGAATCCAGAATCGGCATCCTGGAATCCGATTTCAAAACCCGAAATCACGTTTCTCAAACCCACTTTTAAATCTTTTAAATCAAATCATAGAATCACGTATTGAAAACATATAAAAACATATATGCATGCATCACAAGTTTGAAAGCAAAGTCCACTCACAGACCATTATGTCGTCGCCTCGATACGCATGCAATTACATTTTTCCCGGCTAATCCGTTATCCTCGGCTTTCCCGAACCTGTCCAAATCTCATCATAAGGTCACTAACTACTTTATTAAGCTTTTACTAAAGCCCCGTATTTTTTTTCTGAATTTTTAACTATTTTTAATCGAGGCCTAAAACCTTCGGATATCTCGAAACATATCGAGACGATGTCCGATTTACTCGAAACCAATCCCAAAATGTTCGTTACATCAAATAATTTAAAAGTCATGTTGGAACCATCCTCGAAATATGTGCCACACAACCACACGCGCCGCCCAAAGGGGCTGCGCGTGGGCCTCACGTGCCAGCACTAGTCATCTTCTTCGTCGGGTAAACCCGGTCCGACCGATTCACAGTTCAGCCTGAAACGGCGTGGCCAGTTCACCCTCTTACTACATTCATTTTCATTCCGTTTTCATTCTAATTAGTCCCTTAAGTTCAACTTTTAATTCCTAATCGAATAGCATGATCAAAACATGAACCTTTCAATCTAAAGCATACCTTCAATCAAATATTTCGAACCGGACGTTCACCACCTTGAAGGTTCCCTCACTTCCAGCCACCGTTGGCCATGGTTTCAAGTCCTACGAACTCCCCTGGACTTCCAGATCATCACCCAACTGACCAAAACGATCGACAATCACTAATTCAAAAATTACCATTTTTGAGTTAAAAACAAAACTTCAAAGAAAGCTCACCTACTAATCGTTTTAGAACTCACAAATAGGTTCCATCAGTTCCTTACGACCTTAGACCCATCACTTTGTGAACCAGAAAGATCATTAGCCCTTCAATCGACCACCACCATTTTCAAGTTAAAACAGAGGCCTTCACAGTTTCGATCAGGCTTCCACCACCTTTCTCCGTCGTGAACAGCCCAGCTACCACCATCATCTGTGTCCTAACCTCCTCATTTTGTTTCCTTCACGAATTATGGGTTATGGGATAGACTTGTTCGAATTGAGGTATGAGTCTTAGCCCAGTCTCTGTTTTTCTTTCGTCTCCCCCGTTCAAGCATCAATCACTTTTTAAATTTCCTAAGGTGAATGGTGTGGCACCTTCCACGGCCATCCAGAGAGGGCCAGGTGTCCAACACCTTGTGGACACACATTCCAGAACAGGCCAAGTGTCCCTCCTTACTGGGCACATATCCCAACGCAAGAAATGACCAGAATGCCCCTTGATGCCCAAATTACCATTTTGCCCCTTATACGTTTAGACCCGTAACTTTGTCGTCCAAACTCTAATCGACATGTGTTGCCTATCATTGTACTCAGGGCATCGAGACCTTCCTAACGGTCCTTGAAGTTAACATTTGTGCCAATTGGAAAAATCGTCATTTCGCACCGTCCGTCCGGAATTGTCCACCTAATTGCTGATTAACCTCACTAATCCTTCATTAATCACTAATCTAATCCTGATTCCTGGAACGGGTCGTTACATTTCCGGTTCAGCTGGACCGATGAGGCTGGTTCTTAACCGTTCCTACATCTTTTTCAACCCTTTCAATTCCTACACCTTTGTTTCATCTTTCCTAATCGATCTATGGGTTTAAATCATAAAGTTAAAGTCTAAAACATACTTTCCCGATTCAAAGAACAAAACTCTGTTTTCTTCCAGCCAGTTCCCACGATTCCGGCCACCTCCAACTTCGGTTTTGGTCCCATCAAGATTGATCAACAAACGCTAGAACTAATTTTTCCATTTTTGAAGTAAAAACCATACCTCACGGGTTTGCAGGTCACCGTCCACGACGGCCCATGGCGGTGGCACCACCAGGATCGTCTAGGGTCCCTTTCCAACTTCCCTTCACGACCCAAAGGTAAAGGGTGATGATTTGGGGTTGTTTTTTGTGGGCTATCCGGTTTTGAGGGGTTCACAGGTTTTGCCTTCCGGCCTTCTCCACTGTCCACGACGGTCCTCCCCAATGGCCTCATCAACATCGTCTCTCTTCCCTTTCACTTTTCCATTCACACACTAACAGCAACAACAGGGGAATGAAGGGGCATATATATAGAACTGGGCACATGGGTTATGGGAGCACAAAAGAGATGTAGATGATGTTGTAGGATGATGAGTGATCAGGTGGATGGTGAGGATGAGTGGGTGAGAGATATCTGAACGGCTGGGGGGGGGGGGGGGAGGGGTATAAGATGAGAGATGTGAGTGTCCAATTTCGACGTGCCACCTGTCTACGTACTCGTAACGTCCCGATCTACATAACGGTCCTCGGTCTTCGTACGTTTGACTCCCCGAGTCAAAAGTCAACATTTTGCCCAAATCTAGGGGCAAAACGGTCATTTCACACTGTCTGTCCCATTTTTCTCGATTAATCCCCGATTAATCATACTAAATTCATAATTAATTAATATTTAATCCCGATATTCAGGATGGGTCGTTACACAGCAGACACATGCAGAGTTGACCCGGATGCACCCTTTGCATATCAACTGCCAAATATGGAGCGATCGAGGGAGATCCTGGAGCGACGACTGCATACGTGTCTGGAAAATATCGTTCTAGGAGTTGAAAAAGGTCTGGAATAGGATAAATTGACTGGGTCTGAGAGTTCTTCTAGGGACGTCAATCCTGGATGGGTGCTCGGAGCTAAGGCGCAATTACACGCCCTCTGGACCAAGACCTCATAGCTAAAGTGCGACAACCCGTCCCGAATTAACGGGATTAATTAAGAATTAATGACGGATTAGCCTCGCTAATCGAAGACTAATTGGAGATTAGACGAGGATTAGCGGACGTTCGGGCGAAATGACAATTTTTCCCCTGAATGGGCTAATCGTTGACTTTTCGTTCAGGCGGTCAAATGGACTTTGGCCGATGACTGTGACGTAGTTCGTGACGTCACGAGTTCATAGACAGGTGGCACGCTCGATTCCGACGTTCGAGGAGGAAGTTATGACGTTCGGAAGTCCAAGGGTATTTTGGTAATTTGGGTGAATAGGAGCTAAAAGTTGACTTTTAACCTAGGAAGTCCAATGGACAAGGGCCGAAGACCGTTACGTAGATCGGGACGATACGAATCCGTAGACAGGCAGCACGTCGAATTCGGACGTTCGACGGAAAAGTTACGATTCACAGAATGAATTTGAATCAGATTCGAGGAATCCCGTTGAGATGAATCGGGTTTGAGACCCAGTTGAACTGTATTTTGAGAAAGAAAGAAAGTATTTGAAAATGAATGAACCCTCCATATGTTTATATGGTCTCCTCTAGACGTCGACCTGGAGAGTCACGATCCACAGACCAGAGTGGGTATCCCCATAGGGATCCCGTTCCAGGAGTGGAGGTTACGAGATATGATGTGGTCCCGGACAAAATTCCGGAGAGATATGTGGACTAGATCGAGAGAGAGAGAGCTCGGACTAGATCCAGAGATTGAGCCTCCCAAATGGAGATTCCTGGGAGAAGACTCGGAGTGAGACCCCGAGTAGTGTGCACACTAGATAGATATGATGTCATCGTGACTATATCGGGGATGTGTTCCCTAGGGGTTGTGTGCCCCGAGTTGGCATCTTCTCCGGAAGTGCCTAGGATGGGTTATACGTATGTTGATATGTATGAGGTTCTTTGGAAAGTGGTTTTAGGGCGGTGGCCCTGTGTTTTATGATTTTGAAACTGCATTGGGGCAGAAACCCCGTGTTCCATGTTTATGTTTTGGAAATGTGTTTGGGGCGGAGACCTCGTATGTTATGTTTGGTAGTTCACTGAGAAAGGTTTTGGGGTTGAGTTCCCATGTTTTGGTTTATGGTTTGAAAGTTGTGATTTCGGGTCGAGGAGCCAAATGGATTTATGGGTCATGACGGTTTATGGGGCCGGACATGAACCCTTGAATGATTTTGAGAATGTTTTCAAATGGTTTTGATGAATGTTTGATAAACGGTTTTTGGAATGCATGCGTATGTTTTTATGAAGGGCATAAATGTCTTTATACGAAAATTCTTTTAATGAAATGATTGTTTTTGTCCACTCACGACTTTTAATGTTTTAATGCCCTTTAAGTTGATCGCGGATGCGGGCTGTAGCAGAGACGAGACATCACTCCCCTCCTCCTACGATCCTGATGCACTCTGACAGCCCCGGCGAGGGCTAGAGATGGAATTCCCCCTGGTCTGACACTTTGTATCAGACGGGATCAGGCGGGTCCCACGTTGATCCCGGGGGATTTGGGACCGGTCCTGACATAAAGGCCCAAAATGAGAGCCTTCAGGCCCAATAAGACGAGATCAAGGCTCAGCTTGCAATGGTCTTTTGCCAAATGGATGAGGTACATCTCAAGCCCCCAGAGCAATATCCTGCTCAATTCGAACAGTCTTACCACCCCAACCAACCCCACCCGTAACCCGTCATTTATACTTTTTTGTTGTATAAATTGTTTTATTTTAATTATATTCAAAACAATAGTTTAAGTTTTATAAATATATATTTTTAATTCATATTTGAATTTTATTTATTTTTCAAATTTTTTAGATTTAAAAAATATGAAATAATATGAAAAAAAATTAATTAATATAAAAGCATTAATATTCAATTTAGCCCGACCAAGTATTTTCATCTGGTAAAGTTAATTCGATAGGTGGCCACTGAACCTCTCACAAATCGTTCAATGTTACCTAAAGAACCCTTTAATATAACCCGGCGAATTACTTTATTTTACCCGACGAATTTTCTAGTGTTACCTGACGAAGCTTCGTCATTCGGTAGGTGGTCGTTGAACCATTCAACAAGTCAGAAAAATCCATGTTGCTTGACGAGCGTGATATTTTCATCGGGT
This sequence comes from Prinsepia uniflora, assembly GCA_032719365.1. Classification (NCBI taxonomy): domain Eukaryota; kingdom Viridiplantae; phylum Streptophyta; class Magnoliopsida; order Rosales; family Rosaceae; genus Prinsepia; species Prinsepia uniflora. The sequence goes on along the minus strand of CM064867.1, from coordinate 30,560,761 downwards.
GAAAGTCGTTGACTCGATGTTACCCAACGAATAGTGACTGACTATCTTTTCTTTTGGTAAAACTAGGGTTACCCGTCGAGCTTCTTTATTTCATCGTTAAAAACTTTGGCCCAACGACAGTGACTCGCGAAGTCTGCCCAATAAAGGCTCGTTGGTTTACGTTTTACTCGAAGAATTTTTCTTTTTACTTGACGAATCAGGTTAACGTTCAATTTCTTGTAGTGAATATTCAAGCTTTGTATATCATATCAATAGCTAGCTGGCAGATGTTTTAGCGTCAATTATATATGAAATATGATATGATTATTCATTCCAACTTTGTATGATCATCAATATCTGTTCATTACATTTTATCACTTGCAATATATGCACGTATCAAGTGTATTATCGTTTCCTTCATCTATGAAGCCTAATCAAATTCCTTAAAACAAGAGTTTCACTGTTAACTTGGTGACTATAAACAACACCGTGACGATAGAACGAGAAAATGAATGTTGAAAGCGAATAAACTTCGGTGAACTCGACCCCAAAACTGGTTGCATAATTCGGTTCATTTGCTATATCTCTATATATAGGTACTAAGGGATTGGAAAGCCCCCTCTGGTCCCTAATCGAGAAAAAGTTTTTGGGGGATTTCTTATTTTTATTTTTTGAGAAACTGGCTTTATTCTTAAAAACTATCATTATTTATAAAAGTTAACACCGAAAACGTCTAATCCTACTATATACATCTTCAACATTGCACATCTTAGATCGATGTTAACTATAGAAAAGAATTTCGAAGACCCTTGCCTGGGAAAGCCTGAAAAGTGAAAATGATGTTGTATATAAAACCCAATTTATCAAATAAATTTTTGATTTTCAAAATTTTAAAAAATTGACAATTCAAGATGGAGGATTAAGAAATAAGGAGAGTAATATAATATATTATAATTAAGGGTCGCACCTAACAAAAATTAGACCATCAAACTACTTGATATATTCTTCCCCAATGCCTGGAAATCAAACCACTTATTGGGAGTCAATAGTATAGGAGTACTTTGTAAAGCAGTTAGCCCACCAACCCTCCAATGTACATCATTTCTTGTTCACTTGTCAATCAAACATTATTATTTTGAAGAAACTCAAAGCAAAGGCATTCACGCCCTTGCTAATTGCTATCATTATTCCTCCTCTTGCGTACTCAATTATATACATATATATATATATATATAGTAGTTGCGCGATATATATAGTCTTCTTATATATATATATATATATATATGTTCCCCTATTTTTCAGAGGTTGTATCAATTAATTATACATGATTTCTTGATCACATGGACTCAATTAATAATTACTATTAAAACTTTCACATTTTTTTATTTACATTAATACTAATAATGAAAATTTGTATTTGTGTTGAATTTATACGTGGCCTCCTCCAATATTTCACTCTCAATTACTAGAGTAAAATATATATGATCATGTAAAAGGAAAGAAAAGCACAAGGTTGAAATAAAATTAAGACACGGTATGCAATCTTTGCACTTAACCATCTTCCTCATCACTTCCATGGCGATTAATAACGAATGTTTTTTTTAATAAATAATTACATATATGTCGTTGCAAATAGATTAGCAATTTTTTAAATCATCATTTAAAGATTGTATATAAAAAAAGAACCAAATTGATAATTATTTATTCAATTTTCATATCATACTTTAAAAAAATATATATAGTTCTGAGTATATTCATATTAATATATGTATATGTATATGTATATATGTAGTTCTGAATATATATATATATATATATATATATCTAAGAATGAAGTAGTTTATATCCTCATTATTTAACATGTATGTTAGTCATTGCAATTGGTGGCCAATACTGCTGCATGCCTTGTATTTATTCATCAATCAAAGTTCATATATATTCCTCAAAATAGAAGCAAGGCCAGAGCCAAATATTATTATTACCTGCAATTTTATTCAATAGAGAAATCTCATCCTCCTCTCACGCTCACCATGTTGGTATGTCCCTCATCAGCCTTTTAATTTCCGCTCAAAACTAATTAATCTGTATAGCTATATACATATCTTCCCTCGATCTTCCTCCATTTTTCAAGCAACCCTAGCTAGCAATATTTATACATCACCTTCTCACATTCCCACCAGCGCGCTAGCTCATTATAACATTTCTCGAATTATTTAATGGGTTCACTTGCTTCATTGCCAAGTCTAGCATTAATCTTAACCCTAGGACTCTTACTAGTTGCCTCATTTGTTATCCCGGCATCTTCCACTTCACGAAGATCAGCTCTCCATCTCCATGACCACCACCATCAAACGGCACAAAACGGGTTCAAGGTGGCTCTCAAACACCTTGATTCTGGCAAGAACTTGACCAAACTCGAGCGCCTTCAACGAAGAATTCATCGTGGCCGGATAAGGTTACAAAGGCTCAACGCAGTGGTGTTATCCTCCTCCTCCTCTTCGTCATTATCAGATAATTCCCATGTCACATCCCCCGTCCATGCGGGGCAAGGAGAGTTTTTGATGGAGTTGTCAATTGGAACTCCGGCGAACAGCTACAATGCCATCGTGGACACCGGCAGCGATCTGATTTGGACTCAATGCAAGCCTTGCAAGAACTGTTATGATCAGCCCACCCCAATTTTCGACCCCAAAAAATCATCAACATTCTCAAAGCTTTCGTGTGAAAGTGACCTCTGCGAAGCACTACCAACACACAGATGCACAAACAGCTATTGTGAGTATCTTTATGCGTATGGTGATTCTTCCTCCACGGTCGGAATCCTTGCGACTGAAACTTTCACGTTTGGAGATGCTTCGATCGCAAAAATAGGGTTTGGATGTGGGAAAGACAACGAAGGTGGTGGGTTCAATCAAGGTGGCGGCCTTGTAGGGTTAGGGCGTGGACCATTGTCTTTGGTTTCTCAGCTCAAGGAGCCAAAGTTCTCTTAGCTTGACTTCGGCGGAAGACACGAAAAGTACAAGCACGCTTTTGGTGGGGTCGCTAGCAAACTTGAACGACACGGCATCGAAAAATGTCATTACAACCCCTTTGATCAAAAACCCTAACCCGGACCAATCAACCTTCTACTATCTTGCCCTAGAAGGCATCTCCGTTGGTGACACTCGGTTGCCTATTGAAAAAGACACTTTTGCCCTCGGAGATGATGGAAATGGCGGTTTAATCATAGACTCCGGGACAACTCTCACATATTTGGAAGAAGATGCTTTTGATGTGCTGAAACAAGAGTTCACTTCACAAATCAAACTTGACGAGGTCGACGCGATGGATACGGTGGGGCTTGATGTGTGCTTCAAATTGCCGGAGGACAACGGGCCGGGAAAAGTGGAGGTGCCGAAGTTGGTATTTCATTTCAAGGGGGCGGCAGATTTAGAATTGCCTAGTGAAAATTATATTGTGGCGGATGCCAATGTGGGAGTGGTTTGCTTGGCCATGGGATCTGCGGCGGGTATGTCTGTGCTTGGGAATTATCAGCAGCAGAATTTGTTGGTTTTTCATGATCTTGTCAAGGAGACATTGTCTTTTGTTCCTACGAAGTGTGACCACTTGTGAACTGCAAGTTTATTAGCTTATCTCATGATTTGAATTTTTTCTTATGCTAATCAAAGTCTTTACTTGTTTACCTATTAAATTCGTGCACTTTAAATAACTAATATTCAATAAACAAATTTAAGGGGTTTATTGAATTCATATAGATTATTGCGGAGTTGCTTAGTGATTATTTTTTATAGATTTAGCTGATTCTTATCAATTTATATTAATTTTTATTGACTTCATAATTAAATTATACAGAGCTATATATGTTACAAAATTTTATAGATTTTTACATTTTGGTTTATAGAATTTGATAGATTTTTACATAAGTCTAGATTGAGTATTCTAAAATTTGATAGACTTTTTTCAAGTTGAAGTTATCTTTTAAAGAAAATTTGAAGAGTTTTATAAACCGTTCATAATAGTTAATTGATTATCACTAAAAGAAATTGGTAGTTGCTTGATAGATCTTCGCTCGACGGAACTTCTTTTGTCGTAGAAGTTGATATTGCCTGACGAAAAATGACGCTTGCTGGGTCAGATCTTGGCAGGAAGAAAATCCATTTGGCTCATGAAATTGGTTAGCTTGCCCGATCATTTTCGAGCCCATGGGCAAACTTGAACATAACGACAAATTTCCTTCGTCGTGTAATAGAATTGACCATATCTTACTCAACGAATCTTTAAAAGTGCCCTAAGAAGAACTTTCATTGGGTAAAAGTCTAAAAACATTAACTACATAGACACCTCTTTCTTCTTCCTCTCCGCCAAACCCTCTCTCATAGCTCTCTCTCTCTCACTAATTCACCCACCACTACATGAAACTGAAATTAACCTGGCGAATATGATTTGTAGAACAAAAAGAATACTTCGTTAGGTATTACTTAAACTGAGGCACAACCGTCAAGCAGGCTTCGTCGAATAGTAGCCATCATGCCAGCATTTTTAACGACGAAATAAAGAAGCTCTTCAGGTAACAAACTTTGACACGACCTACCCCCAATTCCCCGGGATTAAGAGCTAAGCATGCTCCCGTCTAACTTATGTGCAACATGAAGGCTAAACCGACGTCCAACCTCCACGTAACACGTATGCCGAGCAAGAGATTCTCAAGCGAACCGTCCAAAATTTCCAAACTTCCCAGTGCGCGCAGAATCTATTGTGGATCGCGTGTGTGATGTCTTAATCTCTCTCTAACAACAACCCACACCACATCAAACCTGGAGGGTATCGAAAACATAAAAGGTTGTGAGTGGACAAAAATAAATAATACGTTTAGAAAATAGTTTATAAGAAAGTACATTTGTACCCTCCACGAAAAACCAATGCATGCATATGCAAACCTTTTCATAAAACCATTTCATATCCAAAATAAGAAAACCATCAATGAAAACTGGAATCATTTCTTTTTCTCAAATCCGTAACTCAAATCCAGGCCCTCAGCCCAAAATCATAAATCCTCATCAAAGTACGGGAACTCAGCCCAAAAATCCGTAAATCCAAATCATCCGGGCCACTGCCCAAAACATCTAAAAACCACTGAAAAACCAAAGTAAAACATCACATGCGCATAATTAGGCCTTCCGGAGATATCAACGACTCTTTAAACTCAAAACACAATCAATAGGCCTTGGGGGATATCACAATAATCGAGTCTTTAAACTCAAAACACATCAATCCAGGGCCCTCCCCCATCAATCAACCGAGTCTTTAAACTCAAAACCGGATCCAGCCATAGCCAGGTCTTTAAACCCAAAACCAAGTTTCAACGGGTCTTTAAACCCAAAACCAAGTGAAAACCATAGAAAATCCATATCCGAATTCGCAATTATGATTCCGTAAGCCGGCATCCGGAATCATAATTCTAAACCCAAATCCAGAAATCCACTTTCAAGCTCCAAAACCTAATCAGGAATCATATTTCCAAAATCCGATTCCAAAATCCGAAATCACATTTATCGAAATCACTTTTATGAACAGGGCTTCAACCCCGAAATCAATTTTCTAAAATCCCTTATAAATCATTGAAATCAAATCATATTTAAAAGTCCAAAACCAAATCACCAAAACCATGATTAAATCACAGCATAAATCGTAAGCTCGTAAAACGTGCAAATACGTAATTATCTCGAAATACGTGCAAAACCATAAATCATCAAGATCATATCATAAACATAGAAATCCGTATAGAAAACATATAAAAACATTTATGTATGCATCATAAGTTTGAAAGAAAAGTCCACTCACAGGCCGTTACGCCGTTGCCTTGATACGCGTACACTTACGCCGTTCCCGGCCAATCCACTCTCACCGGCTTTCCCGAACCTGTCCAAATCTCATAATAAGGTTATTAACTACTTCATTAAGCTTCTACCAAGTCCCCGTAATTTTCCCGAATTTTTAACTATTTTTAATCGAGCCCTAAAACCTTCGGACATCCCGAAACATATCGAAACGATGTCCGATCAACTCGAAACTAGTCCTAAAATGTTCGTTACATCGATTACATCATTTCACATGTTGAACACTTCCCAGGAAGTGTCCCATGCGCCCTCACGTGCTGCCCAAAGGGGCTGCGCGTGGGAGCCATGCGCCCACTGTTCATCGTCTCCTACCTTGAGACAGACCCGGTCTGAATCGGTTCGAATTGGCCCGGTCCAACCGAACCGGCGAGAACGGTCCAACATCCTAAATCCTTCATTTTTTATCCAATTGCACTCCTTCCAAGTCCTATAAGTTCTTCATTTTATTTCTAATCAATTAGCATAATCAAAACATGAAAGTAGGGTCTGTAAGGTACCTTCCAAACCTAGGATCAAAACCAGTCTTTCCTCTTCTCTATTCGGCCGTCACAGACCACCATAGGCCACCGTTTTGTTCCCAAACGACTCCTAGTCACCTTCTGATTCTCACCTAATTAACCAAATCCGTCAGCAACCACCAAAGCACGATTCTCCATTTTTGAATTACAAAATGAACGTTTTCCGGAAACCGCCTTACCATCCCTCTTAGGCCTCGAAACCGGGCTTGATCAACTCCTTATCACCTATAGAACATCATCCTAGATCCAATTCAACAATTAACGTCTAAAACTCAACTTGCCATATGTAAATCAAAACAAAAATCCACGGGAAACTCACCTACCACCGTCGTCGTGCACCACCGTGGCCACCATCATCTTTGTCTCACCTTATTCTCTCATTTCACCTCACAAACCACCAGGAGAGGATCATATTGGAGGGTGATTGGGTTGAGTTGTTCTCTCACGGGTTCACGGCTCTGTTTTTTTCCCTTCCCATAATCGTGCAGTCCATTTAACAGATGTGAGAGACGGTGCAGGATCTTCCACAACCATCCAGACAAGGGACAAGTGTCCCACATCCACTGGACACAAATCCCAAGGCAGCCACATGTCCAATTAGAACTGGGCACAGATCCCTAGGCATCAAAATGACCATTTTACCCATGCTGCCACACAATTACCATTTTGACCTTAGCATAATTAGACCCAAATTCAATCCATCCGACATCTAATGACCACGTGCCGCCTATCGTTGTACTCAGGGAATCGAGACCTACCTAACGGTCCTCGAAATACGTGAAAACTACATGTTGGGTAAAAGTCAACAATTTGCCCCATTTTTAGCCAAATTACCAAAATATCCCCGAACTTCCGAACGTCAGAACTTCTTCCTCAAATGTCGGAATCAGACGTTTCACCTGTATACGGACTCGTGACGTCATGAACTACGTCACAGTCATCGGCCAACGTCTGTTTGACCGTCCGAATGAAATGTTAACCGTTTACCCATTCTAGGGGCAAAACCTTTATTTCGCACTGTCCGTCCGAAATCACCCCACTAATCATCGATTAATCGTACTAATCCGTCATTAATTACTAATCTAATCCCAATTTCCGGGACAGGTTGTTACAAATTTTTTACCCAAAGAAAGTGTCATCGACCTAAGCTCGTCGGGTAACTGATACGCTTGGACTACGCATTTATATAAACATGTAATTCAAATATATGCAATTAAAACCCTTTTCTTTATGTGTAGTAATAGTAAATACGGATCATTTTTAACCGGGGAAATTTGAGAACATTAAATAATGATTAGTGAAAAAGAATAATAAATAATCAAAAAATGAAATAATAAATGAATTAAAGAATAACATGAGTTTGGGGAGGGGGTGTGGGGTTTTGGAAAGAGTTGTAGCAGAAACTACATATTACCTAAACTAAGAATTGAAATGTAAATGCTTATGCTAACTAGAATTTACAAACCATAAATTAGTTTCATAGACAAAACGACACTTTTACATAAGTAAATTCGAATTAGCAATCACATTATTTAAACTACTCATACAATGGACTTTCTTTAAACACAATTTTTACCAACACTCTAGCATTTTGCTCATATTGAACCAATCACGAAATCATACATTCATTATCTCAATCACATGCATACATTTTTCATATTATAAATGCACCGACAGTGGCAGACACTTACAATATGATCCGCCTTAAGTTATTGATTTAATACGCCAACAACAATCAACATTAAATCTCTTGAATCCTCTTCTAAGTGCACTGACAGCGGCAGACACTTAGCGTTGAATTGAAATTTAAGCACTAAAACATATGAAATAACTAAAATTCAAAAAGTAAAACACATGGAGATTGTATTCATATTTACAAATGTTAGAAAGAAAATACCAACACATATATTGAATTTTAATTAAAACCGAAATAATAACAACAGTTTAAGTAGAAAAAAATAGTTTTTTTTTTCACAAGGATCCCTAATAACAGAGGGAACCTTGTGAATATGGAGCAACAAATACGAGGAATTCAGTCTTAAAAACTCTCGAATATATTGCCTTAGAATTAACTAGCCTTGGGTTTTTCTTAAGAAAAAAACATAAAAATGGGTACAAGGAGAAGTCTATGAATATCTAAGAAAAAGTAAAGAAAATCTAGAAGAAAATAACTAAAAGAAAGATAGCAAAAGAGTGGAAGAGGAGCCATCCCTAAACATAGAAATGGCCTCCCTATTTATAGAGGAAGTAGCAAAAAATTACAAATTAAAATAATAAAACAATAAGAAAAAGTAAAAAGATTAAAGGATAAATTTTAGGCTAAATAGGCAGTGGAAAATGATTGAAAATTGGGCAAGGGGAGCAGGTAAGACTCAGCAGGGCGTTTCCACAAAGCAAGGCATGGCTTCAGTAAGGGCTAGCTAACAGAGGCAGAGGAAATTGATGCCACAGTCACTGATTGGATCATGGCATTTGGCCAGAGCGTGCTGAAGAGTGCATGTGCCGTTCGGCGGGAAAGGCGTGTGCAAGGTATGGTTGGTCTGCGATCAGATGCTGACATGGACAGTGATCGTTCGGTACACGTGCGCCGAACTAGAAGATAGGGATTCGACCAGTGCTTGCTGAACTTGTCGCTAGGCTGGATAAGAAATTGGGTAGCGGACCTCGCGAATCTAGGCTGGGTTTCTTGGCAAATTGGGCTGAAGTTTGGGCAGTGGGACATGGCTTCTTAGGTATTTGGGTTACAGTAAATATGGATTTGGGTATTCTCCCTTGTTTCGTCCATAATTTTTTTTTTATAATTCCGATTGGGACGATTCTTTCTCCAAAATGCTCAAAATTCCAAACTTTATTTATTTTTGCAATTTTCCCACAAAATATATTATTTTCTCCAATTGTTTGGTACTTTATCGTTAAAAGACAAGCATGAAGGGTATAAAATAGTACAAAATAAAGCTCAATTCAAGGCCTAAAAAATATCCCCACACGTAAATTTTGCTAGTCCCTAACGAATACTAAGATTAAACTAAGTATTTTAAAATAACTAAGCCCTTAACCATTTGTCTCAATATTTCATTAATATACGTATGGCATAAAAGATTTACACTGGGAGACATTTAAGCATATGAAATTCAAGTGTTAATAAATGGTAACAAAAAGTTTCAACAAGTAAGACAATGAGTAAAATTTGGTGAAATGGATCTCAACATGAATAAAACAATTATGAATCAACTCATAAGGATATGCACTCATAAATTCACTCAATTTCTAAGTGTTTGTGTTTGCACTCAAAGTATGTGAGAAAAAATGCTCACATAATTGAAATAAAGTACTTTAGCAAAATCTCAAACAAACATCTCAAGATAAAAATAAAACATATTTGCACAAATGAACCAAAACCATACTCTAGTGATAAACTCAACTAATCAAAATTTATCGTCTTAAGGATCATAAGGTCATTATGAAGGTTGTAATGGGAAGAAGTTTAGAGGAAAGGAATATATATGACACTTGGTGCTCAAATTTGTTCCAAGACTCAATAAAAGACTCCCAAAACGTAGCATAGCTTTATTCACATCCTTAGTGCAATGATGTCAAGAATTCATTCCTTCAAACATAGGCCAAGTTTTATCATATTGGGCATCGCATTCATTCTTTTTGTCGGATTTACAAATATAAGCGACTTAACTCAAATTTTACATAATTAAACCTTATTACCTTGAGAGAAACTCAAAAATAGTGTTTTTCATCATTTTTTTTTGTTGTTTTTTTAAACAAAAAAATCAAGGTAGTAATATGTGACAATAATAAAACAAAGTTTGAGCAAGTTAAATCCGTAGAACACATATAATAGTCTTCAAAACATCATCAATTTCTCTTCACACCATCTTCATGTCTTAAACCGAGTCTTTTAGAACAAGGGTAAAAGATGTCTATACTAGGCTCAAGTGTTTAGATATTCATGGTGATGAAAGAAAGGCTGAATGTAGGCTCGAAAGGGTTAAAACTAAGGGGGTCGCAACTTGTGCGCACAAATAGGGAACATGGATGTTTGAATATGTGGTGTTAACCATAATGCCTTAATCATGTACAAAATCAGAGAGTTTATTGACTTAAAAGCTTTGAAAATCACATATAATAAGTTCTAGTACTTTCGAGTCATTGAAAGCTATGACAAGTAGTTATGAGGCATATGTATATCAATTTAAACAAAGAACTTATGAATCACTCATCAAAGATGTATATAAAGTTTTAAAGCTCACATATGGTTCATATGATTCATACTTATCTCAACATACTCGTTTATGTACTAGTTTAATATGCATTATCTACAAATCATAAACACTTAATCACAAAATATTAACAAACGAATTCAAGTTGTAGTGATCATCTTTTTAGCCATAACGTAAGCATTTTACCTTCATTTATATCATTGACAGGTTAAAGTGCATCCTAAGACTCGTAAAAATACTAAATTACAACAAAAAAACTCAAGAAAGCTTTTAAAACTCATTTTTTACTTAAAAAAATTCAAGAAATTTTATAAAACAATTTTATTGTACAATTAAAATTGTAAAGCATTCCCCCACACATAAATTCTACATTGTCCTCAATGAAGCAAGTAGAAAGTAATCGAAAATAGAATCAAAGTAAGGAAGAGGATTTACGAAAATAAAACAAGAAAAATATTAAATAAACAAAATAAAAGAGAATGTAGGGTTAAAAGATAACAAATCTTCATTAATAACTCCTTCACATCCCAGTAACACATTTGGTTGTCTCCCAAAAAACGCTTGAAGTTTAACGTCCATCCAGCCTAGACCAAGATGCAAGTTAGAGATGTGAGAAATGCACGTTTGTCAAGAATGCAAGTTAAAGATGCAAGTTAAAGCAAAAGATGCAAGTTTTGTTAATGATGCAAGTTAAAAATGAAAGGTAAGTTAAAGATGCAATGCAAGTTAAAGATGCAAGTTGAACTAAAGATACAAGTTGAGTTAAAGATGCAAGTTAACGATGGATGATAAGTAATGTAAGAGAAGGTAAAAAACAAATGAAATATGATATGATATATATATATATATATATATATATATATATACAAGTATGAAATAACATGTATAAAAGTAAGAAAGAACAAAGTATAAACAAGTTTAGAATGCACAAAGTCGAGTCGCGAAAAAATCAAACAAATGCACAAGTTTCAAAAATGTTTAAACTAATGCAACACATAGGTATATACATGAAGAATAATGTGAATGCATAAGAGATAAACAGTTAGAACCTACACAAGACATAACAGTTACGTGACGATGCATTAGAGAATGACATGTACCTTCGATCTCACTTTCCTAGATTCACTTAGCCTATGTGGCCCGGTGATGAAATCTGAGCATCATGAAACCTTATGGAGGTTATGGAATTTACAAATGCAATAGGAAAAAATATTTACACGTTGGGAGAATTCAACGATATATATGGTTCACATAGTTTCAAAGTTTAGATGGAGACTTCTACATCTGTGCTGCCCAAGTAAATATCTTAGATTTATTCAACTGTTTGGGTAAGTTCAAAGGTGACCGGATTAGAAAGAATAAACATAAGAAGTATGGCTAATTTCAAGACATCCCGAGGCTTAAACTCAAGATGTCCCTTTCTTAGACCCAAAACTCATTATGACTATAGTCTCTTGTCCTAGACATCACCCTTGAAAATTTCTTACTCCAGATGAACTAAGATAACTCAAGTGTTAATAATCACCACGCTCAACCTCATGGCTTTTTAGGTCGAAGAAGTGTTTACGTGAGGGTTAACAAATGAGACTTCACATATTCCATTGAAGATCAAAATCTAAATTCCGAAGCACAAGTGATCCACATATAGCCGAGACTAATTTTATGAAAAGTAAAACTTATGAACAAATATAAACAAGTATAATACGACAATTTACTTATTGTGGAACCATAAATCACTTGAAAATTATGCGGTTGTCACGTGTCCCATAACTCTCATAATGTCGATATTACCCTTGGTATAGACGACGACGGCATCACACGATCTCCACATTAATTTAATATATTTATCAATTAAATATATCGATTAATCAGATTAATGCCAATAATAAATAATCTCCACGAGTTATTTATTATTAATTATATAGTTAAAATATGTGATTTCTTTCAGTAGAATCACTTACTTGATAGTATTTCCTTCAATCAATCACACGCTCTGGTGACCTACAAAACTCCGCTATAAATACAGGGTCTCACTCACCTCTAAAGGTAATTAAAAATTCATACTAAAACTATACCGGTTTATTCTCTTGCTATGGAGCAAGAAAGGGTTCCAGCCGCGGTTACAATGTCCATGCCATCTCAAAGCAACTCGGTACCGGCATAATCACGACATCAATCCACTTCTCGCATTAGGAATAATGACAAATTTCCACATACGAATAGGCGACTAGCTGGAAAGGCGTCACAACAAGCCCCAGATTGGCTCCACACCGACGTAGAACTTCAAAGACTTCTGAATAACATATGCCATGAAGGAGGATACACTCCAGCCTATCAAGAACGTGGTGTGACACCTTGCACTAGAGCTCATGGCATAAGTCCTAACACTCCACCTGGCAAGAAAGAAGACACACTTAAGCCCATGGAGAACGCAATATGCCACCTTGCCAAGGACCAAGACCAAGGCCAATTGGAGCTCCTACAACGACTTTTGGGAGAACTGAGAACATCTAATGCTACTAGGAGACGCAACACCCCTCACCAAGGACAGGAGAACATCCCAAGGCACACTAACAAGGAGCACATCCTTCAGCAGACAATTTCTCGAGATGTGTAACTAAGTGATTCTGGAGAGAAAGATCTACTCGCGGAATAAGAAGCAAACACCATCAACACCATCAGCCCGTTAATGACTCGGAAGGCACATCGGAGCACTGTCACAAGTTGAGTACCACGTTAGAGCCAACAAAATCATGCAACCATCCAAATTGTACACACTTTCTCAAACACTCAAGTCAACGAAGGCTCAAGACGTTCTAGCTGATGTAGTGAGGATGATGGGACATACTCGCCAGCACCCTCACACACTTCAAAAATGGAGACCTCGGGAAGTCAACACCACATGGCTCGATGCTACTCTCCCCCTTGTCGAGGCATACTACATGTTGAAGACGTGTAAAGGATGCAGGATCATCGCTTCCAAAGAATCCAATGTGACAGCTGTAACAACCCGTCCCGAGAATTGGGATAAGTAGAGTGATTAAGGTGCGATTAGTAAGGTTAATCAAGGGTTAGGTGGTCCCGAGGGGTCCGGGAACCTAGAATGACGATTTTGCCCTTGGGTCGGGCAGAAATGTTGACTTTTATTTCGGGTGGTCAAATGGGAGTTGACCAGTGACCAGGACGTAGTTGAGGACGTTACGCATCCTTAGACAGGTGGCACGCCCGATTCCGACATCCGAGGAGGAAGTTGTGATGTTCGGAAGGTTGAGGGCATAACCGTAATTTTGGAAAAATAGGGGGAAAAGTTGACTTTTTGAATAATTGAGTTTTGGTACGTTGACCTAGGATGGTTAGGTAGATCTCATCGTCCTGAGTTCGATGACAGGCGGCACGTATTCATCGGACTTACGAGGTGTGAGATACGGGTCTAGAAGGGTAGTGGCAAAACCGTAAAAAATAAGTTAACAAGAAGGGTAATTTGGTCTTTTTGCACCTGGGGATTTGTGCAGAAAGAAGCAGATGAAGGGTTGAGATTGGGCCACATGGGTGAGAGAGGATGGGGGATGGTGACACATGGCAATTGTGTAGAGGGTTCTGGTTGAATCCTGTACATACACGGCCCAAATATTTGTGGTGCAACCGTGTAGTGCCCGTGTGAGTGTTCTTCGACACAGAGAGAAACAGAGGGGGAGAAGCGAGAAGATTGAAGGTTGATCGAGGGTGCTGGTGAGTTTGTGACTGTGTGTGGGTGTTCAGAGAGTGAGAGGGAAGCAGGGAGGAGGTGTGGAAGTGTTGGCCGTGTGTGTGAGGGGAGTGAGGGCCACGGGAAAAACCAGAGTGCACAGGGAGGACGTGAGTGTTTTTGGGCGATGTTGTGGCAGTGATTGATCAAGAAAGGCCAGAGGAAGTGTCCAAAGGCTGGAGGTGGACGGGGGGAGCTACTGCCTCACGGCTGAGCTCGCGACGGCGATCGGAGGACAGGTAATTTCTCATCCTTTTCTACTTCCTCTGTTTAGTCGTTGAGTTTCAAGTCGAGAGTCGTGAGTCTAGAGGTTGAATCGAGGCCCATAAGCAGGTCTAGGGGGCTCAGTGGAGGTCTGGGATTCTATTGGTTCTGTTGCCGTGACGGGGAGGTACACGGCGGAGGATGGCACGACAGAGGTATTCTGGTGCTCTGTTTTGGCCGTGGGTTCCAACGGCGAGTCGTGACGTTTGGGCAGGAGTCGACGGCCAAGGTGGGTCGGGTTAGACTTAGAAGAGGTCTAGGAACCGTCTGGTGTTGCCACCATGACGGGGGGTGACCGGAGTGGCTGGATCGGAAAACAGGGGAGTTTGGGGTTGTCTGGTTTCGAGTTCAGTCGACGGGCTAGGGACAGTGTCGAGGTGAACGGAGTTGGGGAATCAATAGGGAAGGACTGGACGATGAGAATGGTGAAGAGAGGGAAGGAAATAGTGCAGGCACGGCGGTGAACCGCTGACGCCGGTCTGAGTTGCAGGCGACTGTGGCGAACCGGGTTGGCTCGAGGTAGCCGATGCACTGTAGCAGCGCGTGAGGGCCACGCGCAGCCACTTTGGGCGGCGCGTGGGGGCGCGTGCGACGGCGATGGGGAAAACGATCAACAGGGTTTTTGGTTTAGGAGTTGTGGTGAGTCCATTGGAAGTGGTTTCGGGTCAATCGGACGTCGTTTGAGTTTAGTTCCGTGAGGGTGAAAGTTTAAGGTCTCGGGTTATTACGTTTTCGCTTCGGGGAATTTTGAGGGAATTTAGGTGAAGTGAAACCGGGGTGGGTCCTGACAACAGCAGTCTACAAGGTGGCCTTCGGTACTAGATTCAACCGTGCATCATCAATTTCATATCCCATGACACATCTCCAAGTGACTCTGAAAATAAAAGCTATACGCATGGAGTAAGAGTGCATCTTCGACAACAACGTTCGACGTATGATAGGTTGGAGGGTATGTCGGAACCTTATCACATGTCATGTACATGCGAGGAAGTAGAATTGATCAAGCATCTTCCCAAAGCATATGCACTCACTGCAGTGGACAAGTAGGTGATAGTTCAAGTTGGACCAACCACTGCATTGAAGAAGGTGAGACATATTCACCATCAGACTGACATGCTTAAGAGATAGAGATGCGAGAAAAATAGTCACAACAACTCCCTTCCTCCACATGACGTGTTGTACACTACCTTGGCAGCCACACCAAGCGAGTAAGACAAATGCAAAGCAACCCCAAATTTCGACGTCCTGATTTGAAGGAAGTTTAGCAAATGGTTTTGTGTACTCCTACACCGAACCTACAGTGAAATCAAGTACAAATCCTTATTCAAAAGGTCAATACCCATCAAAGGCGACCAAGGAGAAGTGTTGCACTGGATGCCTCGCCCATAAAGCTACAGAGCGTGTCATCTCAGATGACTACGAGGATCCCACTTCAAAGATGAATAGCATCGGCGCAATCCGTATCAGTTTTTATTTCCATTACAAAACTGTCTTCAACAAAATTATCAAAACAGTTGAGATTTTACTTAGACAATTTTTTATGGAATTGGAAACTCCAAGCCTTCACTATGCGGAGCATTTTAATCCTTGGTCACACGAAGCACTCCAAGCCTTCGCTATGCGAAGCACTCTGAGCCTTCGCCATGCGAAGCACTTCTAGTCTTCACCACGCGAAGCACTCTAAGCCTTCGCCCCATAAAGCACTCTAAGTCTCTGCCCCGTGAAGTACTCTAGGCCTTCGCCCAGTGAAGCACTCTAAGCCTTCGTCTTGCGAATCACTCTAAGCCTTCACCTCGCGAAGCACTCCTAGCCTTCACCCCGCAAAGCACTCCTAGCCTTCACCATGCGAAGCGCTCTAAGCCTTTGCCATGCGGAGCACTCCAAGCCTTCACCATGCGAAGCACTCCAAGCTTTCACCATGCGGAGCATTCCAAGCCTTCGCCACACAAAGAACTCCAAGCCTTTGCCATTGAAGCACTCCAAACCTTCGCCATGCAAGGCACTCTAAGCCTTCGCCATGCGAAGCACTTCAAGTACTTCATCATGCAAAGCGCTCCAAGCCTCTACCATGCAAAGCACTACAAGTCTTCATCACGCAAAGCGCTCCAAGCCTCTACTAAGCAAAGCACTTCAAGTATTCATCAAGCGAAGCACTCTAAGCCTTCCCCCGCTGAAGCATCAATGCAGTTGCCCGTTGAAGCATCAAGTCTTTGCCCAAAGAAGTGTCAATGACTTCAAGCATCGAAGTATTAATGCCTATATTCGTGGAACATCAACACCTTCACCCTGCGAAGTAGCCACATCTTCACCCCGTGAACCAACAATGCCTCCGTTCATGAAGTGACAATGCCTTAGATCCATAAGGCTTCAATTCCTTCACCCATGGAGTACCAAAGCCTTCGCCTCGCAAATCATCTTCGCCCTGCGAAGCATCAACACATTCGCCCCGCAAATCATTAATGCATTCACCCCGCGAAACATCAACGCATTCATTCATTGAGCGTCAACACTTTCACTCGAAGAACCAATGCTTCCCTCCAACAAAGCATCAAGTCCTTTGCTCATAAAGTATCAATTCCTTCGGCCCTTGAAGTTGCCAAGCTTTCACACATGAAGTAACACATTGCTCGCGAAGCATCAAGGCAATCACCCTCCGACGCATCAAGGCAATCACTCCATGACACATCAACATCCTTGTTCGTCAAAACCATAATGCCTTCAGCTTGCAACCTATCAACACTTGCGTTCTCTGAAGCACCAAAACCCATCACTGGTAAAGCATTCAAAGACTTCACCTATGAAGGACTCGAAGCTCCTCTCCAAAGCAAAAACTACAACCTTCAACTCAAAGAAGCTAAGTCATTAACTCAAGCAACTTAGAAAAGTCTACTTGACAGCTAAGTTCAGTGTAGTTAACCAACAATGAGGTACATACTACTCAAGAACATTGCCAAGGATCTATCACTCATACCTAACAAATGGACTTGCTGGAATTGGAAAAGCTACTAAAGATCGCTTCCCAACCCCACCAAGGGAAGTAATAACCAGGTCATGTCATGACAAGTCTTGGGCAAATGTTTTAGTGCGCGCGACTACAAATTCCAGCATACAACTTCGAGATTCATTCGAACGTACCATGCTCAAATTTTACTTCCTCAACGAGAGCTTGACTATACCAAGAAGGTATGAAAATCAGCTTTCCAACGCCACCAATGGCACTCAATTCAAAGCCAACATGAAGTCAAAAGACCAAATTCACTACACAAAGGAAAGATTGCCGAAAATCACAAAACACTCATAAAATGGAAGGCTTCTATTAATGAAAATTAGAGAAGTTGGAAATTTACAAGTTGAATGCTCAAATGTATATTCAACGCTACGATCTAGCAACAAGCCAAGAAGAAACATAAAGTTCATCATCACTCTCCGCCAACCTGTGAACAAACCTTGGAGGCCTTCGATCATTCCATCATTGCCTTCTAGTGACACATCGTCTGTGGCCTTCTTCAAGCAATAGGGGCAACCTCCTCAACATCGCTTACTTGGCACACTTGGCCTCACAAAAGTAACCTCATCATTGATCAACTCCACGACAGTACCGAAGCAACTACAAAGCTGCTTGACTATGCAGAAGCAACCCCAATGATGCATCTCTCCTAAAAAAGGCCTCAATAGTGAATGACTTTGCTATGGAAATTTCAGTGCAACTTGACTCCTCTGAAAGCTTTAGTCACTCCATGGAACCACATGCACTTCGCCAATGTCATATTAAACCCAACCTCGCAGCTAGAATAGGCCTCATGTTGGGTTGTGACGTGCCTCACATCAAGATACGAGACTCCTCGCCTCCCTCGCTAAAAGCTTCAATGTTAGCTCCACTTGCACTTGAGGATAAGCCTATCAATGCGCCGAGCTCTTTTATCTGCCAAGCACCACATGCATGGTCATTAGATGTATGCCTCGTGTAACACTATGAGCTCAACCAGGCCTTGCCTTACATTTTGTTGTGCCTTGCTCCTCATGTGTCAGGTCCTTCTATATTCCAAGCACCACATGCAAGGTCCACCTCCAAGCTTTCTTCCTTTAATTACGTAATGGCGTACAACATCTAGAGCTTCACAGGAGACATGATTAATCCTCCATCTTTATGCTCCACCTTGTAGCCATCCCATTTTGAGCTCAATAGGGCCTGAAATGTCAAGTCTCTAGAAGGTCCTCCACCAACCAAAATAACTCCTAAAAAATTACTTGTAATACCCGGTCTTGGAAGTAAGAACGGTGAGCAATACCCGTGAGCTTGAGAAGCAAAAACGGCGAGCAAGACCCGTGAGCTTGGAAAGGCAAAATCGGTGAACAATCCCACATCACTCGGGGAAGGAAAATGTGAAGTGCCTTATATGTGCGGGCACGTATCTATCTAACACAAGTTCTTTTGGGAGCTCACTAGCTTTGGATTCTTTGGGAACTCCAAAGTTAAGCGATTTGAGGCTGGTGCAATCTCAGGATGGGTGACCTACTGGGAAGTTTCACGTGAGCTCCCGAGAACAAAACCGTGAGAGCTGGGCGCAAAGCAGACAATATTGTGCTAGATGGGTCAGGTCGTGAAAATTTGGTATCAGAGCTAGACCCCGATCGGAAGTGTGCCAGCGAGGACGCTAGGCCTTAAGGGGGGGTGGATTGTAATACCCGGTCTTTGAAGCAAGAACGTTGAGCAAGACCCGTGAGCTTGAGAAGCAAGAACAGTGAGCAAGACAATCCCACATCGCTCAGGGAGGGAAAAGGTGAAGTGCCTTATGTGTGTGGACACGTATCTATCTAACACAAGGCCTTTTGGGAGCTCACTGGCTTTGGATTCCTTGGTAACTCCAAAGTTAAACGAGTTAAGGCTGGTGCAATCTCAGCATTGGTGACCCACTAGGAAGTTGAACGTGAGCTCCTAAGAACAAAACTGTGAGGGCTGGGACCAAAGCGGACAATATTGTGCTAAATGGGTAGGGTCGTGATAGTACTATTCACTCCATGGCACCACATGCACTTCACCTCGCGTCATGGGACACCTTGCCTCACCTTGCACCGTGGCACGCATCCCCTTGCATTGCGACGTGCCTAACTTCAAGTCATGGGATGCCTCGCCTCTTATTGATGAAAGCCTAAACAGTTCATGGTGCACCTTGCTCCTCATGTGCTGAACTCTTCTATCCACCAAGCACCAAGTGCATGGTCACTAGGAAGAACACCTCATGTCATTTAGTGCATCACCTCCTACTCCAACCTTGACTTGCCTTGTGTTGTGTCCCACTAAGCCTTCGATGTAGAATACCTCTCATCGCACTTGCAACATGCCTCGACTTGTAGTTGTACCATGCCTCGCCTCGTAGTTATAACGCGCCCCACCTTGCGTTCTGCTGCACATCACTTTACATTCTGCTGCACATCATTTTACATTCTGCTGAGCCTCGCCTTGCGTTCTGCTGCGCATCACCTTTCCTTGTTGTGCCTCGCCTTGCACCATAGCATGACCCTCATTGCAGTATAGCGCACCATGCCCTGAAGCTGGACACACCTCGCCTTGTGAAAAGCCTTACTTCAAGTCATGGAACTTCGCGTCTCCCCCTTTGAAGGCCTTGATGTTGGCTCAACCCGCACTTAAAGATGACAAGTCCGTCAATGTGCCCAGCTCTTCTATCTACAAAACACCATAAGCATGTCAACTGGAGGAGTGTTTTGATGTCAAGTACATGATCTCTTGACGTTGGAAGCTCCAACAAGTCCCGAACACGCCACTAGATGGTCTTATAACAGTCGATCCATAAAAATGAGTTCTTCGAGACCCCGTCAAAAATATGTCTTCATGCATCTTGAAATGATCGTCTTGGAGAGTAGAGCGCACCACCTCTGGAATCATTGCAATTGGATAACCACAACTAAAGCCAGCTTTTCATGGGAAGTGTCCGAAATAATATGTCGTTTTTTCCTCACCAGCTGCATGGAAAAAAACGACATGAAAAAAACGGCATGTCGTGTTCTCTCAATAGAACATGAAGAAAAACAACATGTCGTTTTGGTACACCTCTAACAGCAGCACCTCCTTCTTCGCTATCTCCTTGCCCATATGCGCCACTCCAAGGGCGAGGAATTAAGTGACAAGTCCTATGATAGCTGCCAACCTAAATACAAGTTGAATAAATAAGAAATGGAGGAAACCAATTTCTTACAAACGTAAGGATTACAAAGGAGGACATGGAAAGGAAGAAGAAAACAAAAGTAAAAGAAATTCCTTTACTCTTCTCTCATATTTTCCAGCAGCACCAGTGATGGAGAAAACCATGGATTTTTCCCAGCATCTGAGTCTTCAAGATGGCTTTGAAAACTTTGAGATTATTTTTAGGATGGAGGCTAAAAACTTCCATCTTAAATAAGGATAAAAGGGAAAAACCCTAATTCTTATTGCGCTTAAAAAATCAATCAAGAGGAAACCCGAAGCCCGAGATTTCCAACCTCATTTTGATGTAAGGTCTTAAGTACGATGGCGCTTCAACACCAGCAAAAGGAAATTGAAGATGAAGTGGAGTCCTACTCACATGAAATATAGTTTATCGGAACCATAATAAAAATTACATCCCTTAGGATTCCCTTAATTCCTAAACAATGTGGGGGCATTTGTGGAACCATAAATCACTTGAAAATTATGCGGTTGTCACGTGGCCCATAACTCTCATAATGTCGATATTACCCTTGGTATAGACGACGACGGCATCACACGATCTCCGCATTAATTTAATATATTTATCAATTAAATATATTGATTAATCAGATTAATTCCAATAATAAATAATCTCCACGAGTTATTTATTATTAATTATATAGTTAAAATATGTGATTTCTCTCATTAGAATCACTTACTTGATATTATTTCCTTCAACCAATCAGACGTTCCAGTGACCCACAAGATTCCACTATAAATACAGGGTCTCACTCACCTCTAAAGGTAATTCAAAACTCATATTGAAACTCTGCCGGTTTATTCTCTTGATTAAACTAACTTTGACATCAGAGTGTTTTTGGTTGAACCATCCTTCGGGCTTCAACGTTAACCCTAATTATTTCTTGTTATTGTGAGTAGAGATCAAAAAGGAATTCTACAAGTACGGACGATTTCTGCATCAACACATATGAACGATTTATACACAAGTATGAACAAATTAATCAGAAGTATGAACAAATTAATCAGAAGTATGAACAATTTACATATGAACAATTTATACAAGTATGATTTTAAGCACAAGTAATGATATTCACAAAATATATTCACGCTAACATATGTACAAGATTTATTCACAAGTATAAATTTAGACTAACACAATGCTAAGACTAAATAAAATTAAAATTAAAATTTTTTTTCTTTTTTTTTATAAATAAAGGCATGAAAATGTTTTCTATATTTTAAATGATTTTTTTTTAAAAAAAAGTAATGACAACTAAATTTGAAAAGAAATGTTTTTTTTAATTTTTTTAATAATTTATAAACACAAATTGAAATAAATAAAAATAAAAATAAGAAAAAATGAACAAGTATAATGTGCAATTTATTGAGCAAGTATAATATGAACGTTATGTACAATTTATGAACAAAGATGAACAAGTATGAACAATTATGAACATATATAATAATTATGAACAAGCTTAAAAAAATTATAAACAAGTATAATATAAACATGTATAAAGATAAACATTATGAAAAAAAATATAATATGTACATGCATAAAAATAAAAATAAAAAAAATAAAATATGAACAAATATAATATGAACAATTATAATATAAACAAGTATAAAAATTACAAAAATTATAAACATGTATATTATGAAAATTATGAACAAAAATAAAAATTATAGACATGTATAATATGCACAATTTATACACACTAACACATTAAAAATGATCTATAATTTCCCAGTAACGGTGCCAAAAATTCATACGCTTAGACTACACATTTAAATAAACATGTAATTAAAGTATATGCAATTAAAACATTTTTTGTGCAGGTGTAGTATTGGTAATTAGGAATTGTTTTTAATCGGAGAAATTAGGGAACATTAAAGAATGAAATATTAAATAAATTAAAAAAGTAAAGAATGAAATAATAAATTAATTAAATAATTAAATAATTAAGGAATTAAATAATTAAGGAATTAAACAATTAAACAATTAAAGAACAACATGTGTTTGGGTGGGGGGGGGGGGGGGGGGGGGGTGTGGGGGGTTTGGAAAGAGTTGTAGCCGAAACTACAATTTACATAAACTAATAATTGAAATGTTCTTATGCTAACAAGAATTTAAAAAACATAGATTAGTTTCATAGACAAATCCGACACTTTTTTGTAAGTAATTTTGAATTAACAATCACATTATTTAAACTACTCCTACAATGGACTTTCTTTAAACACAATTTTACTAACACTCTAGCATTTTGCTCATATTGAACCAATCACGAAATCATACATTCATCATCTCAATTACCTGTATACATTTTTGAAATTATAAATGCAGCGATAACGACAGACACTTACAATATGATCAAACTTAAGTTATTGATTTAATACACCGACAACGATCAACATTAAATCCCTTCAATCCTCTTCTAAGTGCACCGACAACGGCATACACTTAGCGTTAAATTGAAGTTTAAGTAGTAAAACATATGAAATAACTAAAATTCAGAAAGTAAAACATATGGAGATTGTATCCATATTTACAAATGTGAGAAAGAAAATACCAACACATATATTGAATTATAAGTAAAATCGAAACAATAACATGAGTTTAAGTAGAAAAATATAGTTTTTCACAAGGATCCCCGACAACAAACAGAACCTTGTGGAAATGTAGGAAGAAATATGAGGAATTCGGTCTTCAAAACTCTCGAATTGTCTTACAATTACCTAGACTTAAGTTTTTCTTAAAGAAAGCATAAAAATGTGTACAAGGAGAAGTCTAAGAAAATCTAAGAAAAAGTAAAGAAAATCTAGAAGAAAATAACTAATAGAAAGATAGCAAAAGAAAGGAAGAAAAGACCCCTCCCCTAAACAAACAAATGGCTTCCCTATTTATAAAGAAGTGTCAAAATGACAAATTAAAATAATATAACACTAAGAAAAAGTAAAATGATTAACGGATGAATTTTAGGCTAAAAAAGGGCAAGAAGATGATTGAAATTTGGGCAAGGGGAGCAGGTGAGACTCGGTAGGGCACTACAGCAAAGCAGGGCATGGCTTCGGTAAAGGCTAGCTGATAGGGGCAGAGGAAATCAGTGCCACAGGCGATGAATGGATCATCATGTTCGAAAGGTGCGTGCTAAAGAGCTGATGCGCTATTCGGTGGGAAATATGGGTGTAGGGTATGGTTAGTCTGTGATCAGGTGCTAATAGGGATAGTGATCGTTCAATACACGTGCACCGAAGTAGAAGATAGGGATTCGGCCAATGCTCGCCAAACTCGTGGCTAGGCTGAAGAAGAAATTGGGTCGTCGACCGTGCAAATTTGGGTTGGGTTTCTTGGCGAGTTAGGCTAATTGGGCATTGGGCCAGGGCTTCTTTGGTATTTGGGCTGCAATTTTCGGCTACAGTAAATATGGATTTGGGCAACCTCCCTTGTTTTGTCCATAATTTCTTAGTTATAATTCCGACTGGGACGATTCTTTTGATAAAATGCTCAAAATTCCAAACTTTATTTATTTCTGCAATGTTCCCACAAAATATATTATTTTCTCCAATTGTTTGGTATTTTATCATTAAAATATAAGTATAAAGAGTATAAAATAGTACAACATAAAGCTCCATTCAAGGCCTATCAGTAACATCGATTCAACGAATATAGGCTTATCTGTCTTTTTGAATGGCTCGGTGGCCACCCACCGAATGATGAAAATTCGTCGGGTAACACTAACAACATCGTTTGGAAAAACTACAATACTCCTCAAGTAATATCAAAGTTTTTTTTGGGTATCATTGAACTATTCGTGAGAGCTTCAGTGGCCACTCACCGAATTAGCGATGCCCGACAAAGAATTGCATTGAATATTTTTTTCCATATTAATTAATTAAATATTTATTTATTAATAAAAAAATATGAAAATTAAATAAAATTCAAATACATATTTATAAAATTTAAACTATCGTTTTGAAAATAATTAAAATAAAACAAATTTTACAGAAAAAAATAGAAATGGCCAACTACGGATGGGGCTAGGCGAACTGAGCAGGCTGTTGCTTTAGGGGTCGAGGATGTGTCTCACCCAAGCGCCAAAAGGCCATCGCAAGCTGAGGCCTGATCTCGTCGTTTTGAGCATGAAGGCTCTCGTTTAGGCCCTCAGTTGTGCGGTCTCGATCTAGAGGATGGTGTTATTGTGCCTTAACTTCTATTACTTCTCGGGATTGACATCCCTATAGAAACTCTCGGAGCAAGTTGGAGCTAGTCGATACGTCATGTTTACAAAAATAAAAAAATAATTTTAAAATTAAATATACTAATTTAAACTTATGTGAACAACATCAGCCAGCTGGTTCCCCCGGGCAGCGTACACTTGTCCCCAAGCATTCACCTCTCGGAACAGCAACCCAACATTGCGCTGGTCCTCATGCCTAGCCGCTAAGGGATGTGACCCTCCGTCGTGGTTCAATGTCTTCTTCTGTCAATTTCGCTTATTGGCCTCTAATTTTTTTTGTTCATTACTTAAAATAATTAAATTATGTAATGAAAAAGTACGATAAAAATTGAAGAATTTAAGAAACTGAACATTACCAAATTTTCGGGTGTCACAAATTTCTTGTATATCCAATCCCATTCGATCATCCAATCACCCTTCAACTCCTGTGGAGGATTAGCACGAGCTTCCTCCAAGGTAGGCCAGCTCAACTACTAGTCATGCAGCTCGTAGTTCCACTCTACGTACTGCAGCTGCGAGTGGTGTCTCACGTAATTTATGAGAATTGCATCCTTAGTTCCATAATAAAAATTGACCTGCAATAAATTATTAAAATAAGTAAAATCATTAAAAATATATTAATAATTATAATTACCAATAAGGCATCACAAAAAAGGGTGACCTTCTCTAGGGATGATTCTTGAAGGTATCGCCTATCATGAGACAATGGGTGTGATGTAAGACCCGTGTCTTGGAAGGAACGGTGAATGATTCCACATTCTTACGATGGAGGAATGGTCTAGGAGGGGAATGGTGGTGTGCCTTAAAGATGTAGGCACACACCTATCTAGCACGAAGCCTTTTGGGAGTTCGGTGGCTTTGGGTTTGGTTGGAACTCCAAAGTTAAGCGAGTTAAGGCTGGTGCAATTCCATGATGGGTGACCCCTTGGGAAGTTGCACCGTGAGCTCCCAAAAACAAAACCGTGAGGGCGAGGAGGCCCAAAGAGGACAATATCGTGTTAGAGTTTGGTCCTAACTGAGGAGGGTAAGGTCCTGATAGAATGGTATCAGAGCCAAAACCCGACCGGGAAGTGTGCCAGTGAGGACGCTGGGCCCTAAAGGGGGTGGATTGTAAGACCCGTGTCTTGGAGGGAACGGTGAACGATCCCACATTCCTGCAAGGGGGGAATGGTATGGGAGGGGAATGGTGGTGTGCCTTCAAGGTGTAGGCACACACCTATCTAGCACGAGTCCTTTTGGGAGCTCAATGGCTTTGGGTTCGATTGGAACTCCAAAGTTAAGCGAGTTGAGACTGGTGCAATTCTATGATGGGTGACCCCCTAGGAAGTTGCATCGTGAGCTCCTGAAAACAAAATCGTGAGGGCGAGGAGGACCAAAGTGGACAATATCGTACTAGACTCAGGTCCTAACCAAGGAGGGTCAAGTCTTGACATGTGAAGAATGGCACCCATGTCATGCACCATCAAGCTATGGATCTTAACGGGCGCTAAGTGGAGGTGAAGGACGTAAATGATCTCGATCTTGGCATTCATTGCCTTGTAAATTCATGGGATGACTTACCTCGGTTGTTGATAAGCCTTGAATTAAGCATCCTTTAATACCTTTCATGCTTATCTTTTAATATCTAAATACCAAACAATTGTAGAAAATAATATATTTTGTGAGAAATATGCAGATTACGAGAATTTAGGAGAGAGAATCACCTCAATCAGAGTTATATTGAAGAAGTTATGATTGAAACAAGGGAAGCCACCAAAAATAACATTGAATTTCCGTAACTGGCTACCAAATCATTCTAAGAAGGCAACCTCCAGGTTCAGCAGCCACCTACTGAGCCGCCGATCCTCTCTTCGGTGCATGCGTCCCGAACCCCACAGTCACCAGCTGCGGTGCGCGCATTCTTAGCTTTAACGACGAAGTCGGCAAGCGTCCACCGAATGCCCTTCAGCCTTCATGCTGCGTTGACTTTACCGTTGACCGCCGAAATTCTCTCCATGTTTCGTCCAACGCCTACCCAATTACCTTCCAAGTTCCAGCAAGCTTCCACCAATCCATTTCCTGTTCAAGTTCCAGCATCTTTCCTTACTTTTTAAGGAAAATTGTCCAACCCAAGCTAGGATTTGTTTCCTTTTTATTTAGGAAACCTTTTTAATTAGGATTTTAAAACCTTATTCATTTAAGACTTCATTATTAATTAGTTTAATCCTTTTCCTTTTAGAATTAAATTGTAAACTCCTATTTATTTGGGAATTAATTCTCTCCTAATAATAGAAAGGTTTACGCTATTTCGAAGAGGTCACTCATTATTTACACCAAAGCTCTGCTTAACCAAATTTCCCTTTCCTTTTAAACCAAGATTTCTCTTACAAAAGTAAACTACACCATCCTCCATTGACATATAAGGCGTATTCCTGAGTGCCTCACCAAGTGTGTCGAACCACCTAGTATCTATAGGGCGCGTATTCCCGAGGATTCCAAGTGTAACTCAACCTTTTAACCCCGTAGTTTTCTCTTTGTACTTGAATATTGTGTTTATTGGATTGATTAATTTTATTATGGTTCTATATTTTGTATTGATTTCAATAATCTTACATGCTATGTCTATGCTTAATTCTTGATTAGATATATGGCGTATTCCCGAGTCTAGATCATTGAAAATGTATAGGGCGTATTCTCGAGCACGTGCTTAAGATAGTGTACATGTATTTCATTAAACTTAGGTTTTGGAATTTTTTTTTATTTTGGAATTGGCATAACTTATAAATGATTTAGGTTAAAGATGAGTTGGTCATGTAAATATTAGATTACGATAGTTTAGATTAGTTTAATTACATATGATAATAGAAATCAATCTCTTTATGCCCCAATTAACTAATCAAATGATAATCATGCTTAGGTATCCTCAATCCCCGGTTAAGAACGATACCTACTTATCAATACTACAATATACAAAAAAGGGTTTTAATTTGCATATGTTTTTATTAAGTGTTGAGTGTGACTTCTTGTTTACTTTAATACTTAGTTTTAGCGTATCAGTTGATCCCTGCATTCGTACGCTTCCTTGAAAATTCAATAAATATTAGAAAAAAAAAATGAGCAGAAAAAAATATATTTTATATATATAAAAAATTCAACTCAGCCTTACGGATTGTTTTGGGGGCAACCAGTTTGTCCCCTCTGAGGGCTCGGGATCGATATGGCTTTGCCCCCATCTCCTCGAATACTGTCGATGAGTTGATGATGTACCAGGTTGCATATACTCCTTGAGTGGGAAAGCCGGAGCCTCATGCGCGTTAGATGCTGGTGTAGGGGTTGCATCCCCCACCGACATGTCAAGTACTGATGCAGGGGTTCTATAAGAACCGTGAGCTTGGGAAGAAGGAATAGTGAAGAAGGTCCATGAGGTTGGGAATCAAGACTCGTGAGCAAGACTCGTGAGCTTGGGAAGTAAGGCCGGCGAACAATCCCACATCGCTCGAGGAGGGACATGTGAAGTGTTATATATGTGTGGGCATGTATCTATCTTGCACGAGGCTTTTTGTGAGATCCATGGGTTTGAATTCCATGGGAACTTCAAAGTTAATCAAGTTTAGGCTGGAATAATATCAGGATAGGTGACCCACTGGAAAGTTGCATGTGAATTTCCAAAAAAAAACCGTGAGGGCATGCTAAAATCGCAGGTTGGTTAATATTGTTTTGGGTCTAAAAAGGGTTAAGGACATTTTGGTAATTGTACTTGATAGGCATTTTGGTCTTTTCACTTGGGAGATATTTTAAATGGTGACAAGTGTCCATAAATTTATGGTCTTTTCTCCCCTAATTTTCCAACTGACTTAGCTTGTTATATATTTGTGTTGTGGGTGTGTGCTAGCAATTCGGCGCGGTGGAACTGAAATGGAAAAAAAAAATTGGAAACCAGCCCGTGTGGGAGATCTAGGAATAGATAAAGCTAGGGAAAAAAGATCCAGATAAAGGAAATAATTAGAGAGAGTGAGGACAACTGAGGAAGTGGGAAGGAAATGGGTAGACCTGGCACCCAAAACCATGGTCTCACGGTTAAGATTTTGGGTTTAAGTTGTGCATTGAATACTTTGCTCTTAATTTGTGAACACTTTGCTCTTAATTTGTTTGTCATAAAATGCCTTAGGCTCCAAATCCATCAGAAGGTGGTAGGCTTTTCCATATAGTGTGACATTCTTATAGGGTGACATCCCTATAGGTGTTTTATAGGCAATATTATAGGCCCACATTGCATCATCAAGTTGTGACCTCTATTCCTTGTGATTTGGAGCCACGACTCTTTCCAAGATCCTCTTAACCTCTCTATTACTTACCTCGGCCATTCCATTAGTTTGAGGATGATATGACTTGAATGCCCTGTGAGTGACACCATACCTTCTCAACAAGGCATCAATGGTCCTATTGCAAAAGTGACTTCCCCCATCACTAATTAGAACACGTGGTATTCCAAACCTAAACAAAACGTCAGGACCCGACTCTAGCACCATATTGTCCACTTTGGGCCTCCTCACCCTCACAGTTTTGTTTTCAAAAGCTCACGGTGCAACTTCCCAAGGGGGTCACCCATCATGGAATTGCACTAACCTCAACTCGCTTAACTTTGGAGTTCCAACCGAACCGAAAATTACTGAGCTCCCAAAAGGCCTAGTGCTAGATAGGGGTGTGCCTACACTTTTAAGGCACACCACCATTCCTCTCCCAGACCATTCCCCTCGCAAGAATGTGGGATCGTTCACCATTCCCTCTAGGACACGGGTCTTACAATCCACCCCTCTTAGGGCCCGTCGTCCTCGCTAGCACATTTCCCAGTTGGGGTCTGGCTATGGTACCATTCTGTTAGGACCCGACCTTCCTCGGTCAGGACCCGACTCTAGCACGATATTATCCGCTTTGTCCTCTTCGCCCTCACGGTTTTGTTTTTGGGAGCTCACAGTGCAACTTCCTCGGGGGGTCACCCATCATGGAATTGCACCAACCTCAACTCGCTTAACTTTGGAGTTCCAATCGAACCCAAAGCAACTGATCTCCCAAAAATCCTCGTGCTAGATAGGTGTGTTCCTACACCTTTAAGGCATACCACCATTCCTCTCCCAGACCGTTCCCCTCGCAGGAATGTGGGATCGTTCACAATTCCCTCCAGGATATGGGTCTTACACAAAATGTTGGTCCTGAGGAAGTCTGCAACAATTTTAGAATCATTAGTCCAAGTGGTCTTAGCCTCCACAAATTTTGATACATAATCCACAGTAAATAAGATGTCGAAATAACCATTAGATAAAGGAAATTGACCCATAAAATCTATGCCCTACACATCAAACAATTCGACATTTAAAACATAGTGTTGTGGCATCTCATCTCTTCGGCCTTGATTTCCAAATCTTTCACATTTATCACAAGTTAAACAAAATGAATGTGCATCCTGAAAGAGTGTAGGCCAGTATAATCTAGATTCTAAAAATTTAAGGGTTGTTTTCCTAGATCCAAAGTAACCTACACACGCACGATTAGGACAAAATTCTAGGGCAGATCTATGGTCACTATTAGGGTCACATTTCCTACTTAACAAGTCTACACAATTCTTCCATAAGTAAGGTTCATCCTAAACATAGTGCCTACCATGCTCCTACATTTATCTTTTTGTGCATGAGTTAAAGTGGTAGGTAACTTCTTGGTGACCAAGCAATTCACAATATCAGCCTACCATGGAGTACTTACCTCGATTGTGAAGAGTTGTTCATCAAGAAACATCTCTTGAATCTCCAAATGTTCTCTCTTATGCACAATTCAGCTCAAATGGTCAACTACCACATCTTTGCACCTTTCTTATCCTTGATCCCAATGTCAAACTCTTGAAGAAGAATGATCCATCAGATAAGTCTTGAATTTACTTCCTTCTTGGCCATCAAGTACTTCAAATCTGTATGATCAGTGTAAACAATAATTTTAGTTTGAAGTAAGTAGGAACAAAATTTATCTAAAGCAAAAACTATGGCTAACAACTCCTTTTCAGTGGTGGATTGCACATGGTTTCTTGTCCTTCCTTTGCCCTAGCACGACTTGTACTGCATAATTTGAGGCATCACACATCAACTCAAACGGAAAAGACCAATCAGGGGCACAGAGGATGGGTGTCGTGGTTAAGAGCTCCTTAAACTTCTCAAAATCTTGGTTGCAATCCACCTCAAAGACAAAAGGAATCACCTTCTGAAGCAATCGTGTCAGGTCCCGATTCATCTAGTACGATATTGTCCGCTTTGGGCCTCCTTGCCCTTGCCCTCACGGTTTTGTTTTCGGGAGCTCACGGTGCAACTTCCCAGGGGGTCACCCATCTGGAATTGCACCAGCCTCAACTCGCTTAACTTTGGGGTTCCAATCCCCCCCAAAGCCACTGAGCTCCCAAAAGGCCTCATGCTAGATAGGTGTGTGCCTACACCTTTAAGGCACACCACCATTCCCTTCCCAGACCATTCCCCCCTCGCAGGAATGTGGGATTGTTCACCGTTCCCTCCAGGATACGGGTCTTACAATCCACCCCCCTTAGGGCCCAGCGTCCTCCCTGGCACACTTCCCGATCGGGGTCTAGCTCTGATACCAAATTGTCAGGACCCGACCCTCTTCTGTCAGGTCCCGATTCATCTAGCACGATATTTTCCGCTTTGGGCCTCCTTGCCCTTGCCCTCACGGTTTTGTTTTCGGGAGCTAACGGTGCAACTTCCCAGGGGGTCACCCATCTGGAATTGCACCAGCCTCAACTCGCTTAACTTTGGGGTTCCAATCCCCCCCCAAAGCCACTGAGCTCCCAAAAGGCCTCATGCTAGATAGGTGTGTGCCTACACCTTTAAGGCACACCACCATTCCCTTCCCAGACCATTCCCCCCTCGCAGGAATGTGGGATTGTTCACCGTTTCCTCCAGGATACGGGTCTTACAAATCGGAACAAAGGCCTTCCTATGTGGGAAATGTCCTTGATAAATTTTCTATAAAAGCGTACATGACCAAGAAACAAACGAATTTCCCTCACTGAAGTGGGAGAAGGTAAGTATCTCACAAGATCTACCATATCTTGATCAACTTCTATTCCTCTTTCAGAGATAATATGTCCTAAGACTATCCCTCGTTGAACCATAATTGACATTTCTCCTAGTTTAGTACTAAGTTAGTTCCAACATACCTTTGCCATATCAATTCAAGGTTTTCTAAACATGCATCGAAACTATCACCAAAGACACTGAAATCATCCATAAAAAAACTCAATTATCTTTTCCACATATTCAGAAAATATAGATAGCATTCATTTTTGGAACGTACCTGGGGAATTGCATAAGCCAAATGGCATTCTCCTATAGGAAAAAGTGCCAAAATGCCAAGTTAATGTCATCTTATACTAGTCATTTTGAGCTATGCAAATTTGATTTTAACCAGAATAACCATCTAGAAAACGATAGTAAGAATATCTAGCTAACCACTCAAGCATTTGGTCGATGAATGGAAAAGGAAAGTGATCCTTTCTAGTTACTTTGTTGATACACTGATAATCAATGCAAACGTGGTATCCTGTTATAATTCTCTGAGGCACAAGTTTTGTAACACCCTGAAAGTTCGAGAAAATAAAAAATGACAATTTTTCCCTATAAGGTCAAAATGTTGAATTTTTTACCGGGAGACCTTCTGGAAGTTTCGTGAGGATCATTATGAAGGTCACTAAACCTTGAATACATAGACAGACGATACGATGAAAAAGGAGTTCGGATAGTGGCCTCCTTAGTCACCTGTTATGAGCAGATTAACATTTGGTGACATCTGTCACTTTAGAAGTTGGAGTAGTGGCCTCCTTGGAGCCTAACACGTGTGTGTGAGTTTGTTGTTGAAAAACAAACCAAAAAAACAATGGTGCTTCATTAACTATTGAATAAACCTAAGATCAAGAGGAAAACATAGAGATGAAGAGACATAGAATAGAAAAGAAGAGAGGAAGAGGAACCCAGGAAGAAACAAAATACCCAAAAACCCGTAACTCAAACCCAAGAAATTCGAAAATATTCGAATTTCGAATTTAAAGTGTTGAACCTTTATTGTTGGAATTAAGGTTTGTTTAAGCTTCCTAAACTCCCAACGAATCGAACCAGCACAAAAATGAAAAAAAATCGATGAGGTTTTGGTCCATAACAAAGATGGCGACTTCTTTGAATTTCAAATTCTAATTCAAATGATTCGAGGTGAGAAATCATAGAATTGAAATTTAATTCCGTTTTATACATATCCTATGATTATTCCTGGTTGATTATAATGGAGAACACAGTGGAATTTGAAGGGAATTGAACCCATAATAGAGTCGTGACTCATTTCGAAGTTTGGATTGGAATTGAATACCTTGAGGGAACTTGCACCGTGAGCTCCCGAGAACAAAACCCTATAGGGCTGAGTTGGTGTGTCCTGCGGCCCCTGGGTTGAGGTGATGTGTTCTGAGGCCCAGAAGGGACAATATCGTGTTAGATAGAGTGAGCCACTACGCAACTCTGATCTAAACGTAGTTTTTTGGGGGCTTAGTGGCTTTGGGTTCGATTGGAACTCCAAAGTTAAGCGAGTTAAGGCTGGTGAAATTCCATGATAGGTGACCTCCTCGGAAATTACACGGTGAGCTCCCAAAAATAAAAACGTGAGCGTGAGAAGGCCCAAAGCGGACAATATCGTGCTAGAGTCGGGTCCTGATCGAGGAGGGTCGAGTCTGACACCTGCAACCTGGTTAACTGTACCTGCGACCTGACCCGACTGGTTTTCACTCCTCCGACCACCATTTCTCTTCATTTTTGGACCCCTAGCCTCGTCTACCACCCAAAAACAATCCTACAACCTCAAAATCAAGAAAACGGGCTAGAATTTACCTGTTCGATCATGAACCCGCATGGCTAACTTCAAGCTTCCTACTTGTCCTGCCCAACCGTCCTTCCTTTTCCTTTTTGATCCCCGGGAACTTGTATGGATCCAATAAACACAACCCAAGTGTTAAGAACAATCCCAATCGTTCACAATCCAAAATCCCATTTTTAACCAAAACGGGTTTTGTGGGTTACCTGCGCTCTGGGTTTTCCTCCGCCGTCCACGACAGTCCTGCTGCCTCCTACATCATCTCTAGTCTCTTACTCATCCCAGTCACTCTCTCTCTCTCTGGCCTCAGATGAAGGTGGTGGTAGGGGTGACTTGTGTGGGTTTCGGGTGTGAATGAACAAAGAAGAAGATGAATGAAATAATATCCCAAACAATTGGGGTTTGGCCCAACTAGATGGGTGACACTTGTCACTCATCAAGTGGTCCCCCCTCCAGATTTCAGCCCAATCCAAAATTGTCATTTGTCTAATTTTCTCGGTATGCATGAATAGTGCCATTTTTCATCCGTGACTCATAACTTGCCCCTCAAAACTGTCGTATGATACCAACTAACATCTTACTTGTCATGCGGTTACCCAACCACCAACTCACTCCACCTGAGTGTATCTAGACCCCAACGAATACTTGCCCTAGTAGAGAAAGCACAATTCAACTATAGGGTTCCTCTAGCCAACCACGGTTCTGAGCTCCAGCTCATACAATAACCAAACCTTCACTAGATCACTCTGCTCACAAGCACAATGCTTGATGTCCAGTCCATGTTCTCAACGAACTAACAATATCGAAACCAATATGATTACCAACACGTCCATACTAGCATCCAACGTGAGTAGGGCACAGGTGCACACAGCACACAACCACAAGGCACCACTCAAGCTTGCTCCAGAATTGTACCCACGCACAATGTGGTACGAACAAACAATTCACAAGCCAAACCACGCACCATAACTACCTCAGATCTATTTTGTCCACCACAAGGTTACCAACCCAATCACGCTTTACTTCTGGAGTGCTAACTCACGTCCACCAAGCCGTACCAATCTCGAACTGACAACTCTCCAGAAGCGATAACGAACCTGCTCAAAATTTTACTTGAGGAATCGGCTATTCATCTTTTCCTGAATGATACCCAACATATGGTCTTATTTACCACGGAATAACCTCTACCTAATAGTCAAAACACTCATCCTATCTGAGTGAGTCCAAAGTCTATCCTCTTGACTAGCCACTGCCAATCCCAAACATTCTCGATCCACAACCAACTCGATCATCCATCCAACTTACTCACAAAGACTCGATCGCCTTGATCGTCGTAACCCAAGTCATAGAACTTATCACCACTTACTCTATGGATTGCATCTTTCCTTCACTTAGCCCATAATCATGTCCTAGTTTAGGATAATCTAAGATGATGACATCAAAATTCATCCTAAGTGAGTGTAAATACCAATCCAACTACACTCACCAACGTCAAGCAACACCAAACCGTTTCTACTCCTTAACTCATTCAAATTTGATCCACTGCATGTCCTAACATTCAGGCACCAAAGGAAAAGTGCAACCATGCCGCTAGCATAGAAGCAGAAAATGAGAAGTCTCCTTCACCAACTAATAATATATATTGATAACTACTGTAGTGATTCTTCCATGTCCAAGTCACTCCTCAAATCATCTTAACCCTTACCAGCTTACACCTCCACGGGTGATGAGAAGTTCACTAATAAGTTCTAGGAAAAGTAAGTATATTTATTAGCAGTCTCGTCATAACTAACTCCCGAAGTTTCACTCCTTCCGATGGAACTAGGGACATCACAACACGTCAATTTCCTATTATACCGTTCATGCACATCCAAATGGGTAGTGATGGAACCACCTGATTCTCACATCCCAACTGTTATGGAATCAATTCTCGCACCTGAAACTCATGCACACTTACCAAGGCAAGGAAAAACACCTATTTCTAATTCAACAAGGAGGATATTGTGATAACCATCACATTCTCTCGACGCACTCAGTGTTCCTCGGAATCATCAGATCCCAAAAGAGATTTCGTCAACTCCTTAGTCATCCCAACCACGCCAGTCGAAATGATATGGCATCCCGATACAATTCCCGATAACCAAGCTTGTTTGCACTGCCCAAAGCTCGACTAAACGATGAGCTTATCCACTCGTACACAAAGACTAAATAACAAACCTCTGCTCGTTAGCTCAACAACACTAGGCAAATCCACATAAAAAAACGTTCCTCGAACGTCATCCAACTCTCAACATTCTCAACCACAAGCTTCGATAGCCATGTCTGCAATAACCCCGTGCTAACACAACCAAGGTAACACTCCGCTATCGAGACTCTAAGTACGGAGTTTGTACTAATCGGACCATGTCCAACCCATAAGTATCACTCTCCTGGTAACTTGTCTAATTAGTCTCAACCAAAGATTTCCACGACCTCGGATGTTCCCTACAGCACACCCAACCTGACCGTCCAACGGTCTCGACTTTAGAAGTCGTCACATCCAGCCCTCCTCGGGTCAAATCTCAAAGAACCATGGCATACTGTGCCGAACATAACTTACCCCAGGTTCGTTTCCACTAATTTCTCCTACTCTTACCCTAACTATCAGGTTGATGACGAGAAGGAAACAGCCCAAAGACAACACAGCTGGAACCTGTGTAACACTTCAAGAGTAACCCAATGCTCTGATATCAATCTAACACCAAGCTCTGATACCAATCTGACACGACCCATCCTAATCCCCCCCCCCCCCCCCCCCCCCCGATTAACGTAGGATGTGCCATGCTCCCGTCTGACACCCCTTGTCAGACCAGGGATACACCCAAACCCTCTCGGGGCAACCAAAGTGCGCCAGGATCTATGGCAGCATGTGATGTCTCCGTCTCTGCTACAGCCCATAACCGCGATCAACCTAAAGGGTATTAAAAATAGAAAAAAATGTGAGTGGACGAAAATAAATAGTTTATTAAACCATTTCACAAAAATACCTTTATACCCTTCACTAAAAAGCATGCATGCATAGAAAACCAGTTTGAACAACCATTTTATCTAAATTAAACCCCAAGGCTTCCAAAGCCATAACTAGTGAAAAATGCTTCTCCAATCAAACCATAAGGAAAAACATTTCCCAATCATTTCCATTTCAAAAGTAGGGTCTCAGCCCAAAAACTAAACCATGTGGGTCTCTGCCTAAAACAAATAAAATGCAATATACCAATCCTTGGCATCCCAGATGTCTACTCAATATTGCTATGGTTCTAAAGCTATGCGTGCTACTCTGGGTCTCAAGTCGAGGGTCCCCCTAGGTCCACCAGTGTCTGGGGCAGTACCATAATGGTGTGTGTAACGACCCGACCCAGATTTCGGGATTAGATTAGTGACTAATGAAGGATTAGTGAGATTAATCGGAGATTAGTTGCGTAATTGTGGACGGGCGGTGCGAAATGACCGTTTTGCACCTCGTAATGGGAAAATTGTTGACCTTTGACTCGGGCGGTCAAATGGACTTTGGCCGATGATTGTGACGTAGTTCAGGACATCACGAGTTTGTAGACAGGCGACACGTCCAATTCTGACGTACGACATGAAAGTTATGAGGTTCGGAAGGTGAGGGGTATTTTGGTAGTTTGCCAGGTAAGGGAAATTTGGTCATTTGTTGCATTGAGATCTGTGCCAGTGGGATTAGGACACCTGGCTGTCTTGGGAAGTATGCCCAATGGATGTGGGACACTTGTCCCTTCTCTAGATGGTTGTGGAACTCTCACTCACTGTCTCACTTGGTTTTAAAAATGGTTGCACGATTTTGGCCGTGAACAAAACCTGAGACCGTAAGCTTTAACCCCTACATACCCGTACAATTCCTCATCTCTGACCTGTGATCCGTGAAGGAAAAAGTGCAAGGAAGGTGAAATGATGATGGTGGTAGCCACGACGGGGCACAACGACGAAGGTAAAGTCGAAATCGTGAGATTCTGTTTGAATTCGAAAAATGGTAACTTGTGATTTCCTAGTTGTTGATCGATTCTAATGGGTGGAAGGTCTTGCTGGAGGTCCAGGGAGTCGAATAGGCCTGGTTTCGAGGCCTGAGATGGACGGTAAGTGACAATTCCCGTGAAATGTCCTGTTTTAGTTGAAAATGGCAACTTGAGTTTTGAAGGTTAATACTCCAATTAGTTAATCAGGTGAGGTTCTGAACCTTAAGACGAAGCTGTTGGGCTTGGAACCACGGCCAACGGTGGCCACGGTGGCCGAATCACAAGAACATAGAGGAGGAAAACTGAAATTTTGGTTTTTTGTTTGGAAGGTATGATCCAGACCTCGATCTCGTGTTTTGAAGTCGTAGATGTGTAGGAAATTACTGGACGAAGGTATAGGATTAAATGGATTTGAAAAAGATGAAGAAATGGACGCTGAACCGATCTCGCTGGGTCGGGTTGGATCGGACCAAACCGAACTGATCTGAATCTGGTTTGCGCGAGGTTGAAGACAAACAGTACCAGCGCGAGGCTCCCACGCGCAGCGCCTTTGGGTGGCGCATGGGGGCGCGTGGGGCGATTTCTGGGGAAATTTTCAACATGGATTTTTATGTATTTGATGTAATGAACATTTTGGACTGGTTTCGAGTCGATCGGACATCGTTTTGATATGATTCGAGATGTTCGAAGGTTTAAGGGCTAGTTTAAAAATAGTTAAAAATTTGGGAAAATTACGGGGATTTAATGGAAGGTTCTTGGAAGTGTTAGTAATTTTAGAATGTGATTTGGACAGGTTCAGGAAGTCCGGTGATGGTGGATTAGCCGGTAAAGTCATATTGCACGCTTATCGAGGCTGCAACGAGGACGGTCTGTGAGTGGACTTTGTTTTCTAACTTATGATGCATGCATAAATGTTTTATATGTTTTCTATATGTGGTTTATATGATTATGATTGTGATATATATGCTTTATGATTTGCACGTATTTCGAGATTATGCTTTTGTGCTATAATTTGATAACGATTTCGATGATATGATTTCGGGATTTGAAATATGATTTGATTTCAAAGATTTATAAATGGATTTGAAAAGTGAATTCGGGCTTGAGGCTCAGTTTATAAACGTGATTTCGGTAAATGGATTTGAAAGTGATAAAGTGGATTTCTGAATTTTGATAAATGATTTTAAATTGGTTTTTGAATTGGAGTTGCTGGATCTGGTTTTGGGTTTAAAGACCTGGTGATTGATGTGATGGGGGAGGGCCCTATATGTGTTTTGAGTTTAAAGACTCGTGAGTTTAAAGACTCGTGAGTTTAAAGACTCGGTTATTGGGATATCCCCCGAGGCCTATTATTGAGTTCAAAGGCACGGAGTTTAAAGACTCGTTGATTACTTGGGAAGGCCTGTTGAGTTTAAAGACTCGGATTGATATTGAGTTTAAAGACTCGTTGAGATCCAGCAGGTTCGATTAAATGAAATGTGTTTTGATATGAGTTTTAGACTTCTGTGACATATTAATGATTTTCAATAATAGGGGTTTTCAAATGGTTTTCAGAGGTTTTGGGCTGAGGCCCGGGATGTGAGAAACTGATTTGGTAAAGGAAATGATTTCTAGTTTTCATAAACGATTTTCTTATCATGAAAATGAAATGGATTTCGAATGCATGCATTGGTTTTACATGGAGGGTATAAATGTCTTTTCTTATAAAATGTTTTCTGAACTTATTATTTATTTTTGTCCACTCACAGTCTTTTCTGTTTTTCGATGCCCTCTAGGTTGATGGGGTGCGGGCTATTGTTAGAGAGACTAAGACATCACACACGCGATCCACGGTGGTTTCTACGCACTCTGGGAAACTGAAAGGTAGTTTTGAACTGTATCCCTTGTCTGGCTTACATGTTACATGAAGGTTGGACAGGTGTTTTTCCTTTAGGTCGCACGTGGGTTAGACGTGAGCATGGCTTATTCCTTAATCTTGGGGAATTGGGGATGGGTCATGTCAATTTAGTATCAGAGCGTGGTTTGTGCGCTCTGAGTAAGGTTATGGCTTCTAGAGCAGGTGGTTCGTTGTATAGTGTGTTGTGATGTTGTTGTGGATGTGATGTCTGGACGCGGAATAGCCCGTCATCAACTTGGACGCTAGGGAGATAGTACATTAGTTAGTGGCTTAGTTAGTGGTGAGATCACTAGTGACTGGGTGCTGGTTGTCCGATACGCGATATGGGTGTTATGTATGTCGGCTTAGGGACGGAGAGGGCTGGAGAGGATAGCATGTTTGGATCTAGATATGATTGATAGTTGGTTGGACCATAGGGTCGGATGTGTGCCAAAATGGTTAACTGGAGGGTAACCAATTGGGTTAGATATGATTGATACGATAGATGTTTGGCCGACCAGCCTATTGGACCAAATGACGTTAGTGTGTAATGGTGAGCAGTGCTTGGTCAGAGTGCTGAGATTGGATTTTTACGGCTAAGAGTAGCCGGATTCTTCAAACCGCAGGGATAAAGGAACCTGATACAATATGAGTTGAGGAATTTCCCCTAGCGATGATTGCTGGTTTGACAATTGTAAAGAAACTAAGTTAGTGGAAAACCATCGTAAAACCATTTATAAATAGTTCAAAAGGTTCTCAGACCAATATATAACTTCCATCAACCATTTCCACAAAATCAGGATTCATTGCATCCGATCCAATTCAAATATCAAGTGTCCACTCACAGACTGTCTTTGCTGCGCGCCTGCTATACTCAACTCTCTGGGTCATCCAGACCTGTCCAAAACATACTTAAAGTTCACTACCAACCTAGAAAATTCCAAATCAAAAACCCTCAAAACTCCTTGAAAGGTCAACGTGTCCCAAGCACGCATCCCTAGGCTACAAACCTCAATTTGACCAACCAAACGATCTCTGATCGACCTGAAACAACCACCACTGAATTTAGAACATCAAAACCTTTCAAACAAGATCAGTCCCACCTCAAAATATGTGCCCATGCCCCTCCCCCCACACGTTAGTCAAATTTCCTAGTTAATGCTGGTAAAAGTCAACGCTGACGTCGCGCTGATGTCAGCATGACAGGTCTGACACCTATCAGGTTTGACACGTGTCAGGTCTGATAGTGCCACATGTTAGCGTCCGATTAGTCCATGTGTCTGACATCTATCAGTGCTGACTAGACCTAACAACTGCTAACGTCATTAGTGTCACCTCGTGACGTCGAAATTGTACCTATCAGTGTCACCTACTGATGTCATCATCGTCTACCTCTCAATAGGTCAACCCAGACCACTGTAACCGAGTCAATTGGACCCGCGACTTGACTCGACTGGTTTTCACTCCTCCGACCACCATTTCCCACCATTTTTGGACCCCTAGCCTCGTTTACCACCCAGAAACAATCCTACAACCTCAAAATCAAGAAAAATGGGCTAGAATTAACTTGTTTGATCATGAACCGACACGACCACAATCAAGCTTCCTACTTGAGCTGTCCAACTATTCTTCCTCTTTCTTTTTGATCCCCAGGAACTCGTATAGACCCAATAAACACAACCCAAGCATTAAGAACAACCCCAAACATTCGCAATCCAAAATCCCAATTTCAACCAAAACGGGTTTTGCGGTTTACCTGGGTTCTGGGTTTTCTTTCGCCGTCCACGGGGATCCTACTACCTCCCATGTCATCTCCAGTCTCTCACTCATCCAAGTCACTCTCTCTGGTTTCAGATGAAGGTGGTGGTAGGGGTGGGTTGTGTGGGTTTCGGGTGTGAATGAATAAAGAAGAAGATAAATGAAATAATATCCCAAACAATTAGGGTTTGGGCCAACTAGATGGGTGACACTTGTCACTCATCAAGTGGTCCCCCCCAGATTTCAGCCCAATCCAAAACTGCCATTTGTCCAATTTTCTCGGTATGCATGAATAATGCCATTTTTCTTCCGTGACTTGTAACTTTCTAGTCGAACGTTCAATTTCGACATGTCGCTTGTCTACGGACTCGTGATGTCTCGATCTATGTAACGGTCCTCGGTCCTCGTGCATTTGACCACCCTGTCCAAAAGTCAAATTTTTACCCATTCCCAAGGGCAAAATTGTCATTTTACACTAACCGTCCGAAAATCTTCGACCAATTCCCGATTTGCCACAATAATCCTCAATTAGTGCCTAAATAATTTCGTACACTCGGGATGGGTCGTTACATGTGAGGGATTCAGTAGAGTATGACCAAAAATGGAGGAAACACCATGAAAGATGATAACTTGAGAAGAGAGCTAGGGGAAGGAGAGAGAAAGGAAGAATGGAGGAAAAGGGGAAGAGGAGGAGAGAGTTTGGGAGAATCCTCAGTTCTGTGAAGCCAAAAACAGTGTGGTCTGAAAGTGTCTAAAACTGTAATTTGAATAGTTGAACGTCAGGCGATGCTCTAGCTTGCAATTTCCTTCACAAAAGTTCTAGCTAGACTCTTGGGAGTGGGCTGGCCTAGAAACAATCTAGGTTGAACGTGGGGAAGTGGAGAACAGAGAGCTCAGTTTTACGATCAGAGCTTCGAGTCGAAACTATAATTTCTAGGTAAGTTCTTTTCCGTTTAAGCGCATAGACTTGTTCCTGAGATTAAGATGATAAAGTCTGATAGTTGGATCATCAAGAATGGTCAAGAAACAAAGGATTTCTAGTCAGGTCGAAGCCGCGGGTCGGAAGATCCAAATCGCAGACCCGCTTAATATGTATACAAGTCACATGAATTTATTTTTGAATTTTGATGTTAGATGCTTCTATAATAAAACGGAATTTAATATGGGAAAATTATGGGAATATAAAATGAAGGCTAATATTAGTGATCTAAGTATGGAAATTTTGATATCAAATGAGTACTTAGAAGTTTATTATGGAATTTTGGTTATGAGAAGTTAGGGAAATTGATTACAAGGTTACTTTTGACATAAACAAATTATAATAGCATTCATGAATGGGAAAATCTTTTTGGGAGAAAATGAGGCAATTTGGTTATGTTCTTGGTATGTATACAAGTCACATGAGTGGACCTTGGTTTAGTATGAAATGTTATGTTTAATGATATGATGATATAAAGACTTGTTTTCTTTAAGGAAATATTGTTTAATAGGCATTGAAAGTTAGTAATAAATATAAAGCTATGATTATAAGAAAATAATGGGAGTGAGTAGGATATGTTGGTTAAGGACTTGCATAAAGGAGTTTGCGGTTTAGTACTATTGCTTATATTTTATATTGTGCAGTGTGGATTTTGACAGTATATGGAATGTGTGGTCGATTATGTACTATACATTTAAGGTTATCCTCGTAGATCTATTATATAACTATCATTGCAAAACTTGGCAAATCTAATACTAAAATTAGTCGAACTAATAAGCTCCATAACTTGGTGAGGGACGTGGGCGGTAACCTTGCAAGGGTAGATTTAGGTTGGTTAAACTGTTAAGATTTAGACTCAAATAAAATTTGTGTTAGCCCTTGTCTGGCAAGAATTGTCAGACGGAAGCAAGATTAGATTAGTTTCCAAGGAAATTAGGTATGTGTCTTGTCAAGTTCGCCTTCAGCATTCTTAACCACAGTGACTCCACTCTTTTTGGAACCACGTGTACGGGTGAGACCCATTGCTATTAGAAATAGGGTAGATGACATCACAATCCAATAATTTAATTACCTATTTCTTCACAACTTACGTCATAGGAGGATGGAGCCAACATTGAGATTTTCAAGAGGGCTTGGTGTCATCTTCCAACAAGATTCGATGCACACATGTAGTAAGGCTAATTCCATTGATGTCTACTAGGGTCCAACCGATCACAGATTTGTACTTTGTTAATACACTTACCAATTAATCCTTATGTGCATACGTTGGGGCGGCCTTATTTAAGGTCGCCACTACTTCCACAATCTGAGGGTCTAGCTCACACTCCACCTCTTCAACAAGGGCGTCCCCAAGTTGAGTAAGTCCTACTCCATCTTAAATTGTCATATTAAGTGCATCCTCACGTATAAACTCTAAGTGGTACTACACAAGAGAATCACACACATCAATAGAAAAAGTAGTTTGAGTTGGAGAACTGAGGTACCTCATTACACAATAGATGTTGAATCCGATTTCCTCCCCATCAACTTCCACGATTAGAGTTCCATGGAACACATTTATCTTGGTTTTAACAGTCCTCATGAATGGTCTTCCCAAAAGTATCAGTGAAGCTTGGTTATTAGGGGAATCTTCCATGTCTAGGACATAGAAATCGACAAGAAAAATCAACCTGCACAAGAATATCTTCAACATATCCCTTAGGATATACGTTAGAAGGATCGACTAATTGAATGATAACAACATCACATTTTATTTTTCCTAAACCTAGAGCAACATAAAGTGAATGTGGCATGATATTAATGGATGCTCCTAAGTCTAGCATTACTTTATCAAAAGATGTGTTACCAATTATGCAGGGTATAGAAAAACTCCCTAGATCTTTCAACTTTGCGGGTAGCCTTCGTTGAATGACAGCAAAAACTATCTCATTCACCGTCACAACCTCCTTCTTTATCGTTTGGTGCCCACCTCTGGTTGTGAATGTGTTTCCCTAAAGAGGACCCTATGATATGTTGCTCGCCTCCGGAATGCACCGTATTCCCCCCTAAAGAGGTCATGATGCACTGCCTGTTGTCGAGCAGCAGTGGGAGGCTCGACTCAAGAGTGCTTATGATGTATGTTGAACGTCGGTCGTAAATGTGTTCATGGCGACGTGCTCAGACGTGAGCTATCCTGGAGCTTTCATTGCCCAAGTTGCTTGGATATCATGATTGATGA
This sequence comes from Prinsepia uniflora, assembly GCA_032719365.1. Classification (NCBI taxonomy): domain Eukaryota; kingdom Viridiplantae; phylum Streptophyta; class Magnoliopsida; order Rosales; family Rosaceae; genus Prinsepia; species Prinsepia uniflora. Next base: position 30,515,953 of record CM064867.1, on the reverse strand, counting down.
TGATGATATGATGGTATGAGACATATGTGGGATATGAGAATGGGTCACGTTTTTTATTTATTGCTTTGTGTCCAAATATTTTCACATTTGTTGGTTTTACGATGAATGCATTTTTTTTCATATGTTACTATTTTATTGGAAAACAATGGTTAATTTTTTATGCATGCATGCTTTATAAAACAGAGGGTTAAATGATGATTTCCGAAATTGGTTTTTCAGTTTTTTATTTTTATTCACTCACATGAAGTTGTGTACTTCTGAAACCCTGAGTGGGTCACGGTATTATCCCTAGTCTGACACTTGGTGTTAGACAGAAATAGGTCATCCCATGTTAATCTAAGGGGATTAGGGATGGGTCTTATCAGCTTGGTTTCTACGTCTGGAGCAGGGGGATGTGAGGATTGCTCAGCACGAGTAAAGATTTCCAAATTTGGCTCGGGTCGCACTAGGTGCTACAACGATTGAGGCAGTGAGGCTTCTTCGATTTGACGGTGTGACGCCTCAGATGGAGATGAGTTTGACATAATTCCAACAGCGATCGGATGGTTCCGGTTGACGTTGAGTGCATCTAGAGGATGTAATTTCCAAGGAGCTTGGAAGAGGGACGCTTCTAGCTCTGATTCATCGAGTGGCAGACTTGTGAGTTGTAGTGGTCGATGAGCGGGATGGAGAGGATCCCAAGTGACTCAGTTATGATTTCAGTATCCTCCTAGTTCAATTGTTTTACTGAAGCCACAGGGTATGCCTAGATTGGTGACAGGTACCCTAACTATCTTTGGACAGAATTCATGAGTGTTGATGGAGTTTGGACTCACACACTCTTTTCTTGGGCTTAGCTTCCCATTGGGTTGGGACATGTGCTTCGACTATTGCGGTGATGGAATCACCTATTGGATTTGCATAGAAGGTGTGAAAAAAGACAGATTGGTTTTCCAGGACATATATTACTTATTGCGATGCTCTTAATGGATTGGTGGACTACCTGTTATTCCTCTATTGAGTGTTTAAGGAACCAGTTCTATTGGGTAGTCCTGATTTGTCACGTTTAGTCTTTTGGTGGGACCAGATGATACTTCCTTCGGTGGTTACGGCTTGGAGGCCCAGAAGAAACTACAGAATGGCTGTTATTGTTATTGGGGCATGTGTTGCAATATTTTTAGATATCTCAGTGAGCTTGGGAAGAAATCGATTGTGCAGTAATCTCCGGATGTGTTGTCAAAGGATTTACATGGTTGCCACATCTAGGGGAAGTTTCTCAGGTACTCAATCCATTTCGCAACCACAGTGTCGGATGGCATCAACAGAGTAGAGAGAATTAAGGGTTTAGCTGTAGGATTTAGCAGAGTTGGGGTTTGTTTGACTTATGGTGTACCTATGGGGAGCCCCAACGATGTTTGTACGAAAGGTGGATCGCACCTTGAGATTTTGGATTGACTACTGACAGCTGAAGGAGGAAATCGTGCGGAACAAGTAATCCTTATCGTGGAAGTTCTTAGTGAACTATCTTAATCACCTCCGGGTTTCGTGATTGTGTAAGCTTCAAAAATTTGAGCCTGTTTGAGGAGAACTTCGATCGTGGGGGAAAAGTGGCTTTCTACAATAGCTACCAAAAGATACTATTGGTTGGTGAAGGAATCTTCGCATTTTCTCCTTCGTTGACAAGAACTTCTGGGTATACCTGCAACATGGTTGCAACTTCTCACGATTCCAAAGGTCACGTAAGAACTTAACACCCAAGTTGTGAGTCGAATTTGGATGAGTCGAGGAGCAGAGGGTGCAATTTGGATTTGTATTCACCTTCGCGTCAGATGGACTTGTGCTACTGAATCTTTCAAAAGTATCTGGATCATTTAGAAATTGTGTTATGGATAACACCGTGACGTGAACGAGGAGTGTGAAGGCACTTGTGGAATACCGATACCTAATCTTGGATACCCTCAGGGGAAACAGTGGTATGCCCAATTAAACAAGTATCGGTTTTGTTGGGTGTCAGACGGGAGCAGGGCACGTCCCCACGTGGTCCCTGTGGGATCGGGGCGGGTCCTGTCAGCTTGGTATCAGAGCACTAGGTTGTGGTCAGTACTAGGTTTTGGTCAGCATGCTAGACGAGCGATTAGTACTAGTTACTTTTCGACTTTTCAGAATATTGTTATCTGATCTATGCCTCTTGACAGTTGGTTATGCCTCCTAGGAGAATTCCTCATACTCGAACGGACGAGGATCTAGAAAGAGAGATGGAATGCGCGAGCATTGAAAGGGCTCAACGTTTGGGAGCCACTCCTTTCTGCGGGGGAGCAAACCCCGAGGATGCTCACGACTGGATCACCAAGTGGGAGAGGATCTTCTCGGTGATGCACTGCCCTCCGGGCGAACGAGTGACTCTGGCGGCCTTCTTGCTGGAAGGAGGAGCCTACCAGTGGTGGCACGGACTCGAAATGTCTGGGTGGTCTGTCCATACCACTACCTGGGAAGTTTTCCGTTCCAGGTTTCTGGACCAGTACTACCCGCGATCCTTTCGCGCGGCGCGGGAGGCGGAATTCCTGCGGCTGGAGCAGGGTGACATGTCTGTTGCAGACTACGAGCAAACTTTCGGGAAACTTTCCCGGTTCGCTGCTTCATTCGTAAGCACGGAGGAGGACAAATGCCAGCGGTTTGAGCTTGGACTCCGAGGGGAGATCCGGGCCAGTGTGACTGCTACCACTCATGCTTCTCTGAGAGATATGGTCGACGCAGCGGTGCGTGTCGAGGCCAGTCTGGCGGCACACCAGACACAACAGTCTTCGGGCGAGGGGCGACGTCAGGATCGCCCACATCATGGGCCATCGGGCCGTAAGAACAACAAGGGAGGGAGCTACAGGGGAGCACCCTCATCCTTCAAGGGTCGTGGCTGGTCAGGTCGACGTGGAGGCTCTCAGGGCAGAGGATCTGGATATAACTCTGGGCAGCGTTCATCTGGGAGCGGTGCTTCTGGTGGGTATTCAAACTGGCCGAGGTTTATAACCTGTTTTGCTTGCGGGGAGGAGGGCCACTATGCCAGTGATTGCCCGCAGTTGTCCAAGAACAACGACGCTGGGGGCTCTAGTGTGGTGCAGAGCACGGCTTCCCACACTAATGGAGGTCGCGGTCAGGGAGGTGACCGTGGTGCTGGGCATGGCGCGCGTGGGCGCGGACGGAACGGAGGGCCGAGGGCCCAAGTGTTTGCAATGACCCAGCAGCAGGCGAGGACTGCCCCAGGCGTAGTCACAGGTACATTACATATTTTTAACCTTCTTGTACGTGTATTGATGGATGCGGGGGCTACACATTCTTTTATTTCGAAAAGTTGTGCTGGTATGCTTGATTGTGTGGTATCAGCTTTAGATTGCGAAATGGGTGTTGGCACCCCGATGGGTATCGTGTACCTTGTGAATCAGGTGATTCGGAGGTGCCCGGTAAGAATTGAGGATGTGGATTTACCAGCAGACTTAATTATTCTGGATATCCACGACTTCGATATAATCCTAGGGATGGATTGGCTATCGGAGCATGGATCGCTCATCGATTGCTGTAGCAAGCAAGTGATTCTGCGGAGCCCGGGTTTGCCGGAGGTTATCTTTCAGGGGGAACGTGATGGTTCGCCTCCTGAAGTGATTTCTTCACTTACTGCTACCAAACTTCTACGGAAGGGATGCCAGGGTTATCTGGCGCATGTCATGTCGGAGCAGGTTGGTACTCCGGGTATCGACGAGATACCGGTGGTATGTGAGTTTCCGGATGTGTTCCCGGAAGACTTACCTGGATTGCCACCATCGCGGGAGATCGAATTTACAATTGAACTACTCCCTGGTACCCGACCTATATCCCAGGCACCATACCGGATGGCGCCGGCTGAGTTACGAGAACTCAAGGCTCAATTGCAGGAGCTGGTGGATTTGGGATATGTTCGACCGAGTACTTCACCGTGGGGAGCACCGGTGTTGTTCGTGAAGAAGAAGGAAGGAAGTCTCCGTTTGTGCATTGACTATCGACAACTCAACAAGGTGACACTGAGGAACCAGTATCCTCTACCCAGGATCGATGACCTTTTTGACCAGTTGCGGGGAGCTCAGTGCTTCTCGAAAATTGATTTGCGGTCTGGGTATCACCAACTGAGGATTTCGGAGGAGGATATTCCAAAAACTGCTTTTCGAACCCGTTACGGACACTACGAATTCCTTGTTATGCCATTTGGTTTGACGAATGCTCCAGCAGCATTCATGGATCTGATGAACCGGGTCTTCCGACCCTACCTGGATAAGTTCGTGATTGTGTTCATCGATGATATTTTGGTGTACTCGAGGAGTGCCCGTGCACATGAGGAACATCTACGGTTGGTCTTGGAGAGGCTGAGACAAGAACAATTGTACGCCAAACTGAGCAAGTGTCAGTTTTGGCTGAGCAGTATTGGTTTTCTGGGACACGTGATATCGACAGATGGGATTTGCGTGGATCCCCAGAAAACAGAAGCGGTGACCAACTGGGCTAGACCGACAACAGTGACCGAGGTGCGGAGTTTTGTCGGATTAGCAGGTTACTACCGGAGATTCGTGGAGGGTTTCTCCAAAATTGCTGCACCATTGACTCGTTTGACTCGGAAGGGAGTAAAGTTTATCTGGGACGAGCAGTGCGATCGGAGCTTTCAAGAGTTGAAAGATCGATTGACCACTGCACCTGTCCTTGCATTGCCGGATGACAGTGGAGAGTTTGTGGTCTTCAGTGATGCATCACTGCAGGGTCTGGGCTGCGTGTTGATGCAAACTGGCAAGGTTATCGCCTATGCATCGCGGCAGCTGAAGACTCATGAGTTGAACTACCCTACCCATGATTTGGAGTTGGCAGCGGTGGTTCATGCTCTAAAGATCTGGAGACATTATCTATTCGGCGCAACGTGTCGGATTTACACCGACCACCAGAGTCTTAAGTACTTATTCACTCAGAAGGAGCTCAACATGAGACAACGGAGATGGTTGGAGCTGCTGAAGGACTATGACTGTACGATCGAGTACCATCCGGGTAAGGCCAATGTGGTGGCGGATGCACTCAGCAGAAAATCAGCGGGATCAGTTGCACACCTGGGGATGGTGTATCTTCCCTTGCAGGTGGAACTCCGGAAGGCGGGAGTTATTTTGGGTACGGACGAGCATGGAGCTTTGTTGGCCAGCTTCCATGTACGACCAGTACTGATTGATCGGATCATTGAGGCACAACTTCAGGATCCGATACTCTGTATTTACAGAATTGAGGTTGATGCGGATGGGAGACAGGATTTTACCATCCGGGACGATGGAGCACTTGTGAAGTTGGGCCGTTTGTGTGTACCTGCAGTGGCAGAGTTACGGGCCGAGATTCTTGAGGAGGCCCATAGTTTGGCTTATGCTATGCATCCGGGAGGTACAAAGATGTACCGTACCCTCCGGAACCATTACTGGTGGCCAGGAATGAAGAAGGATATTGCTGAATTTGTGAGTAAATGCTTAACCTGTCAGCAGGTTAAGGCGGAACGGCAGAGACCTTATGGGGCTATGCAGCCACTTCCGATTCCCGAGTGGAAGTGGGATCACATCACCATGGACTTCGTCTTTAAGTTACCAAGGACTCAGAGTGGAGTTGACGGAGTATGGGTGATCGTGGACCGGTTAACCAAGTCAGCCCATTTTCTGCCCGTTCAGGAGACTTATAAACCTAACCGACTGGCTCAGTTGTTTGTGAAGGAAATCATACGATTGCATGGTACGCCGGAATCGATCGTGTCCGATCGTGATCCGCGTTTCACTTCCAGGTTCTGGCGGAGTTTGCAAGCCACTCTGGGAACAACCCTACGTTTCAGTACTGCGTTCCATCCACAGACCGATGGACAGTCTGAAAGAACTATTCAGACCCTGGAGGACATGATGAGGTCATGTGTACTACAGTTTCAGGACGCTTGGGATACTCATTTTCCATTAATGGAATTCGCCTACAACAACAGCTATCAGGCAAGCATCGGAATGGCACCCTATGAGGCACTGTATGGTCGACAGTGCAGGACACCTATCTGCTGGACGGAGGTAAGAGAGCGAGCGGCTGTAGGGCCGGAGATGATGGACTTAACCATGGAAACTGTTCGCGTGATCAAGGAGAGGTTGAAGGCGGCACAGGATCGCCAGAAGAGTTATGCTGATCGACGGATTCGAGACTTGGAATTTGAAGTAGGAGATTTTGTCTTCCTGAAGTTATCTCCGTGGAAAGGGATTATCCGTTTTGGCCGACGGGGGAAACTGAGTCCGCGTTTTATCGGACCGTACGAGATCGTGGAGAGGATTGGCAAGGTTGCTTACAGATTGGCGCTACCTCCAGAACTTTCTAGAGTTCACGATGTTTTCCACATATCGATGCTGCGGAAGTACGTACATGATGCTTCGCATGTACTTGGGGAACAACCTGTCGAACTACGGGAGGATTTGAGCTTCGAAGAACAACCAGTACAGATCTTGGATCGGAAGGACAAGATACTACGACGGAAGACGATCCCTCTCGTAAAGATTCTCTGGAGAAACCAGAATGTGGAAGAAGCCACATGGGAGCCTGAGGCTCAGATGCGAGAACAATTTCCTTACTTGTTTCTTTGAAATTTCGGGACGAAATTTCTTAAGGGGGGAAGGTTGTAACACCCCGGAAATTCGAAGATTTTAATATTGTAAGTTAATGTTTGAATTGACGCTTTTACCCTTGCGTTGGGTATGGCCAATTGTTGACTTTTTGATTTATTAATTAATTGGACTTTGACCTATGACCGTGACGTAGTTCGGGACGTCACGAGTTCATAGACAGGTGGCACGTCCATTTCGGACGATCAGGGAAAAAGTTATGACTATCGGAAGTTCAGGGGCATTACCGTAATTTGGACATTTGGGGGTGAAAATGTTGACTTTTCTCTTGGAAACTATTTTTCACTTGACTCAAGGACCGTTGGGTAGGTCTCGACGTCCTGAGTTCGTAGACAGGCGGCACGCCGAAATCGGACTTCGTACGGGGAAGTTATGGTCACGGAAGTATTTCGCATTTAACCGAACCAACCGAGAACCGGATTAAAATATTATTTTATTAATGGAATCTGATTACTTTAATCAAATCAATCTGGACCCTTGGATGAGTGACAAGTGTCACTCATCCCCACACTCCCTAAAACAAGGATCTATGTTGGCCATTGGATTAAATAACTGATTTCCTCTCCTCAAATCCTCACCATTGATCCTATGCTGAGATTGAATCTCAGCCCTTCATTCCATCCAGCCAATCTGCTTATTAATTCTCAGATTTTACACTCTTCATTCTTCCAAACCGTGTGCACGGCTAACCCTTCGAACAAACACACCAGCACCTCACCTCTCAACCTCACCCTCACGGCAACACCAGGCGGCCAACTGCCACCCCCCAGACGCTGGCCACCACCCCACGGCCACCTGCACGGCCGGAAATCCTCCCAGACCCGAGAAGGAAACCCGAACAGCCCGTGTCACCAAACCGTCCAAACCTTCACTCTGAGGCTCGAACCAACGTACGGTTGGGTTCACTGTGACGGCAGGACGACCCTGAGCTGGACTGGACGACGTACGGCGGTGACACGGCGGCGGTAGGTGGAAAAACCCGAGAGACCCGATTTTCTTCCCTTCTTCGAAACGACCGTTTTTGACGTTGATTTTGTTTGTTTGCTTCTAAGACACACTTAAGGGACCCAGACGACCATTTTAAACCAAGGTTCGCGGCTGGAAGCTGGAAGACTCGCCGGAGAAGACGAACCAGAGCCGGCAGCCGGGTTCCTGTCGATTTTCAGGTAGATTTTTGAACCTAGAAACTAGTTTTGAGTCCATAGAACCATAGAACACTTTGTGACGAGTTCATAGGAACAAATCCCATCAGAAATGGTGGTCGGGTTGGTGAGAACTGATCGGGTCGAACCGTGGGTCTGCGGTGACCCGGTTCTCAGACCCGGTTACTGTAGCTGATGACGTCATCATGCTGACGTCAGCAGTGACGTCATGATGACGTCATCATGTCAGAATTCAGTCAGACTAGGGACCAATGGACTGCTGACACGTGTCCTCTAACACTGTCAGTGATGACGTCATGCTGACGTCAGCAGTGACGTCATGCTGACGTCAGCAGTACTGTAGCACCGTTGACCAGAGGGTTGACCAGGCGCGTGGGGGCGCGTGTGAACAGTAATTTTGGTGGGACCACCACCATTCTTTAGGTTTCGACGATCCGAATCCAATGACGGTGGTTTCGGGTCGATCGGAGATCATTAAGTTGGTCAAAATGAGAGTTTTTGCCTTGGAAAGCGCGTTCCGGCGGCTTATCCGGACCAGTTTCGGTCTAGGGTTTCATGGTTGAATGTTAGGGGTTTGTATTTACCCTTATGTATACTTTGGATGTGACAGGAATTTTGTAATTGTACCAGATCGAGGGTAAACGCTCGGTTTTCAGCAGGACTGTACTGTGAGTGGGCCATTTTCTTAAACCCTTGCGTGCATAAATGTTTTTTGGTTTATTATACTTATTCACATACTAAAAACAATGATGGTTTTGATGATATGGAAAATATGGTTATGGCACGTTTCACGGTATTTGGGCTTGAGACCCGTTTGATGAAACTTAATGATTGATTCAGATTTTATCTAGGTATATATATACCTTGCATGTGGATATCAATAAAATGTATTTGGTACTGCACTGTATAGATCCTTCCATATTATATTGTCTCCTCCGGATGAGGTACCCCGGAGAGGTCACGGACGTCTAGAACGTCCAGCGTCTATGACGCTAAGCATCGGGGATGCTGTACCCGAACGGGGTTCGGGGATTGAACTCGGAAATTGAGACCCGAGTGGCACGCGTAGCCTTGTGATTGTGACCTTATTGACGTCAGGGACGTCAGACATCAGGGATGTCGGGATTGGAGTGTATAGTGCAGCAACTAAAATTATACTTATGGTTTTATTACATGCCTTATGGCGCATATTATATGGTTTATGATTTTAAATAATGATGCATGCATGTTTGGAAAACCGAGGGGTAAATTAAATGTTTTACTTATCAAATGATTTTATAAACTTGAGTTTCGGTCCACTTACCCTTAATGTTTTGACAACCCCTCCAGGTCGGGAAACTGAGGTAGAGGAGGAACCAGAGGCTGAGGCATAGATCTACTTCTGCGTACCTGAACCCCTGCTGGGCGGTGTACCCGCAGGTTTACTTTAGAGTCGTGCTCGCAAATTTGTAATTTTGGATTTCATCCCTTGTCTGACATTCGTTTAATTCGGATTTGATGTATGACTTTAATTTGGTTATCTATGCATTTAAATGTTTTGAGGTTAAAATTGGTATGAATTATTGGGTGTCAGACGGGAGCAGGGCACGTCCCCACGTGGTCCCTGTGGGATCGGGGCGGGTCCTGTCAGGTTGCAAGGAGTCAACCAATACCGGCGGAGCTCACGACGGCGACAGGTTGCAGGTAATTTCTATTTCCCCGTATCTATGCTCTGTTTTGGCCGTGAACTTCAAATCGGAAGTTGTGGCTTGAGAGGTTGAATCGAAGAGTCTAGGGGAGTCTAGGGAGTTCAGTCGAGTCCAGGGCGTCGTTCGGTTGTGTTGCCGTGACGGGAGGTGCACGGTGGTGGTTGGCACGACGAAGGGAATCTGTGTGCCCTGTTTTCCCGTTTTGTTTCAAACCAAGAGTCGTGATCCTAGAGACTGAGTCGAAGGTCTAGGAGAGTTGGGTTAGGTTCCTTGAGGTCCTAGGAACCGTCTGGTGTTGCCACCGTGAAGGGAGGTTACCTGGGCGGCCGGAGAGGAAAACAGAGGAATTGGGCCGTCTGGTTTCGAGTCTGAGTCGACGGTGTAGAGGCTGTGTCGAGGTGATTGGAGGACGGGGATGCTTAGAGTAAGGTTGGACGAAGCTATAGGAGAAGGAAGGAGGTGTTTTGGTGCAGGCACGGCGGAGAACCGTTGACGCCGGTTCAAGCTGCAGACTACTGTGTTGAACCAGGTCGACGTGAGGTTAAAGGTGCACTGTAGCTGGCGCGTGAGGACCACGCGCATCCACTTTGGGCGGCGCGTGGGGGCGCGTGCGGCGGCGATGAGGAAAGTGGTCAACATGGTTTTTGGTCCAGGAGTTGTGTTGAGTTCAATGGAAGTGGTTTTGGGTTAAGCGGACGTCGAATCGACGTAGTTTCGTGAGGGCGAAGGTTTAGGGTCCCGGGTTATTACATTTTCGATTCGGGGAATTTTGAGGAAATTTAGGTGAACCGTCGTAGACATGTTAGTGACGTAATTTGGTGGTTGTTGACAGGATTGGGACTTCCCGAGGAAGCCGAGGAACGTGCTGGACACATTGAGGGCACGGTACTGTGAGTGGACCCTTTCCTTAAACTCGAGCATGCATAACTGTTTTCTATAATTGTTTTGTAGTTTTAATTATTAGTCTATGTTTGTTGAATATGTTCGATTGGTTTTACATTATTACACGTTTTTCGAGGAAATCGGTTTTTAGCACGTTCTACGAAGAATGGTTGGTTTCTGAAATTGATGCTATGGTTTTGGGATTTCAAATGATAAGTGGTTTTCAATTGACAGGACCGCCCCCGGAAGGGGCATCGATATCCGTGCCCGGTCCTGCTCCCGTCTGGCAAGTCGACTGAAATACTCAAGTTACCCTCAGTACGTGCCAGACCAGGGATAGCCACATGTGCTTACTCATGCCTCCGCCCCTCGTACAGCCTCGAACAATGCGCCACGACCTGGAGGGTCAATAAAAAAAACCAAAAGGTGTGAGTGGACAAAAATAAATCAGTTTAGCAAAACAGTTACAACAAACGTTTTTACCCTCCGCGTAAAAACCAATGCATGCATACAAAAAAAAAATCATTTCGCAATCGGTCAAGATTTTCCACATAAGAAAAACTGTGTATCAAATTTCAACAGAAGGAAAAACTCGTATGAACCCCACAATCATTTTCCCTTTCTCAACCATCGGGTCTCGGCCCGCAATCATAATCACCGGGCCGCAGCCCAAAACCATTAATCAAAACCAAATGCACAACATGATCCAAAACCAACAACCATATACCGGGCCACTGCCCAACTCAACTGAAACATCAGAAATCATCAATAAATCACAAGTCAATCATTTTGCTGGATATCAAGTGCGCCCGAGTCTTTAAACTCAAAACCATGCGCATAAACAGGCCTTCCCGGGATATCAACGAGTCTTTAAACTCAGAACATAATCAATAGGCCTCGGGGGTATCATAGTAACCGAGTCTTTAAACTCACGAGTCTTTAAACTCATTAAGGGCCCTCCCCCGTCATCAATTAACCGAGTCTTTAAACTCAAAACGTGCTCCAGCAATAGCACCCGGGTCTTTAAACCCAAAACAGTTTTCAACGGGTCTTTAAACCCCAAAACAGTTTTCAACGGGTCTTTAAACCCCAAAACATTTATCAATCACGACAACGTGGGATCCATCCCAAAATCACATTTTTCACAACAGAACCCATGGTCCGAGTTTCCACATTCAAATTCCCAAACCTTACTTCACAAAACATGTTCAAATCATCATTAAACACGGGGCATGCACAATCATACCAAATCACTTTATTAAATCCTTTTTCATTCCCGAATTCGAATTCGTAACAATGATTCCGTAAGCCGGCATCTGGAAGCATCATCCCGAACCCAAACCAAGAATCCACTTTATTATTTCCGAAAACCGAAATCTCGCAAATCAAAGTTACTTTTATGCCCCGAGCATTAAGCCCGAAATCACCATTTTAATTCTTAGAAATCACTTCTTTCACAAATCTCATTTTCAACACGTCAAAACCACAATCATAATCACCAAAATCACGATCCAATCAAAACATACTCAAAACCCATTTTTAAAATCCTCAAAATCAATAGTCTCATTTCAAATCCCAGATTCAAACAACAACAGTGATCAAATCACAATAACTCGAAATCTCGTAAAACGTGCAAATCCGGAACGTTCTCAAAAAATGTGTCAAATTCGTAAATCGCACTCGCAAATCATAAACAACCTTCTTAAATCATTTTACACCCATTTCATATAACTTATTTCATTAAACCATCATTAAGCACACGAGTGACCATAGTCTCGAAATACGTGTAATTTCACATGTATAGTAAAAATACGTATAAATATGGGAATCGAATTCGTATAAATACGGAAATCAAAATCAATCACGACTTATAATCATAATCATAAGATCATAGAAATAATTTATGCATGCATTAAATTTTGAAAGCAACGTCCACTCACACACCAATTTTAAGGCTCGGTTTCGCGCCGCACGCATGCCCGTAATTTCCGATATTTTCCAGAATTTCAAATCCTGTCCGAAAACATACTTTAGTGTCACTAAGGGCTTAGATAACAACATACTAATTTCCCATAATTTTCCGGAAATTAATCGTTAATTACAAACGTAACATAAATCTTCGGACCCTCGGAATAACATCGAAACGGTGTCTGATAAATTCGAAACCAATACTAAAATGTTCGTTACATTGTATAGGAAAAAAGTCGTGTTGAACTCACCTTGAAAAACTGTCCCACGCGCCGTCACGCGCCGCCGTGAGTGGCTGCGCGTGACACCCACGCGCCAGCTACAGTGCCCATCACTTTTCACCTTCCTCACCCGGTTTCACTGTAAAACGGGTCCGATAACCCGCGCGATGACCCGTTCTGATTCCTGCCAAATCAACCTCCATCCCTTTAATTGAACATTCAAACATCTTCGGTTTAAGTCCAATTACAGTTCTGTAACATTAGATTTGTAAGAACTTACCTAAAATCCCACGACTCGACGATGGACGTCGAAGAACAGACGAACACTTATCCTTCATCAATCTCGACCATTCTCGCTTGCTTCCCTGAAATTGATCCACTCAGCAGTTTCATAGGGTCCCAGAGAGCAGAACAACAGGTTCAAGTGCAAGCCTTAAGCCCTACATCCGTCTGAACCCCAGCTTGACCCTTGTCTAGGAACTGAACTCTGGTTCGTGGGCAAAACTCGACCATTCCCTTTTGGATTTTGAGTGTTTGCAGTCGACACCACCCCAGGAAGCTGCATTTGTTATCAGTTTGGGACCCCAAGACTCACAGATCAAATTTGGTATTTTTCCCTCCATTTTTCAATTTTTCCCAATTCTGCCTCCCTAGCTCCCAAACTCCCCAGTGTCCCTCTGTTCCTCACCGTCACTCCCCCCAGTTGATTAAGCTACCCCAAACCCAAACTCAGGGTAAACCGTGCTCTGATCAAACCACTCAGTTAGCATGAACCATTTCCCGCACTCTGCTCCTCCCATTCCTAATGGCACTCACCCGGTCTCAATCCCAGTTCTAGCCCACTCACACAGAACACACCCGTGCAAAGCCTCTCCCTATGTCCCTCACTCAATTGTGTAAACAACCTTAAACCGTGCACGCTCACAACCAGCCTCTGTTCTCTCACCTAGTTAAACAAATCAATTCAAGAAAATGGTGCTCTGCCCTCCAGACCACACCCACACTGTCCCCAATTACCACCCCAGTAACGTGTACCCATTATCTGTCCAAGACACCTCAATCTGCATAAACAAGTGCTAACACTAAGCCCAAGAATTTTGTTCCATAAACAATTTCACCCATGCTCTGTTTTCTGAGAAGTGTCAAGCGCCATACACGGCTGTCGCACAAAATAGCAGACAAAATTACTATTTTACCCTCAATCGACAAATTACCAAATTGCCCCTCACCATCCGTGACCCGTAACTTGGTCACCCGATGTCCGTTTCACGCGTGCCGCCTGTCGTTGTACTCAGGGCGTCGAGACGAACATAACGGTCTTCGAGTCATATGGATATCAATTGTCAAACAAAAAGTCAACTTTTTCCCCCCTTATAACGTCCAATTTACGATAATGCCCCTGGACTTCCGCACGTCATAACTTTCACCCTGTTCGTCCGAATCGGACGTGCCGCCTGTCTATGAACTCGTGACGTCCCAAACTACGTCACGGTCATTGGTCAAAGTACATTTGACCGTCCGAAATAAAAGTCAACGTTTTAACCACAACTAGGGGCAAAATGGTCATTTTGCCACGTTCGTCCGATTCCACCCAACTAATCACCGATCAACCCTCATTAATCATGATTAGTTACTAACCTAATCCCGAATTCGGAGACGGGTCATTACATCAATGATTATAACGGGATTTTGGAACATGATATCGGTGATTAAAGGTTTTCGATTTTAGAAACGGATTTCGGAAAAAGGGTTGGTTTCCAAGTGGAAAAGTGGATTCTGGATTTGGGTTCGGAATGACGGTCGGGATGCTGAAAGGGCATCGGACCAGTGATTTCGGATTCAGGTTTGGATGTGAATACGAAAATGGTTTTCAACGGATTTGATTGGATTTGCTGGATCTGGTTATTGGGTTTAAAGACCCGGATATTGATTGACGGGGGACGGGCCCGGATTGAGTTTAAAGACTCGGGAGTTTAAAGACTCGGATATATTGATATTTCCCCCGTAGGCCTGTTGAGTTTAAAGACTCGGGAGTTTAAAGACTCGGATATTATTGAGGCCTGGATTGAGTTTAAAGACTCGGGAGTTTAAAGACTCGGATAGGTCCAGCAAGTTTGATCGGAAAATGATGATTTCATGTTCATGGTTTATGACACGGTTTCATGATTCACGGACTGTGGTTTTCCTAACTGTTTTATAGTGTTTATGTTTCTTATGATGTGATTTATAACTGTTCTGATAACTGGGTTATGCATGTAGTTTTCAAAACGAAGGGTAAAACTTGGTTTTCTAATAAATGGTTTTAGAACTTTTCTTTTCTTATAGTCCACTCACACCTTGTGTTTTTAACTTGCCCTCCAGGTTGTGGAGTTAGCGCGGGGTCTTGACGTCGTGGCAGTGTCCGAGGCATAGAAGTCACGGAGTGGTTTAAAGTCTTTCCGCGTGCGTGTACTTATTATCGGTTTTATTTCCTTGTGTATCGTACTATGCTCTGTAAACTTTAACTTCGAGATATTTTATATAGTTTCTCATGCGTCTGACTGAGTTTTGGGTGCTTTTTGAGTGAGCTTTACTTGGGTATTGTGTCGGGGAGTCAGACGGGAGCAGGATTTACCTCGGGTTTCGGGGTGAAACCGGGGTGGGTCCTGACAATTGGTATCAGAGCATAGGTTTGTCGAGTTTGTTGGGTTTTTTGGTTTGTGAGGTTGTGTTTTAGTTGTTTGACTGCTTCTATGCCTCTTTCAGTGTGCGGTTGACGATGCCTCCGAGACGTAGACCCTCTCCACAACCTGAAGAAAAAATGACGAGGGGAACTGAGAGTACTACGATTGAGAGAGCCCAGCGGCTCGGGGCTACTACGTTTAGTGGTGGGGCTGATCCTGAGGAAGCCCAGAGGTGGATTACCAGACTTGAGCGGATTTTTGCGGTGATGCATTGTCCACCGGAGGAGCGCGTGTTGATGGCTACGTTTTTACTGGATGGTGCGGCGTACGAGTGGTGGTATACCCTCGAGTTGTCCGGTTGGGATGCCCATAGTGTGACTTGGGAGACGTTCAGGGAACGATTCCTGGAACAGTATTACCCTCGTTCTTTTCGGGATGCCAAGGAGGCGGAGTTTCTGCAGCTCCAACAAGGGAATATGACAATGGCTGAGTATGAACGGAAAGTCCAGATGTTGTCTCGGTTTGCTCCTGCTTTTGTGGCCACTGAAGCCGAGAAGTGTCGTAGGTTTGAATTGGGCCTGCGAGGAGAGATTCGAGCCATCGTGACGGCGGGATCGTTTGCTACCCTCCGAGACTTGTCGGATGCTGCGGTGAGGGTTGAGGCTAGTTTGCCGGTGCGGCGCCGGGAGCCATCTTTTTCTGGAGCTTCGAGTCAGCGGACACCGAAAAGAGGTAACTTCGGTGGAGCGTCATCGTCGGGCGATGATCATTTCGGAAGGCCTGGGAGTTTCCAGAGTTCAGGATTTCGGGGTTACCAAGCACAACCGACTCCGCAAGCGAGTACGACGTCAGTAGAGTCCATAGGGAGACCGTGCAGTGGACTAGGATGGAATGTGTGTTTCTACTGTGGGGAGCGAGGTCATTTCCGACGTGAGTGTCCATTGTTACCACAGGAGGGTGGTGTAGGCAGAGGAGCAGCGGAGCCTGGACACAGTACAGCGTCAGGGACATCGGGCACTAGAGGAGGTGGCACCACCACGAGTAGTTCGAGGGGACGTAGTAGAGCGTTGGGATCTCAGGCCCGAGTGTTTTCACTGATTCCGCAAGAAGGTTAGTCGGCACCAGATGCGGAGACAGGTACTTGTTTTACTTTGGTTGTGTTGCACGTAGTTGTGTGGTTGTTGGAATCTAGGATAGAGTCTAGGAGGAGGTTCCCTAGGTAACCTAAGGAGTGTTACAGTGGAAGGGTGACGGAAGGAACAGGAGAGGAGTGACTTTAACTGATCGATATGAGGTTATTGAAGGAGAGAACCCACAAGCTAAAGTTTTCCTTTAGGACTTTGTAGATTTATTCCGATAGTGGCCGAGGTAGCAGCCGAGGGAGATAGGTGTTCGCTTGTCTGGGATAGTAGCCGAGCGGGTTTGGAATGGTGAGGTGGTAGTACGTGAGGATGTGCTCTGTGAATTCTATTGGGTACTCCATATGAGGTATTGTATAATACCTTTGTTTTCTAGTCATCGAGTTTCCCTTGCGTACACCATGAAAGGTAACGGTAAGTTGGGGTGGTGTGAAATACCCTAGGTGTCGGGACCAGCGGTGGAATTTCGGGGACGAAATTATTTTAAGATGGGTAGATCATAACAACCCGTCCCGAGAGTCGGGATTAGTAGTGTGTTTAAGGTGGGATTAGTGAGGTTAATTGGTGGTTCGGTGGTCCCGGTAGGTCTGTAAGTTTAGGGCAAAACGTTGACTTTTCATTCGGATGGTCATTGGGTGTTGACCGGTAACCAGGACGTAGTTTAGGATGTCAAGAATCCATAGGCAGGTGGCACGCCCGATTCCGACATCCGAGGAGGAAGTTATGATGTTCGGAAGGTTAGGGGCCTAACCGTAATTTAGCTAAAGTAAGGGGGGAAAAAGTTGACTTTTTGTACGAACGGGTTTTGGTATGTTGACCTAAGACCGTTAGATAGCTCTTGTCGTCCTGAGTACGATGACAGGCGGCACGTAGTCATCGGACGTATGAGGCGAGATATGGGTCAAGAAAGGTTGTGGCAAAACCGTAAATATGAGTTAAAAGGAGGGGTATTTTGGTCTTTTTGCACCTGGGGATTTGTGCAGAGAGAAGCAGATGAAGGGCTGAGATAGGGCCATATGGGTGAGAGAGAGTGGGGGATGGTGACATGTGGCAAGTGTGTAGTGGGTTCTGGGGGATTCTAAGGTGTGTGCACGGTTCTATTATTGGGGTGCAACCGTGCCCGTGTTCGTGTTTGTGAGCAGAGGGAAATAGAAACAGAGGGAGATTGTGGAAGGAAATTGAGAGCAGTGAAGGGTTGATTGAGGGAGCTGGTGAGTTGTGAGTGTCTGTGGGTGTCCAGAGAGGGAAAGGGAGACGGTAAGAAGGTTGGGAGGTGAGGAAGTCGTGTGGTTGGGCAACTGGGAACTGCGGGAAAACCAGGGGTGAAAAGCAGGGAGGTCGTGAGAATCGTGGCGGTGGCGGCCATGTACGGGGCAACTGAGACTGTGGTGGTGTCGTGCGGGTTGCAAGGAGTCAACCAATACCGGCGGAGCTCACGACGGCGACAGGTTGCAGGTAATTTCTATTTCCCCGTATCTATGCTCTGTTTTGGCCGTGAACTTCAAATCAGAAGTTGTGGCTTGAGAGGTTGAATCGAAGAGTCTAAGGGAGTCTAGGGAGTTCAGTCGAGTCCAGGGCGTCGTTCGGTTGTGTTGCCGTGACGGGAGGTGCACGGTGGTGGTTGGCACGACGGAGGGACTCTGTGTGCCCTGTTTTCCCGTTTTGTTTCAAACCAAGAGTCGTGATCCTAGAGACTGAGTCGAAGGTCTAGGAGAGTTGGGTTAGGTTCCTTGAGGTCCTAGGAACCGTCTGGTGTTGCCACCGTGAAGGGAGGTTACCTGGGCGGCCGGAGAGGAAAACAGAGGAATTGGGCCGTCTGGTTTCGAGTCTGAGTCGACGGTGTAGAGGCTGTGTCGAGGTGATTGGAGGACGGGGATGCTTAGAGTAAGGTTGGACGAAGCTATAGGAGAAGGAAGGAGGTGTTTTGGTGCAGGCACGGCGGAGAACCGTTGACGCCGGTTCAAGCTGCAGATTACTGTGTTGAACCGGGTCGACGTGAGGTTGAAGGTGCACTGTAGCTGGCGCGTGAGGGCCACGCACAGCCACTTTTGGCGGCGCGTGGGGGCACGTGCGGCGGCGATGAGGAAAGTGGTCAACATGGTTTTTGGTCCAGGAGTTGTGTTGAGTTCAATGGAAGTGGTTTTGGGTTAAGCGGACGTCGAATCGACGTAGTTTCGCGAGGGCGAAGGTTTAGGGTCCCGGGTTATTACGTTTTCGATTCGGGGAATTTTGAGGGAATTTAGGTGAACCGTCATAGACATGTTAGTGACGTAATTTGGTGGTTGTTGACAGGATTGGGACTTCCCGAGGAAGCTGAGGAACGTGCTGGACATTCGGGACACGATTGAGGGCTCGGTACTGTGAGTGGACCCTTTCCTTAAACTTGAGCATGCATAACTGTTTTCTATAATTGTTTTGTAGTTTTAATTATAAGTCTATGTTTGTTGAATATGTTCGATTGGTTTTACATTATTACACGTTTTTCGAGGAAATCGGTTTTTAGCACGTTCTACGAAGAATGGTTGGTTTCTGAAATTGATGCTATGGTTTTGGGATTTCAAATGATAAGTGGTTTTCAATGATTATAACTGGATTTTGGAACATGATATCGGTGATTAAAGGTTTTCGGTTTTAGAAACGGATTTCGGAAAAAGGGTTGGTTTCCAAGTGGAAAAGTGGATTCCGGATTTGGGTTCGGAATGACGGTCGGGATGCTGAAAGGGCATCGGACCAGTGATTTCGGATTCAGGTTTGGATGTGAATACGAAAATGGTTTTCAACGAATTTGATTGGATTTGCTGGATCTGGTTATTGGTTTTAAAGACCCGGATATTGATTGACGGGGGACGGGCCCGGATTGAGTTTAAAGACTCGGGAGTTTAAAGACTCGGATATATTGATATTTCCCCCGTAGGCCTGTTGAGTTTAAAGACTCGGGAGTTTAAAGACTCGGATATTATTGAGGCCTGGATTGAGTTTAAAGACTCGGGAGTTTAAAGACTAGGATAGGTCCAGCAGGTTTGATCGGAAAATGATGATTTCATATTCATGGTTTATGACACGGTTTCATGATTCACGGACTTTGGTTTTCCTAACTGTTTTATAGTGTTTATGTTTCTTATGATGTGATTTATAACTGTTCTGATAACTGGGTTATGCATGTAGTTTTCAAAACGGAGGGTAAAACTTCGTTTTCTAATAAATGGTTTTAGAACTTTTCTTTTCTTATAGTCCACTCACACCTTGTGTTTTTAACTTGCCCTCCAGGTTGTGGAGTTAGCGCGGGGTCTTGACGTCGTGGCAGTGTCCGAGGCATAGAAGTCACGGAGTGGTTTAAAGTCTTTCCGCGTGCGTGTACTTATTATCGGTTTTATTTCCTTGTGTTTCGTACTATGCTCTGTAAACTTTAACTTCGAGATATTTTATATAGTTTCTCCTGCGTCTGACTGAGTTTTGGGTGCTTTTTGTGTGAGCTTTACTTGGGTATTGTGTCGGGGAGTCAGACGGGAGCAGGATTTACCTCGGGTTTCGGGGAGAAACCGGGGTGGGTCCTGACACATGGTTGGCCAGAGGAACCCTAGAACAACGTATTTGTGATTATCGCTATAGCAAGTATTCGATGGGGTCCAGATACACTCAGGATGAGTAAAATACCAGTTTGAGACTCGAGAAGAGTTAGGATCACAACTTTGGTTGCTGGGTGAGACAAGGTACTGTAAGAGGACTCTAGTGTGAGTCAGATGTGGATAAGTTGACACGACATATCCCCAATCCCCCCTGGATTAAGGGATGTGCCTTGCTCCCGTCTAACCCACGTGCGACACGAAGGCCAGACACCTATCTAACCTACATGTGACACGCAGATCAGACAAGGGATCCCAAGTCAACGGTCCAAAAACAACTTCCGGCTTCCCAGAGTGCGCAGAAACCACCGTGGATCGTGTGTGATGTCTCAATCTCACGAACAGCCCGCATCCGAATCAAGATGAAGGGCATCGAAAAAAACCAGAAAAAACTGTGAGTGGACAAAAATAAATAAGTATGTAAAATACATTTTATCATAAAAAAGACATTTATGCCCTCCACGTAAAAACCAATGCATGCATTCGAAAACCATTTCGTTTTCAACATAAGAAAACCGTTTATAAAACCCAAACTATTTTCCTTCCTCAAACCACTGGGCTTTAGCCCAAAACCATACATCAAATCCACGTCTGGGAACTCAGCCCAAAAATCCAAGATCCAAATCACATGTAAAACCGTAAATCCAATCATCTAGGCCACTGCCCAAAACCGTCTGAAAACCATATGAAAACCATCATGATATCACATAAATCCGAAACACATTTCCATCAATCAATCGAACCTGCTGGATCTCATATCAACGAGTATTTAAATTCAATATCAATCCGATTCTTTAAGCTCAACAGGCCTTCCCAGGTAATCAACGAGTCTTTAAACTCAAATCACATATAGGGCCCTCCCCCGTCACAATCCATCACCGGGTCTTTAAACCCAAATCCAGATCCAGAAAATCCAGTTCAAAACCATTTTATCAAATCCATAAACCCATAAATGCATTTCCAAATCCATATCCGAAATCATCATTTCGAAACCATAATCCACATTAAGAAATCCATCCAAAATCACATTTAAACCGAAATCCGAAATCATATGTTATCGAAATGGGTCTCATGCCGAATTCACATTCAAACCCAATATCATATCATCAAATCATTAAAAAAAACACAATACGTATAAACAGTATAAAATCATCCATCAAAATCATCATCAAATCATAGCATAAACCATATTCTCAAAATGCGTGCAATTACGTAAATCACAGTGAAATACGTGCAATTATGTAAATCATAAATACCATAATCATAAGCATATCAATCATGTATAGAAAACATATAAAATAGTTATGCATGCATTGAAATTTAGAAAGCAAAGCCCACTAACAGACCATCCTCACGTCCGCCTCGATAGGCGTGCCACACGTTTTTCACAGCTAATCCACCATCACCGAGACTCCCAGATCTGCCCAAATCACATTCTAAGATCACTAACTACTTCAATAACCTTCTATTAAATCCCCATAATTTTCCCAGATTTTTAAACGTATTTAAACTCGATCCTAAACCTTTGAACATCTCGAACTATATCAAAACGATGTTTGATTGACTCGAAACCAGTCCCAAAATGTTTGTTAGATCGAATACTTAAAAACTCAGGTTGACCGTGCCTAGAAATAGGGGCCCACGCGCCCTCACGAGCCGCCCAAAGGCACAGCGCGTGGAGCCACCCTCTAGCTACTGTTCATCTTTGTCCTCGCGTAAACCCAATTCGGTTCAGTCCTCTGCAAATCCGGTCCAACCAAACCAGCGTGACCGGTTCATCGCCATTCCTTCTCCTTTTTTGATCCTTTTGACGCCTATACCATCGTCCCAACATTTCCTATCCATATATGACCTCAAAACATGAAATTCAGGTCTAGAAATTACCTCCCAATTCGAAGCACAACTCTCCAAATTTCCTCCATCCAAGTCCCACGATTCTGGACGTTGTTGGCCTCCGTTCCAGGCCCAATAGTTTCCTTTCAACCTCCAAAACATATTCCAATTAATAGAATCGATCAACATCTACAAAATGATATCTTGCCATATTTGAATTCAAACAGGAGATTTTTGTGTTTTTCCGTGGTCTCTGTCAGCATCGTCTCACCACCCTCACCAACTTTGATGCACATACCATAAGCAAAGGACAAGGTTTAAGGGGAATTGTACGGGTTGGATTTCACAGACACTCACCATACTCTATTTTCTTCTTTCTCGAACATCAGCCATCAAACACACACTTGTACAATTTCATCCTCTTTTAAAAACGATGAGAGGCGGTTGTGAGGCTTCCAAAAAATTCCAGAGAAGGACAGGTGTCCTAATCCAAGTGCGCACAAATCCCAAGGCAAAAGAAAAGACCAAAATACCCTTTGCACAAAATTACCAAAATGCCCATACACTTCCGAGCCTCATAACTTCTCCATCGAACTTCGAAATCGAACATGCCGCCTGTTTACCAACTCGTAATATTTCGAACTACGTCACAATCATCGGTCAAAGTTTGTTTGACCTCCTGAGTCAAAAGTCAACTGTTTTCCCATTCAAGGGGCAAAACGGTCATTTCGCACCGTCCGTCCGAAATCACCGATTAATCTCACTAATTCTTCATTAGCCATTAATCTAATCCCAAAATTCGGGATGGTTAGTTACATAAGGAACTTGAAGGGAAATAGTGGAGCCGAAAAGTTATTGGCTGGTCACGACGGTTCATCGTAGTTATGATTAACGGTGGGAGACCGTCTAGTGAGGTGGAGGACTTGGAATTGCTCAGTAGGAGCAACGAATTATCAGATTGGGTTCTGAGTACACCTATGTGGGTGATAGGTGAGATCGACGAGCGTCGATGTCTCGAGCGAGACTTGAGATTTGAGCTTCGAGGTTTCTAGTGACAATTGGGATCACTCATGTGTCCAGTACGAACAACAAGATTGAGCTGGGTTTCAGCATTGACCGTTGGATCGTAGTTAACTTTGAGTGATGTTTGATTTCGGTATGCGTACTGTGGATAGATGTTGGACGTGTACGTGGACACCTGGGAGCCTCGGGTTAGAGGTAGGATGGTTTTTCGCTATGTAGATTGAGTCAATATGAATTTCAAGGACGAAGTTCTTTAATGAGGGTAGATTGTAACAACCCGTCCCGAAATTACGTGATTATCAAGATTAATTAAGGATTAACTGAGGATTATTGAGACTAATCGGGATTAGTCGAGCTGAAATAACGATTTTGCCCCTAAAAAAAGAAAATGTTAACTTTGACCCAAGAGGCCAATTACAAGTGGATCGAGGTCTATTACATAGATCGAGGGATTACGAATACGTAGAAAAGTGACACGTCAAATTCGGTCGTCGTACGAGAAAGTTAATGGTCACAGAAGGTTCGATTGGATTTTACAGCAGCATATTTTACGAGGCAAGTTAACTTTTTTTTCTTTGTTAATGGGCCTAAAGTATCTTAACTGGACCAAGGGATGAGTTACAAGTGTCACCCATCCCATTGGTCCATTATCCCACATTCATGCATCTCCTTTTCTTCCATTTCAAATACCTGAAACCCCACCCCAACCATTATCATCATCCTCACCTTGCTTGTTTGTGTTTGAGGGAAACAGAGAGTGAGAGAGAGATCATGAGAGACTGAGAAGGACGGTGGTGAGAGGCTGAGCCATGACGGTTGGCAGGAAACTGTGATAACCAGGTAACCCATGAGTTTCAAAAATGGAAGTTTGATTTGGATGTATGGAACTCGATTTTGATGACTGGGTTTTATTCCTTGAGTTCTTACAAGTTCATAGGGACCAAAAAGGATGGAAATGGAGACGTGAACTGGCTCTAGGACGAAGTGGAAAATTGGTCGTGAAGGTTCGAACTTAACAGGTGAGTTTCAGACCCTTTTACTTAGTTTTGAGTCAGTAGATCCATTCCTGGGTTAGAGACGAGTGTTTGGATGGAAGAATGGTGAAAAAGGTTGAGAAATGGCTGATATGGAAGAGTCAAGATCATGGGTCAAATGACCCGGTACAATGGTTCAGGTCGACCTGACCAGAGGTTGACGATCATGATGTGGCAATCCATGTCAACATGTCAGGCCACGTGGACTGTAAGACCCGTGTCCTGGAGGGAACGGTGAACGATCCCACATTCCTGCGAGGGGGAATGGTCTGGGAGAGGATGGTGGCGTGCCTTAAAGGTTTAGGCACACACCTATCTAGCATGAGACCTTTTGGGAGCTCAGTGGCTTTGGGGGGGATTGGAACCCCAAAGTTAAGCGAGTTAAGGCTGGTGCAATTCCATGATGGGTGACCCCCTAGGAAGTTGCACTGTGAGCTCCCGAAAAAAAAACCTTGAGGGTGCAGGCTTGCCGTTGAGTATTGTTGTGGCCCAAAGAGGACAATATCGTGCTAAATGAGTCGGGACCTGACAGAGGAGGGTCGGGTCCTGACATGGACAACCAGGTGCTGACACATGGCGAGGTGTCAGGTTCAGTCAGTCTCGACGTGGCAAGTCCACGTTAGCACTGTCAGACCATGTGGACCAATGAGGTGGTGCCACATGGCAATGTGTCAAAGAGTTGTCAGATTGTCAGGCTGATGTGTCAGGTTATATGGCAAGTCCATGTTAGCATTGTCAGACCACGTGGACCAATTAGGTGGTGCCACGTGGCAACATGTCAGAGTTTTCATAGCGACGTGGCAGGTGACGTGGCAGTGATGAAGTAAGCAGTGACGTCAGCCGCTTGTCAGATTGTTAGATGTTAATAGGGCTGAAGTCAGCAGATGACGTCAGTGGTGACGTTAGTAATGACGTCAGCAATGACGTCACCGTTGACGTCAGCAATGACGTCAGCGTTGACCATGCACATGAGAACTTTGATACGCACATGTGGGCACATGGGAACAAATTTCAAGGTCAAACCAATCTTATTCGAAAGGTTTCGACGATCTGTATCCAATAGTGGTGGTTTCAGGTCGATCTGAGGTCGTTTGGTTATTGTTTTGGAGGTTTTTCTCCTCAGGAAGCATGTTCGGGACTCATTTTCAATTCCAGGGTTTTTGGGGGTTACTGATATGGACTTGTATATATTGTTAGTGACCTTTGGGTCTGATTTGGACATGCCCGGACATTCTGAAGACTTTGGTTTGGCTTACAGCGCTGGTTTTGAGTGCACAGTGACAGGACCCATCCCAATCCCCCTGGGATTAACGCGGGATGACCCTGTTCCCGTCTAACACGAAGTGTCAGACAAGGGATATTTCCGACCTTTGCCCTCCCGGGCTATCAGAGTACGCCAGGATCCGGAGGAGGCATGTGATATCTCGATCTCTACTACAGTCCACATCCGATGTCAACCTGAAGGGTATTAAAAACGGAAAGACTGTGAGTGGACAAAAATAAAGAATTTATAAAAACATTTCCATAAAAGACATTTATACCCTCCACTAAAAAGCATGCATGCATAGTAAAACCATTTATTCAAACACATATGTTTAAACAACCAAAATTAGGGTCTCAGCCCCAAATTTCGTAAATACAAGTCACACGGGCTCCTGCCCAAAACCATTTACAGAAAACCATAACACAGTGAACATATGTGGGAACTCAGCCCAAATCCATTTATCATTATAAACACAATTTCTCAAAACCAATTGAAATTATGTTTATCCATTATATTTCATATCCAGAACCTGTCACGGTAAAATAAAGCTACACGTGTGCTAACCGGGGTCTCAAACCCAAGTCTCTCCAGGGTCCACCCAGGTCAATGTCCGTAGATCAATGACCCTCCATGGAGGTAACGAACCATGCCCATCCTGAGAGTAAGGAACCCAACTGGGGGGCGACTCCACTCAGTCAGTGCTCCGTGACTACTCCGGGGTCCACCCAGGCCAACGACCCTCCCCGGAGGAGACAATCATATATATAGGATGGAATATGAAAAACCTTTTGAAATCATTCTTTAAACTTTTCCAGGATTCATGTCCGGCCCCCATAAGCCGTCATGAACCATAAAACCTTTCATGGGTTCATGCCGGTTCCCATAAACCGTCATGACCTGTAAAAACCATTTCAAGGGTTGATGCCAGTTCCCATAAACCGTTATGAACCATAAAAACCAATTGTAATACATAACTGGGCCCTAGGCCCGAATCCACATAGAAACTGGACCTCAAGTCCGAATCGTAAACCAACTGGGCCTCCGGCCCGATTCCGTAAATCAAATGTACCTCAAGTCCGAGAGTTACCTTTTCAAATCCAAAATCATTTCATGAAATCATATCCAAAACCATAAGTACGGAAAATCAGTATAAAATCGAAAAACCTCGATTTACGTGCAAGCACGTAAATCGCCTCGAAATACGTGAAACCATATAATTCACAAGCATCCAAATCAACATCATAAAATCATATTCATAATCCATTTGGAAATCTAAAACCATTTCATTTAGACCAATAAAGACATACAGCCCCGTATAGGCACCGTACAGGGCTGAAACCTCGAAATACGTGCCTATACGTAACCGCACATCCAAATGCACTCATGGCATCACAAACAAGTATTTAAAACATATAATAAACATTTATGCATGCACCAATTTAGAAAACAAGGTCCACTCGCAGACCGTCCGAGCCGCCGCCTCGATTTGCGTGCCATTCGGCTCCCCGAGCCGATCACCATTACCGGGACTCCCAAACCTGCCCAAATTTTAATAGAAGGTTAATAACTACTTAATTAACCTCCCATCAAAGCCCCGTAATGTTTCCGAACTTTTAACTATTTTTAAACCGATCCTAAACATTCCGACACCCTGAAAACTATCGAAACGATGTCCGATTGACGCGAAACCAGTCCCAAAATCTTCGTTACATCGAATAGAAGATTTCCCGTGTTGAACACTTTCCCAAATTATGGACCACGCGTCCTCACGAGCCCCTAGAAGGTCGAAAATACTGTTCATCATCACCTAAACCCTGAAAACCGGTTTTTTTCTGGTTTTGGACCGGTTACTGTAGCATTACTGTTCCGAACCGGCGAGAATTTTTCAGAGGTTTTCTCCCTCTATTTTGGTCTGATTTCAACCCTAATTAATCCTATAATTCATATCTCTTCATTCCCTATCAATTCCAATCATCAAAACGACCTAAAAACATCAAAATTCCATGGTTCAATCTTTGAACCATACGGTTCAAACTTCCAAAACAGCACCCATGGCTTCACAGCCCTCCCAAGCTTCCTAAAACCTTCCTAAAATGTCCCTAGCAACCTAATGGACTCATTAAAACCATTAAAAACCAACCATAACAACAAAAATGGAAAAATGGATCAAAATGTGCTAACCGGGCTACCTTCGGGTTTCTCCTCCTCTCGCCGCCGTGGACGGCGGTTCTGGCCGGCAACCACCTCCTATTGTCCTCTCTTCCATCCCTGGTCTCAATCCTGGTCCCTTGAGTGAAAGTTGGATTGGTTTGGGGTGAATGGTTGGGTGAGAAAATGAGATCGGGTTGTTTGGGTGTGTTTGAAATGAGGAAAATGGAATGCACGGTGCATGAAGGGAAAAATGGTGTCCATTGGATGGGTGACACTTGTCACTCATCCATTGGGTCCTCCATTAAATATCTGGGCCCCACAAAAGTCCAAAAGTTAACTCGTTCCGTAATTCGTGCAATAATGCACTTGAACTTCCGTGAACCGTAACTTCGCCGTCGAACGTCCGAATTCGACATGCCGCCTGTCTACGGATTCGTATCGTCCTTATCTACGTAACGGTCTTCGGCCCTCGGCCATTGGACCTCCCGGTCAAAAAGTCAACATTTGACCCCTTTTATCCAAAATTACCAAAATGCCCCTAAACTTCCGAAAATCATAACTTCCTCCTCGGACGTCGGAATTGAACGTGCCACCTGTCTATGAACTCGTGAGGTCACGAACTACGTCACGGTCATCGGTCAAAGTCCATTTGACCGCCCGAATGAAAAGTCAACGTTTTTCCATCACCAGGTGCAAAACGGTCATTTCGCATCGTTCGTCTGATTTCGCTCTACTAATCACGGATTAGCCTCACTAATCGTGATTAGTCACTAATCTAATCATGGAATTTGGGACGGGTCGTTACAACCTTCCCTCCTTAATTAATTTCGCCCTCGAAATTCCAACCGATCTAATCTAACCGTGCTTCCCTCCTTAATTTAGTTTCGTTCTTGAAACTTCAACTATCCTGATTCCACATCCATCTCGTGGAAAGTACCATCTACCTTGCAACACGTGTACACTCGTACACCAACTAACCAGAGTAATACATACTCGTCCGCACCCAGATGTACCCCTAACACTCACGTCGTATCGACTACACTCGACCACGTTGAATGACAATAGCCATATGCTCCGAATTGACATCACTTGTCAAATCTACCGTTTTCGTTGACACAACAACTCGACGGTTCCCTTTCTCACTCACCAATCTATCCTGACGTCTGCTCCCACTGGGAGTCACCAGACCTCACTCAACGATCCACGCTGACACCTTCGACAAACTGTCACCACTTGACAGTCGTCAATCAAGACTAACACGATACACTTGTGGTTACACTAACCACCAACTTACTCAACCATGAGTGAACACTAACCAACCATGCACTCGACCTGTGTGTAACTAGACCCATCGAAATACCATGACCTACTGCACAGTATCCAATGTTCAGTCCACGACCTCAACTAATCCGATGGTATCAGAACCAATCCGACTACCAATACGCTCACCAACATACCACTGGTATAACCTATATACCGTCACCATGCACGCCAAGTCTGCCTAGTATCGTACCTCGAACAACGTACAAGATACGTACATCAATACCAACTTGACTACAACCACAACAATAACAACAACACAACCACCTAGGTCGTAGCCAACACGTTCCTATTATGGAGTCCATTTGTCCAATCTCGGATTAGACAAATCGAAACTCCAACCCATCATCTATTTCCAAATCCGAATCCGCAATTTCGTAAGAAATCCCGAATCCAAACTCAGAAATCATATCCATAACCATGTCCAAATTCGAATCCGAAATCATCATTCCGTAAGCTAGCATTTGGAATAACCATTCCGAACCCAAATCCATAAAAAGAAAATCCACAGTCAAGCTCTAGAATCAAATACTGAATCGTCACCCAGAATCCGATTCCAAAACCCAAATCCAGAAATCCTCTTTCAAGTTCCAAAATCAAATCCTGAATCGTCATCCAGAAATCTGATTCCAAAACCCGAAATCTCGTTCTCGTCTACCGAGACGCACCATATCTGAACCTATCGGATACCTGTTCAAACGATTACCACAATACAATCGATTGACTTCATAGGGAAGTCAATCCCAAAATCGACACAGCCCTAAGGCTGACCATATCCGACCACGTCAGAAAACTACTCATCGGACAATTACTCAGGTGAGTAATAAGTCATATGGGATTTACCTCGAAAAGAAGTTCAGTCCCATCATGCTCCACTCAACATCCAAGTAAGAGTGATAAACTCTCCACCTATCTGGATCATCCAAATCACGATCCAGATCCAACACTACGTCAACCGACCACAGACGTCACGATCGAGAATTGTCACGCCGACCAAAGTCCTTAACTATTTCCCACATCTAAACAGATTAGTCAACGACGAGACACGCCGAGACTGTGGGTTCTCACTGATTACCTCGTATCAATCCTTGTCATTCCACCTAGGAAAAATCAAGAATGATACACGACAATGACACAAATTCATCCTTCGTGAATGCAAATAAAACTCGCTGCACTCACGACGTCACGTAATCAACATCATCTGCCACCAAGCAGAAAATGAGAAATCTCAATCACCTAACTTCGATATACTCGATTTCTCTTGATGACCCAAAACAAATCCCGGGTTCACCAACCAACACACGACCAATGTACTGGTGTCACAACCATCATCTACCGTCATCTATCGTCATCTACCACGGTAGAAACTGAGAAGTCACCCAAAATGACGTCGAAATACCCGATACCAATGCGGAAAACCTGCATTCCCCTCGTCACCTCAATCGCAACTTCCCGCGATTCCGAAGTTCCAACCAGATTGGAAACAACATACTTGGACATCATCTACGTGTCCCCCTTTTGACTATTTACGGACACATGCCCATTTACGACCGTATATGTACCTCTCGACTAGAGAGTCACAACAGACACCTGCTCTGATCTGCAGTCAAATCTCTGCAAACCACCATATCTAACCAATTCTGACCAACTCTGGCCGACACCGACCAACTGGTCGCTAGTCCCCCATGACAGTACTCGATCCTCACGTCTCAACTACTGTTGGATCCTATCCAGTCCATCACTATCCGTGATTCACTCCCGAACCACAGATACCAATCATAAGCCCATCACTTCGGAGTCACATCCCGACTCGTAACTCACCGTCATCACAATCACCGGCACCAGCACTAGTACCAGTACACCACCTGTCAGCATCAGCACAAAGTGCCCACACTAGCATCAGCACTAACACTAGCACACCGTGTGCAAACTGACAACTCTGGATCTCCGCTCACACCGAGCGACGACCCCCACCTCTGCTCGAATAGGAGAAACTCTGCCTCCCTCGTACCCGACAACTCTGGGTACAGTCACCCTGATAACGTATACGAGAAAAGGAAGCGTCACCTGAACGTCACCGATTCCCAACAGCCATAACTACGACCACACCAGGTAGTAGAGGCTCCGCGTCCAACGGAATCAACCGCCTGTATTAACCACTCCGTATCCCACTCAGGGATTTCATCGACAAGTACCAACCCTGATAACTTGTCGAACCAATCACCAACCAGTCGTAACTCGACTCAACCAATGTTGTCAACCAGGTCGCCCATGACCTTAGTTGTACCAACTGTCCATCACAACCAAAGTAGCATGACAACCTACTAGGTCTAACCGATAAGTACAACCTCGGCTGCGAAGTGCAGTCCCAACACTAAGCTGACATGACTCGACTGACGATCTCATCAAAGTCGAGACCACACGCCAACTCACCTTTCCGAACCATACACCCAAGGTAGGGTTCCACAATCACACCTAGGGTCAATCTGAACCCAACTACTACTGCCAACCACAGTACACTCCACGAATTGACCGACTACACGGTTTGGACATCGTAAAGACGTCAATCCAATCCTATCGTCAAATCCACTAGGATTCCACGAATTTGACCGCTAACTGCCAACCGCAGTAAATCCATTTAACTCACCAATATCCGATCATCCAACTCAACAATATTCGACCATCCGATGATCACAATTTCTAACCAGTCGTCGGAACAGATCCTACGACATCGTGAAGACGATCCCAACTAACCATCTCACGATCCAAAACTCAAACGTAATAGTACGTTCATCATTCCGTAGGGTCCCACACTGTCAACCCTGACAGAACTATGGTAACCCTGGCATCCAGTGCCGAACCAAGACATTCCACGATACGGTTCTACTAGCTATCGTATCGATACCCTAATTATCAGGTTGATAACAAACTGTAGCCCATTGAGATATCACATCCTCGACCTGTGCATTACTCCGAGAGCTACACGGTTGCTCGAATAGAGACAACCCCGCTCTGATAAGCATCCTATGAGCAATCCTATGCTCTGATACCACGTTGACAGGACCCATCCCAATCCCCCCGGGATTAACGCGGGATGACCCTGCTCCCGTCTAACACGAAGTGTCAGACAAGGGATATTTCCGACCTTTGCCCTCCCGGGCTATCAGAGTACGCCAGGATCCGGAGGAGGCATGTGATATCTCGATCTCTACTACAGTCCACATCCGATGTCAACCTGAAGGGTATTAAAAACGGAAAGACTGTGAGTGGACAAAAATAAAGAATTTATAAAAACATTTCCATAAAAGACATTTATACCCTCCACTAAAAAGCATGCATGCATAGTAAAACCATTTATTCAAACACATATGTTTAAACAACCAAAATTAGGGTCTCAGCCCCAAATTTCGTAAATACAAGTCACACGGGCTCCTGCCCAAAACCATTTACAGAAAACCATAACACAGTGAACATATGTGGGAACTCAGCCCAAATCCATTTATCATTATAAACACAATTTCCCAAAACCAATTGAAATTATGTTTATCCATTATATTTCATATCCAGAACCTGTCACGGTAAAATAAAGCTACACGTGTGCTAACCGGGGTCTCAAACCCAAGTCTCTCCAGGGTCCACCCAGGTCAATGTCCGTAGATCAATGACCCTCCCTGGAGGTAACGAACCATGCCCATCCTGAGAGTAAGGAACCCAACTGGGGGGCGACTCCACTCAGTCAGTGCTCCGTGACTACTCCGGGGTCCACCCAGGCCAACGACCCTCCCCGGAGGAGACAATCATATATATAGGATGGAATATGAAAAACCTTTTGAAATCATTCTTTAAACTTTTCCAGGATTCATGTCCGGCCCCCATAAGCCGTCATGAACCATAAAACCTTTCATGGGTTCATGCCGGTTCCCATAAACCGTCATGACCTGTAAAAACCATTTCAAGGGTTGATGCCAGTTCCCATAAACCGTTATGAACCATAAAAACCAATTGTAATACATAACTGGGCCCTAGGCCCGAATCCACATAGAAACTGGACCTCAAGTCCGAATCGTAAACCAACTGGGCCTCCGGCCCGATTCCGTAAATCAAATGGACCTCAAGTCCGAGAGTTACCTTTTCAAATACAAAATCATTTCATGAAATCATATCCAAAACCATAAGTACGGAAAATCAGTATAAAATCGAAAAACCTCGATTTACGTGCAAGCACGTAAATCGCGTCGAAATACGTGAAACCATATAATTCACAAGCATCCAAATCAACATCATAAAATCATATTCATAATCCATTTGGAAATCTAAAACCATTTCATTTAGACCAATAAAGACATACAGCCCCGTATAGGCACCGTACAGGGCTGAAACCTCGAAATACGTGCCTATACGTAACCGCACATCCAAATGCACTCATGGCATCACAAACAAGTATTTAAAACATATAATAAACA
Source organism: Prinsepia uniflora (assembly GCA_032719365.1). NCBI lineage: Eukaryota > Viridiplantae > Streptophyta > Magnoliopsida > Rosales > Rosaceae > Prinsepia > Prinsepia uniflora. Next base: position 30,482,853 of record CM064867.1, on the reverse strand, counting down.
TTTATGCATGCACCAATTTAGAAAACAAGGTCCACTCACAGACCGTCCGAGCCGCCGCCTCGATTTGCGTGCCATTTGGCTCCCCGAGCCGATCACCATTACCGGGACTCCCAAACCTGCCCAAATTTTAATAGAAGGTTAATAACTACTTAATTAACCTCCCATCAAAGCCCCGTAATGTTTCCGAACTTTTAACTATTTTTAAACCGATCCTAAACATTCCGACACCCCGAAAACTATCGAAACGATGTCCGATTGACGCGAAACCAGTCCCAAAATCTTCGTTACATCGAATAGAAGATTTCCCGTGTTGAACACTTTCCCAAATTATGGACCACGCGTCCTCACGAGCCCCTAGAAGGTCGAAAATACTGTTCATCATCACCTAAACCCTGAAAACCGGTTTTTTTCTGGTTTTGGACCGGTTACTGTAGCATTACTGTTCCGAACCGGCGAGAATTTTTCAGAGGTTTTCTCCCTCTATTTTGGTCTGATTTCAACCCTAATTAATCCTATAATTCATATCTCTTCATTCCCTATCAATTCCAATCATCAAAACGACCTAAAAACATCAAAATTCCATGGTTCAATCTTTGAACCATACGGTTCAAACTTCCAAAACAGCACCCATGGCTTCACAGCCCTCCCAAGCTTCCTAAAACCTTCCTAAAATGTCCCTAGCAACCTAATGGACTCATTAAAACCATTAAAAACCAACCATAACAACAAAAATGGAAAAATGGATCAAAATGGGCTAACCGGGCTACCTTCGGGTTTCTCCTCCTCTCGCCGCCGTGGACGGCGGTTCTGGCCGGCAACCACCTCCTATTGTCCTCTCTTCCATCCCTGGTCTCAATCCTGGTCCCTTGAGTGAAAGTTGGATTGGTTTGGGGTGAATGGTTGGGTGAGAAAATGAGATCGGGTTGTTTGGGTGTGTTTGAAATGAGGAAAATGGAATGCACGGTGCATGAAGGGAAAAATGGTGTCCATTGGATGGGTGACACTTGTCACTCATCCATTGGGTCCTCCATTAAATATCTGGGCCCCACAAAAGTCCAAAAGTTAACTCGTTCCGTAATTCGTGCAATAATGCACTTGAACTTCCGTGAACCGTAACTTCGCCGTCGAACGTCCGAATTCGACATGCCGCCTGTCTACGGATTCGTATCGTCCTTATCTACGTAACGGTCTTCGGCCCTCGGCCATTGGACCTCCCGGTCAAAAAGTCAACATTTGACCCCTTTTATCCAAAATTACCAAAATGCCCCTAAACTTCCGAAAATCATAACTTCCTCCTCGGACGTCGGAATTGAACGTGCCAGCTGTCTATGAACTCGTGAGGTCACGAACTACGTCACGGTCATCGGTCAAAGTCCATTTGACCGCCCGAATGAAAAGTCAACGTTTTTCCATCACCAGGTGCAAAACGGTCATTTCGCATCGTTCGTCTGATTTCGCTCTACTAATCACGGATTAGCCTCACTAATCGTGATTAGTCACTAATCTAATCATGGAATTTGGGACAGGTCGTTACACACAGTGTGGATTGTTTGTGAGTGGACTTTTGTGTTATAACTGTGATGCATGCATAAATGTTTTAAATACTTTATCGTATGACGATTTGATATCATTACTTGATGATTTTATGGATTTAAATGTCGGTTTATGAATGATTTTACGGCTTTACATGAAAATGGCATTTTGGGCTTGAGACCTAGTTGGATAATGATTTTGAGTATTGTGAAATGAGGAATGGACACTGTTTTTATGATATTTGTGGAAACCATATTTTAGGCCTGAGACCTTATGGAAAACAATTGATTTGATTTGAAATACAACAGTTTATAAAAATTTGTTTCCACTGTTTTTATTATGACCATTCTTCGTGATGATTGATATGACTGCGATAGGAATGTGTTTCCCTAGAGAGAGCCTCCGGTTGTGAATGTGTTTCCCGGAGAGGACCTTATGATATGAGAGGCCATGTTGCACTGCCTGTTGTCGAGCAGCCATGGGAGGCTCTACTCATGAGTGCTTATGATGTATATTGAACGTCGGTCGTAGATGTATACACGGCAACGTGCTCGAACATGAGCTGTCCTGGAGCTTCATTACACACGTTGCTTGGATATCATGACTAATGATGATGATATGATGGTATGAGACAGATGTGGGATATGAGAATGGGTTATGTTTTTTATTTATTGCTTTGTGTCCAGATATTTTCACATGTGTTGATTTTATGATGAAAGCATTTGTTTTCATATGTTACTATTTTATTGGAAATAAATGGTTTAATTGTTTATGCATGCTTTATAAAACAAAGGGTTAAATGATGATTTCAAAAATTGGTTTTCCGAAGTTTTATTTTTTTTTCACTCACACTTTTTATTGATTTTGGTACCCTCCAGGTTGATTGCGGATGCAGGCTATAGTAGAGACCGAGGTATCACATGAAGCTGCGTACTCTGGAAATCCTGAGTGGGTCACCGTATTATCCCTGGTCTGACACATGGGGTCAGACGGGAGCTGGTCCTCCCACATTAATCCAGGGGGATTAGGGATGGGTACTGTCACAATATCCTCTTTGTTGGTTTGAACCTCGGGATATTGAATGCTAAAGTTAGCAATACCATTTGTTGTTGAGAAAATTTGATCACATATGCTTTGTTTCGTCCCATTTTCATAGGTAGTTCTATGCTTTGTTCTTCTTCTGATGATTCACTAGTCACACCAATGGACAAAGGAAAGGGTGAGGATGTTGTTCCTGGTGATTTGGCTTGCTTAAGTGCTTCAATGAATGAGGTGTCGTCCAATGGGATATAAGCCGTCTTTGTAAACTCTTAAGCCTAGCTTGACGTTGCTCATACATATGCGAGTGCTTATATCATTAGAAGAGTCAAGCTAGTATTCAGAAAATTTTAAACGAAATAGGAAAAGGAACTAAACATTACAACAAAGTTAAATCACAAAAGTTAATTCATAGGAGTTATATTAGTAGAGTTAAGTTAGCAATCAATTTAATGACTTTAAAAGTTAATTTCATCCAAGATATATATTTCACTTGTAGTTAAGAGTCTAAATTGAGATTTATATAGACGTGCGGCCCAAGTAAATGTGTTGGACTTGGATTAGCATTCATCTCTTTGGGCAAGTTCAAGAGTGATCAGGTTAGAAAGAGTAACTGCAAGAGGCAGGATTGATTTTGGAACTCTCTAAGGTTCACTTCTCAAATCCAAATCTTGTCACAAGTACAGTCTCATGTCCTAGACATCACCCTCGAAGTTTTTTTACTTAAGATGAACAATTTTCCATGTACTAGAGTCGAATCATTATTAGTCTCTTTGGGTAAGTCCAAGAGTGACCAGGTTAGAAAGAACAAACATGAGAGGCAGTATTGATTTTGGAACTCCCCCAGGTTCACTTCTCAAATCTAAATCCTATCACGAGTATCGTCTCTTATCCTAAACATCAATCTCGAAAATTTCTTGCTCGAAATAAATAATTTTCCGTTTCCAAAGACAACTTCAAGTGTCAACGAAAACCGCCATCAACCTCATGGTCTTAAAGTAAACTCTGGGGTCCATGAAGGGTTTGGGTGATAAGTTAACAAAAGAGACTTCACCTATTCTATTAAAATCGAACTTTAAAAATTGACTAGCAAGTGATCAACATATATCTAAGACTATCCTTTTACAATTTACAAATGGACATATAGACATCAAAAGTTATGAACAAGTATGATATAAACAACTTTTATATACACTAACACATTATGAACGATTTTCAATTCCCCGGAAACGGCGCCAAAAATTGACTAACGTGAATTAGGCATTTAAATAAACACTTAACTCACGCACCCTCAACTTAAAACTTTTTTTTTTTGGTAGAATGTAGTATGCAATAAGTAGGGATCGTTCCGGACCAGGGAATTGAGAAACATTTAATAATAGTTAGTATGAAAAGCTTACAAACCATATATTTGTTTCATAGACAAAACCGACACTTTTATGTAAGTAAATCTAAGTTAACAATCGCATTATTTAAAGTACTCCTACTTAACCTTTGTACAAGTGATGACCATCATCCACTTACCATTTCCACACACCAACACTTGCACACATTATATCAATCACGAAATCTTACTTTCATTACCTTAATTATTTTCGTAAGTTTTTCATATTATAAACTCTCTGAAACGCGAATATAAACACTTACAATATGATTTACCTTAAGTTGTTGACTGAATGCTCCGAAACGAGGACATAAACATTATGTCTCTTCAAACGCGGACAAAAGTATTTAGCGTTAATTTGAACATAAAGCACAAAAATATAGCACTTATTCAAACATAAATGGTAGCTATAAAAAAAATTGAAAATAACACATTTTTATATAAAATTTAAACTTATTTATGGTATCTAAATTCCAGATTTTTTATTTTTTTTATAATTTTAAATTTCTATATTTATACTTTTAAACTAGAGAGTTTGTATACAAAAAAATTGATTCTAATTATTTGATGAATGCCATAATTTTTCTCTCGTTCTAATTTGTGTATATGCAATTTAAAAGCTTTTCACGATTATTTGTTCTTTAATACGGTTAACAAAATTTATGATTAAAAAAACGGTTTGCTTTATAAATTAATTTACACAAATTTTAGGATGAAATCTGTTGACTTTATAAATAACTTTATACAAAGGTACAAAGGTCCGACACATGGGTAGCCAAAAATTAGTTGGGCCCAATTTAAGACTGACAATAGGTCGTATTGTGTTAGGCTCGTGTCGTGTCATGAACTCTATTTCACCCAAATATACCCAACTCGAATCTGACTTGTTTAATAATCATGTCAAAGATATCCAACCCGAATCTGACATGTTAATGACCCAGGTAATCTGTGTAACTCATATAACTCGTATAACTCATTTAATAAATAGGTCGCATTGAAAACCTAATTAACTTATAATCCGTTTTGACCCGTTTAACCTATTTAACATGTTTAACCTATTTAAATTATAAGATTTAATAAGTTTTTTAGTAGATAAATGAGTAGATATATGAGTTAGTAATGACACATTTTGTTAAACGGGTCTAAGTCAATATACAAGTTAATAGGTTAACCTGAAATCTATCCATTTATTAAATGGGTTAATAGGTCATTATACGGATTAACAGGTTGACCCGAAACCCACCCGTTTATTAAACTTGTCATAACTAGTTGATTCAAAAATGACCAAAAATTTTAATCACACAAATTGATTTAAATAAATTTCGTGCGGATTTCGAATCTTGGACAAATTTTAATGAAACTCTAGCCGTCCCCAATCCACCTAACACTTCAAAGTCTTTAACACGTCCTTGATCTTCGACAATTGTTGTTGGCTAATACTCACTAGGAAACAAAACACACAAAAGAATTATAAATACAAGAATACTCAATTTATTCATTTTCTTAATTGTATTTTATATTATTTTTTTTAATTTAACCCTGCGTCTTCCTTCGACTCTGTGTGTGCTTGCAGGCCAAAAAACCATCTGGGCTTTTAGAGGCTCTTCTCAGTCATTCTCATGGTGCCACCTATTTTTCCTCTGATCTTAAATTTCTGCGTTTCTCATTCATTTTCTATTTTTGTAATTTCACTACTGAGCTTCAGCTGGATAATATCAAGTTCCATTTTCGTGTACTTTTTCTTTTGGATATAAAACTTTGACATTTTTAGTAAGACACGGATTGAAATATCAAACTTATCTCTCGATATTTCGCTAATATACCGGAAATTGGACGGAGCGATTCCTAAAAAATGGTGAAGGAAATTCTTCCCGGAAAATTAATGATATCGTCCAATATCGGCGATATAGGACGATATCAGCGAATTCAATGAAAACTCAAGCAAATGCAGGCTCAATTCAACGAAAAAATAATTCATCAATGATTCAATGCAAAATAATGCAAAAACACCAAAATTCAATTCATCAATTTAGCAATCACAGATGAACAGAAAGCAGAAACAACAAAATTCAACGACAAAATAATTTCATCATTCACGGATGAACAGAAAATTGAACAATTTCAGAGGAAAAAAAAAACAAAAGTTGGACATCAAAATCATGTTACAAATTGATCAATTTGGGGAAATTTGGGCAAAATCAAAATTAACTCTTACTTTTGCAAATCCATTGACCTTCGGAGAGCAACTCCAATCTATATCTCCCTCCCTCTTCAATTCAAGCCCTCACGGCTTTAGCCATCTTCGAAGCACAGCGGCGCCGACGGTCGAACTTCTCGACAAAGTAGCAGCAGCCAGTCGACAATCGAACGACCGAACCTCTGGAACCTCTCGACGGCTCTCGAATGGCCGAACCTCTCGACGGCTCTCGAATGGCCGAACCTCTCGGACAGTCGAACCACTCGAAAATCTTGAACCAGTCGACAGAGTCACGGTCTCTGGAACATCTTGAACCTCTCGATGGCCTCTTGTTCCTCTCGACGGCCACTTGTTGCTCTCGAAGGCCCCTCGAATGGTCGAACCTCTACACGACGTCTCTCTGTCCTCCTCGACGACCTCTCTTTCTCTACCTCAAGTGCTCAACCAATCTAAAAGATCAAAATGACTAAACACGACTACACGAGTACTAGAGACTTGTCAAAAAAAAAATTCTATTTAGTATCTCTCTTTTTTTTCTTTAATTACAAAGATTTTTTATACGTATTATTATTATTATTATTATTATTATTATTATTATTATTATTATTATTATCAAAATCTAACTTGGAATGGTCATTACAATTGAAATAATGTGATTATAATTTATTATTATTATTATTATTATTATTATTATCAAAATCTAACTTTGAATATACCATTACAATTGAAAGAAGTGAAATCACGGGATTATCATTTATTGTTATTATTATACATGTTTAGGCCTCACCATTTGGCCCAAAAGCCCATGAGCTTATGGGGGCCTGATAAGTCCGATGGACAAAAGCCAGTTCCGATCCGCTATGGGTCGTGGGCCAGCCCGGCCCTAGAGTTAGCGGGCTGGGCTTGAGCTTATGGTGTTCAAACCCGATATACCCGATAGGCCCGAGCCCGATAAAGCCCGGTAAGCTCAGCCCGACCCGCCCTTAATAAACCCGGCTCATAAGCCCGAAAATATAAAATACTTATTATTTAAAAATTAATACTCAACCCATTATTAATACTAAAATTTCAACCCAAGCCCAAATCTCATCCCCAAGCCCACCTAATTTATTTTAAAAAGCCCAATATCCAATACCCAATACTCAATACCCAATACAAAACCCTAACCACTCCTCCACCTACTTAATAGGCCCAACGTTTTTGCACACATGAGTATTTTATTTTAACGAGGCCACGTTTTTGCATCCTTGAGTATTTTTTATCATTATTAATATTTTTTTTTTCATGTATATATTTTTTTGTAATTTTAAAATTTGAAACATAGTTTATTGCAAAAGTCCACGTAAGCCAGATCCAAGTGGGCTTAATAAGCCCAACCCGAAAAGCCCGATAAAAGTCAGTGAGCTCTTTTTTATGTCATTAAGCCCGTCTAACCTGGCCCGCAAATTTAAAAATTATTTAATGAGTCCGGCCCGGCCCGGCCCAATGCCAAGGGCTATACATGTTAGTCATTATCAGATCATATTATATCATATTATATATCATATATTTATTAAATCAAAATCATTTTATAATTTTTCTTATTCCTATATAGTCATTATTTGATACTTAAATATTTCCCAAAATTTCATTAAAAATTTCAATTTTTAGACTAAATTTGCATCATTTTTATTGACCATAAAAAATATCGATGTATCCATTAATATATCTGTAAATTTGACTATCAATATTAATATTTCAATCCTTTGTAATAACTAACACAAACCCACATTTCTGTTTTCTTCTCTGTATAAAAATTGAATCTTTTGGCTTATTGTGAGCTTCAGCTGGTTAAAATGAAGTTACGATTTTCCATTCTTGGTACTCAAATCCTGTTTTTTTTTCTTTTTTCTTTTTGTTCCTTTGAAACAAATTTGACATTTTTAGACATGCCCGCATTTCTTTTTTCTTTTATAAAAAATGAATATTTTGGAAGCTGTGCAAGTAAATGAGCCATATTGATTACCTTTGCTGAGTTCTGAAGTTCCTGGGTTTTCAATGAGAATTCTAGGCTTATTATGACAAGAAATTAAGTCTTAAGACACCAGCTACAAGGATTTTTTCTGAAACTTAGAGTTCAAAATTAGGGGTTTTCTTGGAAGGATTGTTCTTCCATATGGGTTCAAGAGAAAAAATAATTCGAATTTGACCTCGAAAGTGGAGTGCAGGTGAAGATGTGGGATTAGAGTTTGTTTCAGGCAAAGGAAGAAAGAAATTCCTGGGTAGTGTTTTGGGGGGCTTTCAGAGTCCCAATGAAGCAAATCAGTGTACTGGTGGTGTCGAGCTACTAGTAGAAAGGGGCTCCGGAGGGGAAAAGCCGTGTGAGACGAACGATAAGCGGCGTAGAAAGAGCAGCCCTAGGAATGCTCTTACGGCACCGCAACCGCCAAAAGGTCCACTGCTGGATGCAGCTTACCAGAAGTTTGTTAGAGAGATCACTGAGGTAGCTAAGAGAAAGCGTGCAATGATTGAACAAAGCAAAGTTGCAAAGAAGATAAAAGGCATCCAAATCATCATCCTTATCTTTAAACAGTGGCATTTGGGATATGGTCATCACACTATTGTTCTTTGCCATTCAAGGTAGATTGGCTCTTCACCATTTTATTCTCTTGTTATTCACTAGTCAGGATCTGAGTTCATCTGAATTGTCATGTATGATTCTTCACGAGAGTTGGTTTCTTGATGTGAACTTGCGTCTTGTGTAGGGATAAGCTTCAAAAGCGTTCCAAATGTGGGTATAAACCAGGGATCTCCCGAACCAGCAGTCGCAGTTGCAACTAAAGGTTTAGTCTCGGTGGTTCTCCCAAGTGACATATCCACTTCTTCTGTCGAATTCAGAAGTGTTTCTTTTCTGTAGATTTCTTTCGTGTTTAGCTCAAGGAGAGAGCACTCAACCACCCCAGAGCCAGTATTCGAAGCTACCCCTGCTCCTTTGACCACTTTTCCCAGAATAGATCAAGAATCGCTATAACTTGGAGCACAAATTAATAATTAATTTGTTCAATGAAAGACAAATGAAGAAACTTAAATGGAACAACAGAAATTTAAGGAACGAAATTCATATTGATGTACTATTAAGATGAAAATTCTATCTACTTAACCATAAGTCAACAAGTATTTCCACTTCTTTAAACGAAGCTCTAAACAAAACTCAGCCATCAAATAGCGAAACAGTCGACCTCGCCACTACTAATGTGCATCATTCATCACTTAATCTAGAATCATAACCAACATACTTACCTAGATTTGGTTTCCCCTGTGCATACTGCTACGTGATCCAGACCTGGACCCTGAAAAGGTTTTAGAATGAACTTAAGCTACTGCTAAATAAGCAAACAATAATATGCAAGACCACACTCATAATTCCAACATCCGTGTTCCGTTCCCAACCCAACACTTCCAAAGATTTACAGAACAACATTCTGTTTGCTAAAAGAAATCTAATAAAATTCCAGCTCCTCATCCAGAAGAACCACATTTTATGGTGTCTACCTTACATGAACTTGGATCAGTAGTATAGAATGTTTAACCTTGCAGCAAAACCATAAAGATAACAATTCAAATTTTTAGTTGCCTAAAGGATAAGACTACTTACCAAATCTAACTCAGTATCGACTGTAACCTCTCCCATAATCCTCATGCCTATGATGCTGGAACTCGCCAAAACTGTCATGAGGCCTTGGAGGATAATTTTCCATAGGGTTTGGATACCTGCTCCTTGAATCCATTGCTAAACTGGCCCCGGAATAATGACGACGATTGGCTGACGAACCATCATATTCAGAATAATTCCGTGGCTTATAGCCAGCAAAAGCTAAAGACGACATCTGCTGATTAGCTTGTTGCTGACGCCTCTGAGCCTCAAGTTGAAGAAAATCCTCCCACTGCTTTGCATGCATGCCCCTCAGTGTAGCCAGTTTCTTCATGTGGTTCTCTCTCATTTCCCTAATCGCCTTTCATCCGTTGAATAAAAAGTCAGATACAATTGATTTGTCTATAGGGTTCAAGTGTTTTAAAAACTTGTTTGGTAAGGAAATAGGCACAGTAGCTGGAGAAATGTTAAACAGAAGTTTATCTAATGTTAAAAAAAGTTATGGGATGGTCTAATACACCAACTATCACTTCAATCAAAAACAAATCAAAAGTGTTTATTTCTTCTTTTTTTCCAGAGTTGTAAGGTAGTCCATACCTCACGATGTCTGTAATTTTCTTCATCTTCTTCCTTGTCACGACTTCTTCCAAGTTCCAATGCCTCTCTTTTGTACTGCAATTCTAATTCTTCTAATGTCTGGGGGGTGGCAGCGTAATCAAACTGACGACCAGATTGCATATCAGATGCTTTTTTATCAGAACCCCATCCGTCGTTTCTATAAGTGGCCATGCTCTGATTATGGGCGTCAAATGAGCTGTATGAGTTACCCATGAAAGGGGCACGGGCTGGAGAATTTGAATGACTTGGACGACCTCTTGCTCCGATATTACCATAAGCTTCATAAAATGAAGAGTATGTTAAGCACTTGATTCAAGATGCTAACACAGATGGCAGCTTTAATTCAACATACTATCTTATTTTCTGAGAGAAACCACCTGAGGCAAACTTTTTGGATATATTTTCAGCAAATAATTTCATTTCGGAAACAGCCTGATCAATGCAAATCCAACCATGAAAGTTATTCCACAGAATGCTTGATATTTAGAACTTACCACTTGCAGCCAACAAATGATAAGCAACAAGCTGATCTTTGATGAATAGGAAATTTTTTACAGAGGTATGGAATTTTATAGGGACCTAGCAAGCTATGAACAGGACTTAACAGCTTCCTATATACACCATAAACAAATCCTATCGTGTCCCTACCTTGTGGAGAACCCCTGGAAATTTTCTGCATATCCTGACGTATACGGTCTTCAACAAACTTCTCCTGCCTCTGAAGCCTCTGTTGAAAATGCAAACCATTTCGACCAGAATGAGACCTTTGGGATTCAGAGCATTGTAACCTCGCACCGCCAGGGCTCCGCTCAGGTGACCTTGATCTAGTCATTTGAGTACCGGACCCATCCCTCTGTTCACCCTCCTCTTTAATCACTTTGTGCACAGCATCTACGCCTTTTCTTAATATTAACCTATCCTTGCCGCTGACAATGATAAACTTGTCATCCATCTTAATATTGCAGCCAATATCCTTTTGAATACTGTTTATCACTTTCTCTGTGAAAAGGGATTTTACATGCTTTTCTCTAGCAGGTATCCTTTCAAAGAACTCTTGAGACTTCCGACTTCCTCCAAGGGTAGATGGGCACCCCTAGAGATTTACCAAATTTGTTAGATCATTTTATCATAAACTAAAAGCCATGTTTTTTGTTTCATAAGAAACAAAAGTAGGCTTCTTTTATCATGAATATAAGCACAAACCACTTAGGAATAAGCTAGAAACTCTAAAAAGTGTAAAAGTTCTGTGATATTCTATTAGTTCTAAAGGCTTTGCATAGATTTCTACCAAGACTATCTTTTTACAATGTGATTCATAGACTGACAGAAAATGATGGAAGTTGTTTTGGTGAAAACATTAATGTATGACCAAGATAGTATGGGGAACAAAAGATCCAAGACTACTCAAATTCATTATATGACTAAATAATTATGCATAGCAATAGTATGCCAGAATAGTTACTCAGAAACAAATAAGACCAATTGATAGTAACTTTGTACAACCCACAGAGGCACAAGGGTTCTGTTCTGAGCAGATACATTTCATGCTCTTCTCCCCATCTGTGCTTGTGGAGCCATCTGTACTTGTGGAGAGGTTTATTTGCGTGTGTGTGGGTGTGTATCAGATGCAGAAATGGAAAACCTCATTACAGTAAACCTAATGATCAGACAATGGGCGTGCGACAAAAGTAGGTCATCAACAGCATTAGCACGCAACAGAAAACTTGGGAAGATAAAACAAACATCATTCTAACTGAACTGGAAACTAGCAGCCAACACATGCAACTCCAGGGACGGACACAGCTTCCAATAAAGATGGTCTAAGATATGACAACAATAAAAAAGCATAAACTATTATCAAAGCAAGGGTTTCCTCAATACTCCACAACATAATTTATAAATGTTCGAAGTAGAAAAAGTGCTATTCTGGTATCAACATTTGAAAATTCACAAATGCATGTCTGAGCAATGCGTGAGTGATTTTGTATGAAAATGTCCCAATATTGGAAAACAAAAAAGTATATAAAGCAATAAGAATGTCACCTGGGTAAAGTGACCAGGTTCCCCACAGATTTTGCAGATCATTTCCTCTTCCTTCCTCTTCTTCCAATTTCTCTCAGTAGCTTTTGACTTGGCCTCCCAAACCTTAGCTTCCCGGCTGGTGAAATCAGTTGGCACCGCATTGGGATCACGAGGTTCTTCTTCCTCATCGGACCCAGCAAGAGACCTTTTGTTTGGTTTTTCCCTATCTTGAGAGTTTGTAGCATTTGACCGAGGAGGACCAGTGTACTCCTTGTACAGGTCACTAAAGTCATCATCAATATCCGGGTCGGGCCTCACTTCCATATAATTCAGTGCGATGAACTCTACCATTGAACAACACAAACCAAAGCTATCAATATCTTATATAGCAATCAAAATACATATAACAGAGTGAAGAACTCTAGCATTGCACTCACAAACGAAACCTTATCAATATCCTACATAACCATCAAATTACATACAAAAATTACAAATTTAAGACATACCGAACCCCCGAATAATTAAAAGAAAAGAACTTGGCATAAATTTATAAAAAAAGAAAAAAAAAAGTAACTAAGAATAATATCTGGGTCTCTTTTCCACATAATTCAGCGTTATGAACTCCAGCATTGCACAACACAAACCAAACCTTAGTAATGCCCTCCATAGTCATCAAACTACACGCAAGAATATAAACACCGTCATATTGATACTGGAGTCTAGGAAGACCCAATTTCAAATTTTGATAAAGTTCGCTTACTAAGCATAAATACCCAGCATAAATTTCTAAACAAAAAAAAAACAAATGAAAATAAATGATAACAGGGTTTGTTTGTCTGGAAGAAAATCTCCTCGAAAATGGTCATTACAGGGAAAATTACCGGCAAAATGAATGCTTGAACAAATTATGGAACGAATTGAATTAGATCTGGTGTACGGGAGAGTGTTCATGTGGAATAAGCGAAGAAACGAAAATGTTACCTGAAAAGGGAAGAGGATAGGCAAGCAGAGGTGGACGAAGAGAAGGCGAAGCCAACTAAAGGCCTTACCTTTCGGGGTTAGGGCTAACTTTGTTTAACATCTGCTGCTTGCGCAAGTTTCTCTGCTATTTCTAGATGCCACTCCAATTTTCTTCAAATTACATATCGACCCTCAGGTACGCTTGTTTTTTTTTTTTAATTTATTCCAATAACAGTATACCATCAAATAAATTAGGCTTCTTACTCTACATACTCCCTAAAACCCGCACTGAATTTCACTTTGTTTTCAATTCGAAATTTGTAACACTAAACCTCCTGCAACTACAAACTCATCTCAACTTGCCTCATTTTTGTCACAAGATTATTTTAAGTGATAACAAGTAGTGATGGGCATATCGTCCCGAAATATCGAAATTATCCCATCTCATATCATATCAAATCGGGAAAAAATTGAATACTAAAACTGAATGGATGATCGTACTGGTTCCAATTAGTACGGAATCAGTTTCGGTGTTGGGGAATACCGTCCCGCATCAAAACCGAACCGATTTGATATTTTTTTAATTAATTAAAAAATTAATGTACTATTTAATTATTAAAGACATCTTGATTAGATAAATCTCTTATAGAGAGACGGAGAGAATTTGTCTTATATTCAAACACTTTGATTGGTCTCTCGTGAAAAACAATCCCATGTTGAAATTTTGAAGACATAAAGGGTTATTTAATCAAAAGGTGATGATGAGAAACACTGATGTACAACTACAAGAAGAAAATTCAGAACCCTTGTCCTTTGGTTCATATAATGATGATATCAGCAGCATGTGCCCTTCATACACTTGAGTGAGCCAGCCCCAGCCGTGAGTGAGCTCACGAGTGAGGATGGTGTTACACCCAAGCTCGACGCCTTGGAGTAGCTAGAAGAAGCCCCAGCCCCAGATGTCGCGAAGAAGGCTTCATTCAGCAGCAAATCCTACGAGGACCTCCAATTCTCCACTCCTTTTACAGTCCTATAAACATGAAGATAGTCAAATTATGAGTAGGTCTTCGTACAAATTGGTACAAATTATGAAATATAACTTTTAGATTAATTATGGAATTATATGAATGTAATATGAGTTCATTATGCATTATGGATTATTGTACTAATTCATATACAAATTCTCTACTCACATGTATGAGTAGGTTTTGGTACAAATTTCTTAGTACAAAATAGTTTCCTATAATAGATTATTTAGAATTTTTTTTTTGGCATAAATTTTGATTCAAAACTCAAACGGAACACAATTGGTCCAGTACGGTTTCGATAGAGCTAATAATAAAGTATAAGGTCAACTTATCTCAACTTGCCTCTTTTTATCACAAGGTCTTTTTAAATGATAACAAGATATGAGGTCTATTTTATGGCTGAATATGATGGAATGTAAATTTTGCATGTAAAAAATGTATATTAATTATTTTTTGTAGAAATTAATTTAATTTTTTAAAAATAAAAACTAAAAACTAGCATTTCCCCTCCCTTAGTCTCTCTCATCACCACTTAGCACACACATACTTCTAATCTCTTCTTCATATCACCATAATCAACATCCTCTCCAAAATCTATCGAGACAACCATGAAGATTGTGAAATGTTGGAATCTTTCAACCACCCAAGTTGAGGTTTGTGGTTTTTTAATTGATTTTTATAGTAAAAACAAATATTCGTTGTGGCACAGCGATAAAATTGGGAAGAACGGCAACAATATCAATACTAAAAAGAAAAATTCTGGGCACTAAAAATAACAAGCAAGCACATGTGTTTCCTTTGGTAAGAGATAAGTAATCGGTACGGCGGCTATTGAGAAAATCTCAAAGATATCGTGGGAGGGGATGTATCGTTGCCTGCACATGTCAAAAATGTTAGCCTTAATGTTTATATGATTAAGGACACATGGCGAACATACCTTATGCGGCCCGTTAAATCAAAAGGCCTTTGAGAGGTTTGGTGCGGGAAGAAGAATAACTAATTGTTAGATTAAAAACAAAATAATGTTGACGCGCACCTGCAGATGTCATCGGATTAAACTATGACAATGACTGGTCACACAAGAAGGTGCCAAACGCCTTCTTCTCAGGGCTGGACCTTAACACAGTGCTAGATGGGGCTAGTAAATTTGTCCGTGAGCGTCATTGACAGGACCCGTCTCAATCTCACTGGGACCATCCGGGGACAAGCCCCGCTCCCGTCTGACAATGACTCTAAACATACCAAAATTACCCTTAAATAAAAACCGAATATTCAAATAGATATATAACGTACAACAACAGTGTTTAAAGCGATACCTTTAGACAAGGGAAAGTAAAATAACAACACGTGAGCACAATAGTCAGAGTACATTATTCGGTGCTCAACCTACCCACAAGTGGGTGTACAGGTGCACAGCTAATCAAACTAAGCCTCTTCCTCCTCCTCCTCCGGGTCCTCCTCTATTTCCGTGTCACGGTCTGGAGGGGTCAGTAAAACAAAGAGTGAGTGGGTCAAAGATAACAGTTTATAAATCAGTTTAATAACAAAATAAATCATAAGGTTTTACCCCTCCGTTTTCCAAATCTTGCATGCAGTGAAAACATAGC
The DNA here is from genome assembly GCA_032719365.1 of Prinsepia uniflora. Lineage (NCBI taxonomy): Eukaryota > Viridiplantae > Streptophyta > Magnoliopsida > Rosales > Rosaceae > Prinsepia > Prinsepia uniflora. The sequence goes on along the minus strand of CM064867.1, from coordinate 30,466,835 downwards.
TTTATAGTGAAATCATAACCACAGAATCATTAAGATAATCGAAAGGAGAAACTAACATATCAGTGCACTGTAAAACCCATCCCAAATGATGTCACGGTTCTAAGGCTACGTGTTGTCACTCAAGGTCTCACACCCAAGACTCTCTAGGTACATCAGCTCCCGATATCCCGGTCACCGCCCGAGGTATATGAACATGCCTTCCTGAGAGTAAGCAGCCCAACGGGGGTCAACTCCACTCAGTTAGGGCCTCGTGACTACTCTAGGGTCCACCCAGGCCAACGACCCTCCCTGGAGGAGACAATATAGACAGGTAGGAAAGTACAGCACAATAACAGTATAGTTTACCCTATGTCCCCCCGGACATCCCAGACAAAAACCACATATAATCCAGACGGGTCTCATGCCCAAAACATTGTAATAAGAGATATAAACAGTTCATATAAGACTCATCGAAATCATAAGTGGAAATAGTAAAATAGTTTATGCATGCAAGCCTTTTATAAATCAAACAGCCCACTCACACTAGGTCCTTGCTGCTCAACGATCTCTAAAACCTGTATTAACAAACCTGAGAATTACTTAAGGACCCTATAACTCCAATACCAAGACCCTAGAACAGATCCGCCTCAAATACGCATCCCGAGCACTATTCCCGAGGCTTCAAACCTCATTTGACTAACCTAACGATCTCCGATCGACACGAAACCACCATCATTGGATCCGTATCGTCGAAACCTTGAAAATGGTATCGGCCACACCAAAATCACTATTCACACGCGCCACCACGCGCCTGGTCAACGCGTGGGTCAACGCTGCTACAGTGCTGCTGACGTCAGCAGTGACGTCATCACTGACACTTGTCAGGTGACACGTTGTCAGGACCCACCCCGGTTTCACCCCGAAACCCGAGGTAAATCCCGCTCCCGTCTGACTCCCCGATTCAAAACTCAAGTAAAACTCACTCGCGGGTTCTTATGTTTAGGATTCGGGGAATTTTGAGGGAATTTAGGTGAACTTTCGTAGACGTGCTAGTAACGTAATTTGGCGGTGTTTGACAGGATCGGGATTTCCCGAGGAAGCCGAGGAACGGGCTGGACGTTCGGGACGCGAGTAGGGCTCAGTATTGTGAGTGGACCCTTTCTCTAAACTCGAACATGCATAACTGTTTTCTATAATTGTTTTATGGTTTTAATCTTGATTATCGAATATGTTTGGTCGGTTTTGCATTATTACACGTTTTTCGAGAAAAAGACGGTTTTGGCACGGTTTTCGAGAAAATGTTGGTTTTCGGATTTTGATGCCACAGTTGGGGATTTCCACCGATAAAGGTTTTCTACTAATGATATATGGGTTATGAAATGTGATTTGTGATTACATGGGGTTTTGGTATGAAAATGGATATTTTCCGGATTTGGGTTCGGAATGACGGTTCTGAATGCCGGAAGGGCTTCGGACCAGTGATTTCGGATTCGGGTTTGGATATGGATTGGTAAATGGTTTTCAAATGGTTTTGGGATTGGATTTGCTGGATCGTTCCCGGACCCCTCGGGACCACCTAACCCTTGATTAATCTTACTAATCACACCTTAATCACTCCACTTATCCCTATTCTCGGGACGGGTTGTTACACACGTGGCACACTCTGGTTGGCCACTGGTCTGACAATCGCCGACAGGATGACGTCATCACTGTTACAGTACCGGGTCAACTAGTTTTACTGGAACCGGGTCGCCGTTGACCTACGGCTTGACCAGATTCCACAGTCCGTTTCCGGCCACCATTTTCGACGGGGTTCATTCCTATAGAGTCGTCTAGGTCTGTTCTATGGCTCTGTAACCCTAAAACTAGAAGAAAACGAGAAGAAACTTACCAGAGCTTCGATGAACCTCACGGCCAAAATCTGGTCATCGTCTCCGGCTATCCACGCCGTCTCAGTCGTCCAAGACGGTTCCTATGCGTTCGTCTCAGACAGTAGAGCATGTTCCTAACTAAAGAATTGAGCCATATACATTAAAATGGATTGGTTCGAAATAGGGAAAACAGACGAGTCTCTCGGGTTTTGGGCCTTACCGCCGCCGTGTCGTCGTCGTAGCCTTCGTCGTCCATTCAGTCGTGTTCCTGGGGTCCTCAAAGTGTCGACTGGAGCTTCACTCAAGTCGAGATGGTGAGAATGTGGGGTTTTGCTTCCTGGACCCGATTCCTCTGTGTTTCGGGTCTGTGTTTGCACGGGTTTGTTCAGGGCAGGGGATGGATGGTGGTTGCTAGTGGTGCACGGTGATGTTCAGGGGATGATGGTGTTGCTGAGGGTAGTCGCCTGGTGGTGTGAGGGTTGCCGGTTAGTGCGTTTGGGTTGAGAGAAAATCGAAGGGAAAATGGTTGCACGGTTTAGGAAATATGGCTAAGTGTTAGTATGTTTGAGAGAAGGGATGATCGTGCATGAGGAAGAAAAAGCAGATGGAATGGAGGGCTGGGATGGCTTTGAGCAGAAATCCAATGGCTTGGATTTAATGATGGCAAATTAATTAGTATAAAATGGACCAATAGGCTATAGGGTTGCTTTATTGAAATAGTGTGTCTTTGGATGAGTGACACTTGTCACTCATCCACTGGATTGATTTGAATTTAGGGTTTGCACAGATTCCCAAATAAATTATTATTTTAATCGTTTGCGTTCGGTTCGTAAACTTCGCTAAAATACGTCTGTGACCATAACTTCTTCATACGAACTCCGATTTCGGCGTGCCGCCTGTCTACGGATTCGTGACGTCCCGATCTACGCCATAGTCCTAGGTCAAAGTCCAAATTATTTCCCGGGTCAAAAGTCAATGTTTCCCCCCCTCAGAGGCAAAATAGTCTTTTTACATTAAAATATTATTATTCTTGGTTCGGGTCGTTACAACCTACCCACCTTACAGAAATTTCGTCCTCGAAATTTACTCAAACAAATGAGGGTAATGCCCTCTCATCAATTGCTCGGGTTCCCATGTCGCTTCCTCCACATCGTGGTTCCGCCATAGCACCTTAAACAATGAAATCGTCTTGTTCCTTACGACCTTTTCCTTCCTATCCAGAATCTGCACTGGCCGCTCCTCGAAGCTCAAATCTGTCATCAGTTCCAGTGGTTGTTCCGGCAGTGCATGAGAGTCATCCCGAAGATACTTCCGTAGCATAGATACATGGAATACGTCATGTACTCGGGAAAACTCCGAAGGTAGTGCTAAACGATAAGCCACCGGACCAATCTGCTCGACAACCTCATAAGGCCCGATATAACGGGGACTCAACCTCCCACGTCGTCCGAATTAGAGAATCCCTTTCCACGGCGATAGCTTTAAAAAAGACAAAGTCACCAACCTCAAACTCCAAATCTTGGATCCGTCGATCCGCATAGCTCTTTTGACGATCCTGGGCCGCCTTCAATCTCTCCCGAATAACTCGAACTGTCTCCTGGGTTATATCCATCAAATCCGACCCCACTGTGGTTCTTTCCCCTATCTCCATCCAGTATACAGGTGTCCTGCACTGGCGACCATACAGTGCCTCATAGGGTGCCATCCCTATACTCGCATGGTAGCTGTTATTGTAGTCAAACTTCATTAATGGCAATCGATCAGCCCACGAATCCTGGAATTGCAACACATAGGCTCTCATCATGTCCTCGAGAGTCTGTATTATCCTTTCAGACTGTCCGTCGGTCTGTGGGTGGAATGCCGTACTGAAGTGCAAGTTCGTACCCAAAGCAGTTTGCAGACTCCTCAAAAACCTGGAAGTGAAACGCGGGTCCCGATCCGACACGATCGACTCCGGGGTACCGTGTAGTCGGATGATCTCATTAATGAATAGCTGGGCCAAGCGGTTGGGCTTGTACGTCTCACGTACAGGCAGAAAATGCGCTGATTTGGTCAACCGGTCTACAATCACCCAAACCCCATCAAATCCACTCCTTGTCTTCGGTAGCTTGAAGACGAAATCCATTGTAATATGATCCCATTTCCATTGCGGGATTGGAAGTGGCTGCATAGCCCCATACGGACGCTGTCGTTCCGCCTTGACCTGTTGACAGATAAAACACTTGCTGACATACTCAGCTATCTCCCTCTTCATCCCTGGCCACCAATAGTGGTCCCGGAGAGTACGGTACATCTTCGTCTCCCCTGGATGCATAGCATAGGCCGAACTGTGTGCCTCGTCTACAATCTCTCTCCTCAACTCTAGTATCGCAGGTAGACACAATCTCCCAAGCTTCACTAATGCTCCATCGCCCCGGATGGAGAAATCCTGTCTCTGTCCGGACTCAACCTCGTTTCTGTAGTCACAGAGTATCTGGTCCCGTAGTTGAGCCTCGATGATCCTATCGACCAACACCGGTCGCACATGAAAGCTAGCCAGCAAGGCTCCCTGATCGTCCATCCCCAACATAACTCCGCTATTCCGGAGTTCCACTAATAAGGGAAGGTACACTAACCTCAGGTGTGCAACTGATCCCGCCGATTTCCTGCTAAGCGCATCAGCCACAACATTCGCCTTGCCAGGATGGTACTCAATTGTACAATCATAATCCTTTAACAATTCTAACCATTTCCGCTGCCTCATGTTGAGTTCCTTCTGAGTGAATAGATGTTTAAGACTCTGGTGGTCAGTGTATATCCGGCATGTTACACCGAACATGTAATGCCTCCAGATCTTCAGGGCATGAACCACCGCTGCCAATTCCAAATCATGAGTAGGGTAGTTCAACTCGTGCGTCTTCAGCTGCCGAGATGCGTAGGTAATAACTTTCCCATTCTGCATCAACACACAACCCAAGCCTTGCAGCGATGCGTCACTATAAACCACGAACTCTCCACTGCTATCCGGTAATGCAAGCACAGGTGCAGTGGTTAAACGGAACTTTAATTCCTGAAAACTCTGTTCACACTGCTCGTCCCACACGAACTTCACCCATTTCCGTGTTAACCGAGTCAATGGTGCGGCAATCTGGGAGAAACCCTCCACGAATCTCCGTTTTCTGAGGATCCACACTGATCCCTTGGGGTGATATGATGTGACCCAAGAATCCAATACTATTTAGCCAGAATTGACATTTGCTTAATTTGGCATATAGCTGCTCCTGTCGTAGTTTGCCCAAAACTAGCCATAAATGTTTCTCATGGCCCTGACGTTCTTGGAATACACCAAGATATCGTTGATAAACATGATCACAAATTTATCCAAGTACGTTCGAAAGACTCGATTCATCAAGTCCATGAATGCGACTGGTGCATTCGTCAGTCCGAAGGGCATCACCAAGAATTCATAATGCCCATACCTCGTCCGAAAAGCTGTTTTCTGAACATCTCCCTTGGCCATTCTCAGCTGATGGTATCCTGACCTCAGATATATCTTTGAGAAGTACCGTTCTCCTCGTAACTGATCGAACAAATCATCGATCCTGGGTAAGGGATACTGATTCCTTACCGTGGCCTTGTTCAACTGTCGGTAATCCACACCTAACCGCAAAGTACCCTCCTTCTTTTTCATAAATAAAACCGGCGCTCCCCATGGTGATGTACTGGGTAGGATAAACCCTAGATCCACCAATTCCTGTAGTTGGATTTTCAATTCTCGTAACTCTGCCGGTGCCATACGATATGGTGCTTTCGAAATCGGTCGTGTCCCGGGGAGTAATTCGATTGTGAAATCGATCTCCCTGGTTGGTTGTAATCCAGGTAAGTCCCTTGAAAAAACATCATGAAATTCCCGCACAATCGGAATATCCTCAATCCTCGAATATTCATCCGTAGACTCTACCACATAAGCCAGATAACCCTGACACCCCTTCTGTAAAAGTTTTGTAGCTATGAGTGCAGATATTACCTTAGGTGATGCGTCTCCACACTCTCCCTGGAATATCACCTCCGGTAAACCCGGACCCCTCAAAGTCAACCGCATGTTGCTACAGTCGATGAGCGAATTGTACTCTGACAACCAATCGACTCCAAGTATCACGTCGAAGTCGTGCACATTCATAAGGATCAAATCTGCTGGAAACTCAACTTCTTCAATTTCCACTGGGCAAGCTCGTATCTCCTGGTTCACTCGGTAGGTCACCCCCATCGGTGTACCCACACCCATCTGGTGCTCTAGTACGGTCACCTCACGGCCCAAAAGACCCGCACAGCGCGGTGAAATAAAAGAATGAGTTGCTCCCGAATCCATCAATGCACGAACAGCAATACCATAAATGTGTACAATACCTATCAACACTCCTGCCATGGATCTGGCCTACTGACGGGTGACAGCATAAACTCGAGCCGTAGACTCCATCTGTCGCTCCCGTCCTCTACCTCCTCTGTCACGGTCACGCACAACACCGCGTGCCCGACTGCTGGCAGTCTGAGATGCTGAACTCTGTGCTGGCATAGTGCTGCCCCGAATCAGCGGACAATCAGAAGCATAGTATCCCGGCTCACCACAAGCGAAGAATGTGACCTCCCTCGGTCGACCCGAGTATCCTCTTGGTGAGGTACTCATCGGTGAGTACGGCTGCTGCCAAGCCCCAGAACGCTGTCCAGACGGTGAGGACCCCTGAAATGACCAGAACGCCCTCGGCTGCCCGAAGATGAAGATCCGCCAGAATGTCCTCCCTTCGAGCCCCGACGGCCCGAGAATCCCAAGTGTTGGCGATCACGTCGCCGTGACTCCCCCTCAGCTCGCTGGCGTGCCAGAATACTGTTCTCAACCCTGGTCGCCGCATCAGTTAGATCCCTCATGGTAGCAAAGGGAGTCTCAGTCACCATCGCCTGAATCTCAGGTCGCAGGCCCCACTCGAATCTGCGACATCGGTCATCCTCGGTGATCACGAAGTTCTCAGCAAAGCGAGACAACATCAGGAAGGTCTCCTCATACTCTGCTATAGTCTGGTCTCCCTGCCGGAGTTGCAGGAACTCTGCCTCACGGGCGTTGCGGAACGACCGCGGATAAAACTGGTTGAGAAACCGCTCCCGGAAAGTCTCCCACGGAATGGTGTGAACGGTCCAGCTGGCCAGGACAAGGTTGTGCCACCATCTGTAGGCGCTCCCATCCAGTAGGAATGTCACCAGTACTACGCGTTCCTCAGGTGGACAGTGCATGACCTCGAAGATCCTCTCCCAGCGGTCAATCCACTGATGTGCTTCCTCGGGGTCGGTCCCCCCACTAAAGATCGTGGCACCCAGGCACTGGGCCCGCTCAATACTCGCAGTGTCTCCATTTCCTCCAGTTCCCTCGTCAGCACGTACACGGGGATCACGTCGAGGAGGCATATCAAACTGTTAAGAGGCAAACAGGTTAAAAGATGTCGAAAGCGACCATGTACAAGGTACAAACTGCTAACCTAGTACTCTGACTGCAAATCCTAATGCTCTGATACCAAGCTGGAAGGACCCGTCCCAATCCCACTGGGACCACCCGGGGACAATCCCCGCTCCCGTCTGACAATGACTCTAAACATACCAAAATTACCCTTAAATAAAAACCGAATATTCAAATAGATATATAACGTACAACAACAGTGTTTAAAGCGATACTGTCAGACAAGGGAAAGTAAAATAACAACACGTGAGCACAATAGTCAGAGTACATTATTCGGTGCTCAACCTACCCACAAGTGGGTGTACAGGTGCACAGCTAATCAAACTAAGCCTCTTCCTCCTCCTCCTCCGGGTCCTCCTCTATTTTCGTGTCACGGTCTGGAGGGGTTAGTAAAACAAAGAGTGAGTGGGCCAAAGATAACAGTTTATAAATCAATTTAATAACAAAATAAATCATAAGGTTTTACCCCTCCGTTTTCCAAATCTTTCATGCAGTGAAAACATAGCTTTAAAGTGAAATCATAACCACAGAATCATTAAGATAATCGAAAGGAGAAACTAACATATTAGTGCACTGTAAAACCCAACCCAAATGATGTCACGGTTCTAAGGCTACGTGTTGCCACTCAAGGTCTCACACCCAAGACTTTCTAGGTACATCAGCTCCCGGTATCCCGGTCACCGCCCGAGGTATATGAACATGCCTTCCTGAGAGTAAGCAGCCCAACGAGGGTCAACTCCACTCAGTCAGGGCCCCGTGACTACTCCAGGGTCCACCCAGGCCAACGACCCTCCCTGGAGGAGACAATATAGACAGGTAGGAAAGTACAGCACAATAACAGTATAGTTTACCCTATGTCCCCCCAGACATCCCAGACAAAATCCACATATAATCCAGACGGGTCTCATGCCCAAAACATTGTAATAAGAGATATAAACAGTTCATATAAGACTCATCGAAATCATAAGTGGAAATAGTAAAATAGTTTATGCATGCAAGCCTTTTATAAATCAAACAACCCACTCACACTCGGCCCTTGCTGCTCAACGATCTCTAAAACCTGTATTAACATACCTGAGAGTTACTTAAGGACCCTATAACTCCAATACCAAGACCCTAGAACAGATCCGCCTCAAATACGCATCCCGGGCACTATTCCCGAGGCTTCAAACCTCATTTTGACTAACCTAACGATCTCCGATCGACACGAAACCACCATCATTGGATCCGTATCGTCGAAACCTTGAAAATCGTACCGGCCCCACCAAAATCACTATTCATACGCGCCACCACGCGCCTGGTCAACGCGTGGGTCAACGCTACTACAGTGCTGCTATAGTACCTTCGGGAAGGGTATAAATGTAATTTTGTAAAAGTTTTGTATATAAAGGACGATTTTGCCCTTGTGAATAGTAGGCCAAAAGTTGACTTTTTGATTTACCAGTTGGATAAGTGTTGACCCTTGACCGTGACGTAGTTTAGGCCGTCACGAGTCCGTAGACAGGCGGCAGGTTCGATTCGGACAGTTGGAGAGAAAGTTATGACGTTCGGAAGATTGAGGGCGTTACCGAAAATTTGACTAAATGAGGAAAATGTTGACTTTTAGGTGAACTTGTGATTTTCACGTAGACCGAGGACCGTTAGATAGGTCTCGACGTGCTGAGTACAACGACAGGCGGCACGCTGTCATCGGACGTCGGATGAAGTAGTTATGGGTCTAGGAAGTGTGAGGGCAAAATAGTAATTTGTACATTCAGCCCAATCAGATCAGGACAAGTGGAAGAAGTGGGCTGGGATATTTTGTGCTGAGCCAATGGATGATGGACACGTGGGCAGAAGCTAGAGGGTTCTAGGGAAAGCTTAAGTGTGCACGGCCACACATTGTGCACGTTCAAACCGTGCACTCGTTTGAACACTCAGAAAACAGAGAGGAAAATTGGAGAGACTTCGATCGATTTCGTGCAAAGGTGAGGGAGTTGATGACTGGTGAAAGTGAAAGAGAGACTAGGGTGAGCTATTGACCACGATTTGGAGCTACAACCGTGCACGAAGGCTAAACGGTGGACGGCTGGATTTTGGGAGAAAACAGAGAGAGACGGTGGACTGTGGCGATTGCTGAGCCGTGTGGTGGATCGATTCAAGCCAATAGGAGGCTCAGGAGGTTACGGGGAACCCAACAAGCACCGTGGTACGCGGCGGTGCTCACGGCGGAGACTGAATCGAAGGGTAAGACTATTTCCTCTATTTTTCCCATGAATTTCAAATCGAAAGTCGTGGAGTTGGGCTTAGAGTCGAGGGATTTGGAGGCCAGGGTGAGACTCCTGGAGGTCCCACGAGTCGTGTGGTTGTGGTGCCGTGCCGGGGGAGGACCTGGGCGGCCGGCGGCCAAAATAGGGGCCACGTGCTCAGTTTTTCGAATGAGAGTCGTGAGGTTTTGGGTCGTGATTTTTCGATCTTAGGACAGGGTTAGCTTGCTTAGGATGGGACGAAGCTATTGGGATTGGTTTGGACGGAATTGAAGGATGAACGGCGGAGAACCGGTCACGCCGGTTCAACTGTGTTGAACCGGGTGGCTCGAGGTAGGAGGAGCACTGTAGCAGGCGCGTGATGCCCACGCGCAGCCACTTTGGGCGGCGCGTGGAGGCGCGTGGGGAGGATTCCGGCCAAGCTTCCAACATGGTTTGGTTCTAAATGTCCTAAGGAGTTCATTGGTATGGTTTTCGGGTGAATCGGACGATGTTAGGAGGTTGTTCTGGAATCCGGACGGTTTAGGGTCTAGGATTAAAATATTAATAAATTCCCGAAAAAATTGGGGAAAATAGGGTTAGTGTCCTTAATGTGTTGTGACCCTATTTGGTGCATATTGACAGGACGGGAGGCACCTGAGACGGTCGAGGGAAAATAGGGTTAGTGTCCTGATTTGTGAGTGGACTCTTTCTTTAAACTCGAGCATGCCTAACTGTTCTATGGATTTTCTATAGTATTAAATATGTTTTTATGCTTTCTAATGATGATTATATGTGGTTGATGTGTTTGCACGTTTTTCGAAACATTTTCGAGATTTTGCACGATTTCGAGAAAAAACTGGTTTTCGGACTTTGATGCTATGGTTTTGGAATTTGAAACAATAAATGGTTTTCAATGATTATAAAGGGATTTTGGAACATAATTCCGATGATCAAGGTTTTTGGTTTTAGAATCGGATTTCGGAAAGCGAAATTTGGTTTTAAAGTTGAAAAGTGGATTTCCGGATTTGGGTTCGGAATGACGGTTCTGGATGCCGAAATGGCTTCGGACCGGGGATTTCGAATTCGAGTTTGGCGATGGATTTCGAATTGGGTTTTGCTTTGAATTTGGATTGGATTTACTGGATCTGGATATTGGGTTTGAAGACCCGGATACTGATTTGATGGGGGACGGGCCCGGATTGAGTTTAAAGACTCAGACATTTATGATATTACTCCCGTAGGCCTATTGAGTTTAAAGACTCGGGAGTTTAAAGACTCTGGAGTTTAAAGACTCGGATAGTATTGAGGCCTGGTTGAGTTTAATGACTCGGATAGGTCCAGCAGGTTTGATCGGAAATGATGTTTTACTGTTCATGGTTTATGCTATGGTTTTCTGATATATACATACCATGATTTCTATATCCGTTTTATAGTGTTTCTGTTTCTTATGATGTTTCATGTTATGATTTTCTGATACTTAGTTGGGCATGCCTGTTTTTAAAACGGAGGGAACAATTATTATTATCATTATTTTTCCTTAACTTTTATTTGGTGATAGCGCTGGGGTGAACGTTGAGGCAGATATCGAGGCATAGAGCTTTAGACGTTCTTCCGTTGCGAGACTAGCATTGTAGGATTTTGTGCCCATTTTGTAGAACTATGCTCTGACTTCTATTTGTATATATTCACTCATTCGTCTGATAGTTATGCTTATTGTAGTATGGAGGTTATTTTGGTACTTTAGGTGTGATTGTCAGATGGGAGCAGGGTTCATCCCGGGTATCGAGGCGATATTTGGGACGGGTCCTGACAATTGGTATCAGAGCATAGGTTTGTCGGTTTGTGTCGTATCTAGGTTGTTTTACTAACTCTATGCCTCTTTTAGCGTACGTTCGATCATGCCTCCGAGACGTGAACCCCCTCCACGGCCTGAAGATGAAGCGGCGAGAGGGACTGAGAGCGCTTCGATTGAGAGAGCCCAGCGGCTTGGGGCTACTACGTTCAGCGGTGGGGCCGATCTAGAGGAAGCACACCGATGGATCACCCAGCTCGAGCGTATTTTTGGGGTGATGCATTGTCCTCCAGAGGACCGGGTCTTGTTGGCTACGTTTCTGTTGGAAGGAGTAGCGTATAAGTGGTGGTATACGCTGGAGTTGTCCGGCTGGGATGCACTTTCGGTGACGTGGGAGACTTTCCGGGAGCGGTTTCTAGATTAGTACTATCCCCGCTCTTTCCGGGATGCTAAATCGGCGGAATTTCTTCAGTTGAAGCAAGGGAACATGACAGTCGCCGAGTATGAGCAGAGATTCCAGATGCTATCCCGATTCGCTCCTGCATTTGTGGCGACCGAGGCGGAGAAGTGCCGTCGATTTGAGTTGAGTCTTCGAGGAGAGATTAGAGCTATTGTGACAGCCGGCTCATTTGGTACATTCCGGGAGTTGTCTGATGCTGCTGTCAGAGTGGAGGCCAGTTTGCCTGCTAGGCCACAGTACTCGGGCAGTGTTCGACGTCGAGAGCATTCATTCCCTGGAGCATCGAGTCAGAGGACCCCGAAGCGGGGTAATTTTGGTGGTTCGTCATCGGCTGGTGGAGCCCGGTATGGTAGACCAGGCAGTTTTCAGGGCTTTGGATTTCGGGGAGCTAGGGCACAACCGACTCCTCAGGCGAGTGTTACTTCTGTTGCTTCTACTGGGAGGCAGACCGGTGGACCCAGTAGGGATGCTTGCTACTACTGTGGAGAGCGAGGACATTTTCGGAGGGAGTGCCCGTTGTTAGCTCAGGAGGGTGGAGCAGGCAGAGGTGCAGCAGAACCTGGACGGAGTACTGCTTCAGTATCGGGGGCAGCAGGCCCTAGGGGTGGCGGTGGTGCCACGAGTAGTTCTAGAGGGCGCGGTAGGTCATCGGGACCTCAGGCGCGAGTTTTTGCTATGACCCAGCAAGAGGCCAGATCAGCACCGGGAGTGGTGACCGGTACACTCACCATACTTGGTCACACTGTTTTTTCTTTGATAGATCCCGGGGCGTCCCATTCCTTTATAGCTCAGAGTTGTAGTTTGGTGACGGAGAGGGAGGTGTCTACCTTGGATTGTGCTTTAGGGGTGAGTACACCTACTGGGGAGGTGTTGGTAGTGACTCATGTGTTGAGAGAGTGTCCGGTGATGGTAGGTGAGGTTGAGTTACTGGCGGATTGGTTACTATTGGATCTACGGGACTTTGATGTTATCTTGGGTATGGACTGGTTGACGAGACATCATGCTTCTATCGAATGTTTCGATAGGAGAGTGACTTTTCGGAGTCCAGGATTACCAGAGATTTCGTTTCATGGGGATCAGTGTGCACTTCCTACTGGAGTTATTTCGGCACTTGAGGCTAGCAAGCTGTTGCATAAGGGGTGTCAGGGTTACATAGCCCATGTGGTTGATACTCGTGCTTCGCCAGTGAGGGCGGAGGATATACCAGTGGTGCGGGAGTTTCCCGATGTTTTTCCCGAGGAGTTGCCAGGATTACCACCTCAGCGAGAGATCGAGTTCAAGATTGATCTTTTACCAGGTACACAGCCTATTTCACAGACTCCTTATCGCATGGCACCTGCAGAATTGAGGGAACTTAAGGCCCTGTTACAAGAGTTGGTCGATATAGGATTCATTCGACCAAGCATGTCACCTTGGGGAGCGCCGGTACTGTTTGTGAAAAAGAAGGACGGAGGGTTGAGATTGTGTGTTGACTATAGACAGTTGAATAAGGTAACCATTCGGAATAAGTATCCTTTACCCCGGATTGATGATTTGTTTGACCAGTTAAAGGGAGCACAGTATTTTTCGAAGATTGATCTTCGCTCCGGCTACCATCAGTTAAGGGTTAAAGATGAGGATGTACCGAAGACAGCCTTTCGGACCAGGTACGGTCACTACGAGTTTGTTGTGATGCCGTTCGGATTGACTAATGCCCCAGCAGCTTTTATGGATCTGATGAACCGAGTGTTCCGGTCGTATTTGGATCGTTTTGTGATTGTCTTCATTGATGTTATTTTGGTGTATTCGAAGAGTGCAAAGGCGCACGAGAAACATCTGAGGATAGTGCTTGAGACGTTGAGAGAGCATCAATTGTATGCGAAGTTGAGTAAGTGCCAGTTTTGGTTGACAAGTGTTGGATTCTTAGGCCATGTGATTTCGGCCGAGGGCATCCGAGTGGATCCTCTGAAGGTTGAGGCGGTAGCAAATTGGGAACAGCCTAAGACGGTGACAGAGATCAGGAGTTTTCTGGGTTTAGCAGGTTATTATCGGCGTTTCATTGAGGGTTTTTCTATTCTTGTAGCACCGTTGACGAGGTTGACTCGGAAGGGAGTTCGATTTGATTGGGATGAGGAATGTGAACAGAGTTTCCAGGAGCTTAAAAAGCGGTTGACATCTGCTCCTGTGTTGGCCCTTCCAGACGACAGTGGGGAGTTCGAGGTGTACAGTGACGCTTCTTTACAAGGTTTGGGTTGTGTATTGATGCAGCACGGGAAAGTGATTGCTTATGCTTCCCGGCAGTTGAAACCCCATGAGATGAACTATCCTACACATGACTTGGAATTGGCGGCGGTGGTTCATGCACTGAAGATTTGGCGGCATTACTTGTACGGTGAGAGGTGCAAGATTTTTACTGATCACAAGAGTTTGAAGTATTTGTTCACTCAGAAGGAATTGAATCTGAGACAGCGCTGATGGTTGGAGTTGCTTAAGGACTACGACTGTACTATTGAGTATCATCCAGGGAAGGCTAATGTGGTAGCCGATGCTTTGAGCAGGAAGTCAGCTAGTACCTTGTCGCATTTGAGGACGGTACGATTACCTTTGTTGGTTGAGCTCCGCAGGCTGGGAGTAGAGTTGACTGTGGATGATCAGGGAGCACTCCTAGCGAGTTTCCACGTGCGACCTGTTTTGATTGATCAGGTTATTGATGCTCAGTTCGAGGACCCTATTTTGGGGATCATACGTATTGAGGTCAAGGCTGGAGAGAGACAGGACTTTGAGATTCGCGAGGATGGAGCTTTGGTTAAGGATGGACGATTGTGTGTACCTGAGGATGAAGTCTTGAAGAAAGTGATCTTGGATGAGGCTCATTGTTCAGCTTATGCGATGCATCCTGGTGGGACCAAGATGTATCGTACACTTCGAGAGCATTACTGGTGGTCAGGGATGAAACGTGAGATTGCAGAGTATGTCAGTAGATGCCTGATTTGTCAACAGGTGAAATCTGAGCGGCAGAGACCCTATGGAGCAATGCAACCTTTACCGATTCCCGAGTGGAAATGGGATCACCTGACGATGGATTTTGTATTCAAGCTTCCCAGAACACCCAAGGGGCACGATGGTGTGTGGGTGATCGTGGATAGACTTACGAAGTCTGCTCATTTCTTGCCAGTACGGGAGAACTTCAGGTTGACGCAGTTTGCACAGTTGTTTATAGATGAGATTATTCTGCTGCATGGGACTACAGAGTCGATAGTATCTGACAGAGATCCGAGATTTACTTCCCGATTTTGGCAGAGCTTACATGAAGCTTTTGGGACAAAGTTGCATTTTAGTACTGCATTCCATCCTCAGACCGATGGACAGTCTGAGCGGACTATTCAGATTCTCGAGGACATGATGCGAGCTTGTGTTTTGCAGTTTCAGGGTACTTGGGAATCACATTTTCCTTTGATGGAGTTCGCCTATAATAACAGTTATCAGGAGAGCATTGGGATGGCTCCTTATGAGGCGTTATATGGGCGACAGTGTCGGACTCCATTGTGTTGGACTGAGGTTGGTGAGAGGAGATTGACTACTTCTGAACTGGTAGATCCTACACAAGAAAAAGTGGCACTGATCAGGGATCGATTGAAGCCAGCTCAGGACCAACAGAAGAGCTACGCCGACCGTAGGATCAGAGATTTGGAGTTTGCAGTAGGAGACTGGGTTTTCTTGAAGTTATCTCCTTGGAAGGGAATCGTACGGTTTGGCAGACGGGGAAAGCTGAGTCCTCGTTACATTGGACCTTATGAGATTTTAGAACGGATTGGTCCTGTTGCTTATCGATTGGCCTTACCAGCAGACCTGGAAAAGGTACATAATGTCTTCCATGTTTCTATGCTTCGGAAGTATATACGGGATGATTCGCATGTTCTGGAAGCACAACCTGTTGAATTGAGGGAAGACTTGAGCTTTGAAGAGCAGCCAGTAGCGATTTTGGATCGGAAGGATAAGGTCTTACGGAGGAAGACGGTTCCCTTAGTTAAAGTATTGTGGCGAAATCATCTGGTGGAAGAAGCGACTTGGGAACCCGAGGCCTTGATGCGTGAGCAGTACCCTTATTTGTTTCACTGAATTTCGGGGACGAAATTCTTTTTAGGGGGTAGATTGTAACAACCCGTACCTTCGGGAAGGGTATAAATGTAATTTTGTAAAAGTTTTGTATATAAAGGACGATTTTGCCCTTGTGAATAGTAGGCCAAAAGTTGACTTTTTGATTTACCAGTTGGATGAGTGTTGACCCTTGACTGTGACGTAGTTTAGGCCGTCACGAGTCCGTAGACAGGCGGCAGGTTCGATTCGGACAGTCGGAGAGAAAGTTATGACGTTCGGAAGATTGAGGGCGTTACCGTAAATTTGACTAAATGAGGAAAATGTTGACTTTTAGGTGAACTTGTGATTTTCACGTAGACCGAGGACCGTTAGATATGTCTCGATGTCCTGAGTACAACGATAGGCGGCACGCTGTCATCGGACGTCGGATGAAGTAGTTATGGGTCTAGGAAGTGTGAGGGCAAAATAGTAATTTGTACATTCAGCCCAATCAGATCAGGACAAGTGGCAGAAGTGGGCTGAGATATTTTGTGCTGAGCCAATGGATGATGGACACGTGGGCAGAAGCTAGAGGGTTCTAGGGAAAGCTTAAGTGTGCACGGCCACACATTGTGCACGTTCAAACCGTGCACTCGTTTGAACACTCAGAAAACAGAGAGGAAAATTGGGGAGACTTCGATCGATTTCGGGCAAAGGTGAGGGAGTTGATGACTGGTGAAAGTGAAAGAGAGACGAGGGTGAGCTATTGACCACGATTTGGAGCTACAACCGTGAACGAAGGCTAAACGGTGGACGGCTGGATTTTGGGAGAAAACAGAGAGAGACGGTGGACTGTGGCGGTTGCTGTGCCGTGTGGTGGATCGATTCAAGCCAATAGGAGGCTCAGGAGGTTACAGGGAACGTAACAACCACCTTGGTACGCGATGGTGCTCACGGCGGAGACTGAATCGAAGGGTAAGACTCTTTCCTCTGTTTTTCCCGTGAATTTCAAATCAAAAGTCGTGGAGTTGGGCTTAGAGTCGAGGGATTTGGAGGCCAGGGTGAGACTCCTGGAGGTCCCAGGAGTCGTGTGGTTGTGGTGCCGTGCCGGGGGAGGACCTGGGCGGCCGGCGACCAAAACAGGGGCCACGGGCTCAATTTTTCGAAGGAGAGTCGTGAGGTTTTGGGCCGTGATTTTTCGATCTCAGGACAGGGTTTGCTTGCTTAGGATGGGACGAAGCTATTGGGATTGGTTTGGACGGAATTGATGGATGAACGGCGGAGAACCGGTCACGCCGGTTCAACTGTGTTGAACCGGGTGGCTCGAGGTAGGAGGAGCACTGTAGCAGGCGCGTGATGCCCACGCGCAGCCACTTTGGGCAGCGCGTGGAGGCGCGTGGGGAGGATTCCGGCCAAGTTTCCAACATGGTTTGGTTCTAAATGTCCTAAGTAGTTCATTGGTATGGTTTTCGGGTGAATCGGACGATGTTAGGAGGTTGTTCGGGAATCCGGACGGTTTAGGGTCTAGGATTAAAATATTAATAAATTCCCGAAAAAATTGGGGAAAATAGGGTTAGTATCCTTAATGTGTTGTGACCCTATTTGGAGCATATTGACAGGACGGGAGGCACCTGAGACGGTCGAGGAGTGCACGGAGCGCGATTGACGCGTCCTGATTTGTGAGTGGACTCTTTCTTTAAACTCGAGCATGCCTAACTGTTCTATGGATGTTCTATAGTATTAAATATGTTTTTATGCTTTCTAATGATGATTATATGTGGTTGATGTGTTTGCACGTTTTTCGAGACATTTTCGGGATTTTGCACGTTTTTCGAGAAAAAACTGGTTTTCGGACTTTGATGCCATGGTTTTGGAATTTGAAACAATAAATGGTTTTCAATGATTATAAAGGGATTTTGGAACATGATTTCGATGATCAAGGTTTTTGGTTTTAGAATCGGATTTCATAAAGCGGAATTTGGTTTTAAAGTTGAAAAGTTGATTTCCGGATTTGGGTTCGGAATGACGGTTCTGGATGCCGGAAGGGCTTCGGACCGGGGATTTCGAATTCGAGTTTGGCGATGGATTTCGAATTGGGTTTTGCTTTGAATTTGGATTGGATTTGCTGGATCTGGATATTGGGTTTAAAGACCCGGATACTGATTTGACGGGGGACGGGCCGGTATTGAGTTTAAAGACTCGGACATTTATGATATTACCCCCGTAGGCCTATTGAGTTTAAAGACTCGGGAGTTTAAAGACTCGGATAGTATTGAGGCCTGGTTGAGTTTAAAGACTCGGATAGGTCCAGCAGGTTTGATCGAAAATGATGATTTGCTGTTCATGGTTTATGCTATGGTTTTCTGATATATACATACCATGATTTCTATATCCGTTTTATAGTGTTTCTATTTCTTATGATGTTTCATGTTATGATTTTCTGATACTTTGTTGGGCATGCCTGTTTTTAAAACGGAGGGAACAATTATTATTATCATTATTTTTCCTTAACTTTGATTTGGTGATAGCGCTGGGGTGAAAGTTGAGGCAGATATCGAGGCATAGAGCTTTAGACGTTCTTCCGTTGCGAGACTAGCATTGTAGGATTTTCTGCCCATTTTGTAGAACTATGCTCTGACTTCTAGTTGTATATATTCACTCCTTCGTCTGATAGTTATGTTTATTGTAGTATGGAGGTTATTTTGGTACTTTAGGTGTGATTGTCAGACGGGACCAAAGAATTGAGCCCTATACATTAGGGTGAACGTACTTTAGGTGTGAGCACGTTCGTAACCAAAGAATTGAGCCCTATACATTAAAATGGATTGGTTCGAAATAGGGAAAACAGGCGGGTCTATAGGGTTTTGGGCCTTACCACCGCCGTGTCGCCGCCGTGGCCTTCGTCTTCCGTTCAGTCGTGTTCCTGGGGTCCTCAAAGTGTCGACGGGAGCTTCACACGAGTCGAGATGGTGCGAATGCGGGGTTTTGCTTCCTGGACCCGATTCCTCTGTGTTTCGGGTCTATGTTTGCACGGGTTTGTTCAGGGCATGGGGATGGATGGTGGTTGCTGGTGGTGCACGGTGATGTTCATGGGATGATGGTGGTGCTGAGGGTAGTCGCCTGGTGGTGTGAGGGTTGCCGGTTAGTGCGTTTGGGTTGAGAGAAAATCGAAGGGGAAATGGTTGCACGGTTTAGGAAATATGGCTAAGTGTTTGTGTGTTTGAGAGAAGGGATGATCGTGCATGAGGAAGAAAAAGCATAGGGAATGGAGGGCTGGGAGAACACAGCCCCTAGGGAACATATCTCCGAAATAGTCACAATATCAATCATCTCTATCTAGTGTGCACACTACTAGGGGTCTCACTCCGAGTCTTCTCCCAGGAATCTCTATCTGGGAGGCTCAATCACTAGATCTAGTCCGAGCTCTCTCTCTGGATCTAGTCCACACATCTCTCCGGAAACTGGTCCGAGACCACATCAAGTAATCTCCACTTCTAGAACGGGATCCCTATGGGGATACCCACTCTGGTCTGTGGATCGTGACTCTCCAGGTTGACGCTGGAGGAGACCATATAACCAATATGGATGGTTTCATTCATCATTTTCAAATACTTTCTTTTCTTTCTTTCTCAAATCACTTTGCAATTGGGTCTCATACTCGAATCATCTCAATAGGATTCCGCGAATCCAGTTCTAATCACTTTTACAGGCCTCGGTCTAAATCTTCAGTTCAACTGGGTCTCATGCCCGAATTCTCATTTCATAACTCGAACTGGGACTCCAGCCCGATGTTACAATCAACGGAGCCTCAAGCCCGATACCACAGCTAACTGGGCCTCAAGCCCGAACCGTAAAGCAACGGGGCCTCAAGCCCGATTTCATAACCAATAGGGCCTCAAGCCCGATACTACAGTCAAATGGGCCTCCAGCCCGATGTTACAACCAAATGGGCCTCAAGCCCGGATCATAAATCAACGGGACCCTCGGTCCGATCGTATAACTCAAATGGACCGTAGGTCCGATTCCTCATCAAATCAAATGGACTCCAAGTCCGAGAGCTTGTAAATCAAATGGGTCTCATGCCCGATTTCATATTTCTAAATCCAAAATCCATTTATTAAATCCTCGTTGAAAACCTAGAACGTATATGCATCGTATAAATTGGAAATCTCGAAACAAATGCACTCATGGCATCACAAAACATACATTAAAACAATTATAAAACATTTATGCATTCATCAATTTTGAGAGAAGGGTCCACTCACAGACTGTCCGAAGCCGCGCCTCGATATGCGTGCCATAATCGTCTCCCGGGTCAAACGTCACCTCCTGGATTCCCGAACCTGTCCAAATTCATTTAGAGGGTTATTAACTACCTAAATAACCCCTCACTAAAGTCCCGTAATTTTCCGGAACTGTTAACTATTTTTAAACCTATCCTAAACCTTCCGACACCTCGAAACCTATCGAAACGATGTCCGATTGATACGAGACCAGTCCCAAAATCTTCGTTACATCGAATAGAAGATTTCACATGTTGGAACCACCCTCAAAAGACACCTCACGCGCCGGCATGTGCCCCTAGAAGGGAAGGCGCGTAGGCTTCACGCGCCGGTGAACAGTCCATCTTCCTCAGCGATCGAACCAGGTCTGGCTGGTTCACTGGTTCTCCTTGACCGGCGTGACCGGTCCGGCCTGGTTTCTTACCCTATTTTCATCCAATCTTTTCCTTTTCGATTCCAATCTTCCTAATTTGATGTTTTCTATCATTTTCAATTAATAAACCTAGAGGAAACTAACTAAAACTCAAGGTTTGATTTTGGTTCAAACGGCCCAAAATCCCAAAACTCAACCATGGCTTCCTTGACGTCCAACCACTCTCAAAACCTTCCTATTAACCTCCTAACAACCTATTTAATTCTTTAAAACCATCCAAATCGACCCATAATAGCAGAAATTGAAAATGGATTGAAAATGGTTTTAACCGATACCTCGATCGGTTTTTCTCCCCCGCCGTGTACGGCGGTGCTGCCTGGGCAAGTCACCACGTCCAGCTAGTCATCCTCATCTCTCTCTGGGCCTCTCAACGATCACAGGGTCAAGGTTTTGGGTTGTGGATGAAAGGGTTAATCGAGTTGGGTTTTGGGTGGATGGAAAATGGAAAATGGTCGATGCACGGGGGGGATGGATGTGCATGAAAGATAATGATGTCCAGTGGATGAGTGACACTTTTCACTCATCCTATGGGCCTTGGAACAAATATCTGGGCCCCACTTGCTGCCAAATAGTCTCCGTCTCGTAAAACGTGCAATAGTTCCCTCGAACTTCCGTGAACCGTAACTTCGCCGTCGAACGTCCGAATTCGACGTGCCGCCTGTCTACGGATTCGTATCGTCCTGATCTACGTAACGGTCTTCAGTCCTCGGCCATTAGACCTCTCGGTAAAAAAGTCAACTTTTGGCCCAAATTACTAAAATGCTCTTGAAGTTCCGAACGTCATAACTTCCTCCTCGAACGTCGGAATCGAGCGTGCCACCTGTCTATGAACTCGTGACGTCACGAACTACGTCACAGTCATTAGCCAAAGTTCATTTGACCATCCGAATGAAAAGTCAGCGATGTGCCCATTCTAGGGGCAAAATCGTCATTTCGCCCGAACGTCCGCTAATCCTCGTCTAATCTCCGATTAGTCTCGCTAATCCGTAATTAATCCCGTTAATTTGGGACGGGTCATCACAGTTCTTCCTTCCCCCAGGCTCCGAAGCGAACCCATGTGCTCCTTCTCCCATCAATGCTACCCACCTTCTAATCATCCACTCGACCTTCGAAGAAGAAGAGATGAAGGAGCTTAAAGTCAGAAGTTGCAACTACGGGAAGAAATGTAAAATCCTGACTTCGTGGACTAACAAGCATTTTGGGAGGAGATTCCAAGTGTGTTCATGTTCTGGGGTAATGAAAAATCTAAAATTTGTGTTCCTTGTTGAAATTACTATGAATACGTAAGAATTTCTTCATATGGTAACCCTCAATCAAAATTAGGTTTAGTGTTTCAACTTTTAGATGAAAGATGTTCGAACTCCATTCAATTACTGAGATTGTGTGTAAGTTTATGATAATCAAGTCTATTTTGATCCAGGAAAGCAAATGTGTCATCGGTGCAAGACAATCATACTTAGATTGTTGAGAAAAACGAGTAAATTCGAAGAGGATTTGAAAAAGTACAGGGCTAGGATAATGAAGCTTTGGGTTGCCTTAATTGTAGCCTGTCTTCGCGGCGAAGTTTAAGAAGACTGAATTTTAGGGTTTAGGGATTGCCTAACAATCTAATTTGTAATCGATGCTAAAAACATGACTTGTAATGGCAATGTAATTTGGCAGTGTAATGTATGGATTGTTCTAGCAATGTAACGATGGTTATTTAAGCCTTCTCTGCAATGTAATTCTATGGATTGTTCTGTGAAATTTGGCCAATGAATCTGTTACATGGTACAAATTTGGTAGTACATGGTGTAAAGTGACAAATACATTAGTAGTACATGGTGCAATGTGGTACACAATTAGCAGTACATGGTGCAAAGTGACACACTTTTAATAGTACATGGTGCAAAGTGACACACTTTTAATAGTACATGGTGCAAAGTGACACACAAATATACATGTGCATTGAACATGACTCAACTAATCCTGAAATATTTAAGGAAGAGAATTTGAAAGTGAAAACATAATTCATTACACAAACAAAAATTAAAGCATATAAGATACAATAGCATTGTCAAATAGTGCATAATTAGGCCATTTTGTCTCTTAGATGGTGCATTTAAACACAAAAGTTGTAGTCCAGGGTGAAATTAAATACAATAGATGTAGTCCAGGGTGCAAAGTGAAACTAGAACATTGAGTTTAGGGTGCAAAGTGAAATAAGAACATTAAGTTCAGAGTGTATATTCACTAAATGATATATACCTTTCAAAAACAACAATACAAACCAATTGCATGACACATAGTCAATCCAAATACCTCCTCTTTCAACGGATATGCCAAAACCAACGAGACAAACTAATCCTACATATCCTATTTCAAAATGCACATCAATTTGAACATACAATTCGGACTAAGGAGAAATTAGGCAAATAAAGACACAACCTAAACAGATAGCATATTGAAGCATGGTGGAAACAACGAAATATAAACCCAGCAAGCATATTTCATGGATAATCAACGAAATATAACCCATAAGCATGGAGGAAGGGAAGAATAACTGTAGAAAAGGCTGCTCCGCTCCAGGCTTGCGAGGGATCATATTCGAAATCAGTTTCACTTGCTTGTTCACACCTACGCGTCGATTACACTCGTTTCCAGTCGTCGATTCAATGCTCAGCGATTCTCCAATTTCAATCGAACTCAAACCCTATAAAATTCCCCCCAATTTCGACCTCGAATGCTAACTGGAGAGGAGATATCTGATTTGGCATTTGTGGGTCCCAATCACATTTCACGTCGCGAATGACATGGCAAAAGGGTGTCATCGTGTTAAAAATCCCTATTTTACCCTTACTTTTTATAGCTACTTAATACTTTGGACGGAAAAAGAGTTGAGTGGCACCACTAGACCGTTTGATGTTGTTAAGTAAGCAACTAACGAGGACATGGTGCAAAGTATGACGAATGTGCAAGTTTATGGTGCATTTAAGTCAAAAAGCCTCTACTAATTGCCTTTCCTTAAACACCAATAATTCCAAATATAATAAACTTTCGTGTATGTGTATATAAACATGAAATATAACACCCACTTGGAATTTATAGGATAAGGCAATGAGTGTGAAGCCCAAATAATGTTCACAACTTCTCCCACATGGGCAAACACTCTTTACTTGTATTATTTCAAGATAATGCATCAAAAATTATATGCCAACTACTTACTTTAAAAAAAAACACAATGTATTGAACTTGGTTTTGAAAAACAAATTAATAAATGAAATCATGATGCCTTATAACACAAGAAATGTCAAATAGAATTTCTGCGATGGTACTCAAGTATTTGAAAAATCATCACAATTAACTTGTAAGCATAATTTACTCCAAAATACATACCTTTGTACTAGAGACATTTAACTTCGTGAAGATAAAATATAGACTTTTTTTTTATGTTCATTTAATATTCGAAAAGATGCCTAAAGTTACCTTATAAAATCTGTCAATATAAGTTTCATCCTTAGCACATACTACTTCGAAAAATCACCATTAATAAAATCAAGAGTAAATCTCAAAAAATTGCAGTATGTAACAAGACACATACATGTATAACAGATCCAAAAATTCAGATTATTTTGTGGCCTTTAACTGGATCATCCACCAATTTTAAATCTTGATATAAAAACTGTCAGAAAAATTTATGTGTAAGACCCGTGAGCTTGGGAAGTAAGAACGATGAGCAATTCCACATCGCTCGGAGAGGGAAAGGTGAAGTGCCTTATATGTATGGACAATCTCGGGGAGGGAAAGATTAAGTGTCTTATATGTGTGGACAATGTCTTCCTAGCAACGAGACCTTTTGAGAGCTCACTGGTTTTGGATTCTTTTGGAACTCCAAAGTTAAGTAAGATTGGGTTGGAACAATCCTAGGATGAGTGACCCACTGGAATGTTGGGCGTGAGTTCCCAGAAACAAAGACATGAGGGTGTGGGCCCAAAGTGGACAATATCGTGTTAGGGGAGTCAAGTCATGATATTTTGTGCGTCTGTTCGACCTTTATAAATACACCAAAATAAAATCTCTACATATTTTGAAGAAATTTATGCATGGAAAAAACATGCAATTAGATCACAGAGTTAAGAAAAACCGTTGAGTCAACCAAGCCGCTGTAGCTTGCTTAGTTGACACAAAAACTCTTACAAACCGTTGATCTTAATATCCTTCAAACATGATTGAAAAAGAAGCCTTATATCAAGCATGTTGAACAAAAAAAAAAAATAAGAAACAAATTAATTAGATGTAAACTTATGCTTTGGAACTTTATAGCTGCAGATTTTAAGGTTTTCTTTAAGATTTCATGCTTAAAACCGACAATCCTTTGTTACCCATTAATCTTTGATCAACCTTAACGATATGCACGAAAACATATATATTCAAGCTATGACAAACCTGTGAATTTTGACTTCTTCCTCTCAAAATGCAAGGTGCATATTTTTGTTCTTTATATGCTCAAATGTAGGATAGAAAAAAGGAAGATCATGGGCATGTCCAAAACTCCTAAACAGTTTCTGAAAAATCATAGAAAACCAACAAATAGGCATGCAATATTACTTCAGAAAAACTGTCATTATCCTTTATGACCTAGCTGTGAATTTTAGTGGTTTTCTCCTTTACTTCTTGGTAAAAAATTGAAAACTATATAGGTACGAATTCATTACGAAAAAATTGAACTTCAACAAGATAGTTAATTGGGCACAACCATTCCAGACATATCAGTTCAACAAAAAGTGCAGCGGAGTAAGGAAAGAAACTAAATCAACCGATGTTTTGAATGCAGAAGGGTTCTCTGTAATCAATCAATCAATTGCATATTCAAAATATCAATCCAAAAACCCTACATTAATGCCCAAAGAAAAGAACAACCTTTCAAAGTCATATAACAATACAAGATAATTCAACGAAATTGCAATCAATTCTCAACTTTTGATTAATTAAAACACTTTCACGAATCATATTTTAATAACTAATATGAATTCTAAAACATCACTGAAGGGTTCCAAGTCAGTAGGAGAAAACATGTATCAATTTCATAACAATCAGACAAGGCAAATGTTATCAGTGAATTTCAATGAATAAGAACTGAATTATTTTACCAAAACTAACTAAAACTCAACCATAGCTTCTACAGATTCTTTATGTAATATAATTAACAATCAATCTGTTATATTCCGTCTTGCGATGAATATTTTCTGATTAATTGATTCACAAATGTACAAACAAGAGTGTCTATCTTATACGAGGAATGAAGTACCGATTCTAGGTAAGATATATATACGAATCAATCTTAATACAAACTGATTGATTCTATCTGACAATTACATCAACTGATAAGTCAACTTGTTCCTTTTCGTTAATACTCTCCCTCAAGTTGGAGCGTGAATATCAATGACGCCTAACTTGCCAAGTAAGGAACGAAATGGAGAGGCACCGAGTGGCTTTGTGAACATGTCGGCAAGCTGACAATTAGACGGTATGTGGGCTCCTGATTGAATTCTTTCCCCAACAGCGTGACAATCGATCTCAATATGTTTGGTACACTCATAATAAATTGGGTTCGCAGCAATGTGGAGCGTTGTTTGACTATCACAAGATAACCGTGCTAGTTTTGGGTGTTGACCCGCAGATCCTACAGTAAATATCTAAGCCAAGTGAGTTCACATGTGACAGAGGCCATAGCTCGATATTCTGATTCAGCCGAAGATCTTGATACCGTAGTTTACTTTTTAGTCCTCCAAGAAATAAGAGCTCCCCTAAGGAAAACACAATATCCCGTCACTGATCTCCTCGTGAGAGAACAACGAGCCCAAACAGCATCACAGTACCCTAACGATCTTAAATCACCAGTTAGCGTCAAATCATTTTTAGTTGGGAAGATTAATCATTTTTAGTTGGTGATCCCTTTAGGTATTGCAAAAGACGATGTACAACATCGAGGTGTGGTTTTCTTGGTTCTTTCATAAAGTGACTCAATATGTGTACTGGGTATGTGATCTCAGGCCTTGTGATTGTGAGGTAAATAAGTCTCCCAACTAAACGTCTATAGTGAGGGGCTTTTTGCAACAATTCTCCCTCTGTTGGCAAGATATTAGCATTCTCTTCCATGGGTGTTGGCTTCGTTTTGCCCCAAGTAATCCTGCTTCATCTATGATCTCCAGTGTGTATTTCCGTTGAGATACCGAAATTCCAGCTTTGGAACGAGCAATTTCTACACCAAGAAAATACTTCAACATTCCAAGGTCTTTGATGCGAAATTGGGTGTGAAGAAAAGCTTTGAGACTAGCAATAGCATCATCATTGTTACCAGTAATAATCATGTCATCAACATAGATTAGCACAGCTGCGAATGAATTTTCAGAAACTCTAGTAAATAAAGAATAATCAGCTCTAGACTGAGAGAAACCAGCTTGCCGAATGGCGGTAGAAAATTTGTGAAACCAGTTGCGAGAAGCTTGTTTGAGACCGTAAATGGATTTGTTGAGTCGACATACCATGTTCCTGACGACAAAAAACAGGCGGCAGTTGCATATAAAATTCCTCAGATAACTGTCCATGTCAGAAGGCATTGTGCACATCCATTTGATGAAGAGGCCACTCACAAATTGTGGCCACAACAAGCAAACAACGAACTATGGTCAATTTAGCGACGGGGGAAAAAGTTTCTTTGTAATCGATACCCTCTCGTTGGGTGAAACCTTGCGCAACCAAGCGGTCTTTGTAGTGGTCGATGGTTCCATCAGAATTGTACTTGATCTTGTACACCCATTTACACCCAATGGGCCGATGGCCATTGGGAAGAGGGGTAATGGTCCAGGTGTTGTTGTGCTCAAGGGTAGTAAGCTCGGCTATCATGGAATCTCGCCAGTTGGAATTAGCGTTGGCATGTTCATAAGTTGCAGGCTCCAAATTCACAGTAATATTTCATATAAGTTTCCAATAAGGTGCAAAGAGATGATTATATGAAAGATAACGAGAAAAGGGGATGACGCGTACCTGACGAGGAAGTTGACCGCGGGGTAGCAACTGTGGCAGTGTGGTAAACATGGTAATCACGAAGCTTGACATTTGGTTGTGGTGGTTGGTAGGAACGTCGAAGTGGGTTTGACGATGGAAGGGTCTCGACGGGTGGAGCAGGAAGTGCAGGGGATATGGGTGGAGCTGAGGACTCTGGGGTGGAAGTCGCAGAAGGAGATAAAGGGGATGTGGGAGGCGAAAGGGAAGAAGATGGGAGGTCAACAAGGTTAGTGGGTGGAGACGGGTTTGTTGGGTGCAATGGGCTAGACTCAATGTTGGTGAGATGTGGGCCGAGTGGAGTGGGGGCCCACTATGAGAATCCAAAATGGTGTTTTCATATGGTAAGGGGAGCACCGAATGATCATATTGAAGGTGTATGGGTTTGAAATGGAAAGATCGTTTCATAGAAAACGACATCGCGGGAGGAAGTAAATTTATTGCTGGATAGGCCATAAACATGATAGCCTTTTTGGCCAAAAGGATATCCTACAAAAATGCAACGACCGGCTCGTTGGTCAAATTTATGGGAGGGTGCGAGGTTAGTGGCATAAAAAAGGCACCTAAAAGTACATAAATGATCATGCGAAGGCTGGAGTTTTTGGAGTATTTCATACGGTGATTTGAGGGAAAGAAGAGGTGTAGGGAGACGATTAATGAGATAACAAGCGGTTTGAACACTTTCCCCCCAAAAACGTAAGGGTAAATTTGCCTGAAACCTAAGAGCCCGACCCACATTTAAAGGTGACGATGTTTGCGCTCAACAACCCCATTTTGATGAGGAGTCGAAGGGCATGAATGGTGGAAAATGATCAAGCGATTGTCAAGAAAGGATTTCATGGAGACAAATCCTGCTCCATTATCGGCACGAAGCACTTTGACATTGGAGGTGAATTGAGTTTGTGCCCAAGAAATGAATGATTGCAATATCCCTTGTGTTTCAGATTTAAATTTCATAAGATGAATCCAAGTATATCGAGAAAAATCGTCGACAACGGTTAAGAAGTAACGAGCCCCAGAAGAGGAACTCGTTCTCTGTGGTCCCTATATATCACAGTGAATCAAATCAAAAGGTTTATTTGATGAAATTGAATTAGGTGAAAAACTTGACGGAAAAGGTAAACGAGTTTGTTTTGCTAAAGGAAAAATTTCACAAATATGACTTGAATTAAAATATATGCCAGGCACAGTTTTGGTGAGTGCTTGGAGAGGCTTAGATGACGGGTGGTTGAGTCGTTGGTTCCAAATGTTGGAATGGTGGTGAATGTGCGTGGCCAAGGTAGGATTCGAGTCTTGTGTCAGGTAATAAAGGCCATTATGTTGCTTACCCAGGCCAATCATCCTCCTCGTCGTTGCGTTCTGCACCACACAAATATTAGGGAAGAAAATCAATATGCAATTCAAAGCCCTTGTCATTTTACTGACTGATAATAGGTTAACTTGGAATGTTGGGACTTGAAGCACGCCATCGAGTTTAATGTGCGGGGTAACTTGCATGGAGCCAATTGACTCTATGTGTGTCTTCCCACCATTTGGTAATTGTACTGTGGCGGATTTGGGCAAAGATTGTGTGTCTGTTAAAAGAGAAGAGGCAGTCATATGGTCTGTTGCTCCACTATCAAAAATCCAACACAATTTTTGGTGTGAATGAAGTGGAATTATTGGTGATGATGGAGTGATAATACTTGTGGTATTTGCAAAGTGTTGTTGGTTACCATCATTATTTTTTTGAAGCATCGCCATGCGTTGTTTGTATTTAGCATTGGTAAGCCTTGGTCTATCGTGGGAGGATGAGGAGTCAGTGTTTGTATTGTGTTCAACGTCATTCTTCACATGGTTAGAACTGCTACTAGAACACCTTTGATTTGGGGGTTTGACACATTTTCCATGAAGTTTGTGACCAGATGGAAATCCATGTAGGTAATAGCATTTGTCAATGGTGTGGTAGTCTTGATCACAATATGTGCACTTCATGGAATTTCTCTTCTTCTGGTTGGATCGTTTGGTCGTTGAGTTGCCACTATGAGTTGTGAGCATTTCCTGATGGTTCACTTGGTCTCGGTTGAGAGAAACCTCAACTTGTATCTCTTGTTGAAGAACAAACGAATAAGTGCGGTGTGTATCCGGTAGTGGTTGCATCAGAAGAATCTGTCCTCGAATGGCAACATAAGTATCATTCAATCTCATGAGGAATTGCATGACCTTCTCCTTCTCATCCCTCTTGGCAAGTGTTTCAAATCCACTGCATGAGCAGTTAGTTTCTTCGCTATAGGATGAGAGTTCATCCCATAAGGCTTTTAATTTTGTGTAATAAACGGAGATGGATTGTTGTCTTTGTCGTTGTTCCACAATCTCTGGTTTGATCTGGTATATTCTGGAATCGTTCCTATGAGAGAAATTTTTATGAAGGTCAGTCCACACTTCACTTGCTGTATTGGCATAGATTACGCCGTTGGCGATGTCTGGGTGAATCGAGTTCAAGAGCCATGACAAGACCATATCATTACAGCATTGCCATGATGGGTAAGCGGCATCTATTGACTTCGGGGGTTTGATCGAACCAGTGAAAAATCCGATCTTGCTCTTAGCGCTTAAGCAGATGCGCATAGCACGATTCCATGTGTTGTAATTGTCCCCCTCAAGTAATTTGGAGACAAGGATGATGCTTGGATGATCCGAGTGGTGCAAGGAATATGGGTTTGAGATGTTGATATTAGGACCAGAGGTTGCAAATTTATGGTCTTTCACGTCTCCCATGGTGATAATAGAGACGTGAGATAAAGGTCCACTCTAGTTGGGATTGAAGGAATGGTCACCGTTGAGAATATTGATGATAAAAGTGTGTGTGGGTTGTGCGGAGATGTTGGTATAGTCACCAGATTTAATGGTGCTCTGATACCATCTTGTGATGAATATTTTCTGATTAATTGATTCACAAATGTACAAACAAGAGTGTTTATCTTATACGAGGAATGAAGTACCTATTCTAAGTAAGATGTATATATATATACGAATAAATCTTAATACAAACCGATTGATTCTATCCGACAATTACATCAATTGATAAGTCAACTTGTTCCTTTCCATTAATATTCCGTACTTAAAATTAGAAGTTAGAAATGTGAAATTACCCCCACGAATGTTGTTGGGCCTCAATTTCTTCGTTTATGGGCTACTTGTTAGGTGTGAGGTTGAAGTGTGTGTTTTGCTAGCCCAAAACAATCTAATAATCCCAAGTTAACCCAATACCAAATTGGAAGCCTATAACCCTAAGTTAGAACTTGTTAAATCAGGTTTATTTTCACTTGGCCCATTTTTGAGGCCCAAAATACAACCAACGGTCCACATCTCTCTCTCCTTTCCACTTAAAGAACACTCCCTCATCGTCTAACTCTCGAAATCAGTCTCGAAAGCTCCCAAAAATAGAATAGGGACTGCAGCCACTCCTCGTTCCTCGACAAGTAGCTTTCCCTCGATGAGACAAGCCAAGCCCATGGTCCTTGACAGTCTTTAGCCACAGTGATGCAATCCTCAAAGGAGACGAGGCCCAATGTAGCCGAGAGCCTCCATCACCGGTTCTCGAGCTTTAGGTGTGTGAGTACGATATTTAATCACGAACTAAGATGATAGAACAACCACCTCTTCCTCCCTCTGATGTGCTTCTCTAATCGACCCCATTGAAAAACTGATACACTTGGTGTCGAGTTGAGACTGAACTACGATACCAACCTCAGTTGACCCAAACTTGGACTAGACGACGACCACTACTCTGCCTTACGATTTTGAGGTGGTTAAAGGCATTAGGGAGCAACGAGAGCCACCGTGTTTCAGCTGCTATTTTGGGACCCATCAATGTCTAAGATCGACCCAATTAAGACTAAGTTTGAATGAGGTAAAAACTGAACCCAATGACTATTTGATTAGCTTACTTAGGTCGTGTAGACCTTGATTGACTTATTTCTTGTTGGTTTCGTGGAAGGAGCAACGGTGGAGGACGTCACCAGGAAGCAGAGACCAATGACATTCCCTGCCCATTTCTAGCAATTTTAGATAGTTTATGAATCTAAAACCTAGTTAGTTTTGATCCTCGTGTTGTATAGGTTTCAATCGAGTAATTGCATGTCGAATTTGGGTTAGAATTGAAGAAGTTGGACCTTGCTGGAAACTAGGATTTTTCAGGAAAAAAACCCAAAATTCAGCCACTATGGACAGCAATGCTGGCGGTGATCTGACGACCATCTCTGACGAAGCTCCAGCGATGACTAGTCAATCGTTAGTCCTAACAGTCAACTAGCATTTTTAAGCCTTTTAAGTACATTTTAAGTTCGTTTTGAGCCGTTTTAATATCATTAAGTCAATTTAAGGGAGATTTCTTGTAGCTTTACTTGAAATTCGTAAAGTAACCTTATGGTTGGATTCGTTTAGGATTGTGAAGAGTTTGGGCTTACATGATTTGATATGTCGGGTGATTTCGACTCCTCGACCAGTTTGTGAGTGGACTCATTTCTCTAAACTTGTTTTATAATACGATTTACTCGCATGTTTTACGATTTTTATGTTTAGATTACTTATCAATCATGCATGATTTATTGTTTTAGATACTTGTGGAGTATGATTGAGATGCTTACCTTCTGATGCTTGCTTGAATGTACTAGTTGAGTTATGATACGATGGTTATGCATGGTATGTACTTAGTTGAGTCACATGTTGCATTTCCATATTAATCCCAGGGGCATTGATGAGATTGAGATGTTAAAACCCACTTAGGAGTCGTTGGTATCTAGTACCTGTCAGTATGACCACAGACCAGTCCCCCACATGACTGTTCACCTGCACTACTTGCTATACTAGTTAAAACACGCCATTCCCGTCCCCGAGCATTAGAGGACTCGAGGTGACGGTGCATTGTACTATTATTATTATTATTATTATTATTATTATCTTTCGTACTATGTGCAAATATGGAATAACTATTTGGATTTTTCTACAAATATGGGGGGTTAAAGTATGGTTTATTAATCGTGGTTTTTGACACGACCCACCCTCAATCCCCCGGGATTAAGGGCTCAGTCATGCTCCCGTCTAACTTACGCGTGACACGAAGGCTAAACCGACGTCCAACCTCCATGTGACACGTAAGCCGGACAAGAGATTTCCAAACGAACCATTCAAAACTTCTGAACTTCCCAGAGCACGCAGACTCTACTGTGGATCGAGTGTGTGATGTCTCTACCTCTCTCGACCAACAACCCGCACCGCGACAACCTGGAGGGTATCAAAAACATAAAAAGATTGTGTGTGGACAAAAATAAATAGTACATTCAGAAAACAGTTTATAGAAAAGTACTTTTATACCCTCCATTAAAACCAATGCATGCATATCAAACCATTCCATAAAACCATTCATATTTAAGATAAGAAAACCATTATTGAAAATCAGAATCATTTCCTTCCCTCAAATCCACAATTCAAATCCAGGGCCTCAGTTCAAAATCATAAATCCTCATCAAAACCAAATCATCCGGGCCATTTCCTAAAACATCGGAAAACCAGTGAAAAACCAGTGAAAAACATCAATCATTTGAGTTGCTAGATCTCAAGTGCGCCGGAGTCTTTAAACTCAAAACCATGCGCATAATTAGGCCTTCCCGAGATATCAACGAGTCTTTAAACTCAAAACACAATCAACAGGCCTCAGGGGATATCACAATAACCAAGTCTTTAAACTCAAAACATATACCGAGTCTTTAAACTCAAAACATCTCAATCCAGGGCCCTCCCCCATCAATCAACCGAGTCTTTAAACTCAAAACTAGATCCAGCCATTTTTTTTCGCGTCTTTAAACCCAAAACCACTTTTCAATCAAGTGAAAACCATAGAAAATCCATATTCGAATTTGCAATAATGATTCCGTAAGCTAGCATCCGGAATCATCATCCTAAACCCAAATCCAGAATTTCTCCTTCAAGTTTCAAAACTGAATCAAGAATCATCTTTTCAAAATCCGAAATCTCGTTTATCGAAATCACATGAACAGAGCTTCAAGCCCGAAATCACTTTTCTCGAAATCCATCGTAAATCATTGAAATAAAATCATAGTTCAAATCCCAAAAATCAAATCATCAAATCATGATCAAATCACAATATAAATCGAAAACACGTAAAACGTGCAAATACGTAATAATCTCGAAATACGTATAAAACTGTAAATCATCAATATCAATTCACATATATAGAAATCATGTATAGAAAACATATAAAAACATATATGCATGCATCATAAGTTTGAAAGCAAAGTCCACTCACAAACCATTTGCGTCTTCGCCTCGATATGCGTGCAATTACGTTTTCCGGGCTAATCCACTATCACCGGATTTCCCAAACCTGTCCAAATCCCATAATAAGGTTACTAACTACTTCCATAAGCTTCTACTAAAGTCCCGTATTTTTTCCAAATTTTTAACTATTTTTAAACTAGCCCTAAATCCTTCGGACATTCCGAAACATATCGAGACGATGTCCGATCGACTAGAAACTGGTGCCAAAATGTTCGTTACATCAAATACTTTAAAAGTCGTGTTAGAAACTTCCTCAAACCACGTGGCACGCGCCCAGATACACAGCCCAAAGGGGCTGCGTGTGGGCCTCACGCGCCTGCACCAGTCATCTTCTTCCTCAGGTAAACCCGGTCCGATCAGTTGACAGTTTAGCCCGAACCGGCGTGGCTGGTTCACCCTCTTACTTCGTTCATTTTGATTCCGTTTTCGACCATTCCAAGTTCTATAGGTTCGTCTATCAATTTCCTATTTAACTACCTTCTAAAATCAAAGAATGGGAGTCGAGATCAAACCTTTTCATTCCTCGTTCAAAATCATATTTTCCTCCTGTGTCTCTGGCCACCACAAGTCCTCACAGTCCTCATTTTAATTCGTATCGACTCCCTTGGCCTCCAGACCTCACATCCAAATGTTAAAATGCATTAATAACCACAAATTCATGTTTTACCATGTTAAACCGAAGCAGGACACGTTCGAGTTGTCACCGCTTATCGTCGCCGTTGTGCACGGCTGTGGCCTCCATCATCCTTGTCTTGTCTCCCTTACACTCTTTCCTTCACAAACTAACCTCATCAGATGAAAATCGAGGGGGTCGTGTGGGATGGATTCACGGTAGCTCTATTTCCTCACGGGTCTCAAGCCACCCTCCACAGCTGTTCCTCATCGTGGCACCACCACCACCCGTCTTAGTATAACTAAGCTCTCATCTTCCTACACACGCTATGCAGACTTGATGAAGTTCGAAGGGGGTGGGTTCTCATTTTGCACGAACACACACACTCTGTTTTTCCTTTCAACTCGTGCAAAACCATTTAAAATTATCAGAGACGGTGAGTAAGGTTCTACAGCCATCCAGACCCAGCCAGGTGTCCCAACCCTGGTGGTCACCCCATCCAAAAACAGCCAAATGTCCTACTTTCACTGGGCACAGATCCCTAGGCCATTAAACGACCAAAATGCCCTTAATGCACTAATTACCATTTTGCCCCTCGCACGTTTAGACCAAGAACTGAATCATCCAACGTCCAATGACAACGTACCACCTGTCGTTGCACTCAAGGGATCGAGATCTACCTAACGGTCCTAGAAATACGTGAAAAGTCCATATCGGTTGAAAAGTAAACAAATTGCCCCTTTTCAACCAAATTACAAAATTACCTTGAACTTCCGAACATCATAACTTCCTCCTCGGATGTCGGAATCAGACGTGCCACCTGTCTATGAACTTGTAATGTCCCGAACTACGTCACAGTCATCGGTCAAAGTCCATATGACTAACCAAACAAAAGTCAACCTTTTACCCATTCTAGGGGCAAAATCTTCATTTTGCATCGTCCGTCCGAAATCGTCCAACTAATTACCGATTAACTCCTAATCTAATCCCGATTTCCGGGACGGATTTGAATCACCTTTTTGGGAACTAGATTTGACCACCTTATGTCATCCATTTTTTGTGAGCCTACTATTTTTGTGTAAACCTATAGTTTATTCCTAGGTTCTACACATATTGAATTTATCGGTGTGTTGGCTAGTTAATGCTTTAGATTCCTCTTACATAGTGCAACATCTTTGAGCCTACCAGTTGTAATGGTTGAGGTTTGATAGGAATCACTAGTACGAGGATGACTGGACTTTTTCCTTAGACCTTCTTTACGGATTCCATACTCCAGCTTATTGAGGTCTACTATTGATTTTCCCACTTCAATTGGACTTAGAGCATACTTATCTTATCAACTTAAATAAGAATTTGAAGTACCGTTGGAAGCTTTTTGTGGGAACCTGACAGGACCCGTCCTAAACATAATCGAAAAATTATATGGATCTTGCTCCTGTCTGACAACCTTCGTCAGACAAGGGACATTACTAACTTTTCCCCAATTTCTTATCTTATTTAATGAACCCAACCTAGACCGTCTCTACGGGGCTACCGCCCACATCCAACCCACTAGCCCCGACAAGTTACGGAACTTCAAGTTTGATTACAAAACCAAAATTCCTATTTGTTTAACTAAATAGCAATTTAACATAGAGTCACATAGACGCTCACCATCTTTTATACATTTTGTATCCATCATAATTTTTGATAATTAAGGTAAAATTTACTTCTAATACCAAGTGCACCTAAATTATATAATCAATTATAAATAAGTAGGACAAACATTTTTCGTTTGATTAGAAAACCAAACGAGGCCACACACGCAGCCACGCGCGGCTGGAAGGCCTCTACGCGTGGTGGTCACCAGCGATGCAACCTTGGGACCGGGTCGACCCGGATTTCTGCATCACAGGTTCGACGACCTGCGATGCAACCCGGCTCAATTTTCATCATTTCTATATCGAATTTCGTATATTAA
Organism: Prinsepia uniflora; assembly: GCA_032719365.1. NCBI lineage: Eukaryota > Viridiplantae > Streptophyta > Magnoliopsida > Rosales > Rosaceae > Prinsepia > Prinsepia uniflora. Next base: position 30,430,295 of record CM064867.1, on the reverse strand, counting down.
ATGTTCAAATCTCCCTAATTGATCCAAGGAGCAGTTCTATAGAGTTCAAATGGAATAAAACTCACCTAGAACCACAGTCCGTTTGTCCCATTATTCCGCCATGGCTTCTAGGAGCAACTTCGCAATTCCTCCTTGTCCAAGCTCCTTCTTTATGGCCTTAGGAAGATCGCACAAACTATAGGATCACGCTAGCAGGTCTGTTAGCTCATCTACTAGCTCTGAACTAGATACCCAATATGGAACCTCACAGGTTCCCTTGCAAACCATACTTTGTTCTCCTTATTTCCTTCCCTAATCCTTACCAATCTCTTGGATTTTCTTCCTTCTATCTTTCTCCCTTCTCTGAGTCACTCAATCCTCACATTTTATTGTTTAGTGATGGTTCCCATCATTTGGCCTATGCTAGCAAAATAATTTCCCTTTTTTCCACACATCACTTCTATATATAATTTTCCATATCGGTGAGAGAGTGTGGGAGAATAATAAAGAATTTTCTAGACCCATCACATGTGATTCATATGCTAAATAAGTAAATTGACCAAATTGACCTTCAAGTCATAATTACCAAAATACCCTTGTCCTTTGTAAGCCTATTACTTTCTTATCTGGACTCTATTTTCGACATGCTTCCTATCTACATACTCAAGATCTTGAGACCTCTGTAAATGTAACAACCCGTCCCGAATTATCAAGATTAATTAAGGATTAATGACGGATTAGCGAGACTAATCCGGGATTAGACGAGGATCAATGGACGTTCAGGGTGAAATGACGATTTTACCCCTAGAATGGGCAAAATGTTGACTTTTTGTTTGGATGTTCAAATGGACTTTGGCTGATGACTGTGACATAGTTCGGGACATCACGAGTTCATAGACAGGTGGCATGCTCGATTTCGACATCCGTGGAAGAAGTTATGACGATCGGAAGTTCAGGGGCATTTTGGTAATTTGGTTAGAAAGGGGCCAATAGTTGACTTTTGACCCAGGAGGTTCTATGGCAGAGGACCGAGGATTGTTACGTAGATGGGGACGATACGAATCCGTAGACAGGCCTGCACATCGAATCCGGACGTTCGACGGAGAAGTTACGGTTCATGGAAGTTCGAACGTACTATTGCAGATTTTACGAGACATGAGACTTTTGGCAGCAAATGGGGCCCAGGTTTTTGGACATGCCCAATGGATGAGTGACAAGTGTCATCCATCCATTGTCTAGCCTAAACACGGTCATGCATATCCCTTCCCCTTTCATTGTTCAATCATTCCCCATCCATCAAACTCGATCAAATATCCACCCCAAATTCAAACCCTTAACCCCTATGATCATGTCTAAGGAACCAAGAGAGTGAGAGGAGGACTGAGGATGTTGGTGGCCGGCCAGGAGCAGTGCTGCAGTGGACGGCAGAGGCCAACTCGAACCAAGGTATCAGTTTTACCCGATTTTATCCATTTTTTATTTCAAACATTATGGGCCATTTTGGGTGATTGTGTTGAGTTAAATAGGTTGCTAGGAAGATGTTAGGATGATTTTGGTGATGGTTGGAGGTTGAGGAACCCCTGGGGATGTTTTGGAAAACTGAACGGCGAGGAAGAATTGGATCGGTTCGATTTTGTAGGTTTTAGGCGTTTTGGTTCATAGGTTTAGGTTCCTAAGATCAAAATAGGAAGAATAAGATTGATTAGGAAAAGAAAGGACGAAAATTGAACCGGATAGGAGGCTGGACCGGTCACGCCGGTCCAAGTTGCAGGGGAGAACTGAACCTGCCGATCGGACTGGTCGACTGAAGGAAGAAGATGACCCTTTGTAGTGGCGCGTTAGGCCCACGCGCAAGGCCGTCTCGAGGCACGTGTAGGCTCGTGGTGAGGAATTTAAGGATGGTTCCAACATGTGAAATCATCTATTCGATGTAACAAATATTTTGGGACTGGTTTCGAGTTGATCGGACATCGTCTCGATATAGTTCGAGCTGTCCGAAGGTTTCGGAGTGCGTTTCAAAATAGTTAAAAATCCCAGAAAATTAGGGGGCTTTAGTGAGGGATTAATTAAGTAGTTAGTCACCCTCTAAAGTAATTTGGACAGGTTTGGGAACCCCAGAGATGACGGTTGACCCGAGAAGGCGTACGGCAACGCAGACGGTCTGTGAGTAGACTTTCTTTCTGAAATTTATGCATGCATAAATGTTTTATAAATGTTTTAATATATGTTTTGGGATGCCATGATTGCATTTTGCGTGTGTGTTTACGTATGGGCACGTACTTTGATGTTTTTGATTTATACGTGCTTATACGCGCTTATGCTTTCGATTTTCATAAAATGGTTTTGAAAAGGTAAAACTGGGCATGAGACCCATTTGAATTTGGTTTTGACTCAGGCCCTATTGATTACCTACGGGTCTGAGTCGTGGTCGCGACGGGTGCTGTGTGCATGGCGACGGACGATGTGACGCTCACCTCCGGATTGGGATACGTTCCTTCCGGAGAGGTCACGATGCACGCCCCGTTATCGAGCAGCCATTGGAGGCTCAACTTCGGAGTTTTGACGGTTTAGAGGATCGATCGCCGACGTGTGCACCATGGTCTCAAGATGGTCGCAGTAGTGAAGTGTTCACGACGACATACTAGGATTGAGAGCGGTCCTGGATTGATGGTTGCACGCATCGCTATGATCAGGATCGTGACTGACCCTGATATATCGGGCTCGATGCCCCGTCGATTTACGAGTTCTGGCTCGATGCCCAGTTACTGTGAAATCAGGCTAGAGGCCCTGTTGAGACTTATGTTCGGACTGGAGGCCTAGTTGCTTTATGTTATCGGGCGTGAGTTCTGTTTTATGGTTTGCTATACTAGTATTTATATACCCTCCTTACAAGCTTATTGATTGTTCTCCTCCAAACGTCGACCTGGAGAGTCACGATCCACAGACTAGAGTGGGTATCCCCATAGGCATCCCGTTCCAGGAGTGGACGTTATGATGTGGTCCCAGACCAGATTCCACAGAGATGATCGAACTAGGTCCGAAGATAGAGCCTCCCAGATGGAGAATTCCTGGAAGAAGACTCGGAGTGAGACCCCGAGTAGTATGCATACTTATATATATAGAGAAATTGTGACTATATCTGGGATATGTTCCCTAGGGGCTGTGTACCTCGAGTTGGCATCTTCTCAGGAAGTGCCTAGGATGGCTTATATATGTATATATGTATATGTGTACGAGTTTTCACTGAGACGACGTTGGGCTGAGACCCACGCGTATTGGTTTTGGGTTGAGACCTATAAGACCCGGTCTTGGAAGTAAGAACGGTGAGCAAGACCCGTGAGCTTGAGAAGCAAGAACGGTGAGCAAGACCCGTGAGCTTGAGAAGCAAGAACGGTGAGCAAGACCCATGAGCTTGGAAAGGTAAGATCGGTGAACGATCCCACATCGCTCGGGGAGGGAAAGGTGAAGTACCTTATATGTGTGGGCACGTATCTATTTAACACAAGGCCTTTTGGGAGCTCAGTGGCTTTGGGGAGGATTGGAACCCCAAAGTTAAGCGAGTTGAGGCTGGTGCAATCCCATGATGGATGACCTACTGGGAAGTTGCACGTGAGCTACCGAAAATAAAACCGTGAGGGCTGGGCCCAAAGTGGACAATATTGTGTTAGATGGGCCTGGTCGTGACAAGACCCATATGAGCTAGATTTGGGACGAGTTACCACGTGTTTTGGTTTGGGCGGAGGTCCCATGTATTGATTTACTGATTTCGGGCCAAGGCCCAAATGGTTTTATGGTTCATGACGGTTTATGGGGACCGGGCATGAACCCTAGAAATGGTTTTCGAATGCATGCATATGTTTTTAATGAAGGGCATCAAGGTCTTTTATGAATTTTTTTTTATAATATAATTGTTTTTTCCACTCACAGCTTTTGTATTTTGAATGCCCTTCAAGTTGATCGTGGTTACTGGCTGTAGTAGAGACGAGACATTCACATTCCTCATTCGGATCCTGGCGTACTCTGATAGCCCCGGTTGGGCAAAGGAAAGAAATATCCTTGTTCTGACACTTTGTGTTAGACGGGAGCAGGCATGTCCCACGCTAATCCCGAGGGATTTGGGATGGTTCCTGTCAGTAACGATCCTCTCGGATTTCTAAAACAAGGTCCATAACAAAAAGTCAACATTTAACTTAACGGGGGTAAAATGGTCCATTTTTGTTTCCTCCAATAACGGGGCGTTACAGAACCCAAGAAAGGACCTATCCACTTGGAATTGGATTATCATTAGACTTCGTTATGTACATGCCTAGGTTCAACTAGGATTCTTGCATTCAACTTTCTTTCTCTTGGACCTATTGTCGGGTAACCACTATGTTACACTCTATTACCTCTTAATTCTGGAAACAAGCAAGAATTTTTCTATCCCGTGTATAAGTGATGACTTTGCCTCTATTTGACATAAATCCAAGTGTTTGATTGATGACCTTCTCTCCAGCGCCTTCGAACCTGATTGGATTTACACCCTTTTTGTTGGATGTGACCTTTTGACTGGTGATATTTGTCGTTGAAGTTTACTGTTGGACTGGTGAAAATAGTTATGATGTAAGAAAACTTTAAGGTTATTCGACGAATGAGAGGATTCTAGTGGCCCTACCACCGCAGTTGACTTACGTTATGAGTTAGAGCTAACCGGAGGCTGCAGGTTTACGATTGAATATTAACCTTGGGCAAGGTTGTTTTTTTGAAACTCTGGAATGGAAGTTGGATTAACTGACTGAAACTTATACCAACAATCAATAAACTCCCGAGTATGGAGAATTTTAGTCAATACCTATACTTGTTGCTTTAACTTTCACTAGTTTAGTAGTGCTGAGTTTCATCCCCCGATTAAGCGGATAATTTTTACTCAGGAGCTGGACTAGGATTCTGGCCACTGGAAGTGTTTGACTTGTACTTTGACCCTGACTCGTAGGACTTCACTTCCTCACTTAATTTTTCCCTAGTGATCAGTTAAGCTTCTTTTAGATAATCTCCTTCCTGGGTTTCTCTTACCTGACGCCACTCGAATAGTGGAGTGACGTTCCTATCCCTTCTCGATCATCTCAATACTATTTAGAGTTATAAGGGATCGAATCTTAGACGTTCTTGAAACTTATCGAACTTAGATTTGAAATTTGAATTCTTAAGTTTCGGCCAAAAGATAGTGGACTTTGAGATTGCATTGCAAAAAGATTTCATCGCAATCATGATTGAAGGAGGGTTGGGGATCTTCGCGATGGGAATCATCATTGAATTGAAAGGTAAGAATTTTTGTGTCATTACCCCTAATCTATCTTTTGAGAGTTTATAGTTTTTTTTTGTGTGGCGGTTGATTAAAGCTTTAAACTAGTTTAGGACTTATGGGTTAAGACGAACCTTCACGAAAATCAATACCAACTTGTTGAGATGACTATTAGAAGAAACCTGAGGAATCGTTAGTTACGATTTATCGACTATTGGCGGGTTATGTTATACTTCCTTTCCTGATGATCAAATCGAACTAGACTTTGTACTTGGTGTTGTCCCCTATTCTCGTGTTGAACTAAAGAACTAGAAGGATCACTTAACTGGATTAGCTACTTGATGAACCCAAAGAACCAACGTTTGGGCTACTTTCTCGTTACCCTGATAGCTAGTGATTAGTCAAACTTATTTATTCCTAATCCCATCCTGGACCACTGTATTAGTACAAAAAAAACTACTAGGTCACCATTTGAAATTTGAAACCCGTCCGAAATTGGCTATCTAGATACCAGTTTTACACCTTAAACTATTGTCTGTGGGAACTGGTTCGTATGACGTATTAGTTGTTGAATTAGTATGGACCTGAATTGATCTTTAGTGACGAGGGTGTTCACCGCCATCTAGGAGTATTAGGAAGATTGTTGACATCCTGACAGATTAAACACTCGAGGTCAATCAGTTTGATACTAGTAACTATAACCTCGTTATGCTTGCTTAGATAGATTGGAGGTGAAATAGGAAAACTTTGGTGCGAATTATATTACGAGACAATTAGAACGGAGAAATCTTAGAAGTTCCTTCACCTACTCAATTCTTTTTAGTGAAGAAGACCTTACTTTGAAGGTTTGATATTCCTTTGGGAAGGACTTTTCGTTGACCGAGAAACCCTTACGGAACATTTAGAAAACTATTCAAGAGGAATATGATTTGTTGTATCACTAAAGGGAAATGTTTATTGATCTGTTTGTTGTTACCGAAGGGGCACACCAGTAGTGTAATGTTGGAAAGCTGACAGACCATTTGAGAGAAGCTTTATCTGTTGGACCTTACGAGAAAGTTGAAACTTTTGGTTGTGGTAACATGGACGATCTGCAATAATTGCTAGGAACTATTCCTTTGACTGACTTTGACCAAATTTCGAGGACGAAAATTCTTTAAGGGGGGTAGGAATGTTATATCTTGTGCCTAAAATTAGAAATCAGAAATACAAAATTACCAAATTACCGCCACGAGTGTTCTTGGGCCTTGATTTCTATGTTTATAGGATACTTATTAGGTGTGGGGTTGGAGTGTGCGTTTTGCTAGCCCAAAACAATCTAATAATCCCAAGTTAACCTACTTCCAAATTGGAAACCCATAACCCTAAGTATGAACTCGTTAAATTAGGTTTATTTTCACTTGGCCCATTTGTTGAGGCCCAAAATACAACCAACAATCCACATCTCTCTCTCCTTTCTCTTAAAAGACTCTCCCTCATCGTCTAACTCTCTAACTCAGTCGAGAAAACACCCAAAAACAGAGTAGGGACTGTGATACGCAAAAACCAAGCATTAAAGTAAACACAAAGTAACACTCAATACTTAAGGAAACGTATACAATTGAAAACCCTTTTTATTTTTTGATGTAACATTGGTAAATAAGGATCGTTCTGGATTGGGGATTGAGGGTATGTATGTATGATTAACGTTTAGTACAAATATTAAAGATAAATGGGGTTTGAAAAGTGTGTAACCAAAGTTATGTTTTATAAAGTATGAATTTAAATATGAATGTTCATGCTAATTTGTACCTGCAAACCATAGATTAGTTTTATAGAAAAAACCGACACTTTTACGTAAGCAAATCCAAACCAATAATCACATTATTTACTCTACTCCTAGCTAACATATTTACATGCGACACCATCATCCATTTACCATGTCCTCATGCCAATACCTGCAAACATTAAACCAATCACGAAATCTTTTCTTAATTGCCTTAATTACATCCATATGTTTTTCATATTGGTAAGTATTCCTGCCTGTCACCTGGACATAAACACTTACAATATGATTCACCTCACGTTATTGATTGAATGCCTCGTATCAGGCTCATTCAACCTCTCTAACCTTGTTCTAAATGCCCCGTAGCGGGCTCATATAAAATAGAATCAAAGTATTAAACACCAAAACATAAGAATTACTCAAGATTCACAAAGTAAAACACATGAAGATTGAATTTAAATTTACAAACATCAGAAGATATAAACCATCACAAATAATGAACTATAATTACAACCGTGATTCAATTCGAGAATTTAGGGGTAAGGGAATTAGTTATACTTTTGAAGTCCAAGAACAACTTGCTACACCATAAGTGGATGGAAGATGAATTGTTATTCTCAAGGTTCTCTTAACAACATACTAACCTTGTAAAGATGAATAAACGTAAGGAATGCAACTTTAAACTCTTTTATTGAATCAATGGAACTGCTAGGTTTTATATCTTGGAAAACAATAATATTTGAATAATGGGTCACTAAAAATAAAAGTGAGGAAAACATCCCTTTATATAGGGTTACAAAATCCTCAAGATAAAAGGAAATAAAGTCCTAATTAAAAAGGTTTCCTTGAATAAAAAGAAAAGTGAAACCAAACTTGATTTGGACAAGTTTTCCACATGGAAAATGGAAAATCGGTGGATGCTGACTGAAAAATTGGCCGCAATTCAGTGGGCACTAGTTGAAGAAATGAAGAGGAAATGTTAGTCAACACGGGTCAATATAGGAAGCAAGGCTAGGATGGAGTGTAACGACCCGTTCCGAATTCCGAGATTTGATTAGTGACTAATCGAGGATTAGTAAGGTTAATCGGTGATTAGTTGAGCGAAATCAGACGAACAACGCAAAATGACCGTTTTGCCACTAGTCGTGGGTACAATTTTGACTTTTGACCTGGGAGGTCCGATGGTCGAGGGCCGAGGATCGTTACGTAGATCGGGACGATACGAATCTGTAGACAGGCAGCATGCCGAAATCGGACTTCGAACGGGAAAGTTATGGGTCACGGAAGTTCTATTACACTATGCACGCATTACGAGGTGATGATGATGTGGCGAAATCTGATTGGTTGACTTTTTAAGTCGGACCCATGGATGAGTGACAAGTGTCACTCATCCCATTGGTCATTATCCCTAGAAAGTGGATCTACCCTAATAAAATACTATTATCCTAATTATTTTATAATTTAATCCTACCCACCTTTCATCCTAACCCGCCATCTCATCTAATCTCTCAATCATGGCCATCCATTTTCCCTTCTCTCTGTACCATCATCAATCTCCCATATCTTATTCTTCAAACAACCTGAAGCACCCCCCCTCTACTCTCAATTTCTCCCTTGAACAAACAAACACCAACATGAACCACCTCACCACCATGACCATTAGTGCTCGTGTGTGACCGTGAGGGAGTGGTCTGAGGAGCTGAAAGACGACGGGGAGACGGCGGTCCACGACGGAGGAAACTCGAAACCGTGAGGTAAGTATTTAAATTTTGGACTTTGGGTTCTAAAGGGTCTGGGTCGATTTTATTAATGGAAATAGTTTTCTGGAGGTCGTAGGGATTGTTTGGGATTGATTTCGAAGGTTGGGACGGCCGAAGTCGACGGTGGTGATCGTTTGTAGGTGGCCGGTTTGTCCTTCGTTCATGGAGGTAGTTCCTAGACTCATTTTTCCTTTTTTGAATAGCTAAATCGATAGAGTTTGAGATTAGGGACCTTTAGGAATCAAAATGAACAAAAATGGAAAGAAAATGAGTAAGATTGGACAGTGAACCATTTGTGCCGGTCAAGACCGGTCCGATCTGGTTCGAACTAGGAGAACCGGGTTCACTCGAGGAAGAAGACAATGAATAGTGATTGGCGCGTGGGCTCACGAAAAGCCCCTTTGGGTGGCCCATGGGGGCGCTTGAAGTATCATTTGGGATGACTTAAACATGACTTTTAATCTATTCGATGTAACAAACATTTTGGGACTGGTTTGTCGATTGGACATCGTCTTGATATTGTTCGGGACATTCGAAGGTTTAGGATCGTGTTTAAAAATACTTAAAAATTTGGAAAAATTACGGCACTTCAATGAGAGGTTAATAAGGTATTTAGTAACCCTATAAATTGATTTGGACAGGTTTGGGAGTCCGGGTGACGACGATTAGCCCGGTGAGGATTACGGTACACATATCGAGGCGGCAGCGTAGGACGGTCTGTGAGTGGACCTTGATTTCTAAACTATGATGCATGCATAAATGTTTTATATGTTTTATGAATATGATTCTATGATGTTGATTTGGATAATTGTGATTTATATGGTTTCACGCATTTCGAGGCGATTTACGTGCTTGCACGTAAATCGAGGTTTATGGTTTTGCACTGATTTTTTGGGCTTATAGTTTTGGAAATTATTTCATGAAATGGTTTTGGATTTGAAAAGGTAAACTCGGGTTCGAAACCCATTTGTTTTGGAAACTCTCGGACTCGAAATCCATTTAGTTACGTTCTCGGGCTAGAGGCCCAATTAGTTCTTGAATCGATTTCAGATTTGAAAATATGGACCGGGCACGAGACCCATTTGATTTACGAACTCTCGGACTTGAAGTCCATTTGATTTAACAAGGCATTGGGTCGGAGGCCCAGTTGGTTCATGTATCAGGCACGAGGCCTAATTGGTTTGCGTATCGGGCTCGAGGCCCAGTTGACTTACGTATCGGGCACGAGGCATATTTGGTTTACGAAATCAAGCACGAGATGCATTTAGTTTACGAAATCTGGCACGAGGCCCAGTTGGTTTACTATTCGGGCCGGAGGCCCAGTTTGTATGTGTATTCGGGCTTAGGGCCCAGTTATGTTTTACAATTGTGATTTCGGGTCGGAGACCCATAAATGGATTTATGGTTCATGACGGTTTATGGGGACCAGGTATGAACCCTTGAAAGATTTTGAGAATGTTTTCAAAACGTTTTTCGTATACATCCTTTATATATGAATTGTCTCCTCCAGGAAGGGTCGTTGGACTGGGTGGATCCAGTAGTAGTCACGGGGCACTGACTGAGTGGAGTCTCCCCCGTTGGGTTCCTTACTCTCAGAAAGGCTATGGATTATAACCCCCATGGAGGGTCATTGATCTACGGACATTGACCTGAGTGGACCCTGGGGAGACTTGGGTTTTGAGACCCCAGGTAGCACACACGTAGCTCTAGATACCGTGATAGGATTGGTTATATGATATATATATGATGAACATGATTTCTTCGTTTTGCGAAATTGTGTTTATGATGATAAATGGATTTGGGCTGAGATCCCACATATTTTTATTATGTTATGGATTTCTGTAAATGGTTTGGGTGAGTGGGTGGGTTGCTTCATGGGTGAAGGCGTTGACACTTTTGGTCGAAGACTTTGATGCTTCACGAGCCAAAGTGCTGGCACTTCGTGGAACGAAGTCTTCGCTACTTACTTCGTGGAACGAAGTCTTCGCTACTTTACTGGGTGGCGACTTCGACACTTCAAGGGCAAAGGCTTGAAGTGCTTTGCTTTGTAGGGGCTTGAAGTGCTTTACAGGGAAAAGGCTTGGGCTACTTCAATTGGCGAATGCTTAGGGGTACTTTGCATGGCGAAAACTTAAAGTGCTTCGTGGGGTGAAAGTTTGGACTTCTTTGTGGGGCGAAGGCTTGGAATTCTTCGAGGGGCGAAGGCTTGGGGTGCTTCATGGGGTGAAGGCTTGGAGTGCTTCGCGTAGCGAAAGCTGACACGACCCATCCCAATCCCTCCGGGATTACCATGGAATGTGACGTGCTCCCGTTTGACAAGAGGCGTCAGACAAGGGATAACCTATTGCCAGAGCCCAAACGGGCTTCCAGAGTGCGTAAGGATCGATGGAGGAGGTGTGCGATGCCCAAGTCTCTACTGCAGCCGCATCCAGAATCAACCTGAAGGGCATTAAAAACAAAAGCTGTGAGTGGACGAAAATATACAAGTCTGTTTAAAACATTTATAAGACATTTATGCCCCTCAGTAAAAACATATGCATGCACCATCATTTAAAATCATATATCATATAATACGAATCATAAGGCATTTAATAAACCATAACCATAATTTTAGCTGCTGCACTATACACTCCAATCCCGACATCACCTGATGTTTTGACGTTCTTGACGTCAATAAGGTCACAATAATAATAAGGCTACGCGTGCCACTCGGGTCTCAAATTCCGAGTTAAATCCCCGAATCCCGTTCGGGTACAGCATCACCTGATGCAGCATCACCTGATGCTTAGCGTCATAGACGCTGGACGTACTAGACGTCCGTGACCTCTCCGGGGTACCTCGCCGGAGGAGACAATATAATATGGAAGGATCTATACAGTGCAGTACCAAATAAATTTTATTGATATCCACATGCAAAGCATATATATATATACATGGATAAAATCCAAACCAATCCTTTAAATTTTCATCAGACGGGTCTCAAGCCCAAATACCGTGAAACGTGCCATAACCATAATTTCCATATCATCACTCCGTTATTTGTTTTTAGCATGTGAATATGTATATAAAATGTGAACCAGGAAACCTTTGTTCAATTCCATTTTAGAGTCTTCGACCCGAAATCACATATATAAATCAACTGGACCCCTGGCCCGATTTCATAAGTTAACTGGGCCCCTGGCCCGATTTTACTTTATCAAATTCGTAACCGTTTCATGAAATCATATCCAACCACATTTTTGGAAATCAGTGCAAATCCAGAAAAATCTCGATTTACGTGCAAACACGTAAATCACCTCGAAATGCGTGAAATCATTTAAATTCACCGATATCCAAAGTAAATCATTTAATCATAATTATAACAATCATAAAACAGTTATGCATGCATTGAATTTATAAAACCAATGTCCACTCACAACCGTTTAACCGAGCGTCTCGATACGCGTGCCATAGGCCTTCCCGGGCCACACCACTAACACCGGGACTCCCAATCCTGTCCAAATCACATTAGAAGATTAATAACCCCTTCATTAACATCCTATCAAAGTCCCGTAATTTTCCCGAATTTTTAAGTATTTTTAACCTCGATTTAAAACCTTCGGACATCCCGAACAATATCGAGATGGTGTCCGATCGACACGAAACCAATCCCAAAATGTTCGTTACATTGTATAGGATAAAAGTCATGTTGACCTCACCTCGAGATTCGTGCCCACGCGCCGTCACGCGCCGCCGTGAGTGGCTGCGCGTGAAAGCCACGCGCCTGCTACAGTGACTGCTACAGTGTTCCTTCTTCACCCGAATGACTGGTAAACGGGTCTGATTACCCGCGATAGGATCCGGTTCAATCACACCCAATTCGACATCAATTCAATCCGTTCTTGATCCTATAACAATCACCAACCAACCAATTTCAGTTCTGTGACATCGATCAACATCAACCATTCCTTAAACCAGCCATCAACCCGTGATCACCCAAAACGGGTCAATCACCAAAACTCCTCCAATCCTCAACCATTGCCAAATTAACTTCACAGGAAGCTTATTAGGATTAAAACGAACCAATTCGAATAATCAATTGAACACGACGTTACCTCAATCACCACGACTATAGCTTGGATTTTCCGGCCGTCGACCTCGTCCGTTCACGGCCCTAGGAGCCTCAAAGCTTGCCCCATTTGATTTGGATCGACTCGTTGAAGTTCCAGGAAGCTCAATAAATCATCAATTAGGCTTGGGCTAGCCTAAAAACCGAAGTTCGAATTTGAATTTCTCAGAACCCAGTTTCGGGTTTTTGAACAATTCCACACCAATTTTGCTCCTTCCCTCTCATTCTCAATCCCAGAACACTTCACTCAGTCCCTTAACTACATTGCCCACCACAATCCGCTCAATTGGGCCCTGGAAAGGCTGAACTCATGTGGGAAGCACTCTGCTTTTCATCGTGCACCAGCCATAGTTAATGGCCAAATCCATCGTCCCACACAGCCTGGCATCGCACAATGCCACTAAACAATCCATACAACCTATAAACAATAGTTTTAGGCCATCAATTTGCTCCATAAACGCACCACCCGTGCGCTGGCCATGTTCCCTCCACGGTGCTACAGTAACCGTTCAAACACTCCGTGAAATTACCATTCTGCCCTTGTGTAGTAAATTACCAAAATGCCCCTCACGCATCCTGACCCGTAACTCGATCATACGGACTCCGATTGATGCATGCCGCCTGTCATTGGATTCGTATCGACGAGACCTACGTAACGGTCCTTGGCCCTCGGCCATCGGACATCTCGATCGAAAAGTCAACATTTTCCCTTATTTCGTACAAATTACGAAAACGCCCCTGAACTTCCGTACATCATAACTTTCACCACGAACGTCGGAATTGAACGTGCCACCTGTCTATGAATTCGTGACGTCCTGAACTACGTCACGGTCATCGGTCAATGTCCATTTGACCATCCGAATTAAAAGTCAATGTTTTGCCCAAGCCCAAGGGCAAAACGGTCATTTTGCACAATTCGTCCGAAATCGCTCAACTAATCCCAGATTAGTAAATCACAATTAAATATTATTACATCCCGATATTCAGGACGGGTCGTTACAAAAGCTGCGAGTGCTTCGCGTGGCGAATGCTTAGAGTGGTTTTCATGGCAAGGGCTTTGTGTGCTTTGCAGGGTAAAGGCTTGGGTGCTTCACTTGGTGAAGGCTTGGCTTGCTTCCCGAGGAGAAGGCTTGGCTTGCTTAGTGGGGCGAAGGATTGGAGTGCTTCACATGGGGAAGGCTTTTAGTGCTTCATATGGTGAAGGCTTCGCGAACTTCGCGTGGTGAATGCTTCGAGTGCTTCGCGTGGCGAAAGCTTAGAGTGCTTAGCGTGGTAAAGGCTTAGAGTGCTTCGCATGATGAAAGCTTAGAGTGCTTTGAATGGTATAGGCTGTGTGCTTTCCAGGGCAAAGTCTTGGGTGCTTCGCCTGGTGAAGACTTGTCGTGCTTCGCGTGGCGAAGGCTTCGAGTGCTTTGCGTGACGAAGACTTCGTGCGCTTCGTGTGGCGAGTGCTTCACGTGGTGAAGGCTTAGAGTGCTTTGCCTGGTAAAAGCTTTGTGTACTTTGCAGGGCAAAGTCTTGGGTACTTTGCTTGGCAAAGGCTTAGAGTGTTTTGTATGGCAAAGGCTTTGTGTGCTTTTCACGGAAAAAAGGCTAGGGTGCTTCGCCTGGCGAAGGCTTGGCGTGCTTCGCGGGGCGAATGCTTAGAGTGCTTTGTAGGACGAAGGCTTAGAGTTTTCATTGGTATGTAAAATTGTCTGAGAAAAATCCCAAGTTTGTTGATAATTTTGGTTGAAGACAATATATAACGAAAACAATATATAACAAAAACAAGATTTGAACTAGATTGTGCTGATGTTGTTCACCTTCGTAAGGTCCGTAGCTATGATAGGTGCGTCATAGCAGTTATGGTGGGCCTACATCCCAGTCTCGTCGGCCCTCTCTTGGTCGCCTTTGATGGGCGTTACCCTTTGGAATTAGGGATTGTACTTGATTTCATTGTATGTTCAATGGAAGTGCACATAGAACCACTTGCTAAACTTTCTTCAAGTCAGGGCATTAGAAGTTAGGGTTACTTTGCGTTTGTCTTACTCGCTTGGTGTGGCTTCCAAGTTAGTGTACAATGCATCATGTGGAGGAAGGGATTTATTGTGACTATTTTCTTCGCATCTTTATCTCTTAAGCACGTGTATCCGATGGTGGATATGTCTCACCTTCTTCAATGCAGAGGTTGGTCTAACTTGAACTCTCATCTACTTGCCCATTGGGGTGCATATGCTTTGGGAAGATGCTTGATCAATTCGATTTCCTCGCATGTATGTGACATGTGATGGGATTCCGACATACCCTCCAACCTGTCATACACCGAACGTTGTAGTCTAAGTTGCACTTGTACTCCATATGTATAGCTTTCATTTTCGTAGTCGCTTGGAGATTTGTCATGGGACATGGTCCAAGACTTGAAATTGATGATGCATGGTTGAATCTGGTGCCGAAGGGCGTCTCCCAGACCGTCGTCACATTGAATTCCTTGGAGGAGTTGATCCATCATCTTTTTTACGTCTCTAACATGTAGTATGCCTCGATGAGGGGGAGAGTAGCGTCGAGTCAGGTAGTGTCGACCTCCCAGGATCTCCATTTTCTTAGTGTGTGAGCATGTCAGTGAGTATGTCCCATCTTCCTGTTTGTGGTGGTCAGGACATCTTGAACCTTCATTGACTTGTCCACTTGAGAAGACGTTTGCAATCTGCGAGATCAAGTCATGTCGGTTACTCCTTACTCATTGGGTGTGTCTTTCTTCTCCAAAATCACTTAGTGACACGTCTCAGGAAATTGTCCGGAGATTGACGTGCTCCTTGCTAGTGCACTAGGGATAATATCGATATTATGATAGTTATGAGTCACATGGCAGTCACATAATTTTCAGGCGATTTATGGTTCCACAGCATGGATGACGTGACTGACAATGATATGAGATGTGACAGAGATTGGATATGAGAATGAATCCCAAGGTTTTAAACCATTGATTTGTGTCTAGAAATTTTGACATTTGTTGGTTTTACGACGATTGCATCGGTTTCCGTATATATTGCTTTACAGGAAAGAAATGGTTTTTAAATTGTTATGCATGCATGCTTTGTAAAAACGGAGGGTGAAATCAATATTTTGGAAAATGATTTAAATAAATGTTTATTTTTGTCCACTCACACTTTGGTTGTTTTTGGCACCCTTCAAGTTGATCGCGGATTCGCGCTGTAGCAAAGACCGAGACATCACATGCCGCTGCGTACTCTGGAAGTCCCTACGCACTTTGGTAACCCCGAGCGGGTTACGATTTTATCCCTAGGCTGGCACGTGGGGTCAGACAGGAGCATGGCACATCTCGTGATAATTCAGGGAGATTGGGATGAGTCATGTCAGCAAATACGTGTTAAAGGAGCGAAACCATATGTCCATTAAGGGAAAAAAATGTCAAAATACTATTCACAACAAATAGACTGAAAAAATAAGGGTATAATGTTTAGTGAACAATACAAATAGATTGAAGAACCAGTAGGGAGTTAGTTTATTTTCTGTATACTTCCATCAATTAATCCATTATTTAGCATACTTAATAGAATTCGTAACTCTATGGTATATTACGTGATTGTTGTATACTTACAACACTAACGAATTTATGTTCTGGTTATCTATGAGTTATCTGTGATTAATAATAGATAATCATTATGGAGAATGGTATGGTTAATAACTAAGATATGTAAATACGGATAATCATACCATCTGCGAGTATAACTCACTTATACTCTAATGTTACCTACATGAATAAGTTTGATACTCACCTATACTCTAATGTTAACTCCATAAAAGTGTACAAATTTGGATAAAAGTCAATTGGCAACTATCAAGTATGGTTATAAGTATGCATAAGTCTAATTCATTGATATTATCTATCTTAAAATTCATGTTCTATATATTATGTTCACCACATACAATAATTAAATAAATAAATAAAACCAAGCTAAACCAAAACAAGAGTAAATAAATTAAGAGGAAAACCACCTGCTAAATAATGAAGTATATAGAACAAAAAAGCAGCATATGAACATAATATAAACAAATAACGGATAGATTTCTATCAATTGAGCTGAACACAATATAAAAAATTAAACTTATTAATTGATGAATTACCCAAAGATAAAGAATTGGTGTATACTATACACATAGAGTTACGAATGCTATCAAGTATGCTATATTATGATAATGACGGTATAGTACAACACCATTCTCCATAATGGTGATCTGTATACTGCTGTATACTTCAGTATGGTTAGTAACTGCTATCCTATAATGATTATCTTTAGTAGAAAGCTCATAACTTACTGTAGTATATGTATATTAACTGTACAACATGTGAGTAATACCTTGACAGATCCATGTGAGTTGTATAGTTAGTATACATATACTTAAGTGATTTTGGTCCCGCTCACCCGTAATGATTATTTGTATACACCTGTATGGAATTTGTACTATCCTACAATGATTATCTATAAATACTCACTTAAGTATTGTACTTAACCTATATGTATTTGTGGTTCCCATTATTCATAACTCTTATTAATAATTCTTGATTTTATACTAGCTCACCTTTATTCGTATACTGCTATATTATGTTCTACTTTCAATTCCAAATTCCTCACTTATAACCATAAATGATAGAATTCATAACTCCCTAGTTGTTCATCTTATTAACCAAAAGTGATTAATGATTTCATTAATTCACAAATAACTCTTATTAATTCTTGCTTTTCATCATCATTTCTTGTATAAACAATTGAAAAAAAAAATGAACATCATGAACCTAAATCCCCAAAAAATCACAAACACAAAAACATCAGAATTTTTTTGTTAAGAAAGAAGAAACAGTTCGGTGGCAAATGAAGCCAACGTGATTTTGATTAAAATAATTGCAAACATGTGGAACCATAAATCACTGGAAAATTTTGCAGCTGTCACGTGGCTCATAACTCTCATAATGTCGATATTAACCTTAGTATAGACGACAACGGCAACACACGATCTCCGCATTAATTAATATGTTTATCAATTAAATATATTAATTAATCAGATCAATGCTAATAATAAATAACCTCTTCGCGAGTTATTTATAATTTTTTATATAGTTAATAATAGTGATTTCTCTCAGTAGAATCACCTATTAAATACTATTTCTTTCAACCAATCAGACGTTCCAATGACCCTCAAGACTTCACTATAAATAGAAGGCATCATCTTACTTCTAGAGGTAATTCAAAATTCATACTGAAACTCTTCCGGTTTATTCGCTCGATTAAACTGACTTTGACATCAGAGTGTTCTTGGTTGAACCACCCCCTTGGGCTTCAACCTTAACTCCGTTTGTTTCTTGTTATTGTGTGTAGGGATCAAGAAGGAATTCTACAAGTCCGGACGATTTCTGCATAAAAAACTGGTGCTTTCATTGAGAGCCGAATTGAGAAATACTCAATGCACGGTCTCCAGATTTTTCAAGAAAAACTTCATTATTGTTCATCATTCATTATTCACCGTTCATCATTCATTATTCACCGTTCATCGTTCTTCGTTCTTCGTCTATGGCAAGAACTTGAAGAATGAAACGATCTGACAGGCCTACCGCCTTCTTCACAACGACTTATGATAAGAGAAACCTGCTCAGCGGAATCCCAAAGGTTCAACTAAATCACCCCTTATGGGAACTGCGACCTGTTATACCATCAGAATTTTTCATGATGCAAGAAAAGGTGCCAGCCCGTGGATACGACATCTATGCTATGTCAAAGCCACTCGGTACCGGCGTATTCCCCGACATCAATCCACTTCCCACATTCCGTATGATGACAACCTCCCCACTTGCGAATGGGCGACTAGCTAGAAAGGCGTCACAACAAGCCATGAAGAACGCGACGTGACACCGTGCTGCTAGAGCTCATGGCATAAGTCACAACGCATCACTCGGAACATAAGAGGACACACTCAAGCCCGTGAAGAACGTGATGTGACACTTTGCCATTGGAGCACGAGCAAGTCGAAAAGCTAAGGACCAAGATCGAGGCTAATTGGAGCTCCTACGATGACAACTGGGAGGCCTCAGAACCTCCGGTGTTGCTAGAAGACACAACACACCTCACGAAGTACAAGAAAACATCCCAATGCGCAACAGTAAAGAGCATGTCCATCACCAGACAATTTCTCGACACACATCACTGAGCGATTCTGGAGAAAAAGTTGCACTCACAGAATAAGAAGCCAGCACCACTTAAGGCCATAAGCTCATGAATGACTCGGGAGGCACTTCCGAGCATTGTCACACTTTGAGTACCACGTAAGAGTCAACGGCATGACGTGACCTCCTTGATTGCAAACGCTTGCTCAAGTGGACAAGTCAATGAAGGTTCAAGATGTTCTGGCCACCACAGAGAGAAGGATGGGGCATACTCACTGGCATGCTTACACAATTCGACAATGGAGATCCCGGGAAGTCGACACTAATCCACTTGATGCTACACTCGCCCTCATCGAGGTATACTACATGTTGGGGACGTCAAAAAGATGTTGGATTAATGCCTCCAAGGAATCCAATGCGACGATGGCCTGGGAGACGACTTTCAGCGCCAGATTCAACCATACATCATCAATTTCAAGTGTTGGACGATGTCCCATGACACACCTCCAAGCGACTCCGAAAAAAAAAGCTGTACACTTGGAGTACAAGTGCAGCTTAGACTCGAAGAATTCACCGTGCGAAGCACTCAAAGCCTTCACCTCGCGAAACGCTCGATGCCTTCGACAGGTGAAGCACTCGATTCCTTCGCCGAGTGAAGCACTCGATGCCTTCGCCGCTCGAAGAATTCGAAGCCTTTGCCTCGTGAAGCGCTCGATGCCTTCGCCGGGTGAAGCACTCGATTCCTTTGCCGCTCGAAGCACTCGATGGCTTCGCCGCTCGAAGAACTCAAAGCCTTCATCGCGAAAAACACTCGAAACCTTCGCCGCACAAAACACTAGAAGACTTCGTTGTGCGAAGCACTCGAAGCCTTCACCACGCGAAGCTTTTTAGGCCTTCGCTATATGATGCACTCGAAGCCTTCGCCATGCGAAGAACTTGAGGTCTTCGCCACGCGAAGCACCTGAAGCCTTCACCATGCGAAGCACACGAGACCTTCACCACGCGAAGCACACAAAACCTTCACCACGGGAAGCATTCCGAGCCTTCACCCTGTGAAGTACACAAAGTCTTTGCCACGCGAAGCACTCGAAGCCTTTGTCCTGAGAAGCACTCGAATCCTTCGTCATGTGAAGCACACGATGCCTTTGTCGTGCGTAGCACTCAAAGCCTTCGTCGTGCAAAGCACTCGAAGCCTTCACCCCGTGAAGTACTCCAAGTCTTCGTGATGTGAAGCACTCTAAGCCTTCTGCATGCGAAGCACTCTAAGCCTTTGCCACACAAAGTACTTGAGTCTTCGCCATGCGAAGCACTACAATCCTTCGCCCTGCGATGCACTCCAAGTCTTCGCCATGCGAAGCATTCTAAGCCTTTGCCACACAAAGCACCCGAGTCTTCGCCACACGAAGCACTCCAAGCCTTCGCCATGCAAAGTACTCTAAACCTTCATCACGTGAAGCATTCCAAGCCTTCGTCATGCGAAGCACTCCAAGCCTTCGCCATGCGAAGTACTCTAAGCCTTCCTCACGTGAAGCACTCTAAGCCTTCGCCACACGAAGCACTCCAATCCTTCATCACGTAAAGCACTCAAAGCCTTCATCATGTGAAGCACTCAAAGCCTTCACCCTGCGAAGCACTCCAAGTCTTCACCATGTGAAGCACTCTAAGCTTTCTCCATGGGAAGCACTCTAAGCCTTCGCCACACGAAGCACTCCAAGCCTTCGTCACGCAAAGCACTCTAAGTCTTCGCCTCGCGAAGCACTCCAATCCTTCGTCTTGCGAAGCACTCCAAGCCTTCGCCACGCGAAGCGTTCCAAGCCTTCGCCCCGCGAAGCACCCCAAGCCTTCACCCCGCGAAGCACTCCGAGCCTTCACCATGTGAAGCACCTTAAGCCTTTACCATGGGGAGCACTCCATGCCTTTGCCATGTGGAGCACTCTAAACCTTCGCCCCACGATGCACTCCAAGTCTTCGCCCCGTGAAGCACTCTAAGCCTTCGCCATGCGAAGCACCCCTAAGCCTTCACCAATTAAAGCACCCCAAACTTTTTCCATGAAAAGCACTCCAAGCCTCTGCCAAGCAAAACACTTCAATCCTTCACTCATGAAACGTCGAAGTGGTCACCCAGCGAAGCAACCTAGACTTCGTCTCATGAAGTGCCAACACCTTGGCTCGTGAAACATCAAAGTATTCGACCAAAAGTGTCAACGCCTTCTCCCATGAAGCAATCCACGCACTCACCCCGCGAAGCATCAACACATTCGTTTGATGAGTGTCAACACCTTTGTTCGAAGCATCAAGTCCTTTGCTCATAAAGCATCAATGCCTTCGGCCCGTGAAGTAGCCAAGCCTTCACACATGAAGTAACGCATCACGCATGAAGCAACGAGGCAATCGCCCCATGACGCATCAAGGCAATCGCCTCGCGATGCGTCAAGGAAATTGCAACACGACTCATCAAGGAAATTGCCCTGTGACGCACCAACATCCTTGTTCATCGAATCCATAATGCCTTCAACTTGCAACCTATCAACATTTGCGCTTCATGAAGCACCAAAGCCCAGCACTAAAAAAAAGTTCAAGGACTTTACCTACAAAGGACTCGAAGCACCTCTCCAAAGGGGAAAGTATAGCCTTCACCTTGAAGATCCAAATCGTTACCTCAAGGAACTCGACGACTAAGTTCAATGTAGTTAACCAAAAATGAAGGACATAGTACTCAAGAACAATCCCAAGGATGTATAGTTCGTACCCAACCAAATGGATTTGCTGGACTTAGAAAAGCTACTAAGGATCGCTTCCTAACCCCACCAAGGAGAGCAACAACCGGGTCATGTCATGACAAATCTTGGGCAAATGTCTTAGTGCGAGCGACTACAAATTCCAGCACACAACTTCAAGATTCATTCAGTCATAGATCGCTCAATTTTGATCACTCTGACATGCGCTTGATGGTCCAAAAAAGTTACATAAGTCAGCTTTCCAACGCCGTTGATCTCACTCAATTCCTAGTTGTGACGAGTTCCCTACGAACATTTTTGTACACGAAGGTCAATTGCATGTACCAGCGCATGAGCACAAGATTCGACCGATCCTACCAATCTCAAATTTTACTTCCTTTAAGAGTTCTTGATGGCGTCAAAAAGGTACGGAATTCATCTTTCCAATGCCATCAACGGGACTCAATTCGGAGCTAAAACGAAGTAAGACGACCAAATTTACTACACAAAGGTCAAATCTGCCGAAAATCACAAAACACTCAAAAAAATGGAAAGCTTCTATTAATGAAAATTAAAGAAGTTGGAAATTCGCAAATTGAATGCTCACACATATCTTCAACGCTAAGATCAAGCTATGAGCCAAGAAGAACCATGAAGCTCATCATCAAGACCGGCACGACCTCAGAGTCTCTTCGTCAACCTGAGAGCAAGCCTTGGATGCCTTCGATCGTACCATCGTGGACTTCTAGTGAAGCATCGTCCGTGGCCTTCTTCAAGAAATGGGGGCAACCACATCAGCATTGCTTACTTGGCATAGTTGGCTTCACAAAAGCAACTTCACCACTGCTTGACTTTCAAATCCAAGACGAAACGATGGTTTGGTGTCATGTGTTTTCACTCCACTTGGCTTCAGCGTCTAGAGGATGGCATCTCCAAGCTATCTTCCTTGAATTAGGCAATGATGTACGGCGTCTCGAGCTTTGTAGGGGGCATGATCGATCCTTCATTCTATGTTCTGCATTGCTACACCCTATTTTGCGCTCAACAAGGCCTTGAAGATCAAGTCTCTAGAAGGTCATCCTTCATCCAAAGCAACTTCTTGGAAAGTTTCAGTTACTTCACAGCACCACATGCAATTCGCCTCGCGTCATGGAAAGTCCTTCTCTGAAGATGAGCACATCTCGCCTTGTAGCTGCAACACACATTGCCTTGTAGCTGGAACAAGCCTCATGTTGGGTTGTGACACGTCGCACTCCAAGTGATAGGACTCCTCACCTTGCACTTGCAGCATGCCTCGCATTTAGTTGCACCATGCCTCGCTTTGCACTCTACTGCACTTCCCATTGTACTCTGTTGCACCTCGTCTTACACTCTGCTGCACCACACCTTGTAGTTGCACCATGCCTCACTTTGCACTCTGCTGCACCTCGCATGTGACGACTCATCCCTAATTAACGGGATTAATTAAGGATTAATTACTGATTAGCGAGACTAATCGTAGATTAGACGAGGATTAGCGGACGTTCGGGCGAAATGACGATTTTTCCCCTAAAAAGGGTAAATCGTTGACTTTTCTTTTCGGCGGTCAAATGGACTTTTTCCGATGACTAGGACGTAGTTCGTGACGTCACGAGTTCATAGACAGGTGGCACGCTCGATTTCGAAGTCCGAGGAAAGAGTTATGATGTTCAGAAGTTCAAGGGCATTTTGGTAATCTAGGCCAAAAGTTGACTTTTGACCCGAGAGGTCCGATGGCCGAGGACCAGAGACCGTTACGTAGATGAGGACGATATGAATCCGTAGACAGGCGGCATGTCGAATTCGGACGTTCGACGAAAAAGTTACGGTTCATGGAAGTACGAAAGTACTATTGCACGTTTTTCGAACGGTGTGAGTTTTGTCCTATGTGGGGCCCAGGAAAATTGTCAGGGACCAATGTATGAGTGACAAGTGTCACCCACCCACTAGCCCTTCCTTTACATTCATGCATATCACCTCCCTTTCCTTGTTTGTGCAACCAAACCCGTCCAAACCCAATCTCACCCAACCTTCACCCAAATCCAACCCAACCTTATTTGATCATGACTGAGAGGCCAGGACCGTGTGCGGATGAAGGGTGGATGATGGTGGCTGGCTGGAAGCCACGCCGCCGTGGACGGCGGCCTTGAACCCGAGAAGTGCACGGTTAGGCCCATTTTCCCCATATTTTTTATTCTTGCATTATGGGCTGCTTTGGGTGATTAGGAAGTGGTTTTTAGGTTGTTAGGAAGGTATTAAGAAGGTTTGTGTGGTGGTTGGACGGCTGTGGAAGCCATGGGAGGTTTTGGGAACCTTGAACCGTATGGTTCGAAATGGAACCATGGGATTTGAAAGGTTTTAGGTTGTTTTAATGAGTAGAAATGATAGGGAATGAAGAAATAGGAATTATAGGATTAATTAGGGTTGAAATCAGACCAAAATAAGGGAGGAAAACCACTGAACCGGTCACACCGGTTCAGCACAGTGCCGTGAACAGTGAACCGGTTCAGCTGGAGGTTAGGGATGATGAATAGTATTCTAAGCCTTCTTGGTGCGCGTGAGGGTGCGTGAGTAGTAATTTAGGGAAGTGTTCAACATATGAAATCTTCTATTCGATGTAACGAACATTATGGGACTGTTCTCGTGTCAATCGGACATCGTTTCAATAGGTTTCGGGCTGTCCGAAGGTTTCGGGTCTGGATTAAAAATAGTTAAAAATTACAGGGCTTTAGTGGGAGGTTAATTAAGTAGTTAGTATCCCTCTAAATGATTTTGGACAGGTTCGGGAATCCCGAAGGTGACGTTTGACCCGGAAGACGATTATGGCACGCTTATCGAGGCTCGGCTTCGGACGGTCTGTGAGTGGACCCTTCTTTCGAAATTGATGCATGCATAAATGTTTTATAAGTATTTTAATATATGTTTTGTGTTTCCATGAGTGGAATTGTTTGTGGTAGCCTAGGATTTACGTATTTGCACGTATTTTGAGATTTATGGTTTTATACGATGCATATACGTTCTAGG
This sequence comes from Prinsepia uniflora, assembly GCA_032719365.1. Classification (NCBI taxonomy): domain Eukaryota; kingdom Viridiplantae; phylum Streptophyta; class Magnoliopsida; order Rosales; family Rosaceae; genus Prinsepia; species Prinsepia uniflora. The sequence continues at coordinate 30,405,483 of CM064867.1, read as the reverse complement.
TTTCCAACGAGGGTTTAATAAATGGATTTCGAATTTAGAAATATGAAATCAGGCATGAGACCCATTTGATTTACGAACTCTCGGACTTGGAGTCCATTTTATTTGACAAGGAATCGGACCTAGGGTCCATTCGAGCTATACGATCGGACCAAGGGTCCATTTGGTTTACGATTCGGGTTTGAGGCCCAGTAAATGGTACTATCGGGCTTGATGCCCCGTTGATTTATGATTTCAGGCTGGAGACCCATTTCGTTGAGTTATCGGGCTTAAGGCCCCGTTGGTTGTGAAATCAGACGTGAGGTCCTATTGAGTCATGGTTCGGGCTTAGGGCCCTGTTGATTGTGAAATCGGGCTTTAGTCCCAGTTCGATTTATGTAATGAAAATTCGGGCATGAGACCCTGTTGAACTGAGGCTTTAGGCCGAGGCCTGTGAAGGTGATTTGAATCGGATTCGAGGAATCCTATTGAGATGAATCGGGTATGAGACCCAGTTGAGAAATATTTTAAGAAAGAAAGAAAGAGTTTTGAGAATGAGTATGAATCCTCCATATTGATTATATGGTCTCCTCCAGCGTCGATCTGGAGAGTCACGATCCACAGAATGGGTATCCCCATAGGGATCCCGTTCCAGGAGTGGAGGTTACTTATGTTGTGGTCCCGGACCAGATGCCGGAAAGTTATGTGTGGACTAGATCCAGAGAGAGAGCTCGGACTAGATCCAGTGATTGAGCCTCCCAGATGGAGATTCCTGGGAGAAGACTCGGAGTGAGACCCCGAGTAGTGTGCACACTAGTTTAGAGATTCGATATCGTGACTATATCGGGGATGTGTTCCCTAGGGGCTGTGTGCCCCGAGTTGGCATCTTCTCTGGAAGTGCCTAGGATGGGTTATACGTATGTTGATACGTATGAGGTTTTATGGAAAAGTGATTTGAGGGCGGAGACCCCGTGTTCCATGTTTTATGATTTTGGAAAGTGATTTGGGGCGGAGACCCCCGTATTTGAAATTGTGAAAGTGGTTTGGCGCGGAGACCCCGTTTGTGATATTTTGAGAATGGTTTTGGGCTGAGACCCACGTACGTTGAGTTGGGCTGAGTTCCCACATGTTTTGGTTTATGGTTTGTAAGTTTGTGATTTTGAGTCGAGGACCCAAATGGATTTATGGGTCATGACGGTTTATGGGAACCAGGCATGAACCTTGGAAAGGTTTTGATATGTTTGATAAATGGTTTTATGAACGTTTTGATAAACGGTTTTTGAATGCATGCGTATGTATTTATGAAGGGCATAAATGTCTTTAAGCGAAAGTGTTTTTAAATGAAAAGTTTATTTTTGTCCACTCACAGTTTTCGTGTTTAAATGCCCTTCAGGTTGATCGCGGATGCGGGCTGTAGCAGGGACGAGACATCACACTCCTCCTCCTACAATCCTGACGCACTCTAACAGCCCTGGCGAGGGCTGGAGATGGAATTTTCCATGGTCTGACACGTGGTGTCAGACGGGATCAGGCGGGTCCCACGTTGATCTCGAGGGATTTGGGTCCGGTCCTGACATCGCATGACACTCTACTGCACCTCGTCTTGTACTCTGCTGGGTTGTGATGTGCCACACTTCAAGTCATGGGGCTCCTCGGCTCGAACTTGCAACATGCCTCGTCTTGTAGTTGCACCATGCCTCGCCTTGCACTCTGTTGCACATCGCCTGGCATTCTGTTGTACCTCGCCTTGCACTCTGCTACACCTCGCCTTGCACTTTGCTGCACCTCGCGTTGCATTCTGTTACACCTCCCCCGTTGAAGACCTTGATGTTGGCTCCGCCCACACTTGAAGATGACAAGTGCGTCAATACGCTAAGTTCTTCCATCCACAAAGCACTATAAACATGTCAACTGGAGGAGCATCTTGATGTCAAGTCCGTCATCTCTTGAAATCGGAAACTCTAACAAGTTTTGGAAAGTGAGCTCTTTAAGACTACAACAGAAGTATGCCTTCAAACATCTCGAAATGATCGTCTCGAAGAGTTGAGCACACCGCCGCTTGAATCATTGCAATCGGACATCCAAAACTCTCAGAATCTGCAAAAGATCCAAACTAAAAAAAAGAAAAATAATATAATATATATATATTAAAATAGTATATATAATATATATATATATATATACAAATATATACAAACTTGATGTTCGTAAGAAGTACAAATGACAAAAAAAAAAAATTGGCTTAAAAAGCTACTAAGCTTTTGTTGAAAAGCTTGCGGCAGCAACAATCAAAAACAAAAAAAAAATACAAAAGTAAAGTGCTTTGCTACAAGCAAAAAAAATAAAAATAAATACACAAGCTATCAATTGATAGCTGCGGCAACAATTGGAAAAGAAAAAAGCATTGAGCTTGCTGTTTAATACAAGAATTAGTACTTGCGACAAATAGACAAATAAAGAGGCTGGCGATAATGAGAAAGAACAGACGCCCCTCCATATTTTGCCTCATCTCTCTTTCCTCTTGCTCCAACTGCGACGTGCCAAGGTCATCAACAACCTATTTTCTGCACCAGGGTAAACGCGCAAGCGTGCTCCATCCTATAGCCTCCACGCACGTTAGTGTCGCACCAAACCCAGCCTCAACTTCACATCTACTTGCGCCAAGTGACAATGAGTTCTCATACTGCTTGACATCTGCCTATCGCACCTGACATTGTGAGTCCACCAATCTTCAACCTAGGAAGCAAAATCAAATTTTTACTTTTTACAAGGCCAAGAAGAGAAACAATTAAAAAAAAGTTGGGGACACATCCTTGCAGCCCCCAAATATTTATACAAAGTGACGAATGGAGAGAGATTTCTTTTCTGGCGTAGACGCTCAAGATAATTTCTATAACGACCCGGACGTTCAAAAAGGGAAATTTGGAAAATTTGAGTAAAAGGACGATTTTGCCCCTAGTTAATGGGCGAAAGGTTGAATTTTTGTTCAGGAGGTCAAACGGACTTTGACCGATGACTGTGACTTAGTTCGGGACGTCATGAGTTCATAGACAGGTGGCACGCCCGATTCCGACGTTCGAGGAGGAAGTTATGATGTTCGAAAGTTCAAGGTCATTGTCGTAATTAGGACGAAAAGGGGGAAACTGTTGACTTTTTGGTTGACCACTATTTTGCGCGCAATTCGAAGACCGTTAGGAAGGTTTCGAGACGCTGAATCCGTAGACAGGTGGCACGCGTCAATCGGAGTTCGGATGACCAAGTTACGGGTCTAGAAGCGTGAACGGCATTTTGGTAAATTGTCAAAGTGAGGGTAAAATGGTAATTTAACTGTTGCAGTTTGAAATCAGCCGTGATGGTTGTTTTGTGAATTGTTTAATCTGTTAAGAGGTTGTTTAACAGAATCAAGTGACAATTGGATGGATTAGAGGCACAAGTGTCGTAGTGGGAAACTTAAATAAGTAAGAGTGATGTGTGTGCTGTGAAGGGACAGAGCACGTGTTGAGTTTTCTATTGCTTGATGCGGTTGGAAGTGAAAAACAGAGACAATGGAGGCAAGTGCCTAGTATGTAAGATTGTGTGATGGTGGGAAACTTAAAAAAAATGAAGTAGTGTGCTTAGAAATGGAGGGGGAAACAGAACACAGAGCACAGGCGTGTAGTGGGCTGGGAATACTGTGCTGGTGCTTCTGAAAATTGGAAAGATAAAATAAAACAAACAGAGACTTTGAATATGGCTTGATCAACCTTCCCAAGAGGGAATGGAGAGCAAATGAGACTGAAGAGAGGGAGGGCAGAGTCTGGAGATTTAGAGGGGAAGGATTGGGATGAAAATGGTGAGAGAAGAAGTCAAAAAAATCCGAAACGGATTGAAGAAAGAGTATTCAATTTCAAAATGTAGGCCAGCCCATGGCAAATTAAGGCTTCCTTGAGTCCTCTGGGATCAATTCAAGTCGATTCCCTGCAAGAGGGAAGAGAGTTGATGCTGTTTTTTACTCTGAATGGACCTGGTGACCGAGAAGAATATCGAGTTTGAGTCGTGACTTTGGAGGAGTTTAAGGGAGAAATTGACATTAGAAAAAAGTTCATACGAACCCTATGAAGCTTCTGAGTGGGTCAATTTCAAGAAAACAATCGAGGTTGGTTGAGTTTGAAGATTGAACAATACCCACCTGTTCTTCGAAGTTCGACTTTGAATCGTCTGGATTCAGGTGAGTTCTTACGTAGTTGAGGCCACATAACCATAATTAGACACACGGCGATCCTTTTGGCTCACTGAATTGATGAAATTAAGTTGGAATTGACAGGATTTTAATCGGGTCGTCTCGCGGGCAAACCGGACCCGTTTCACAGTCATACGGGTTGAGACGACGACTGTAGCTTGCACTGTAGCTAGCGCGTGAGTTTCACGCACAGCCACTCACGGCAGTGCGTGAGGGCGCATGGGCCTGATTTTCGAGGTGAGTTCAAAACGACTTTTTTCCTATTCAATGTAACGAACATTTTAGCGTTGATTTCGAATTAGCTGAACACCGTTTCGATGTTGTTTTGAGGGTCCGACAGTTTATGTTACGTTTTTAATTAATATTTAATTCCCAGAAAATTATGGGAAATTAGTATGATGTTATTGGAGTCCTTAGTGACGCTGAGGAATGTTTCCAGATAGGATTCGAGATTTCTGGAAAATGTCGGAAATTACCAAAACCCGTGCAGCGCGAAAATGGGCGTTATGGACGGTGTGTGAGTGGACTTTGCTTTCTAAAGTTTAATGCATGCATAAATGTTTCTATGATTTGAATGATTGTGATTATGATTTGTGATAATTTTTATTTATGTATTTATACGTATTTTGATATGCATACGAAATTGCACGTATTCCGAGACTATGGTTTCTCTTATGCCTTAAGGATGGTTTAATGAATGATTTTATACGATTGGTGTGTATCATGTTTTAAGGATGTTTGATTATTATAGTGAGTATGACTTCGAGATTTTGACAGGTTTCTCGTTTTATGAGATTTCGAGTATATTGTGATTTGATCATGGATTTGATGTTTTGACCTTGGGATTTGAAATATGATGTGATTTCAAATATTTAAAACGGAATTTGGAAAAAAATTGGATTTCGGGCTTGATGCCCAAAGCATAAAAGTAATTTGAAGAACGAGATTTCGGTTTTCGGAAACTTGAAAGTGAATTTCTGGTTTGGGTTCGGAATGACGGTTCCGGATGCCGGCTTACGGAATCATTATTGCGAATTCGAATTCGGGAATGGATGATGGTTTGATAAAGTGATTTGGTATGATTATACATGTCCCGTTTTTAATGAGGATTTGATTATGTTTTGTGAAGTAAGATTTTGGGGATTTGAATGTGGAAATTCGGACATGGGTCCTGTTATGACAAAATGTGATTTCGGTTTGGATTTGGAATTTGGATCACGATGGATCCCGGATTGTTGTGATTTACAAATGGTTTTGGGTTTAAAGACCCGGTGATATTGCTGGATCATGTTTTGAGTTTAAAGACTCGGTTAATTGATGACGGAGGAGGGCCCTTAATGAGTTTAAAGACTCGGTTACTGTTTTGAGTTTAAAGACTCGTTATGATACCCCCGAGGCCTATTGATTATGTTCTAAGTTTAAAGACTCGTTGATATCTTGGGAAGGCCTGATTATGCGCATGGTTTTGAGTTTAAAGACTCGGGCGCACTTGAGATCCAGCAGATTGATGTGACTTGTGAATTATTGTTGATTTCCGATGTTTTCGGATATGTTGGGCAATGGCTCGGTTTATGTGGTTTTGATGGATTTTGGGCTGAGGCCCTGTGTTTATGTGGTTTTGATGGTTTTCATGGTTTTGGGCTGAGGCCCTGTGTTTATGTCTGCGGGCTAAGACCCGAAGATTAAGAAAAGGAAAATGATTTTGATTTTCATACACGGTTTTCTTATGTTGGAAATGAAATGGATTGCAAAACGATTTTCGAATGCATGCATTGGTTTTACGTGGAGGGTAGAAACGTCTTCTGTAACTATTTTATAAACTGAATTAGTTTGTCCACTCACACCTTTTGTGTTTTTATTGACCCTCTAGGTCGTGGCGCGTTGATTGAGGCGGATCGAGAGGCGGAGGCATGAGTAAGCACGTGTGTGGCTGTCCCTGGTTTGGCAAGTACTGAGGGTAATTCGGGAACTTCAGTCGACTTGCCAGATGGGAGCAGGACCGGGCACGGTTTCAATGTCCCTTCGGGGGTGGTCCTGTCAATTTCGACCAAACACCTAATTTTTTCTTCTTACCAATCGGCTGCCACATGAAGAAGGAAATTACGGTTTTCTTTTTTAGAATGGAGGCTACTCATGCTCCATTTTAATATGGAGCTAAATTCTGGCCCTCATATTTCCTACTTCAACATCAAGTTAAGCCCAAAGTTGGTGATCTCTTACTTCAACTGGTGAATTATCCTACATCCAACACATCAATTGCACAAAAAAAAATTCAAGACAAAATGGAGTCCTACTCCTACAAAAAGGTTTATCATAACCACAATACAAATTACATCTCTTAGGATTCCCTGAATTCCTGAGTGATATGGGGACATTTGTGGAACAATAAATCACTGGAAAATTATACAGATGTCACGTGGCTCATAACTCTAATAATGTCGATATTACCCTTAGTATAGACGACAACGGCATCACACGATCTCCGCATTAATTAATATTTTTATCAATTAAATATATTAATTAATCAAATCAATGCCAATAATAAATAACCTCTTCGCGAGTTATTTACAATTTTTTATATAGTTAATAATAGTGATTTCTCTCAGTAGAATCACCTATTAAATACTATTTCTTTCCACCAATCAGACGCTCCAATAACCCTCAAGACTTCACTATAAATAGAAGGCATCATCTCACTTCTAGAGGTAATTCAAAACTCATACTGAAACTCTGCCGGTTTATTCTCTCGATTAAACTAACTTTGGCATCGGAGTGTTCTTGGTTGAACCACCCCCTTGGGCTTCAACCTTAACCCCATTTGTTTCTTGTTATTGTGTGTAGGGATCAAGAAGGAATTCTACAAGTCCGGACGATTTCTGCATCAACAAAACCAAACCCCAACTATCACTGTGATATGAGTTAAAGTTGGAACCAACATCAATTATCATCAAACCCAAGTGTTTGGTGTTCATAAATAAATCTAGATCAGAGAAAGAGAAATTGAGCTGCTTGTAAGCCGAGAAAATTCACTTATTTTGAAAGAAAACAACAGAATTTCCATATAGTAACAAAATCAAGAGAATTAACATAAGCATGAATTAACTAAACCGAAAACCTTACTCATACAAATCACAACCCATCAAGTAAAACCATCATATAGACATCAAACAAAACAACAAATACCTTATTATGGACACACGCAGATACCATGTGAGTTGCTATTCGAGTTGCTATCCTAGCAGAAGTAGAATCAGTTTCCTTAATTTCTTCAAACTCAGCTTAGCGAACAATAAGGGGAAGTTAGAAACAAACAATAGTAAAAATAAAAACGTATAAGGAACAATGCCAACTAAACAAACAATCAGCTTCCTTATAACCGCATATTCCAAATGTGGTTTTATTTCTAGTGCATCTAAATGTTTCAATTAGGTTGTTCAGCCTGATCTAGTTACATCGAATTCATTTATATGCTCATATAAATGACACGGTCTCACCAAAGATGTAACGACCCGTCCCGAATTCCAGGATTAGACTAGTGACTAATGAAGGATTAGTCAGAGTAATCAGTGATTAGTTGTGTGAAATCGGACGGACAGTGTAAAATGACCGTTTTGCCCCTAATCGTGGTTAAAATGTTGACTTTTGACTCGGGCAGTCAAACGTATGAGGACCGATGACCATGACGTAGATCAGGATGTCACGAGTCCGTAGACAAGCGGCACGTCGAAATCGGATGTCGGACGGACAAGTTATATTCAAGGGATCACAATCGGGGAATTACGTCTCGGGATCTGAATAAAATATTAATTAATTTTGATTGGGAGATTAGTTAATTATGGGGCCCTTGGATGAGTGACAAGTGTCACTCATCCCATTGGTGACTTCCCCTAAAAAGTGGATCTAAGTATTATAATATTATTATTTATTATTTTATATTTTCCCTCTCATTTCTCTTTCTTCTTCACGGTGCACGACTCCTTCATCCTCTTCATCTTTTTCTTCTTAAAACCGTGAACCCTTCCCACACACTAAACCTCTAATCTTCATCAATATCTTGTGAGCCATGAATGAAAATGAATGGGAGTGAGAGAAAGGACTGAGTCGTGGGGGTGGAGGCTGTCGGGGTGGGCCGTCGTGGATGGTGGCCGTGAGCCCTGTTTTGGGCCAAAGTGGGTTGGTTTGGGCTTTGATGGCTGTTGGACGTTCGGGAGTGTTGGATGATGCACCAGAGGTCGAGACGACTGTGGCGGTGGCCATCGTGGTGCACACGGCGATCAATGGAGGTAAGAACCCGAAAAATGGTTTTATGTTCAAATATTGGAATTCGATTTTGAGCGTGTATGAGACTATTCCATTAATTGGGTTATGTTTCTAGTGGTCTTGTGGATCTAGTGGGATGAAAATAGGGGACTGGGGCGGTTTGTGATGGCCGGAAACGGACGTGGAAACTTGGCCGTACTATTCGAGCTTCAAAGGTATACTTCCTGTTTCGATTCCATTGTTTTGAATCCATAGATAGATTAGGGTCAATTAGGAGAAGCTATATGAGCTATCGGGATAAAAATGGTAGAGGATTGAAGGAGAACCGATCTCACCAGTCTCGTCCAGTCGAGAACTAGTGAACCGGTTCAGACCCGGTTTGCTGGATGTAAGAGATGACTTTGTGCAGGGCGTGTGGGCTTCACGCGCAGCCCCTTTGGGTGAAGCGTGGGGGCCTGTGAAGCATGGTTTGGGAATGTGTTCAACATGACCTTTATGCTATTCGATGTAACGAACATTTTGGGACTAGTTTCGTGTCGATCAGACATCGTCTCAATATAGTTGGGGATGTTCGAAGGTTTACGATCGAGTTTAAAAATAGTTAAAAATTCGGGAAAATTACGGGGCTTCAATGAGAGGTTAATGAGGTAGTTAGTAACCTTTTAGTATGATTTGGACAGGTTTGGGAGTCCCAGTGAAGGTGATTAGCCTGGGGAGGCTTACGGCACGCAAATCGAGGCGGTAGCATAGGACGGTCTGTGAGTGGACCTTGATTTCTAAACTGTGATGCATGCATAAATGTTTTATATGTTTTATAGATATGATTTCTATCATGATGATTATGGTTTGGTGATTTACATGATTTCACGTATTTCGCGGAAATTTACGTATTTGAACGTATATCGTGGATTATGGTTTTTGCACTGATTATACGTGCTTATGGTTTCGGTAATGGTTTAATAAAATGGTTTTGGATTTGAAAAGGTAAACTCGGGCATGAGATCCATTTATTTTGGAATCCCCTTACATGAAGTCCAATTAGTTATGTTATCACGCCAAAGGCCCAATTAGATCTTGAATTGATTTCGGATTTGAAAATATGGAATCGGGCATGAGACCCATTTGATAAGCACATATTTCATCACCTTTTCATCTCAATTTCCTTTTCATTTTACTTTGTTATATCCTTAATCTTACAATTTCTAACTTTTTTTAATGTTTTGAGGTACCAACCCAAAAATGTGTAGTAAAGAGGTTAAATTGGAGCAAAACCACACAAGCTATCAAGAATGGGCCAAGACTTATAAAGATTGGATCAAGATTCATCAAGATGGGTCAACACTATGTCCATATGTACAAGAAGGCTCAAGATTATGCCAAGATTCGTTTTTGGAAAAGCCCAAAAGAAGAAGTGGATTAAAAGTTACAAAGCAGAAATCTGCCTGTGCATATTATACTACTTCCACGGACCATTGTGAACGCCTCAGATAGAATCAGAATGTGCGTAAGGTATGGTTGGAAAGCTCTAGAAGTCTAGTTTCCAATGGTTCAAGAATTACTCAAATCGGAGTCCTACAACCACGGTAATTCCTGTTTTGGTGAGGCATAGTCAGTTTGCGCGGGAATGATTACTTGTTCTACTAGGAATTGAAGCCTTTCACGTTTTCCAGCTGTTCCATCTTCTAAAATTCCAGCAAGCAACCCAAATTCCAAGCAAATTAAGGAGAAGAATTTCCCCTTTTTAATTAGGATTTGTTTTCCCTTTTTAAATTAGGAGCTTTTATTACCTTTTTGATTAAGTTTTGTATTTATTCTTTCATTAGAATTTAGAATACCTTTTACCTTTAGGACTTTTATATAATTAGTTTAATCCCTTTTCTTTTAGAATTAAATTGTGGTCTCCTATTTATTTGGGGATTAATTTTGTCCTATAAATATGGAGGCTTAGGTTATTTGTAAAGGGTCGCTCATTATTTACACCAAATCTTTGCTTAAACCAATTTTTCCTTTTTAATAAATTCGAGATTTCTTGTACAAAAATAAACTACACCATCCTCCATAATTCAACAATCCTCCATTGACATATAAGGCGTATTCCTGAGTGTCTCACCAAGAGTGTCGAACCACCTAGCATTTATAGGGCGTATTCCCAAGGATTCAAAGTGTAACTCAACCTCTTAACCCCGTAGTTTTCTCTTTGTACTTGAATATCGTGTTTATTGTATTGATCATTAATTTTATTATGGTTCTATATTTTGTATTGATTTCAATAATCTTCCATGCTATGTTTATGCTTAATGCGTGATTAGATATATGGCGTATTCCCGAGTCTAGATCATTGAAAGTGTATAGGGCGTATTCCCGAGCATGTACTTAAGCTAATGTACGTGCATTTCATTAAACTAAGGTTTTGGAATTTCGTTGATTATGGAAATTGGTATGATTTATGAATAAGTTAGGTTAAAGATGAGTTGGCCATGTAAATATTAGATTAGATTAGTCTAGGTTTAGTTTAATTACTTAGAACTTTAAAAATCAATCTTAACCCCTAATTAACGAATCAAACGACAATCATGCTTAGGTACACTCAATCCCCGGTCCAGAACGATCCCTAATTACCAATGCTACAATCTACAAAAAAGGGATTTTAATTGCGTACGTTTCCTTAAGTGTTGAGTGTGACTTTATGTTTACTTTAATGCTTAGTTTTTGCGTATCACCATTTGATTTACGAACTCTCGGACTTGAAGTCCATTTCATTTAATAAGGCATCGGGTCGGAGACCCAGTCGGTTTACGTATCGGGCTCAAGGCCCAGTTGATTTACGAATCAGGCTCGAGGCCCAGTTGGGTTACGTAATCGGGCACAAGGCCCATTTGGTTTACGAAATCGGGCACGAGGCCCAGTTGGTTTACGAATCAGGCTGGAGGCTCAGTTGGTTTATGAATTCGGGCTTGGGGCCCAGTTATGGTTTACGATTGTGATTTTGGGTCAGGGACCCATAAATAGATTTCTGGTTTCATGACGGTTTATGGGGACCGGACATGGATCCTTTGAAAAGTTTGAAAGGTTTTGAGAATGATTACAAAATGGTTTTTCACATACCATCCTATATATTATGGATTGTCTCCTCCAGGGAGGGTCTTTGGATTGGGTGGACTCCGGAATAGTCACGAAGCACTAACTGAGTGGAGTCGCCCACGTTGGGTACCTTACTCTCAAGAAGGCTTATGGATTCTAACCCCCAGGAAGGGTCATTGATCTGCGGACATTGACTTGGGTGGACTCTGGGGAGACTTGGGATTTGAGGCCCCGGGTAGCACGCTTGTAGCTTTGGAAACTGTGACAGGATTGGTTATATGATATATATTAGTAAACACGATATCCTGGATTTGGTGTTTTGTGAATAATAAATGGATTTGGGCAATGACCCACCTACTAGGATTTATGTTTTGGGCTGAGTTCCCACATATGGTTGAAATGAATTATGGATTTCTGTAATTGGTTTTGGGTAAGGACCCGTATGATTTGGATTATGGAATTTGGGCTGAGACCCTAATAATGGTTATTTGAACATTTGATTCGATAAATGGTTTTCATATGGATGCATGCTTTTTAGTGAAGGGCGTAAATATCTTTATGAAATGCGTTTTTATGAATTTATTGTTTTTCGTCCACTCACAGACTTTTTTGGTTTTTAATGCCTTTCATGACAGGACCCACCCCCAATCCCCCAGAATTAAGGGCCAACTCATGTTCCCGTTTAACTTACGTATAACACGTAGGCTAAACCAACGTTCAACCTTCGTGTGACACATAAGTCGTACAAGGGACTCTCGATCTGACTGTCCTGAAAGTGTCCAAATTTCCCAAAGTGTGCCGAATCTACTGTGGATCGCGGGTGTGATGTCTTCGTCCCTCTCGACCAACAGCCCGCACTGCAACAACCTGGAGGGTAGCGAAAACACGAAGAGACTGTGAGTGGAAAAAAATAATATGTAGGTTTAAAAACAATTCATAAAACAAATAAATTTAAACCCTCCAATTTAAAACCAATTCATGCATATCAAATTTATGTTATAAAACCATTCAGTATTCCGCCTAAGTAAACCATGTAAGAAAAATCGAACACAAATTCCTTTTTCTCAAATCCCGGGCCTCAGCCCAAAACATCGGACAACTTTATTCAAAACCATCATCATCACGTCCCATTGAAAACCAAAACACATTTGAAGCCACATTTCCATTCCTCGAACCTGCTGGATATATCCGAGTCTTTAAACTCAATCCAGGCCTCAGTATAATCCGAGTCTTTAAACTCAATAGGCCTACGGGGGAAAATCAATATTCGAGTCTTTAAACTCCTGAGTCTTTAAACTCAATCCGGGTCTGCCCCTATCATATCATATCCGGGTCTTCAAACCCAATAACCAGATCCAGCAACTCCAATCAAAATCATTTGCAAACCGTTTTCCATTTCCGAATCTGAATCTGCAATCTCATCAAGATCCCGAATCCAAACCCAGAACTCATGTCCATATCCATTTCCAAATCTGAGTCCGAAACCATCATTCCGTAAGCCAGCATCCGGAATAACCATTCCGAACCCAAACCCGGAATTCCACTTTCAAGTTCTCAACCGAATCCAGAATCGTCATTCTAGAATCCAATTCCAAAACCCGAAAACACGTTTCTTAAAACCACTTTTGAGCTGAGCCGCTAAGCCCGAAGTCATTTTCCGAAATCCATTTTAAATCATTGATATTAAATCATATCTCAAATCCCGACATCAAATCATTAAAACCAGGTTCAAATCACAATATCCATCGACTTATCGTAAAACGTAAATTTTCGTAATTTCCTCGAAAACGTGTAAAACCATAAATCATCAAGATCAGAAATCAAATCATAGCTTCCGGCCATCTCCCATCCTGTTTTTGACTCCAAACAGTTTCTGAAACCTCCAAGAACTAATATTTGATCGTTGAAACCACAAAACAACCGTTAAATCTCAAAACACCATATTTTGAATTTAAACTGCAAATTTTTGAGACTCTGCCTTACCTCCATAATGCTTCCTTCACCCTACACACTCGCGTCCAAAGGTCAATATGCTCACTGAACTCCACCACAGACCAAGGTTTTCGATGGGTTTGATCGATTTCGGTCCAGTCGTTCACGGCGTGCCTCCCATGTTTTCTATGCTTCTCCCGTCTCACACACACTCTGCACTAGGTCCCCCCTTAGACAAACGCACAAATAGTCACAACAAACCTCCTGATCTCTCACTTCATCATCAAAACTCACAAACACGACTCACTCACTGAAAGGATCGATTAGTTTGCTGCCTCTGTTTTTCTCTCAGTTGAACGGTTAAACCGTTTAAACACACCCGTATGAATTGGCTAGAAGCCACTCGAGGCTGGCCAGGTGTCCTCTAGCCAGTGGTTCAGCCAAAAATATCAAATTACTCAAGCCCACTTGTTCATATCCGATTGCTCACAATGTTTAAACTGCCAAAAGAGCATTTTGCCCCTCTACTGTCCAAATTACCGTTTTGCCCTTCGTATGTCTTAAATCATAACTCTATTTCCCGAACTCCAAATGACACATGCCGCCTGTCGTTGTAATCAGGGGATCGAGACCTACGTAATGGTCCTCGAAATACGTGAAATTGACGCGACGTTCAAAAAGTCGACAAACTGCCCCTAATTTATCAAATTTACCAAATCTCCCTTAAACTTCCGAATGTCATAACTTCCTACTCGGATGTCGGAATCAGACGTGCCACCTGTCTATGAACTCGTGATGTCCCGAACTACGTCACGGTCATTGGTCAAAGTCCATTTGACCGCCCGAACTAAAAGTCAATATTTTTACCCATTCCAAGGGCAAAATCGTCATTTTTGCACCGTCCGTCCGAAATCGTCCAACTAGATACTGATTAACCTCCCTAATCCGTCATCAATCACTAAGCAAATCCCAATTTGTGGGACTGGTCGTTACACTTCAGATTGATCACGGATGAGGACTGTAGCAGAGACCGAGACATCACACTTCTCCACCGAATCCTGGTGCGCTCTTGAAGCCGGTCGAGCTAAAGGTTTGAATTTTTCCTTGTCTGACACTTTTTGTCAGACGAGATCATGACACATCCCATGTTAATCCCAGGGGGATTAGGATGGGTTGTAACAAGTGGTATCAGAGCATGTTTGCTCTTGTGGTTCACGTAGGTCGAGAATGTGATGTCTCTATGGGCTACAGTTCGTTATCAACCTGATAGTTAAGATGCCGGTGTGTTAGTTAGTAGGAATGTATCGAGGATCGTTCTCGTCTGGAACTTGATGCCTGGGGTTGTCATAGTTCTGTCGTGGTTGGTAGTGTGGGACCCTACCGAGGGATAAACAAAATAGTACTTTGATGTTTTAACCGTCCCCACGGTTATGTCGGGATCGTCTCTCACGATATCGTAGGATCGGATATGACGATAGGATGGAGTTGTGACCATTAGATGGTCAGGTTGTATTAAGTTGTGAATAGTATTACTGGGAGCAGCTGGGTTCGGGGAATCCTAGTTGAGCTGATGGTAGGATTGGATTTGACGTCCATATGATGTCAGAATCGCAGGGTCGGTCAGATTGTGGATTATACTGCCTTTTGCAGTTGGTTTCAAAGGAACCCTAGGGTGTGATTATGGAACCCTAAAGCATGTTGGATGGTCTAGAAAGGTGAACCGAAGTGGTGATTGATAGGTTAGAGGATATGTGTACAACGGAGTTAGTTGATGGCCTTTGTAGGAAACCCTAGTGTTTGTTGTATGGTTCGGAAATGTGAGTAGGTGAGTGTTTTAGTTCTAGCTACTTTTTAGAGCCGAGATTATCGATCGGTCGTGTCATGTCAGCTTTAGTGATGGGACTGCACTCTGCAGTCGAGGTTACATTAATCGGTTAGACCTAGTTGGTTGTCATACTACTTTAGTTGTGATGGATAATTGGTGCAGTTGAGGTCATGGACGACCTAGTAGACGACATTGTTGAGTCGAGTTAAGATTGGCTAGAGATTGGTTGGATAGCATACCAGGGTTGGGACTTGTCGATGGAATCCCGGAGTGGGGACACGAAGTAGTTAGTACGGGTAGTTGATTCTGTTGGATAAGGAGTGTCGATAGCAGTGTCTGGTGGTTGGGTCTGCACGAGTTGTGGCAGGCACTACTATCGAGAGTGGTTGTAGTTGTGGTTGTTGTGAATCGAGGGAAGCAGAGTTTCTCCAACTTGAGCCAAGGTGCGGGGTCGTTGTTCGATATGAGCAAAGATCCATGGTTGTCTGATTTGCACACGGTGTCCTAGTGCTAGTCCTGGTGCTGGTGATTGTGATTATGATGACGATGAGTCACGAGTCGGGATGTAACTCCGTCGAGATGGGCATATGTCGGTATCTGTGGTCCGGCAGTTGATCTCAGTTAGAGTTGGACTGGACGAGATCTAGCAGGGATTGAGGCGTGAGGATCGAGTAGTAATGGACCACATCCTTTTGGATGTACATAAACGGTATAAGTCGATAGGCGAACTTGGTAGTGGGTTAGACTGGTTACGAACACGTGGTTGATGTCCGAGTGTGGTTGTTCTGACATGGTTGGAACTTCGGAATCGAGAGGGGTTGTGTTTGAGGCGACGAGGAGAGTGCTTGATTCCGTATTAGTAATGGGTATCTTCGAAGTCATTTAGGGTGACTTCTCATGTTCTTCCATGGCAGATAATATCTGTTGTCACCAGTACGTTGATCGTGTATTGGTGGGTAGACCCGTGATTTGTTTTGGGTCATCAAGAGGAGTTGGGTATTTCGAAGTTAGGTGAACGAGATTTCTCATTTTCTGCTTGGTGGCAGACAATGTTGGGTTACATGGCATGGTAAGTGCAGTAAGTTTTCTTTGCATTCACGTAGGATGAATTTTGATGTCACCATATTGGATCATCCTTGGTTTTCCCTAGGTGGGATGACGAGGATCGATATGAGGTAATTAAAAAGGGCCCACAGTCTCGACTTGTCTCATCGTTGACTAATCTGTTTAGATGTGGGAATTGGTTAAGGAGTGATGTGACTAACGAAGGATTCAAGAGGGTGTAAGACCCTATGATCAGATTTCAGGTGGATAGCAAGCTGAGGGAGAACATGTGTGGATCCTAGGTGGATCAGGATTGTGATGTTGTGGACTTTGGGCATTGTCACGATCTAGGATCGTGATGTTAATGGTCGGGTGACGTGTGATGGATCTGGATCATGATCTTGATAATCAGGTTAAGTGGAGAGTTTATTGCCCTGTCTTGAATATTTGAGTATGAAGATGTTGGGACTGAACTTCTTTTCGAGGTTAATCTCGTATGGTGTATTAATCGAACGAGTAGGTGTCCGACTTTGGTCATCCTTAGATGTGTGGATGGTGGGATTGGCTTCCCTATGAAGTCAATCGAATGTAATGTGTTAATCGAGTAAGCGGGTAACCGATAGGTTCAGAGTTGGTGCGTCTCGGTAGACGTGGGTAAGATTGGATGCTCTTTTGGCATGAATGGATATGCCTTGGTAGGCATGAGTCGGATTGGTATGTGTTGGATAACGTGATTAGGAGTAGACGTATTGATGCTAGTCGGGTGACCGTGGAAGTCGAAATGGATGATGGGTTGGAGTTTTTGATCTGTCTAGTACTGGATTGGACAAATAGACTCCAGAGTTGAAACGTGATTGGCTACGATCTAGGTTGTAGGCTGGTTAGTGGATGGATGTACGTACGTTGTATGTTGTTCGAGGAACATTACGGGACAGATTTGTGGTGCTTGGTGACGGTATATGGGATATACCAGGGGTACGTTGGTGAGTGTGTTGGTAGTCGGCTTAGTCTCGATACCATTAGATTAGTTGAGGACGTGAACTAGACATTGGATACTGTGCACTAGGTCAGGGTGTTTCTGATGGGTCCAGCTACGCATAGGTCGAGTGAGATGTTGGTAAATGTGTACTCAGGTTGAGTGAGTTGGTGGTTAGTGTAACCACAAGTAAGTATAGTGTCAGTTTTCGACTGGCGACTGTCAAGTGGTGATAGTTTGGCTAGATGTGTCAACGTGGATCGATGAGTGAGATTTGGTGACTCCTAGTGGGAGCAGACGTCAGGACAGATTGGTGATTGAGGAAGGAACCATCAAGTTGTTTGTGTCAGCGTAATGGTAGAACTATCAAGTGATCACTCGACGTGTTCGAGTGTAGTCGATGCGAAGTGAGTGTTGGTGAAACGTCTGGGTGCAGACAAGTTTTTTGCAGGTTAGTGGGTGTACAAGTGTACATTTGATGTGAGGTCGATTTTGCTTTCCACGAGGTGGTTGTGGAATCGAAATTGTTGGAATTTCGTGGACGAAATTATTTAAGGAAGGAAGGTTGTAACGACCCGTCCCGAATTCTGGGATTAGATTAGTGACTAATGAATGATTAGTGAGAGTAATTGGTGATTAGTTGAGTGAAATAAGACAGATGGTGTAAAATGACCGTTTTGCTCCCGGTCATGGGCAAAATTTTGACTTTTGACTCGAGAAGTCAAAAGTACAAGGACCGATGACTGTGACGTAGATCGGGACGTCACGAGTCCGTAGACTATCGGCATGTCGAAATCGGACGTCAGACGGACAAGTTATGGTCACGGGATCGTAATCTGGGAATTACGTCTCGGGATCCAAATAAAATATTAATTCATTATGATTAGGGGATTAGTTAAATTTGGGACCCTTGGATGAGTGACAAGTGTCACTCATCCCATTGGTGACTTCCCCTAAAAAGTGGATCTAAGTATTATAATATTATTATTTATTATTTTATATTTTCCCTCTCATTTCTCTTTCTTCTTCACCTTGCACGACTCCTTCATCCTCTTCATCTTTTTCTTCTTAAAACCATGAACCCTTCCCACACACTAAACCTCTAATCTTCATCAATATCTTGTGAGCCATGAAGGAAAATTAATGGGAGTGAGAGAGAGGTCTGAGTCTTGGGGGTGGAGGCTGTCGGGCTGGACCGTCGTGGACGGTGGCCGTGAGCCCTGTTTTCGGCCAGAGTGGGTTGGTTTGGGCTTCAATGGCTGTTGGACGTTCTGGAGTGTTGGATGATGCACCAGAGGTCGAGACGACCGTGGCGGTGGCCACTGCGGTGAATGGAGGTAAGAACCCGAAAATGGTTTTATGTTCAAAAATTGGAATTCGATTTTGAGAGTGTATATGCATGTTCCCTTAATTGGGTTATGTTTCTGGTGGCCTTGTGGACCGAGTGGGATGGAAATCGGGGACTGGGACGGTTTGTGATGGCCGAAAACAGACGTGGAAACTTGGTCGTACTGTTCGAGCTTCAAAGGTATACTTCCTGTTTCGATTCCATTGTTTTGAATCCATAGATAGATTAGGGTCGATTAGGCGATGCTATAGGAGCTAACAGGATAAAAAATGGTAGAGGATTGAAGGAGAGCCGGTCTCTCCGGTCTGGTCCGGTCGAGAACCAATTAACCGGTTCAGACCCACTTTTCTGAAGGTAGGAGATGACACTGTGCAGGGAGCGTGGGGTTCACGCGCAGCCCCTTTGGGCGACACGTGGGGGCGCATGAAGCATGGTTCGGGAATTTTTTCAACATGACATTTAATCTATTCGATGTAACAAACATTTTGGGACTGGTTTCGTGTCGATCGGACATCGTCTCGATATAGTTCGGGATGTTCAAAGGTTTAGGATCGAGTTTAAAAAAAGTTTAAAATTCGGGAAAATTACTGGGCTTCACTGAGAGGTTAATGAGGTAATTAGTAACTCTCGAGTATGATTTGGGCAGGTTTGGGAGTCCCAGTGACGGTGATTAGCCCGGGAGGCTTACGACACGCAAATCGAGGGGCCAGCCTAGGACGGTCTGTGAGTGGACCTTGATTTCTAAACTGTGATGGATGCATAAATGTTTTATAGATATGATTTCTATCATGATGATTATGGATTGCTGATTTACGTGATTTCACGTATTTCGAGGTGATTTACGTATTTGCACATATATCAAGGATTATGGTTTTTGCACTGATTATACGTACTTATGGTTTCGGTAATGGTTTAATGAAATGGTTTTGGATTTGAAAAGGTAAACTCGGGCACGAGACCCATTTGTTTTGGAAACCCCCGGACGTGAAGTCCAATTAGTTATGTTATCAGGCTAGAGGCCCAATTAATTCGTGAATTGATTTCAGATTTGAAAATATGGAATCGGGGTTGACACCTATTTGATTTATGAACTCTTGGACTTGAAGTCCATTTGATTTAATAAGGCATCGGGCTGGAGGCTCAGTTGGTTTACGTATCGGGCTCGAGGCCCAGTTGATTTACTAATCGGGCTAGGGGCCTATTTGGTTTAAGAAATCGGACACGAGGCCCAGTTGGTTTACGAATCGGGCCGGAGGCGCAATTGGTTTATGAATTCGGGCGTAGGGCCCAGTTATGGTTTACGATTGTGATTTTGGGTCGGGGACCCATAAATGGATTTCTGGTTTCATGACGGTTTATGGGGACCAGGCATGGATCTATGGAAAGGTTTAAAAGGTTTTGAGAATGATTACAAAATGGTTTTTCACATACCATCCTTTATATTATGGATTGTCTCCTCCGGGTAGAGTTGTTGGCCTGGGTGGACCCCGGAGTAGTCACGGAGCACTAACTGAGTGGAATCACCCCCGTTGGGTACCTTACTCTCAGGAAGACTTATGGATTGTTACCCGCCTAGCAGGGTTATTGATCTGCGGACATTGACCTGGGTGGACCCTGGGGAGACTTGGTATTTGAGACCCCGGGTAGCACGCACGTAGCTTTGGAAACCGTGACAGGATTGGCTATATGATATATACTGGTAAACACGATTTCTTGGATTTGTGAAATGGTGTTTTGTGAATAATAAATGGATTTGGGCAATGACCCACATACTCAGATTTATGTTTTGGGTTGAAATGAGTTATGGATTTGTGTAAATGGTTTTAGGCAGGGGCTCGTATGATTTGGATTATGGAATTTGGGCTGAGACCCTAATAATGGTTATTTGAAATGCGTTTTAGTGAAGCTCATAAATATCTTTATGAAATGCGTTTTTATGAACTTATTGTTTTTCGTCCACTCACAATCTTTTCTGGTTTTTAATGCCCTTCAGGTTGATCACAGATGCGACTGTAGCAGAGACCGAGACATCACACTTCTCCACTGGATCCTGGCGCGATCTGGAAGCTGGTCGGGCTAGAGGTTTGAATTTTCCCTTGTCTGACACTTCGTGTCAGACGAGATCATGACACATCCCATGGTAATCCCGAGGGGATTGGGATGGGTTGTGACAAAAGAAGCTACTAAGATTTTTGAGAAAATGAACTCAACAACTAGTACTCAATTCATAAAATCGATAAAAACACAACAAAAATTCATGAACTCAAACCAAAACACAACAACCAATACTCAATTCATAAAATCGATCAAAACATCAAAGAACCCAATTCTGATTTTCTAAATCCCAAAACTCAATTTGAAAATTATCAATCATACTTCATAATGAAACTAATGAAATAACCAGAGCAATCCAATTATAATCAAATGAAGTTCACTCATTTGAGATTCCAAACAAATCATGATTACATCTCAAATTAGAATTCTTAAAAACTTTCATGCATAATTAAGATTTTTTTTGTTGTATAGTATTAACATAAATATGATCTTCACATGATCAATTATCAACGATTCTCCTCAATTCTAAACTCAATGGACATAGTCTAGAGAAAATTCATAAACCCATAACTGTATGAACCCACAACTGTATTTAGAATAAAAACTCGTCTAAGAAAATTGACCAGAAAAACTTCTGAAGATCTTTATCGCGGGCTGGTTCCAATCACTTTCGAATGATGAACGATGATAGATGACTGGAGAAACCTCTAGAGGCTGAATATGAAAAGAATGATGAACGATGATCTACATAGTCGGAGAAAGAGAGGATGATGAATGACGATGAACGATGATGAATGACGATGAACAATGGTAGACAATTAGAGGAAACAGAGTAAGAGAAGAGAAGAAAAACAAAGGCGTCGAAGGGCGATGAGAAGGAGTTGAAGAAGCAAAAAACATCGAGGTGTATATATCAATCAGAACGTGGAAGAAGAGAACCCTAGGGGTAGAATAGTATTTTAACTGTTCACATAAGAAGAGAGCGAAAAAAAAAGGGGAGTAAAACGGGTAAAACACTGTTAATGAACGGTGACACCTTACAGGCGCTTTAGTATATAGAAAATTATCAAAATTTCATAATTCGTAACGGGTTGTAACAATAATCTTTTAAGTAGTTGCACAACTAAATGATTGTATTCTATGTACGTACGTCATCATTTCAATCTAAAAAATCATGTTATTAAATGGGCATAAATACGACTAAGTAATAAAGCTCTTTTAATTTATTTTCTGATTTTTATTTTTCTGATTCGTTTCTATTTTTCAATATTTCATTCAATGATTTTTGTTTTCTTCATCAATTTTTTCTATTTTTTAATTTTTGCAATATACTTGTTTCTCGTTCGGCTGATTTGCCGAATTTTCGGGTATCCAATTCTTTTTTCTTTTATTAAATGAAAATTAAATAGTAAAAGGTCAAATTTTCGTTCATTGTTGGAACAAGATAATTAGAAAACGGATGAATTGGCAGCATTATAATTGTTTGTCGATCCTACTGCTATAAAGGCATTAATTTATGGAGACCTTTGACTTCCCACCTTTCCCTTCAACTTTTTGTTCAATGAAATTTAAATTTGGTGATATACTTATAATGAAGTTGATGAACATATCATGAAGAATAATATATGCTATGGACGCCACTTAAATAAACTCAATGTGAATAGAAGCTCTTTTTCATATCCTCCGTCCTTAGCTAGAAACTCAAATATTTTTGGAATCAACAATCATTATAATCTCAAAAATCATCTACTTAAAAAAATGCAACAAATTCTTTGTATAAATTTTTCCCTTTGATGTAGCCAACTTTAGCTTTCAATATCTATTTTTAATTTGTATTATTATTTCGAATACTTTCTATTTTGTAGTATTTGATTTTTACCTTCTTTTTTTTTTTTTGCCCTTTTTGGGGTGATATTTGATAGTGATAACGGTTAGACAATTAGGTTGTTATTGTACAGCGATAAAGTAAGTTAGTTAGGCTATTAGGGTGAGCTGTCATTGAGTAGGTTTGTTAGATAGCTACAAGGTATATATATTGTACGAAAGTCATGAGCACGATCAAGAGAGTTTATGAGAACCAATCCATATACACATTACAAAAGTCCCTTATCTTCTTCCTTCTACGATTCTTCTTCTTCTTCTTCTTCTTCATTTGATAACCATGGATTCTTTCATGGTATCATAGCTACCTGCTTAGCGCTGAGATTTTGGTTCCTATTCACCTTCCTGATTCTTGAGGCAACAATCAAAATCGATCCTCGAAGCTACTTTCCACTGCTTTCTTCCACACTTGATCTCGATCTTGGATCGTCTCTCTTCTGATCATTTTCTTCCTCACTTGCTCATCTGATCCATGAAGATAAGTTCTACTTCTGCTGTTTTCCTCCTTACTTGATCTCTTGATCTTAATCATGAATTGTCTTTCTTCTGACCTTCTTCTCAATCTCTGGAAATTTCTGCTATTCACTACCTTTTCTTTCTCTTTCTTGAGATCTTACTTTGGTAACTCGATCATAGAACGGAGTGAACGGTGTTATCAGTGCCTGAGTCGTTATTCCTTCTTGAATTCACGTTTTTCTGGTTTCTTGTTGAGTAAACACTGTGAATTTTGCGAAATCATAATTTTCCTAACTCATTATGTCAATCACTACGATGGAATTACTAAAACATGCTACTAATTTTGTTTTTGTAAAGTTAGATAACACGAATTATGTCTCCTGGAGTGTCAAGGTCAAAAGATTGTTGAAGAGTTTTCATCTGTTTGGTCATCTTGATGGTACTTCTCCTTGTCTAGTTTCTCCTAGTGAGATCTTCAGAAGTGGCTTGATGATGATCCTGCTTTGTTGAACATGCTGATTGCCACTGTATCTGAGGAAGCCTTTACAGAAATTCTGTAACGACCCATCCAGGAAGTCGGGATTAGATTAGTGGTTAATGATAGATTAACGATGATAATCGGTGATTAGTTGGATACTTTTGGACAGACAGTGCAGAATGACGATTTTGCCCCTAGAATGGGTAAAATGTTGACTTTTAGTTCAGGAGGTCAAATGGACTTTGAATGATGACTGTGGCGTATTTCGGGACGTCACGAGTCCGTAGACAGGTGGCACGTCCGATTCTGACATCCGAGGAGGAAGTTATGATGTTCGGAAGGTCGAGGCATTTCCGTAATTAGGATAAAAAGGGGGAAATTGTTGACTTTTTACGTGGCAAACATTTTTCACGCAATTCGAGGACCGTTAGGTAGATCTCGACGTCCTGAGTACAACGACAGGTGGCACGCCGTCATCGGACATCGGACGGATAAGATATGGGTCTAGGAAGTGAAGGGTAAAATGGTAATTTTAACATTTAGGGGCAAATCAGTCTTTTTACACCTTGGGAATTGTGTAACCGGATAGGGACACTTGGGCTGAGATTATTGGATATTTTTGAAGGCTGGACCACAGGCTGGGGGACACCTGGCTTATGTCTAGTGGATTCTAGCCAAGTCGGCCGTTCATTTTACAGGATTAAAATGTGTGGGTTAATCGTGCAATTGAGAAAACAGAGAGTCTGAGACAGTGAGCAATTGATCATCCCTCTGTGTGTGAGAGTCCTGTGAGGCTTTGTGATAGAGTGTGAGTGATCAGAAAGTATGGTGAGTGAATCTTGGTGAGAGTGGTGTGAGGAAAAGACTGAGAGGAAGTGAGAAACACTCAGAAAACAAAGAGGTCACCGTGCACGGCTGAGTGTTCGATTGACCAAACCAGTCATGTCTGGGTTTCTGGAGGTGATCAGAGGATTGAGGAGTGACTTGGGGACATGTTAGACTGTGGTGGAGGTCACAAAAGAAGGCTGGAAATAGGTAAGGTCTCTGGTCCCCTGTTTTTCCAGAAATGTTCAAATTGCAAGTCGTGAGGTTTAAAGACTGGTAGAGTGAGTTTGTTGACTCTGGCAACTTTAGGAAGTTACTATCAAGCTCAGGGACTCGAACCGGTGACTGGAAGGACGACTGGTGGCTGGAATCCGAAGGTCGACTTTTCTGAGTTTTTGGTTCGACTTTGGGAGCTATGGTTTAGGGCTTATTTCAAGATTTTATTAGGTGAATCAGTCACAAATTCAAGGACGAAGCTTAGGATAAACATAGGATTGCAAACGGCCTGAAAACGAGTGAAAACCGGCCTCGTGGCTCAGTTGGATCGAACCGGTCTGGACCGGTCTGAACTGAGTTGGCTGGAGGTTAACGATGATACTGTAGCAGGCACGTGGCTCCCACGCGCAGCCCCTTTGGGTGGCGCGTGAGGGCACCTGGAGCATGTTTTGGGGAAACGTTCAACACGGTTTTCACTCTAATCAATGTAACGAACATTTTAGGACAAGTTTCGAGGCGATCGGACACTGTATCGGGGTAGTTCTGAGTATTCGAAGGTTTAGGGGTTCGTTTAAATACGTTTAAAAATCCCAGAAAATTGGGGAAATTATGGTAAGCTTAAATGAAGTGTTTGTGACCCGGAATGGTGACTTTTGACAGGTCGGGATATTCCTGAGACGGCCGAGGAGCGTACGGGACGCGAGTGACGTGTTTCAGACCCTATGAGTGGACTGTTTGTTTTCTAACCGAGCATGCATAATTGTTTTACTTATTTGTTTATGTTTGGTATATGATTTTATGCTTTCGATGCATGATTTTATGTTTATGATTTCTATATTCTTGCTTTACTTGATTGCACGATTTCCAATATAAGTTATCGGATTTGCACGTACTTCGAGAATATGATTTCTGTTATGCTTTTGAGTATGGTTTCGGATGAATGATTTATGTTTATACGCATTCTATTTTACTAGTGATTTGTGTATATGATTTGAGAATTGAAGTGAAATTCGGGCGGAAGTCCCATTTCGATCAAACATGATTTCGATTTTCGAATATTTCCAGTTTGGCTTTGGTTTTCGGATTTCGATGCATTTTCTTATGCATGAAAAATGGTTTTGGGTTTAAAGACCCGGAAAAAGAGAAAACCCACTGGATCTGGTTTTGAGTTTAAAAACTCGGATTGATTGACTGGGGAGGGCCCTGGATTGAGATGTTTTGAGTTTATAGACTCGGTATATGTTTTGAGTTTAAAGACTCGGTGATTGTGATACCCCCCGAGGCCTGTGATTGTGTTTTGAGTTTAAAGACTCGTTGATATCCCGGGAAGTCCTGGTTATTGCGCATGGTTTTGAGTTTAAAGACTCGGGCGCACTTGAGATCCAGTAAACTTGTATGATTGATGCTTTTCACTGGTTTTTCAATGGTTTTCAAATGTTTTGGGCTGTGACCCGAATAACTTAGTTCTTATGGATTTAGGGCCGAGTGCCCGAACTTTTGTTTTGATTTCTGATGATTTCCGCACTTATTTTCATATTGTTTCAGATACTTGGTTATGCATGCATGTTTTCAAACGGAGGGTGAACCCTGGTTTATTTCGTAAATGGTTTTATAACTCTTATTTATTTTTGGTCCACTCACATTTTTAATGTTTTTAACACCCTCCAGGTCGTGGTGCTAGCGTCGGGGCTAACGTTGAGGCAGAGGCGGAGGCATAGAGTTTTTCCCGTTGCGCTTGTAGCCAGCTCTTAGTAGGCTTTTTATCTTATCTTGTACGGTACTATGCTCTGTGCTACTGTGGACTAGTTGTATTATAATTTCTCCCTGGTCTGGCAATGTGTATTTTCGTGGTTTTCGTATGGTTATTTTGGTCTTTTGATTTGGGTTGTTAGACGGGAGCAGGGTTCGTCTTGGTTATCGGGGTGATGATCGGGATGGGTCCTGTCAAATTATGTCATGTGACAAGGCTCGTGATGCTTGGCTCACACTCCAGGAACACTTCTTTTCTATGTCTAAGTCCAACTTGATGCAACTCAAGACTAATATGCAAACTATACAGAAAGGATCAGACTCTATTGAGAGATTTCTTGTCAAGATCCGAACTGCTAGACAACGATTAGCTAGTGCTAGCCTCGTTGTCACAAACAAGGATGTGATTCTGATTACTCTTAATGGACTACCAACAGAATATCAGGCTTTTAAGTCCCATATTCGAGTCCAGCCAGTCTCCATCACTTTGTCTGAGCTTCAGACTCTGCTAATTGCTGAAGAGTTGACCTCTCTAAGGTTAATACACACTTGACTACTCAATCCCCACTTCTCACTGCCATGGTTACCACTCAAGACTCCAATGCCTCTCAGTCTTCACCTTCTGTCACACCTCAGCATCCTCCATGGCAAGGCTCTATAATAACCAGGGGTATAATAACAACTGGAACTCCACCTGGTACGGCAGAAAAAATCGTGGCCATGGTAGGTCTAATGGCTATTGTGGTAGGAGAGACCGACCCTACTACAACAACAACTATAACAGCTCCTATCAAAATCAAGGCTATGGCATAACCAGTCATCACATAGGATCCAAAAGCTATAACCATGGCTGGTACAACACCAATCAAGGATATAACAATCCAGGTTATAATTCCAACTACAACAATGGTCACAGTTCGAGTCATTTTCCCAATTCTGACTCAGGTCTTCTTAGAGTTGCTCCCCAAATCTCCTCCATCATTTGCCAACTGTGCAAGCAATCAGGCCATGGTTGTAACGACCTGTCCCAAAGTTTTGGGATTAATTAAGATTAAATGAGGATTAGTGTCGCTAATCCGGAATTAGACGAGGATCATCGGACGTTCAGGGCGAATTTAGGATTTTGCCCCTGAACGAGGGCAAAAAGTTAACTGTTGACCCGGGAGGTCCGATGCCCGTGGTGACAGGACCCATCCCAATCCCATTGGGACCACCCGA
Source organism: Prinsepia uniflora (assembly GCA_032719365.1). Taxonomy (NCBI): domain Eukaryota; kingdom Viridiplantae; phylum Streptophyta; class Magnoliopsida; order Rosales; family Rosaceae; genus Prinsepia; species Prinsepia uniflora. The sequence continues at coordinate 30,377,944 of CM064867.1, read as the reverse complement.
AGATGTGTCATGCTCCCGTCTGACAACGACTCTAAACATACCAAAAATACCCTTAACCAAACTAAAGTATTTCAAATTAGATAAATAAATTTTAAAACATACAAATTCAAAGTTTAATGTCATCAGACCAATGATAGTACGAATACAAAATACGAGCACAATGCCAGGTTACAAAAACAGTGCTTAACCTACCCAACTGGGTGTACAAGTGCACAACGAAGTAATCTAAGCCTCGTACTCCGGATCCTCCTCTTCTACCTCAGTAGCACGACCTGGAGAGGTTAGTTAAATCATAAAGAGTGAGTGGGCCGAAAATAAAATAAGTTTTCAAAACTAATTTAATAATATAATATAGTCATAAGGTTTTACCCCTCCGTTTTCAAAACTTGCATGCATTGTATAAAACATAAGTAATCATACTATAATGTTAGGACTCGACCCTCCTCTGTCAGGTCCCGACTCATCTAGCACGATATTGTTCTCTTTGGGCCTCCTTACCGTTGCCCTCACGGTTTTGTTTTCGTGAGCTCACGATGCAACTTCCCAGGTGGTCACCCATCATGGAATTGCACTAGCCTCAACTCGCTTAACTTTGGGGTTCCAATCCCCCCCAAAGCCACTCGAGCTTCCAAAAGGCCTCGTTTAGACCAGAGTTGCGCAGCGGCCCACTATATCTAACACTATATTGTCCCCTCTGGGCGACCAAAGCCACACCCGCAGGGTTTTGTTCCGGGGAGCTCACGGTGCAACTTCCCAGTGGGTTATCCATCATGGGATTGCACCAGCCTCCACTCGCTTAACTTTGGAGTTCCCCAGGAATCCAAAGCCAGTGAGCTCCCAGAAGGTCTCGTGCTAGATAGGTGTGTACCTACACCTTTAAGGCACACCACCAATCCCTTCCCAGACCACTCCCCCCTCGCAGGAATGTGGGATCGTTCACCGTTCACTCCAGAATACAGGTCTTACAAGAACATAAAGCATAGAATCATATAATAACGGAATAGGGAAAACCATCATAATAGTACATTGTAAAACGAAACCCCGACACCCCCGATGCCTAAATAATGATGTCACGGTCCTACGGCTACGCGTGCCACTCAGGGTCTCAAATCCTGAAAAATACTTTAGGTTTACCAGCGTCCGGTATCCCGGATCGCTGCCCAAGGTAAAATCAAATGACTTCCTGAGAGTGAGTTACCCCACAGGGGTTGACTCATCTCAGTCAGTGCCCCGTGACTACTCTAGGGTCCACCTAGGCCAACGACAATCCCTGGAGGAGACAATAACAGAAAGGTCAGAACTTATAGTACAATAGTATTATAGTTACCCTGCATCCCCTGATAATCCCTGAAAACATTCCGTATATAATCCAAACGGGTCTCATGCCCAAAAAACCTTAATATATAATAAGCATCATAATATAATACCGATAATAGTCCCATCTTAATCATAAAGCAGAATAGTAAAACAGTTATGCATGCAATCCTTTAGAAATCAAATAGCCGCCCACTCACACACGGTCCTTACTGCTCAACCGACGTCCTAAACCTGTACAATTAGATCCAAAAAGTCACTATAGGACCCCACAAGTTCATCCCTAAAACCCTACAATAGAATCGGTCCGGTAACGTAGCTCGGGCACGCTTCTCTAGGCTTTAAACCCTATTTTGACCAACTTAACGATCTCTGATCGACACGAAACAACTGTCATTGGATCCGTATCGTGGAAACCTTGAAAATGATACCAGCCCCACCAAAAACACTCTTCACACAACCCCCGCCCCCCACGCACCTAGTCAACGCTGCTACAATAACTGATGGCGTCAGCATGATGTCACTGCTGACGTTAGCATGACGTCATCCCTCACAAGTGACAGATGACATGTGTCACTCCCTGGTTGCTCCCTGGTCTGACATGTCTGACATGATGATTTCATCATGATGTTACTGTTGACGTCAGCATGATGACATCATCACAACCATTCGATCGGGTCCTACCGAATTCCTGAAATTGGATCACCAATGACCCGCGGCCTAACCAGATTACAGTTTCTGTTTCCGGCCACCATTTTTTACGGGGTTTGTTCCTAGGGTTCGCCTAAGTCTACTCTACAGGTCTGTGACATCAAAAAACAGAAAGGAAGTCGAGATCTATACTTGTAACTCGAAGAAAACCTGCAACCTACTCCGGTCGTCTTCTCCATCACCTCAGCCCTTTTGCAGCTTCAAAAATTGTCTCTCCTAACTCGTACCATTCCTAGAACACGTCCCAACAAAAAGAAATGATTTATACATGTCAAAACCAAATGTTCAAAAACTGGTAAAAATAGAGTGGCTCTCGAGTTTGCTAGCGTATCTCCGCTGTGTCGCCGTCGTGGGTCGTCTCGTCTGTTTCTCAGTCGTCCTGATATCCTAATGGTCCTAGCCCAAAGTTGGTTCGAGGTGTAGAGGCGTGGGTTGAACGATTTGGGTTCCTGGATCAGTTTCTCCATCGCGGGTCTGGGGGTGGTGTTTCAGGGTTGCAGACAGAGAAGAAGAAAGATAGTGGTGGCTGATGATGAAGATGGCGTGTGGTGAGGATGGTGTGTTTGATCTGGTGGCTTGGGATGAAGCAAGTAGATGGGGAAGGTGGTCGGTGGTGTGTTTGTTCGAGATGGGGGGGTTGTGTGTTCTTCATGGGTGAGAAATGTGAGAGTGAGAGGGATATGAGTGTTCAGAATAAAAGGAAAAAGAAGATAGAATTGACGGTGCAGATTGAGGGATGGATAGAAAATGGACGGCTAGGGTGAAATGAGGGATAATAAAATATTTTAAATGGACCAATAGGGAAAGATCCATGTTTTGGGTAAAAGTAACCATGGGATGAGTGACAAGTGTCACTCATCCAAGGGTCCAGATTAAATCTAGTGCTAAATCAGATTTTAATATTTTAATATTATTTTAATTTCGTTTTCGGTTCGTAAATTTCGCCAAAATCGCTTCCAGGACCATAACTTTCTCGTACGAAGTCTGATTTCGATGTGCCGCCTGCCTACGGACTCGTGATATCCCGATATACGTCCTGGTCATGGGTCAAAGTCCTAATTATTTCCTAGGACAAAAGTCAACTTTTTCCCTCTGAGGGGCAAAATGGTTTTTTTGCAATAAAATAATATTTATGAAAGTTCGTCTCGTTACAACCTACCCACCTTACAAAAACATTTCGCCCTCGAAATTTACACAAATAAATACGGGTACTGATCCCTCATCAAGTCCTCGGGTTCCCACGTCGCTTCCTCTACGACATGGTTTCTCCATAGTACTTTCACCAACGGAATTGTCTTGTTCCGCAGAACTTTGTCCTTCCAATCCAGAATCTGCTCATCAAAGCTCAGGTAAGTCCTCAGTTCCAGTGGTTGATCTGGCAAGGTATATGAGTCGTCCCGTAGATACCTAAGTAGCATAGACACATGGAACATGTAGTGTACTCTATAAAGTTCTGGAGGTAACGCCAACCGATATGCCACCAGACTAATCTTTTCTGTAATCTCATACGGTCCAATGTAACGGGGACTCAATTTCCCCTGTCGTCCAAAACGGATGATTCCTTTCCACGAAGATAACTTCAAGAAGACAAAATCTCCGACCTCGAACTCCAAATCTTGAAACCGTTTATCCGCATAACTCTTTTGATGATCCTGGGCCGCCTTCAACCCTCCCTAATAACCCGGACTGTCTCTTGGGTCATTTCTCAAACCACATATGTTTAAACAACCATAATCATACAGGCCCCTGCCCAAAACCATTTACAGAAATCTAGAACATAATAAACATATATGGGATCTCAGCCCAAATCCATTTATCAATCATAAAACACAATTTCGCAAACCAATTGAAATCATGTTTATCAATATCATATAACCAAACTTGTCACAGTAATCTAGAGCTACGCGCGTGCTACCCGGGGTTTCAAAGCCAAAGTCTCCCCAGGGTCTACCCAGGTCAATGTCTGTAGATCAATGACCCTCCCTGGGGGTTATAATCCATAGTCTTTCTGAGAGTAAGGAACCCAACGGGGGCGACTCCACTCAGTTAGTGCTCCGTGACTACTCCGGGGTCCACCCAGGCCAACGACCCACCCCGGAGGAGACAATTCATATATAAAGGATGGTATACAAAAAACCATTTGAAATCATTCTTAAAACCTTTCAAGGGTTCATGCCGGCCCCCATAAGCCGTCATGAACCATAAAAACCTTTCAAAGGTTCATGTCGGTCCCTATAAACCATCATGAACCATAAATAACATTCAAGGGTTCATGCTGGTCCCCATAAACCGTCATGAACCAGAAATCCATTTATGCGTCCCCGACACGAAATCACAATCTTAAAACATAACTGGGCCCTAAGCCCGAATCGTAAACCAACCGGTCCTCGTTCCCGATTTCGTAAACCAAATGGGCCTCGTGCCCGATATCGTAAACCAAATGGGCCTCGTGCCCGATTTCATACCTAAATGGGCCTCGTGCCCGATACATAAGTCAACTGGGCCTCGAGCCCGATACGCAAACTAACTGGGCCTCTGGCCCGATACCTTGTAAAATCAAATGGACATCAAGTCCGAGAGTTCGTAAATCAAATGGTCTCGAACCCGAGTTTACCTTTTCAAATTCAAAACCATTTCATGAAATCATTTCCAAAACTATATGTACGGAAAACCAATGTAAATCCGAAAACCTCAATTTACATGCAAGCACGTAAATCGCCTCAAAATGCGTGAAACCAAGTAAATCAAAATCATCCAAATCATCATCATAGAATCATATCAATAAACCATATTTAAACATGTATCACAGTTTAGAAATCAAGGTCCACTCACAGACCGTCATAAGCTGCCGCCCAGATTTGCATACTGTAAGCCTCACCGGGCTAATCGTCGTCACCGGGACCTCCAAACCTGTCCAAATCGTAATAGAGAGTTAATAACTACTTAAATAACCCCTCACTAAAGCCCCGTAATTGCTGGAATTTTTACCTATTTTTAATCCCGATCCTAAACCTTCAGACATCCCAAACTATATCGAAACGATGTCCGATTGACACGAAACCAGTCCCAAAATGTTCATTACATCGAAAGGATGATTTCGTGCGTTGGAAGTTTTCCCATCGGACCACCCATGCACCCTCACGCGCTGCCCAAAGGGGCTGCACGTGGCAGCCACGTGCCAGAGCACTGTGCATCTTAAACCTTAGGCGAACCGGCCAGTCCGGTTCGATTCGGCAATCCGGTCCGGTCCGACCGGTGTGACTGGATCACCAATTTTCCTTCTTTATTTCAACATGATTCCATCCCTAATCAATCCTATTCTCTTCAGCACCTCCCTAGGAATCTAACTAGGTAATTAGAATGAAGAAAAACGGGGAAAACCCAATCCGTTCGATTTGAATCCTACGGCCCAACTTTCCCGATCACTCTCCCTCGACGTCCGGCCACTAGCCACCGTCCAAAGCTTCTCTAAACCATTCTAGCAACCCATTTATCACTATCCAAACATCCAAAATCGTCCAAGATGCCTAAGTCAAAAACATGGATTCAAAATAATAAACCGATTCACTTACCTCTCTCCACGGTGCACGACGGCTCGGCCGTTTCCTCGCCACCCTCAGCTTCAACAACCACTCTCTGTCTCCTCCTTGGGTTGGGTTAGGTGAGGGAAAGGATTGGGTGATGGTTTGAGAAGGAAAATGATAAGATCGGGTTTGGGTTTGGTTTTGCACGAACAAGGAATGATCGGTGCATGTATGGGAGGCAGTGAAATATTTGTGCAATAGTGAAATATTTGTGCAAGGAATGATCGGTCACTCATCCATTAGGCTAATTTAAAATATTTGGGGTCCACTTAATGCCAAAAGGCATTCGTTTCGTAATTTGTGCAATAGTGAAATTGAACTTCCGTGACCCATAACTTTCCCGTTCGAAGTCCGATTTCGGAGTACCACCTGTCTATGGATTCGTATTGACCCGATCCACGTAACGATCCTCGGCCCTTGGCCATCGGACCTCCCAGCTCAAAAGTCAACTATTAGCCCCTTTTAACAAAATTACCAAAATATCCATGAACTTCCGAACGTCATAACTTCTTACTCGAATGTCGAAATCGAACGTGCCATCTGTCTATGAACTCGTGACATCCCAAACTACGTCACAGTCATCGGCCAAAGTCCATTTTACCGCCAGAACGAAAAGTCAATGTTTTGCCCATTCTAAGGGTAAAATCGTCATTTTGCACCGTCCATCCGAAAGTACCCCACTAATCACCGATTAACCTCACTAATCCTTGATTAGTCACTAATCTAATCCTGGAATTCGGGACGGGTCGTTACAACCTTCCCTCCTTAATTAATTTCATCCTCGAAATTCCAACTATACTGATTCCACAACCACCTCGTGGAAAATAATTCGATCTCACAACACGTGTACACTAGTACACCAACTTACCAGAGTAATACTTATTCGCATCCAGACGTTCCACTAACACTCACGTCACATCGACTACACTCGACCACGTCGAGTGACAGAAATCACACGTTCCAAATCGACACCACTTGTCAAGTCTATGATTTCGCTGACACGAACAACTTGATGGTTCCTTCTCAAACACCAAACTATCCTAACGTCTGGTCCCACTAGGAGTCACCAAATCTCACTCATCGATCCACGTTGAAACATCCGACAAACTGTCACCACTTGACAGTCGTCTGTCGAAAAATGACACTAAACTTACTCGTGGCTACACTAACCACCAACTCTCTCAACCTGAGTACACATTTACCAACAATGCACTTGACCTGTGTGTAACTGGACGTATCAGAAACACTATGACCCAGTGCACAGTATCTAATGTCCAGTCAACGTCCTCGACTAATCCAATGGTATCGGAACTAAGCCGACTACCAGTACGTTCACCAACGTACCCAGGCTACATCCTATATACCGTCACCAGGAACCACAAGCATGCCTAGTATCGTACCCCGAACAACGTACAAGGCACATACATTGTAATGACCCGTCCCGAATATCAGGATTGAATATTAATTAATTATGAATTAGAATGACTAATTGGGGATTAGTTGAGTGAAATCGGACGAAACGTGCAAAATGACCGTTTTGCCCCTAGCGTGGGCAAAATGTTGACTTTTAGTTTGGGCGGTCAAATGGACTTTGGCTGGTGACTGTGACGTAGTTCAGGACGTCACGAGTTCGTAGACAGGTGGCACGTTCGATTCCGACATTCGTAGTGAAAGTTATGGCGTGCGGAAGTTGAGGGGTATTTTGATAATTTGGCATATTAGGGGCCAAATGTTGACTTTTTGATCGGGAGGTCCGATGGACGAGGGCCAAGGACCGTTATGTAGGTCTCGTCGATACGAATCCAACGACAGGCGGCATGCCGAAATCGGAGATTGGACGACGAAGTTATGGTCACGGAATCGGACTAGATTAACCGAACGAACCGGGAATAAAATAATATTTTAATATGAACAGTACCCGGTGACTGAACACACTTGGATGAGTGACAAGTGTCACTCATCCCCTAAAATCAGGCATGAAACCAGATCCCATGTTTTAGGGAAAACACAATTATGATGTTTAATTAATTAATTAATCCTAAATTATTCTTAATTCATCCCTTAACCCCCCTTTGTTCTTCAAACCGTGCAAATTGGGGGAATCTAATTGAGAGAATTCAGGTCCCTTTCACAACCAGTTTTGAGGGGAATTTGAGAGCTTTGAGTGATGGATTAAACTGGGATAAAACGAGGGATTGTTTGAGAGCTGAGGAATTGAATTTCGGATTTTGAGTTTTGGGAGGGAAAATCAAATTGGAAGAATTGAGCTGTGATGATCGAATTGGAGCTTGGAAATAGCTTCCTGAGGTTGAGACGAGTGGAACCAGATCAAAAACGAGTTGAATTGAGGCTTATTTGGCTCTGAACGGGTTTGGTAACAGTGAGAGAAATCGAGGCTGTGTCGTGATCTTGGAGCAATCAAACGGTGTAATTGATGTGGGGATTATGTTCCTGAGGATCCCACGATGCTTCTGGATCCATCAATTGAAGGAAAACGCTGGAGATTGACTGAACTCCATGGTTGCACAGTGACGAAGAATCGAGTTTGAGTCGTGGCGTTTGAGCCACGAATTGATGCAATTGAGTTGGGGAAAATACTTACCTGAGTCCATTGAAGCTTACTGGTGAATCAATTGAACGAAATCAAGAAGGTTTGATGGTTTTCGAAGGATGAACAGTGGCCGGATGTCCTTCGATTGATCATCTGTGATCGTGAGGAATGAGGTAATGTTTCATGGAATTATTGTTACAGAACTCTAATTGGACTTAAGTAGAAGCTAATTGATTGATCAATTGATGAATTCAGTGTCGAATTGATAGGATTGGAACCGGGTCTGATCGCGGGTTAAACGACCCGTTTACCAGACAAACGGGTGAGGGAGACAGCATTGTAGCTGGCGCGTGGGTTTCACGCGCAGCCACTCACGGCGGCGCATGGGGGCGCGTCCGGCCTAGTCTCAAGGTGAGGTCAACATGAATTTTGATCCTCTCAGTGTAACGAACATTTTGACGTTGATTTCGGTGAAATCGGATATTATTTCGATAATGTTCCGCGTATCCGAAGTTTTGTATTACGTTAAAAATACGTATTTAAATCCCGGAAAAATTGGAGAAAATTATATGTTGTATTTTGAGATGTTAGTAACCCTCTATAATGATTTTGGACAGGAGTCGTGATTTCCAGATTTTACGGAAAAACGTGCAGCTCGGAAACAGACCGTTTTGGACGGTGTGTGTGAGTGGACTTTGTTTTCTAACCGTGATGCATGCATATATGATTTTTATGCCTTATTATATGATTTTATATGCTTGGGCATGATTTGTGTTTCAATCCGGTAATTTCTCGGTTTTATGATTATTATATTATTATTTTGGGCGATTTTCGAGAAATTACGAAATTTAGTAAAACTGATGTTTGGACTTGGTTTATGAGTCCGGGATTGAAATTGATTGAAAATAATGTTTGGACTCGGATTATTGAGTCATGGAATGAAAGATGCTGTGGTGACTCGGGAATGAGTCGAGGGTCAATTTCGTGGATTTACGTGAAAATGGCAACGGAGGTTGCAACGCATGGATTTGCGTGATAATGTTATTTTGGGCATGAGAACCCAAGTGAATAGTGATTTTGACTCGAAATTGGAGTCATTTGTGAAATTGTGAAATTAATGATTTATTGGGATTTTATGATTATTTTAATCAGTCTTTCGGGCACGTTTTACGAGGAATGTGCAGATGATGTTTTGGGCTAGGCCCGGAGTCTAAATGATTTCTAAAATGATGTTTTGACTTAGTTGGTAAGTCAATGATGATTTCTGGATTATTCTATTGTTTTAAAAGGTGATTTTAAAGAAGTAAGTGTAAATTGTATTTTGGGCTTTGAGACCCAGTCGGGAATGACCTTGACTTGGTATGAAGTCAAGGTTTGATTGAAATGTTTTGGGATGTAATTCCCGGGATGGTTTTCATTGTGATTGTGATATTCCCAGACGGTCGGTACTTGGGGGGATTACCCAGACGACCGGAGCTTGGGGGATGTGATTGTAGGATCGGGAGTTGATCCTATGGTAGTCAGCTTCTCGGATGAGACTGAGCCTGGATGTACCACTCGGAGGTGTCTGAACCTGGGGATGTGTTCGCCCAGAGGTGACTGAGCCCGAGGGGGTTGAGCCCAGAGGTGTCTGTTCCCGAGAGAGTGACTGGATATTGGCCTACGCGTAGTGCAGCACTTGTGAGTAGTGCAGTTTGATTGATTGTGCACTTGTGAGTAGTGCAGATGTGATTGGTGATATTTTATGCACTTGTGAGTAGTGAGGATTGATTGGATTGATATATTTATTGTGCACTGGTGAGTAGTGCTGATTGGTATTGATTGTGATGATGTACTGGTATTGAGTACGAATTTTTGGTCTTTGTGGTCAGGTGATTATGTTTTCACATGTGTTGGCCTGAGAGCCGGGATTTGATTTTTTATAACATGAACTGATTTGGTGAACATGAGTTTTATGGACCATGGGAAAATATGTTTTGATTTTATCGGTCACTCATGTTTTACGATATGCATGCAAGTTTGTGAAAACCGGAGGGTAAGTTTGTATTTCGATAAATGTTTTTATAAGAGGTCATTTTTGTCCACTCACACCTTTTCTGTTTTGTGACCCTCCAGGCCGTGGTACGACGCTCGGGACTGATAGTGAGGCAGTGACAGCAGCAGAAATCCGCGCGAACATCCCTTGTCTGGCAAGCACTGAAGGGGAGTTTCGGACCTTTAGTTGACTTGTCAGACGGGAGCAGGACCGGGAACGGTTTTTGACGTCCAGTTGGGACGGGTCCTATCAAATTGGTATCAGAGCATTTGGTTCTTGATTTCTGTTGATACGTCATGCCTCCGAGTCGTGCGTCTCGTACACGGTCTGAAGATGGGAGGGGCGAGAGTAGTGTTAGTAAAGGCCCAGATATTGAGCGAGCTCGACGGTTGGGAGCCACTGTGTTTCGTGGTGATTCGGGACCAGATGGTGCCGAAGATTGGCTTACTCGATTGGAAAGGATTTTTGAGGTTATGATATGTCCCCTGGAGGACATGGTACCCTTAGCCACTTTTCTTTTGGATGGCTATGCTTACAGGTGGTGGCATAGTTTACAGTTGACTGGCTGGGATGCCCGTACCTTAGCATGGGATGCATTCCGAGAGCGATTTTTGGATCAGTTTTATCCTCGCTCATTTCGGAACGCTAAGGAGGTTGAGTTTCTCCAAATGCAGCAAGGGAATTGGTCAGTGGTCGATTATGAACAGCAATTTTTGCACTTATCTAGTTTCGCTCCTATGTATGGGGCTACTGAGGAGGATAAGTGTCGAAGGTTTGAGCAGGGATTGAGGAATGAGTTACGAGGTGCTGTAACTGTTGGCTCGTATTCCACCCTGAGGGAATTATCGGATGCTGCTATCCGAGTGGAGGCTACTATTTTACCTGTGCCAGAACAATCTTTGGGCTCTGGACGACGCCGAGAGCGTCAGGATACTGAACAGATGAGTCAGGAAACAACGAAGCGAGTTAGCCTTCATACTCTTGTGTCGCAATCCTCGGTAGGCGTTCATTCGGGTGGAACTTCAACCCAGTCGACAAGTAAGCGGCGTGGTGGGGCAAGTCGCCTCAGCACTGCCACTTGACACTTTTGTAGGAAACTTGGACATTTGCGAAGGAACTGCCCAGATCGACTTGACCGTAGGTCAGAATAATTGTATTGATACATGTTTTCGTGATACCTTGTAAATGGTTTGTATTGTCCATTTGTGTTGTAATATTGTATCAGGTGTTTTGGGTGTGTCGGACGACTGTGGGTCCGGATGGTTGTTTTTGTTAACAGTTTGGTTTGTAGATGGGCGTGTTGGGCCCAGAATAAACTTGACCCGGGGTGAATATTGGTGTTATCGTTTTGGGATCATCCTTGGTTTTCCCTAGGTGGATCGGGTTTGTGATGTCATGGACATTGGGCATTGTGACGATCTAGGATCGTGATGTTCATGGCCAGCTGACGTAGTGATGGATCTGGACCGTGATCCTGATGATCCAGTTGGGTAGAGAGTTTGTCACTCTTACTCCGGTATGTGAGTCGTAAATGACGGGACTGAACTTCTTTTCGAAGTGGAGCCCTTTGTGGTATATTACTCAAGTGAGTAGGTTTCCGAAGTGATCGGATTTTGTCAACCTTAACTGTGTGGTTGTTGGATTGGCTTCCTTATGAAGTCAACCGAGTATAATAAATGGGTAACCGATGGGTTCGGTTTTGGTGTGTCCGAGTAGACGTGAACGAGATTTCGGGTTTTGGAATCGAATTTCTGGGTGACGATTCAGGATTCGATTTTAGAACTTGAAAGTGGAATACTGGATTTGGGTGCGGAATGATTATTCCAAATGCTAGCTTACGGAATAATGATTTCGGATTAGGATTTGGACATGAATTAAAAATGTGATGTGTGGGTTCGGATTCGGGATTTCTTACGAAATTGCGGATTCGGATTTGGAATTGGAACTAGTTGATGGGTGGAGTTTCGATTTGTCTCTTGTTGGTTTGGGCAAATGGACTCCATTATTGGAACGTGTTTGGCTATGACCTAGGTGGTTGTAGTCTTGTCAATGGATAGATGTATGTACCTTGTTTATGGTTTGAGGTACGATACTTTGCAGACTTGGGGTGTCGGGTGACGGTATACGGGTTATACCAGTAGTACGTTGGTGAACATGTTAGTAGTCGGCGAGAGTTCGTAAATCAAATGGGCCTCGAGCCCGATATGCAAACTAACTGGGCCTCTGGCCCGATACCTTGTTAAATCAAATGGACATCAAGTCCGAGAGTTCGTAAATCAAATGGTCTTGAACCCAAGTTTACCTTTTCAAATTCAAAACCATTTCATGAAATCATTTCCAAAACTATAAGTACGAAAAACCAATGTAAATCCGAAAACCTCGATTTACATGCAAGCACGTAAATCGCCTCGAAATGCGTGAAACCAAGTAAATCAAAATCATCCAAATCATCATCATAGAATCATATCAATAAACCATATAAAATATTTATACATGCATCACAGTTTAGAAATCAAGGTCCACTCACAGACCGTCCTAAGTTGCTGCCCTGATTTGCGTGCCGTAAGCCTCACCGGGCTAATCGTCTTTACCGGGACCTCCAAACCTGTCCAAATCGTAATAGGGAGTTACTAACTACTTAAATAACCCCTCACTAAAGCCCCGTAACCTTCTGGAATTTTTAACTATTTTTAATCCCGATCCTAAACCTTCGGACGTCCCGAACTATATCGAAACGTTGTCCGATTGACACAAAACAAGTCCCAAAATGGTTGTTACATCGAATGGATGATTTCGTGTGTTTCCCCATCGGACCGGTCACGCGCCGCCGAAAGGGGCTGCGCGTGGGAGCCACGCGCCAGAGCATTGTGCATCTTCAACCTTGGGCGAACCGGTGGGTCCAGTTTGATTCTACAATCCAGTCCGGTCAGACCGGCGTGAACGGTTCACCAATTTTCCTTCCTTATTTCAAACCGATTCCATCCCTAATCAATCCTATTCTCTTCATCACCTCCCTAGGAATCTAACTAGATAATTTGAATGAAGAAAAACGTGGAAAACCCAATCCGTTCGATTTGAATCCCACGACCCAACTTTCCCGATCACTCTCCCTCGTCGTCCGGCCACCAGCCACCATCCAAACCTTCTCTAAACGATCCTAGCAACCTATTTATCACTATCCAAACATACAAAATCGTCCAGGAAGCCCAAATCAAAAACTTGGATTCAAAATCCTAAACCGATTCACTTAGCTCTCTCCACCGTGCACGACGGCTTGGCCGTTTCCTCGCCGTCCTCAGCTTCAACAGCTTCTCTCTGTCTCCTCCTGGATTGGGTCAGGTGAGGGAAAGGATTGGGTGATGTTTTGAGAGGGAAAATGATAAGATCGGGTTTGGGTTTGGTTTTGTACGAACAAGGAATGATCGATGCATGTATGGGAGGTAGTGAGCAATGGATGAGTGACACTTGTCACTCATCCATTGGGCTAATTTAAAATATATGGGGCCCACTTAATGCCAAAAGGCATTCTTTTCATAATTTGTGCAATAGTGAAATCGAACATCCGTGACCCATAACTTTCCCGTTCGAAGTCAGACTTCAGCGTACCACCTGTCAATGGATTTGTATCTACCCGATCTACGTAATGGTCCTCGGCCCTCGACCATCGGACCTCCCAGGTCAAAAGTCAACTATTAGCCCCTTTTAACTAAATTACCAAAATATCCATGAACTTCCGAATGTCATAACTTCTTACTCGAATGTCGGAATCGAACGTGCCATCTGTCTATGAACTCGTGACGTCCCAAACTACGTCATAGTCATCGGCCAATGTCCATTTGACAGCCAGAATGAAAAGTCAACGTTTTGCCCATTTTAGGGGTAAAATCGTCATTTTGCACCGTCCGTTCGAAAGTAGCCCTCTAATCTAATCTTGGAATTCAAGACGGTTCGTTGCACTCATCCAGATGTCGATGATCCTGGAGTGCCACGATCCACTGCCTAGGATGAGTGACTCCGAGAGGGAGCACATGCCCAGAAGTGAGAGATATGTTATGGTCTCGGAGAGGGTCTGAAGACAGGTCCTCCTAGACGTCGTAGATCCGAGGGGTAGACTCGGAGACGAGACCCGAGTAGTATGCATACTGTAGATATATCATGACGGGTTCTTAAGTGGGCATATGAGATGCTGAGGATGGGTTATATATATGTATATGATGTTTCACCGAGGTGGGTGTGGGCCTGAGACCCCATGTTTTATGATTTTGGATATTGGTTTTGGGCTGAGTTCCCATCCGATTGGGTTTACAGTTTGGGCTAAGGCCCTAATGCTGATTTAAGGAAGGAACTGGTTTTGGTTGTCGAACCATTTTATTGAGTCATGATTTAATTAAAGTAAATGGTTTAATAACTGGTTTTATAATGCATGCATCCTTTTACGTGAAGGGTATAAATGTTCTTTTACTGAAATGTTTTCCTAATAAATTTGTTGTTTTGTCTAGTCACAGCTTTTATGATATTTAATACCCTTCAGGTTGATAGCGGATATCGGCTGTAATAGAGATCGAGACATCACATGCCACCACCGATCCTAGCGTACTCTAATGGACCCCGAGCGGGTGAAGAGTTTATCCCTGGTCTGACACGCGGTGTCAAACGGGAGCAGGCACTTCCCACGATAATCCAAAGGAATTTGGGACGAGTCCTATCAATGGTGCCTTGGACTGAACACAAAGATCCTATTTAGCCAACTTACCACGTCCCACTGCACATCCTCAGGCTTACTCTGCTACATCTAATTTTGAGTTCACTGATCCCAATTTCTAGATTTCTGATATTGGTGCTACTCATCATATGACTTCCAGTGATGCCTCATTCTAGCCTGCTCAACCTTGCTCTTCTGGCTCATGTATCTCATTAGGTAATGGAGCTATTTTTCCAATCACCAAAACTGGTTCAATGAGGCTGCCTGTTTCTAAACACTTTTTCAATCTCGCTAGTGTTTGTCATGTTCCTCACTTACTGCATAATCTTCTGTCTGTGCACAAGCTTTGTGTTCAAACTAACTGAAAAATGCCATTTGATGCACATTATCTCCAAATACAGGACCAAAAGGGGAAGGTGCTCTCCAAAACTCCTAGTGTTGCAGGTCTGTATCCCCTTCCTATGCACTCACCATCTTCCTCTATTGGTTCCTCTGGTGCCGCTCTCTTGAGACAACAGGTTTCCTCCTCACTGTGGCACAACAGACTTGGACATCTAGCTAATCATATCCTAGCTGCCATGCTCAAACAGGCTCAGATTTCTCCTTCTTCTGATCCCTCTCATAGAATCTGTGTTTCCTACCTTCAAGGGAAGGCTTCAAGGTTACCTTTTTCCCTTTCAGAATCTAGGGTCCCTGTGCCATTTCATATCGTTCACTCAGATGTTTGGGGACCTAGTCCTTGTACCTTGTAATGACCCGTCCCAAATTTCTAGATTAGATGAGGGATTAGCTAAGGATTAGTGGGACTAATCGGTGATTAGTTGAGAGATTGCAGACGGACGGTGCAAAATGACCGTTTTGCCCCTAAATTTGGGCGAAATGTTGACATTTGATTTGATTGGTCAAATGGACTTTGACCAATGACGGTGACGTAGGTGGGGACATCACGAGTTTGTAGACAGGCGACACGTTCGATTCCGACGTTCGACGACAAATTTATGGGTCTAGAAGTCGTAGGGGCAATTTGGTAATTTTGGTGTAAGGGCATTTTGGTCTTCTTTCCTTGCATTGGGATTTGCGCCCAATTGGGTCGGGACACCTGTCCCTTTTCTGGAAGCATGTATCATCGCCTCACTTAGGATAATTAAGGGGTGCTAGTTGTGTGTGTGTGCTATGTTTTGAACGGTTTTGGTTGAAAACAGTGTGAGCGTGTGTGTGAGTGAAACTGTGTGAACCAACCCACACAACACCTTCGATCTTCATCTGATGAGGCTAGCCCATGAAGGAAACTGAGAGAAGACGATGAGACAATCGTGGTGGTGCTACCGCGATGAACCATCGTGGATGGTGGCCATGAAACCCGTGAAACACCTACACACCCGTGAGGCCCAAACCCATACAAACACCCTCAAACTTCACTTGATGATGCTAGACCAGGAACGGAAGTCAAAGAGGAGGCTTGGACGATCGTGGTGGTGGCCACGGCGGTGCAACGACGACGACGGTAAGGTAGAACTCATGAACCTAGGTTTTAGTTTAAATTTGGAAACTTGGTATTTGTTGGTTGTTGATCGATTTGATTGATTGTATGAGGTCCCTGGAGGTGAGGCGGTCTCAGAGAGCTTGGAATGGACGGCTGAAGTGATCGGAGTTGGCCGGAAACTGGGTTTGAAGTTCAGGGTTGCTGTTCTTGCCCGTACATGTATGATATGGGTTTGGTTTCATAGTTTTAAGTGCATAGATCGATTCTAGGCAGTTAGACAATGAGATAGGAACAAACGTGAGTAGATTTGGGTTAGAATTGGTGAAGAAACAGTCGGGTCGATTTTTCGGTTCGGTTGAACCAAAAAAACCAACAAACCGGTTTGGCTGGAGGTTGACGATGCACTGTTCCCGTCGTGTGGGCTTCATGTGCAGTAGCTTGCCGCGGTTTGTGGAGGCACGTGGGGCTGATTTGGGAGGTATGGTCAACACATGTTTTCATCCTTTTGATGTAACAGGCATTTTGGGCCAAGTTTCGAGTCGATTAGACACCGTTTTGGGGTAGTTTTGGGTGTCCAAAGGTTTAGGGTCTATGTTAAATACGTTTAAAAATGCCGAAAAAATTGGGGTATTTAATGTTAGGTTATTTGAGGTAATTAATGACCCTCAGGTATGATTTGGACAAGTCCAAAGGTTCCGATGATAGTGATCTGGCTCAGAAAGGCGTATGGCACGCGTACCGAGATGACAGCTAGGATGATCTGTGAGTGGACTTTGTTTTCTAAATTATAATGCATGCATAACTGTTTTATATGTTTTCTATATGCGATTTCTATGCATAATTGTTTGCGACTTTATTATTTACATATTTGCACATATTTCGAGGTGATTTATGTATTTACACGTATTTCAAGGATATGCTTTTATACTGTGATTATATATGTTGTGTTTTGATAATGGTTTTGATGGATGGTTTTATACTGCATTCATATGTACTGTGTTTCGAAAATGATTTGATGAAAGGACTTTGGATTTTGAAAATGAATTCGGCATGAGTCCCACTTCAGGAAAATGTGATTTCAGATTCGGATTCCTGTTGATAAATGTGATTTCAGAATCGGATTTGGAATTGAGAAAGTGGATTTATGGATTTGGTTTTGATTTGAAACATGAACGGTTTTAAATTGGATTTGCTGGATCCGATGTTATGTTTTGGGTTTAAAGACACGTGAGTTTAAAGACTCATTGACTGATTGACTTGGGGGAGGGGGCGATGTGTTATTTGAGTTTAAAAACTCGTGAGTTTAAAGATTCGTTGATTACCCCCGGATGCCTCGGATGCCTGTTATTAAGTTTAAAGAATCGTGAGTTTAAAGACTCGTTACCCGGGAAGGCCTGATATGCTGTTTGAGTTTAAAGACTAGGAGATAGGTGATCCAGCAGGTTTGATTAGTTGATCTGTGTTTTCTTGAATGAGCTGGTTTCTGAATGCATGCATAGTTTTTAAAGTGAAGGGCAAAACTGTCTTTTCTTGTAAAATGTTTTATGAACTTATTTATTTTCGTCCACTCATAGCCTTTTCTGGTTTTTAATTCCCTTTAGGTTGATAGCGGATGCGGGTTGCTGACAAGACCGAGACATCACACATTCCACTACTGTTCCTGTCCGAAAGCCGTTTGGGAGGTCAGCCTAAGTATCCCTTATCTAGCTTACGTGTTACATGGAGGTTAGACGGGTGTCTAGTCTTCGTGTCGCGCGTGGGTAAGATGGGACCATGGCTCATCTTGCGTAATCCCGGGGGGATTGGGATGGGTCATGTCAAGTTGGTATTAGAGCGAGGTTGTTACTCCCAGAGCGAGGTTTTTTCTTCCAGAGCAGGTTGTTATTCTTTGAGTGAGATGGTTAGTTGGATGGTGTGTCGTGTTGTTGCTGTGGATGTGATGTCTCTATGAGAAGTAGCCCGTTATGAACTTGAACGCTAGGGTGATAGTTTGAGAGTTAGTGGAGAACACTAGCGAATGGGTGACGCTTTTCTCGATTCGCCATGAAGCAGGGTGATGTAACCCTTCGCAGGGTCAGATACTAAGGTTGCATAAGGTCAGTTGGTTCTCAGGGTCGGAGAGGATAACGTGTTTGGGTTGAATATGATGATGATTGGTCAGTCGGATCTCAGGGTCGACCATGATAGCTTGTTGAGTATGCCCGAGAGATGACTGGATATGACGACAGTGTGGAGTTGTGACCATTGATTGGTCAGATCATGTTAGGTTGGGATTTGTGTGGTTGACGGAAGTTGGGTTTCTTTTCGAACCTCTGTGGTGCTAGGCGCTTGACGACCCTAGCAGCGATGGTTGATGCGGGAACCCCTGAGTTAGTAGATGCCTTTGGTTGAGACATGTGAGTTAACTAGTTGTTATAGATTGGGCGATTTCTCGTGGTCGAGATTGTCGATCTATCCAGGTTAGAGATTGTGCTGTTTGGTGCAGCCGAGGTTACGGATGTACCACGTGCTGTGGGTATCCCAATCGTGAGCTACTTGTGTGTAGTAGTGACCGCTACTGAACGGGGGCATCTGATGCAATTGGAACGTCATGTTTCTGTATGGTTGATCATGGTGGTTTTGGTTTGATCAGAGTAGCGCAGCGGAAGCGTGGTGGACCCATGCTTAGTTTTGGGTCGAGAAGATTCGGTAGGTTCAGGTTTGACCTTGAGTGGGATTGGTTTTCTTGGACACGTCCTGACGTGGCGGTGTATTCTGAGGTTAGTGACCGGTGATCCCGGGAGATGGTGACTGGTACCTTAGTGGTTGTGATACTAGGATGCACATGTTGCGTGCTTGAGAGTTGAACCTCTAAAGGTTAAGCCGCGAGATGCAGGATAAGTGATGATTGATATCCTTTTGGATTTGCATAAACGGTACTAACCGACATGCGAGTTGGGAGGTGAGTCGTTTCATTGTGGACGGACAGGTGAATGTCATCTGAGAGAAACGTGCACTCTCTAGTCCAGTGGTAGAATACTTGTTAGGGATTAGTCCAATGGTTGGAACTTCGGAATCAAAAGAAGTGGTGTATGTGATTTGAATTGGGGTTTCGTGTCAAGAAGTTGTGTTTGAGTTTGAATTAGTGATAGATGTTGAGTACTGAGTGATGGATACTCCGAAGTCGATGAGGGAGACCCGTTATGCTTTTCGATGGAACTTCGATTGTGGACAAAACTTTGTACTAGTGGAACGAGTAGAGGGTACTTGGTGTCGCCACGTTTAGTGCGTGTGGCGAGTTTAACGGGGTCTCTGTTTCGCTTGGAATGAGCTAGGATGGGTTTGAGGTCATTGTCTTGGATTACCTGGACTTTACCATTGCGTGAGGACGGAGGAAAGATGCTAGGTAAGAGTGACTATAACTGATCGATATGAGGTGTGACTATAACTGATCGATATGAGGTAATTGAAGAGAACCCACAGTCTAGATTATGCTATGCCTTTAGGGCGAGCTGTGCAGATGTGGAATAAGGTGCGGAGTATGATTTCACATGTTGGAACCACCCCCAAAGAACGGCTCATGCGCCCGCACGCGTCCCTAGAAGGGACTGCGCGTGGGCCTCACACGCCACTGTGCAGTCTCCTTCTTCCTCAGGTGAACCGACCGGTCCACCTGGTTCGAACCGAACCGAACCGGCGTGACCGGTCTAGGTGTTTTCCCTCCTTGTTTTCGGTCCGTTTGCTTCCAATTCAATCCTATAAATCCTATTTTCTCAATTCCTATCTAAACCAATCCCTAAAACTAAGTAAAAACCATTAAAATCCATGGTTGGATTTTCAACCCAACGGTTCAGTTTTTCCAAAATTCCCCCACGGCTTCACAGCCGGCCAAAGCTTCCCAAAACCATCCTAGAAACCTCCTGTCAACCTAATAACCATTTCCTAATCAACCAATACTAAACATAATGATGAAATAGAAGAAAAATGGGTTTTGGGTCTATTGGATGAGTGACACTTGTCACTCATCCATTGGTTGCTCGGGAAAAATATCTGGCCCACTTAATTCCAGTTGCCTCGAAAAACGTGTTATTGTGAATAGTACTTCACAACTTCCGGGAACCGTAACTTCTCCGTCGAACATCCGAATTCGACATGCCGTATGTCTACGGATTCATATCGTCTCGATCTACGTAACGGTCTTCGGCCCTCGGCCATCGGATCTCCTGGGTCAAAAGTTAATTTTTGGCCCAAATTACCAAAATGCCCTTGAACTTCCAAACGTCATAACTTTTTCCTCGGACGTCGGAATCGAGCGTGCCACCTGTCTATGAACTCGTGACGTCATGAACTACGTCACTGTCATCTTCCAAAGTCCAATGAACAGTCTGCATGAAAAGTCAACAATTTGCCCATTATAAGGGCAAAATCGTCATTTCGCCTGAACGTCGGTTAATCCTCGTCTAATCCCGCTAATTCGGGACGGGTCGTCACATTAATCCTCTGCATACTCGATTCATGGGTCTCTATGGTCGATCCCAAATCATGCAAGAAAAGTAAAACTTCTGAGGGTTCAGTTAGCATCGGCAATCCCAGCCCCATGCTACCAAAGCACACCTCACCAAATCCAAGATCTCATAGTGACATATCACTGTGCACACAGAAAGGGTCACATCGAACATAAGTCACTGTTTCTCCACTTGTAATCATTCTATTTCAGTTTTTCATTTCCAATAACTCTGACCTCCTTCCGAGTCAATCATCATAACTGGAAAAACATTGTAGAGAATCCCTCTACACTACTCCATGCTATTCATCCAATCTCAAAACAACTCATTTTTCCCCATGACAGTTTCCATTGACCAATACATCTGTTTCTCCTGGGATTCACACTAATCCCAACTATTATTAGTATATGTTCAACAAAACTACTCTGGTCGACCCGACCTAACACTTATTCAACCATATATCTTTCTCTCTAAGATTATTCCCCACAGCTGTCCAGTATATCATATGTCCATCTTACATGTGAGTACACCAATCAATCATCAGTCGTGGTACCATACACCATCCCAGTATGGTCAAAATACCTAACTCATCAACTCACAAACATAACAGGTTCATTTGCCCATCCAAAGGCATCACCATTGACTAACCTTAGCCATATTAAATCCGGATATCATATTTTTGACAGGATCCGTCCCCGAAGGACATAGATAACCGTGCCCAGTGCTGCTCCCGTCTGACAAGTCAATTGAAGTTCCGAAATTACCCTCAATACTTGCCAAACAAGGGATAACCGTACCTGTGCCTACTTATGCCTCCACCTCCCGAATAGCGTCGATCAACGCGCCACGACCTGGAGGATCAAAAAAACAGAAAAGGTGTGAGTGGGCAAAACAAAGTTTTAGAAATACATTTATTAAAATACATTCTTATCCTCCAGTTTCACAAACATGCATGCATATCATAAAACATGAGTCAAAGTGTGAAATAAATCAAGTATGAACAGTGGACCGATAAAATCGAAATCATGTTTTCCCATGGTCCATAAAACTCATGTTCATCAAATCAGTGCACGATATAAAGTATCTGAACACAAATATCAATAAATCATAATACCACCAATCCTCAATATCCAATCTCAATATCCAAGTAACCTGTCACGACATCAATGCAACGCGTGCAAACTCGGGTGTCTCATGTCCTAGTACCTCCCCAGGATCTAAAACCTCTAGGGTGATATCATCTCCAAGATCTACGACGTCTGGAGGATATCATCATAAACTCACACTCCTGAGACGGAGCCTCCCTCGGAGCTACTCATCTCCAAGCAATGGATCGTGACTACTCTAGGATCTACGACGTTTGGAGGAGACCATCAAATCACAGAGGATGGTATATGTGGAACAGTCACCAAATCCAGTAATCTCAATTTAAAACCATTCAAATCTCAAATCAAATCAAAAACATTTTAACAGGGCCTCTGCCCGAAACATAGCTTTCACAAAGAAGTTCCACAAATCCATCATAAAAACAGTGTCTAGAATATGCTTTATAAATCAAAATCATCAATGTAATCATATTCACATGTGACTCCAAATCCGAGTCAAAATCACTATCACATTGGGTCTCAAGCCCAAAATATCATTTTTACGCAAATCCGTGCAACCGCAACCTTAGTTGCCACTTTCTCACGTTTCCAAAAAATGTATCCCAAAACATAACAATTTCATCAAATCAATTTCCCGACTCATAATCCGAGTCAATCCCAATCTCAAATCCCGGGCCTTCGTCCAAAACAACAATATCATGGTTTTCTCGAAAATCGTGCCCAAAATCAATATAAAACAATATAATATTCCCAAAATTCGGAAATCATCATATCGAAACATCAATCATGCCAAATCATTTCAAATCATATCATAAAGCATTTAAAACATATATGCATGCATTCAGGGTAGAAAACAAAAGTTCACTCACACACCGTCCATATCGCTCGCTTTCCGAGCTGCACGTTTTTCCGTAAATTTCGGAAATCACCATTCCTGTCCAAAATCATTATCGAGGGTCACTAGAATCTCAATATACTTCCCATAATTTTCCCCAATTTTTCCGGGATTTAAATACATATTTTAAACATAACATAAACCTTCGGACCCTCGAAACAATATCGAAAC
This sequence comes from Prinsepia uniflora, assembly GCA_032719365.1. Classification (NCBI taxonomy): domain Eukaryota; kingdom Viridiplantae; phylum Streptophyta; class Magnoliopsida; order Rosales; family Rosaceae; genus Prinsepia; species Prinsepia uniflora. The sequence continues at coordinate 30,354,908 of CM064867.1, read as the reverse complement.
GGTGTCCGATTTCTTCAAAACCAGTGCCAAAATGTTCGTTATATTAAATGGGACAAAAGTCATGTTGACCACACCTTGGGATTCGAGCCCACGCGCCATCACGCGCCGCCGTGAGTGGCTGCGCGTGAGTCCACGCGCCTGATACAGTAATGTGCACAGTCGTCGTCCCAACCCGTCTGACTGAAAACGGGTCCAGTTGGCCCGCGTCTTGACCCGGCTGGATTCCTGCCAATTTCCAGTTGATTCCTTCAATTGATTAAGCTAATTGTATCGGTTTAACCTTAATTAAAGGTCTGTACATTCAATTTTGTGATTCCTTACCTTGAAATCATTCGATCAAGCCTCAAGGGTTCAAGGTCTGTTCATCATCTGAGTTCCTCAAATCATCATCCAATCCTTCAATTAATTAGTCACACGGCATCGTAGACTCATTCTAAGGAGGATTTCAAAATCAATTTCATCCTTCTAACCCTTCAATTGCACGACTCATTCTAGGTCCGTTCAGAGCCAAAACAGCATCAATTTTCTTCATTCTTGAGGTGGTACTGATCGAGGCAATCCCAGAGAGCTAAAATAAAGCTCAATTTGACGTTTGAGGACCCAGAAATTCAAATTCGATTTTTATGGAAGAATTTGGATTCTCACTGTTTTGAGCTTTCGGGTTTAGAGGTTTCTTCATCTAAACTCTCCAAATCAGTCCTCACAATTTCCTTTCCAGTTTTCCTTTTCTCTCAACTAATTGTTGGGACGATTGATCAAGCAGAGATCAAACAGGGAGATTGAGCATACTTCTCTTTTTTTCTTCATAAGCACACACACGGTTTTGTTCTGCTAACTCAACACTTACATATCCAAATAATAATTCAAGCCACTAATCCTTGTTCTGATTGTGACATATGTCACTTAAAGAGTTAACCGACTCACCAAATTGGCTGAATCAGCCATCATAGCCGTACTAACTCATCAAAACCCGGTCAAATTACCATTTTACCCCTCTTTGACAAATTACCAAATTGCCCTTCATTTTCTCAAGCCGATAACTTTTTCATCCGAACCTCGATTGTCGTATGCCACCTGTCTAAGGATTCAGCGTCTCGAGGCCTAGCCAACGGTATTTACTAAAAGTCCAAACATGGTCCCGATCAAAAAGTCAATAAATGGGCCCATTTTAACCAATTTACCAAATTACCCTTAAACTTCCGAACATCATAACTTTCTCCTCGAATGTCGGAATCGGGCATGCCACCTGTTTATGAACTCGCGACGTCTCGAACTACGTCAAAAGCATCGGTCAAATTTCGTTTGACCACTCGAAACAAAAGTCAACCGTTCACCCAATTCCAAGGGCAAAATCGTCATTTCCTTCAAATTTTCTAAATTTTCCTTTTTTTTCGAATTTCCGGGTTGTTACAACCTACCCCCCTTAAAGAATTTCATCCTCAAAATTCCAAATCAGTAAGTGCTATGATAATTCTCCCGAGGAATATGTACGCGAACCAGAAACATAATCAACTCCACACCCTTCTGGTTCAACCAAGCCGAATATCAGTTCAAATCAAACTTATGAAACCTCGATAATCCAGTCCTCATCAATGGGTCAACATTAGGGCATATCTCTCTGTAAACCTCTGCCCCACGGGCAGTCATATCCAACCCTACTCGAAAAACGGATCCATGCTCTACGTTCGAGTATACACAATCTAGAACTCACAAGTATCAGTATCATTATCCCAATCACATGTCATCCACTCATGACATGGTCCAATGGCTTAAAGTACCACGCATAGGCCATCAGGCTAATAACCTCATAAGGTCCAATAAATCGGGAACTCATTCCCCTCATTAAATCAATCACTACATACCCCTTTCTCCAGAGTCACACAATCTCATATCGAACCTTTCCTTCTGTTGCATTTATCATTACAGGCCTTACTAATGCCTGCTTCCTGCCAATAACTAGCACGCAATACAATTATTCATACGATATCGTAAAGCATATCTATTCCTTAACTTCAGTTCCATTCAACATCATACACCTAGTATGATCTTGTTGGAATCCAGTAGTTCAAATGATCCAAAAATCATGTACCACTCCAATCCTATGGAGTTCCATCAATAACAGGATTGCACATATCCTCACGTTATCAAACATACCAATTCTCGACCAGCTATCTTATTAGCCTCCCCACGAATGATACCTGACCCGACAACACGGTCATAATCTCAATGTGTCCTGACCATCGCCTTATCACACATTAAGCCTTTTTGTTTATCAATCATCACTAATCCCGATGGTTGATACAGTACTCATACATTCCTTCCCAGAGGTGTGACCTTTGCATACTCGATCCATGGGTCACTATGGTCGATCTCAAATCATGCAAGAAAAGTAAAACTCCTGGGGGTTCAACTAGCATCGGCAATCTCAGCGCCATGCTACCAAAGCACCCCTCACTAAATCCCAAAATCTCTTAGTGACATATCACTATGCACACAAAAAGGGTCATATCAAACATAAGTCACTGTTTCTCCATTGGTAATCATTCTATTTCAGTTTTCATTTCCAATAACTCTGACCTTCTTCCTAGTCAATCACCATAACTGGAAAAACATTGTAGAGAACCCCTCTACAATCCTCTGTGGTCCATCCAATCTCAAAATAACTCATGTTTCCCCATGACAGTTTCCATTAGCCAATACATCTGTTTATCCTGGGATTCACACTAGTCCCAACTGTTCGTATATGTTCCACAAACCTACTCTGGTCGACCAGACCTAACACTTATTCAACCATATAGTTTTCTCTCTGAGGGTATTCAATACAGTATATCACACGCCCATCTGTACATGTAAGTACATCAATCAATCATCAATCATGGTACCATACACAATCCAAATATGGTCAGAATACCTGGCTCATCATCTCGCAAACATAACCGGTTCATTTGCCCATCCAAAGGCCTCACCATTGGCTAACCATGGCCACATCAAAGCTGGACATCATATTTTTCTCTTTTACTCATGACTGGTAGTCATAACCCTGTTGGCCACTCTCATGAGGCCCCACAATCACATATTTCCAACATAACCACAGATCATTAGCACATGAGAAGGGATACTCATTCCATACCGTTTCCTTCTTAAGTTGTCCAAAATCGACATGTAAGCTCAGACCATCATTCCTTCTTCCACTTTAATACCACCGGGTTCCCCATGGCAACACTGAGTGGAATGAACCCGTGTCTACCAAGTCTTGTACATGCACCTTCAGTCCTTATGAATCCATAGGTGCCACATACTAGGATATCCAAGAAACAACTCGTATCTCGACATGATTTCCATCATAAACTCAATCTCTCGTCCTGGCAGAACCTCTGGAAACATATTCCAAAATTTGTACATCTTCAGCCATGATTAGGCATCTCGTACACTAATCACATATGCCACACATCTGACCAGTGAACTTTAATTACCTCATACCAACAGTCCATCGATTGTGAGGTTCGATATCATTCTAGTGGGTAACATCCTTGAGTCCCCCTGAAATACAACCACTGGTAATCCTATACTCCACATATCATTCTCTAATCGATGTACTCGATAGAGGTATCCCGAATCATCAATCAATCCATCCCAAGAATTACATCCAAATCATCCAAGTCCAAGAAAACCCCAAGTCAGCCAGTAGGCGAATAACGCCAGTCATCCTGGGTAGCCTCACACAGATAGGTCTACCCCCCTTAAGTTTTACCAATTTCACCTTATATAATTACCTTACCGAGGTTACCACATAAACATCCTCAATTCTATCACGTTCGTAGCTCTAGTCGGCTTACCAACTTCCATAACTTAACCAATCACGGACATCTCCATATCCGTCCAATATACAATCTCAAAACATGGAAAAGTGGATAGCCCGAGACCTACCAAATATATACATCATGACCACAAGTAATATGTATCCAGGTCATCATTCCAGAGGCTACTCAGGCCTCCTGCTAGTAACTGCAATCCTCACACATGTGGTCCCAATCCAACCACGCCCCCTACAGTCCATCACGGACCTACCAACCTTTCCCTCCCCTGTCACATCAACCATCACTGCAGTAGCCAATCCCTGCTCCATTGCACCCCAACTGGTGCCTCTATCACTTTATCAATCGATATAACTATTTCTTTATGAAGTGACCAGACGACTCACAATCATGAACATTACTGAGCGAGATTAACCTTAGCACTTTATCTCTCAGTGGACCCAACTGGCGTCCCACTGAATTGGACCATCTTCTAAATCCAAATCTCGGTGTACTACGGGTCTCTGCCCGAACCTTCAATCACTAAGTGAAATTGTCACGACCCATCCAAGTCCATAAATCCAATAAACAGGGTTAAACAATGCCAATCCATAAATTCATAACCCATCAGTATCTGGCCCTAATCTAATCCTTGGCATCCCAGGTGCCAAACATGTCTCAATCAAAGGGTCGATCGTGTCAGAAACCATAGTCGTTTTTCAACCTTTACGGCTCATCCCGAGCCCTGATACATTACCATGACTCATCCCGAGTCCTAACCAATATCCTGACTCACTTTGAGTCCCATTTTCCTGTCTCGACTCCTCTCGAGTCCAATCTTGACTCCTTTTGAGTCCAATCTCATAAAAATCATCCATGCCATCATTGGCATACCGCAATTTCCGCTGGTGAATCACATCTGATATGACCTCTAAGGCCTAAGGGATATCCTATCGCATTCCAGACTCTTTAACATACATTCCACTTAAGGAACCCACTGAGAATCATCTCATCCCGGGTCCGATCTGCCCAATTATGCTACCTTTCTAATCTCTGGGCTCGTTCATTCTTGGGACTCACACAAATCCATGTTTAACAGTTAGTAATTCACAGTGTACACTGATTAATATATGACCCCCAATCCATGGTCAATCTCATTCTGAGATCAATCACGAGGTCTCATATACCCTCGTACACTCGTCCCATTACCAAGTCGCGAACGAGGCTTACGTTTCGGAGGCATGCTGTGGCACAAAATCAGTAACCTAGTGCTCTGATACCAATTTGACAGGACCCGTCCCCGAAGGACATAGATAACCGTGCCCGGTCCTACTCCCATCTGATAAATCAACTGAAGTTCTAAAATAACCCTCAGTACTTGCCAAACAAAGGATAACTGTACATGTGCCTACTCATTCCTCCACCTCCCGAATAGCCTCGATCATCGCGCCACGACCTGGAGGGTTAATAAAATAGAAAAGGTGCGAGTGGACAAAACAAAGTTTTAGAAATACATTTATCAAAATACATTCTTACCCTCCAGTTTCACAAACATGCATGCATATCATAAATCATGAGTCATAGTGTGAAATAAATCAAGTATGAACAGTGGACCGATAAAATCAAAATCATGTTTTCCCATGGTCCATAAAACTCATGTTCATCAAATCAGTGCACGATATAAAGTATATGGACACAAATATCAATAAATCATAATACCACTAATCCTCAATATCCAAGTAACCGGTAACGATATCAATGCAACGCGTGCAAACTCGGGTGTCTCATGTCCTAGTACCTCTCCAGGATCTACGACGTCTGGGGTGATATCATCTCCAGGATCTATGACGTCTGGAGGATATCATCATAAACTCACACTCCTAAGACTGAGCCTCCCTCAGAGCTACTCATCTCCAAGCAGTGGATCATGACTACTCTAGGATCTACGACGTCTGGAGGAGACCATCAAATCACAGAGGATGGTATATGTGGAACAGTCACCAAATCCGGTAATCTCATTTTAAAACCATTCAAATCTCAAATCAAATCAAAAACATTTTACCAAGGCCTCTGCCCGAAACATAGCTTTCACAAAGAAGTTCCACAAATCCATCATAAAAACAATGTCTAGAATATACTTTATAAATCAAAATCATCAATGTAATCATATTCACATGTGACTCCAAATCTGAGTCAAAATCACTATCCCATTGCGTCTCAAGCCCAAAATATCATTTTCACGCAAATTCGTGCTACTGCAACCTTAGTTGCCACTTTCACATATTTCCATAAAATGTATCCCAAAACATTACAAATTCATCAAATCAATTTCCCGACTCATAATCCGAGTCAATACCAATCTCAAATCCCGAGCCTTCGCCAAAAACAACAATATCATGGTTTTCTCGAAAATCGTACACAAAATCAATATAAAATAATATAATATTCCCAAAATCCAGAAATCATCATATCGAAACATCAATCATGCCAAATCATTTCAAATCATATCATAAAGCATTTAAAACATATATGCATGCATTCAGGGTAGAAAAAAAAAAGTCCACTCACACACCGTCCATATCGCTTCATTCCGAGCTGCACGTTTTTCCGTAAATTCCGGAAGTCACCATTCCTATCAAAAATCATTATCGAGGGTCACTAACATCTTAATATACTTCCCATAATTTTCCCTAATTTTTCCAGGATTTAAATACGTATTTTAAACAAAACATAAACCTTCGAACCCTCGAAACAATATTGAAACGGTGTCTGATTTCCTCAAAACCAGTGCCAAAATGTTCGTTACATTAAATGGGACAAGAGTCATGTTGAACTCACCTTGGGATTCGAGCCCACGCGCCCTCACTCGCTGACGTGAGTGGTTGTGCGTGAGTCCACGCGCCTGGTACAGTAATGTGTACAGTCGTCGTCCCAACCCGTCTGACTGATAAAGGGGTCTGGTTGGTCCGCTTCTTGACCCGGCTTGATTCCTGCCAATTTCCAGTCGATTCCTTCAATTGATTAAGCTAATTGTATCGGTTTAACCTTAATTAAAGGTTTGTACATTCAATTTTGTGATTCCTTACCTCGAAGTCATTCGATCAAGCCTCAAGGGTTCAAGATCTGTTCATCGTCTGAGTTCCTCAAATCATCATCCACTCCTTCAATTAATTAGTCACACAGCATCGTAGACTCATTCTAAGGAGGATTTCGAAATCAATTTCATCCTTCTAACCCTTCAATTGCACGACTCAATCCTTGAATTCCTTTTCGGCCACTAGGTCCGTTCAGAGCCAAAACAGCATCAATTTTCTTCATTCTTGAGGTGGTCCTGATCGAGGCCATCCCAGAGAGCTAAAATCAAGCTCAATTTGAAGTTTCAGAACCTAGAAATTCAAATTCAATTTTTATGGAAGAATTTGAATTCTTACTGTTTTGAGCTTTCGGGTTTAGAGGTTTCTTCATCTTAACTCTCCAAATCAGTCCTCACGATTTCCTTTCCAAATTTCCTTTTCTCTCAATTAATTGTTGGGACGATTGATCACGCAGAGATTAAACAGGGAGATTGAGCATACTGCTCTGTTTTTCTTCATAAGCACACACACGATTTTGTTTTGATAACTCAACACTTACATATCCAAATAATAATTCAAGCCACTAATCCATGTTCTGATTGTGACAGATGTCACTTAAAGAGTTAACCGACTCACCAAATTGCCTGAATCAGTCATCATAGCCGTACTAACTCATCAAAACCCAGTCAAATTACCATTTTACCTCTCTTTGACAAATTACCAAATTGCCCTTCATTTTCTCAAGCCGATAACTTTTTCATCCGAACCTCGATTGTCGCATGCCACCTGTCTACGTATTCAGCGTCTCGAGGCCTACCCAACGGTACTTACGGAAAGTCCAAACACGGACCCGATAAAAAATTCAACAAATGGCCCCTTTTAACCAATTTACCAAATTACCCTTAAACTTCTGAACATCATAACTTTCTCCTCGAATGTCAGAATCGGACGTGCCACCTGTCTATGAACTTGTGACGTCTCAAACTACGTGACAAGCATCGATCAAAGTCTGTTTGACCATTTGAACCAAAAGTCAACCGTTCACCCAATTCCATGGGCAAAATCATCATTTCCTTCAAATTTTCCAAATTTTCCTTTTTCGAATTTCCGGGTCGTTACAATTTTTCTCTTTTACTCCTAACCAATGGTCGTCACCATGTTGGCCTCTCTCAATAGGCCCAACAATCACATATTGCTAATAGAACCACAAATCATTATCTCATGATAAGGGATACTTGTCTCGTACCGTTACCTTATTAAGTTGTCCATAATCAAGCTCAGACCATTATCCCTTTTTCCGCTTTAACACCACTGGTTTCCCCATGGCGACACTCGACCGAATGAACCCGTATCCGCCAAGTCTTGTACTTGCACCTTCAGTCCTTAAGACTCCATAGGTGCTACATACCAAAGTGTCCAAGAAACAACTCGTATATTCGACATGATCTCTATCATAGACTCAATCTCTCATCCTAGCAAAATCTCAGGAAATATTTTGAAAAATCTGTACATCATCAGCCATGATTAGGCATCTCATACACTAATCACATAAGTCACACATCTGACCAGTGAACTTTGATTACCTCATACCAACAGTCCATCGATTGTGAGGTTCAATATCATTCTAGAGGGTAACATCCTCGAGTCTCCATGAAATACAACCTCTGGTAATCCTGGACTCCACACATCACTCTCTAATCGACATACGCGATAGGGGTATCATGAGTCATCAATCAATCCATGCCAAGGATTACATCCAAATCATCCAAGTCCAGGAATACTCCAGGTCAGCAATTAGGCGAATAACACCTGTCATCCTGGGTAGCCTCACATCAATAGGTCTACCCCCTTAGGGTCACCATATATAATTACCTTACCAAGGTTATCACATAAATATCATCACTTTTATCACATCCGTAGCTCCATTCGGCTTACCGACTGCCATACCTTAACCAGTCATGGACATCGCCATATCCGTCCAATATACAATCTCAAGACATGGAAGAGTGGATAGCCCGAGACCTACCGAATACATACGTCATGACCACGAGTAATAGGTATTCAGGTCATCACTCCAGGGGCTACTCAGGCCTCCTGCTAAGTAACAGCAATCCTCGGGCATCAGGTTCCAATCCGACCACGCCTCCTACGGTCCATTACGGGCCCACCAACTTTCCCCTCACCTGTCACATCAATAATCAATGCAGGGGCCAATCCCTGCTCCATTGCACCCCAACTGGTGCCTCTATCACTTTGTCAATTGATATACCCTTTCCTTCTAATGTGACCAGACGACTCACAATTATGAGCATTACTGAGAAATTAACCTTAGCACTTTATCCCTCAATGGACCTAACTGGCGTCTCACTTAACTGGACCATATCCTAAGTCCAAATCTCTGTGTACTACCGGTCTCTGCCCGAACTTTCAATCACTAAGTGAAATTGGCACAACCCATCCAAATCCATAAGTCCAGTAAACAAGGTTAAACAATGCCAATCCACGAATTCATAACCCATCAGTATTTGACCCTGTCTCAATCCTTGGCATCCCTGGTGCCAAACATTCCTCAATCAAGGGTCGATTGTGTCAAAACCATAGTCATATTTCAACCTTTACGGCTCATCCTGAGCCCTGATACATCACCATGACTCATCTCGAGTCCTAACCAATATCCTGACTCACTTTGAGTCCCATTTTCCTGTCTCGACCTCTCTCGAGTCCAATCTTGACTCCTTTTGAGTCCAATCTCATAACAATCATCAATGCCATCATTGGCATACCCGATCACCGAGCAAATTCCACTGGTGAATCACATCTGATACGACCACTAAGGCCTAAGGGATATCCCATCACATTCTAGAATCATTAAAATACATTCCACTTAAGATTGAGAATCATCTCATCCCGGGTCCAATCTGCCCAATTGTACTGCCTTTCTAGCCTCTGGGCTCATTCATTCTTGGGACCCACAAAAATTCGTGTTTAACAGTTAGTATTTCACAATGTACACTGATTAACATCTGACCCCTAATCTAGGGTCAATCTCATTCCGAGATCAATCACGAGGTCTCATAAACCCTCGTATACCCGTCTCACGATAAGGTCACGCACGAGGCCTACGTTTCGGAGGCATGATGTGGCAACAGATTCAGCAACCTAGTGCTCTGATACCAATTTGACAGGACCTGTCCCCGAAGGACATAGATAACCATGCACGGGCCTGCTCCTTTCTGACAAGTCAACTGATGTTTCGAAATTAGCCTCAGCACTTGTCAAACAAGGGATAACCGCACCTGTGCCCACTCATGCCCCCACATCTCAAATAGCCTCGATCATCACGCCACGACCTGGAGGGTCAATAAAACAGAAAAGGTGTGAGTGGACAAAATAATGTTTTATAAATACATTTATCAAAGTACATTCTTACCCTCCAGTTTCACAAACATGCATGCATATCATAAAACATGAGTCATATTGTGAAATAAATCAAGTATGAACAGTGGACCGATAAAATCAAAACATGTTTTCCCATGGTCCATAAAACTCATGTGTTAGGACCCGACCCTCCTCTGTCAGGTCCCGACTCATCTAGCATGATAATGTCCGCTTTGGGCGTCCTTACCCTCACGGTTTTGTTTTTGGGAGCTCACGGTGCAACTTCCCAGGGGGTCACCCATCATAGAATTGCACCAGCCTCAACTCGCTTAACTTTGGGGTTCCAATCCCCCCCAAAGCCACTGAGCTCCCAAAAGGCCTCATGCTAGATAGGTGTGTGCCTACGCCTTTAAGGCACACCACCATTCCCTTCCCAGACCATTCCCCCTCGCAGGAATGTGGGATTGTTCACCGTTCCGTCAAGGACACGGGTCTTACAATCCACCCCCCTTAGGGCCCAGCGTCCTCGCAGGCACACTTCCCGGTCGGGGTCTGGCTCTGATACCATTCTGTTAGGACCCGACCCTCCTCTGTCAGGTCCCGACTCATCTAGCATGATATTGTCCGCTTTGGGCGTCCTTACCCTCACGGTTTTGTTTTCGGGAGCTCACGGTGCAACTTCCCAGGGGGTCACCCATCATAGAATTGCACCAGCCTCAACTCGCTTAACTTTGGGGTTCCAATCCCCCCAAAGCCACTGAGCTCCCAAAAGGCCTCATGCTAGATAGGTGTGTGCCTACGCCTTTAAGGCACACCACCATTCCCTTCCCAGACCATTCCCCCTCGCAGGAATGTGGGATTGTTCACCGTTCCGTCAAGGACACGGGTCTTACATCATGTTCATCAAATCAGTGCATGATATAAAGTATCTGGACACAAATATCAATAAACCATAATACTACCAATCCTCAATATCCACGTAACCTGTCACGATATCAATGCAACACGTGCAAACTCGGGTGTCTCATGTCCGATTACCTCCCCAGGATTTACGACGTCGGGGGTGATATCATCTCCAGGATCTACGACATCTGGAGGATATCATCATAAACTCAAAATGTTGTCTGATTGACTCGAAACCAATGCCAAAATGTTCCTTACATTAAAAGGAACAAAATTCATGTTGACCTCACCTCGGGATTCTCGCTCACGTGCCCCCACGCACCGCCGCAAGCGGCTGCGCGTGAGTCCACGCGCTTGCTACAGTAACATGGTACTGTTCATCTTCACGACCCGGATACCTGTAAAACGGGTCCGGTTGGCCCGCGGCTTGACCCGGCTAAGTTCCTATCAATTTCAACTTAATTTCGTCAATTAATTCAACCAGTAGGATCGCCATGTATCCAATTAGGGCTTTGTGACCTCAATTCTGTAATAACTCACCTTAATCCAAACGAATTCGAAGTCGAAAATTCGAAGAACAGGTGTCACTGTTCATCCTCCAATCTCAACCAATTTCGATTATTTTCTTGAAATTGATTCACTCAGAAGCTTCATAGGGTTCGTATAAACTTGTTTCTCATGTCAATTTCTTCCTTCAACCCCTCCAAATTCACGACTCAAACCTCGATTTTCTTCTCTGTCACCAGGTCCGTTCAGAGCCAAAATGGCATCAATTCTCTTCATTCTTGAGGTGGTCTTGATCGAGGCAATCCCAGAAAACTCAAATCAAGCTCAATTTGAAGTTTCAGGGCCTACAAATTCAAGTTCAATTTTTATGGAAGAATTTGAATTCTCACTGTTTTGAGCTTTCGGGTTTAGAGGTTTCTTCATCTAAACTCTCCAAATCAGTCCTCACAATTTCCTTTCCAGTTTTCCTTTTCTCTCAATTAATTGTTGGCACGATCGATCAAGCAGAGATCAAACAGGGAGATTGAGCATACTGCTCTGTTTTGTCCATCACAAATACACACACATGCACGATTTGTTTGTTTTTCAATTTTAAATCCACACCGCCCATCAGACTTGAACCATCATCATATAGCCACTAATCTTTCTTACCAAGTGACAAATGTCACTTAATAAGCTGAATGAGTCATCCCATTTACTGATTCTTCAGCAATTGCAAAAGGACAAATTTGCCCCCTTAAAAAACAATTGACCAAAATGCCCTTTTATGGCTAATTACCAAAATGCCTTTAGCATTCCGAGGTTCGTAACTTTTACATCTGAACTCTGATTGATGCATGCCACCTGTCTACGGATTCAGTATCTCGAGACCTACCCAACGGTACATACGGAAAGTCCAAACACGGTCCCGATCATAAAGTCAACAAATGGCCCCTTTTAATCAAATTACCAAATTACCCTGGAACTTCCGAACATCACAACTTTCTCCTCGAATGTCGGAATCAGGCGTGCCACCTATCTATGAACTTGTGATGTCCCGAACTACGTCAGAGTCATCGGTCAACGTCCATTTAACAGCTCGAACCAAAAGTCAACCGTTCGCCCAATTTCAGGGGCAAAATCATCATTTCCTTCAAATTTTTACAAATTTTCCTTTTTCGAATTTCCGGGTCGTTACACTAGGCGAATAACACCTGTCATCCTGGATAGCCTCACAGCGATAGGTCTACCCCCCTTATGTATCACCAATTTCATCAGAACTAATTACCAAGGTTACCACATTAATATCATCAAATTTATCACATCTGTAACTCTAGTCAGTTCATCGGTTTCCATACCATAACCAATCACGCACATCTCCATATCCGTCCAATGTGCAATCTCAAAACACAGAAGAGTGGATAGCTCGGGACCTGCCAAATACATACTCCTGGTTAAACTTACGTCCATATCACTATTCCAGAGGCTACTCAGGCCTCCTGCTTGTAATCCTCGAGCATGTGGTCCCAATATGATCACGCCCCTACGGTCCACCATAGGCCCCACCAACTCTTCCCTCGCATGTCACATCAACCATCAATGCAGGAGCTAATCCTTACTCCATTGCACCCGAACAGTGCCATATCACTTTATCAATCTATGTAACCATTTCCTTATGATGTAACCAGACGACCAACAATCATAACTATTACTACATAAGTACCCTTATCACTTTGTCTCCCAGTGGACCCAACTAGCGTCCCACTAAACTAGACTATCTCCTAAGCCCAAATCGCTGTATATCTCGGGTCTCCGCCCGAACCTTCAGTTACTAAATGAAACTGACACGACCCATAAGTCCAGTAAAAAAGGTTAAACAATACCAATCCATAAATTTATAACCCATCAATTTATGACCTTATACCAGTCCTTGGCATCCTAAGTGCCAAACATTCCTCAATCAAGGGTTTGCCGTGTCAGCAACCATAGTTATTTTCAACTATTTTGGCTTCTCCCGAGCCCAGATACATTACTATGACTCATCTCAAATCGTAACCAATATCCTTACTCATTTTGAGTCCCGTATCAATATCTCGACTCCTCTTGAGTCCAATCTCCTACCCATCAGCCATGCCATCATTGGCATACCTGGTCACCAAGCAAATACCGATGGTGAACCACATCTTATACAACCTATAAGGCCTAAGGGATATCCCATCACATTCTAGACTCTTTAGACATACATTCCACTTAATGAATTTCATTTCATCCCGGGCCCAATCAGCCCAATTGTGCCATCATTCTAGTTGTTGGGCTCGTTCGTTCCTGGAACCCACACAATTCTATGTCTAACTGACAGTGTACACTCATTTACATCTTACCCCCAATCCAAGGTCAATCTCATCCGAGATCTATCACGAGGTCTCATGTACCCTTGTCTACCCGTCTCACTACCAGGTCGCGCACGAGGCTTACGTTTCGGAGGCATGATGTGGCAACGGAATCAGCAACCTAGTGCTCTGATACCAAGTTGACAGGACCCGTCCCCTGAGGAACATTGATAACCATACCCAATCCTGCTCCCGTCTAACAAGTCAACTGAAGTTCCAAAATTACCCTCAGCACTTGTCAAACAAGGGATAACCGCACATGTGCCCACTCATGCCTCCACCTCCCAATCAGCCTCGATTGTCGTGCCACGACCTGGAGGGTTAATAAAACATAATAGGTGTGAGTGAACGGAAATAAATCAGTTTATAAAACATGTTACAGAAAAGACATTTCTGCCCTCCACGTAAAACCAATGCATGCATTCGAAAATCATTTCATAATCCATTTCATTTCCAATATAAGAAAACCGTGCATGAAAACCAAAATCTTTTCCTTTTCTCAAACCTCGGGCCTTAGCCCGAAACCATAAATATGGGGCCTCAGCCCAAAATCATGAATCAAAATCCAAGTACGAGAACATAGCTTAAAAATCCATAAATCCATATAAATCGGGCCACTGCCCAACACATCCGAAAACATCGGAAATCAACCGTAAATCACAAGTAAATAAATCTACTGGATCTCAATCACCAAGTCTTTAAACTCACACATATTAGGCCTTCCCGAGATATCAACGAGTCTTTAAACTCAAAACACAATCAATAGGCCTCAGGGGGATATCACAATAACCGACTCTTTAAACTCAAAACATATCAATCAAGGGTCCTCCCCCATCACATCAATCAACCGGGTCTTTAAACCCAAAACCAGATCCAGCAATAGTACTAGGTCTTTAAACCCAAAACCATGTGTAATTCATAGCAAATCTAGAATCCATCATAATCTAATTTCCAAAACCAAATCCGAAATCATATTTTATCGAAATGGGTCTCGTGCCTGAAGTCACATGCAAACCCAATGTCACATCACCGTATTCTCGAAATACGTACAATTAAATCATCCATCAAACCATCATCAAAGTATAACATAAACTGTATTCTCGAAATACGTGCAATTACGTATTGCATATCGAAATGCATGTAATACGTGTAATACGTATTGCATATCGAAATGCGTGGAAGCCACGCGCTAGCTACAGTACATTTACAGTGTTTGTCTTCGCCCGAATACCTGTAAAACGAGTCTTTTAGCCGGCGTGTTGACCCGGTTCAATTCCTGCCAATTTCAACTTGTTTTCTTCAATTGATCCATCACATAGCATCGTAATCATCTGAATTAGAGGTCTGTCATAGCAATTCCAATTCTAATTACTTCTAACTATCCAACTCAACTCAAATTTTCGAAGACTGTTCATCATTCAATACCTTCAATTGTCATCGATTTCTTTAAATTAATCAATTAGGAAGCATCATACACTCATTCTAACCATGAATTTAGGTTCAATTTGATTTGAACATACCTTTGTATGATCGAACTCAATCATGGAAGTTCCAAACCGTCGCGGGTCCAGTTCTTGATCAATTCCTGATCAATTCTCTACGATTTTGATATGGTCTTAATCAGAAGAGTTCCAGAACGCTCACACAAGCCTCAGTTGTAGCATCACGACCTCTAAGTTAGAATTCGAATTTTTCAAACATTTGAATTCAACGGGTTTGGGTTTCGGGTTTGTTTCCATGGTTTCAGATTCTCATCTTCTCTCCTTCTCTGTTCTATACCCTCACAATTTCACTCTCACTTCTACTCTGGGTCTTACAGTTTCAGTTTAAGGGCTTAATTGTTGCCTTGGATCGATCATACCTTTTTCTATTTTCTTTGTTAAACACACATATTGCACCGTTTCTCCTCCACCGCTTACCTCAACATACAGACACCAATAGTGCATTTAGAGCGACAAATGTCACTCCCAAAACATGTGACTCACCAAAATGGCCGAATCATTAAGTCCCAGCCAAATTTCCTTTTTGCCCTTTTCCTTACAATTTATCAAAATGCCCTTCACACTTCTAGACCCGTAACTTGGCCGTCCGAACTTCAAGCGACGCATTTCGCCTGTCTATGGACTCAGCATCTCGAGACCTACCCAACGGTCTTCGAATTACGTGAAAATTCCATGTCGTTTGAAAAGTCAACAATTTGCCTCTTTTTTAACCAAATTACCCTTGAACTTCCAAACATCATAACTTTCTTCTCAAATGTTAGAATCGGACGTGACATCTATCTATGAACTTGTGACATCCCGTACTACGTCACAGTCATTGGTTAAAGTTTGTTCGACCGCTCAAACCAAAAGTCAACCAGTCGTCCAATTCTAGGGGCAAAATCGTCATTTTCTTCAAATTTTCCAAATTTTCCTTTTTCGAATTTCCGAGTCGTCACATGATCATGAGCTACCCCTCGGGCAGCTCCTCTCAAGTAGTGAGCCGGGATTACTTTGAGATACTACAAGATGTCTGGAGGAGACAATCCATATATAAGGATGGTATATGGAAAACATGTTATAAATCATCTCAAAACCTTTCAAAGGGCTATGCCCAGAATTTCCATAAAACCATCGTAAATCCACAAATGGGTCTCATGCCCGAAGTATAACTTTCATAAACCTTTTCCACAGTTCCAATTTTTAAATTCAAGGGACTTAGCCCGAAATTCCATTTCATAACGCAACTAGGCCTCATGCCCGATATCATAACCAACTGGGCCTTAAGCCCTATAGCATAAATCAAATGAGTCTCCAGCCTGATGCCTCATTAAATCAAATTGACATCAAGTCTGATAGTTTACAAATCAAATGTAACGACCCGTCCCAAATTCCGTGATTAGATTAGTGACTAATCACGATTAGTGAGGTTAATCGGCGATTAGTTGGGCGAAATCGGACGAACGATGCGAAATGACCGTTTTGCCCCTAGTGGTGGTAAAACATTGACTTTTCAATCGGGCGGTCAAATGGACTTTGACCGATGACCGTGACGTAGTTCGTGACGTCACGAGTCCATAGACAGGTGGCACGTTCAATTCCGACATTCGAGGAGGAAGTTATGACGTTCGGAAGTTTAGGGGCATTTTGGTAATTTTGGTTAGATGGGGTCAAATGTTGAATTTTTGACCAAAAGGTCCGATGGCCGAGGGCCAGAGACCGTTACGTAGATAAGGACGATACGAATCCATAGGCAGGCGGCACACTGAAATCGGACTTCAAACGGGAGAGTTATGGGTCACGGAAGTTCGATTTCACTATGCACGAACTTCGAGACGGGGACGTTTCGACAAAATCTGATTGGGTGGATATTTTGGTGGGCCCCATGGATGAGTGACAAGTGTCACTCATCCCATTGCTTTGATCCCCCAAAATGTGGATCTAAATAATTAAATATTATTATTTTAATTATTTTATAATTTAACCTAACAACTATTAATCCTAACCATCCATTTCAACCCTACCTTTTAATCCTCACCCTCCATCTCTCATTCCCTCATCTGATGACACCATCTCTTTCTCTCTTCTCTTCCACGGCACCATCACCATTTTCATTTCATTTTCTTCCTTTTCCTCACAAACCCGAAAACCCCATTAACCCATATTCTCCATTTTCTTCAAAACACACAACACACATCCCCTCACCACCTGTGACTGAGACCAGAGTGATAGTGTGAGTGAGACGAGGAAGGACTGGACAGAGGCGGCCAGAGCCACGGCGGCTCACGGCGGGAGGAAACCCGAAAAGGTAGGTTAGGGGTTTGAAATTCAAAACTTGGGTTTTATGGGTCTTGGATCGAAACTAATGATTTAGTTGGGTTTTTGGGGACTCGAGGAGGCTAATGGGATCAAAAGGAACGGCTGAGGACGGCGGTGCAGCCCAGACGGACGGCCGAAAGCTGGGCGACTGTTCTCGGCATCACAGGTAATTACCTCGACCCGTTTTCTAGTTTTTAAACCCATAGAACTCTAGGTTAGGTTGAGAGGAGTAGAATGGGACAAACGGGAGGAAAAATGGTGGCCGGAGCAGGGAGAACCGGCCGGGTCAAGCCGCGGGTCACGGCGACCCGGTTGCAGACATTCGGGTCGACCCGCGGGAGGGCAGGGATGACAGGTGACGTCATCCTGCTGACGTCATCATGTCAGGGATGACGTCAGCATTGTCAGATCTGACAATGTCAGCTGACATGTCAGAAAATGGGCCAATAGGAGTGCAACACGTGTCACATGTCAGTGCACCGTCAGCACTGACATGTCAGTGACGTGGCCCAATCAGGGGCTGACACGTGGCACTGACGTGGACCAGTGCCGTGATGACACGTGGCACATGTCAGACTGCCAGGTGGCACTGACAGCACAGTGACGTGGACCAATGGGAGCATGACCCGTGGCACCTGTCAGAGTCTGACATGTCAGACCTGACAGCTGTCAGATGATGTCATGCTGACATCAGCGATGACGTCAGCAGGTAGTGTAGCAGGCGCGTGAAGCCCACACGCAGCCACTTCAGACGGCGCGTGAGGGCGCGTGGCAGGGAATCTGGGGAAGGTTCCAACATACGAAACCTTCTGTTCGATGTAACGAACATTTTGGGACTGGTTTCGTGTCAATCGGACACCGTCTCGATATGTTTCGGGGCATCTGAAGGTTTAGGTTCGGGATTAAAAATAGTTAAAAATACGGGAAAATTACGGGGCTTTAATGGGAGGCTAATTAAGTAGTTAGTAACCTTCTATTACGATTTTTACAGGTTTGGGAGTCCCGGTGACGGTGGTCGGCTCGGGGAGCCGTATGGCATGCAAATCGAGGTGGCAGCTCAGACTTTCTGTGAGTGGACCTTGTTTTCTAAATTGGTGCATGCATAAATGTTTATTATATGTTTTATTACTTGTTTGATGATGCCATGGGTGCATTTGTATGTGGTTACGTATAAGCACGTATTTCAAGGTTTCGGCCTTATACGGTGCTTATACAGGTCTGTATTTCTTTATTGATTTAAATGAACTGGATTTGGATTTCAAAATGATAAACTCGGGTATGAGACCCATTTGGTTTTGTCTTGGGCATATGACCTCAGATATCGGGCACGGTGCCCAACTGATGTCCTATGTTCGGGCACGAGACCCAGTCACTTTATGGTTTATGATTTCAGGTCAGGGAACCTTAAATGGATTCCCAGGTTCATGACGGTTTATGGGAACCGGCATGAACCCTTGTTATGGTATTATGGTTCATGACGGTTTATGGGAACCGGCATGAACCCTTGTTGGTTATTACGGTACATGACGGTTTATGGGAACCGGCATGTTACCTCGGTTATGTTATTACGGTACATGATGGTTTATGGGAACCGGCATGTTACCTGATTATGGATATTATGGATCATGACGGTTCAGGGGAACCGGTCATGAATGTTTATGTTATGTATATATATGTTCATCTACCTTCCTTTACTTCCATTATCTCCTCCGGGGAGGGTCGTTGGCCTGGGTGGACCCCGAAGTAGTCACGGAGCACCGACTGAGTGGAGTCACCCCCCAGTTGGGTTCCTTACTCTCAGGAAGGCTATGGTTACTATTACCTCGGGTAGGGTCAGTGGTCTGCGGACATTGACCTTGACTTTGAGATGACTCGGATTGAGACCCGGGTAGCGCGCGCGTGGCTTTGGATACCGTGACAGGATTGGTTGTGTGACTTATATATATGTATGTGATGGATATATGATATATGATATGTGGTGTGTACAGGTGTGCACAGGATTTGGGCAGTGGCCCGTATGGTCGTTTTTATTGTGGTCCTTTCGACCTTAGTTTATATCTGATTTGGGCTTAGTTCCCATATATGATTTCTTTGGTTAAATGGTTTTCCAATGCATGCATGCTTTTTAGTGAAGGGTACAAATGTCTTATGAAATGCTTTTATAAACTCTTGTTTTGTCCACTCACAGTTTTTAATGTTTTGACTGCCCTTCAGGTTGACATCGGATGTGGACTGTAGCAGAGACCGAGATATCACATGCCTCCTCCGGATCCTGGCGTACTCTGATAGCCCGGGAGGGCAAAGGTCGGAAATATCCCTTGTCTGACACTTCGTGTCAGACGGGAGCAGGGTCATCCCGCGCTAATCCCGGGGGATTGGGATGGGTCCTGTCATCAAATGGGTCTCATGTCCGGTTCCATAATTCCAATTCCAAAATCATACCCTTGAACCATAATTGGAAACACAAGCAAGTTCAACGCTGTATAAAACCATAAACCTCGAAATACGTGCAAATACATAAATACTAAAAACCACAATCATGTTCCTCTCAAATCACATATTTAAAACATATAAAACAGTTAAGCATGCATCATATTTAGAAACCAATGTCCACTCACAGACCGTCCTAGCTGTCACCTCGATACGCATGACATAATTCTTTTGCGGCTAAATCACCATCTCTGGAACTTCCGGACTTGTCCAAATCACACCTGAAGGTCACTAATCAACTATACAAGTCCATAGGATAAAACCTCAAAACTCCCAGAAAAGTCAACGTGTCCCGCACACGTTTCCCGAGGTGAAAGCCTCAATTTAACCAACCTAACGATCTCGGATTAACTCGAAACCACCACCATTGGATTTGGATTGTTGAAACCTTTAAAATGACACTGTTTCCACCTCAAAATTCATGCCCACATGCCCCCACGCACGTGGTCAGTGAAAAATTCAACGATAGAAAAGTCAATGTTGACGTGAGCCGGTCGAAGTCAACGCTGATGTCATGCTGACGTCATCCCTGATAGTTGTCAGTCTGACATGTGTCAGACTTGACAGGGTGCCACGTGTCAGTCATCGGTTGGTCCACGTGTATGACATGTTAGTGACATGTCGCACCATCTGATTGGTTCCTATCACTGACATGTTAGCTGATTAGGTTCTAACATCATGACACAAGTCGATCTGGGATTGGCTGCTAGTGTGACAGGTCTGACATGATGACGTCAGCATGCTTACATCATCATCCTTGACCTTCAGCCGGATCCTCTAAACCAGGTCACGCAAACCCGCGATCTGACCTGACCGATTCTGACAGGACTCGTCCCAAATCCCTCAGGATTAGCGTGGGACATGCCTGCTCCCGTCTGACATGAATTGTCAGACCAGGGATATTTTCGTCCTTTGCCCAACCGGGGCTATCAGATTATGCCAGGATCCGAAGGAGGAATGTGAATGTCTCCTCTCTATTACAGCCCGGATTCGCGATCAACCTGAAGAGCATTCAAAATACAAAAGCTGTGAGTGGACAAAACAAATATTTTATAAAAACATTTCATAAAAGACCTTTATGCCCTTCATTAAAAACATATGCATGCATTCGAAAGACATTTCTAGGGTTCATGCCCGGTTCCTATAAACCGTCATGAACCATACCCTTGACCCGAAATTCTTCAATCAATACATGGGACCTCTGCAAAAACCAAAAACACGTGGGAACTCGTCCCAAAGCCATCTCATATGGGTCTCAGCCCAAAACCAATACGCGTGGGTCTCAGCCTAACGCCGTCTTAGTGAAAATTCATACAAATATACATATATACATATATAACCCATCCTAGGCACTTCCGGAGAAGATGCCAACTCGGGGCACACAGTCCCTAGGGAACACATCCCCGATATAGTCACGATGTCTCTATATATATAAGTATGCATACTACTCGGGGTCTCACTCCTAGTCTTCTCCCAGGAATTCTCCATCTGGGAGGTTCTATCTTCGGACCTAGTCCGATCATCTCTCTGGAATCTGGTCCTGGACCACATCATAATGCCCACTCTTGGAACGGGATCCCTATGTGGATACCCACTTTGGTCTGTGGATCGTCACATCCAGGTCGACGTCTGGAGGAGACCAATCAATAATCTTGTAAGGAAGGTATATACATACCAGCATAAGAAAACCATAAAAACGGTACTCACGCCTGATGACATAAAGCAACTGGGCCTCGAGCCCGAACATACGACTCAACAGGGCCTCCAGCCCGATTTCACAATAACTGGGCATCGAGCCCGAACTCATAAATCAATGGGGCATTGAGCCCGATATCTCAGGGTCAATCACGATTCCGATCATAGCGATGGGTGCAACCATCAATCCAGGACCGCACTCAATCCTGGTATGTCGCCCAGAACACATCACTGCCGCGACCATCTCGAGACCATGGTGCACACGTCGCCGATCGATCCTCAAAACCAACAGCACTCTGAAGTCGAGCCTCCATTGGCTGCTCAACAATCGGACGCGCAACGTGACCTCTCTGAAAGGAACGTATCCCAATACGGAGGCGAGCGTCACGTCGTCCGTCGCCGTGCACACAGCACCCGTCGCGACCATGACTCAGACCCGTAGGACATCAATAGGGTCTCATGCCCGAGTGAAACCAAATCCAAATGGGTCTCACACCCGGTTTTACCTTTTCAAAATCATTTCATGAAAACCGAAAGCATAAACGCGTATAAGCACGTAAAAACTCGAAAACCTTGAAGTACGTGCCCATACGTAAACACACACAAAAATGCACTTCAGGCATCACAAAACACATATTATAACATACATAAAATATTTATGCATGCATCTATTTCAGAAAGAAAGTCCACTAACAGACCACCCGCGCTATTGCCTCGATATGCATGCAATACGGCTTACCCGGGCCAATCTTTGTCGCCGGGACTTCCAAACCTGTCCAAATCACTTTAGAGTGTTACTAACTACTTAATTAACTCCTCACTAAAGCCCCCTAATTTTCCGGGATTTTTAACTATTTTTAAACGCACTCCGAAACCTTCGGACATCCCAAACTATATCGAGACGATGTCCGATCGACTCGAAACCAGTCCCAAAATGTTCGTTACATTGAATAGATGATTTCACCTCTTGTAACCATCCTCAAATTCATCACCACGTGCCTGCACGCGCTCCAAGATGGCTCTGCGCGTGGGCCTCAAGCGCCCTGACAGAGTCATCTTCTTCCTCGATAAGGCCGGTCCGAACCGGCCGGTTTGGTTCGATTCTGCAACTGAACCGGCGTGACCGGTCCAGGCTCCTACACGGTCCAATTTTCATCGTTTTCCTTCCTAATCAATCCTAATCTTTTTGTTTTGATCCTAGGAACTTGAAACTATGAATCAAATCCCCTAAAACCCCTAAAATCCAACCGGTCCAACTATCCTCCACGGTTCAGTTTTTTCAAAACAACCCCAGGGGTTTCACAACCTCCAACCATCCTCAAAATCATTCTATTACAATCCTAATAACCTATTTAACTCATTAAAACCACCCAAAATGGCCCATAATGCGTGAAATTAAAAATGGATAAAATCGGGTAAACCGATTACCTTGGTCGGGTTCCTCCTCCGCCGTACACGGCAGCTCTGCCTGGGCCAACCACCACATCCTCCAGTCCTATTCTCACTCTCTTGGGTCTCACAAATGGTTATAGGGTTGAAGGGTTTGGATTTGGGATGGAAGGGTGATCAGGTTGGTTGGGAAAAATGGGGAAAATGATAGATGAAGGAAAATAGGATATGCATGAGATGGTTTGGATGGGCAATGGATGGGTGACACTTTTCACTCATCCATTGGGCCTGTCCAATAATATCTGGGCCCTACTTGCTGCCAAATAGTCTCTGTCTCGTAAAACGTGCAATAGTGCACTCGAACTTTCGTGAACCGTAACTTCTCCATCACACATCCAAATTCAACGTGCTGCCTGTCTATGGATTCGTATCGTCCTGATCTACGTAACGGTCCTCGGCCCTCAGCCATCTGACCTGTTTTATCAAAAGTCAACTGTTGGCCCCTATTCGACCAAATTACCAAAATGCCCCCGAACTTCCGAACATCATAACTTCTTCCTCAGATGTCGTAATCGAACGTGCCACGTGTCTATGAACTCATGACGTCTCAAAATATATCACAATCGTCGGCCAAATCCATTTGACCGTCTGAATTAAAAGTCAACGATTTGCCCATTCCAAGGCCAAAATCGTCATTTCACCCTGAACGTCCGTTAATCCTCGTCTAATCCCCAATTAGTCTCGCTGATCCATCATTAATCCTAAATTAATCCTGTTAATTCAGGACGGGTCGTTACAATCTTCCCTCCTTCAAGAATTTCGTCCTCGAAATTCAAACTGACCCGATTTCCACAACCAACTGTAGAAATTCAATCGTGTCTCCGCACACCGCCGCTCTTGTGTACCAGTACACGTCTGTCACTACTCCATACTCGTCGGTGTTCGTGGTCACCGGAGCCCCCAACGCTCCAACGTGACTCTCATTAGCTGCGTTCCGATCGTTGGCTCTCGAAAGCCATCACGTCGACTTTTCAGTAGATGGTTCTTCTCATCTGACAATCGGAACTGACGTCCAAATCAGCATCCAATCCGACAACTATCCTCACTGCTCCCACAGAGCGATACTCAACCTCTGTTACTGTCACTAAGTCCATGAGTGTGATCGTGTCTAATCGGTAGCGCTCGGCTCCACTGTGCTCCTGATGCACCCTCTGATCTCGACTCGCTCTCGAGTCCTCGTACCGTATCATATCTCACATCACTCAGCGATCTTCACTGCCATCTAGACTCACCACGAGTCCCAACCATCGTACTACTCGTCATGTCGATTGTGGGTGGACGTCTCACCCATTCGGGTGTACACGGAACACCAATCGAATACTTTTCTCAGCAGAAAACACAAACAGTCACTAGGGCTCCTCTGGCCCGAATGGCCCTGAGCTCTCGGTTCCCCAACTATCTGAACCCTCTCTATCAACTCTGTTCAAGCACACAACATTCGATGTCTAGTAAATATACCACTATGTCGGAACACATCCGATCATAGTACTCATCGGTCCGATGTTAAATCATGCGTCGCGAGCCAGCCTCAATCCATCACAATCTCTATTCTCAATTCCATCTCGAGGCATCGACTATTAATCTTTTCCTGATCGATACCCACGTATTGTCCTCATTCCCTATGTGTCCCCATATCCAATCTATGTCTTGTCATCTCACCAACTATGCTAAGACATTCGTCAACTGTCCGACCATACGATTTTCCTCTGCTCCTAGCTTAGCATAATCAGCAAGGCGATTCATTCCAATGATGACCAAACCTCCGTCTGAACACCTCACGGTCGTCACAATTACTTCCGTCATCTCGATCATCCTCACGTTACTCGATCTGTCTCATCTTGGATACTCACCTGTCACATCACTGGACATGACACCATGAATCTAATCTCTAAGTCAACCCAATTTGACATCATTGTCGTCTCCTTCCTCATCAATCCATATGAGGAAAGTTGAAGATGATGACATCAAAGTCATCCAAGTCAGATATGGATAAGAATAAATGGTGTACACATCAACGCCATGCAACACCAAACACTTTCTCCTCCTCAACTCATTCAAATTGTCCCACAACCTGGATGTTTGGCCCATAAATGACCTAAAGATTCAACCTTTCATCAAATTTATCACTCGAAAATGAAAACTCAAAGAAACCCAAGAAGAGTCTTGGTTCGTCCACACTTCATTGTTACATGAGAAAAAATCAACCCACAATAAAAAATGACTCCGACCTTACATCAAACCCTACCTCACACTGAGCCACTCGGGATCCTCTCCGTCCCGCTGAGTGCCCACTGAACTTGCACAACTACCACGCTAGGGCACGTCTACCAACCTGGTCACATCAACTCACTCGGACATCATCCACATGTTCGCACACACTCCAATTTGTCTATCCGTTTATGACCATATATGCACATCCAAGAGGATGTCAATTCATCCTAATCAGATGTGCCACTTGACTGCAGAGTCACAACGGACTCCTGCTGTGATCTGCAGACAACTCTCTGTGTATTACCAAGTCTGACCCTCCGGTCACTAATCCTTATGACAGTACATACGGTGTCCATTCTTTCCGACCAATGACAACTGTCGACAACTACTGTAGTGACCCATTCCATTTCTTACTATCAACTTCTCCTCAAACAGTGTACACGAAACTCAGGAGGTATGGTCAACTGCAGTCAATCAAACCATCTCCGTCACGATTCCCGAGAATCTACACTAGCCGACGAATCCTTCCCGTCGTGTAGTGGTAGAAACTAAATATGAGCACATCACGACTAAGCTACTCTCAGCTCATGTCTCGCCGTCTCTTCTCGCTAACATCATCGCATCACCGCCATGCGGAGTGCAAGTCAACCAATCCTATGACCCTGCTCAAACTGAGTAGTCACCACTTCTTTTTGTTACCTCACAAGGTAGCGTGGCACACTCGCCAATGCCGAAGCTCCTCTTCTTCTGTAATCGCACTCGTTGTGACCGAGCCAACTCCCCAAACCACTACTCGTATTGTGCGTCACCCACGCACCCTCGTATCCTTGTCACGACTGACGAATCCCGTCGTCGTAATCGTCAAGGCAACCTGAGCCTATCTAACTCGATAAGACTCGACTACGTCCATCGATAGCGGCGTCTACCACCACCTCGTGCAAACTGATCTCAGAAGCACTCTTCTATCGTGACTCCAAAATTACGCGGTCAACTCACCACTAGTACTAATCGCTCAACACCCAACATCCACCGATCGGTCCACCACGGAATCCGATCGACAAGCACCGCTCTCCTGGTCACTCGTCCAACCAATCGCCAACTAGGGTTACCACAACCCGACTGCTCACCTGCAGCACGTCCATCTCGAGTGATCCCTCGCCTCGACTCCGAAGGATCATCGTACTCCGACTCTGGTATCCCGACAACCAGTAACCACGACCTAAGGACCTCGTCCTCTCGTAACTCTACGACTCTCAACAGCTGGCCTTCACATGAACTTGGCCATACTCCGTGTCTAACACTGCACAACGGCTAGACGTTGCAATCATATCCTATCGTGTCACACCACAACTACTCCGGGCATCTTTTTCCAGTCCACATCCCTCCGAGATTCGACACCTCTAAACATGGCATCTCATGCCAAATAGGATTGACGGTCCTATTGTAACTACCCGTCTCTGAAGCCGGGTTAGATTAGTTGTTAATGACAGATTAGTGAAGTTAATTGGTGATTAGTTGGATGTTTTCAGACGGACGGTGCGAAATGA
The DNA here is from genome assembly GCA_032719365.1 of Prinsepia uniflora. Lineage (NCBI taxonomy): Eukaryota > Viridiplantae > Streptophyta > Magnoliopsida > Rosales > Rosaceae > Prinsepia > Prinsepia uniflora. Next base: position 30,327,691 of record CM064867.1, on the reverse strand, counting down.
CGATTTTGCCCCTAGAATGGGTAAAACTGTTGACTTTTTGTTTGGACGGTCAAATGGATTTTGACTGATGAGTGTGACGTAGTTTGAGACGTCACGAGTTCATAGACAAGTGGCACGTCCGATTCCGACATTCGAGGAAAGAGTTATGACGTTCGGAAGTTCGAGGGTACTTTGGTAATTTTGCTGAATAGGGGCAATTTGTTAACTTTTCAAATGGCATGGACTTTTCATGCATTTCGAGGACCGTTAGGAAGGTCTCGATTCCTTGAGTACAACGACAGGCGGTACGCTGTCATCGGACGTCGATAGGATCGAATTTAGGTCAAAAATCACTAGGGGAAAAATGGTAATTTGTGGAATAAGGGTAAAATGGTCATTGTGATGTCTTGGCATCTGTGCCCAGTTAGTGTTGGACAAGTGGCTGCCTTGGGCAAGTGAACGACATAGATTGGATACCTGGCCCAATCTAAAGGTGTGTGGAACCTCTCTGCCGCCTCACAGAATTATCTTTAAAAACAAAGTGCAATTCGTGCACGGTTGAAAACAGAAAACAGAGAAACCCGATAGATCAACCCATCCTACCTCCTTCAATCTTCTTTGTTTCTACTTATTCTATGAATGAAAAAGAAAGGCTAGAAGGTGGGGATTGTGATGGTGCTAACACGACAAGCCGTCGTGGACGGTGGTTGAGGACTGGGGAAAAACAGAGAGAATTAGGTGCCCTGTTTCCTTCAAAATGGCAACTCATCTTATGAGGCTCGATGATCAGACTGGTGGCTAAGATGAGGTCCAGGAGGTTTCTAGGAGTGGATAGAGACTGGTTTCGAAACCTAACATGGACGGTAAGTAAAAAAAAACCCGTGAAAGTATCTTTCGAATTCAAAAATGGCAAGGTGTGTTTTAGTGATAGTTGATTAAATTGGTTATTTGGGTGAGGTTCTGGACGATAAAAGGAAGCTAATGGACGTGGAACTAGGGACAGACATGGCCAGAAACACGAGAACAGAGAGAAGGGAAGTCGAAGGTTTTCACGCGATTGAGGAGGTACTTTCTCACTGTGATTCTCATGTTTTCAGTAAGTAGAGAAATTGGTTAGTTTAGGAATAAGCTATTGGAATAAATAGGATTGAAAAAGATGGAAAAACTAGAGAAAACCGTGACCGCCGGTTTGATTGGACCAAACTGGACCGAACCGGTTCAAACCTGGTCTGATAGAGGTAGGGGATGAACAGTGCATGGTGCGTGAGGCCCACGCGCAGCCATTTTGGGCGGCGCGTGTGGGCGCGTGGCACACATTCTGAGGAAGTGTTGAACATGTGAAATGATGTAATCGATGTAACGAACATTTTAAGATTGGTTTCGAGTCAATCAAACATTGTGAAGTAGTTAGTGACCTTACGAGGTTTACGGCGTTTTGATATGAGCATTGTGAAGTAGTTAGTGACCTTACGGGGTCCGAAGATTTTAAGGCTCGGTTAAAAATAGTTAAAAATTTGGGAAAATTACGGGGTTTTGATATGAACATTGTGAAGTAGTTAGTGACCTTATTATGGGATTTGGACAGGTTCGGGAAAGCCCGTGATAGTGGATTGGCCGAAAACGGCATAAGTATGCGCGTATCGAGGCATCGGCGAAATGATATATGAGTTGACTTTGCTTTCTAACTCTTGATGCATGCATATATATATTTTTATAAGTTTTCTATACATGATTCTATGATTTTGATTATGATCTTGATGATTTACGGTTTTGCACGTATTTCGAGTTTATTACGTATTTTCACGTTTTGCGAGGTTTCAATTTCTATTGTGATTGGAGCATGATTTTGATGATTTGACTTCGGGATTTGAAATATGATTTGATTTCATGGATTTGAAATGGATTTTGGAAAAGTGATTTCGGGCTTGGAGCCATGTTCATGTGATTTCGGAAATGAGATTTCGGTTTTGGAACTGGATTTCGGAAACGATGTTTTGGATTCGGTTTTGAAACTTGAAAGAGAAATTCTGGATTTGGGTTCGGGATGATGGTTCCGGATTCCGGCTTACGGAATCATTATTGCGAATTCGGATATGGATTTTCTATTGTTTTCACTGTTGGTTGAAAAATGGTTTTGGGTTTAAAGACTCGGAAAAAGAAAAAGAAAACCGTTGGATCTGGTTTTGAGTTTAAAGACTCGGTTGATTGACAGGGGGAGGGCCCTGGATTGATGTGTTTTGAGTTTAAAGACTTGGTATATGTTTTGAGTTTAAAGACTCGGTTATGATATCCCTCGAGGCCTGTTGATTGTGTTTTGAGTTTAAAGACTCGTTGATATCCCGAGAAGGCGTTATTATGTGCATGATTTTGAGTTTAAAGACGCGGGCGTACTTGAGATCCAGTAACTCGCATGATTGATGTTTTTCACTGGTTTTTCACTGGTTTTCCGATGTTTTGGGCAGTGGCCTGGATGATTTGGATTTGATGAGTTTTAAGGCTGAGTTCTCGTACTTTGAGATTGATTTGTTATTTTGGGCTGAGGCCCTGTATTTGAACGACGGATTTGATTTGGGGTTTCAAGAATGGGTTTCATTGATGGTTTTGGATGCAAAATGATTTCATGACATGGATTTTATATGCATGCATTGGTTTTTGCGTGAAGGGTATAAATTGTGTTTTCTTATAACTGTTTTCTAAACTGATCCTTTATTTTTGTTCACTCACAGTCTTTTCATGTTTTCGATACCCTCCAGGTTGTTGCGGTGTGGGCGGTTGATAGAGAGAGACAGAGACATCACACACGCGATCCACAGTAGAGTGGAATTTCCGGACATTTTGAGCGGTGCGTTTGGAAATCCCTTGTTCAACTTACGTGTCACATGGGGGTTGGACATCGGTTTAGCCTTCGTGTCATGCGTAACTTAGACGGGAGCAGGACTTAGCCCTTAATCCCGGGGGATTGAGGGTGGGTATTGTCAAATTGGTATCAGAGCAGGTTTCTTGTGCTCTACGCTAGGTTTGGTTCTCAGAGTCATTGGTCCGTCGACTTGGGTGTTGTGATACTACTGTGGATGTGATGTCTCGACGCGGAATAGCCCATCATCACCTGGACTCAAGAGTGACAGTACGCTTATTAGTGGTTAGTTAGCGGCGATTGTTATCAGGATGATAGTCACTTGATACGCGGTGCAGGGTATGACGTATGTCAGCTTGGGGCCTGAATACTTAGCATGTTTGGCACTGGATATGCTCGATGGTTGGACCACAGGGCCGGCTGTATGCCATTGTGGTTACCCTGGCTGGTAGCAGGTGAGCTACGATTACGAGTAGACTGGTCGTCCTATGGGGCCCGATAGTAGCTTGTTGAGCTAGTGGTACATGTGGGCCGAGGAGGCCAGTGGACGATGGCCTGTCCAACCGAGTTAGGCCGGATGATGATAGTGTGGATTGGTGACTTTTTGGTCGATTTTGTTTAGAATTGGATTTGTGCGGCAACGAGTACCTGGATGCCTCGCGTGGCGAGGGTATAGGAAACCACATTGTCGATTTGATGGAATCCCCCGAGTATTGGATACTGGTGGATGTTGGTGTGTAGAGTTACGATGAGGGATAGGCTTAGCCGGGCGTGACGACCCGAGTGGTAAGGTTGTAGTGAACTAGTGGCTGCTGCGGGTATGGATAACTCGTAGGACGGGGAGGATTTGAGAAACCCCGTGGAATGACTGGTCTAGACTGTGAGTACCTGAGTGAGAAACCCCAGGGCAAGTGCTTGGTTTGGGAAACCTGAGTTGGTGGTTGTGACTTGGGCCGATTTACGGCCGGATTAGCAATGGTGCTGCCGGGATGAAGCTGGGGTTTTGGTTTGGTGAATGACTCTGAACGCGTCCAGTACGAATGTGGCATTTGGTTGAGCATTTATTTGCTCAGAGTTGTGGATTACGAGGGATGTCAGTTCCTCTCACCGGAGCATACATTCAGGGTTTTAGCTCCGTGGGAGCGGAGGATTGGGACTTGTGTCTTGTGAGCACTAGAACGGAAATGAAATGCCATGAGCTGGGATGCTTGGTCGGATATGCACATTGATTCGAGGTTGTGGCCAGTTGTGAGGTTCTGGTGTCTGGTACGAACCATTAACCAAGCAGGGATATGTGATGACCATTGGTAGGCCATGATTTGGTACGAACGGTTAGGATACCATTAGTTTGATTAAGAGTAGCGCAGCGGAAGCGCGGTGGACCTATGCTTCATATTGGATCGGACTAGGTTCGTATGGTCGGGTTTGACCGTTCTTGAGGATTGGTTTTTGTGGACTTCCCCTGATGTGTTGGCATATGTCGGCCGATACCAAGGTTGGCACTTGGTGATTGGCGGCTTTGAGGGTGGTAATTGGGGAGTCCGAGGTCAGTGATTGAGGATTGAGGATTCTGCGAGTTGGTAACTCGTATCATTGCAGGTGCTCGGAGTTGAATCTAGGAAAGGTTGGGATGCGATCATCAGAAGGAGAGATGATTGACATCCTTTTGGGTGTGTATAAAAGGGGCTAACCGACAAGTGAGTTGGTCGGTGAGTTGGGTTGGTTACGCACGTGGTCGTGATCCGTAGGAGTTGAAGATCACCTATGTATAGCAGAGTTGACGTTAGACGGTTTGTCCAATGGTGGTATTCGCGTTGAGGATTGGGTTCCATAGTTGAAAAAGGTGGGCATACTTCCAACATGGTTGGAATCTCTCAATCAGGAGATGATAAGATTGGGATGGTGAGATACTATGTTTGGTTCTAAGTTGGTGATTCGGTGCCGTGGTGGATACTCTGGAGTTGAATTGGAAGACTCATTGTTGGGACGTCAAGAGTTGTGACTCCCCCTTGAATCGTGGACACTTGGGGTTGTGCTTAGGAGTAGAGAGAGGACTTAGTGACGCCATGTTTGGCATGTGTGGCCCGTGTTATGAGTTTGTGATAAGTTGGCTTAAGGTCGGATGACTTGTATGTCATCGTGGTGGATTATTGTGTGTTTCGTTGTAGGATGACGGAAGGAAGTTGAGGGGGAGTAACTATAACTGATCGATATACGATTATGGAAAAGAACCTACAATCTAGACGTGGGGTATTCTGGATCGATTAAATTCGATGTGATGGTCTGATGATAAGAGGTGTTTGGACGCGAAGTGGGATCCACTTAGAAATGTGTGGATCGGAATTGGGATGTTCTTGGCGCTAGATTGAGTTGTTGTGGATCAGGAGGATAAGATGATAAGACAGAGGTTGGATATGTTGGACATGCAGATGAGGAGATTGCTCTGTCTTGTAGTAGTGGAGGTGGCTGACTATCTTGATCATTTTGGAGTTGTGCAGAACGCTTGTGATTTGTCTCGCATACCTATGGTATGGGGCTTAGATTTGGTATGGGGTCTGCCTTGTATTCGTAGTTGAAATGTGATTGGATTTCATATTGGTTGGGAGACCCAGGAGACCGGGAGACTCGGAAGGGATTCGAGTTGGATTTCCCTAGAAGATGTGTAGTTCATCCTAGAGGTCGGATAGGACCGACGGACTGCAAAAAGTGAAACGTGATTGGCTCGTCATCAGGTGGTAATCAGTATGGTTGTAACGACCCGTCCCAAATTCCTAGATTAGATTAGTGACTAATCATGATTAGTGCGGTTAATCGGTGATTAGTAGGGCGAAATCGGACGAACGATGCGAAATGACCATTTTGCCCTTGGGGGTGGCAAAACGTTGACTTTTCAATCGGTCGGTCAAATGGACTTTGACCGATGACCGTGACGTAGTTCGTGACGTCACGAGTTCATAGACAGGTGGCAATTCCGACGTTCGAGGAGGAAGTTATGACGTTCAGAAGTTTAGGGGCATTTTGGTAATTTTGGTTAAAAGGGGTCAAAATGTTGACTTTTTGACCGGGAGGTCCGATGGCCGAGGGCCGAAGACCGTTACGTAGATAAGGACGATACGAATCCATAGACAGGCGGCACACTAAAATCGAACTTCGAATGGGAGAGTTATGGGTCACGGAAGTTCGATTTCACTATGCATGAACTTCGAGACGGGGACGATTTGGTGTAATCTGATTTGGGCAGATATTTTGGTGGGTCCCATGGATGAGTGACAAGTGTCACTCATCCTATTGGCTAAATCCCCCAATTGGTGGATCTATATAATAAAATATTATTATTTTAATTATTTTATAATTAAACCTAACAACCTTAAATCCTAGCCATCCATTTCAATCTCACCTTTTAATCCTCACCCTTCATCTCTCATTCTCACATCTGATCATCTTCATTCTCTTCTCTGTTCTTCCTAAAACCCGAAACCCCCCCTTGTTCATTTCCATTTTCTTCATTTTCTCCAAAACAGCACACACATCATCACCACTTCCATCACTCTTTGAGTGACCGTGAGGAGTGTGAGGGGCTGAGAAACCGGGGGACTGGACGGTGGACGGCGGAGGACACGGCGGAGGGAAACCCGTGAGGTAAGAAAATATTTCAAATTTTGAAATTGAGTTTTGTTAGTTGTGATTCGATTCTAAGGGTTAAGTTAGGTTGCTGGTGGTCCTAGGAGGAGGTTAGGATTGGTTTTGGGGCTTGGGGTGGCCTGGAACGGCCGTGAACGGCGGAGGAAGTCACGGCCGCCATTAATAAGCTTGGAAGGTATAGGTTTGGCTGTTTTTTCTAGTTTTTAAACCCACATAACCCTAGGTTAGGATTAGAGGATGACAATGGGACAAACGGGAGGCATTTTGGTGGTCGGACGGTGGAGAACCGACCGGGTCAACCCGCGGGTCTGAACGACCCGGTTGCAGGGTTCAGGTCAACCCGTCGAGTGGTTGAAGGTGGTGAAGTGGCATGATGACGTGGCACCTGTCAGATTGTCAGGTGACGTGGATCACTCATCAGCCGACACGTGTCACATGTCAGTGCACAGTCAGCACTGACATGTCAGTGACGTGGCCCAATCAGGGGCTGACACGTGGCACAGACGTGGACCAGTGCCGTGATGACACGTGGCACATGTCAGACTGCCACGTGGCACTGACAGCACAGTGACGTGGACTAATGGGAGCATGACACATGGCACCTGTCAGAGTCTGACATGTCAGACCTGACAGCTGTCAGATGACGTCAGCGATGACGTCAGCTGGTACTGTAGCTGGCGCGTGAAAATTACGGGGCTTTAGTGGGAGGTTAATTAAGTAGTTAGTAACCTTCTATTACGATTTGGATAGGTTTGGGAGTCCCGGTGACGGTGATCGGCTCGGAGAGCCGTATGGCACGCAAATGGAGGCGGCAGCTCGGACGGTCTGTGAGTGGACCTTATTTTCTAAATTGGTGCATGCATAAATGTTTATTATATGTTTTATTACTTGTTTGATGATGCCATGGGTGCATTTGTATGTGGTTACGTATAAGCACGTATTTCGAGGTTTTGACCTTATACGGTGCTTATACGGGTCTGTATTTCTGTATTGATTTAAATGAACTGGATTTGAATTTCAAAAGGATAAACTCGGGTATGAGACCCATTTGGTTTTGTCTCGGGCATATGACCTCAGATTTCGGGCACGGTGCCCAGCTGATGTCCTATGTTCCGGCACGAGACCCAGTCACTAACGGCTTTGATTTCAGGTCAGGTCTGGGAACCTTAAATGGATTCCCAGGTTCATGACGGTTTATGGGAACCGGCATGAACCCTTGTTATGGTATTATGGTTCATGACGGTTTATGGGAACCGGCATGAACCCTTTTTGGTTATTACGGTACATGACGGTTTATGGGAACCGGCATGTTACCTCGGTTATGTTATTATGGATCATGACGGTTCAGGGGAACCGGGCATGGATATTATGTTATGTATATATATGTTCTTCTACCTTCCTTTACATGTTCTACTATCTCCTCCGGGGAGGGTCGTTGGCCTGGGTGGACCCCGGAGTAGTCACGGAGCACCGACTGAGTGGAGTCACCCCCCAGTTGGGTTCCTTACTCTCAGGAAGGCTATGGTTACTATTACCTTGAGTAGGATCAGTGGTCTGCGGACATTGACCTTGACTTTGAGAAGACTCGGATTGAGACCCGGGTAGCACGCGCGTAGCTTTGGAAACCGTGACAGGATTGGTTGTGTGAATTATATGTGTATATGATATAGATATGATATATGGATTGTGATATGTGGTATGCACAGGTGTGCACAGGAGTCGAGCAGTGGCTCGGGTACTTGGTTTCAACATGGTTATGGTTTTGGGCTTAGTCCCACATATGGTTTGTTTTGGCTAAATGGTTTTCAAATGCATGCATGCTTTTTAGTGAAGGGTACAAATGTCTTCGTTAAAATGTTTTTATAAAATTTTGTTTTGTCCACTCACAGTTTTTAATGTTTTGACTGCCCTTCAGGTTGACATCGGATGTGGACTGTAGCAGAGACCGAGATATCACATGCCTCATCCGGATCCTGGCGTACTCTGATAGCCCGGGAGGGCAAAGGTCAGAAATATCCCTTGTCTGATACTTCGTGTCAGACGGGAGCAGGGTCATCCCGCACTAATCCCGGGGGATTGGGATGGGTCCTGTCAATGGTTATGACGACATTTCGTGTGCCCTGGAGTTACACTATAAGGGTGACAGGTACATCATAGTGTTGTTAGATGGATGATCGGCGTAGTTCCGATATGATGGATTTTGACGTAGCATGTGGACCGGATCAGGGTGATCACGAGTAGTTGATTGGTTATTGCAGACTTCAGTGTTGGTATAAGTTGGATACGCTAACATTGATCACGAGCCTGAGTGGCTAGTGGGACCCTAACATTGGGATGTGTGATCACAGGTTGACAGATACGTGATAGGGTCCAGTTGCAGACCGGTGGTGTAGAACGTGGATGAAGTTTCCACAAGTTGCTAGTGTTGGGGGTTAGCGGAACCACTGGTGCACTGGTTGATGAGCTCGTAGAGGGAGCGAATATGTTGTGACTTCCGTGAAGTCGACGTGGATCGCTGACGGAAGTAGCATAAATGATTAAATGAAGTACCGGGATAAGTAGATGCTGTCTTGAGAATTGGTTGTGAGGCGAGATTCGTGCCTGCTGACAGTAGACTCACACGATGTACTGAGGCGTTGGTATAAGGTGCTCTGGACTCGAGAAAGAGTTTGAGATGGATGTGATGGGTAGTAGCGTTGTTGTAGCGCACCTACAGTTAGTGGAGACGTAAGTGTCGGCTGGTGTGACGTTAGAAATATCGCGGTTACGAGTTGGGAATGTGTTGACCCCGACGAGGAAGAGATGATTTGTCAGATGAACTGAACCTTGATAGAGGGTTCACTTGGCCGAATTGGGATGACAGTTGGGAAACCGTCATGATAAGTTCGATTGGTAGGTGTTGGACACCGGGTAGGAGACCCAGGTGTGAGATCAGTTGGATTTCCCCCAGTTAGTTACGGAAGTACGATATTCGGAATTTCGGGGACAAAATTCTTTAAGGGAGGTAGACTATAACGATCTGTCCCGGAGGCTGGGATTAGATTAGTTGTTAATGACAGATTAGTGAAGTTAATCGGTGATTAGTTGGATGTTTTCGGACGGACGGTGCGAAATGACGATTTTGCCCCTAGAATGGGTAAAATTGTTGAATTTTTGTTTGGACGGTCAAATGGATTTTGACCGATGACTGTGACGTAGTTTGAGACGTCACGAGTTCATAGACAGGTGGCACGTCCGATTCCGACATTCGAGAAAGAGTTATGACGTTCGAAAGTTCAAGGGTACTTTGGTAATTTTGTTGAATAGGGTCAATTTGTTGACTTTTCAAACGACATGGACTTTTCACGCATTTCGAGGACCGTTAGGAAGGTCTCGATTCCCTGAGTACAACGACAGGCGGCACGCTGTCATCGGACAGCGATAGGATCGAATTTTGGTCAAAAATCACTAGGGGCAAAATGGTAATTTGTGGAATAAGGGTAAAATGGTCATGGTAATGCCTTGGGATCTATGCCCAGTTAGTGTTGGACAAGGGGCTGCCTTGGGGAAGTGAACAACAGAGATTGGGACACCTGGCCCAATCTAGAGGTGTGTGGAACCTCTCTGCCGCCTCACTGAATTATCTTTAAAAACAAAGTGCAATTCGTGCACGGTTGAAAACAGAAAACAGAGAAACCTGATAGATCAACCCACCCTACCTCCTTAAATCTTCTTTGTTTCTACTTCTTCTCTGAATGAAAAAGAAAGGTTAGAAGGTGGGGATTGTGATGGTGCTGTCACGACAAGCCATCGTGGACGGTTGTTGAGGACTGGGGAAAAACAGAGAGAATTAGGTGCCCTGTTTCCTTCAAAATGGCAACTCGTATTATGAGGCTCGATGATCGGACTGGTGGCTAAGATGAGGTCCAGGAGGTTGCTAGGAGTGGATAGAGACTGGTTTCGAAACCTAACATGGACGGTAAGTAAAATAAAAACCCGTGAAAGTCTTTTTTGAATTCGAAAATGGCAAGGTGTGTTTTAGTGATAATTGATTAAATTGGTTATTTGGGTGAGGTTCTGGACGACAAAAGGAAGCTAATGGACGTGGAACTAGGGACAGACATGGTCGGAAACACGAGAACAGAGAGAAGGGAAGTCGAAGGTTTTCACGCGATTGGGGAGGTACTTTCTCACCGTGTTTCTCATGTTTTTAGTGAGTAGGTTAATTGGTTAGTTTATGACAGGATCGCCCCCGAAGGGACATTGATAACCGTGCCCGGTCTTGCTCCCGTCTAGCAAGTCGACTGGAATTCCCCAAAATAACCCTCAGTACTTGCTAAACCAGGGATAGCCACACACGTACTCACTCATGCCTCCGCCTCTCGATCAGCCTCGATCAACGCGCCACGACCTGGAGGGTCAATAAAAACACAAAAGGTGTGAGTGAACAAAAAATAAATCAGTTATAAAACAGTTACAGAAATACATTTCTACCCTCCATGTAAAACCAATGCATGCATTCGAAAATCTTTTCGCAATCTGTTACATTTTCATCATAAGAAAATTGTGTACGAAAAATCAAAATCCTTTTCCTTTTCTTAACCTTCGGGTCTTAGCCCGCAATCCCAAACACAGGGCCTCAACCCAAAATCATGAATCAAATCTATGTACACAATATAATCCAAAATCCATCCAACCACATAAACCGGGCCACTACCCAACACATCCGAACATCAGAAATCAACAATAAATCACAAGTCAATCAGTTTGCTGGATATCAAGTGCGTCCGAATCTTTAAACTCAAAACCATGCGCATAAACAGGCCTTCCCGGGATTTCAACGAGTCTTTAAACTCAGAACATAATCAATAGGCCTCGGGGGTATCGTACCGAGCCTTTAAACTCAAAACAGTCACCGAGTCTTTAAACTCATCAAGGGCCCTCCCCCGTCATCAATTAACCGAGTCTTTAAACTCAAAACATGATCCAGCAATAGCACCGGGTCCTTAAACCCAAAACATTTATAAATCACAACAATCCAGGATCCATCGTGATCCAGTTTCCAAAATCAATCCGAAATCACATTTTGTCATAGCAGGACTCATGTCCCAATTTCCACGTTCAAATCCCCAAAATCTTACTTCACAAAACATAATCAAATCATCATTAAAAACGGGACATGTATAATTGTATCAAATCACTTTATCAAACCATCACCCATTCCCGAATTCGAATTCGCAATGATGATTCCATAAGCTGGCATCCGGAATCGTCATTCCGAACCCAAACCAGAAATCCATTTTCAACTTCCGAAACCGAAATCTCGTTCATCAAAATGACTTTTATGCCCTGGGCACCAAGCCCGAAATCTCCTTTTTCAAAATCCGTTTTAAGTCCTTGAAATCACATCGTATTTCAAATCCCAAGGTCAAAACATCAAAACCATAATCAAATCACCAAAATCACGGTTAAACCACAACATACTCGAAATCTCGTAAAACGTGCAAATCCGTGTCATTCTCGAAATACGTGTCAAAACCGTAAATCATACTCACAATCATAATAAAAACATCCTTAAAACATTATACGCACAATTCATATGAAATCATTCATTAACCCATCATCAAAGCATAAGAGAAATAATAGTCTCGAAATACGTGCAATTTCGTATGCATATAAAAAATACGTATAAATACGGAAAATCGAAATTATCACAAGTCATAATCATAATCATAGAAATCATAGAAATATTTATGCATGCATTAAATTTTGAAAGCAAAGTCCACTCACACACTGTCCATAATCCTCGGTTTCGCGCTGCACGCGTTTTCGTAATTTCCGACAATTTTCCCGAAATCTCAAATCCTGTCCGAAAACATACTTTAGTGTCACCAGGGACTTAAATAAGAACATACTAATTTCCCATAATTTTCCAGCAATTAAACGTTAATTAACAACGTAGCATAAACCTTCGGACCCTCGAAACAACATCAAAACGGTGTCCGATTAATTCGAAACCAATGCTAAAATGTTCGTTGCAATGTATAGGACAAAAGCCGTGTTGAACTTACCTCGAAATTCGGGTCCACGCGCCCTCACGTGCCGCCGCAAGCAGCTGCGCATGGGAGCCACGCGCTTCTACAGTACCCTGCACAGTGCTTCTTCCTTACCCGAACGTCTGTAAATGGGTCCGGTAACCCGCGAAGTGACCCTGCTAGTGTTCCATCAATACGACACCATTTTGAACAATTGAACAATCCACTAGCTTCGCAACAAGTTGAATTAGGGATCTGTAACAAGCATTGCAGTCGTCATTACCCCAAACCATCTCGACTTAAACCAAGTTTCAAAAACGAGTTCCTCGTCTGAGTTCATCGAATAACCAAGTAATTCTTCAATTAATTGGTAGTATAGCGTCGTAGCCTCATGGTAAGGATGATTTAGGAATCAATTTCACAAAAACATACCTCCAAGAGCTTCGAATCTTGCAATACATGATTTGGATCGACTAATTAAGGTTCCAAAAAGTTTATTCGAACCTTAATTTGGCTTGGGCTGGCCTAAAACCGAATTTTCGAATTTAAATTTATCAAAAACAAGTTTCGGGTTTCTCTGTGTGAATTCACTCAGCCCCTCGTTTTTCCTCTCTAATTTAGTCTCTCCATCCTCCCTTCTCCCTTTCTGAAAGGTTCTCTACTTTCAACAGATTGTTTGGGAGGTCGATCAAGCTCAACTTGGTGGTCTGTCCTCTGTTTTCCATTTCATGACCACTGCCCAGTTTCAAGTCCCAATTCACCCACACTCACACACTGAACCAGACCCGTGCTCTCCCCCTGTCTCTGTTCCCTCACTTCAATCTGCTTCAACACTCATTCCCTCCCAAATTGGTCTTGGGAAGTCGATCAAGCGTGGGAAACAACCTCTGTTTTCTTCCCATTTTCAGAAGCACCAGCAACTCTTGCTCCCCAAACTCACCATGGCATACCGTGCACTGCACCACTCAAGGCACTTAACAACTCACTCGTGGCTCCAAATTCCAACTCAACACTCACACACACTGATCAAAGATAGTTAAACAATTCACTTTGTTCAACAAAATCCCACTCACGGCTAAATCAAATTCACAATAAATTACCATTTTGCCCTCACTTGGCAAATTACCAAAATGCCCCTCACGCATCTAGACCCGTAACTTGGTCATCCGAACTCCGATTGACACATGCCGCCCGTCTACAGACTCAGGGTCAAAAAGTCAACATTTTCCTCATTTTCGCCCAAATTACGAAAATGCCCTTGAACTTCCGAACGTCATAACTTCCTCCTCGGATGTCGAAATCGGGTGTCCCACCTGTCTATGAACTCGTGACGTCCCGAACTACGTCACGGTCATTGGTCAAAGTCTGTTTGACCGTCCGGGCAAAAGTCAACCGTTCGCCCATTATCTAGGGGCAAAATCGTCCTTTTCATCAAATTTTCCAAATTTCCCTTTTTCTGAACATCCGGGTCGTTACAGTTTAGGAATAAGCTATTGGAATAAATAGGGGATGAACATTGCCTAGCGCGTGAGACCCACGCGCAGCCCCTTTGGGCGGTGCGTGTGGGCTCGTGGTACACATTCTGAGGAAGTGTTCAACATGTGAAATGATGTAATCGATGTAACGAACATTTTAAGACTGGTTTCGAGTCAATCGGACATCGTCTCGATAGTTTTCGGGATGTCCGAAGATTTTAAGGCTTGGTTGAAAATAGTTAAAAATTCGGAAAAATTACGGGGTTTTAATATGAACATTTTCAAGTAGTTAGTGACCTTATTATTGGATTTGGATAGGTTCGGGAAAGCCGGTGATAGTGGATTGGCCGGAAACGGCATAAGTGCGCGCGTATTGAGGCATCGGCGAAATGGTATATGAGTGGACTTTGCTTTCTAACTCTTGATGCATGCATATATCTTTTTATATGTTTTCTATACATGATTCTACGATCTTGATTATGATCTTGATGATTTACAATTTTGCACGTATTTCGAGTTTATTACGTATTTGCAGGTTTTACGAGGTTTCGATTTCTATTGTGATTTGAGCATGATTTTGATGATTTGACTTCGGGATTTGAAATATGATTTGATTTCAAGGATGTGAAATGGATTTCAGAAAAGTGATTTCGGGCTTGGAGCCCTGTTCATGTGATTTCGGAAATGAGATTTCGGTTTTGGAATTAGATTTCGGAAACGATGTTTTGGATTCGGTTTTGAAACTTGAAAGAGAAATTCTGGATTTGGGTTCGCGATGATGGTTCCGGATGCCGACTTACGGAATCATTATTGCGAATTCGGATATGGATTTTCTATGGTTTTCACTATTGGTTGAAAAATGATTTTGGGTTTAAAGACCTGGAAAAAGAAAAAGAAAACCGCTGGATCTCGCTTTGAGTTTAAAGACTCGGTTGATTGACGGGGGGAGGGCCCTGGATTGATATGTTTTGAGTTTAAAGACTCGGTATATGTTTTGAGTTTAAAGACTTGGTTATGATACCCCCCCGAGGCCTGTTGATTGTGTTTTGAGTTTAAAGACTAGTTGATATCCTGGGAAGGCCTGATTATGCGCATGGTTTTGAGTTTAAAGACTCGGGCGCACTTGAGATCTAGCAACTCGCATGATTGATGTTTTTCACTAGTTTTCCGATGTTTTGGGCAGTGGCCCGGATGATTTGGATTTGATGAGTTTTAGGGCTGAGTTCCCGTACTTTGAGATTGATTTGTGATTTTGGGTTGGAGCCCTGTATTTGAATGACAGATTTGATTTGGGTTTTCAAGAATGGGTTTCATTGATGGTTTTGGATATGAAATGATTTCATGACATGGATTTTATATGCATGTATTGGTTTTTGCGTGGAGGGTATAAATTGTGTTTTCTGATAACTGTTTTCTAAACTGACAGGACCCATCCCAACTGGGCTTTGATAACCGTGCCCGATCCTGCTCCCGTCTGGCAAGTCAACTGAAATCCGAAACTATCCTTCAGCACCTGTCAGACCAAGGATAACTGCACTGATTTCTGCTCATGCCTCCGCCTCCCGATCAGTCACGAACGTCGTGCCACGACCTGGAGGGTCATCAAAACAGGAAAGGTGTGAGTGGATAAAAATAATATCATTTAAAATCCATTTATCAAAATACATCATTTACCCTCCAGTTTATCAAACCATGGAATCAAACATATGAAAAACATCACCGGCTTTCTAGCCAAATCTCATGAAAACGTCAAATCCCGGCTCTCAAGCCCAAATGCCATTTAAATCATTTTATAAAACCATTTTATCATACAATAAAGCATATAACTCGGGAATTACACATCTGAGGATTCTCTGGGAATTACACATCCAGAGTCGTCATCCATGCTGGGAATTACACATCCAGCCTCACCGGGAATTACACATCCAGTCCCTCCAGGAATTACGCATCCGGAGTCCCTCTAGGAATTACACATCTGGGGTCACTTCGGGAATTACACATCCGAAGTCTACCCAGGAATTACACATCTGGGGGCATCAAACATCAATACACAATCAAAATCATCATTAAAACCATGTTAAAACCAGTTATTACAGGGCCACATGCCCAAATCTCATTTCTCATTTTTCGTAAATCCGTAAAATCATATCCGAAAATCATTCAACTCCATCATTTTATCATTAAAATCATTAACTCACAATACTATTTAAAACATCCTTTTTGTTTTTACATCCTGGGCCTAGCCCAAAATCATCAAGTCACGCAAATCCGTACAATCGCAACCGAAGTTGCCCTGTTGACATAAATCCAGAAAATATCTCGAAAAGCATTATAAATTCACCAAATCAATTTCCCAACTCAAAATCAATCTCAAATCCCGGGCTTTCGACCAAACAGCAATATCATAGTTTCTCGAAAAACGTGCCCAAAACACCGATTAAAATAATCATTAAATCCCGAAATCATCACATCAAATCATTGCAATTCAAATCATGCTATAAATCATGTAAAACATTTAAAACATATATGCATGCATTCATGGTAGAAAAAAAAAGTCCACTCACATACCGTCCAACCCGCTCGCTTTCCGAGCTGCACGTGTTTCCGTAATTTCCGGAAATCTCAAATCCTGTCAAACAACATCATTATGGGTCACTAATGAATCCAATAATAGCATATTAATTTCCCACAATTTTCGGGAATTAAATATTAATTTAAAACATAACATAATCCTTCGGAACCTCGAAACATTATCGAAACGGTATCCGATCGACTCGAAACCAACGCCAAAATGTTCGTTACATCGATTACATGAAAAAGTATGTTGAACACTTCCCCAGAAAGTTAACCACGCACCCTCACGCGCCGATTACACTGGCTGCGCGTGGACTCACACGCCGATGAACAGTACCACTACTGTTCATCTTCCCAACCCGAAACCCTGGATAACGGGTCTGCAATCCGCGGTGCAACCCGATCCGTTCTCAATCAATTCGACCCCAATTTCTTCATTTCTTTCACTTATTTTCATCTAATCAAGCTGAATTAAGGATTTGTATACTCAATTTCATGAATTTAGTCCTCAAATCATTCGACTCAAAGGGCATACCCGACGGGTTCTAAATCGGGTTTCACCCAATTTCAAGCGGTTTCATTAAATTAATTACACATGAAGGACCGTATATCCATTCTAAACATGAATTCAAGTTCAATTTGAGTTCATCTTACCTTTAATTAGCAGAACTCAGCCATGGAATTTCAGAACTGTCACCAATCGTGTTCTTGCTCATTCCTGAGTCAATTCTCCTCAATTTTGAGCTGAAAACATTCCATTGGATCCCAGAAGACTCACTTGAAGCTCAATTTGAATCATTACAGTCCCATTCTTCAATTTCAAATTTTGGACGATTAAGGCTTCCACGGTTTTGGGTCTTCGGGTTTACGGGTCTGTTTTCCTCAATTGTCCTTTAATTTGCACTCGTTTTCTCTGTGGTTTTCTCTTACCGTCTCAGGTATTATCTGTTGGCCTCCTTCACCGATCAATTTGATCAAATTAAACAAGGGGATTTGGGCGGGTTGTTTTGTTTGTGTTAGGCATTCAAATCCACTAAGTTTGCAAATATGGTGACAAGTGTCACCAAGTAACCCATCCTTATCTAATTTAGTTGATTCAGCCAAAGTAACCGTTCATAATTCACCCCACTGCCCAAAATTACCATTTTACCCTTCTATACACAAATGACCAAAATGCCCCTAACATTCCTCAATCCATAACTTTTCCATCCGGACTCCGATTGACGCATACCACATGTCTACGGATTCAGCGTCCCAAGACCTATCCAATGGTCCTTCCGAAAAGTCCAAACAAGGTCCCAATCAAAAAGTCAACTTTCGGCCCTTATAACTAGGGGCAAAATTGTCATTTTCTTCAAATTTTCCAATTTTTCCTTTTTTTCGAATTTTCGGGTCGTTACATAAACTGCGCGGAGGGTATGAAATGATTTCATAACTATTTTCATGACATTGATTTCTTGACATGGATTTTATATGCATGCGGGCAACCCATCGCTCATACCATCCGCTCCAAGCGTGAAATCCACGGATCGGTCCCCCGGAACCCGATCCACCAGTACATATTCCTCATACTTACGTTCGCTCATTTGTGATCAGGGGTCGTCACTAACCCATGCTGCTTTTAGCAGTACACACGTCATGACTGTCACAACTCTGCATAATAACTATCTAGGGATACAATCCACCAGTACTCCACGGTTCCAAGCCGCTGGGCCCACACGAAACTCGACCCTTCTCGAGGTCCAACCCCACCAAGACATGACATCCAATGCCTAACATAACGGATCCAAGGTCTTTTCTGTCAGGACCCGTCCCAAATATCGCCTCGATACCCGGGATGAACCCTGCTCCCGTCTGACAATCACACCTAAAGTACCAAAATAACCTCAATACCACAATAAGCATAACTATCAGACGAAGGAGTAAATATATACAACTGTAGGTCAGAGCATAGGTCTACAAAATGGGCACAAAATCCTACTATGCTAGTCTCGCAACGGAAGAACGTCGTAAGCTCTATGCCTCGATTCCTGCCTCAACGTTCACCCCGACGCTATCACCACGACATGGAGGGAAAATTCAAAACCAAAAGTGTGAGTGGACTAGAATAAATAAAAGTTTCAAAATCAGTTTCTCATCAAATCAGAGTTAAGAAAACAAGAATAATATTTGTTCCCTCCGTTTTGAAAACATACATGCCCAACTACATATTAGAAAATTATAACGTAAAACATCATAAGAAACAGAAACACTATAAAACAGTTATAGGAATCATAGCAGGTGCATCATAAAACCATATCATAAACTATGAACGTCAAATCATCATTTTCCGATCAAACCTGCTGGATCTATCCGAGTTTTTAAACTCAACCAGGCCTCAATAATATCCGAGTCTTTAAACTCCCGAGTCTTTAAACTCAATAGGCCTACGGGGGTAATGTCATAAATGTCCGAGTCTTTAAACTCCCGAGTCTTCAAACTCAATCCGGGCCCGTCCCCCGTTAATCAGAATAGAAGAAGTCCACTCACAAATCAGAACGAGTCAATCGCGCTCCGTGCGCTCCTCGACCGTCTCAGGCGTCTCCCGTCCTGTCAATAGGCACCAAATAGGGTCACAATTACATCAAGGATACTAACCCTAATTTCCCCAATTTTTCGGGAATTTAGTAATATTTTAATCATAGACCCTAAACCGTCCGGATTCCCGAACAATCTCCTAACATCGTCCGATTAACCCGAAAATCATATCAATGGATTCCTTAGGACATTTAGAACCAAAACCATGTTGGAAGTTGGCCGGAATCCTCCCCACGCGCCTCCACGCGCCGCCCAAAGTGGCTGCGCGTGGGCCTCACGCGCTTGCTACAGTGCTCCTTCTTCCTCGAGTCTTCCGGTTCAACACAGTTGAACCGGCGTGACTGGTTCTCTGCAATTCCTCCACCATTCTTCTTCTTTTCTTCTCCATTAGCACCGCCCAGTTCCTAGCAACCTTCCCATGTCCTTACAATTGAGATTCACGACCCAAAACCTCACGATTCTCCCTCGAAAAACTGAGCCCGTGGCCCCTGTTTTGGCCGCTGGCCGCCCAGGTCCTCCCCCGGCACGGCACCACAACCAAACAACTCCTGAGACCTCCAGGAGTCCCACCATGACCACCAAATCCCTCGACTCTAAGCCTAACTCCACGACTTTGCAAAATAAGAAACACGGGAAAAACAGGGGAATCGGGTTTACCTTTTGATTCAGTCTCCGCCGTGTGCACCGCCGCGTGCCACGGTGTTCGTTGGACTCCCTGCAGCCACCTGAACCTCCCACGGTCTTGGTTTGAGCCACCACACGGCACAACCACCGCCACAGTCCTCTGCCTCTCTGTTTTCCCCAAAAACCCAGCCGTCCACCGTCGCGTCCTCGTGCACGATTCCTCCACCAAAACACGATCACAAGCTCAGCCGTGTCTCTCTATCACTCTCTCAATTCATTCTTGACTCAGCCTTGCACTGAATCGATCAAACTCTCTCAATTGCACACTCTCTGTTTCCTGTGTTCAAACGATTGCACGGTTTGAAAGCGTGCAAAGTGTGCCCGTGCACATTTTAGAAATCCCTGGAACCATCTAGCCCCCTGCACGTGTCCATCATCCTATGGCTCAAAATAAATATCCCAATCCAATACTGCCACTTGCCCTTATCTGATTGGGCTGAGGAAAAAGACCAATTTGCCCCTCGTTTTACTAATTACCGTTTTACCCTCGAACTTCTTAGACCCATAACTATTCCGTCCGACGTCCAATGACAGCGTGCCGCCTGTCGTTGTACTCAGGACGTCGAGACCTATCTAACGGTCCTCGGTCTACGTGAAAATCACAAGTCCTCCAAAAAGTCAACATTTTCCTCATTTAGTCAAATTTACGGTAACGCCCTCAATCTTCCGAACATCATAACTTTTCCTCCGATTGTCCGAATTGAACCTGCCACCTGTCTACGAACTCATGACGTCCTAAACTACGTCACAGTCAAGGGTCAACACTCATCCAACTGGTAAATCAAAAAGTCAAGTTTCAACGCACTATTCACAAGGCAAAATCGTCCTTTCATACAAATATTTACAAAAAGTACATTTATACCCTTCCCGAAGGTACGGGTTGTTACAATCTACCCCCCTAAAAAGAATTTCGTCCCCGAAATTCAGTGAAACAAATAAGGGTACTGTTCACGCATTAAGGCCTCGGGTTCCCAGGTAGCTTCTTCCACCTGATGATTCCTCCACAATACTTTAACTAAAGGAACCGTCTTCCTCCGTAAAACCTTATCCTTCCGATCCAAAATCGCTACAGGCTGTTCTTCAAAACTCAAGTCTTCCCTCAGTTCAACAGGTTGTGCTTCCAGAACATGCAAATCATCCCGTATGTACTTCCGAAGCATAGATACGTGGAAGACATTATGTACTTTTTCCAGGTCTGCTGGTAAGGCCAACCGATAAGCGACAGGACCAATCCGCTCTAAAATCTCATAAGGTCCAATGTAACGAGGACTCAACTTCCCTCGTCTGCCAAACTGTACAATTCCCTTCCAAGGAGATAATTTCAAGAAAACCCAATCTCCTACTGCAAACTCCAAATCCCTGATCCTACGGTCGGCGTAACTCTTCTGTCGGTCCTGAGCTACCTTCAGTCGATCTCGAATCAATGCCACTTTTTCCTGCGTAAGATCTACTAGCTCAGAAGCAGTAAGTCTTCTCTCACCAACCTCTGTTTAACACAATGGAGTCCAACACTGTTGTCCGTACAAAGCCTCGTAAGGAGCCATCCCAATGCTCTCCTGATAACTGTTATTATAGGCGAACTCCATCAAAGGCAGATGTGATTCCCAAGTACCCTGAAACTGCAAAACACACGCTCTCATCATATCCTCGAGAATCTGAATAGTCCGTTCAGACGGTCCATCGGTATGAGGATGTAATGCAGTACCGAAATGCAACTTTGTCCCAAAAGCTTCCTGTAAACCCTGCCAAAATCGGGAAGTAAATCTCGGATCTCTGTCAGATACTATCGACTCTGGAGTCCCATGCAGCCGAATAATCTCGTCGATGAACAACTGTACAAACTGCACCAACCTGAAATTCTCCCGTACTGGCAAGAAATGAGCAGACTTCGTAAGTCTATCTACGATCACCCACACGCCATCGTGTCCCTTCGGTGTTCTGGGAAGCTTGAATACAAAATCCATCGTCAAGTGATCCCATTTCCACTCAGGAATCGGCAAAGGTTGCATTGCTCCATAGGGTCTTTGCCGCTCAGCTTTCACCTGTTGACAAATCAAGCATCTACTGACATATTCTGCAATCTCACGTTTCATCCCTGACCACCAGTAATGCTCTCGAAGTGTACGGTACATCTTGGTCCTACCAGGATTCATCGCATAGGCTGAACAATGAGCCTCATCCAGTATCACCTTCTTCAACATCTCATCCTCGGGTACGCACAATCGTCCATCCTTAACCAAGGCTCCATCCTCGCGAATCTCGAAGTCCCGTCTCTCTCCAGCCTCGACCTCAATACGAATGATGCCCAAAAAGAGGTCCTCAAATTGAGCATCAATAACCTGATCAATCAAAACAGGTCGCACGTGGAAACTTGCTAAAAGTGCTCCATGATCATCCACAGTCAACTCTACTCCCAGCCTGCGGAGCTCAACCAACAAAGGTAATCGTACTGTCCTCAAATGCGACAAAGAACTAGCTAACTTCCTGCTCAGAGCATCGGCTACCACATTAGCCTTCCCTAGGTGATACTCGATAGTACAGTCGTAGTCCTTAAGCAACTCCAACCATCGACGTTGTCTCAGATTCAGTTCCTTCTGAGTGAACAAATACTTCAAACTCTTGTGATCAGTGAAAATCCTGCACCTCTCGCCGTACAAGTAATGTCGCCAAATCTTCAGTGCATGAACCACCGCCGCCAGTTCCAGGTCATGTGTAGGGTAGTTCATCTCATGGGGTTTCAACTGTCGGGAAGCATAAGCAATCACTTTCCCGTGCTGCATCAATACACAACCCAAACCTTGTAAAGAAGCGTCACTGTACACTTCAAACTCCCCACTATCGTCTGGAAGGGCCAACACAGGAGCAGATGTCAACCGCCTTTTAAGCTCCTGGAAACTCTGTTCACATTTCTCATCCCACTCAAATCGAACTACTTTCCTAGTCAACCTTGTCAATGGAGCAGCAAGAATAGAAAAACCCTCAATAAAACGCCGATAATAACCTGCTAAACCCAGAAAACTCCTGATCTCTGTCTCCTTCTTGGGCTGTTCCCAATTTGATACCGCCTCAACCTTCTGAGGATCCACTCTGATGCCCTCGGCTGAAATCACATGACCTAAAAATCCAACACTGGTCAACCAAAACTGACACTTACTCAACTTCGCATACAACTGATGCTCTCTCAGGGTCTTAAGCACTGTTCTCAGATGTTTCTCGTGCGCCTTCGCACTCTTCGAATACACCAAAATATCATCAATGAATACGATCACAAAACGATCCAAGTATGACCGGAACACTCGGTTCATAAGATCCGTAAAAGCTGCTGGGGCATTAGTCAATCCGAAAGGCATCACAACAAACTCGTAATGACCGTACCTGGTCCGAAAGGCTGTCTTCGGTACATCCTCCTCTTTAACCCTTAACTGATGGTAGCCGGAGTGAAGATCAATCTTCGAAAAGTACTGTGCTCCCTTTAACTAGTCAAACAAATCATCAATCCGGGGTAAAGGATACTTATTCCGGATGGTTACCTTATTCAACTGTCTGTAATCAACACACAATCTCAAACCTCCGTCCTTTTTCTTCACAAACAGTACCGGCGCTCCCCACGGTGACATACTCGGTCGAATGAATCCTATATCGACCAACTCTTGCAACTGGGCCTTAAGTTCCCTCAATTTTGCAGGTGCCATGCGATAAGGAGTCTGTGAAATAGGCTGTGTACCTGGTAAAAGATCAATCGTGAACTCGATCTCTCGATAAGGTGGTAATCCTGGCAACTCCTCGGGAAAAATATCGGGAAACTCCCGCACCACTGGTATATCCTCCGCCCTCACTGGCGTAGCACGTGTATTGACACGACCCATCCCAATCCCGCCCCGGGATTTCCATGGAATGTGACGTGCTCCCGTCTGACAAGAGGCGTCAGACAAGGGATAACCGATTGCCACTGCCCAAACGGGCGTCCAGAGTGCGTAAGGATCGATGGAGGAGGTGTGCGATGCTCAAGTCTCTACTGCAGTCGTATCCGGAATCAACCTGAAGGGCATTAAAAACAAAAGCTGTGAGTGGACGAAAATAAACAAGTCTGTTAAAAACTTTTATAAGACATTTATGCCCCCAGTAAAAGCATATGCATGCACCATAAACCACTTTTCACATATTTATTCCAAAATAACCATTAGGGCCTTAGCCCGGAAACCAAGCATAGTTTCAAATTCCAAAAGTCAATCCAAGAGTTATTTCATAAATCCAGTAATACTCATTTATTATTTTTCCATCTCCGGCATCCCCGATGCCTAGCGTCCTAGACGTTTGACATTCCAGACGTCATATTTCACGGTATTAAGCAACGCGTGCTGCCCGGGGTCTCACCGGGTCCATATCTCTGACATCCCCGATGTCTGATGTCCATGACGTCTAGCAATCCTGCTCCTGGATCACTATACGGTCCGGTAGCTCCGTACAATGAGCCCTCGCAGGTAATGCACCGTGACTTCTCCAGTGTCCCCGACACTTGGAGGAGACCAGGATATATATATATCCTCATATAGAGATGGTTTTATGGAACACATTTTATTATTCATTTCCAAAATATCACAAGGGCCCTGCCCCGAATTTCCATAAAACCGTCATAAGTCCAAATAGTTGAATCAAATCCGAAATAGTTTATTCAATTCCATTTTAGGGTCCCCGACCCGAAATCACATATATAAGTCAACTGGGCCCCTGGCCCGATTTCATAAGTCAACTGGGCCCCTGGCCCGATTCGTAAGTTAACTGGGCCCCTGGCCCGATTCGTAAGTTAACTGGGCCCCTAGCCCGATTCATAAGTTAACTGGGCCCCTGGCCCGATTCGTAAGTTAACTAGGCCCCTGGCCCGATTCATAAGTTAACTGGGCCCCTGGCCCGATTCATTTTAACAAATCCGTAACCGTTTCATGAAATCATATCCAACCACATTTATGGAAATCGGTGCAAATCCAGAAAACCTCGATTTTCGTGCAACACGTAAATCACCTCAAAATGCGTGAAATCATTTAAATTCACCGATATCCAAAATAAATCATTTAATCACAATTATAACAATCATGAAACAGTTATGCATGCATCGAATTTATAAAACCAATGTCCACTCACAGACCGTTTAACCGAGCGCCTCGATACGCGTGCCATAGGCCTTCCCGGGCCACACCACTAACACCGGGACTCCCAATCCTGCTCAAAACACATTAGAGGATTACTAACCTCATCATTAACATCCTATTCAAGTCCCGTAATTTTCCCGAATTTTTAAGTATTTTTAAACTCGATTTAAAACCTTCGGACATCCCGAACAATATCGAGACGGTGTCCGATCGACACGAAACCAATCCCAAAATGTTCGTTACATTGTATAGGACAAAAGTCATGTTGACCTCACCTCGAGATTCGTGCCCACGCGCCGTCATGCGCCGCCGTGAGTGGCTGCGCGTGAAAGCCACGCGCCTGCTACAGTGACTGCTACAGTGTTCCTTCTTCACCCGTTTGTCTGGTAAACGGGTTGAAAAGCCCGCGATAGGATCTGGTTCAATCACACCCAATTCGACATCAATTCAATCCGTTCTTGATCCTATAACAATCATTAACCAATGAATTTCAGGTCTGCGACATCGATTAACATCAACCAATCCATAATCGTGCCAACAACCCGTGATCACCCAAAACGAGTCAATCACCAAAACTCCATCAATCCTCAACCATTGTCAAATTAACTTCACAGGAAGCTTATGAGGATTAATACGAACCAATTCACATGATTAATTGAACACGACATTACCTCAATCACCACAACTCAAGCTTGAGTTTTCCGGCCGTCCACCTCGTCCGTCCACGGCCCTAGGAGCCCCAAAGCTTGCCCCATTTGATCTGGTTCGACTCGTTGAAGTTCCAGGAAGCCCAATCCATCATCAATTAGGCTTGGGCTGGCCTAAAACTAGGATTTCGAATTTGAATTTCACAAAAACCAGTTTCGAGTTTTCAGAGAAATCCAACACCCAATTCACTCATTCCTTTCATTCTCAATCACAGAGTACCACTCTCGACTCACTCTCCATTCTTTTAATTCAATTTATCCGTTAAAGGCGTCCCAAAGTAGCCCACAATCCACTGTGTAAAGCTCCCCTGCACTGACCCGAAACCATTAATAAATGGTGTCCATGTTCTTCAAGTCAGTGGCCAGCACAAATACATGTGCAAACATACCTCAAACTGTCCCAATTCAGTCCCTTAATTGATAAACAAACCATGGGATCGATCGCACAAAGTATCCCACTTCATGGCTGATCAATCCAACAGTGCCCCGTGTGAAATTACAATTCTGCCCTTGTGCAGAAAATTACCAAAATGCCCCTCACGCATCCTGACCCGTAACTCGGTCATACGGACTCCGATTGATGCGTGCCGCCTGTCTACGAACTCAGGGCATCGAGACCTTCCTAACGGTCCTCGGTCCTCGGCCATCGGACCCCTTGATCAAAAAGTCAACATTTCCCCCTATATCGTCCAAATTACGAAAATGCCCTTGCACTTCCGTACATCATAACTTTCACCACGAACGTCGGAATCGAACGTGCCACCTGTCTATGAACTCGTGACGTCCCGAACAACATCACGGTCATCGGTCAAAGTCCATTTGACCATCCGAAATAAAAGTCAACGTTTTGCCCACGCCTAGGGGCAAAACGGTCACTTTGCACAATTCGTCCGAAATCACACAACTAATCCCAGATTAGTAAATCACAATTAAATATTATTAAATCCCGATATTCGGGATGGGTCGTTACAACCTTCCCTCCTTAAAGAATTTCGTCCTCGAAATTACCAACAACCTTATTCCACAACCACCTTGTGGAAAACATTTCGACCTCATATCTGTGTACACCTGTACACCCACTTACTGGAACAACAACAGTCTCGTCTGTTCCCAGACATCCTATCACAGTCATACGTCACAACAACAACACTTGACCACCTCGAGTGGACATAATCACCTGATCCGCGATAAAATCGCTTAACCATTAAGCTGACTCCTTCAGCTAGAGGGTTCCTTTCCATCGCCAATATATCCTTGCATTTGCTCCCATTGGGAGTCACCAAATCTCATTTGTCAGTCCATGCTGACACCATCAGTAAAACTGTCATCACAAAACTTTACCTCCCTAGTAAAGCCCCAACCATCTGTCCATCAGTGACAATACCACGTACTACATCACTCTCGATGTAGCGCAAGATCAACCACATGATCTCAATTCGCAGGGCAAGCCCATTCCTGCGACATAACTAATCTCAATGTCCATATCCGCCGACTCCCTCAGCGAACCAAGACGCTGGGAAATCACGGTGTGATCAAGTCACACAAGGCTACTCGTGGTTACTCAGGCCACCAATTCACTCATCTTGAGTGTACGTATACCGTCAACTTACTCAATCAAGTGGTGTAACTGGAACACATGGAATACTAGCCCCAGCAGTGATCACCCATCACAACACTAGGGTTCCACTAGCCAACCAGGGCTAAGAGCACCTGCTCATACAATCACTGAACCCGACAACATCACTCTGCTCGGCGCACAGTATCCAATGTCCAGTCCAAAATCACAACCAAACAAACGATATCGGAACCAAGCCGATTACCAACACATTTAGTTACACACCACTGGTACATCCCATGTACCGCCATTAGGCACCACTTAGCCTAACCAGTATCAATCCTCGTACCACGTACCCTGTACGCACCGCAATCCATCAATCTGCCTATAACCACCCAGGTCATAGCCAAACACGTTCTAGTAACGGAGTACATTTGCCCAAACCAACATGAGACAAAACGAACTCCACCCATCATCTAGTTCCAATTCTGAATCCGAATTCGCAATTTCGAAAGAAATCCCGAATCCAAACCTAGACATCATATTTTTATTCCATGTCCAAATTCGAATCCGAAATCATTATTCCGTAAGCTAGCATTGGAATAATCATTCCGCACCCAAATCCAGTAATCCATTTTCGAGCTTCGCAATCGAATCCTGAGTCGTCACGCAGAAATTCGATTCCAAAACCCAAAATCCCGTTTACGTCCACCAAGACGTAACATAACCGAACCTATCGGTTGCCTGTCCAAAACACTCGATTGACTTCATAAGGAAGCCAATCCCAATATCCATACGTCAAAGGTTGATAAAATCCGACCACATCGGAACTCAACCAAGTCACAAACCATATGGGCTCACTCCGAAAAGAAGTTCAGTCCCGTCATTTACGACTCACATATCAAGGTAAGAGTGATAAACTCTCCACCCAATTTGGATCATCACGATCACGACCTAGATCCATCACTACGTCATCCGACAAGTAACATCACGATCCTGATTCGTCACATAGTCCAAAGTCTACAACATCACAAATCAGATCCACCTAGGATCCACACATGCTTATATAGCTAACAATCCATCTGAAAGCTGATCGTAGGGTCTTACACCCTCAATTGAATCATTCGCCAAATTTTCCCTTGGTGGAAAGATGACCACGCATTTCACCACCAAATCCAAAATCACACACAACTGCTTGTGTCCAAAGACCCCAAGCCAAACATGGGTCCACCCACCAATACACGCTCAACGTACTGGTAGCAATAATCATCATCTGCCATGGCAGAAAATAAGAAGTCAACCCCAAAGACTTCGGAATACCAATCACCGATGCGGAGACGAGCACTCCTCTCGTCTCCCAATCACAACTCTCCCCAAATCGGGAGTTCCAACCATGTTGGAAACAGACATGCTCCCAATGAGATGTCAAGTCCAACCACTGGACTGCCCATGTCCATACCTCACTTGGACCACCACGTGTCCAAAATCAATTCATTACTCGGACCTCACGTCCGCCAATACTCATGTATGCACACGCCCCGACTCCAAACGGGATATCCCCAACTTTGCCTGGATGTGCATACCATACTGCCCCTGTCTCACATCTCAACCTTTACAGGTTCAATCCTCAGGTTCCAAGTGATTCACAATCACAAAATCACACCTCAATACCACGAATGGTTTCCCCGACTTTTCCAATTTCAATAATTTCCTTGTACTCTCTGGGGACATAAGAAGTATACCGACATACCAATCTCGAAGTTGACAACAACTCCCCAAATCCACCAATTCTTATGACATAGGGAACATCATCCCTAGATTCCTCAAGTTTCAATCATACCTTAATATCCATTCATCACTTGTCATCATAAATCGGTTGGGACTCATCCCAACATGACACAACCTCCACTAGATCCCATCCAGTCCATGACTCAACCACCACTGAGTCGCAGATACCAATCATCTGTCCATCATGACGGAGTCGCACCCCAACTAGTGGCTCATCGTCATCACAATCACTGACACCAGCACCAGTGCTAGTACTAGTACCAACGCACCATCATCAACACTAGTATCAGCACACTGGCATCCATACTAGTATTGGCACAAAAGTACCAACATACCAACATCCATACATAGCACACTTGTGTGCAAAGTTGTTACCCTGGATCTCCGTTCATTCCGAACAACGATCCCGTAACACCACTCGTACCCCACGACTATGGGTACCTCCAATTTGACCACTGGCACATCAGGATAATGGACGTTCCCTGAACATCCCCAAGTATTAAAACCACACTAAATACCCTCGATAGCCAGTTATCTCGACACAACTGTCGACCAACAGTCATCGTTGTCAAGATCCGTATCCACACATCATACTACCATTCGATCCCACACGGAAATCCATATTTCATAACCGCATCCGTGGATCGAACCCATAAGACTCACTAGAGCCATCCACATGGTCATCCACGACCTCAGCCGCTCACCGCAGCATAAGTTCTCATTTAAAGTTCACTTTTCCAAATCCATCAATTACAAGTTAGGGTTCCAAAATCACACCCTAGGGTTCCACCGAACCCAACTGCCTTCTGCAGTAAAATCCATAACCTGACCGGCTCCGCGGTCCTGACATCATATAGACGTCAAATCCAATCCAATCATCAACTCAGCGTGGGTTCCATCGTGGGTTCCACCACGAAGGTAATCGGCTAACTCCGATGCACCAACTCCCCGTACACTAGCCAACACTACCAAGGTCCAAAACTTAGACCAATACTCCACGGAGTTTCGCATTTCCCTAACATTATTCCAATGGGGTTCCCCGAACCCAACTGTGCCCAGTGGCACAACAATCTATAATCACATGACCGAACCGACGGTCCCACATTACCAGTTAATCGTATACAACCCCACTTGGGTTGAATCGCATCAATGCACGGCGTATCGGGCCAAACACACCAAATCCACCATTCAAACCCAAAACTATCTATCAGGTTGACAACGGAACTGTAGCCCAAAGAGACATCACACCCTCGTCCTTCGCGCACAAAAGAGCAAAACCTGCTCTGATACCACTTGACACGACCCATCCCAATCCCCCCCGGGATTTCCATGGAATGTGACGTGCTCCCGTCTGACAAGAGGCGTCTGACAAGGGATAACCGATTGCCACTGCCCAAACGGGCTTCCAGAGTGTGTAAGGATCGATGGAGGAGGTGTGCGATGCTCAAGTCTCTACTGTAGTCGTATCCGGAATCAACCTGAAGGGCATTAAAAACAAAAGCTGTGAGTGGACGAAAATAAACAAGTCTGTTAAAAACATTTATAAGACATTTATGCCCCCCAGTAAAAGCATATGCATGCACCATAAACCACTTTTCACATATTTATTCCAAAATAACCATTAGGGCCTTAGCCCGGAAACCAAGCATAGTTTCAAATTCCAAAAGTCAATCCAAGAGTTATTTCATAAATCCAGTAATACTCATTTATTATTTTTCCATCTCCGGCATCCCCGATGCCTAGCGTCCTAGACGCTTGACGTTCCAGACATCATATTTCATGGTATTAAGCAACGCGTGCTGCCCGGGGTCTCACCGGGTCCATATCTCTGACATCCCCGATGTCTGACGTCCATGACGTCTAGCAATCCTGCTCTTGGATCACCATACGGTCCGGTAGCTCCGTACAATGAGCCCTCGCAGGCAATGCACCGTGACTTCTCCAGTGTCCCCGACACTTGGAGGAGACTAGGATATATATATATATCCTCATATCGAGATGGTTTTATGGAACACATTTTATTATTCATTTCCAAAATATCACAAGGGCCCTGCCCCGAATTTCCATAAAACCGTCATAAGTCCAAATAGTTGAATCAAATCCGAAATAGTTTATTCAATTCCATTTTAGGGTCCCCGACCCGAAATCACATATATAAGTCAACTGGGCCCCTGGCCCGATTTCATAAGTCAACTGGGCCCCTGGCCCGATTCGTAAGTTAACTGGGCCCCTGGCCCGATTCATAAGTTAACTGGGCCCCTGGCCCGATTCGTAAGTTAACTAGGCCCCTGGCCCGATTCATAAGTTAACTGGGCCCCTGGCCCGATTCATTTTAACAAATCCGTAACCGTTTCATGAAATCATATCCAACCACATCTATGGAAATCGGTGCAAATCCAGAAAACCTCGATTTTCGTGCAACACGTAAATCACCTCGAAATGCGTGAAATCATTTAAATTCACCGATATCCAAAATAAATCATTTAATCACAATTATAACAATCATGAAACAGTTATGCATGCATCGAATTTATAAAACCAATGTCCACTCACAGACCGTTTAACCGAGCGCCTCGATACACGTGCCATAGGCCTTCCCGGGCCACACCACTAACACCGGGACTCCCAATCCTGTTCAAAACACATTAGAGGATTACTAATCTCATCATTAACATCCTATTCAAGTCCCGTAATTTTCCCGAATTTTTAAGTATTTTTAAACTCGATTTAAAACCTTTGGACATCCCGAACAATATCGAGACGGTGTCCGATTGACACGAAACCAATCCCAAAATGTTCGTTACATTGTATAGGACAAAAGTCATGTTGACCTCACCTCGAGATTCGTGCCCACGCGCCGTCACGCGCCGCCGTGATTGGCTGCGCGTGAAAGCCACGCGCCTGCTACATTGACTGCTACAGTGTTCCTTCTTCACCCGTTTGTCTGGTAAACGGGTTGAAAAGCCCGCGATAGGATCCGGTTCAATCACACCCAATTCGACATCAATTCAATCCGTTCTTAATCCTATAACAATCATTAACCAATGAATTTTAGGTCTGTGACATCGATTAACATCAACCAATCCATAATCGTGCCAACAACCCGTGATCACCCAAAACGGGTCAATCACCAAAACTCCATCAATCCTCAACCATTGTCAAATTAACTGACAGGACCCATCCCAATCCCCCCGGGATTACCGTGGAATGTGCCCTGCTCCCGTCCAACAAGGGGTGTCAGACAAGGGATAACCACGAACCACTGCCCAAACGGGGCTTCCAGAGTGCGCAAGGATCGATGGAGGAGGTGTGCAATGTCCCAGTCTCTGCTGCAATCGCATCCGTGATCAACCTGAAGGGCATTAAAACCAAAAGCTGTGAGTGGACAAAAACCAGTAAGTTCATCAAATACATTTATAAGACATTTATGCCCTCCAATAAAAACGTATGCATGCCACAAAAACCAGTAACCAAAACGTTTGCTCAACCGAGCCCTTAGGGCCTTAGCCCAAAAACCGTTAACCAAAAACCAAGTGTGGGAACTCAGCCCAAAACCGTGGAATACTACCACCATACATATTAAAACCATGTGGGTCACCACCCACGACCATAATTGAACATCAATTTAAAATCCAAAACCATTTAGGGTCCCTGACCCGACATACCATTTCATAACCAATAATCCATTTTTACCACATAACACATATCCAACCAATAAGCCATTTTATTCATTAATCCATATTTTACCATTACCATCACCAGCATCCCAGATGCTTAGCGTCCCAGACGCTAGACGTCCCTGACGTCATATCTCACGGTTTCATAAGCTACGCGTGCTGCCCGGGGTCTCTCCGGGTCCATATATCTGACATCCCTGATGTCTGACGTCCCTGACGTCAATCATAGCAATCCTGCTCCTGAGTCATCATACGGTCCGGCTGCTCCGTATAATGACCCCTCGCAGGCAATGCACCGTGACTTCCCCAGTGTCCCAGACATCTGGAGGAGACCATCATATATCCTTGTGTCCAGATGGTATATGGAAAACAGTTTTATTAAATCCTTTTATCACATTATTACCATTGGGCCCTGCCCGTAATTTCCATAAAACCACACAGTTCCATTTAGGGTCCCTGACCCAAAATCACAATTATTAAATATAGGGTCCCTGACCCGAAATCACCATTATAATCCAATTGGGCCTCATGCCCGATTTTTATGAACCACTGGGCCCACGGCCCGATTTGTAAACCAACTGGGCCCGCAGCCCGACTTATAAACCCACTGGGCCCACGACCCAAATTCGTAAATCAACTGGGCCCCTGGCCCGATAACATAACTCAAATGGGTCTCAGCCCGATTTCATACCAACTGGGCCCCTGGCCCGATTTCATTAACCAACTGGGCCCCCGGCCCGATATTCAAATGGACTCCAAGTCCGAAATTTCCAAAACAAGTGGGCCTCAAGCCCGAGTTCATATTTCCAATTTCAAAACCATTTCATCACATTATATCCAAGTCATAAATATGGAAAATCCATGGGAAACCGGAAACCTCGATTTACGTGCAAGCACGTAAATCGCCTCGAAATACGTGAAACCGTACAATTTACCAACAACCAAATCAACATCACACAATCACAACCATAATCCATATAAAACATTTAAGCATGCATAGAATTTATAAAACCAAAGTCCACTCACAGACCGTTTTAACCGTGTGCCTCGATACGCGTGCCACCGGCCCTCCCGGGCCACACCACTATCACCGGGACTCCCAATCCTGTCCAAATCACATTAGAGGGTTACTAACCTCATTATTAACATCCTATCAAAGTCCCGTATTTTTCCCGAATTTTTACTTATTTTTAAACTTATTTTAAAACCTTCGGACATCCCGAACACTATCGAGACGGTGTCCGATCGACACGAAACCAATTCCAAAATGTCCGTTACATCGAATAGATTAAAAGTCATGTTGGAAGTTTCCCCAAAATACCCTTCACGCGCCCCCACGCGCCAGGTCAAGATTCAGGTCAGCAATGATGACGTCATGCTACAGTAACGGGTTCTGAAACCGGGTCTGTAACCGGGTCGCCGTCGACCCGCGGCTTGACCCGATCACAGATCGAGTTCCAGACCACCATTTTTGATGCGGTTTGATCCTATGGACTCGTCATAACCTCGTCTATGGTTCTGTGACATCCAAACTCATTTTTAGGTGGATTAAACTACCTGAAAACTGACGGGAAAATCAGCTGAGAACTCAGGTCATCCTCTCCGGCGACTCGTCGAGATTCCGGCCGTGGTTCATGGTCCAAAATGGTCGTCTAGGTTCCTAGGACATGTCTCAAAAACAAACAAACATTCATAACGTCAAAAACGGACGTTTCAAGGCAGGGAAGTAAATCGGGTCTTCACGGGTTTCTGGACTTACCGCCGCCGTGTCGCCGCCGTGGGCTGCCCAGTCGTGGTCTGAGTCGTCCTAAGGTCACACTGATCCTAACCCAACATTGGTTCGAGTCCAGGTATGAAGGTTTGGACGGTTGGATCGATTTGGGTTGATCGGGTTGTTTGGTTTCCTTCTCGGGTCTGGGTGGTTTCCGGCCGTGCAGGGCGGCCGTGGTGGTGGTGGCCGTCGTCTCGAGGTGGCTGGGGTCTGTCTGGAGGTGTCTGATGCGTGGGTTGAGGTTGAGATGTGGTCTGGTGTGATTGTTCGAAGGGTGAGGGTGCACGGGTTGAAAGAAATGAAAATGTGAGGGAATGTGAGTCTGATGGTTTAAATCAGAAGGTGCAGATGAGATCAATGGCCAGGATTGAATCTGGGCTTAGAATCAATGGTGAGGATTTGAGGAGATTAATGAATTAATTAACTAAATGGCCAACATAGATCCCTGATTTAAGGATTGAAGGGGATGATGACATGTGTCACTCATCAAGGGTCCAGATTGGTTTGGATTAAAGTAAACAGATTCTATTATTATATTATTATTTTATTCCGAGTCTCGGTTAATCGCGTTTTACGTCCTTGACCATAACTTCGTCGTCGGATCTCCGATTTCGGCATGCCGCCTGTCGTTGGATTCGTATCGACGATACCTACGTAACGGTCCTTGGCCCTCGCCCATCGGACCTCCCGGTCAGAAAGTCAACATTTGGCCCCTAATAAGCCAAATTACCAAAATACCCCTCAACTTCTGAACACCATAACTTTCTCTACGAATGTCGGAATCGAACGTGCCACCTGTCTATGAACTCGTGACGTCCCGAACTACGTCACGGTCATCGGTCAAAGTCCATTTGACCGCCCGAACAAAAAGTCAACATTTTGCCCATGACCAGGGGCAAAACGGTCATTTTGCACAATTTGTCCGATTCCGCCCTACTAACCACCGTTCAACCTCACTAATCAAGATTAGTCACTAAACTAATCCCGGAATTCGGGACGGGTCGTTACAATCTTCCCTCCTTAATAAATTTCGTCCTCGAAATTCCAACCGATCTAATCTCAACGTACTTCCCTCCTTAATAAGTTTCGCTCTCGAAACTCGATTACCCTGATTCCACAAACACCTCGTGGAAAGTGGAATCGACCACGCAACATGTGTACACCCGCACACCAACTACTTAGACAAAACTTGTCTACACCCAAACGTACCACTAGTACTCAAAACGCAACGATTACATTCGACCCCGTCGAATGACTGAAACTACTAGTTTCGAATTTGACACCACTTGTCAAATCCACCCTCTCGTTGACGCAACAACTCGACGGTTCCTTTCCCACTCCCACTAGGAGTCAGCTGACCCCACTCAACAATCTATGTTGACACATCCTGACAATCTGTCACCACACAGTTGTTGTCAGTCGAAAACTGACACTAGACTCACTCGTGGCTACACATGCCACCAACGTACTCGACTCACCAATACCCTTACCGACATTTCACACGACCTGTATGTAATTAAACACATCGGAAGTACCATGACCCATTGCATAGTAATGTCCGGTCCACAACCAATCCCATGGTATCGGAACCAATCCGACTACCAACACGCTCACTGACACACCTCGGGTATATCCCGTATGCCGTAACTAGACATCACAAGTCTACAAGGTATTGTACCTCGAACCATGTACGAAGTACACACATTTACCTAATAACCAGACTACAACCACCTGGGTCATAGCCGAACGCGTTCCAATAATGGAGTACGTGTGCCCAATCCAGCATGAGGAAAATCGAAACTCCACCCAACATCTAGTTCCACTTCCGAATCTGAATCCGCAACTTCGTAAGAAAGCCCGGATCCAAACCCAGATATCCCATTTTAACTCATTTCCAAATCCGAATCCGAAATCATTATTCCGTAAGCTAGCATTTGGAACAACCATTCCGTACCCAAATCCGGAAATATACTTTCAAGTTTCAAAATCGAATCCTGAATCGTCACCCAGAAATTCGATTCCAAATCCCGAAATCTCGTTCACATTTACCAAGACACACCTAAACCGAACCTATCGGTTACCCGTTCAATACACTTGATTGACTTCATAGGGAAGCCAATCCAACCTCCACACGTCTAAGGTTGACAAAATTCAACTACCTTGAAAACCTACTCACCCGAGTAGAATACCGTACGGGCCCCACTTCAAAAAGAAGTTCAATTCCGTCATTACGACTCACATACCCAAGGTAAGAGTGATATACTCTCCCCCTATCTGAATCATTAAGATCACGACCCAGATAGACACTGTGTCCCTGACAATAACGTCAATTCCTAGATCGCCACAACGATCGACAACCGTCTCCCACAACTAGACAGATCAGTCAACGACGTGACACGTCGAGACTGCGGATTCTCACGGATTACCTTGTATCAATCCTTGTCATTCCACCTAGGAAAACCAAGGATGATCCAAAACAATGACACCAATACTCATCCTACGTGGATGCAACAAAACTCACTGCACTCACCACGCCATGTACCCCAACATCGTCTGCCACCAACCAGAAAATGAAACATCTCGTTTACCTAATTTCGAACACGTAGCTCCTCCCAATGACCTCGCAACACACAAGAACTCACCAACCAATACACGCTCAACGTACTGGTAACTACACTCAACGTTTGCCAGGGCAGAAAGCAAGAAGTCAACCCCAATGACTTCGGAATACCA
Organism: Prinsepia uniflora; assembly: GCA_032719365.1. NCBI lineage: Eukaryota > Viridiplantae > Streptophyta > Magnoliopsida > Rosales > Rosaceae > Prinsepia > Prinsepia uniflora. The sequence goes on along the minus strand of CM064867.1, from coordinate 30,290,514 downwards.
ATCACCAAGAACGAACACCACTCTCGTTCCCCAATCACAACGCTTCTCGAATCTAAGGTTCCAACCATGTTGGAAACAGACATGCTCCCAACAAGACGTCAAGTCCAACCACTAGACTTCCTACCTCCTCAATTCACTTGGACAACCCCGTGTCCACAATCAATCCGTTATTGTTCCGTTCGCACATCCTGACCTTTACCGGTTCGACACTCGGTTTTCCAAGTTCTCAATTACAAATTCCTACCTTTATACCACTAATGGTTTTCCTCGTCTTTTCCAGTTTTAATCATTTCCATGTACATTTTAGGGATATTTAAAAACATAAAATCGCACAAATTTTGGAGTTGCCAACAACTCCCCAAATCCACTAATCATCCCAAAATTCCTTAAGTCTTAATTATACCATTTTAATCCACTCATCACTGGTTATCTCACCACTATTGGGACTTATCCCAACACAGCACAATATTAACTGGATCCCATCCAGTCCATCACTCAACCACCACCGAATCTCAAAGACCGAACATATGTTCATCAAGACGGAGTCACACCCCAACTTGTGGCTCATCGTCAACACCATTACTGACACTAGCACCAGCGCTAGTACCAGCACCAACACTCTATCAACAACACTAGTATCAGCACACAGGCATCCATACTAGCATCAACACAAAAGTACCAACCCCGTAAACATCTATACTTGCACACCGTGTGCAAATACGACAATCCTGGATCTCCGTTCATACGGAACGACGATCCCGTACCTCACGACTATAGGTACCACTATTCTGACAGTCCACATCAGGAAAATGAACGTTCCCTGAACGTCCCCTGATCCCCAAGTATTATGACCACACTGATTACCCTCGATAGCCAGTCATCTCCATATGACTTCCGACTAACTGTCATTGCTATCGAGATCCGCATCCACACATCACATCAATACCCGATCCAACACGGGATTCCATAATTTATCTCAGAACCGTATCCGTAAATCGAATCCCATAGTTCTGCCTAGACTCACCAGAGCCATCCACATGGTCATCCATGACCTCAGCCACTCGTCGCAGCACAAGTTCTCATTCAATAACCACAATTAAGGTTTACCTTTTAACACTAGGGTTCCACAATCACACCCTATGGTTCAACCGAACCAAACAGTTTTCCGTAATATAAAATCCACAACCTGACCGACCCCGCGGTCCTGACATCGAATAGACGTCAAATCCAATCCTACCATCCCATCAACGTGAGTTCCACCACTAGGTCATCGGCCAACTCCGATGAACCAACATCCCTCACACTAGAAACCACCACAAGGGTTCACATTTTAGACCATTACTCACATGAGGTTCCCCGAACCTGGCTGCACCTAGCAGCACAACAATCCAATATCACATGACCGAACCGACGGTCCCACTATACCAGTTCACCACAATCAACCCCACTTGGGTCGAATCACATTAACGCACGGCGTATCGGGCCAATCACACTCCATCCACTATCCAAACCCAAAAACTATCTATCAGGTTGATAACGAATTGCAGCCCAATGAGACATCACACCCTCGACCTGCGCACACAAAAGAGCAACCGTGCTCTGATACCAAGTTGACAGGACCCATCCCAATCCCCCCGGGATTACCGTGGAATGTGCCCTGCTCCCGTCCAACAAGGGGTGTCAGACAAGGGATAACCACGAACCACTGCCCAAACGGGGCTTCCAGAGTGCGCAAGGATCGATGGAGGAGGTGTGCAATGTCCCAGTCTCTGCTGCAATCGCATCCGTGATCAACCTGAAGGGCATTAAAACCAAAAGCTGTGAGTGGACAAAAACCAGTAAGTTCATCAAATACATTTATAAGACATTTATGCCCTCCAATAAAAACGTATGCATGCCACAAAAACCAGTAACCAAAACGTTTGCTCAACCGAGCCCTTAGGGCCTTAGCCCAAAAACCGTTAACCAAAAACCAAGTGTGGGAACTCAGCCCAAAACCGTGGAATACTACCACCATACATATTAAAACCATGTGGGTCACCACCCACGACCATAATTGAACATCAATTTAAAATCCAAAACCATTTAGGGTCCCTGACCCGACATACCATTTCATAACCAATAATCCATTTTTACCACATAACACATATCCAACCAATAAGCCATTTTATTCATTAATCCATATTTTACCATTACCATCACCAGCATCCCAGATGCTTAGCGTCCCAGACGCTAGACGTCCCTGACGTCCTATCTCACGGTTTCATAAGCTACGCGTGCTGCCCGGGGTCTCTCCGGGTCCATATATCTGACATCCCTGATGTCTGACGTCCCTGACGTCAATCATAGCAATCCTGCTCCTGAGTCATCATACGGTCCGGCTGCTCCGTATAATGACCCCTCGCAGGCAATGCACCGTGACTTCCCCAGTGTCCCAGACATCTGGAGGAGACCATCATATATCCTTGTGTCCAGATGGTATATGGAAAACAGTTTTATTAAATCCTTTTATCACATTATTACCATTGGGCCCTGCCCGTAATTTCCATAAAACCACACAGTTCCATTTAGGGTCCCTGACCCAAAATCACAATTATTAAATATAGGGTCCCTGACCCGAAATCACCATTATAATCCAATTGGGCCTCATGCCCGATTTTTATGAACCACTGGGCCCACGGCCCGATTTGTAAACCAACTGGGCCCGCAGCCCGACTTATAAACCCACTGGGCCCACGGCCCAAATTCGTAAATCAACTGGGCCCCTGGCCCGATAACATAACTCAAATGGGTCTCAGCCCGATTTCATACCAACTGGGCCCCTGGCCCGATTTCATTAACCAACTGGGCCCCCGGCCCGATATTCAAATGGACTCCAAGTCCGAAATTTCCAAAACAAGTGGGCCTCAAGCCCGAGTTCATATTTCCAATTTCAAAACCATTTCATCACATTATATCCAAGTCATAAATATGGAAAATCCATGGGAAACCGGAAACCTCGATTTACGTGCAAGCACGTAAATCGCCTCGAAATACGTGAAACCGTACAATTTACCAACAACCAAATCAACATCACACAATCACAACCATAATCCATATAAAACATTTAAGCATGCATAGAATTTATAAAACCAAAGTCCACTCACAGACCGTTTTAACCGTGTGCCTCGATACGCGTGCCACCGGCCCTCCCGGGCCACACCACTATCACCGGGACTCCCAATCCTGTCCAAATCACATTAGAGGGTTACTAACCTCATTATTAACATCCTATCAAAGTCCCGTATTTTTCCCGAATTTTTACTTATTTTTAAACTTATTTTAAAACCTTCGGACATCCCGAACACTATCGAGACGGTGTCCGATCGACACGAAACCAATTCCAAAATGTCCGTTACATCGAATAGATTAAAAGTCATGTTGGAAGTTTCCCCAAAATACCCTTCACGCGCCCCCACGCGCCAGGTCAAGATTCAGGTCAGGAATGATGACGTCATGCTACAGTAACGGGTTCTGAAACCGGGTCTGTAACCGGGTCGTCGTCGACCCGCGGCTTGACCCGATCACAGATCGAGTTCCAGACCACCATTTTTGATGCGGTTTGATCCTATGGACTCGTCATAACCTCGTCTATGGTTCTGTGACATCCAAACTCATTTTTAGGTGGATTAAACTACCTGAAAACTGACGGGAAAATCGGCTGAGAACTCAGGTCATCCTCTCCGGCGACTCGTCGAGATTCCGGCCGTGGTTCATGGTCCAAAATGGTCGTCTAGGTTCCTAGGACATGTCTCAAAAACAAACAAACATTCATAACGTCAAAAACGGACATTTCAAGGCAGGGAAGTAAATCGGGTCTTCACGGGTTTCTGGACTTACCGCCGCCGTGTCGCCGCCGTGGGCTGCCCAGTCGTGGTCTGAGTCGTCCTAAGGTCACACTGATCCTAACCCAACGTCGGTTCGAGTCCAGGTATGAAGGTTTGGACGGTTGGATCGATTTGGGTTGATCGGGTTGTTTGGTTTCCTTCTCGGGTCTGGGTGGTTTCCGGCCGTGCAGGGCGGCCGTGGTGGTGGTGGCCGTCGTCTCGAGGTGGCTGGGGTCTGTCTGGAGGTGTCTGATGCGTGGGTTGAGGTTGAGATGTGGTCTGGTGTGATTGTTCGAAGGGTGAGGGTGCACGGGTTGAAAGAAATGAAAATGTGAGGGAATGTGAGTCTGATGGTTTAAATCAGAAGGTGCAGATGAGATCAATGGCCAGGATTGAATCTGGGCTTAGAATCAATGGTGAGGATTTGAGGAGATTAATGAATTAATTAACTAAATGGCCAACATAGATCCCTGATTTAAGGATTGAAGGGGATGATGACATGTGTCACTCATCAAGGGTCCAGATTGGTTTGGATTAAAGTAAACAGATTCTATTATTATATTATTATTTTATTCCGAGTCTCGGTTAATCGCGTTTTACGTCCTTGACCAGAACTTCGTCGTCGGATCTCCGATTTCGGCATGCCGCCTGTCGTTGGATTCGTATCGACGATACCTACGTAACGGTCCTTGGCCCTCGCCCATCGGACCTCCCGGTCAGAAAGTCAACATTTGGCCCCTAATAAACCAAATTACCAAAATACCCCTCAACTTCTGAACACCATAACTTTCTCTACGAATGTCGGAATCGAACGTGCCACCTGTCTATGAACTCGTGACGTCCCGAACTACGTCACGGTCATCGGTCAAAGTCCATTTGACCGCCCGAACAAAAAGTCAACATTTTGCCCATGACCAGGGGCAAAACGGTCATTTTGCACAATTTGTCCGATTCCGCCCTACTAACCACCGTTCAACCTCACTAATCAAGATTAGTCACTAAACTAATCCCGGAATTCGGGACGGGTCGTTACATTAACTTCACAGGAAGCTTATAAGGATTAATACGAACTAATTCACATGATTAATTGAACACGACGTTACCTCAATCACCACAACTCAAGCTTGAGTTTTCCGGCCGTCCACCTCGTCCGTCCACGGCCCTAGGAGCCCCAAAGCTTGCCCCATTTGATCTGGTTCGACTCATTGAAGTTCCAGGAAGCCCAATCCATCATCAATTAGGCTTGGGCTGGCCTAAAACTAGGATTTCGAATTTGAATTTCACAAAAACCAGTTTCGGGTTTTCAGAGAAATCCAACACCCAATTCACTCATTCCTTTCATTCTCAATCACAGAGTACCACTCTCGACTCACTCTCCATTCTTTTAATTCAATTTAGCCGTTAAAGGCGTCCCAAAGTAGCCCACAATCCACTGTGTAAAGCTCCCCTGCACTGACCCGAAACCATTAATAAATGGTGTCCATGTTCTTCAAGTTAGTGGCCAGCACAAATACATGTGCAAACATACCTCAAACTGTCCCAATTCAGTCCCTTAATTGATAAACAAACCATGGGATCGATCGCACAAAGTATCCCACTTCACGGCTGATCAATCCAACAGTGCCGCGTGTGAAATTACAATTCTGCCCTTGTGCAGAAAATTACCAAAATGCCCCTCACGCATCCTGACCCGTAACTCGGTCATACGGACTCCGATTGATGCGTGCCGCCTGTCTACGAACTCAGGGCATCGAGACCTTCCTAACGGTCCTCGGTCCTCGGCCATTGGACCCCCCGATCAAAAAGTCAACATTTCCCCCTATATCGTCCAAATTACAAAAATGCCCTTGCACTTCCGTACATCATAACTTTCACCACGAACATCGGAATCAAACGTGCCACCTGTCTATGAACTCGTGACGTCCCGAACTACATCACGGTCATCAGTCAAAGTCCATTTGACCATCCGAAATAAAAGTCAATGTTTTGCCCACGCCTAGGGGCAAAACGGTCATTTTGCACAATTCGTCCGAAATCACACAACTAATCCCAGATTAGTAAATCACAATTAAATATTATTAAATCCCGATATTCGGGACGGGTTGTTACATGTATCCACCACATGGGCTATGTAACCCTGACACCCCTTACGCAACAGCTTACTAGCCTCAAGTGCCGAAATAACTCCAGTAGGAAGTGCACGTTGATCACCTTGAAACGTAGTCTCTGGTAATCCTGGACTCCGAAAAGTCACTCTCCTATCGAAACATTCGATAGAAGCATGATGTCTCGTCAACCAGTCCATACCCAATATAACATCAAAGTCCTGTAGATCCAATAGTAACAAATCCGCCATTAACTCAACCTCACCTACCATCACCGGACACTCTCTCAACACCTGAGTCACTACCAACACCTCCCCAGTAGGTGTACTCACCCCTAAGGCATAATCCAAGGTAGACACCTCCCTCTCCGTCACCAAACTACAACTCCGAGCTATAAAGGAATGGGTCGCCCCGGGATCTACCAAAGCAAAAACAGTGTGACCAAGTATGGTGAGTGTACCTGTCACCACTCCCGGTGCTGATCTGGCCTCCTGCTGGGTCATAGCAAAAACTCGCGCCTGAGGTCCTGATGACCTACCGCGCCCTCTAGAACTGCTCGTGGCACCACCGCCACCCCTAGGGCCTGCTGCCCCCGCTACTGATGCAGTACTCCGCCCGGGTTCTGCTACACCTCGGCCTGCTCCACCCTCCTGAGCTAACAACGGGCACTCCCTCCGAAAGTGTCCTCGCTCTCCACAGTAGTAGCAAGCATCCCTACTGGGTCCACCGGTCTTCCTCCCAGTAGAAGCAACTGAAGTCGCACTCGCCTGAGGAGTCGGCTGTGCCCTAGCTCCCCGAAATCCTGAGCCCTGAAAACTGCCTGGTCTGCCATACCGAGCTCCACCAGCCAATGACGAACCACCAAAATTACCCCGCTTCGGTGTCCTCTGACTCGATGCTCCAGGAAATGAATGCTCTCGGCGTCGCACACTGCCCGAGTACTGTGGCCTAGCAGGCAAACTGGCCTCCACCCTAAGAGCAGCATCAGACAACTCCCGAAATGTAGCAAAGGAGCCAGCTGTCACAATGGCTCTAATCTCTCCTCGAAGACCCAACTCAAACCGACGGCACTTCTCAGCCTCGGTTGCCACAAATGCAGGAGCGAATCGGGATAGCATCTGGAATCTCTGCTCATACTCAGCTACTGTCATGTTCCCTTGTTTTAACTGAAGAAATTCTGCCTCCTTGGCATCCCGGAAAGAGCGGGGATAATACTGGTCTAGAAACCGCTCTCGGAAAGTCTCCCACGTCAAAGTATGTGCATCCCAGCCGGACAACTCCAGCGTATACCACCACTCATACGCTGCTCCATCCAGCAGAAACGTAGCCAACAAGACCCGGTCCTCAATGCATCACCCCAAAAATACGCTCGAGCCGGGTGATCCATCGGTGAGCTTCCTCTGGGTCTGCCCCACCGCTGAACGTAGTAGCCCCAAGCCGCTGGGCTCTCTCAATCGAAGCGCTCTCAGTCCCTCTCGCCGCTTCATCTTCAGGTCGTGGAGGGGGTTCACGTCTCGGAAGCATGGTCGAACGTACCCTGAAAGAGGCATAGAGTTAGTAAAACAACCTAGATACGACCTCATACCGACACAAACCGACAAACCTATGCTCTGATACCAATTGTCAGGACCCGTCCCAAATATCGCCTCGATACCCGGGACGAACCCTGCTCCCGTCTGACAATCACATCTAAAGTACCAAAATAACCTCAATACCACAATAAGCATAACTATCAGACGAAGGAGTAAATATATACAACTGTAGGTCAGAGCATAGTTCTACAAAATGGGCACAAAATCCTACTATGCTAGTCTCGCAACGGAAGAACGTCATAAGCTCTATGCCTCGATTCCTCCCTCAACGTTCACCCCGACGCTATCACCACGACCTGGAGGGAAAATTTTAAACCAAAAGTGTGAGTGGACTAGAATAAATAACAGTTTCAAAAACAGTTTCTCATCAAATCAGAGTTAAGAAAACAAGAATAATATTTGTTCCCTCCGTTTTGAAAACATACATGCCCAACTACATATTAGAAAATTATAACGTAAAACATCATAAGAAACAGAAACACTATAAAACAGTTATAGGAATCATAGCAGGTGTATCATAAAACCATATCATAAACTATGAACGTCAAATCATCATTATCCGATCAAACCTGCTGGACCTATCCGAGTCTTTAAACTCAACCAGACCTCAATAATATCCGAGTCTTTAAACTCCCGAGTCTTTAAACTCAATAGGCCTACGGGGGTAATGTCATAAATGTCCGAGTCTTTAAACACCCGAGTCTTTAAACTCAATCCGGGCCCGTCCCCTGTTAATCAGAATCCGGGTCTTTAAACCCAATATCCAAATCCAGCAAATCCAATCCAAATTCAATGTAAAACCATGTCTAGATCCATAGCCAAACTCGAATTCGAAATCCCCGGTTCGAAGCCCATCCGGCGTTCAGAACCGTCATTCCGAACCCAAATCCGGAAATCCACTTTTTAATCCAAAACCCACATTTAATCACAAATTATGTTTCATAAGCCACTCATCATCATCAGAAAACATTTATAGATTGAAATCCCTTAATATGGCATCAAAATCCGAAAACCAGCTTTTTCTCGAAAAACGTGCAAAATCCAAGAAATGTCTCGAAAAACGTGCAAACATATCAACCACATATTAACATCATTAATAAACATAAAAACATGCTTAAAACCATAAAACATCAATGAAAACAGTTAGGCATGCTCGAAAGAAAAGAAGAAGTCCACTCACAAATCAGAACGAGTCAATCGCGCTCCGTGCGCTCCTCGACCGTCTCAGGCGTCTCCCGTCCTATCAATAGGCACCAAATAGGGTCACAATTACATCAAGGATACTAACCCTAATTTCCCCAATTTTTCGGGAATTTATTAATATTTTAATCCTAGACCCTAAACCGTCCGGATTCCCGAACAATCTCCTAACATCGTCCGATTAACCCGAAAATCATATCAATGGATTCCTTAGGAAATTTAGAACCAAAACCATGTTGGAAGCTTGGCCGAAATCCTCCCCACGCGCCTCCATGCGCCGTCCAAAGTGGCTGCGCGTGGGCCTCACGCGCCTGCTACAGTGCTCCTTCTTCCTCGAGTCACCCGGTTCAACACAGTTGAACCGGCGTGACCGGTTCTCTGCAATTCCTCCACCATTCTTCTTTTTTTCTTCTCCATTAGCACCGTCCAGTTCTTAGCAACCTTCCCATGTCTTTACAATTGAGATTCACGGCCCAAAACCTCACGATTCTCCCTCGAAAAACTGAGCCCGTGGCCCCTATTTTGGCCGCCGGCCGCCCAGGTCCTCCCCCGGCACGGCACCACAACCAAACAACTCTTGAGACCTCCAGGAGTCCCACCATGACCACCAAATCCCTCGACTCTAAGCCTAACTCCATGACTTTGCAAAATAAGAAACACGGGAAAAACAGGGGAATCGGGTTTACCTTTCGATTAAATCTCCGCCGTGTGCACCGCCACATGCCACGGTGTTCGTTGAACTCCCTGCAGCCACCTGAACCTCCCACGGTCTTGGTTTGAGCCACCACACGGCACAACCACCGCCACAGTCCTCTGCCTCTCTGTTTTCCCCAAAAACCCAGCCGTCCACCTTCGTGTCCTCGTGCACGATTCCTCCACCAAAACACGATCACAAGCTCAGCCGTGTCTCTCTGTCACTCTCTCAATTCACTCTTCACTCACCCTTGCACTGAATCGATCAAACTCTCTTAATTGCACACTCTCTGTTTCCTGTGTTCAAACGATTGCACGGTTTGAAAGCGTGCAAAGTGTGCCCGTGCACATTTTAGAAATCCCTGGAACCATCCAGCCCCCTGCACGTGTCCATCATCCTTTGGCTCAAAATAAATATCCCAATCCACTACTGCCACTTGCCCTTATCTGATTGGGCTGAGGAAAAAGACCAATTTGCCCCTCGTTTTACTAATTACCGTTTTGCCCTCAAACTTCTTAGACCCATAACTATTCCGTCCGACGTCCAATGACAGCGTGCCGCCTGTTGTTGTACTCAAGACGTCGAGACCTATCTAACGGTCCTCGGTCTACGTGAAAATCACAAGTCCTCCAAAAAGTCAACATTTTCCTCATTTAGTCAAATTTACGGTAACGCCCTTAATCTTCCGAACATCATAACTTTTCCTCCGATTGTCCGAATCGAAACTGCCACCTGTCTACGGACTCGTGACGTCCTAAACTACGTCACGGTCAAGGGTCAACACTCATCCAACTGGTAAATCAAAAAGTCAACTTTCGATGCACTATTCACAAGGGCAAAATCGTCATTTCATACAAATATTTACAAAAAGTACATTTATACCCTTCCCGAAGGTACGGGTTGTTACATTTTCCCAGTTAACTTTGCTCACTATTTTATCTTTACTCTCACTTCCGGGCTGATGATGGGGTTGTCGTTGTAATGGCATCGTGTTCGTCACCAAACTATCATGTACACCCAGTGCATAATCCCACAGAGAGCAACCTAGTGCTCTGATACCAAATTCACACGCCCCACCCCTTAATCCCCCGGGAATAGCAGGGAGAGTCGTGCTCCCGTTTGACACGTCCTCCTAAAAGGACCAATTTACCCTTGCAATCAATATAAATATCCTATCTACGTGTCAGACTAGGGATACTACCACAACCTGATTAGATAAATCAGAGTACGCACTCACCGTGATGCCTTAACCGCCCTCGTCCACAACCAACTTAGAGGGTGCCAAAACCAAAACAAAGTGTGAGTGGACAAAAAATTCAATATTGGAAAACCATTTTCCTAAACACATATTTTAACCCTCCGTTTTAGAAAACACACATGCATAGCCAATAAAACATTTCGTTCAAATAAAATCCTAGTTGCTATATAACACCCTAGTTCCAACCCAAAACCACATAAAGATAAAACGCCAACAGGTTCACATTCTACTGAAATCGTTGGCTCTAAGCCGCTTAGAAAATCTTAACACATAATCATCATAAAAACCATAATCCAAAGTACATACCCAAGCTGCTCTTGCTAACCCAGCCAGCTCAATGTCAAACCTCATCAAGCCGGTCCAACCAGCGGCTAGTCTAACTAGCATCCCATGTGAACTACCGGTAGGAAAGTACGAGATCTACATGGTCCAACCTCGTCGGTACGTGTGGGGTCCACCCCGTTTACGTCTGTGCCCGTCTCTGGGAATCTACGGAGTCCAACTCTGGAAATGGCGATCCAATCGCCCGAGGTTAACCAATAGAGCATACTAAACCTAAAGTAGAGCATACTGTAATACACGATAATTGCTCAAAACAGATATCGTACGGGCACCAGCCCAAAATAGTTATCACATGGGAGCCCGCCCAAAACAGTCAGCAAAAGTCAACGCTGGCATCAGCTAGGTCAACGCTGACATCAGCTAGGTCAATGCTGACGTCGCTGGTGGCTGGAAAACCCCATTTTTCAAACCTTCATAACTCTCTCATTTCTCAACTAAATTTGACGTTCTTTATATGGACATCATAGTACTCGATCCAAGGAATTCAAATCGGAACCTAGAATTGTGCGAGAGTATCTGGTTTTGAAGATATAGCCTCCCAAAGTTTTGACCAAACTTTGAACTGTTGTTCCAGCCACTCCCGTCGTTCAAAACCTTCCTTTTTTGCACCTGCAAGCTCATATGAGCTCCAAGAACACAACCATAGGCTTAGAATCGTTCTAAAACGTCAAAAACCAAAACCTAAATCTTAGGACCCAGGGATTACCTCGATTTTTTGGTATTCCAGCCACCCCCACACCGTCACTCTCACGATCCCTCTCTCACTATGTCTCTCTCCCTGGTCCAGATGGTGAAGCATGAAGATGGAAAGGGTTTTGGGTGGGCACAGATTTGAAAGGAAAACGAAGAAGATGAAGAAAAGATGATGATACATAATTCATTCAAATGGGCCATAGGGTGGGTGACAAGTGTCACTTATCCTATGGTCCCAAAACTGACATTTTGGGATCCACTAAAAGGCAAACAACTTCAAAAACGTGCAACCGTAAACGAAAACGAACATTCTGTGACCCATAGCCTTCTTGTACAATGTCCGATTTCGACTAACCGCCTATCTACAGACTCGTATCGTCTCGATCTACATAACGGTTCTCGGTCCATGTGCATTGTTTTGCCTCGATTGTTCGATAATCCTCGATTAATCTTTACTTAAGCCTTAGTTAATCCCGTAGATTCGGAACGGGTATTTACAATTTGATCCTAGCATTTTAAGTGTTTTTATTGTTTATATCTTTACTTTTTTTGTTATTCCTAAATAGTTTCAAACATATCGATCTATACAAAATTATTAATAATTATTTGAATCAAAATATTTTTATTTTTATTTTTAGAAATTCAAATCATATCAAACTATTGATATTTTAATAATTTAAATTTAAATATTGTGGATATTCATATCCAGGCTCAAAATCATTTTCTCTCCGAAGCAAGAAAAAAAGGGGTAACAGTTTTGCGTCTCAGGGTGTTCCCATGGTTAACATTGGGGCAGAGGGTTTCCCGTCTCTTCTTATCGGTCTCACTTTTCCTTTGGGCACTGCGGTTTCTTTAATTTCAATTTTTTTAGGGTTTTAGTCATGGGTTTGGTGTTCAGAGGTAACACCAGAAGCATGACATGCTTGCCCACAACTCACTCAAACTTATGCTCGCATTGTTTGCCTTCTCCTTTGTTATTCTACTCGTCTCTGCCGCAGCGCTTCAACGCACTCTCAACGGCGGCGAAGTCCATCAAAAGGGTTCGTTGTGAGCTCCAAGCCAAAGTCAATGGTGCTCTTTCCGCCGACTCCGACCCTCGCTTCATTGACAGAGTATGCTTTCAAAACCCCTTTGGCATTTTCCCTCCAATGTTCCTTTTGTTTCCCAAAAGCTGAAAATAATGCATTTGAAGAAGGCATAAGTGATACCCACAAGCACAAGAAACTTTAACCTGCAAAATTGGTTTTCGATAAGCAATTAAAATGTGCGTTACAACTTGCAAGTAGATAAATTCTGGTGTCATGGGTTTTCTTTCAGCAAAAAGCACTGGAAGCAGCAATGAATGATATAAATAGCTCATTTGGAAAGGGAAGTGTTACAAGATTAGGCAGTGCTGGTGGAGCTTTGGTGTACGTTTGGCCTTTTCCTCTTATTTTTTCGTTTGGTTTTGCATTATAATTGGAAGCAGCATGATGGAGCTTAATACCACCTTATCGGGATGTTGATTTAGAGTCGGAACTAGACTATTCAAAACTTCGTTTATTGCAGTGAAACTTTTCCCAGTGGGTGCTTAACACTAGACCTTGCTTTAGGTGGTGGCCTTCCTAAGGGGAGAATTGTAGAGGTATGTGCATATTGTTTGTTGATCTTCAAATTTCGACCCGGAATTTCCTTTCACTTCACCTGTTCTGAATATGGAGAGGTTGTTTTAGGCCCAATTTCAATTTCTGCTTCTCCTGTGATTTTCTTTGATTATTTCCTACACTTTTGTGGTCAAAGATGTGCTTTTTCATTGGAAATTTTGTTTGCTAAAATGCTAAGTTGCGTACAAGATTCTTATTTGATGAGTTGTCAGAGCAACTGATAATATTCCTTTCAAACTGGTGTCCTGCTGCAGTTACTTGATTCGCATAATTGTAGTCCATTAACATATGTAAATCAGAGCAAGAAAACCTGAAATGTCAGGACCTTGTGCAAGGACCCAAAAAATAAAGGAAAGGAAAAAACCAAAGTTGGAAAAGAACTATAAAGGAACTGCTATTTGCACTAAAAATTAGTCATCATGTCGTTCACCAATATGGAAAGAATAAAGGAGGGAGGCGTGCGTGGTGACTATGTTGGAGTACTAACAACAATTCCCAAGATAAAAAAATGGACTGACGAAATTACTGCATTTAAGAAAGGAAAAATCATTTATTTGTAGTCTTGTAGATCCTATCCTATATGTATGATATTAGATCAAAGACAAGTAGAATAGCTCCCTTCCAAGAGTTCATTCTCCAGGGAACTCCATTTAAATTCTACTTAGACTTATGGAAGTTTGTTTTTTTTTATAGAATATCAAAACGAAAAGTTTTTAAAGATTACAATTACTGGTTGAAGTTCTCAATCATTTGGAGTCAAGGAACTAGGAACTTAAAAACTGAACCAAATGATAATCGATTCCTACTAGATCAAAAAGGACGTACCAAAATATATCTTCGTTCTTTTAGATGGGGTCCTATCCCTTTAGACTCGTTCTTGGTTTGTAAATTTTTTAGACCTTCGATTGGGGGTAATCCTTTTTCTTTTGTTGTCTGGGAGGTAATAGTGGAAAAGTGAAGGATCATTTAGATGAGTGGAGAAAAAATGGCATCTATCCATGGGGATACGTACTTTCACCCAATTGGAATTCAGTATTCTTTACCTACTTCATTCCTATCTTTAAATTCCCAAAATAAGTAGCCTAAATTCTCGAGAATTAATAAAGAATTTTGTTGGATGGGAGTAAAAATTACCAACTTTAGTTGGGACATTGATTCAGAAATAATAACAAAAGGAGGGGCTGGCCATTGGGAATTAATTGATGAGTAGAACATTATTGGTTAAATGGTTGTAGGCCCTTGTGGTAGTGATCCTTCCAGGTGTTCCGTCATTATAAGAAAATTTGAATTAACAGTCTAGTGGTTTATATTCCTAGATTGTGAAATGAGTTTCGTTTTGTTTGTCTCAGAAATACTTCTTTTGCAAGCTTTTTCTAGGTTGTCTAATTTGTTGGTAAGATTGAGGGAAATCATTTTGGTTTTCGTGCTTTCCCTCCCTGTTTCCTATTTTATGTCTTACATCCATGGCTCATAATACTTGTTCTTTTTGGCTATGATTTTATTTCCAGTTGAAAGCTATGTCTTGAAATTTTCCTTATGGCTCTAGTTGGAATTTAAACAGTAGAGAAAGGTCAGGTTTTTCATATCTTTTTTCTGGTTTAACCGTTTAAGTAACGTTTCAGCAAGCCTAGGTTTGCTGGATAAATGTTTTTGGGATAAAATGAAGAAGGTTTCTCTTGGAAATAATGAACGTCAGTCTCTGTTAAAAAATCCTGATGACTTGTCTTTTGAGCTTTGTGAAATAATCTGGGAAGCTGTTTTCCAACTATGAGCAAATTTTTTGGCTGGTAATCCATTGAAAAATTGATTATTTTGTTATGCTACAAAACAGAAGACCATGTGCTATATTATAACCATATTGGAGTTCATTTGTGTGAAGGTGAGGGTGAGTGTAGCGGTCACATTTTTCTTTTTTGTGCATTTCTCTTTCACATACTTGATATAAGTTACTGCCATACTTGTATGGTATGGTGGCTTGTGTACTTGTTTATAGTGTGAGTAAGACCCAAAAAGATGATTAATTTTTCGACATCTGCAATTAGGATGGTTACTTGTAGGCTTTGATAAAGATACAATCACCCGATAAACTGCTTGGCTTAATTCAGATTATTTTATTTTTACTATTCAAACTGTAGCTCAATGGCAGGATGTGGAGTGGATAAGTTTAACTTAAGCTTTAAGCTATATAGTGTTGTGGAAATTTCTCTTAATGAATTCCACCCAGACTTCATGTTGTTCCAAAGAAGTGTTTAGCACTTTTCTTATTTGAGTAGGTAATCCTAGCACAAATTCTGATTTATATGTGTACTTATTTCCAGATCTTTGGACCTGAAAGTAGTGGAAAGACCACTCTAGCACTCCATGCAATTGCAGAGGTGCAGGTATAATTGTCTCAGCTTTCATTCGGAATCTTCAGTTTCGGGCAACTGAATATTTGGCCAGTTAAAACATTTTAAATTTGTATTGCGCTAACATTTAGTTTTCCATTGTAATTTGCAGAAGCTTGGAGGAAATGCAATGCTTGTTGATGCAGAACATGCTTTTGATCCAGCATATTCAAAAGCACTGGGAGTAGACGTAGAAAATCTGATTGTCTGCCAGCCTGATCATGGCGAAATGGCACTTGAGAGTAATATATATTTTCTTCTCTGCGTGTTAGTGGGAATATGTCTCTTCTTCTGACCTGTGTGTTTGTGGAAACTGATGCAATTGTTCTGGGAGTATTCAGCATGGCAAGAGCACAATGCCTAAGTAATACTTTTGGTATATACTCGATACTGATTGATTTTCCTTCATCTCAGTTGCAGACCGTATGTGCAGATCTGGTGCCATTGATCTTATCTGTGTTGATTCTGTCTCGGCCCTCACTCCACGTGCAGAGATTGAAGTAAACCTTATATTTTTCTGGGCAAATTTTAAGTTTCAGATACACAATTGCTCATATCTGACTTTTTGATCTTGCCATATATAGGGTGAGATTGGTATGCAGCAAATGGGTTTGCAAGCACGCCTTATGAGCCAAGCTTTGCGCAAAATGTCAGGAAATGCATCTAAAGCTGGATGTACTCTAATATTTTTGAATCAAATAAGATATAAGGTAGTTTCAATTAATTTTGTTGCATTTTCTTTTTTCGTATGTTGCATCTTGGATGCATTAAAACGATTGAGATTGTGTGCCTACGTCTAAGAAGCTGAATTTGAGCCTTAAAGTTATCTTCTGTTTTTGATGAAAACACACTTGAGGTCATTGCAACTCCTCCAGTTTTCTTTATTACTACTTTTCCTCCTGATTGCAGTTATTTCTCTTCTAGAAACTAATAGCATCATTCATTTATTTTTCCAGATTGGTGTATATTATGGTAATCCAGAAGTGACATCTGGAGGAATCGCATTAAAATTCTTTGCCTCAGTGCGGCTTGAAATACGTTCTACAGGGAAGATAAAGTCTGTAAGCACAATAGCCACTTTTTTCTCATTTCATAATAGCTATTTGATATATGAATATATTTATCTCTGCAGGTAGGTCAACTAATAGAATTCATCTTTATTGTTGCTCATTTACATACTTTTATAATGATTAGGTAAAGGGAGATGAAGAAATTGGGGTTCGGGTGCGTGTAAGAGTGCAAAAGAGTAAGGTAATTTTGACTACACAAGAATGATTTCTGCATCTGTTATTTCTTAGCTGGACTTTCACTAGAAATCCCATAAAGGGTTTTTATGTCAAGTTGTCATGCTGGGCTAGAAATGCAGTCAGCAGACCATGAAAACTGATTAACAGTCAACAAACTGTTATTTTTGCCTTTTGATTTTTCAGATAATATGGAAACTTCTTCCATCTTTTTGTAGGCTAAATGCTATAACATAGGCTAATTGCTTGTTTTTCTTTTTTCTTTTTTTTCTGGGATCAATATGCTAAATGCTTATGTTTTTGGAAGAAAGTTTTTTCAACTAAAATCTGCTGATTTTCAATTTTTTCTGGAACTTACAGCAAATATTCATGATTGCACTTTATCATATCCATCATTTAATTTGTTTCATGCACTACCTTGTTATGTTTCTAATGAATTTAGCTCATTGTTAAATTTAAAAAGATCCTTATTTTAAGTAGTTGTTGTAGGTTTCGAGACCATACAAACAAGCTGAATTTGAAATTGTTTTTGGAGAGGGAGTTAGTAAGCTGGTCAGTGACCCTGCACCTTTGATCTTCCTTCACATAAAAGGTGGAAACCACGCTGTTATGACTTTCTTTCTTTCAGGGTTGCATTTTGGATTGTGCTGAAACAATGGATGTAGTAGTGAGAAAGGGCTCTTGGTATAGCTATGGGGACCACAGGTTTGTACTTGAAGATATATGCATCATTTAGTTCTTAAATTGCTTGTTATCTGTGAACGTCCAGAAAGACTGATGCTTAAGGCTTCTATTTGTTGTTGCGAGTATAGTTTAGATATTGGGTCAAACTGGAGTATTATTCAGAGTACTATTCATATTAGAAAGAAGAGTCTATGCAAACTTATGGACCAGTAGAGTTTGATTAATGAACATTGTTGTAGGATTTCTTCTTCTGGACCTTTATTCTTTCTATCAATGTTTGTCTTCGCTGTTCATCCACATTGTCCACAGAATAATTAGCACCACCAGTATGCTTAATTTTTCTCAACTCCTTGCTACCCAAACGAAACCCCCTTCTTTGACCGACTGTAAGGCTGCCTTAGAGTTGTGTCCCACTCAAATGGTTTGACACAACTCAAAGGCTGCTTGTCTAGCATTTGGGTGCGTCACTCTAAATCTTTTTAGAAAGAAATCTATTCAATCTTTAGCATGCCACTATTGGATCAAGTGAACTGAGTTTTGCATAATCTTGTATGTATGAATTCTGTTTCATCTCTTTGAAATTCCCAACTCTCTGCCCCCATTTGACGTTTTTCACTTGAATCTAACCAAACCGATACCTCCATGGACATAGCACTTGGTGCTTCATCACAACACAAACAACCAAACAAGTTGTTCCCAGGAATTATCCCCCTTCCAAGCTTGGCATGAACTATACAACCCCACAAACCCCCACTCCCACCGACTTAGAACTTAATATGTACAAATAATGAGCTCAACTTTTGTTAACATGGTTACGAGCACAACCCCATAAACCCCCCAAACCGAACAAGAGATTGCTTTCTACTCTGTGCTAACATGCTTATGCATAAACCATAAGTTTGTGAGTATAACTTTTTACTTTTGTTCCTCCTAACTACTTTTTTTGCTCGTGTATCAACAACAACAATACTTGTTCGTCTGTAACTGTTATGCATTGCAATACTTGTTTGTTTTTGCTACGACCTTTATTTTCTTGCAAATAACTCAAGAATTCTCGTCTGTAACTGTTATGTTCTTGCATTCTGTCCTAAACTTCTGTGCTACCTCAATTGTAAACTGTTGCAGCTAACGACTGACTTTTGTGTGTGATTAAAAAAGGTTAGGACAAGGAAGAGATAAAGCATTGCAGTACTTGAGAGAGAACCCTCTTATTCTTGATGAAATAGAGAAGGTGATCTCTCTCATCCGTTCTTAAAATTCACGGTCTTGATATTTTCACAATTTTTGTCAACCTTTGGAGGTGGGTTTTTAAATTGAATTTGTTCTTATTTGGTAGGAAAATGATTGATTCTTGGATACACATGCAGATGGTTCGATCCATGATGATAGATGGAACCGGACAAGTTGCCTCATTGCTGACAAGTAACATGCTAATTCCCCAACAGGATGATATTTTTGAGGATATCCAGTGAGAAGCAAGGGATCAAGGTAAAATCAGCGTCGGAATTGCAAAGAAATAGCGAGAGTTTCTTCCACCGACTAACTATGAGCATTAAATGGAAAACAGGCGCGGGAAACTTGACTAGTCGACATTGGTATCTGCCCAATACACTTCCAGACAACTGCTGGTAGAAGTGTAAAGCGAAATGTAGTTCTTTTGCAATTTCGTGAGCACATGAAATTACATGGATTTTATAAAACATCAATTCTTCAAATATGAATTTCAAGTTGATTTAAAGAATGCATTTGATTTCTGTCCTGTATATTATCTTCCCAAGTAAGTTTTCAGAAGCAACGGAAACAGAAGACAGATTCCAAACCATTAAAACATCTATATGTATGGTCAATTAGTAGATGAAAAATAGGACACCGTAGATAAGTGGTGTTGGATTGGATCGATTGGATTGGATTGGTTATGGGATTCAAAGCATCATAAAATAGTAGGATTATAAGAGACTTAGGTTTTTATTTTATTTTATTATATATATATTTAATACCCTTTGGATTTGTTTGGTGGGTGGGATTGGAATGAATTGGATTTAATTGGATAACTTAATAAATTCATTGTATTTTGGGTATAAAAATATATATTATTTCATTTTAAGAGGATTACAGGAGAGTGAAAATAGAAGAAAAGTAATATATCCCTTCAAAATAGGAGGATTAAAAGAGGAAGATTTCCTTCAATCATTAATCCCATCAAATCGTCTTAGAAAGAGCAAATATTAATTTTTAGATTTGAGATACATTGAACTTGACCAGTTACAAATTCAATCCATACTCTCTCACCAAGTGTGAGCTTTAATTTGGTTTTTGAACAAATTTAACTACAAATGTGTCCAAAAATGACAAAAATCTCACTAGAAGACTGTCTTTAAGGTCAAATCGACCAAAAACAAATGACTAATTATATGTAGCCCGCTAAGAGTTTTTAGGCAAATCTTTTTAGTTGGCTTTTTGTAACGATCCGTCCCAAATTCCTAGATTAGATTAGTGACTAATTACGATTAGTGAGGTTAATCGGTGATTAGTTAGGCGAAATCAGACGAACGATGCGAAATGACCGTTTTGCCCCTGGTCGTGGCAAAACGTTGACTTTTCGATCGGACGGTCAAATGGACTTTGACCGATGACCATGACGTAGTTCGTGTTACGAGTTCATAGACAGGTGGCACGTTCAATTCCGACGTTCGAGGAGGAAGTTATGACGTTCGGAAGATAAGGGGCATTTTGGTAATTTTGGTTAAAAGGGTCAAATGTTGACTTTTTGACCAGGAGGTCCGATGACCGAGGGCCGAGGACCATTACGTAGATCGGGACGATACGAATCCGTAGACAAGCGGCACGTCGAATTCGGACGTTCGACGGCGAAGTTACGGTTCACAGAAGTTTAATTGCACTATTGCACGAATTACGAGATAACTTCACTTTTGGACTCTAGTGGGCCCCAGATATTTTATGGAGGCCCAATGGATGAGTGACACTTGTCACCCATCCACAGGCCACCCAAATTGATATATCCATCGACCATTCCATTTCTTCATTTCAAAACACAAACCCAAATACGTGATCTCATTCCCTCTTCTCTATGCAACCCAATCCAATCCAACCCTTAACCCATGATCAGCTGTGAGGACCAGGGAGTGATGGGAGGATGTGGGATGTTGGTGCCTGGCCTGGATGGCGCCGCCGTGGGCGGTGGAGCCACAAACCCGAGAGGGTACTCGGTAAGGCCCAACTTCCATTTGATTTCAATATATGCATTATGGTTGGTTTTTGATGGTTTCAATGAATTAAATGGGTTATTAGGATTGTGTTAAGATGATTTTAGGAAGCTTTGGATGGCTGTGAAGTCGTGGGGTGAGAGTTGGGAAAACTGAACCGTTTGGTTCAAAATCAAACCTCGGGTTTCTATGTGTTTTTCATTGTTTTGATCATCCAAACAAGTCCCTAGGATCACATTAGGAGTTTTAGGATTAATTAGGAAGAAAACAGACCGAAAAAAATGACGAAAAACGCCTGAACCGGTCATGTCGGTTCGGCTAGACCGACTGCACAGGACCAGCCAATTCGGACCGGTCTGAAACTTGAAGACGATCCACAGTACCCTGGCGCTTGAGGCCCACGTGCAGGGCCTGTCTTGGGAGCGTGAGGGCATGTGTCCAACATGTTATTTCATCTATTCCATGTAACGAACATTTTGAGACTGGTTTCGTGTCAATCGGACATCGTTTCGATAGGTTTCGGGGTGTCCGAAGGTTTCAGATCGAGTTTAAAAATAGTTAAAAATTCCAGAAAATTACGGCGCTTTAGTAGGAGGTTAATTAAGTAGTTAGTAACATTCTATTACAATTTGTACAGGTTTGGGAGTCCCGGTGATGGTGATTGGCTCGGGAGAGCCGTATGGCACGTATATCGAGGCGGCAGCTCGGATGGTCTATGAGTGGACCTTGGTTTTCTAAATTGGTGCATGCATAAATGTTTATTATATGTTTTATTACATGTTTGATGATGCCATGGGTGCATTTGTATGTGGTTACGTATAAGCATGTATTTCGAGGTTTCGGCCTTATACAGTGCTTATACGGGTCTGTATTTCTTTATTGGCTTTAATGAACTGGATTTGGATTTCAAAAGGATAAACACGAGTATGAGACCCATTTGGTTTTGTCTCGGGCATATGACCTCAGATATCGGGCACGGTGCCCAGCTGATGTCCTATGTTCGGGCACGAGACCTAGGTTACTTTACGGTTTTGATTTTAGGTCAGGGAACCTTAAATGGATTTCCAGGTTCATGACGGTTTATGGGAACCGGTATTAACCCTTGTTATGGTATCGTGGTTCATGACGGGTTATGGGAACCGGCATGAACCCTAGTTATGTTATTATGGTACATGACGGTTTATGGGAACCGACATGAACCTTGGTTATGTGATTGTGGTACATGACGGTTTATGGGAACCGGGCATCGAGGATGTTATATATATATATATATATATATGAATGGAATGGATATTATGGATCATGACGGTTCAGGGGAACCGGGCATGGATATTTGTGTTATGTATATATATATTCATATACCTTCCTTTACTTCTATTATCTCCTCCGGGGAGGGTCGTTCGCCTGGGTGGACCCCTGAGTAGTCACGGAGCACCGACTGAGTGGAGTCACCCCCCAGTTGGGTTCCTTACTCTCAGGAAGGCTATGGTTACTATAACCTCGGGTAGGATCAGTGGTCTGCGGACCTTGACCTTGACTTTGAGAAGACTCGGATTGAGACCCGGATAGCACGCGCGTAACTTTGGAAACCATGACAGGATTGGTTGTGTGAATTATATGTATATATATGGATTATGATATGTGATGTGTGGTTACACAGGATTTGAGCGGTGGCTCGTGTACTTGGTTTCATGATGGTTTTGGGCTGGGTCCCGTATGGTTTTAGGCATTGGCCCGTATGGTTGAATCTTTATGATTCTTTGATATGTGGTGTGCACAGGTGTGCACAGGATTTAAGCAGTGGCTCGTGTATTTGATTTCAGTATGGTTATGGTTTTGGGCAGAGTCCCTTATTGGTTTCTTATGGATTTGGGCAGTGGCCCGTATATTTGATTTGATTATGGTTTTGGGCTTAGTTCCCACAAATGCTTCCATTTGGTTAAATGGTTTTCGAATGCATGCATGATTTTTAGTGAAGGGTACAAATGTCTTTATGGAAATGTTTTTATAAACTTTGGTTTTGTCCACTCACAGCTTTTAATGTTTTGACTGCCCTTCAAGTTCGTAGCGGATGTGGACTATAGCAGAGACCGAGATATCGCATACCTCCTCCGGATCCTGGCGTACTCTGATAGCCTGGGAGGGAAAAGGTCAGAAATATCCCTTGTCTGACACTTCGTGTCAGACGGAGCAAGGTCATCCCGCGTTAATCCAGGGGGGATTGGGATGGGTCCTGTCAGCGTGGTATCGGAGCGAGGGTGGCTCATATCAGAGTGAGGTTGTCTCTATTCGAGTAACCGCGAAGCTCTTGGAGTAGTACGCAGGTCGAGGATGTGATATCTCAATGGGCTACAGTTCGTTATCAACTTGATAGTTAGGGTGCCGGTACGATAGTTATTAGGATGGAATCGTGGAATGTCTTGGTTCAACATTGGATGCCGGGGTTGCCATATTTCTATCGTGGTTGACAGTGTGGGACCCTACGGATGTGTGAACGTATTCGTACGTTAGATGGTGATCGTGAGACGATTAGTTGGGATCGCCTTTCACGATGTCTTAGGATTGGTTTGGCGATAGTTCGGAATTATGACCAACCGTTAGTTGGATTTGGATGATCGGATTCTGTTGAGTTAAATGGATTTACTGCTCCTGGCGGTTAGCAGTCGAGTTCGTGGAACTCTAGTTGAACTTATGGCAGTTAGCAATTGGATTCGAGGAATCCTAATTGAACTTACGGTAGGATTAGATTGACGTCTTTACGATGTCACGACCGTGTGGACGGTCATATTGTGGATTATACTGCAGTTAGTAGTCGGGTTCGAGGAACTCTAGGTGTGATCGTGGAACCCTACATTGGTTTGTATGGTTCAGAAAGGTGAGTTGGCGAGTGGCTTGACTTTGACGACTTTTCAGAGTCGGGATCGACCATCGGTCATGTCTAGTCTAGTCATGTCAGCTTATGTTGGGACTGCACTTCGCAGTCGAGGTTGTATTTATCGGTTAAACTTAGTTGGTTGTCGTGCTATTTAGTTGTGATGGATTATTGGTACAACTAAGGTCATGGACGACTTGGTAGACGACGTTGGTTGAGTCGAGTTGCGTCAGGTTAGAGTTTGGTTGGACAGGTTACCAGGGTCGGTACTTGTCGATGGAATCCCTGAGTGGGATACGAAGTAGTTGGTACAGGCGTTTGATTCCGTTGGATGTGGAGTCTAGATATCGAGATGCCTGGTAGTTAGGTATGCACGAGGTTGTGGCAGACGCTACTACTAATGGACGTAGTCGAGTCTTATCAAGTCGAGTAGACTCAGGTTACCGTGACGATTGTGACGATGAGATTGTCAGTCGTGACGATGATACGAGGTGCGTGAGTAACGCATATGTACGAGCAGTGATTTTGGATTCGACTCGGTTACGGCTGAGTGCGATTGCAGCATGAGACGGGGACGTTCAGGGGACGTTTCCTTTTCTCGTGCGAATTTTCAGGGTGACTGTACCCAGAGTTATTGGGTACGATGGAGGCAGAGTTTCTCCAATTCGAGCAGTGGTATGGGATCATCGCTCTGTATGAGCGGAGATTCATGGTTGTCAGATTCGCACACTTTGTGCTGATGCTGACAGGTGATAGTGATGATACTGGTACTAGTGCTGGTGCTGGTGTTGGTGATTGTGATGACGATGAGTTACGAGTCGGGATGTAACTCAGTCGAGATGGGCATTTGTTCTGTATTTGTGGTCCGACAGTGGGTCGCAGATAGAGTTAAATTGGTTGGGGACATGTGGATGACGTTCGGATGAGCTGGAAACTTGAGAATCCATTTCGGATTAGTTATAGTTGACTGCGGTTGACCATATCTCTTGAGTTTCGGATAGACTTGTTTGTGGAGAAATTTGATTGTGAGAAATAGAATGGGTCATTATAATATTTATCGATGTTCATCGTTGGAAGGAAAGGTTGGAGAATGACTTCTAGCTCAGGAATAGAAACCATTAAACGTGATTCCGACAGGGTTGGAATTTCGGAATCGCGGGAGTTTGCGATTGAGGTGACGAGAGGAATGCGGGTTTTCCGCATTGGTAATGAGTATTTCGAAGTCATTTTGGGTGACTTCTTAGGTTCTACCGTGGTAGATGATGGTAATTGGTGGTTGTGTCACTAGTACATTGATCGTGTATTGGTTGGTGGACCCGTGATTGTCTTGGGTCATCAGGTGGGGTGAGTATATCGAAGTTAGGTGACTTAGAATTCTCATTTTCTGCTTGGTGGCAGATGATGTTGGTTTACATGATGTGGTGAGTACAACGGGGTTTTGGTTGCATTCACGTAGGATGGATTGTGATGTCGTTGCCTTGAATCATCCTTGATTTTTCCTCGGTGGAATGGCAAGGATCGATACGAGGTAATCAGTAAGAACCCACAGTCTCGACGTGTCTCGTCGTTGACTAATCTGTTTAAATGTGGGAATTGGTTGATGAACGATCTGACAGTATGCAGATTCGTTGAGGGTGTAAGACCCTATGACTTGGAATCTGGTAGTTGACTGTGTGGATCCTAAGTGAATCTCAATCGTGGCGTTTATGGTCGGGTGACTCAGTGATGAATCTTGATCGTGACGTCTATGGTCGGGTGACGTAGTGATGGATCTGGATCGTGATCTTGATGATCCAGATAGGCAGAGAGTTTATTGCTCTTACTTGGATGTTTGAGTTGAACATGATGGGACTGAACCTCTTTTTGAGGTAAATCCCGTATGGTATATTACTCGCCCGAGTAGATATCTGACGAGGTCGGGTTTGGTTAGCCTTGGATGTACGTATATTATGATTGGCTTCCCTATGAAGTCAATCGATTGTATTGTGATAGTAGATTGAGCAGGTATCAGAAAGGTTTGGATTTGGTGTGTCTCGGTAGACGATAACAAGATTATGTGTTTTGGAATCAGATTTCTGGGTGACGATTCAGGATTTGATTTTCGAACTTAAAAGTGGATTTCTGGATTTGGGTTTTGGAATCGGATTCTGGGTGACGATTCAGGATTTGATTCTGGAGCTTGACAGTGGATTTCCGTTTATGGATTTGGGTTCAGAATGGTTATTCCAAATGCTAGCTTACGGAATGATGATTTCGAATTCGGATTTGGACATGGTTATGGATATGATTTCTGGGTTTGGATTCGGGATTTCTTACGAAATTGCGGATTCAGATTCGGATTTGGAAATAGATGATGAGTTGGAGTTTCGATTTGTCTAGTTCGGGATTGGACAAATGGGCTCCATAGTAGAAACGTGATTGGCTACAACCTAGGTGGTTGTAGGCTGATTGATGGGTAGTTGTATGTACCTTGTACGTTGTTCGAGGTAAGATACCGTGCAAACTTGTGGTGACTGGTGACGATATATAGGTTATACTAGAGGTATGTTGGTGAACGTGTTGGTAGTCGGATTGGTTCCGATACCATTAAATGAGTCGAGGACGTGGACTGGACATTGGATATTGTTCATTGGGTCATGGTATTTCTAGTTGGTCCAGTTACACACAGAGCGAGTATCTGTTGGTATGTGTATACTCAGGTTGAGTGAGTTGGTGGTTAGTGTAACCACAAATAAGTATAGTGTCAGTTTTCGACTGATAACTATCAAGTGGTGACAGTTTGTCAGATGTTTGGTGGATCGTTGTTTGAGGTCTGATTACTCCTAGCGGTGTAGACGTCAAGATAGTTTAGCTTTTGAGCAAGGAACCGTCTAGTTGTTTGTTTCAACGAGATGGTAGATTGACAAGTGGTTAGCTCATAGGATACTTGGGCTACTTTGATACTGACAGGTGGTGTCAGTTCAGAATGTGTGATTACTGTCATTCGACGTGGTCGAATGTAATCGATGCGATGTAAACGTTAGTGGTACGTCTGGGTGCAGACGAGTTTTTTTTCTGGTTAGTTGGTGTACGAGTGTACACGTGACGTGAGATCGAATTATTTCTACGAGGAGGATGTGGAATCAGGATACTTGGAGTTTCGAGAAAGAAACTAATTAAGGAGGGAAGAACGGTTAGATTAGGTCGGTTGGAATTTCGAGGTCGAAATTAATTAAGGAGGGAAGGTTGTGACGACCCGTCCCAAATTCTTAGATTAGATTAGTGACTAATCACGATTAGTGAGGTAAATCGGTGATTAGTTAGGCGAAATCGGACGAACGATGCGAAATGACCGTTTTGCCCCTAGTCGTGGTAAAATGTGGACTTTTCGATCTGACGGCAAATTGACTTTGACCAAAGATCGTGATGTAGTTCGTGACATCACGAGTTCATAGACAGGTGGCACGTTCAATTCCGACGTTCGAGCAGGAAGTTATGACGTTAAAAAGATAAGGGGAATTTTGGTAATTTTGGTTAAAAGGGGTTAAATGTTGACTTTTTGACCAAGAGGTCCGATGGCCAAGGGCCGAGGACCATTATGTAGATCGGGATGATACGAATCCGTAGACAGGCGGCACGTCGAGTTCGGACAATCGACGGCGAAATTACGGTTCACGGAAGTTTAATTGCACTATTGCACGAATTACGAGATAACTACACTTTTGGACTCTAGTGGGCCCCAGATATTTTATGGAGGCCCAATGGATGAGTGACACTTGTCACCCATCCACAGGCCACCCAAATTGATACATGCATCGACCATCCCATTTCTTCATTTCAAACACAAACCCAAATACCCGATCTCATTCCCTCTTCTCTGTCCAACCCAAACCAATCCAACCCTTAACCCATGATCAGCTGTGAGGACCAGGGAGTGATGGGAGGATGTTGGATGTTGGTGGCTGGCCTGGACGGCGCCGCCGTGGGCGGTGGAGCCACAAACCCGAGAGGGTACTCGATAAGGCCCAACTTCCATTTGATTTCAATATATGCATTATGGTTGGTTTTGATGGTTTCAATGAATTAAATGGGTTATTAGGATTGTGTTAAGATGATTTTAGGAAGCTTTGGACGGCTATGAAGCCGTGGGTGAGAGTTGGGAAAACTGAACCGTTTGGTTCAAAATCAAACCTCGGGTTTCTATGTGTTTTTCATTGTTTTGATCATCCAAACAAGTCCTTAGGATCACATTAGGAATTTTAGGATTAATTAGGAAGAAAACGGACCGAAAACAAGGAGGAAAAATGCCTGAACCGTTCACGCCAGTTCGGCTGGACCGACTGCACAGGACCGGCCGGTTAGGACCTGTCTGATGCGCAGGGCTTGTCTTGGGCGCGTTTGACAGGACCCATCCCAATCCCCCCGGGATTAGTGCGGGATGACCCTGCTCCCGTCTGACACGAAGTGTCAGACAAGGGATATTTCCGACCTTTGCCCTCTCGGGCTATCAGAATACGCCAGGATATGGAGGAGGCATGTGATATCTCGGTCTCTGCTACAGTCGACATCGTATCTAACCTGAAGGGTATTAAAAACAGAAAGACTGTGAGTGGACAAAAATAAAGAGTTTATAAAACATTTCATAAGGAAGACTTTTATACCCTTCACTAAAAAGCATGCATGCATAGTAAAACCATTTACTCAAACACGTATGTTAAAACATCCATAGTTAGGGTCATAGCCCCAAATTCGGTAAATACAAGTCACACGGGCTCCTGCCCAAAACCATTTATAGAAAACCATAACACAATGAACATATGTGGGATCTCAGCCCAAATCCATTTATCATTATAAACACAATTTCCCAAAACCAATTGAAATCATGATTATCCATTATATTCATATCCAGAACCTGTGACGGTAAAATAGAGCTACACGTGTTCTAACCGGGGTCTCAAACCCAAGTCTCTCTAGGGTCCACCCAGGTCAATGTCCGTAGATCAATGACCCTCCCTGGAGGTAACGAACCATGCCCATCCTGAGAGTAAGAAACCCAACTGGGGGGCGACTCCACTCAGTCAGTGCTCCGTGACTACTCCGGGGTTCACCCAGGCCAACGACCCTCCCCAGAGGAGACAATCATATATAAAGGATGGAATATGAAAAACCTTTTGAAATCATTCTTGAAACCTTTCCAGGATTCATGCCCGGCCCCCATGAGCCGTCATAAACCATAAAACCTTTCATGAGTTCATGCTGGTTCCCATAAACCGTCATGACCCGTAAATCCATTTCAGGGGTTCATGCTAGTTCCCATAAACCGTCATGAACCATAAAAACCATTTGTAACACATAACTGGGTGCTAGGCCCGAATCCACATAGAAACTGGACCTCAAGTCCGAATCGTAAACCAACTAGGCCTCCGGCCCGATTCCGTAAATCAAATGGACCTCAAGTCTGAGAATGGATAATCAGTGTAAAACCGGAAAACCTCGATTTACGTGCAAGCACGTAAATCACCTCGAAATACGTGAAACCATATAATTCGCAAGCATCCAAATCAACATCATAAAATCATATGCATAATCCATTTGGAAATCCAGAACCGTTTCATTTAGACCAATAAAGACATACAGCCTCGTATAGGCACCGTATAGGACTAAAACCTCGAAATACGTGCCTATACGTAACCACACATCCAAATGCACTCATGGCATCACAAACAAGTATTTAAAACATATAAGAAACATTTATGCATGCACCAATTTAGAAAACAAGGTCCACTCACAGACCGTCCGAAGTCGCGCCTCGATACGCATGCCATAATCGTCTCCCGAGTCAATCGTCGTCATCGGGACTCCCAAACCTGTCCAAATTCATTTAGAGGGTTACTAATAGCCTCATTAACCTCTCATTGAAGTCCCATAATTTTCCAAATTTTCTAACTATTTTGAAAGTCGATCCTAAACCTTCCGACACCCCGAAAACTATCGAAACGATGTCCGATTGACGCGAGACCAGTCCCCAAATCTTCGTTACATTGAATAGAAGATTTCCCGTGTTGAACACTTCCCCAGAAACCCCACCACGTGTTGGCACACGCCGCCCAAAGGCCCCTGCGCGTGGGCTCACGAGCCGGTGAACAGTGCATCGTCCTCAGTGATAGAACTGGGTCTGGCCGGTTCACGGGTTCTCCTGGACCGGCGTGACCGGTCCGGCCTCGTTCCTCCCTCAAATCTCGTCCGTTTTGTCCCATTTCAATCCTAAAAATCCGATTTTCTCCTTTCCAATCTATTCCAATTAACCAAACTAATCAAAACCTCCTAAATCGATCCATAAAAATCACCCCCCACGGTCCATGTTTTTCCCGGTCACCTTCCAGCCTTCCTCCATCGTGAACCACCCTCCAAACCATCCTAAAATGTCCCTAGCAACTCCCTAATCATCTCCCAATCACCCAATACAGCCCATTAAGCATAAATAAAAAAAATGGAAGAAATAGGGTCTAACCGGGTAGTTTGGTTCGTGTCCATGGCCGCCGTCCACGGCGGTGCCGTCCTGGCCGGTCACCATCATCCACTCTGTCCTCAGCTCACTCTCTGCCTCTCATCCATGATCATAGGGTCAAGGGTAAGGATTTTGGGGAGAAATGGGATCGGGTTCAATTGGGTAAACATGGAGAAATGGGTGCACGGTTATATGGATGGATGCATGTATATGGAATGGTAGCCAATGGATGGGTGACACTTGTCACTCATCCATTGGTTGCTGAAAAGTAACTGGCCCCACTAAAGACAAACGGTCCTCGTAAAACGTGTCATCATGAATAGTACCCCCGAAACTTCCGTGAACCGTAACTTCACCGTCAAACGTCCGAATTCGACGTGCCGCCTGTCTATGGATTCATATCGTCCTTATCTACGTAACGGTCTTCGGCCCTCGGCCATCGGACCTCTTGTTCAAAAAGTCAACATTTGCCCCTTTTTTACCAAAATTACCAAAATGCCCCTAAGCTTCCGAACGTCATAACTTCCTCCTCGAACGTCGGAATTGAACGTGCCACCTGTCTATGAACTCGTGACGTCACGAACTACGTCACGGTCATCGTTCAAAGTCCATTTGACCGCCCTGATGAAAAGTCAACATTTTTCCACGATTAGGGGCAAAAGGTCATTTCGCATCGTTCGTCCGATTTAGCTTAACTAATCACCGATTAACCTCACTAATCGTGATTAGTCACTAATCTAATCATGGAATTTGGGACGGGTCATTACAGCGTTAGGGCCCGTGTCCAATCCTTTGGGAAAGTGTCCAACATGTTATTTCATCTATTTTATGTAACGAACATTTTGGGACTGGTTTCGTGTCAATCGGACATCGTTTCGATAGGTTTCGGTGTGTCCGAAGGTTTCAGATCGAGTTTAAAAATAGTTAAAAATTCCGAAACATTACGGGGCTTTAGTAGGAGGTTAATTAAGTAGTTAGTATCCTTCTATTACAATTTGGACAAGTTTGGGAGTCCCGGTGAAGGTGATTGGCTCGGGAGAGCCGTATGGCATGCATATCGAGGCGGCAGCTCGGACGGTCTGTGAGTGGACCTTGGTTTTCTAAATTGGTGCATGCATAAATGTTTATTATATGTTTTATTACATGTTTGATGATGTCATGGGTGCATTTGTATGTGGTTACGTATAAGCACGTATTTCGAGGTTTTGGCCTTATACGGGTCTGAATTTTTTATTGGCTTTAATGAACTGGATTTGGATTTCAAAAGGATAAACTCGGGTATGAGACCCATTTGGTTTTCTCTCGGGCATATGACCTCAGATATCGGGCACGATGCCCAGCTGATGTCCTATGTTCGAAACGAGACCCGGGTTACTTTACGGTTTTGAATTCAGGTCAGGGAACCTAAATGGATTTCCAGGTTCATGACAGTTTATGGGAACCGGCATGAACCCTTGTTATGGTATCGTGGTTCATGACGGGTTATGGGCACTGGCATGAACCCTGGTTATGTTACTATGGTAAATGACGGGTTATGGGAACCGGCATGAACCCTAGTTATGTTATTATGGTACATGACGGTTTATGGGAACCGGCATGAACCCTGGTTTTGTGATTGTGATACATGACGGTTTATGAGAACGGGGCATGGAGGATGTTATATATATATATATATATATATATGAATGGAATGGATATTATGGATCATGACGGTTCAGGGGAACCGGTCATGGATATTTGTGTTATGTATATATATATATATATTCATATACCTTTATTTACTTTTATTATCTTCTCCGGAGAGGGTCGTTGGCCTGGGTGGACCCCGAAGTAGTCACGGAGCACTGACTGAGTGGAGTCGCCCCCTAGTTGGGCTCCTTACTCTCAGGAATGCTATGGTTACTATAACCTCGGGTAGGATCAGTGGTCTGCGGACCTTGACCTTGACTTTGAGAAGACTCGGATTGAGACCCGGGTAGCACGTGCGTAGCTTTGGAAACTGTGACAAGATTGGTTGTGTGAATTATATGTATATATATGGATTATGATATGTTATGTGTGGTTACACAGGATTTGAGCGGTGGCTCGTGTACTTGGTTTCATGAAGGTTTTGGGCTGGGTCCCGTATGGTTTTGGGCAGTGGCCCGTATGGTTGAATCTTTATGATTCTTTAATATGTGGTGTGCACAGGTGTGCACAGGATTTGAGCAGTGACTCGTGTATTTGATTTTAGTATGGTTATGGTTATGGGCTGAGTCCCTTATTGGTTTCTTATGGATTTGGGCAGTGGCCCGTATATTTGATTTGATTATGGTTTTAGGCTTAGTTCCCACAGATGGTTCCATTTGGTTAAATGGTTTTCGAATGCATGCATTCTTTTTAGTGAAGGGTACAAATGTCTTTATGGAAATGTTTTTATAAACTTTGGTTTTATCCACTCACAGCTTTTAATGTTTTGACTGCCCTTCAGATTCGCAGCGGATGTGGACTGTAGCAGAGACCAAGATATCACATAGCTCCTCCGGATCCTGGCGTACTCTGATAGCCCGGGAGGGCAAAGGTAGGAAATATCTCTTGTCTGACACTTCGTGTCAGACGGGAGCAGGGTCATCCCGCGTTAATCCGGGGGGATTTGGATGAGTCCCGTCACTTTTTGTTTTTTCCCTTGAAAATTGAAATATAAAGAGCATGGACTCGAGTAATACTAAAACTTACATAGTTATTAATAAATTTTGGGTAATTTATAATTAAATTTGTTCAAATATGTAGAGAGATTACTGCATCCGCTCATCGAATCACCATCCTTTGAAAATATATCAGATCTCATAATTTTTCCAATTCAATCTAATATGACCCTCGAAAGGTGGTTTCTAATTCAATCACTAGTTACTATTCAG
Source organism: Prinsepia uniflora (assembly GCA_032719365.1). Classification (NCBI taxonomy): domain Eukaryota; kingdom Viridiplantae; phylum Streptophyta; class Magnoliopsida; order Rosales; family Rosaceae; genus Prinsepia; species Prinsepia uniflora. Next base: position 30,257,326 of record CM064867.1, on the reverse strand, counting down.
TCAAATGCTTAAATGGTTGCACATTTCGCTGATGTTTAGTAAGAATGTTCCACAAATGAAATTAACAACGGTTGATAAAAGAGCTTGAATACTAAATTGAAATTTAGTGCTAATCTCCTCTTACATGTACAATAATGAAACCCGTGTCCTAAATAGCAATTTATGCTGTCATACTCTAGTACCTACCGGCACTTCAATCTGGAACATAAAATATTGAGCAAATTAATTGTCTTATACTTTACACCTTATAACAGATTCACACATAAATTTTCAAATGTTACAATTTTCATTATAAACTCTTCAAATTGTTACACTTTGACGCCACTGTTAATTTCTATTAAATCTGAAATGGGACTCAAAAAAATTACTTTCAGATAATAATAATTAATTTTTTTTTACAAATGCACAAAACTTTAAAAATTAAAAAAATAGCTAAAAAATTATTTATGTATTAAAGTAATTTTTCGCTCTCCATTATCTTTATCTTTTATACTAAGTCCTTATTTCACAAAAGAAAATTTAAAATTTTAAAAAAATTATTTATGGACAGAAACAAATTACTTTCATCCAAAAATAATTTTTTTAATTTTTTAATTTTTGTAAAGTTTTTAATTTTTATTATATTAACTTTTTTGGTTTTTTTTTCTCAACATAAATAATTTTTTATAAATTTAAATTAATATCTTTTTTTAATTGTGGGTCCCATTTCAAATTTGATAAAAAATTTATTAAAAGGGTCAAAGTGTAACAATTTGAAGAGTTAAATGTGTAAATTGTAACATTTGAAAACTTAAGTATAAATCTATTATAATGTATAAACCATAAAGTAATAAAGTAAAATTTACTCAATAATATTTGTACCTCTGTAAAATGAAACCTTCTCCCATACTTATAGTTGCGCCCATTTTAGAAAAATCTTCCTAACACATCCACTTAACTCTAAAGGAATAAATACGTAAGCCAATAGTTCACAAAATGTTCCTGAAGTGTAATTAATAAAAGTTAAATGGAATCATACATTGTAATAAAATATTGATTAAGAAATTGTAAATCAAGTCACTAGCTTATTGTATAATAGTTTTTTTTTGGCACTATATAAAAAAATAAGATTTCATTTCAAACATAAATTCTATATATACATATTGTTGAAGCTAACATTAGACGTGCTTAAAATTCAAGTTCCGAGGGATTGTTCAAATAAGAACATTCTGATGCTTAAGTTACCTTTGAGAGAGAAATCACAAAAAAATTTGGAAACAAAGATCAAATTAACTTGAACATTCTTTTCCAACATTTTATTTTTCCAATGAACTCTTGCTTTTCATTTTTTTTTTCAATTTTGTTTGCTTTGTTGAACATGTCTCTAGTTGAGAGAATGAGCCAAAGAAATGAACGACCGAGATAACTGTATAGAGGATCACATGGGAGAATCTATGGCTCAGATGATGAGGTGTAGGTTGTGGTAGCTCATCTTGTGCAAGTAAAAAATTTCTAGCGGGTCCTATCTTGTGAGGCCACGAGCGTTGTTCATAACAATGTCTCCATTGTAGCAATAAGGTCATTGCATCCAACAATGCGAGACTTTTTTTTGTAATATCGCCAAATGTATTGTCGCAAGGTCTGTTTTGATCTCTTTCTTATAGTAAAAAGATGATCATCGTTTACTTCGACTGTCAGGACCCGTCCTAAATATCACCTCGATTCCTGGGACGAACCCTGCTTCCGTCTGACAATCACACTTAAAGTACCAAAATAACCTCAACACAACTATAAGCATAACTATCAGACAAGGGAGAAATATAATACAACTGCAAATCAGAGCATAGTTTATACAAAACAGGCACAAAATCCTACTAGGCTAATCTTGCAACGGAAGAACGTCGTAAGCTCTATGCCTCGATTCCTGCCTCAACGTTCACCCCAGCGCTATCACCACGACCTGGAGGGTAAGCTAAAAACAAAAGTGTGAGTGGACTAAAAGAAAGAAAAGGTTTAAACACGATTTAAGAATTAAACAGTTTAGAGAAAACAATCAGGTTTTTCCCTCCGTTTTAAAAACATGCATGCCTAACGAAGTATCAGAAAACCACGACATAAAACAGTATAACCAGTATGCTAAGATCGTATCATAAAACCAAGTCCACAAATATCAAAGTCCGATCAAACCTGCTGGGTCTATCCGAGTCTTTAAACTCAACCAGGCCTCAAATGTAATCCGAGTCTTTAAACTCCCGAGTCTTTAAACTCAATAGGCCTACGGGGGTAATATCGTAAATATCCGAGTCTTTAAACTCCCGAGTCTTTAAACTCAATCCGGGCCCGTCCCCCGTCAATCAGAATCCGGGTCTTTAAACCCAATGTCCAGATCCAGCAAATCCAATCCAAACCAATTTAATATCAATTCTAAATCCACATCCAAACCCGAATACGAAATCCCCGGTTCGAAGCCCTTTCGGCGTTCAGAACCGTCATTCCGAACCCAAATCCGGATTCCACTTTTTAAACCGAAAATCGCGATTACCAAAAGCCATATTTCATAATCCATTTATACCCATCAGAAAGCAATAAGTATAGCATCAAAAATCAGAAATCCAGCTTTTCTCAAAAAACGTGCAAAAACCCAAAAATGTCTCGAAAAACGTGCAAACATATCCATCACTTATAATCATATTAACAAGGCATAAAAACATACTTAAAATCATAAAACATAGATAAAAACAGCTAGGCATGCTCGTAAGAAAAGAAAGAGTCCACTCACGAATCCGAAAGTGTCAATCGTGCTCCGTGCGCTCCTCGACTGTCTCAGGTGTCTCTCGTCCTGTCAATAAGCACCAAATAGGGTCACAAACACTTCAGAGATGCCAACCCTAATTTCCCCAATTTTCCGGGAATTTATACGTAAATTAAACTTAGACCCTAAACCGTCCGGATTCCTGAACTATCCCGTAACATCGTCCGATTAACCCGAAAATTGTACCAATAGATTCCTTATGACATTTAGAACCAAAACCATGTTGGACAATTTCTCAAACTCCTCCCCACGCGCCCCCACGTGTCGCCCAAAGTGGCTGCGCGTGGGCCTCACGCGCCGCCCAAAGTGGCTGCGCGTTGGCCTCACGCGCCTGCTACAGTGCTTCTTCAACCTCGAGTTACCCGGTTCAACTGTGTTGAACCGGCGTGACCGGTTCTCTGCAATTCCGCCATGATTTTCCACCATTCCAATCCTATGAGCTGCGTCCAATTCCTAGCAATCAAACCCAGTCCTAAAATCCAGAAATCACGGCCTAAAACCCCTCATCTTCATCCTCGAAAAACACTGCCTGTGACCCCTATTTTGGCCGCCGGTCACCCAGGTCATCCCCCGTCACGGCACCACACTCAGGCGACTCCTGGGACCTTCAGGAGTCTCACCCTAACCTCCAAATCCCTCGACTCTAGCCCAAGGTCCACGACTATTGAAAACAAGAAAACGGGAAAATAGGGGATTCGATGCTTACCTTCGAATCGTCCACCGCCGTCTGCACCGCCGTGTGCCACGGTGCTCACTGAGTCCCCTGCAGTTGTCTTAGCTTGCTATAAGCTTGGATTGAACCACAACATGGCACAACCACCGTCAATCTCTCACGGCTCCTCTGTTTTATCAGAAACTCAGCCTCACCACCGCCGTGTCTCCGTGCACGATCTCACTCCCAAAACTCGATCACCAGCTTCCTCTCTTCTCTCTGTCACTTTCACAACTCACCACACTCTCACCCACACACCAAATCGATCACCGTCTCTCAATTCTTCACTCTCTGTTTCTCTGTGTCGAAGCCCAAATGCACGGTTGAAAATTAACCAAAATGCGGCCGTGTGTATGTGAGACTCTCCTAGAACCATCCAGCAAAGCCCACGTGTCCCCTTCTCCATGGTCTTCAGTACAAAATATCCACACCCACTCAGCCAGTTGTTTTTATCTGATTGGTCATAGGACAAAAAGACCAAAATGCCCCTAGGTTTAAAAATTACTTCCAGACCCGTAACTATTTCGTCCGACGTCCGATGACAGCGTGCCGCCTGTCGTTGTACTCAGGACGTCGAGACCTATCTAACGGTCTTCGGTCTACGTGAAAATCACAAGTCCACTAAAAAGTCAACATTTTCCCTCTAATAGTCAAAATTACGGTAACGCCCTCAATCTTCCGAACGTCATAACTTTTTCTCCGATTGTCCAAATTGGACCTGCCACCTGTCTACGGACTCGTGACGTCCTAAACTACGTCACGGTCAATGGTCAACGCTCATCCAACCTGTAAATCAAAAAGTCAACTTTTGACACACTATTCACAAGGGCAAAATCGTCCTTTTATACAAATCTTTTACAAAATTACCTTTATACCCTTCCTGAAGGTACGGGTTGTTACATCGACAATGAAAAGTTGTGAATATTCCTTCAAAAAATTAATAGTCAGTTGTTTAAAAGAGGCAATAGATTTTTGGGGGAGATGGTAGAACCATGTGATTCCTTGGCCTTACAAAGAGGTCTGAAACACATTGCACCTAAGTATATCTGTGACGACCCGGAAATTCGAAAAAGGAAAAATTGGGAAAAAATTGAAGGAAATGACGATTTTGCCCCTAGTTATAAGGACCGAAAGTTGACTTTTTATCGGGACCTTGGTTGGACTTTTCGGGAGTACCGTTGAATAGGTCTCGGGAAGCTGAATCCGTAAACAGGCGGCATGCGTCAATCGGAGTCCGGATGAAAAAGTTACGGATAGAGAATTGTTAGGGGCATTTTGGTCATTTGTGTATAGAAGAGTAAAATGGTAATTTTAATGGCCAGGTTGATTAATCAGCTAATATGGATGCGGATTAGTTATTTGGTGACACTTGTCACCAGGATTGAAGGATTAGTGGCTTTGTCACCGTGTTTGAATGCCTAACAAGGACAAACAAACCCGCCCTTAAATTCATCAAATTTGATTGTTCAAGGAAGCAAGTGTGAAAACCAGAGACACAGGGAGATTAAGAGGGAAATTGCGAGTGAAAAACGAGTGGGAAACGGAAGAGAAAACAGAAAGAAAACTGCAAACCCCAGAGGAAACCCGAAGTCGTGCTTGGAGAAATTGAGTCAATTTCTCAGTTTTAGCTTAAGCCAAACTGAATTAAGGTCAGAATCAGTCTTCTGGGACGATTTCGAGTCTAACCATATCAAAAAGGAAGGGAATTGACGAAGAAATCATCAAGAACAGACCCTGCGAAATTCTGAGAAACTCAAATTCAATTCGTGTAATTGAAGGTGAGGAATTTCCAAATTGATGTTGGATTTATGTTTCTATTAATCTAATAATGCTTTCTAGTTAGTTGGAAAGGACAATTAGGGTCGAATTGGAGGAATTAAGAAATCGAATTCGACGGGATAGACTTGGAGAATTATGAGTTCTAGTGTGAATCGTGTTAATTAACGTATACAGAACTTTAATTCAGATGTAGTATAAGTGATTCAATGAAAGAATTGGAAGAAACAAGTTCGAATTGAAAGAAATCTAACCGGGTCATGTCGCGGGTCGAAAGATCCATTTGCAGGGCAGTCGGGTAAGGACGATGCACTGTAGCATCACTGTGCACGTCGCGTGGGTTTCACGCGTAGCCACTCACAGCAGCACGTGAGCCCGAATTTTGAGGTAAGGTCAACATGACTTTTGTCCTATTTAATGTAACGAACATTTTGGCGTCGGTTTCGAGTCGATCGGACACCGTTTCGATATTGTTTCGAGGGTCCGAAGGGTTATGTTACGTATTTAATTAATATTTAATTCCCGAAAAATTATGGGGAATTGATATGATGTTAATTGAGGCATTAGTGACCCTGAGTAATGATTTTGGGCAAGATTCGAGATTCCTAGAAAATACCAAAAATTACGGAAACGCGTGCAGCGCGGAAAGCGAGCGGTTTGGACGGTGTGTGAGTGGATGTTTGTTTTATAAACTGGCATGCATACATAGTTAATTTTTTTACATGATTTATAGCATGATTTGAATTGCAATGATTTGATATGATTATTTCGGGATTTAATGATTATTTTACTCGGTGTTAGGGCACGTTTTCTCGAAAAAAGGTGCAATGGTTGTTTTGGGCTAAATCCCGGGAATTGTGACTGGTTTTAACTTGAATTATGAGTTGGGAAAGTAATTTTATGGAATGGAATAAATTTCGGATTTGGTTTTACGACTTGACGTACATTGAATTATTAAATGATTTTATGACTTTACGAGAAATGAGAAATGAGATTTGGGCATGTGGCCCTGTGATAACTGGTTTTAACATGGTTTTAATGATGATTTTGATTGTGTATTGATGTTCGATGCCCCCAGATGTGTAATTCCCGGAGGGACTCTGGATGCGTAATTCCCGAAGGGACCGGATGTGTAATTCCCGGTAAGGCTGGATGTGTAATTCCCAGCATGGATGACGACTCTGGATGTGTAAGTCCCAGAGGACCCTCAAATGTATAATTCCCGAGTTATCTGCTTTATTATGTGGTCAACTGGTTTTATGAAATGATTTAAATGTTTTCACATGCTGGGCTTGAGAGCCGGGATTTGATGTTTTCATGAGATTGGGCTGGAAGGCCGGTGATGTTTTTCATATGTTGATATATGCATGCATGGTTTGATAAACTGGAGGGTAAATGATGTGTTTTGATAAATATGTTTTAAACGATATTATTTTTGTCCACTCACACCTTTCCTGTTTTGATGACCCTCCAGGCTGTGGCACGAGACTGGGGGCAATTTGAGAGGCGGAGGCATGAGCATAAATCGATCCAGTCATCCCTTGTCTGACAGGTACTAAGAGGTAAGTTTCAGGGCTTCGATTCACTTGTCAAACGGGAGCAGGACCGGGCACGGTTATCAAAGTCCAGTTGGGATAGGTCCTGTCAAATTGGTATCAGATCATTTGGCTATTGATTTCTGTTGTTACGATATGCCTCCGAGACGTACACCCCATGCATGGCCTGAAGATGAGAGGGACGAGAATACGGTTAAAGAAGGCCCAGATATTGAGCGGGCTCAACGGTTAGGAGCCACTGTGTTTCGTGGTGATTCGGGCCCGGATGGTGTCGGTGATTGGATTACTCGTTTGGAGCGGATCATTGAAATTCTGGGATGTCCCCCCAGAGGATTTGGTGTTATTAGCCACTTTTCTTTTGGATGTCCATGCATACCAGTGGTGGCATGGTTTACCGGATGCTCGTACGTTGACATGGGAAGTATTTCGTGAGCGATTTTTGGATCAGTTTTACCCTCGTTCGTACCGTGATGCGAAAGAAATTGAATTCCTTCGATTACAACAGGAGGGTATGACAGTGGCCGAATATGAACACCGATTTCTGGATCTGGCTCGCTTTGCTCCGAGGGTTGTAGTCACAGAAGGTGATAAATGTAGACGTTTCGAACTTGGTTTACGAGATGATATTCGAGCCGCTGTGACTATGGGATCGTATGGCACCCTCCGAGATCTATCAGATACCGCTATCAGAGTAGAGACAAGTTTTCCGGCACGTGAACTATCTTTGAGTTCTGGACGACGTCGAGAACGTCAGGAAACTGAGACAATGGGTTTGGGGACATCGTCAAAAAGAGGTAGTTATGGCTCTAGATTTTCTGGATCTCGGTCAAGTTTTAGTGGGGGTGGACAAGGAGATTCCTTTGATCCTACAGCATTCCCTCAGACATCTGTCCAGTCGAGTAGAGCTTCAATACCGTCAACTGGCAGACCTTATAACCGATCTACCCATTTCGGTAGGGGTGCCTGTTATTTCTGTGGTGAGTTTGGACATATCCAGAGAAATTGTCCACACCAACCAACGGGTGGTAGTCCGAGTGGCAATCATACAAAGCAAGGTTCGGGGATGGCCTCGACCTCTGGTGCTGCAAGTGGGAGAGGAATTGGCAATACTAGAGGTGCACCATGGGGACGTGGCCAACTTCAGGCCCACGTGCTCGGGTATTTTCTCTTCAACAACAGGCGACTAATGAACCACCCGAGGGGAGTTCAGCGTAATGGTGGTACCCTATGGATTGATGTGTTGTATATTTGTAAATGTTGTTGTATAGTTGTACTGTTGTAATGTTGTATGGTTGTTTCATAAATAATGTGATTGTATGTTTGTTCCATCAAATACTGTGATTGAATTTCGAGGACGAAATTCGTTAAAGGAGAGACGGTTGTGACGACCCGAAAATTCGAAAAAGGAAAAATTGGAAAAAATTGAAGGAAATGACGATTTTGCCCCTAGTTATAAGGGCCGAAAGTTGACTTTTCATCGGGACCTTGCTTGGACTTTCCGGGAGTACCGTTGGATAGGTCTCGGGATGCTGAATTCGTAGACAGGCGACATGCATCCATCGGAGTCCAGATGAAAAAGTTACGGATTGAGAAATGCTAGGGGCACTTTAGTCATTTGTGTATAGAAGGGTAAAATGGTAATTTTAATGGCCAGGTTTATTAATCAGCTAATATGGATGGGGATTAGTTATTTGGTGACACTTGTCACTAGGATTGAAGGCTTGGTGGCTTTGTCACTGTGTTTGAATGCCTAACAACGAGAAACAAACCCGTCCTTAAATTCATCAAATTTGATTGTTCAAGGAAGCAAGTGTGAAAACCAGAGACACAGGGAGATTAAGAGGGAAATTGCGAGTGAAAAACGAGTGGGAAACGAAAGAGAAAACAGAAAGAAAACTGCAAACCCCAAAGGAAACCCGAAGTCGTGCTTGGAGAAATTGAGATTCAAATTCTCAGTTTTAGCTTAAACCAAACCGAGCTAAGGTCAGAATCAGTCTTCTGGGACGATTTCGAGTTGAACCACATCAAAAAGGAAGGGAATTGACGAATAAATCATCAAGAACAGACCCTGCGAAATTCTGAGAAACTCAAAATCAATTCGTGTAATTGAAGGTGAGGAATTTCCAAATTGATGTTGGATTTATGTTTCTATTAATCTAATAATGCTTTCTGGTTAGTTGGAAAGGACAATTAGGGTCGAATGGGAGGAATTAAGAAATCGAATTCGACGGGATCGACTTGGAGAATTATGAGTTTTAGTGTGAATCGTGTTAATTACCGTATACAGAACTTTAATTCAGATGTAGTATAAGTGATTCAATGAAGGAATTGGAAGAAACAAGTTTGAATTGAAAGAAATCTAACTGGGTCATGTCGGGGGTCGAAAGATCCATTTGTAGGGCAGCCGGGTAAGGACTATGCACTGTAGCCTCACTGTGCACGGCGAGTAGGTTTAACGCGCAACCACTCACGGTGGCGCGTGAGGGTGCATGAGCCGGAATTTCGAGGTAAGGTCAACATGACTATTGTCCTATTTAATGTAACGAACATTTTTGCGTTGGTTTCGAGTCGATCGGACATCGTTTCGATATTGTTTCGAGGGTCCGAAGGGTTATGTTACGTATTTAATTAATATTTAATTCACAAAAAATTATGGGGAATTGATATGATGTTAATTGAGGCCTTAGTGACCCTGAGTAATGATTTTGGGAAGGATTCGAGATTCCTGGAAAATATCGAAAATTACGGAAACGCGTGCAACGAGGAAAACGAGGGGTTTGGACGGTGAGTTAGTGGACGTTTGTTTTATAAACTGGCATGCATGCATAGTTAATTGTTTTACATGATTTATAGCATGATTTGAATTGCAATGATTTGATATGATTATTTCGGGATTTAATGATTATTTTACTCGGTGTTTGGGCACGTTTTTTCGAGAAAAGGTGCAATGGCTGTTTTGGGCGAAAGCCTGGGAATTGTGACTGGTTTTAACTTGAATTATGAGTTGGGAAAGTAATTTGATGTACATTGAATTATTAAATGATTTTCCGACTTTACGAGAAATGAGAAATGAGATTTGGGCATGTGGCCCTGTGATAACTGGTTTTAACATGGTTTTAATGATTATTTTGATTGTGTATTGATGTTCGATGCCCCCAGATGTGTCATTCATGGAGGGACTCCGGATGCGTAATTCCCGGAGGTACCGGATGTGTAATTCTCGGTGAGGCTGGATGTGTAATTCCCATCATGGATGACGACACTGGATGTGTAAGTCCCAGAGGACCCTCGGATGTGTAATTCCCGAGTTATCTGCTTTATTATATGGTGAACTGGTTTTATGAAATGATTTAAATGTTTTCACATGAGGGGCTTGAGATTCGGGATTTGACGTTTTCATGAGATTGGGCTGGAAGGCCAGTGATGGTTTTCATATGTTGATATATGCATGCATGGTTTGATAAACTGGAGGGTAACTTATGTGTTTTGATAAATGTGTTTTAAATGATATTATTTTTGTCCACTCACACCTTTCCTGTTTTGATGACCCTGCTGGCCGTGGCACGAGACTGGGGGCAATTTGAGAGGCGGAGGCATGAGCAGAAATCGATCCAGTCATCCCTTGTCTAACAGGTACTGAGAGGTAATTTTCAGGGCCTCGGTTGACTTGTCAGACGGGAGCGGGACCGGGCACGGTTATCAAAGTCGAGTTGGGACAGGTCCTATCAATATCTATATATGCCTATGAGGAACCACAATTTCTTGATAATAGTCAATATGTTTCACTTAGGTTAGAGGTCCCCTAGCCTTGAACTGATTGAAGTTCGAAGTTGAAAGACATTGAGGAAGTGGTTCCCTCTCGATATCCCTCATTAAATGTGAGGTTGAGGTTGACCGAATTTGACGATGTAGGGTATCTTATATATTTCTGTCACATCGGATGCCCCAGAGGCATTGATTCGACATTCTCTAAACATTATAAAGTTACAATATGCCTCGATGAGGTGGGGAGTCATTTCAAGCCAAAGTTCATTGACCACCTCGAACCTTGGTTTTCGGGCCCTGAGAGCATGTTGGTGAGTACATCTTGTCCTCCTCACTATGATAGCCAGTGCGGCCTAAGTTGTTGTAAGAATTTCTGGAAGCTACATGTTTCCTCTTACTTCTATGTAGATGTTCAATTAGTAAAATCACCCAGTGTGCTCTCCAAGATGATTGTGCACTTACAACCTTGGATGTTGCTGGTTCCTTGCACCGCGAGTGTGACTTTCCTCTCTTGAGTCACTTAGTAATGCATCACAAGACATTTTCTGGAATCAGACGATGCCTTTTCCATGGTGCCTTGGATAGCTATCTGGCGTACTCTAAGGTGTGGTGTAACTCCCAGCAATTTGGGTTTCTTCTCGTTCTCCTAGAATTCGTTGTAGACGTTTTGGCTGCATCTAGACTTGGTTTCTTAGCCTTTCGACTTTCTGTGACCAATTGTCTCAAGGAAATATACGCCGAGGTGTTCGTGTTTGAAATGTACCATGTTGGGACCTATGCCTCATGCTCTGATGTTGCTAATCCGTGTCATGCTTCTCTTGTGTTTGTGTAAGACCTGTGACTTGAGAAGAGCGGTGAACAATCTCATATCGCTCAGGGTGGGAAAGGTAAGTTCCTTATATGTGTGCGCACGTATCTTCCTAGCAACGAGGCCTTTTGGGAGCTTACTGGATTTGAGTTTGGTTGGAACTGTAAAGTTAAGCTAGGTTGGGTTGGAGCAATCCCATGATGGATAACCCACTGGCAAGTTGTGTGTGAGCTCCCAGAAACAAAACCGTGAGGGCTGGCCCAATGCGGACAATATCGTGCGAGGGTTGTCGGGTCATAACTGTTTGATTTTTGTTCTAGTGTGTCATGAAGACCATCCTAAAATCTTCAATGATCTTCACTAGAATGAGGTCAGTTCGGGGTTCGTCTAGATGTTTCTCCCATGAATCGCCCATCTGCTTTCTAGATGATAGTTGTTACCACTCCCAATGCATTATGTGGAGTATAGGAGTTGAAAAGATATGATAGGTTCCATAGTTACTAGTAGGAATCGATCCTTGTGTCCAGATAGGCTCATGTATCATCACTAGGGGGCGGAGGGGAGGGAATGATCTAGTGCTTTATTATGGTTCCCATTGTGTGCTTCATTCCCCAGTTTGAGCTATAGAGACAGAAGCAACAACTTTAGGTGAACGAACAGATCGTTGTGTTCTTACAATGATTGAACAACAAATTTGATGAAGATGAACAAAGTTTAAGAACGATGAATAAATTCAATGTACAATGAATGAAGTTGATGAACAGTGAACGAATTACAGAGTAGTCCTTAAGTATTCCTCAATTTAGCTCTCACTAAAAGAACCAATTGTTGAAGCAGAAAATATGCTTGAAAAAGTTTTCTTGGTTCCTACAAATAGCAAAAGAAGCGATCAAGGTTAAGATTAAAGCTTCGAGGAATTGTGAAACCACAAACATTTTGATGCTTAAGTTAGTTTTGAAAGAAAAATCACAAATAATTTTAGAAGTAAATATCGAATTACCTTAAAATTGAAATGAGTTTCACTATTTATAGTGAAATCTTGTAAGTCTCGGAGTATTTTGATTAGTCGATGAAATTTACAATTAACAAATAATTATTTTTTAATAAAAGATATTATTTAATAATTGATTATGAATAACAATTAATTTTCTAGGAGAATATGATTATTATTGAGGCTTTAACCTCTTAAATATTAAATTTAACTGATAAATATATTATTTAATGCATGGATATCTGTGAGTCATTAATGTCATTTATTACCAGTGACTGGATAATATATAAATTACGAGCAAGGTGGCCACTCCACATTTTAAGGTGATTTTTTGGTTCGATAAATATATAACAATAAAATGGATTAACAAATATTGTTTTTTACACGTGAGTGAACACATGTCAACAAGAATTTGAATTGGAACGTATTTGAAAATTCCAATTTTCTATTCCAAATTTGTGAAGTTTACTAACTATTTTTCTATTCCAAATTTGGGAAGTTTACTAACTATTTTATACTTGATCTATTATCATAGTTTATTATAATGTTTTTTTTTCTCTAATACTATTATCATGGTTTATTAATATATAATATATATTCTTTTATATAATGATATTGGGTGACGTGGATTATGTTATATAAATTGGGTATTAATTTTTTCCTTTGTTTATACCTAATTTGACTAACTTGCAACAGCCGACTAGGCAAACTTCGCCAGATTATCCTCCACCACACATTAAAGGTTGTCCTTTACATAAAGACACAACATCACAAGGCCCCTTGGCCGTTCAAGATCCAAGGTTGGGCGACTACCATTTTGACAACATGTCATCCATGAGCGCTGAGGCATATGCCATAATTATAGGAAATTTGTCCACGTCGGTATGCTTGATCTATAACGTTCATTACCACTACAAAAACAAGAGGACTCCCTCTAAAAAGGTAAGGACTACTCCTTACGCTGCCAAATTTACCATTCAGCCTTCTCCACCTAATAACTTCGGGATTGGAGGTTGTTAGGCCAGTATCACACTAGTGCTCTTTTACTCTTCCTTCTTCATTGTAGATCATTCATCGCCTAGGAAAGCTAGGAAAGAGCTTAGTGAGGCCAATCTAAGTTGATCAATATTTTATATAATTAAACACGTTCATCACCCTCTAGTCAGTAGCCCGCATCCGCTATCAACCTGAAGGACATTTAAAACTAGAAAAGATTGTGAGTGGACGAAAATAAATAAGTTTATAAAAACACATTTATAAAAAGACAGTTTTGCCCTCCACGTAAAAACAATGCATGCATTCAAAACCCATTTCATTTCCAATGTAATTAAACACTTTTATAAAACCAAAAACCAAGGGAATTTCTTTTCTCAAATCACTGGGCCTTGCCCAAAACCATAAATCCAAATAACGTGTAAAACCGTAAATCCAATCATATGGGCCACTGCCCCAAAACATCCAAAAACCATCATCATAATATCACAGAAATTAAAAAATATATATAAATCAATCAAACCTGTTGGATCACATATCACTGACTCTTTAAACTCAATATATATCCGAGTCTTTAAACTCAACAGGCCTTTCCGAGTCTTTAAACTCAATAATAGGCCTCCGGGGGAAATCAGTAACCGAGTCTTTAAACTCACGAGTCTTTAAACTCATTTAACATATCCGGGCCCGCCCCTTTAAATCAATCACCGGGTCTTTAAATCCACCAGGTCTTTAAACACAAATCCGGATCCAGCAAATCCATTTCAAAACCATTTTATCAAATCCAAATCCATAAATCCATTTCCAAATCCGAATTCAAAATCACCATTTCGAAACAAGAATCCAAAATCATGTCATCAAATCTTTATCAAAACACAATACGTATAAACAGTATAAACTCATCCATCAAAACCAGTATCAAAGCATAGCATAAAACCATATTCTCGAAAAACGTACAAATACATAAATCATCTCGAAATATATGCAAATATGTAAATCATAAATACCATAATCAAAATCATAGAAATCACATATAGAAAATATATAAAAAAGTTGTGCATGCATTATAATTTAGAAAGCAAAGTCCACTCATAGACCGTCATAGCTGCCGCCTCGATACGCACGCCACATGCCTTTCTAGCCAATCCACCATCATCGGAACTTCCGGACTTGTCCAAATCACACCCGAAGGTCACTAACTACCTCAAATAACCCAACATTAAATCTCACAATTTTCTAGGATTTTTAAACGTATTTAAACTAGTCCCTAAACCTTCGGACACTCAAAACTACCACGAAACGGTGTTCGATCGACTCAAAACTTGTCCCAAAATATTCGTTACATTGAAAAGATGAAAACACATGTTGACTGTGCCTCGAAATACGGGCCCACGTGCCCTCACGCGCGGTCCAAAGTTCATGTTCTCCAGTCGAACTCGGTTTAGATCGGTTCATTGGTTATTTGGTTCGAACAGACCGACGAGATCGGTTCTTCCTCATTTTTCCATCTTTTTCAGTCCTTTCAATTTATATTTCTTCATCTAATTGTTTAGGTTCAATCTGTGGGTTCAAACCTAGAAAATCAGGTCTATATCTTACCTTCCCGATCGAAGATCAAACGACCAATCGTCATCCTCTGCTTTTGGCCGTCACCGACCACCCTTGACCTCGAACTCGAGCCCATTGAGCTCGTAGGATCCTCAACAACCTCATCCAGTTAACCAACACAATCAATAACCACAAAACCCACGTTTACCATTTTCGAACCAAACCGCTGTGGCCACCACTAGGACAGTCCAAGTCCCCTCTTCAATTGTGGTTCACGGCCTGACATCATCAGGTGAAGTTTGATGGTGTTTTGTATGGGTTGGGTTCATGGGTCCTCAGTTGCACACACGATCACTCTGTTTTTTCTTCCCAAACCGTGCATCCTTTTGATCAAATGTGAGGCGGTGACACAGGCTTCCACAGCCTTCCAGAGAAAGACAAGTGTCACTGTCTGATTGGGCACAATTCCCATTGCAAAGGAAATGACCAAAATACCATTTGCACCAAATTACCAAAATACCCCTACACTTCCGAGCCTCATAATTTTTCCGTCGGATGTTGGAATCGAATGTGCCGCCTATCTATCGACTCGTGACGTTCCGACCTATGTCACACTCATCGATCAAAGTACATTTGACAGCCCGAATAAAAAGTCAATATTTCGCCCAATTCTAGGGGCAAAACGGTCATTCCGTATCGTCCGTCCGAAATCACTCAAGTAATCACCAATTAATCCTCACTAATCCTCATTAATCACTAATCTAATCCTGAAATTCGGGACAAGACGTTACAACCTTTCCCCCTTAAAGAATTTCGTCCCCGAAATTCCGGCTATCGCGCTTCCATAACACAAAGTGGCCATCCAACATATCTCACATCTGGGCCTCTTATTCATCATATATCACCTGAAAACCCTGCTATTGTGTTGACACTACCTCATCTTTTGCAAGCAAACTGACACACTTGACTTTCTAGACATTCCAACTTTTGATCAATCTGGCGACCATCTCACTCTCACTGAGGGTTACACATCACCAACTCATACCCCAGGTACCTCTAGCGTCACACTCAACCCACACTTACGGCTCCACGGTCACTAGTCGAGTCACCACATCAACCTTGACTCACTCTAGAGTCATACCAAGCATGTAACGACCCGTCACTAATTTTAGGGATTAATTAAGGATTAATTATGGATTAGCGAGGCTAATTGGGGATTAGTCGAGGATTATCGGACGTTCAGGGTAAAATTATGATTTTAACCCTGAACGAGGATAAAAAGTTGACTTTTGACCCAAGAGGTCCAATGCACGAGGACCGAGGACTATTACGTAGATAGGGTCGATACGAGTCCATAGATAGGCGGCACGTCGAAATCAGAAGTTCGACGAAAAAGTTAAGGCTCAGGAAAAGTCCAGGGTACTATTGCATGCTTTACAAAACGGATGACATTTGTCATTAAATGGGCCTAGATATTTTGAAATAGGCCCAATGGATGTGTGACAAGTGGCACTCATCCATTGCTCCCATTATAGACATACATGCATATGTATTCCCTTTCTTTTTCATTCGATCATCCCACCAACCCGAAACCCATGAAACCCAAACTCCCCTTCTCCCTTTCTGGATCGATGGATGACCCTGTGAGGTTGAGTGAGAGGTTGAGTGGAGGCCAGGGACGGCAGGACCGCTGTAGGCGGCGGAGGAGTTCATAGAAAAGGTAAACCAGAACCCCCTTTAAATTTCAAATTTTGAAATTTGTGTTTTGGACTTTAAGGATGTTGTCTAATGATTGGATGATGGTTGTGGGGGTTGTACGAGTCGCATGGGACGGGAATCGGTGACTGAGGGGGTTGGAGACGGCCGTGAGGAGTTTTCAGTGGCTAGCCATCGAATTCAATTTCCGGCAAGGTAAGCCCAAACTAGTTCCCTAAACCTATTTTTAAGGTTCCTAGAAGCTAAATGACATCCTTAGGATGATTTTTTGGCCAGTGGAAATTCCCAAATCATAGGATGAACAATTGGGCTTTAAATGGTTTATTGAACCAATGAGTTTTAGGATTGTTTTCATTGATTTGATTGCATAAAACAACTCCTAGGATAGATTAGAGAAGATTGGTGAAAAGAAGGAAGAAAACGGGGTTGAAAAAGGGGAGAAAATGACCTGAACTGGTCACGCCAGTTTGGTAGGACCAGAAACCAGTTGGACAAGTCTAGACCGGTCTGCGCAAGGAAGAAGATGCTTAGTCCTCGGCGCGTGGGCTTCACTCGCAGCGCCTTTGGGCGGCGCGTGGGGGCACTATTTGGGGATGAGTTCAACGTATGAAATCATCCTTTTGATGTAACGAACATTTTGGGATAGGTTTCGAGTTGATAGCACACCGTTTCTGGGTAGTTTTTGGTGTTCGAAGGTTTAGAGGCTAATTAAAATACGTTTAAAAAACCCGAAAAATTAGGGGATTCAATGTTAGCCTATTTGAGGTAGTTAGTAACCTTCAGGTGTGATTTGGACAGGTCTGGGAACCTTGGAGATGGTGATTGGCTCGAAAAGTATTATGGCGCGCGTATCGAGGCGCATCATGGACGGTCTGTGAGTGGACCCTACTTTCTAAATTATGATCCATGCATAACTGTTTTATATGGTTTATATCGATGATTTGAGATGCCTTGAGTGCATATGGTTGTGGTATTTATGATTTATGTATTTGCACGTATTTCGAGGTTTATGGTTTTGTACTGTGCTATACGTGTTGGTATTTCAATGATGGTTTGATGAATTGGTTTTGGATTTGGAAATATGGAATCGGGCATGAGACCTATTCGACTTGAAGTGCATTTGATTTCATGAGATATCGAGCTGGAGGCCCATTTGGCTTATATGATCGGGCTTAGGCACAATTGAGTTATGATATCGGGCTTGAAGCCCAGTTGATTAATGGTACCGGGCTTGAGACCCAATTGGTGTAAGGTATCGGGCTTGAGACCCAATTGGTGTAAGGTATCGGGCTTGGGTCCCAGTTAATTTTGGTATCTGTGACGACCCGGGAATTCGAAAAAGGAAAAATTGGAAAAAATTGAAGGAAATGACGATTTTGCCCCTAGTTATAAGGGCCAAAAGTTAACTTTTTACCGGGACCTTGCTTGGACTTTCCGGGAGTACCGTTGGATAGGTCTCGGGACTCTGAATCCGTAGACAGGCAGCATGCGTCAATCGGAGTCCGGATGAAAAAGTTACGGATTGAGAAATGCTAGGGACATTTTGGTCATTTGTGTATAGAAGGGTAAAATGGTAATTTTAATGGCCAGGTTGATTAATCAGCTAATATGGATGAGGATTAGTTATTTGGCGACACTTGTCACCAGGATTGCAGGCTTGGTGGCTTTGTCACCGTGTTTGAATGCCTAACAAGGACAAACAAACCCGCCCTTAAATTCAACAAATTTGATTGTTCAAGAAAGCAAGTGTGTAAACCAGAGACACAGGGAGATTAAGAGGGAAATTGCGAGTGAAAAAATGAGTGGGAAACAAAAAAGAAAATAGAAAGAAAACTGAAAACCCCAGAGGAAACCCGAAGTCGTGCTTGGAGAAATTGAGATTCAATTTCTCAGTTTTAGCTTAACCCAAACCGAATTAAGTTCAGAATCAGTCTTCTGGGACGATTTTGAGTCGAACCACATCAAAAAGGAAGGGAATTGACGAAGAAATTATCAAGAATAGACCCTGCGAAATTCTGAGAAACTCAAATTCAATTCGTGTAATTGAAGGTGAGGAATTTCCAAATTGATGTTGGATTTATGTTTCTATTAATCTAATAATGCTTTTTGGTTAGTTGGAAAGGACAATTAGGGTCAAATTGGAGGAATTAAGAAATCGAATTCGACAAGATAGACTTGGAGAATTATGTGTTTTAGTGTGAATCGTGTTAATTAACGTATACATAACTTTAATTCAGATGTAGTATAAGTGATTCAATGAAAGAATTGGAAGAAAAAAGTTCGAATTGAAAGAAATCTAACTGGGTCATGTCGCGGGTCGAAAGATCCATTTGCAGTGCAGCCGGGTAAAGACGATGCACTATAGCATCATTGTGCACGGCGCATGGGTTTCACGCGCAGCCTCTCACGGCTGCGCGTGAGGGCGCGTGAGCCCGAATTTCGAGGTAAGGTCAACATGACTTTTGTCCTATTTAATATAACGAACATTTTGGCGTCGGTTTCGAGTCTATCGGACACCGTTTCGATATTGTTTCGAGGGTCCGAAGAGTTATGTTACGTATTTAATTAATATTTAATTCCCGAAAAATTATGGGGAATTTATATGATGTTAATTGAGGCCTTAGTGACCTTGAGTAATGATTTTGGGCAGGATTCGAGATTCCTGGAAAATACCAAAAATTACGGAAATGCGTGCAGTGCGAAAAGCGTGCGGTTTGGACTGTGTGTGAGTGGACATTTGTTTTATAAACTGGAATGCATTCCTAGTTAAATTTTTTACATGATTTATAGCATGATTTGAATTGCAATGATTTGATATGATTATTTCGGGATTTAATGATTATTTTACTCGGTGTTTGGGCATGTTTTTTTCGAGAAAAGAATCAATGGCTGTTTTGGGCGAAAGCCCGGGAATTGTGACTGGTTTTAACTTGAATTATGAGTTGGGAAAGTAATTTGATGGAATGGAACGAATTTCAGATTTGGTTTTACGACTTGACGTACATTGAATTATTAAATGATTTTACGACTTTACGAGAAATGAGAAATGAGATTTGGGCATGTGGCCCTGTGATAACTGGTTTTAACATGGTTTTAATGATGATTTTGATTGTGTATTGATGTTCGATGCCCCCAGATGTGTAATTCCTGGAGGGACTCCAGATGCGTAATTCTCAGAGGGACCGGGTGTGTAATTCCTGGTGAGGCTGGATGTGTAATTCCCAGCATGGATGCCTGTAAGACCCGGTCTTGGAAGCAAGAACGGTGAGCAAGACCCGTGAGCTTGAGAAGCAAGAACGGTGAGCAAGACCCGTGAGCTTGGAAATGTAAGATCGATGAACGATCCCACATCGCTCGGGGAGGGAAAGGTGAAGTACCTTATATGTGTGGACACGTATCTATCTAACACAAGGCCTTTTGGGAGCTCAGTGGCTTTGGGGGGGATTGGAACCCCAAAGTTAAGCGAGTTAAGGCTGGTGCAATCCCATGATGGGTGACTTACTGGGACGTTGCACGTGAGCTCCCGAAACAAAACTGTGAGGGCTGGGCCCAAAGCGGACAATATTGTGTTAGATGGGCTGGGTCGTGACAAAATGGTATCATAGCTGGACCCCGACCGGAAGTGTGCCAGCGAGGACGTTAGGCCCCAAGGGTGGTGGATTGTAAGACCCGGTCTTGGAAGCAAGAACGATGAGCAAGACCCGTGAGCTTGAGAAGCAAGAACGGTGAGCAAGACCCGTGAGCTTGGAAATGTAAGATCGGTGAACGATCCCACATCGCTCGGGGAGGGAAAGGTGAAGTACCTTATATGTGTGGACACGTATCTATTTAACACAAGGCCTTTTGGGAGCTCAGTGGCTTTGGGGGGGATTGGAACCCCAAAGTTAAGCGAGTTAAGGCTGGTGCAATTCCATGATGGGTGACCTACTGGGAAGTTGCACGTGAGCTCCCGAAAACAAAACCGTGAGGGCTGGGCCCAAAGCGGACAATATTGTGTTAGATGGGCTGGGTCGTGACAATGCCGACACTGGATGTGTGAGTCCCAGAGGACCTTCGGATGTGTAATTCCTGAGTTATCTGCTTTATTATGTGGTGAACTGGTTTTATGAAATGATTTAAATGTTTTCACATGTTGGGCTTGAGAGCCGGGATTTGATGTTTTCATGAGATTGGGCTGGAAGACCGGTGATGTTTTTCATATTTTTATATATGAATGCATGGTTTGATAAACTGGAGGGTAAATGCTGTGTTTTGATAAATGTGTTTTAAATGATATTATTTTTGTCCACTCACACCTTTCCTGTTTTGATGACCCTCCAGGACATGGCACGAGACTCATGGCAATTTGAGGGGCGGAGGCATGAGCAGAAATCGATCCAATCATCCCTTGTCTGACAGGTACTGAGAGGTAAATTTTAGGGCTTCGGTTGACTTGTCAGACGGGAGCAGGATCGGTCACGGTTATCAAAGTCCAGTTGGGATAGGTCCTATCAAATTGGCCTGGACGATGTAGAGAGTGTCAGGAAACTGAGACAATGAGTCAGGGGACATCGTCAAAAATTGGTAGTTATGGCTCCAGATTTTGTGGATCTCGGTCAGGTTTTAGCGGGGGTGAACAAGGACATTCCTTTGATCCTACATCAGTCCCTCAAACATGTGTCGCCTCGAGTGGAGCTTCAGTACCTTCAACTGGAAGACCTTATAACCGATATACCCATTTCGGTAGGGGTGCCTGTTATTTCTATGGTGAGTTTGGACATATCCGGAGAAATTTTTCACACCAACCAACGGGTGGTAGTCCGAGTGGCAGTCATACAGAGCAAGGTTCGGGGATGGCCTCGACCTCTGGAGCTGCAAGTGGGAGAGGAACTGGCAATACTAGAGGTGCACCACGAGGACGTGGTCAAACTTCAGGCCCACTTGCTCGGGTATTTTCTCTTCAACAACAGGCGACTAATGAACCACCCGAAATCGTAAAACCAAATCATGTGGGTCCCTACCCAAAACCATGAATACCGAAAACCAAACATATATTATACAAATCTGACATCCAGAATACCAATTCCAATTCCAAGTGGGCCATCGCCCAAAACCATACCATAAATACCATTTCCAGGAAAAACATGTTTAAACCATCCTGGGGAACCCAAATGCCTAGCGTCCCAGACGCACGACGTCCCAGACGTCATATCTCATGGTATAATAATAAGCAACGCGTGCTGCCCGGGGTCTATCCGGATCCATATCTCTGACATCCCAGAAGTCTGACGTCCCAGATGTCTAATCATAGTAATCCTGCTCCTGAGTCATTATACGGTTTGGTAGCTCCGTACATTAACCCCTCGCAGGCAATGCACCGTGACTTCCCCAGTGTCCTAGATACCTGGATGAGACCATCACATATCCTCGTATCAAGATGGTTTATGGAAAACAGTTTATCAATCATTTCAAATATCTCAAGGGCCTTGCCCGGAATTTCCATAAAACCATCACAAGTCCAAATATCTGATTTCTCAAATCCAAAACATTTATCCACATCCATTTAGGCTCCCGGGCCCGAAATTACATTTATAAACTAATTGGGCCTCATGCCTGGTTTTGTAAATCAACTGGGCCCACAACCAGATTTCGTAAATCAACTGGGCCCCTGGCCCGATTATATAACTCAAATGGGTCTTAGCCCGATTTCGTAAATAACTGGGCCCCTGGTCCGATTACGTAACTGAATTGGACTCCAAGTCCGAAGTTTCCAAAATAATTCGGCCTCATGCCCGAGTTTATCATTCCAATTTCAAAACCATTTCATGAAATCATATCCAAAACCATAAGTATGAAAACTCAGTGTAAAACCGAAAAACCTCGACTTACGTGCAAGCACTTAAATCGCCTCGAAGTGCATGAAACCATATAATTCACCAATATCCAATCAACATCATATAATCACAATCATAATCCATATAAAATAGTTATGCATGCATAAAATTTATAAAACCAAAGTCCACACACAGACCGTCCAACGATGAGCCTCGATACGCGTGCCATAGGCCTTCCCGGGCCTCGTCACTATCACCGGGACTTCCAAACATGTCCAAATCACATTAGAGGGTCACTAACCTCTTCATTAACCTCCTATCAAAGTCTCGTAATTTTCCCGAATTTTTAACTATTTCTAAACTCGATTCAAAACCTTCGGACGTCCCGAACAATATCGAAACGGTGTCCGACTGACACGAAACTAATCCCAAAATGTTCTTTACATCGAATAGATTATTTCACATGTTGAACACTTCCCCATTGGACCCATCATGCTCCCCCACGCATCGTCGCAAGCGGCTGCGCCTGAAGGCCATGCGTGTGAACAGTGTCATCCCCTATCTCGCACTAAACCCGGTCCTCTGGTTTTTCCGGTTCGACCTAACCGGTGAACCGATCTGGCCGGTTCTCAACCAATACTCAGCCATTTCCTACGGGGTTTCTTCCTACGTGTTCTTCTAGGTTCAATTAAGAGGTTTATTGAATCAAAAACAAGAAAACACGGTTAGATCTTTACCTCTGAACAAAAACCCGAAGCCCAGATTTTCGATCGTCCTTCCTCTCGATCCAGCCCACCTTGAGCCTCGAAATCAGGTTCAATGGGTTCGTCTCTGTCCCTAGGTCTCATTAGAAATGAATAGGAGTTCAAAGCTATAGTTAAAGTTCGACTTTCAAAAACCTGAACATAACTGGGCTCTCGGTTTACCTCACCTTGCCGTGAACCACCGTGCAAGGCGGCCATCCTCCAAACCTCCACCGTCATTTCACTATCCTCAGCCTCTCACAGAAGTTTGATTAAGTTTCCCAGTGTCTCTGCGTCTCTGCTTCTCACTCAACCAATTAATCAATCAAAAACCAATTGGTGCTCTGTTCTCCAAAGAAAAACAACCTGTTTCAAAACACCACACAGCATGTGCACCCGTGCTCTGCTCAAAACATCAACAATGCTCTCAGTGCTCTGTTTTCTCTCCACTCAATTGCATAAACAAACCATTGCACTCAGCCCAACCAATTGTTCCATAAAAAATGCATAACACGTGCTCTGTTTCTGAAGAGAACCCCATCCACGACAATTCTCAATTTTCCCCAAGGAATTTACCATTTTGCCCTTCTGCCCAAAATGGACTCCATTATTGGAACGTGTTTGGCTATGACCTAGGTGGTTATAGTCTAGTCGATGGATAGATGTGTGTACTTTGTACTTGGTTTGAGGTACGATACATTGCAGACTTGTGGTGCCTGGTGACGGTATACGGGTTATACCCGAGGTAGGTCGGTGAGCATGTTGGTAGTCGTCTTAGTTCCGATACCATTGGATTAGTTGAGGTCGTGGACTGGACTACGGATACTGTGCAATGGGTCATGGTGGTTCTGATGGGTTCAGTTACACACAGGTCGAGTGAGGTGTTGATTTATGTATACTCGAGTCGAGAAAGTTGGTGGTTAGTGTAATCACGAGTGAGTATAGTGTTAGTTTTCGACTGACAACTGCCAAGTGGTGTCAGATTGTCGGGATGTGTCAACGTGGATTGTTGAGTGAGGTCTGATGACTCCTTGTGGGAGTAGATACTAGGATAGATTGGTGATTGAGAAAGGAACTGTCGCGTTGTTGCGTCAACAAAATGGTAGGTTTGACAAGTGGTGTCAATTCAAAACGTATGGTTCTGTCATTCGACGGGGTCGAATGTAGTCAATACGACGTGAATACTAGTGGTACGTTTGGGTGCGGATAAGTTTTTGTTCTGATTAGTTGGTGTACAAGTGTACACGTGTTGCGAGGACGATATTACTTTCCACAGGGTGTTTGTGGAATCAGGATAGTTGAATTTCGAGAGCGAAACTAATTAAGGATGGAAGAACGGTTGAGATTAGATCGGTTGGAATTTCGAGGACGAAATTAATTAAGGAGGGAAGGTTGTAACGACCCATCCCGAATATCGGGATTAAATATTAATTAATTATGGGTTAGAATGACAAATCTGGGATTAATTGAATGAAATCGGACGAAATATGCAAAATGACCGTTTTGCCCTTGGGCGTGGGCAAAATATTGACTTTTAGTTTGGGCGGTCAAATGGACTTTGAACAATGACCGTGATGTAGTTGGGACGTCACGAGTTCATAGACAGGTGGCACGTTTGATTCCGACATTCGAGGAAGAAGTTATGACGTTCGGAAGTTTAAGGACATTTTCGTAATTTGGACGAAAAAGGAGAAAATGTTGACTTTTTGATTGACCACTAATTTTAACAAAATTTGAGGACCGTTAGGTAGGTCTCGATGCCCTGAGTACAACGACAGGCGGCACGTTGAAAACGGACGTCGGACGGACAAGTTACGGGTCTAGAACGAGGAGGGGCATTTTGGTAAATTACCAAAGGAAGGGTAAAATGGTAATTTGGATGTTGAATTTTGAAACAGCCGTGAGTGGAGCCTTGTTGAACAGAGTGATGACTTTTTTAATCTGCTTAGTGTTTTGGTTAGAAATCCAGTGACAATTGTCACTAACAGGGGTTGTAATCAGGAGGCATTTGGTGCTGAGTGGGAAACAAGCATGCTTGGGATGGTGAGGTGCAGTGCACGGACTGATTGTTGTATTCATTTGAGAAAAAAAAAATAGATCAATAAAACTGGGTTTTTAAAGGTGAGTAGAGCACAGGTGGCTTGATTTCGGGTTTGAAGTTTTGAAAACATTGCTGGGGGAAAGACAGAGAAACTGAGTGACTGATTTGGTGAGGAAGAACGAGGGACTGGGTGGAAATGCACCCAGAAACCCGAAACCGGTGTTGAACAATTTTAAACTTCAAATTTGAAATATAGGCCAGCCCAAGCCAATTTGAGGCTCGAAACACTCTTCTGGGACCTCACTTAGTCGATCCAGATCAGGAATTCGAAGCTTGAAGCCCTAGGAAGCCATGGACAGACACGGCGGAGTTCAGAAAAATCGAGGATTGAGTCGTGTAATTGGAGGGGTTAGAAGATGCAATTGGGCCTGGAAACCAGTTTAGGATAACCTTACGAAGCTTTTGGCTGGATCAATTGAAGAAAACGATGAGGATTGTTGCACTTCCAGGGATGAACAGTGGTCGGATGTTCATCGAAAAATCGAGCTGGGATGGACGGATTAAGGTAAGGTTTGTTGAAATTGAAGTTACAGACCCGTAATTAGATTCATAACAATGCCTTTGAATGAGTCAATTGAAGAATACAAGTCGATATTGGCAGGAATTGAACCGGGTCGAACACGCGAGTCGCAGAACCTTTTACAAGGTGAATCGGGTAAGGAAGATGAACAATACCTGGTACCGTAGCACGCGCGTGAGTTTCACGCGTAGCTACTCACGGTGGCGCGTGAGGGAGCATGGGTCCGATTCTTGAGGTAAGCTCAACACGACTTTTGTCCTATACATTGTAACAAACATTTTAGCGTTGATTTCAGATTAATAGGACACCGTTTCGATGTTGTTTCGAGGGTCCGAAGGTTTAGGTTACATTTTTAACTAACGTTTAATTCCCGAAAAATTATGGGAAATTAGTATGCTGTTATTTGAGCCCTTAGTGACACTAAAGAATGATTTCGGACAGGATTCGAGATTTCTGAAAAATGTCAGAAATTACGGGAACGCTTGTAGCGTGAAAACGAGCAATTATGGACGGTATGTGAGTGGACTTTGGTTTTATAAATTTAATGCATGCATAACTGTTTTATATGGATTATGACTGTGATTATATGATGTTGATTGGATATTGGTGAATTATATGATTTCACGCACTTCGAGGGGATTTACGTGCTTGCACATAAATCGAGGTCTTTCCGGTTTCACACTGAGTTTCCATACTTATGGTTTTGGACATGATTTCATGAAATGGTTTTGAAATTGGAATGATAAACTCAGGCATGAGGCCCAATTGTTTTGGAAACCTCGTATTTGGAATCCAATTGAGTTACGTAATCGGGCTAGGGCCCCAGTTATTTACGAAATCGGGCTAAGACCCATTTGAGTTATATAATCGGGCTAGGGGCCCAGTTGATTTACGAAACCGGGCATGAGTCCCAGTTGGTTTATAAATGTGATTTCGGGTCGGGGACCCTAAATGGATGTGGATAAATGTTTTGAATTTGAGAAATCAGATATTTGGACTTGTGATGGTTTTATTGAAATTCCGGGCAGGGCCCTTGAGATGTTTGAAATGATTGATAAACTGTTTTCCATAAACCATCTTGATACGAGGATATGTGATGGTCTCCTCCAGGTGTCTAGGACACTGGGGAAGTCATGGTGCATTGCCTGCGAGGGGTCATTGTACGAAGCTACCGGACCGTATAGTGACTTAGGAGCAGGATTGCTATGATTAGACGTCTGGGACGTCAGACATCTAGGATGTCAGAGATATGGACCCGGAGAGACCCCGGGCAGTACACATTGCTTATTATTATACCGTGAGATATGACTTCTGGGACGTCGAGCGTCTGGGACGCTAGGTATCTGGGATGCCCATGATGGTTTAAACATGTTTTTCCTGGAAATGGTATTTATGGTTATGGTTTTGGGCGATGGCCCACTTGGAATTGGAATTGGTATTCTGGATGTCAGATTTGTATAATATATGTTTGGTTTTCGGTATTCATTGTTTTGGGTAGGGACCCACATGATTTGGTTTTACGTTTTCTGGGGTAAGGCCCTAATGGTTGTTTTTTGCTGTAAATAGTTTACTTACTGCTTTTCGATGCATGCATACGTTTTAATGAAGGGCATAAATATCTTTGTGAAATGTGTTTTATGAACTTATTTATTTTCGTCCACTCATAGTCTTTGTTATTTTTTAATGCCCTTCAGGTTGAGCACGGATGTGATTGCAGCAGAGACTGGGACATTGCATACCTCCTCAATCGATCCTTGCGCACTCTGGAAGCTCGTTAGGGCAGTGGCTTTAGGTTATCCCTTGTCTGACACTTCGTGTCAGACGGGAGCATGACACATCCCACGGTAATCCCGGGGGGATTGGGATGGGTCGTGTCAATGTGGCTCCAATTTGACACTCGTCAGCCCGTGCACTACACTGCACCTCACCATCAGCCCATGCACTGCACCTCACCATCCCAGGCATGCTTGTTTCCCACTCAGCCCCAAATGCCTCCTGATTACAACCTCTGTTAGTGACAATTGTCACTGGATTTCTAACCAAAACACTAAGCAGATTAAACAAGTCATCACTTTGTTCAACAAGGCTCCACTCACGGTTGTTTCAAAATTCAACATCCAAATTACCATGTTGCCCTTCCTTTGGCAATTTACCAAAATGCCCCTCCTCGTTCTAGACCTGTAACTTGTCCGTCCGACGTCCGTTTTCAGCGTGCCGCTTGTCGTTGTACTCAGGGCATCGAGACCTACCTAACGGTCCTCGAATTTTGTGAAAATTAGTGGTCAATAAAAAAGTCAACATTTTCCCCCTTTTCGTTTAAATGACGAAAATGCCCTTGAACTTCTGAACGTCATAACTTCTTCCTCGAATGTCAGAATCGAACGTGCCACTTGTCTATGAACTCGTGACGTCCCAACTACGTCACGGTCATTGGTCAAAGTCCATTTGACCACCCAAACTAAAAGTCAATATTTTGCCCACGCCCAAGGGCAAAACAGTCATTTTGCACATTTCGTCCGATTTCATTCAACTAATCCCAGATTTTTCATTCTAACCCATAATTAATTTGGTCCTCGAAATTCCAACCGATCTAATCTCAACCGTTCTTCGATCCTTAATTAGTTTCGCTCTCGAAATTCAACTATCCTGATTCCACAAACACTCCGTGGAAAGTAATATCGACCTCGCAACACGTGTACACTCGTACACCAACTAATCATAACAAAAACTTGTCCGTACCCAAACGTACCACTAGTATTCACGTCATATTGACTACATTCGACCCCGTCGAATGACAGAACCACACGTTTCGAATTGACACCACTTGTCAAACCTACCATTTTGTTGACGAAATAACTCGACGGTTCCTTTCTCAATCACCAATCTATCTTGGTATCTACTCCCACTGGGAGTCATCAGACCTCACTTAACAATCCACGTTGACACATCCCGACAATCTGACACCACATGGTAGTTGTCAGTCAAAAACTGACACTATCTTCACTCGTAGTTACACTAACCACCAACTTACTCGACTCGAGTATACATCAATCAACACCTCACTCGACCTGCGTGTAACTGAACCCATCAGAACCACCATGACCCACTGAACAGTATCCGAAGTCCAGTCCACGACCCTTAACTAATCCAATGGTATCGGAACTAAGCCGACTACAAACGCTCACCGACCTACCTCGGGTATAACCCGAATACCGTCACCAGGCACCACAAGTCTGCAATGTATCGTACCTCGAACCAAGTACAAAGTACACACATCTATCCATCGACCAGACTACAACCACCTAGGTCATAGCCAAACACGTTCCAATAATGGAGTCCATTTGTCCAATCCAGCATTAGACAAATCAAAACTCCACCCATCATCCAGTTCCAAATCCAAATTTGAATCCACAATTTCGTAAGAAATCCCGAATCCAAACCCATACATCATATTTTTAATCCATTTCTAAATCCGAATCCGAAATCATTATTTCGTAAGCTAGCATTTGGAATAATCATTCCGCACCCAAATCCAGAAATCCACTTTCAAGTTCCAAAATCGAATCCTGAATCGTCACCCAGAAATCTGATTCCATAACCGGAAATCTCGTTCACGTCTACCAAGACACACCAAAATCGAGCCTATCGATTACCTGCTCAATACATACGATTGACTTCGTAGGGAAGCCAATCCCAACATCCACACGTCTAAGGTTGACAAAATTTGACCACGTCGGAAACCTACTCACCCGAGTAATATACCATACGGGATTCACGTCGAAAAGAAATTCAGTCCCGTCATTTACGACTCGCATACCAAGGTAAGGGTGATAAACACTCCCCCTATCTGGATCATCAAGATCAAAACCCAGATTCGACATTACGTCCCCGACTATAAACGTCACGATCCTGCTCCACCTAGGATCCACATAGTTAACTACTAGATTCCAAACCATATGGTCTTACACCCTCAAGTAATCTTCATACTGTCACGTCGTTCGACAAAAAACTCCCACATCTACACAGATCAGTCAACGACGAGACACGCCTAAACTGTGGGTTCTCACTAATTACCTCGTATCGATCCTTGCCATTCCACCCAGGAAAAACCAAGGATGATCCAAAACGATGACGCCAATACTCATCCTACGTGAATGCAAACAAAACTCACTGCACTCACCACGCTGTGTAAACTAACATCGTCTGCCACCAAGCAAAAAATGAGAAATCACGTTCACCTAACTTCGATATACTCAACTTCATCTGATGACCCCAAAACACACATGGGCCCACCAACCAATACACGCTCAACGTACTGGTAACCACAATCAACGTCTGCTAGGGCAGAAAGTAAGAAGTCAACCCCAATTACTTCAGAATACCTATCACCAATGCGAAAATGAGCGCTCCTCTCATCCTTCAATCACAACTCTCCTCTAAACTAAAGTTCCAACCGTGTTGGGAACAAACATGCTTCCAATGAGATGTCAAGTCCAACCACTGGACTTCCCACATCCTCAACTCACTTGGACAACCACGTGTCCGCAATCAATCCAATACACAGACCTCATGTCCGTTAATAACCATTTATGCACATACACCGATTCCGATTGGGAATTACTCAACTCTTTTTGGATGTGCATACCTTACTACTTTCGTCTCACATCTCAACCTTTACAGGCTCAACCCTCGAGTTTCCATGTTTTTCACCATCACAAAATCCCACATCTATACCACCAATGATTTTCCTCGTCTTTTCCAATTTCAGTAATTTCCTTGTACCTTCTGGGGATATTAGAAACATACAATCACATCAATCTCGAAGTTGACAACAAATCCCCAAATCCACTAATTCTCATGACATAGGGGACGTCATCCCAAGATTCCTCCTATCTCAATAATACCTTTTTATCCACCCATCTCTTGTTATCTCATCACCGTTGGGACTTACCCCAACACCTCACCATCTCCGCTGGATCCCATCCAGTCCATAACTCAACCACTACTGAATCCCAAATACCGAACATATGCCCATCATGACAGAGTCACATCCTAATTCGTGGCTCGTCGTCATCACAATCACCGACACCAGCACCAGCGCTAGTACCAGCACCAACGCACTATCATCAACACTTGTATCAACACACAGACATCCATACTAGTATCAGCACTCGCATACAAACATCCACACTAGTACACAGTGTAACGACCCGTCCCAAATTTCATGATTAGATTAGTGACTAATCACGATTAGTGAGGTTAATCGGTGATTAGTTAGGCTAAATCGGACGAACGATGCGAAATGACCGTTTTGCCCCTAATAGTGGCAAAACGTTGACTTTTTAATCAGGCGGTCAAATGGACTTTGACCGATGACCGTGACGTAGTTCGTGACGTCACGAGTTCATAGCCAGGTGGCACGTTCAATTCTGACCTTCGTGGAGGAAGTTATGACGTTCGGAAGTTTAGGGGCATTTTGGTAATTTTGGTTAAATGGGGGTCAAATATTGACTTTTTGACTGGGAGGTCCGATAGCCGAGGGCCAAAGACCGTTACGTAGATAAAGACTATACGAATCCATAGACAGGCGGTACACTGAAATCGGACTTCGAACGGGAGACTTATGGGTCACGGAAGTTCGATTTCACTATGCACGAACTTCGAGACGGGGATGATTTGGCGAAATCTGATTGGGCAGATATTTTGGTGGGTCCCATGGATGAGTGACAAGTGTCACTCATCCTATTGGCTAACTCCCTCAAATTGTGGATCTAATAATAAAATAATATTATTTAATTAATTTTTAATCAAATCCACACCTAATTCAATCCTAGCCATCCATTTCAATCCTACCTTTTAATCCTCACCCTTCATCTCTCATTCTCTCATCTGATCATCTTCATTCTCTTCTCTGTTCTTCCTAAAACCCGAAACCCCCCCCCTCCCCCCTTGTTTATTTCCATTTTCTTCATTTTCTCCAAAATAGCACACACATCATCACCACTTCCATCACTCTTTGAGTGACCGTGAGGAGTGTGAGGGGCTGAGAAACCGGGGGACTGGACGGTGGACGGCGGAGGACACGGCGGAGGGAAACCCGTGAGGTAAGAAAATATTTCAAATTTTGAAATTGAGTTTTGTTAGTTGTTATTCGATTCTAAGGGTTAAGTTAGGTTGCTGGTGGTCCTAAGAGGAGGTTAGGATTGGTTTTGGGGCTTGGGGTGGTCTGGAACGGCCGTGAACGGCGGAGGAAGTCACGGCCGCCATTGATGAGCTTGGAAGGTACGGGTTTGGATGTTTTTTCATGTTTTTAAACCCACATAACCCTAGGTTAGGATTAGAGGATGAAAATGGGACAAACGGGAGGCATTTTGGTGGTCGGACGGTGGAGAACTGACCGGGTCAACCCGCGGGTCTGAACGACCCGGTTACAGGGTTCGGGTCAACCCGTCGAGTGGTTGAAGGTGGTGACGTGGCATGATGACGTGGCACCTGTCAGATTGTCAGGTGACGTGGACCACTCATCAGCCGACACGTGTCACATGTCAGTGCACAGTCAGCACTGACATGTCAGTGATGTGGCCCAATCAGGGGCTAACACGTGGCACTGACGTGGACCAGTGCCGTGATGACACGTGGCACATGTCAGACTGCCTGCCACGTGGCACTAACAGCGCAGTGACGTGGACCAATGGGAGCTTGACACGTGACACTTGTCAGAGTCTAACATGTCAGACCTGACAGCTGTCAGATGACGTCAGCAGTGATGTCAGCGATGACGTCAGCAGGTACTGTAGCTGCGCGTGAAGCCCACGCGTAGCCACTTCAGGCGGCGCGTTGGGGCGCGTGGCAGGGAATCTGGGGAAGGTTCCAACATACGAAATCATCTATTCGATGTAACGAACATTTTGGGACTGGTTTCGTGTCGATCGGACACCGTCTCGATATGTTTCGGGGCATCGGAAGGTTTAGGTTTGGGATTAAAAATAGTTAAAAATACAGGAAAATTACGGGGCTTTAGTGAGGGGTTATATAAGTAGTTAGTAACCCTCTAAATTAATTTGGACAGGTTTGGAAGTCCCGGTGATGGTGATCGGCTTGGGGAGCCGTATGGCACGAGTATCGAGGCGCGGCTTCGGACGGTCTGTGAGTAGACTTTGTTTTCTAAATTGGTGCATGCATAAATGTTTATTATATGTTTTAAATGCTTGTTTGTAATGCCATGGGTGCATTTGTATGTGGTTACGTATAAGCACGTATTTCGAGGTTTCGGCCTTATACGGTGCTTATACGGGTCTGTATCTCTGTATTGATTTAAATGAACTGGATTTGAATTTCAAAAGGATAAACTCGGGTATGAGACCCATTTGGTTTTGTCTCAGGCATATGACCTCAGATTCCGGGCACGGTGCCCAGATGATGTTTTATGTTTGGGGCACGAGACCCAGTCACTTTACGGTTTTGATTTCAGGTCAGGGAACCTTAAATGGATTCCCAGGTTCATGACGGTTTATGGGAACCGGCATGAACCCTTGTTATGGTATCGTGGTTCATGACGGTTTATAGGAACCGGCATGAACCCTTGTTGGTTATTACTGTACATGACGGTTTATGGGAACCGGCATGTTACCCTGGTTATGTTATTACGGTACATGACGGTTTATGGGAACCGGCATGTTACCTGATTATGGATATTATGGATCATGACGGTTCAGGGGAACCGGACATGAATGTTTATGTTATGTATATATATGTTCATCTACCTTCCTTTACATGTTCTACTATCTCCTCCGGGGAGGGTCGTTGGCCTGGGTGGACCCCGGAGTAGTCACGGAGCACCGACTGAGTGGAGTCACCCTCAAGTTGGGTTCCTTACTCTCAGGAAGGCTATGGTTACTATTACCTTGAGTAGGATCAGTGGTCTGCGGACATTGACCTTGACTTTGAGAAGACTCGGATTGAGACCCGGGTAGCACGCGCGTAGCTTTGGATACCGTGACAGGATTGGTTGTGTGACTTATATGTATATATATGATATATGATATATGATATATGATATGTGGTGTGCACAGGTGTGCACAGGATTTGAGTAGTGGCTCGTGTACTTGGTTTCTTTATGGTTTGGGGCCGAGTCCCTTATGGATTTGGGCAGTGGCCCGTATGGTTGTTTTCATTGTGGTCCTTTCGACCTTGGTTTATATCTGATTTGGGCTTAGTTCCCACGTATGGTTTCTTTGGTTAAATGGTTTCCCAATGCATGCATGCTTTTTAGTGAAGGGTACAAATGTCTTCTTATTAAATGTTTTAATAAACTCTTGTTTTGTCCACTCACAGTTTTTAATGTTTTGACTGCCCTTCATGTTGACATCGGATGTGGACTGTAGCAGAGACCGAGATATCACATGCCTCCTTCGGATCCTGGCGTACTCTGATAGCCCGGGAGGGCAAAGGTCGAAAATATCCCTTGTCTGACACTTCGTGTCAAACGGGAGCAGGGTCATCCCGTACTAATCCCGGGGGGATTGGGATGGGTCCTGTCAACGTGGTATCAGAGCGGGGTTGTCTCTATTCGAGCAACCGTGCAGCTCTTGGAGTATGTACACAGGTTGAGGATGTGATATCTCAATGGGCTCTAGTTCGTGGTCAACCTGATGTTGAGGTGCCGGTACGATAGTTAGTAGGATTGGCATGCCTTGGTTCGGCATTTGAGGCCGAGGTTGCCATAGTTCTGTCAGGGTTGACAGTGAGAGACCCTACGGAAGGGATGACGTACCTGTACGTTAACGTTTTGATCGTGAGACGGCTAGTTGGGATCGTCTTTCACGATGTCGTAGGATCGGTTCCGACGACTGGTTAGGAATTGTGATCATCGGATGGTCGAATATTGTTGAGTTAGATAGATTTACTGCAGTTGGAAGTTAGTAACCGGATTCGGGGAATCCTAGTTGAATTGACGGTAGGATTTGATTGACGTCTTTACGATGTCAAGACCGCGGGGTCGGTCAGATTGTTGATTTTACTGCTTTTCGCAAGTGGGTCTTGGGGAATTCTAGGTGTGATCGTGGAATCCTATGGTAGGATGTGTATGGTTCAGAAAGGTAAGTTGGCGAGTGGTGTGACTTTGACGACTATTCAGATTTGGATTCTTTAGTCGGTCTAGTCATGTCAGCTTGTGTGGGGACTACACTTCACAGTCGAGGTTGTACTTATCGATTAGACCTAGTAGGTTGTCGTGCTACATTAGTTGTGATGGAGCAGTTGGTACGGGCGGTTGATTCCGTAGGATGCGGAGTCTGGATATCGAGATGTCTTGTAGTTAGGTCTGCACGAGTCTGTGGCAGGCGCTACTACCGAGAATGGTCGTAGTTATGGTTGTTGGGAATCGGGGACGTTCATGGGACATTTTCCTTTTCTTGTAAAAGTTATCAGGGTGACTGTACCCAGAGCTGTTGGGTACGAGGGAGGCAGAGTTTCACCTATTCGAGCAGAGGTACGGGGTCGTCGCTTGGTATGAGCGGAGATCCAGGGTTGTCAGATTTGCAGCCTGTGTGCCGATGCTGATACTGATACTAGTGTGGGTGCCTGTGTGCTGATACTAGTGCAGGTAGTAATGCGTTGGTGCTGGTACTGGCATTGGTACTGGTACTGGTGACTGTGATGACGGTGAGTTACGAGTCGGGATGTGACTCCGACGTGATGGGCTTATGATTTGTATCTGTGGTTAGGGAGTGAATCACAGATAGTGATGGACTGGATAGGATTCAACGGTAGTTGAGACGTGAGGATCAAGTACTGTCATGGGGGACTAGCGACCAGTTGGTCAATGTTGGCCAGTGTTGTTCAGAGTTGGTCAGAATTGGTAGATATGGTGGTTTGCAGAGATTTGACTGCAGATCAGAGCAGGTGTCGGTTGTGACTCTCTAGTCGAGAGGTACATATACGGTCGTAAATGGGCATGTGTCCGTAAATAGTCAAAAAGGGGGACACGTAGATGATGTCCAAGTATGTTGTTTCCAATCTTGTTGGAACTTCGAAATCGCGAGAGGTTGCGATTGAGGTGACGAATGGAACGCGGGTTTTCCGCATTGGTATTGAGTATATTGAAGTCGGGTGACTGAGATTCTCATCTTCTGCATGGTGGCAGGCGATGTTGAATTACGTGGCGTGGTGAGTGCAGCGAGTTTTGTTTGCATTCACGTAGGATGAGTATTGATGTCATTGTTGGGTATCATCCTTGGTTTTTCCTAGGTGGAATGACAAGGATCGATACGAGGTAATCAGTGAGAACCCACAGTCTCGGCGTGTCTCGTCGTTGACTAATCTATTTAGATGTGGGAAATGGTTGAGGACTTTGGACGTCGTGACGATCGGGGATCGTGACGTCTATGGTCAGTTGACATAGTGTTAGATCTAGATCGTGATTTGGATGATCCAGATAGGTGGAGAGTTTATCACTCTTACTTGGATGTTGAGTGAAGCATGATGGGACTGAACTTTTTTTCGAGGTAAATCCCATATGACTTATTAGTCACCTGAGTAGTTGTCCGATGAGTAGTTTTCCGACGTGGTCGGATATGGTCAGCCTTAGAGCTGTGTGGATGTTGGGATGGATTTCTCTATGAAGTCAATCTAATGTATGGTGTGTAATCGGTTGATCAGGTAACCGA
Source organism: Prinsepia uniflora (assembly GCA_032719365.1). Taxonomy (NCBI): domain Eukaryota; kingdom Viridiplantae; phylum Streptophyta; class Magnoliopsida; order Rosales; family Rosaceae; genus Prinsepia; species Prinsepia uniflora. Next base: position 30,220,826 of record CM064867.1, on the reverse strand, counting down.
TAGGTTCAGTTTTGATACGTCTCGGTAGACGTGAACGATATTTCGAGTTTTGGAATCAGATTTCTGGATGACGATTCAGGATTTGATTTTGGAACTTGAAAGAGGATTTCTGTATTTGGGTTTTGGAATCGGATTCTGGGTGACGATTCAGGATTTGATTCTAGAGCTTGACTATGGATTTTCTTTTATGGATTTGGGTTCGGAAAGGTTATTCCTAATACTAGTTTACGGAATGATGATTTCGGATTCGAATTTGGACATGATTAGGGATATGATTTCTGGGTTTGGATTCGGGATTTCTTACGAAATTGCGGATTCAGATTCGGATTTGGGAATAGATAATGGGTCGGAGTTTCGATTTTTCTAATACTGGATTGGACAAATGGACTCTATAGTAGAAACGTGATTGGCTATGACCTAGGTGGTTGTAGTCTGATTGATGGGTAGATGTACGTACCTTGTACATTGTCCGAGGTACGATACCGGGCAGACTTGTGGTGTATGGTGATGGTATATAGGTTATACTAGAGGTATATTGGTGAGCGTATTGGTAGTCGGCTTAGTTCCGATACCATTGGATTAGGGGGGTCGCGGACTGGACATTGGATACTGTGCGTTGGGTCATGGTATTTCTGAGGGGTCCAGTTACACACAGGTCGGGTGTTTTGTTGGTATACGTATACAAAAGTTGAGTGAGTTGGTGGTTAGTGTAACCACGGGTGAGTATAGTGTCAGTTTTTGAATGGCGACTGTCAAGTGGTGACAGTTTGTAGAGGTGTCAGCGTGGATCGTGGTGTGAGGTCTGATGACTCTCAGTGGGGGCAGACGACAGGATAGTTAGTGGTTAAGCAAGGAACCGTCTAGTTGTTGTATGAACGAAATGGTAGATTTGACAAGCGGTGTCAATTCGGGACGTATGATTACTGTCATTCGACGTGGTCGAGTGCAGTCGATGCGACGCGAGTGTTAGTGGTACGTCTGGTTGCAGACGAGTTTCGTTCTGGTTAGTTGGTGTACTAGTGTACACGTGTTGCGAGGTAGATTGTATTTTCCACGAGATGGAAGTAGAATCCGAATAGTTGGAGTTTCGAGAATGAAACTAATTAAGGAGGGAAGAACGGTTAAAATTAGGTCGGTTGGAATTTCGAGGACGAAATTAAATAAGGAGGGAAGGTTGTAACGACCCGTCCCAAATTCCATGATTATATTAGTGACTAATCACGATTAATGTAGTTAATCGGTGATTAGTTAGGCTAAATCGGACGAACGATGCAAAATGACCGTTTTGCCCCTAGTGGTGGCAAAACGTTGACTTTTTAATCAGGCAGTCAAATGGACTTTGACCGATGACCGTGACGTAGTTCGTGACGTCCCGAGTTCATAGACAGGTGGCACGTTCAATTCCGACGTTCGTGGAGGAAGTTATGACGTTCGGAAGTTTAGGGGCATTTTGGTAATTTTGGTTAAATGGGGGTCAAATGTTGACTTTTTGACTGGGAGGTCCGATGTCCAAGGGCCGAAGACCGTTACGTAGATAAAGACGATACGAATCCATAGACAGGCGGCACACTGAAATCGGACTTCGAACGGGAGAGTTATGGGTCACGGAAGTTCGATTTCACTATGCACGAATTTCGAGACGGGGATGATTTGGCGAAATCTGATTGGGCAGATATTTTGGTGCGTCCCATGGATGAGTGACAAGTGTCACTCATCCTATTGGCTAACTCCCTCAAATTGTGGATCTGATAATAAAATAATATTATTTAATTAATTTTTAATCAAATCCACCCCTAATTCAATCCTAGCCATCCATTTCAATCCTACCTTTTAATCCTCACCCTTCATCTCTCATTCTCTCATCTGATCATCTTCATTCTCTTCTCTGTTCTTCCTAACACCCGAAACCCCCCCCCCCCCCCCCCCCCCCCCCTTGTTCATTTCCATTTTCTTCATTTTCTCCAAAACAGCACACACATCATCACCACTTCCATCACTCTTTGAGTGACCGTGAGGAGTGTGAGGGGCTGAGAAACCGGGGGACTGGACGGTGGACGGCGGAGGACACGGCGGAGGGAAACCCGTGAGGTAAGAAAATATTTCAAATTTTGAAATTGAGTTTTGTTAGTTGTTATTGGATTTTAAGGGTTAAGTTAGGTTGCTGGTGGTCCTAGGAGGAGGTTAGGATTGGTTTTGGGGCTTGGGGTGGCCTGGAACGGCAGTGAACGGCGGAGGAAGTCACGGCCGCCATTGATGAGCTTGGAAGGTACGGGTTTGGATGTTTTTTCTAGTTTTTAAACCCACATAACCCTAGGTTAGGATTAGAGGATGAAAATGGGACAAACGGGAGGCATTTTGGTGGTCGGACGGTGGAGAACCGACCGGGTCAACCCGCGGGTCTGAACGACCCGGTTGTAGGGTTCGGGTCAACCCGTTGAGTGGTTGAAGGTGGTGACGTGGCATGATGACGTGGCACCTGTCAGATTGTCAGGTGACGTGGACCACTCATCAGCCGACACGTGTCACATGTCAGTGCACAGTCAGCACTGACATGTCAGTGACGTGGCCCAATCAGGGACTAACACGTGGCACTGACGTGGACCAGTGCCGTGATGACACGTGGCACATGCCAGACTGCCACGTGGCACTAACAGCGCAGTGACGTGGACCAATGGGAGCTTGACACGTGACACCTGTCAGAGTCTAACATGTCAGACCTGACAGCTGTCAGATGACGTCAGCAGTGACGTCAGCTATGACGTCAGCAGGTACTGTAGCTGAGCGTGAAGCCCACGCGTAGCCACTTCAGGTGGCGCGTGAGGGCTCGTGGCAGGGAATCTCGGGAAGGTTCCAACATACGAAATCATCTATTCAATGTAACGAACATTTTGGGACTGGTTTCGTGTCGATCGGACACCGTCTCGATATGTTTCGGGGCATCGGAAGGTTTAGGTTCGGGATTAAAAATAGTTAAAAATACAAGAAAATTACGGGGCTTAAGTGAGGGGTTATATAAGTAGTTAGTAACCCTCTAAATTAATTTGGACAGGTTTGGAAGTCCCGGTGACGGTGATCGGCTCGGGGAGCCGTATGGCACGCGTATCGAGGCGCGGCTTCGGACGATTTGTGAGTGGACTTTGTTTTCTAAATTGGTGCATGCATAAATGTTTATTATATGTTTTAAATGCTTGTTTGTAATGCCATGGGTGCATTTGTATGTGGTTTCGTATAAGCACGTATTTCGAGGTTTCGGCCTTATACGGTGCTTATACGGGTCTGTATCTCTGTATTGATTTAAATGAACTGGATTTGAATTTCAAAAGGATAAACTCGGGTATGAGACCCATTTGGTTTTGTCTCAGGCATATGACCTCAGATTCCGGGCACGGTGCCCAGCTGATGTTTTATGTTTGGGGCACGAGACCCAGTCACTTTACAGTTTTGATTTCAGGTCAGGGAACCTTAAATGGATTCCCAGGTTCATGACGGTTTATGGGAACCGGCATGAACCCTTGTTATGGTATCGTGGTTCATGACGGTTTATAGGAACCGGCATGAACCCTTGTTGGTTATTACGGTACATGACGGTTTATGGGAACCGGCATGTTACCCTGGTTATGTTATTACGGTACATGACGGTTTATGGGAACCGGCATGTTACCTGATTATGGATATTATGGATCTTGACGGTTCAGGGGAACCGGACATGAATGTTTATGTTATGTATATATATGTTCATCTACCTTCCTTTACATGTTCTACTATCTCCTCCGGGGAGGGTCGTTGGCCTGGGTGGACCCCGGAGTAGTCACGGAACACCGACTGAGTGGAGTCACCCTCCAGTTGGGTTCCTTACTCTCAGGAAGGCTATGGTTACTATTACCTCGAGTAGGATCAGTGGTCTGTGGACATTGACCTTGACTTTGAGAAGACTCGGATTGAGACCCGGGTAGCACACGCGTAGCTTTGGATACCGTGACAGGATTGGTTGTGTGACTTATATGTATATATATGATATATGATATATGATATGTGGTGTACACAGGTGCGCACAGGATTTGAGCAGTGGCTCGTGTACTTGGTTTCTTTATGGTTTGGGGCTGAGTCCCTTGTGGATTTGGGAAGTGGCCTGTATGGTCGTTTTCATTGTGGTCCTTTCGACCTTGGTTTATATCTGATTTGGGCTTAGTTCCCACGTATGGTTTCTTTGGTTAAATGGTTTCCCAATGCATGCATGCTTTTTAGTGAAGGGCACAAATGTCTTCTTGTTAAATGTTTTTATAAACTCTTGTTTTGTCCACTCACAGTTTTTAATGTTTTGACTGCCCTTCAGGTTGACATCGGATGTGGACTGTAGCAGAGACCGAGATATCACATGCCTCCTCCGGATCCTAGCGTACTCTGATAGCCCGGGAGGGCAAAGGTCTGAAATATCCCTTGTCTGACACTTCGTGTCAGACGGGAGCATGGTCATCCCTCACTAATCCCGGGGGGATTGGGATGGGTCCTGTCACACAGTGTGCAAAGTTGATAACCCTGGATCTCCGCTCATACCGAGCGACGATCCCGTACCTCTACTCGTACCCCACAACTATGGGTACCACCATTCTGACAATCCACATCAGAATAATGAACGTTCCATGAATGTCCCCTGATTCTCAACTACTACAACCACACCAAATACCCTCGATAATCAGTCATCTCCACAAGACTACCGTCCAACAATCATCGCTATCGAGATCTGTATCCACATGTCACGCTATTATTCGGTCCTACGGGGAATTCCATGTTTCATCTCATAACCATACCCGTGGATCGAATGAGGAAGTGTTCAACATGTGAAATACTCTATTCGATGTAACAAACATTTTGGGATTAGTTTCGCATCAATCGGACACCGTTTCGATATTGTTCGGGACGTTCGAAGGTTTTGAATCGAGTTTAAAAATAGTTAAAAATTCGGGCAAATTACGGGACTTTGATAAGAGGTTAATGAAGAGGTTAGTGACCCTCTAATGTGATTTGGACAGGTTTGGAAGTCCCGGGGATAGTGACGAGGCCCGGGAAGGGCTATGGCACCCGTATCGAGGCGCATCGTTGGACAGTCTGTGAGTGGACTTTGGTTTTATAAATTTTATGCATGCATAACTGTTTTATATGGATTATGATTGTGATTATTTGATGTTGATTATATTTTGGTTAATTATATGGTTTCACGCACTTCGAGGCGATTTACGTGCTTGCACGTAAATCGAGGTTTTTCCAGTTTTACACTGAGTTTCCTTACTTATGGTTTTGGATATGATTTCATGAAATGGTTTTGAAATTGGAATGATAAAATCGGGCATTAGGACCAATTTTTTTGGAAACCTTGGACTTGGAGTCCAATTGAGTTACGTAATCAGACCAAGGCCCCAGTTATTTACTAAATCGGGCTAAGACCCATTTGAGTTATATAATCGGGCCAGGGGCCCAGTTGATTTATGAAATCGGGCCGTGGGCCCAGTTGATTTACGAAACCGGGCATGAGGCCTAGTTGGTTTATAAATGTGATTTCGGGTCGGGGACCGTAAATGGATGTGGATAAATGTTTTGGATTTGAGAAATCAGATATTTGGACTTGTGATGGTTTTATGGAAATTTCGGGCAGGGCCTTTGAGATGTTTTAAATGATTGATAAACTGTTTTCCATAAACTATCTTGATACGAGGATATGTGATGGTCTCCTCCAGGTGTTTGAGACATTGGGGAAGTCACGGTGCATTGCCTGCGAGGGGTCATTGTACGGAGCTACCGGACCGTATAGTGACTCAGGAGCAGGATTGCTATGATTAGACGTCTGGGACGTCAGACATCTGGGATGTCAGAGATATTGACCCGGAGAGACCCCGGGCAGCATGCGTTGCTTATTATACCGTGAGATATGGTTGTGGTTTGGGCGATGGCCTACTTGGAATTGGAATTTGGTTTTACGGTTTTGTGCTGAGTTCCCACATGTGGTTTTGAGTTACGGTTTCTGGGCTAAGGCCCTAATGGTTGTTTTTAATAAATAGTTTGCTTACTGATTTCGATGCATGCATACGTTTTAATGAAGGGCATAAATATCTTTGTGAAATATGTTTTATGAACTTATTTATTTTCGTCCATTCACAACCTTTATTGTTTTTAATGCCTTTCAGTCGTGACGACCCGGGAATTCGAAAAAGGAAAAATTGGAATAAATTGAAGGAAATGACGATTTTCCCCTAGTTATAAGGGCCGAAAGTTGACTTTTTATCGGACCTTGCTTGGACTTTTCAGGAGTGCCGTTGGATAGGTCTCGGGACGCTGAATCCGTAGACAGGCGGCATGCGTCAATCGGAGTCCGGCTGAAAAAGTTACGGATTTAGAAATGCTAGGGGCATTTTGGTCATTTGTGTATAGAAGGGTAAAATGGTAATTTTAACGGCCAGGTTGATTAATCAGCTAATATGGATGAGGATTAGTTATTTGGTGACACTTGTCACCAGTATTGAAGGCTTGGTGGCTTTGTCACCGTGTTTGAATGCCTAACAAGGACAAACAAACCCGCCCTTAAATTCATCAAATTTGATTGTTCAAGGAAGCAAGTGTGAAAACCAGAGACACAGGGAGATTAAGAGGGAAATTTTGAGTGAAAACAAGTGTGAAAAGGAAGAGAAAACAGAAAACAAACTGCAAACCCGAGAGGAAACCAGAAGTCGTGCTTGGAGAAATTGAGCTTCAATTTCTTAGTTTTAGCTTAACCCAAACCAAATTAAGGTCAGAATCAGTCTTTTGGGACGATTTCGAGTCGAACCACATAAAAAAGGAAGGGAATTGACGAAGAAATCATCAAGAACAGACCCTGCGAAATTATGAGAAACTCAAATTCAATTCGTGTAATTGAAGGTGAGGAATTTCAAAATTGATGTTGGATTTATGTTTCTATTAATCTAATAATGCTTTCTAGTTAGTTGGAAAGGACAATTAGGGTCGAATTGGAGGAATTAAGAAATCGAATTTGACGGGATAGACTTGGAGAATTATGAGTTTTAGTGTGAATAATGTTAATTAACGTATACAAAACTTTAATTCAGAGGTAGTATAAGTGATTGAATGAAAGAATTGGGAGAAACAGGTTCGAATTGAAAGAAATCTAACGGGGTCATTTCGCGGGATAGACTCGGCATCACTGTGCACGGCGCGTGGGTTTCACGCGCAGCCACTCACGGCGGTGCGTGAGCCCGAATTTCGAGATAAGGTTAACATGACTTTTGTCCTATTTTATGTAACGAACATTTTGGCGCTGGTTTTGAGTCGATTGGACACCGTTTTGATATTGTTTCGAGGGTCCGAAGGGTTATGTTACGTATTTAATTAATATTTAATTCCCGGAAAATTATGGGGAATTGATATGATGTTAATTGAGGCCTTAGTGACCCTGAGTAATGATTTTTGGCTGGATGCGAGATTCCTGGAAAAAACCGAAAATTACAGTAACGCGTGCAGCGCGGAAAGCGAGCGGTTTGGACGGTGTGTGAGTGGACGTTTGTTTTATAAACTGGCATGCATGCATAGTTAAATGTTTTACATGATTTTTATAGCATGATTTGAATTGCAATGATTTGATATGATTATTTCGGGATTTAATGATTATTTTATTCGGTGTTCGGGCACGTTTTTAAGAGAAAAAGTGCAATGGCTGTTTTGGGCGAAAGCCCGGGAATTGTGACTGGTTTTAACTTGAATTATGAGTTGGGAAAGTAATTTGATGGAATGGAATGAATTTCAGATTTGGTTTTACGACTTGACCTACATTGAATTATTAAATGATTTTAGGACTTTACGAGAAATGAGAAATGAGAAATGAGATTTGGGCATGTGACCCTGTGATAACTGGTTTTAACATGGTTTTGATGATGATTTTGATTGTGTATTGATGTTTGATGCCCCCAGATGGGTAATTCCTGGAGGGACTCCAGATGCGTAATTCCCGGAAGGACCGGATGTGTAATTCCCGGTGAGCACAGGGATGTGTAATTCCTAGCATGGATGACGACTCTGGATGTGTAAGTCCCAGACGACCCTCGGATGTGTAATTCCCGATTTATCTGCTTTATTATGTTGTGAACTGGTTTTATGAAATGATTTAAATGTTTCACATGTTGGGCTTGAGAGCCGGGATTTGATGTTTTCATGAGATTGGGCTGGAAGGCGGGTGATGTTTTTCATATGTTGATATATGCATGCATGGTTTGATAAACTTGAGGGTAAATGATGTGTTTTGATAAATGTGTTTTAAATGATATTATTTTTGTCCACTCACACCTTTCCTGTTTTGATGACCCTCCAGGCCGTGGCACGAGACTCGGGGCAATTTGAGAGGCGGAGGCATGAGCAGAAATCGATCCAGTCATCCCTTGTCTGACAAGTACTGAGAGGTAAATTTCAGGGCTTCGGTTGACTTGTCAGACGGGAGTAGGACCGGGCACGGTTATCAATGTTCAGTTGGGACATGTCCTGTCAGTATCGAGCTTGAGGCCCAATTGATTTATGATATCGCGCTTGAGGCTTAGTTGAATTATGGTATCGGGCTTGAGGCCTAGTTGATTATGATATCGAGCTTGAGGCCCAGTTGAATTGTGGTATTGGGCTTGAGGCCCAGTTGATTGTGATATCGGGCTTGAGGCCTAGTTGAATTGTGATATCGGGCTTGAGTCCTAGTTGATTGTGATATTGTGCTTAAGGCCCAGTTGATTTGTGGTATCAAGCATAAGTCCCAGTTGTGGTTTATGAAATGAGAATTCGAGTTTAAGACCCTATTGAGATGTGGATTTGGGTTGAGGCCTATGAGATTTGGAATTGAAACGGATGCGAGGAATCCTAGATTTTGATTCGGGTATGAGACCTTGTTGAACTATGATTTGAAAGAGATGAATGTTTTCACACTTATTTGTAAATACCCTTCCGTATGAGTAGTCTCCTCCAGATGTCGATGATCCTGGAGTGTCACAATCCACTACTTGGGATGAGTGACTCCGAGGGGGAGCACATGCACATGAGTGAGAGATATGATATAGTCTCGGACAGGGTCCGGAGACAGGTCCTCCCAGGCATCGTAGATCCTGGGGGTAGACTTGGAGATGAAACCCGAGTAGTATGCATACTATAGATATATCGTGACAGGTTATTGATTAGGCATACAAGATGCCGAGGATGAGTTTTATATATTTACATATGTAGATGATGTTTCACCGTGTGGTTGGTTTGGGGCTAAGACTCCGTGTTCTATGAGTTGAACTGAGATTTTGTGCTGGTTTCTTTGATTGGATTTTGGGCTGAGGTCCCATATGGATTTGATTTGGGCTGAGACCCTGTGTAATTTAGTTTTGGGCTAAGACCCTATTGAGGAAATGGCTTCAATTGAGAAGTAGTTTTCACGGTGATTTGATTTGGAAAGAAAAGTGTCCTGCTTTCGAGAAAGCATTTGAAAATACTGTTTTATGATGCATGCATGCTTTTACGTGAAGGGTATAAATGTATTTTCGATATGAATGTGTTTTATAAAATGTTTATTTTTGTCCACTCATAGATTTTATGGTTTTAATACCCTTCAGGTTGATTGCGGATAGGGACTGTAGTAGAGATCGAGACATCACATGCCACCACTGATCCTGGTGTACTCTTATGGACCCCGAGCGGGTGACCAGTGTATCCCTAATCTGATACATGGTGTTAGACGGGAGTAGGCACGTCCCACGATAATCTAGGAGGATTGGGACGGGTCCTGTCAAGTTGGTATCAGAGCATGTGTTGCTCTCAGAGTAACGCGCAGGCGCTGGATGTGATGTCTCTGTATTGGTAACAGCCCATCATCAACCTGAGAGTTAGGGTGAGAGTATGAGGATTCAAAGGAATTGAACCTTGGTTAGGTTATGTGTGATGCCCCGAAAATTCGAGAAATGTGAATTGGAAAGTTTGAATGTAAAATGACAATTTTGCCCTTGGTTATGTGGGTAAAAGTTGACTTTTTTTTCGAGACACTTTTTGGGCTTTCCGTAAGGACCGTTGGATAGGTCTCGAGACACTGAGTCCGTAGACAAGCGGCATGCAAAAATTAGAGTTCGGATGTGAAAGGTACGGACCTTGGAACACTTGAGGCATTTTGGTCATTTGTTAAGGCAAGGGTAAAAATTAAATTTGGTGAATAATTGGCTGATTCAGCCGTCTAATGACTCAGTTATTTGCATAGGTGACATCTGTCACTGAGCATAACAAATTAATGGCAAATTGCCGCTTGAAACTCAACTTACAAATGGATTTGATCAACAACAATTTGATTTGCTCAGAAAAGGGAGTTGCTCGACCATAGACATAGAGAGACTAGGAGGGAATTCTAGAGTTAAAAACGAGAAAGAAGAAGAGAGAAAACAGAAAGGAAACCAATAAACCCGTAGAGAAAACCCGATATTGTTCTTGGGGAAATTGAGATACAATTTTAAAGTTATAGCCCAACCCAAGTTGAAGTAAGGTTTGGATCAGTTTTCTGGGACCATTTCGTGTCGAACCACATCAAAAACGAAGGCAATTGACAAAGGAACCATCAAGAACAGTCCCTGCGAAATCTTTGAAAAATTCGAATTCCATTCGTCTAAGTGACGGTGAGGAATTCCCACATTGATGTTGTTTTATGTGTATGTTAATCTGAAGTTACTTCCTGGTGAATTAGAAGGAACAATTAAGGTTGAATTGGATTAATTGGGAATCTGAATTCGACGGTATGTACTTGGATAGTTACGAGTTTTAGTATGAATTGTGTGAATTAAACCATACAGAACTTCAATTTAGATGAATTAGAAGAGATCCAATGAAAGAAATAACTAAAATGGAGCTTAATTGAAGGCTAATTAATCGGGTTATGTCACGGGTCGAAGGACCCAATTGCAGGGAAATCGGGTGAGGACGATGCAATGTAGCAAGTACTATACAAGCAAGTGGGTTTCATGCGCAGCCGCTTGCGGCGGCGCGTGAGGGCGCGTGGGCACAATTCCCAAGGTGAGGTCAACACGACTTTTATTCTATGTAATGTAACAAACATTTTGACGTTCGTTTCGAGTCGATCAGACACCGTTTCGATATTGTTTCGAGGTTCCGAAGGATTATGTTACGTTTTAAATTCATATTCAATTCCCGAAAAATTATGGAACATTAATAGGATATTAATTGAATCATTAGTGACCCTTAATGATGATTTTGGGCAGGACTTGGGATTCCTGGAAAGTACCAGAAATTACAGACACGCGTACAGCTCGGAAAGCCAGCGGTTTGGATGGTGTGTGAGTGGACGTTTGTTTTCTAAATTATGATGCATGCATAGTTAAATGTTTTACATGATTTATTGCATGATTTGATTTACAATGATTTCTTGATGATTTGATATGATTATTTATGGATTTAATGATCATTTATGGATTTAATGATTATTTTAATTAGTGTTTTGGACACGTTTTACGAGGAAAGTGCAATTGATGTTTTGGGTTGGGCTCGGGAGTTTAAAATGATGTTTTGACTTGGATTGTGAGTTAATGATGATTTTATGGAAACTTTAATGATTTATGGATATGATTTTACGAATTTAGGTGAAATGAGATTTGGGTTTAAGACCTTGTTGTAAATGGTTTTGACTTGGTTTTAACGATAATTTTGAAATAAAGATTTTGATTGGATTTATGTTCAGTGACCCCAGATGTGTAATTCCTGGGTAGACCCTGGATGTGCAATTCTCGAAGTGACTCCGGATATGTAATTCCCAAAGGGACCAGATGTGTAATTCCCAGTGAGGCTGGATGTGTAATTCCCAGCAGATCTGGATGTGTAATTCCCAGAGACTCTGAATGTGTAATTCCCAGAGGAATCTCGGATGTGTAATTCTCGAGTTATATGATTTGTTTTATGATAAAATGGTTTTGTATTAAATGATTATCATGTGTTTGGCTTGGAAGCCGGTGATTCATGTGTTTGACCCTATGCATGCATGGTTTGATAAACTGGAGGGTAAATAATGTATTTTGAAATGTGTTTTCAAATGATGTTATTTTTATCCACTCACACTTTTTCTGATTTGATGACTCTCCAGGCCGTGGCACGAGAATCGAGGCTGATAGAGAGGCGGAGGCATGAGAAGAAATCACGAAAATCATTCCTTGTCTGATAGGTGCTGATGTAACGACCCGTCCCGAATTCCTATATTAGATTAGTGACTAATCACGATTAGTGAGGTTAATGGGTGATTAGTTAGGCGAAATCGGATGAACTGTGCAAAATGACTATTTGCCCTTAGAATGGGTAAAGCGTTGACTATTCATTCTGGTGGTCAAATGGACTTTGACCGATGACCGTGACGTAGTTTGTGACGTCACGAGTTCATAGACAGGTGGCACGTTCAATTCCAACATTCGAGGAAGAAGTTATGACGTTCGGAAGTTAATGGGCATTTTGGTAATTTTGGTTAAAAGGGGCCAAATGTTAACTTTTTAACTGAGAGATCCGATGCCCGAGGGCCGAAGACCGTTACGTAGATCGGGATGATACGAATCCATACGTAGGCGGCATGCTGAAATCGGACTTCGAACAGGAGAGTTATAGGTCACGGAAGTTCGATTTCACTGTGCATGTACTTCGAGGCGTTGATGAGGTGGCCTTTTCTGATTGGCCAGATATTTTGAGTGGGTCCCATGGATGAGTGACAAGTCCCATTGGACAACCCCCTAAAAAGTGGATCTACTAAATTAAATATTATTATTTCTATTATTATATAATTAATCCACTTATCATTCAATCCTAGCCATCCATTCTATTTTAATCTTTCAATCCTCACCATCCATGCCATCTTTCTCATCTGATCTCATCACCTTCTTCTATCTTCTCTTCCACGACACGATCTCCATATTTCTTTTTCATTTTTCATTTTGTTCATCCTTCATTTTCAAACACAACAAACACACATATCACCACTTCCATCATTCATCTTGTGTGTGATCGTCAGGAATGAGAGTGAAAGGAGAGACCAAGACGGCAGCTCACTGCCGGGGACGACGGAGGACACGGCGAGGGTGAGTACTCGTGAACCGTTTTAAATTTCAAAATTCGAAAATGAGTTTTAAGGGACGGTTTTGGGTTTCTTTGGATCCTAACACAATCTAGGGACCTAGGGGATTTGAGAGGGATTGTTTTCGAGGCTTAAGATGGCCTAGAACGGCAGTGAACGACGGAGGAAAACATCTCCGCCATGGCCGGTTTGAAAGGCACAGTTTTGTTGGTTGTTTTTCGGTTTTAATTAGTTAAGAAGTTAGGGTTTGATGTTAGGATTATATTAGGATTAAAATGGACTAAAATGGAGTAGAAATAGACGGGTTTGAGGGCTGAACTGGACAAGCCGGTCCGGTTCGGTTCGGTTCGAACCAGTCAAACCTGGTTCGACCAAGGAAAGAGATGATGAATAGTACCCAGTGCGTGGGCTCACGCGTAGGGACTATCCAGGGCGCGTGGGGGCGCGTGGTAGGTCCAATGGGAAAGTGTTCAACACCTAAAATCTTCTATTCGATGTAACGAACATTTTGGGACTGGTTTCGTGTCGATCAGACACCGTCTCGATAATGTTCGGGGCATCGAGACGGTTTGGGAGTCCCAGTGACGGTGATTGGCTCGGGAGAGCCGTATGGCACGCAAATCGAGGCGGCAGCTCGGACGGTCTGTGAGTGGACCTTGGTTTTCTAAATTGGTGCATGCATAAATTTTTATTATATGTTTTAATACATGTTTGGTAATTCCATGGGTGCATTTGGTTGTGGTTATGTATAAGCACGTATTTCGAGGTTTCGGCCTTATACGGTGCTTATACGGATTTGTATTTCTTTATTGGTTTAAATGAAATGGTTTTGGTTTTCCAAAAGGATAAACTCGGGTATGAGACCCATTTGGTTTAGTCTCGGGCATATGACCTTATTGATGACCTACGGGTCCGAGTCATGGTCGCGGTAGATGCTTGGTGCACGGTGACGGACGACGTGACGCTCGCCTCCGGATTGGGATGCGTTCCTTCTGGAGAGGTCACGATGCACGATTCGTGGTCAGGCCGCCTGGGGAGGCTCGACTTCGGAGTGCTGACGGTTCAGGATATCGATCGGTGATGAGTGCACCATGATCTTGTGGTGGTCGCGTCGGTTGATTTGTTCACGGCGACATACCAGGATTGAGGGTGGTCCTGGATGGATGGTTGCACACATCACTACGATCGGAGTCGTGACTGACCCTGAGATATCGGGCACGATGCCCAGCTGATGTCATATGTTCAGGCACGTGACCCAGTTGTGTTACATTGATGATTTCGGGTCAGGGACCCTAGATGGATTTTCATGTTCATGGCGGTTTATGGGAACCGGCATGAACCCTGGAAAGGTTGTTTTGGTACATGACAGTTTATGGGAACCGGGCATGGAGGATGTTTTCTATATATATATATATATATATGAATGGCATGGATGTTATATATCATGATGGTTCAGGGGGACCGGGCATGAATATTTATGTTATGTATATATATGTTCATATACCTTCCTTTACTTGTTCTATCTCCTCCAGGGAGGGTAGTTGGCTTGGGTGAACCCCGGAGTAGTCACGGAGCACCGACTGAGTGGAGTCACCCCCCAGTTGGGTTCAAGAAACACCGAACATCAGCTAGAACCTTATGAAAATGGAGGATAAAACATAAGAATGTGGACTTAAATTCTTGAATTATTTCGGAAATACTTGGCCTACGTATTTCTTAAGGAAAGCATAAAAATGTGTTTAAGAGATCTCAAAGAAAAATCTCAAGAACAAAGTAAAGAACAAATGAAATTAAGAATTAATATGAAAATAACATAAATTAAGAATAACAATTTACAAGAAAGCTAATTAAATAAAAGAAACTACAAGAAGTTAAAATGGTCCCCAAAAACAAAGAAGATGAACTAAAAGAAGAGAAGAAACTAGAGAGAAAATATAAGAACCTAAACTAAAAGAAAGAAATAAAATTGGGCAAAATGGGGACCCCTTTACAAGTGAAATGGCCTCCCTATTTATAGAGGGAGTGCCAAAATTCAAATAAAAAATATATAAAATAATAAAATGGTGAAATGATGAACAATGATGATTAATGATGATATTAGGCATGGTTTGGTGCTGGAAAAGCAGAAAAGAATCTGGAAAAATCGTGCAAATGGAGTAGGTTGCAACAGGGCAAGGGATCAGCAGAGAGCAGCTAAAAATCAAGGACAAAATTCGGTGGGTAGCAGCTGACATAGGGCAGGTGGTTTGGTGGAGCTCTGCTGGGCGGACGTGCAGGCGTTCAGTGCACAAGTGCTGGGCAGTTGAGGAGCTCTTCGGGACGTGCACACCGAACTGGCCAACGGGCTTTGGTGGAGGGCTGCTATGGCGAGACCGGGCTGGGCTGTGCGCTCGGCCGGAATTGGTTTGGGCCGGAAGCCTTGCTGCTGCGCTGGAAGGGTTCACGGGCTGGGCCTTTTTCGGGGCTGCACAAAAGAAAAGAATGGGCTGGATTTATTATTAATTTGGGCTTGCAAAATAAATATTAATTTATATAATTTCAACCAAATTTCGTCCATAATTTCTTTGTTATAATTCCGATCGGGACGATTCTTTCGCCAAACTGCTCCAAATTACAAGCTTTATTTATTTAAACAAAAATATCACAAAATAAAGTATTTTATCTAATTATTTATTATTTTAATATTAAAAGTCAAGTATAAATGGTATAAAATAATATAAAATAATGCTTATTTGAGAACCTATCAAATACCCCCACACTTTAACTTTGCTAGTCCCTACCAAATACTAAAATTAAATTACGAATTCAAAACAAGTAAACCCTTAACCATTTGTCTCAATATTTCATTATTATCATGACATCAAAGATCTTCACTTAAAGCATTTAAGAATATGGAATTCAAGAGTTAATACATTGTAACAAAATGTTTTAACAAGTAAGATAATGAGTAAATATGGTGAAATGGATCTCAACATGAATAAAACAAGTATAAATCAACTCATAAGGATATGCACTCATAAATTCACTCAATTTGTAAGGGTTTGTGTTTGCACTTAAGGTATGTAAGAAAAACGCTCACATAATAGAAATTATGTATTTTTGCAAAATTTCAAACAAACACCTCATGATAAAAATTAAACATACTTGCACAAATGAACCAAAACTATAAGCTTACTCAAGTGATTTACTCAACTAATCAAAATTTACCATCTTAAGGATCATAAGATCTTTACGAAGGTTGTAATGGGGCTATGTTTAGAGGCAGGGAATATATAGGACAAGTGGTGCTCAAATTCGTTCCAAGACTCAAAAGATTCCCAAAACATAACATAACTTCCCGACCTTAGTGCAATGATATCATGAATTCATCCCTTCGAACATAGGCCAAATTTCATCATGTTGGGCCTCGAATTCATTTGGATTTACAAATATAAAGGACTTAACTTAAACATTACATAATCAAACCTTATTACCTTGATAGAAACTCAATATTTTTTTTTTTAATTTTTTTATATTATATATTTTTTTCTTTTTCATATATCAAGGTAATAGCATGTGTCAAAAATGCAACAAAGTTTGAGTATGTAAATCCATATACATAAAAGTCTTCAAAACATCATCAATTTCTCTTCACACAATCTTTATATCTTCAACCGAGTCATTGGAACAAGGGTGAAAGATGTCTATACTAAGCTCAAGTGTTTAGATAATCATGGTAATGAAATAAAGGCTTAATGTGGGCTCAAATGGGTTAAACCTAAGGGGGTCGCAACTTGTGCGCACAAAATAGGGAACATGGATGTTTGAATTTGTTGTGTTAACCCTAATGCCTTAATCATATCCAAAATCAGAGAGTTTATTGACTTAAAAGATTTGAAAATCACATAGAATAAGTTCTAGTACTCTAGAGTTCATTAAAATCTATTGCAAGCAATTATGAGGCATATGTATATCAATTTAAACAAAGAACTTTATGAATCACTCATCAAAGATGTATATAAGGTTTTAAAGCTCACATAAGGTTCAAATGATTCATACTTATCTTAACATGCTCGTTTATGTACCAATTTACATACATTATCTACAAGTTATAACACTTAATCACAAAATATTAACAAACAAATTCAAGTTGTAGTGATCATCTTTATAGCCATAACATATTCATTTCCGTTCATTTATATCATTGACAAGTTAAAGGGCAACTTAATACTCGTAAAAACACTAAGTTAAAACAAAAAGAATCTAAGAAAGCAATAATTTATTAATATTATTATTATTTAATAATTATAATTATTATTTTTTATTTATTTTTTTTCACAATTTTTTTTTATAACAATTTTATTGCACAATTAAAATTGTAAACCACTCCCCCACACTTAAATTCTACATTTTCCTCAATGTAGGAAAATAAGAAGTAATGGAACATAGAATTGAAGCAAGGAAAATGATTTACAAAAATAAAACAAAAAAAACATTAAGTAAACAAAATAAAGAGAGTGAAGGTGAAAAGATAGCAAATATGCGTTGATGACTCCTTCACATCCCGAGAATACATTGGGTTGCCTCCCAACAAGCACTTAAAGTTTAACGTCCATCCAGCCTAGACAGAGATGCGAATTTAAGTTAAAAATGCAAGTTAAATGAAAGCTGTAAGTTAGTTAAACTAAAGATGCAAATAAAATTTGTCATGACAAATAATGTAAGTTAAGATATAAACAATATTTACATGTTGGGGGAAGTCAAAGATATATATGGTTCACATAGCTTCAAAGTTTTGATGGTGACTTATACGTCCGTGCGGCCCAAGTAAATATCTTGGATTAATTCAACTATTTGGGCAAGTTCAAAGAAGACCTGGTTAGAAAGAATAAACACAAGAGGTAGGGCTAATTTCAAAACATCCCGAGGTTTAAACTCCATTGATGTCCCTTTCTTAGACTCAAAACCCGTTATGAGTACCGTCTCATGTCCTAGACATCACCCTCGAAAATTTCTTACTCCTGAGGAATTAAGATAACTCAAGTGTTAACAATCACCGTATGTGAGAGTTAACAAAAGAGTCTTCACCGATTAAAGATCAAAATTTAACTTCGAAGTACAAATGATCTACATATAGCCGAGACTAATGCATGAATGCAAGAATTATTTACAAGTATGTTTTTATGCACAATTTACAAAAATAACATGACAATTTACATATGAACAATTTATGAATAAACAGACAAAGATGTACAAATATATCCACAAATAATATACAACTTAAATAAATACATCCACAAATAAAATAAAATGAACGAGTAATATACAACTTAGGAACTAGTATAAACAAAACAAGTATGAATTAACACTAACACGAAGCTAAAACTAAAGAAAGTTGGAAAGTAAATATATATATATTTAAATAATTTTTTTTATTAATTAATTTTTTTTTTCGGAATTTAATAATTAAATAAATGAAGAAAATGAATATATATATTTTTACAAATTTTATGTTTTTTTTATTTTTAATTACAAAAAAAAAATTAAAAATAAATAAAATTAAAAGTAAGGAAAAGTGAACATTTACCAATGCATTTATGAACAATTAAAAAGAAAGACCATTATGTACAAGCATGAACAAGAATAATATGAAAAGTAAAAGAATTATAACCAAACATAAATGAAAGTCAATTATGAACAAGTATGTATAAGAATCAACAAGTAAAATAAAAATTGAAATTTATAAAAACAATTATAATATGAACAAGTATATAGAAAAAAAATTATGAACATTTATGAACAAATATAAATTAGACATTATGAACAAGTATAGTGTGTACATGTATAAAAATTAAAATAAACAAATATAAACAAAAATAATAAGAACAAAAATAAGATGAATAAATAAAACATAAACAAGTATAAGAATTATAAACAAGTAACTAAAAGGTATGAACAAATAAAATATGAACCAAAATAAAGTAAAATTAATATAAACAAGTATAATATGCACAATTTATATACATACACCAAAATATTAAAAATGATTTTCAATTTCCCCAGTAACGGCGCCAAAAATTGATAAAGCCCAAACTACGCATTAAATTACTTCTACTTTAACTTTTGTGCAAGTGAACTGTCTTCAAACACATATTTTTACCAACACTCCAACATCATGCTCATATTGAACCAATCATGACATCCTACCTTAATCATCTCAAACACATGCATACGTTTTTCAATATTACAAATGCACCGAACAACGGTCATAAACACTTATAATACGATTCACCTTATGTTATTGATTTCAATGTGTGTCAAACATTTAAATCTCTTCAACCCTATTCTAAGTGCACCGAACAACGGTCATAAACACTTAGCGTTAAATTAAAGGTTAAACGCTAAAACATATGAAATAAATGAAATTCAAAAAGTAAAACGCATGGAGATTGTATTCACATTTACAAATGTTAGAAAGAAAATACTAACACATATATTGAATTATAAGTAAACCGAAACAATATCAAGAATTTAAGTAAGGGAAATAAAGTTACACTTTCGGAACCCAAGAACAGCTTGTGATTCCGAAAGTGGATGGAAACAATGGAATGTTATTCATAAAGAACACCAAACAACGGCTAGAACCTTATGAAGATGGAGGATAAAACATAAGAATGTGGACTTAAATTCTAGAATTATTTCGGAAATACTTGGCCTATGTATTTCTTAAGGAAAGCATAAAAATGTGTTTAAGAGATATCAAAGAAAAATCACAAGAACAAAGTAAAGAACAAATGAAATTAAGAATTAATATGAAAATAACATAAATTAAGAATAACAATTTATAAGAAAGCTAATTAAATAAAAGAAACTACAAGAAGTTAAAATGGTCCCCAAAAATAAAGAAGATGAACTAAAAGAAGAGAAGAAACTAGAGAGAAAATATAAGAACCTAAACTAAAAGAAAGAAATAAAATTGGACAAAATGGGGACCCCTTTACAAGTGAAATGACCTCCCTATTTATAGAGGGAGTGCCAAAATTCAAATAAAAAATACAAAAATAAAATAAAATGGTGAAATGATGAACAATGATGATTAATGATGATATTAGGCATGGTTTGGTGCTGGAAATGCGGAAAAGAAGCTGGAAAAATCGTGCAAATGGAGTAGGTTGCAGCAGGGCAAGGGATCAGCAGAGAGCAGCTGAAAATCAAGGACAAAATTCGGTGGGTAGCAGCTGATATAGGGCGGGTGGTTTGGTGGAGCTCTGTTGGGCGGACATGAAGGCGTTCAGCGCACGCGCGCTGGGCAGTTGAGGAGCTCTTCGGGACGCCCGCACTGAACTGGCCAACGGGCTTCGGTGGAGGGCTGCTGGGGCGAGACCAGGCTGGGCTGTGCGCTGGGCCGGAATTGGTTTGGGCCGGAAGCCTTGCTGCTGGGCTGGAAGGGTTCACGGGCTGGGCCTTTTTTTGTGCTGCACAAAAAAAGAAGAATGGGTTGGATTTATTATTAATTTGGGTTTGCAAAATAAATATTAGTTTATATAATTTCAACCGAATTTCGTCCGTAATTTTTTTGGTATAATTCCGATCGGGAAGATTCTTTCGCCAAAACGCTCCAAATTACAAGCTTTATTTATTTAAACAAAAATATCACAAAATAAATTATTTTATCTAATTATTTATTATTTTAATATTAAAAGTCAAGTGTAAAGGGTATAAAATAATATAAAATAATGTTTATTTGAGGACCTATCTCCTAGAGTTAAATGTTTTGGGCTGGTGCCTAAGTTTAAAATGTGTTTTATATGATTTGGATATTATATATTCTGGATTGGTCAACCTCAAGCGATTGGATCACCATTCTGGAGTTGGACTCCTTGGATTCCTAGAGGCGGATTCGGACGTGGTATGAGTTGGACTCGACACGTGCCAGCAGGGTTGGACTCCATAGATCCGTAGATGACTACTGATAGTATAGATGGGAGGCTAGTTAGACTAGCGAGCTAGTTGGACTCGCGAGACATGGTTTGACCTATGGCTGGTTGGACCAGCGACATCAGGTATGACTGTTATCATTTTAATTTGCGCAAAGATTTTCAAATGCCTTAGGGCCTATGATGTAACGACCCGTCCCAAATTAACAGGATTAATTAAGGATTAATGACGGATTAGCAAGGCTAATCGGGGATTAGACGAGGATTAGCGGAAGTTCAAGGCAAAATGACGGTTTTGCCCCTAGAATGGGTAAAATGTTGACTTTTCGTTGGGACGGTCAAATGGACTTTGGCCGATGTTCGTGACGTAGTTCGGGATGTCACGAGTTCATACACAGGTGGCACGTTCGATTCCGACATCCGTGGAAGAAGTTATGACGATCGGAAGATCAGGGGCGTTTTGGTAATTTTGGCAAAAAGGGGCCAACGGTTGACTTTTGACCTGGAAGATCCAATGACCGAGGGCCGAGTACGGTAACGTAGATCACGACGATATGAATCCAAAGACAGGCGGCATGTCGAATTCGGACGTTCGACGACGAAGTTACGGTTCACGGAAATTCGAACGTACTATTGCACGTTTTTCGAGACGAGAACTTATTTGGCATTTAGTGGGCCCCAACTTTTTCTCAGAACCAATGGATGAATGAAGGGTGTCATTCATCCATTCCTCATCATTTTCCTTCATGCACCAAACCTTCCCCGTTCATCCATTTTCTCCCATTTTTCCCAAACCATCCCAATCACCAATTTTCATCCAAACCCAAACCCTTGACCTGTGAGAGTAACTGAGAGGACAGAGAGATGAAGAGGACCGACTGGAAGTGGTGGCCGGCCAAGGAAGCACCGCTGTGGACGGCGGAGGAGGAGCCGATCGAGGTAATCGGTTTTACCCGATTTTGTTCATTTTCCATTTTAATTGTTATGGGCCGATTTGGATGGTTTCACTGAAGAAAATAGGTTGCTAGGAGTGTGTTAGGAAGGTTTTGAGAGGTTTTGGATGTCGGGGAAGCTCTGGGGAGGAGATTGGATTTTCGAATCGTGAGAACCAAATTGGACCGGTCGGATTTTGGATGTTTTAGGAGTTCTAGGTTATTGGTTTATGCACCTAGGACAAAAATTAGGAAGGATAGGATCGATTAGGATTGAAAACGGTGAAAAACTGGGCCGGAATGAGCTTGAACCGGTAACGCCGGTCCAAGTTGCAGGCGAACCAGACCGGATCGGTTCAGACCGGTCGACGAGAGGTTAGGGGTGACACTGTAGCAGGCGCGTGGCCTCCACGCGCAGCCACTTCAGGCGGCACGTGGCGGGGAATTTGAGGAAGGTTCCAACAAGTCAAATCATCTATTCGATGTAACGAACATTTTTGGACTGGTTTCGAGTCGATCGGACATCGTCTCGATATAGTTCGGGCTGTCCGAAGTTTTCGGTACGCGTTTAAAAATAGTTAAAAATCCCGGAAAATTAGGGGGCTTTAGTGAGGGGTTAATGAGCTAGTTAGTAACCCTCTAAAGTGTTTTGGACAGGTTTGGGAATCCCGGAGACGACGGTTGACCCGGAAAGGTATTCGGCGCTCATATCGAGGCAGTAACGCGGACGGTCTGTGAGTGGACTTTATTTCTGAAATCGATGCATGCATAAATGTTTTATATATGTTTTAATATGTGTTTTGGGATGCCTTGAGTGCATTTTGGTGTGTGTTTATGTATGGGCACGTACTTCGAGGTTTTCAGGTTTTATACGTGCTTATACTCGCTTACGCTTTCGGTTTTCATGAAATGGTTTTGAAAAGTAAAACGACCCCTTTGGTCTTGTTTATTCGGGCATGAGACCCATTTGGATTTGGTTTAACTTGGGAATGAGACCCTATTGACGACCCGTAGGTCGTAGTCGTGGTCGCGACGGGTGCTGTGTGCACGGCGACGGACGATGTGACACTCGTCTCCGGATTGGGATGCGTTTCTTCCAGAGAGGTCACGATGCGCGTCCCGTTGTCGAGCAGCCACTGGAGGCTCGACTTCAGAGTGCTTACGATTTAGAGGATCGATCGGCGACGTGTGCACCATGGTCCCGAGATGGTCGCGACAGTGATGTGTTCACGGCGACATACCAGGATTGAGAGCGGTCCTGGATTGATGGTTGCACACATCGCTACGATCGGGATCGTGACTGACCCTGAGATATCGGGCTCGATGCCCAGTTAATTTGAGTTCGGGCTGGAGGCCCAATTGTGGTGAAATCGGGCGAGAGGCCCTGTTGAGTCGTATGTTCGGGCTAGAGGCCAAGTTGCTTTATGTTATCGGTCGTGAGTCCCGTTTTTATGGTTTTAGTATACTGGTATGTATATGCCCTCCTTATGAGCGTATTAATTGGTCTCCTCCAGCATCGACCTGGAGAGTCACGATCCACAGGCCAGAATGGGTATACCCATAGGGATCCCGTTCTAGGAGTGGAGGTTACTTATTATGTTGTGGTCCCGGACCAGATTCTGGAGGGATATGTGGACTAGATCCAGAGAGAGAGCTCGGACTAGATCCAGAGATTGAGCCTCCCAGATGGAGATTCCTAGGAGAAGACTCGGAGTGAGACCCCGAGTAGTGTGCACACTAGTATAGATATGATATCGTGACTATATCGGGGATGTGTTCCCTAGGGGTTGTGTGCCCCGAGATGGCATCTTCTCCAGAAGTGCCTAGGATGGGTTATATATGTATATATGTATATGTGGATGAGTTTTCACTGAGATGGCGTTGGGCTGAGACCCTCGCGTATTGGTTTTGGGCTGAGACCCTTATGAGGTGCTTTTGGGACGAGTTGCCATGTGTTTTAGTTTGGGAAACGGTCCCATGATTTGAATGACGGATTTCGGGCTAAGGCCCAATGGTGATGGTTCATGACGGTTTATGGGAACTGGGCATGAACCCTAGAAATGGTTTTCAAATGCATGCATATGTTTTTAATGAAGGGCATAAAGGTCTTTTATGAAATGTTTTAATCAAATATTTGTTTAGTCCACTCACAGCTTTTATGTTTTGCATGCCCTTCAGGTTGATCGCGGATGCCGCTGTAGCAGAGACGAGACATCGCATTCCTCCTTCGGATCCTGGCATACTCTGATAGCCCCGGTTGGGCAAAAGACGAAAATATCCCTGGTCTGACACTTTGTGTCAGACGGGAGCAGGCACGTCCC
Source organism: Prinsepia uniflora (assembly GCA_032719365.1). Lineage (NCBI taxonomy): Eukaryota > Viridiplantae > Streptophyta > Magnoliopsida > Rosales > Rosaceae > Prinsepia > Prinsepia uniflora. Next base: position 30,196,549 of record CM064867.1, on the reverse strand, counting down.
ACGCTAATCCCGAGGGATTTAGGACGGGTCCTGTTAGTTGGTATCAGAGCGAGGCAGGCTCTCTTGATACTCATGGTACTCTGATACCATCTGGTATCAGAGCAGAGTTAGTGCGCAGATCGAGGATGTGATGTCTCTCCAATCGTAACAGCCCATCATCAACCTGATAGTTAGGGTTGTACGATGTTTCAATCGAATCGTTAGTAGTTAGTGTACGCTTTGTGACGCGTTGTGATCGTGCGAGGATCAGTTGACACAATAGGACGACCAGAGTGTCGGGATCGCCGAGGCGTTGTGATGAACGTGGAACCGAGTGTAGTGAAATCCGTGGAAGTCGGACGTTGGGATCATCGACGATGGAACCCCAAGAATCGAGATCGTGCTGCTCAGAGTAGTTAGACGCGCGAGGACCTTAGTTGAGACGGGTTGGAGTAGGATGTTGATCCTATTTGGCAAGAGATGCAGGAATAGTTGTGGTGTGACGTGATAGGATACGGTTGCGATGGCTAGCCGTTGGGCAGTGTTAGGCACGGAGTATGGCCAAGTTCTTCCTTAGGCTATGGTTACTGGTTGTTGGGATACCAGTATTGGAGTAATATGATTCTTCAGAGTCGAGGCGAGGGATCACTCGAGATGGACGTGCTGCAGGCGAGCAGCCGGGGTAGAGTGGCTCTTGGTTGGACGAGTGACCAGATCGACGGATGTTGTTTCGCATTCCGTGTGGAGGTGTTACGATGATGTTAACGAAACAAGACGATGAGCTACGAACTGAGGATAGCTCGGTCGTGATGTGCTCATGGTAAGGTTCTACCATTACGCGACGAGAAGGATTCGTCGGATGATATAGATTTGTCTTGGCAATTGGTAATGGTTGGTTGGCTACGGTTGACCATACCTCCGGAGTGTCGTGTACGTTGGGTGAGGAAAAATCTGATAGCGAGAAAATAGAATGGGTCACTACAATAGTTATCCACAGTTGTCATTGGTCGGAAGGATTGGACAACGCAAGGGCATCCTATATGACTCGTCCGTGGGATTGTACATCTTTTTAGGATGAATGGACATCCTTTAGGATGTGCATATACAGTCATAAACAGATAGGCAAATTGGATAGTTTACGGACATGCGGATGATGTCCGAGTTAGTTGTTGTGATCGAGTTAGTAGTCGTGCGAGTTCATTGGGCACTGAGCGGGACAGAGAGGTTTCCGAGTGGCTCGGTGCGAGAGTCATGCTTTACCTGGAGAGGTGACAGGTACTAGTGATCATTGTGAACGGACGGTACGAGTGTTAGGTGCTAGTTTTGGATCCCATAAGGATTGGGACGTACGACTTAGGTTACCGATGTGAACGGCAAAGGGAGAAGCCGGAAGGGTTTAGTCCTGAAGGAAAGGATTCACCATTACAGTAATTATCAGGGTGTACTCTTAGTCGGGAAGAAGGACTTCTAGCTCAGGAAACAGAACTGTTGGAAAAGTTAGGTATGCTTCCAACATGGTTGCAACTACTCTCGACTTAGAGACCGGTGAAGGAGACCTTACATTTTCTGCTCTTTAGCAGATCGTGTTGGTTGCTGGAGGATGGCTTGGATGAACCAAGACGGTTGTTGGTTCTTGGGTTTATTGGATTTTTCGTTTTCCAGTGATAAATTGGATGAAAGGTTGAATCTTTAGGTCATTTATGAGCCAAACATCCAGGTTGTGGGCCAAATTTGTTGGAGTTGAGGAGAAGGGAGTATTTGGTGTTGCATGACGTTGATGTATGCGACATGTATTCTCCTCCATATCTGACTTGGATGACTTTAATGTCATCATCTTCAACTTTCCTCAGGTGGATTGTTGAGGAAGGAGACGACAGTGATGTCAATTGGATTGACTTGGAGATCAGATGATTTGTGGTGTCACGTCTAGTGATGTGACAGGTGAGTACCCAAGATGAGGTAGATTGAGTAACGTGAGGATGATCAAGATGACGGAAGTGATTGTGACGACCTTGAGGTTTTCAGACCTAGGTCAGGTCGTCATTGGAATGAAGTGCCTTGCTGATTATGCTAAGCTAGGAGCAGAAGAGAACTTTTGGGGATTCCTTAGCATAGTTGGTGAGATGACAAGACAGAGATTGGATATGGGAATAAGTTGAGATGAGGAAGATACGTAGGTATCAATCAGGAAGAGATGAATAGCCGATGCCTCGAAACAGAATTGAGAGTAGAGATTGTGTTGGATTGAGCCTGGCTCGTGACGCACGATTTAACATCAGACCAATGAGTACTATGATCGGATGTGTTCAGATACATTGGTATAGTGACTAGACATCCATTACGGTGTGCTTGAGCAGAGTTGACAGAGAGGGTTCGGATAGTCGATGAGCCGAGAGCTCAGAGTAGTGAGGGCCAGTGGAACCCTAGTGTCCATGTTTTCCGCTGAGACAAGTATTCAATTGGATTCCATGTACACCCAGATGGGTGAGGCGTCGATTGGTTGCCGATAGGTTTAGTAGTACGATGATTGGGACTCAAGGTGAGTCTAGATGGCAGCGGAGACCGTTGAGTGATGTGAGATACGATACGGTACGTGGACTCGAGAGCGAGTCTAGATCAGAGTATGCAGCGGGAGCACAGTGGAGCTCAGCGTACTCATGGACTCAGTGGCAGTGACAGAAGTCGAGTATCGCTCCGTGGGAGCAGTGAGGATAGTTGTCGGATCGGGTGCTGACCAGGACATCAGTTCCGATTGTAAGATGAGAAGAACCATCAGGCTGAAAAGTCGACGTGATGGCTCTTGAGAGCCAACAATCGGTATGCAGCTATTGAGAGTTGAGATGGAACTTGGGAGCTTCCGTTACCGGGCGTACTGACGAGTATGGCGTAGTGATAGACGTGTGCTTGTACACGAGAGTAGTCGTGTGCGGGGACACGATTGAACTTCCACGGATTGGTCATGGAAATTGGTTCCATTTAAATTTCGAGGACGAAATTCTTTAAGGGGGGAAGTTTGTAACGACCCGTCCCAAATTAATGGGATTAATGATGGATTAGCAAGGCTAATCGGGGATTAGACGAGGATTAACGGAAGTTCAAGGTAAAATGACGATTTTGCCCTTGGAATGGGCAAAATGTTGACTTTTTGTTCGGACGGTCAAATGGACTTTGGCCGATGATCATGACATAGTTTGGGACGTCACGAGTCCATACACAGGTGGCACGTTCGATTCCGACATCCGTGGAAGAAGTTATGACGATCGGAAGATCAGGGCGTTTTGGTAATTTTGGCAAAAAGGGGCCAACGGTTGACTTTTGACACGGAAGATCAGATGACCGAGGGTCGAGTACCGTAACGTAGATCACGACGGTACGAATCCATAGACAGGCGGCATGTCGAATTCGGACGTTTGACGACGAAGTTACGATTCACGGAAATTCGAAACTACTATTGCACGTTTTTCGAGACGAGAACTTATTTGGCATTTAGTGGGCCCCAGCTTTTTCTCAGAACCAATGGATGAATGAAGCGTGTCATTCATCCATTCCTCATCATTTTCCTTCATGCACTAAACCTTCCCTGTTCATCCATTTTCTCCCATTTTTCCCAAACCAACCCGATCACCAATTTTCATCCAAACCCAAATCCTTGACCTGTGAGAGTAACTGAGAGGACAGAGAGATGAAGAGGACCGACTGGAAGTGGTGGCCGGCCCAGGAAGCACCGCCGTGGATGGCGGAGGAGGAGCCGATCGAGGTAATCGGTTTTACCCGATTATGTTCATTTTCCATTTTAATTGTTATGGGCCGATTTGGATGGTTTCACTGAAGTAAATAGGTTGCTAGGAGTGTGTTAGGAAGGTTTTGAGAGGTTTTGGACGTCGGGGAAGCCCTGGGGAGGAGACTGGATTTTCGAACCGTGAGAACCAAATTGGACCGGTCGGATTTTGGATGTTTTAGGTGTTCTAGGTTATTGGTTTATGTTCCTAGGACAAAAATAGGAAGGATATCATCGATTAGGATTGAAAACGGCGAAAAACTGGGCAGGAATGAGCTTGAACCGGTCACACCGGTCCAAGTTGCAGGCGAACCAGACCGGACCGGTTCAGACCGGTCAACGCGAGGTTAGGGGTGACACTGTAGCAGGCGCGTGGCCTCCACGCGCAGCCACTTCAGGCGGCGCGTGGCGGCGCATGGAGGAGAATTTGAGGAAGGTTCCAACATGTTAAATCATCTATTCGATGTAACGAACATTTTGGGACTGGTTTCGAGTCGATCGAACATCGTCTCGATATAGTTCGGGCTGTCCGAAGGTTTCGGTGCACGTTAAAAAATAGTTCAAAATCCCGAAAAATTAGGGGGCTTTAGTGAGGGGTTAATGAACTAGTTAGTAACCCTCTAAAGTGTTTTGGACAGGTTTGGGAATCCCGTAGAGGACGGTTGACCCGGAAAGGCGTTCGACGCTCGTATCGAGGCAGCAACGCGGACGGTCTGTGAGTGGACTTTATTTCTGAAATCGATGCATGCATAAATGTTTTATATATGTTTTAATATGTGTTTTGGGATGCTTTGAGTGCATTTTGGTGTGTGTTTATGTATGGGCACGTACTTCGAGGTTTTCAGGTTTTATACGTGCTTATACTCGCTTACGCTTTCAGTTTTCATGAAATGGTTTTGAAAAGTAAAACGACCACTTTGGTCTTGATTGTTCGGGCATGAGACCCATTTGGATTTGGTTTAACTCAGGCATGAGACCCTATTGACGACCCGTAGGTCGGAGTCGTGGTCGCGACGGGTGCTGTGTGCACGGCGACGGACGATGTGACGCTCGTCTCCAGATTGGGATGCGTTCCTTCCGGAGAGGTCACGATGCACGTCCCGTTGTCGAGCAGCCACTGGAGGCTCGACTTCGGAGTGATGACGATTTAGAGGATCGATCGGCGACGTGTGCACCATGGTCCCGAGATGGTCGCGGCAGTGATGTGTTCACGGCGACATACCAGGATTGAGAGCGGTCCTGGATTGATGGTTGCATGCATTGCTACAATCGGGATCGTGACTGACCCTGAGATATCGGGCTTGATGCCCAGTTGATTTGAGTTTGGGTTGGAGGCCCAATTATGGTGAAATCGGGCGAGAGGCCCTGTTGAGTCGTATGTTCGGGCTAGAGGCCAAGTTGCTTTATGTTATCGGGCGTGAGTCCCGTTTTTATGGTTTTAGTATACTGGTATGTATATGCCCTCCTTATGAGCGTATTGATTGGTCTCCTCCAGCGTCGACCTGGAGAGTCACGATCCACATACCAGAATGGGTATCCCCATAGGGATCCCGTTCCAGGAGTGGAGGTTACTTATTATGTTGTGGTCCCAGACCAGATTCCGGAGGGATATGTGGACTAGATCCAGAGAGAGAGCTCGGACTAGATCCAGAGATTGAGCCTCCCAGATGGAGATTCCTGGGAGAAGACTCAGAGTGAGACCCTGAGTAGTGTGCACACTAGTATAGATATGATATCGTGACTATATCGGGGATGTGTTCCCTAGGGGCTGTGTGCCCCGAGATGGCATATTTTTCGGAAGTGCCTAGGATGGGTTATATATGTATATATGTATATGTGGATGAGTTTTCACTGAGATAGCGTTGGGCTGAGACCCCCGTGTATTGGTTTTGGGCTGAGACCCTTATGAGGTGCTTTTGGGACGAGTTCCCATGTGTTTTAGCTTGGGCAACGGTCCCATGATTTGATTGACGGATTTTGGGCTAAGGCCCAATGGTGATGGTTCATGACGGTTTATGGGAACTAGGCATGAACCCTAGAAATGATTTTCAAATGCATGCATATGTTTTTAATGAAGGGCATAAAGGTCTTTTATGAAATGTTTGAATCAAATATTTGTTTTGTCCACTCACAGCTTTTATGTTTTGCATGCCCTTCAGGTTGATCGCGGATGCGGCTGTAGCAGAGACGAGACATTGCATTCCTCCTTCGGATCCTGGCGTACTCTGGTAGCCCCGGTTGGGCAAAAGACGAAAATATCCCTGGTCTGACACTTAGTGTCAGACGGGAGCATGCACGTCCCACGCTAATCCCGAGGGATTTGGGACGGTTCCTGTCAGATGATTTCATTGAAATCTGGGCCAATGGGCCTTTATATATTTATGGGTTTTTGGGTTGGACCCATGTTTGTAGATATATTGCTGTTTTACTAGCAAGCAATGGTTTCTTCGATTATGCATGCATGTTGTAAAAAACGGAGGGTTTAATTTTTGATTTTGGAAAATGGTTTTCCAACACTTTGCCTTTGTCCACTTACACATTTTATTGGTTTTAGCGCCCTCCATGTTGATTGTGGATGCGGGCTGTGTGAAGGCTGAGACATCACGTGGATTTGCGTACTCTGAATATTCATAGTTGGATGCAATGTTATCCCTTGTCTGACACATGGTAAGTATGTTAGTTAATTCCGAGGGTAAATTGGTAATTTTACAAGGTCTTGTCAGACGGGAGTAGGACCTCTCACGTTAATTAAGGGGGTTATTGGAAGGGTACTGTCAATTTGTTAAACCACTATGTAATAAATGTGAGAGGCATCAGTATGGAAATTGTTAGTACAAGGGAGGAGTGAAATGCTACAACTGTTAGAATATGGACATATGTCTAAGTACTGTATTGTGAAACCAGCATAGAATATTGCACAGGAGGTAATAGAAGCTACTAATCTTTTCTAGGCTTGCAATGCGGCAGCAGTGAAAGATAACAATAAATGGTACCTTGATAGTGCATGTAGTAATCACTTGATAGAGGAAGAATCCCTATTAGACAATATTGATAGATCCATCATGGCTAAAGTGAACATGGTGATGGAAATCTAGTCCAGGTTTTTTTGGAAAATGAACACTGGTGATTTGGACTAAGCAAGGAGAAAGACATATTAAGGAGGCCATGCTTTTACTAGATTTGGATCAAAATATTGGAAGTGTGGGGCAGATGATTGTGCATGGATATTTCTTAGTATTTAGGGATCACATAGTGGATATTTTTTAGAATGAGGAACTGACTCAATAGGTAGCCAGGATTTCTATGAGAAGGAATAGTTTTTTTCCGTTGTCACTTGAATCTGTAATTCCAGTAGGCATGAGAACAAGTATTGGTGAGTACTCAGGGTTATGACATAGGGGATATGGCCATTTAAACTTCAAAAGTTTGAAGTTACTTCAGCAGAAGTAAATGGTAGTGGGACTGCCTAAACTACAAGGAGAAGGTGATGCGTGTGAAGGTTGTGTAGCAGGAAAGTTTCATGTGGAACAATTTGACAAAGAGCTAGCTTAGAGGGCATCTTTACCACTTGAACTAATACACACATATGTGTATCGTCCTATGCAAGAAACTACTAATTGAGGTAACATGTATTTCCTCACCTTCGTAGATGGCTATACCAGAATGTGTTGGCTGTATTTCTTGTCACACAAGTCTGCGGTGTTGAATGTATTCAAGAAATTCAAGAAGATGATTGAGTTACAGAGTGGGTATAAAATTAAGAAGTTCAAGAGTGATAGAGGAGAAGAGTATCTCTTAAAGGAGTTTGAGGATTTCTATGATGAGACAAAGATAGAGAGACAACTCGTTGTTTCCTACTCACCACAATAGAACGGTGTGGCAGAAAGAAAGAAGAGGACACTAGTGGAAATGGCAAGGGCAATGATGCATGAGAAAGCTATATCAAAGAAGTTATGGGGTTAAGCTGTGAGCACAACATTCTACCTATATAACAGGTGTCCTACAAAGTATGTTAATGGTAAGACACCATTTGAGAAATTTGCTGGAAGAAGGCCATGTGTTAAGCATCTTTAAGTGTTTGGGTGCATCTGTTACTCACACATCCATGATTAGCTAAGACAGAAGTTGGATGAAAAGGGAACAAAATGTGTTTTCATGGGCTATGGGAGCTGTGAAAAGGGATACGGGCTCTACAACTTGCAAATGGGAAAGATTGTGATATCCAGGAGTGTAGAGTTTGAAGAGAATGAAAAATGGAATTAGAATGAGCCTAAGACAAGTGATGGAGGATCTGTGGTGTTTAATTTTGGTTTTGATATAAGAAGTGATCAAGTACAATCTCAAGTTCAAAATGGTGCACTTGATTAACCTACTGATGAAGTGCTACTTGCTCAGGATCAATCTGATTGATCCTAATTCTCCTGATATGCATCATCCTAAGTTCCGATGTAACGGCCCGTTCTGGAAACCGGAATTAGATTTGTGGTTAATGATGGATTAGTGGAAGTAATCGGTGATTAGTTGGGCTATTTCGGATGGACGGTACTAAATGACGGTTTTGCCCCTAGGTAGGGCAAATCGTTGACTTTCTATTCGGGTGGTCATATAGACGTTGGTCAAGGACTGTGACGTATTTTGTGATGTCATGAGTCCGTAGACATGTGGCACGTCCGATTCCGGCGATCGAAGAAGAAGTTATGATGTTCGGATGTTCAGAGGTATTTTGGTAATTTGGTTGACTTTCTTGGCGACATGTCTTTTGCACATATTTCGAGGACCGTTAGGTAGGTCTCGATTCCCTGAGTACAAAGATAAGCGGCACACGTAAATCGGAATCCGAATGAAAAAGTTATGGATTAAGGAATGTTAGGGGCAATTTGGTAAATTGTGCAAGCAAGGGCAAAACTGTCTTTTTGCTAGAATTTGCTGAATCAATTACATTGGTGACTTATTTCGTTCATTAAGTGACACATGTCACCAGGCAAAGAATAATTAGTGGCAGCAAACAGATGTGTGAGGTGTGAATGGTGGGTGTGGATGAATTAGAGGATTTGTGTAGTTCAGATAAAAACAAACCAAAACAGAGGATATGTATGATCGATCCAAGGCAACCCTTAACCCCTAAGCTGAAATCGTGAGGCTCTACTAGAATTGTGAGTGAAATTGAAAGGAAATAGAGAAGAAAAAGGGAAGGAAAACCAAGAAAAACCCGAAACCCACCCGAAACCTTGAATTGATGACTTGGGATTGAATTTTGAATTAGACAATTAATTGATGGAAACAGAGATGAGGATGAGATTATAGAGGCTTAAACGAGTCGAGTGGGATTGAATGACACGACCCACCCTCAAAACCCCAGGATTAAGGGCTAAGTCATGCTCCCGTCTAACTTACGCGTGACACGAAGGCTAAACCGACGCCCAACCTACGTGTGACACCTAAGTTGGACAAGGGATTTCTAAACGAACCGTTTAAAAAGTTTTGGACTTCCCAGAATACACATACTCTACTGTGGATCGCGGATGTGATGTCTCAATCTCTCATACCCTCCATTTTAAAAACCAATGCATGCATATACAATTCATTCCATAAAACCATTCCATATATGAGATAAGAAACCCATTATTGAAAACCAGAATCATTTCCTTTCCTTAAATCCACAATTCAAATTCAGGGCCTCAGCCCAAAATCATAAATCCTTATCCAGTGCGAGAACTCAGCCCAAAACTCGTCAAAACCAAATCATCCGAGCCATTGCCCAAAACATCGGAAAACCAGTGAAAAACATCAATTATGCGAGTTGCTGGATCTCAAGTGCACCAGAGTCTTTAAAATCAAAACCATGTGCATAATCAGGCCTTCCCGGGATATCAACGAGTCTTTAAACTCAAAACACAATCAACAGGCCTCGGGGGGTATCACAACCGAGTCTTTAAACTCAAAATATATACCTAGTCTTTAAACTCAAAACATATCAATACAAGGCCCTCCCCACGTCAATCAACCGAGTCTTTAAACTCAAAACCAGATCCAGCGGTTTTTCTTTTCTTTTTTCGGGTCTTTAAATCCAAAACCATTTTTCAAGCAAGCGGAAACCATAGAGAATCCATATCTGAATCCGCAATAATGATTCCGTAAGCCGGCATCCAGAACCATCATCCCGAACCCAAATCCAGAGTTTCCTTTCCAGTTTCAAAACCGAATCCAAAAAATCTTTTCCGAAATTCGATTCCAAAACCGAAATCTTATTTATCGAAATCACATCAACAGGGATCCAAACCCGAAATCACTTTTCCGAAATCCATTTTAAACCATTGAAATCAAATCATATTTCAAATCCCAAAGTGAAATCATCAAAGCCATGGTCAATTCTCAACATAAATCAGAAACTCGTAAAACGTGCAAATACGTCATTTTCTCGAAATACGTGCAATATCGTAAATCATCAAGATCATAGAATCACGTATAGAAAACATATAAAATATTTATGCATGCACCATAAGTTTGAAAGCAAAGTCCACTCACAAACTAGTTACGCCGCCGCCTCGATACACGCGCACTTATGCCGTTCCCGGCTAATCCGCTATCATCGGCTTTCCCGAACCTGTCTAAATCGCATAATTAGGTCACTAACTACTTCATAAAGCTTATACTAAAGCCCCGTAATTTTCCCAAATTTTTACTATTTTAATCGAGCCTTAAAATCTTCGGATATCCTGAAACATATCGAGACGATGTCCGATCGACTTGAAACTAGTGCCAAAGTGTTCGTTACATCGAATACTTTAAAAGTCATGTTGAACACTTCTCCATCAGACATGTCACACGCCCACACGCGCCTTAGTCACTGTTCATCTCCTACCTTTGTCGGACCGGGTTTGAACCGGTTCGGTCCAGTCGAACTGGCGTGGATGGTTCGACCTCATATTCCCTTTATTTTGATCTGTTTTAAATTCTAATTAGTCCTACAGGTTTGCCTCATCGCCCATAATCGTTTAGACCCTTAAAAACAAGAGTTTTAAGCCTGGAACTCACCTCCCAAAACGAACCAGAACTGGACACTGTTCGACGTTCAGTCATCGTATTTCCAGCCACCTCCTCTGTCCCTGTTGATTTCAAACCGTCACTAGAACCTCCAGAAACACTTCCTAATTTCTGAATTTGAATATCGGGCAACAAAACAGTAATCACCATTTTCGACTCCTTAACTTACCAGTCAATGGTTCCTCTACTACCGTCCACGGCGAGCCACCGTTCCCAGTCCATCCAACTCCTAGACACCTCAGAATCAACATCTAATTAATCAGTTAGGCTCATTAACCCTTCAAGTCGATTCCATTATTTCAAACTCAAACAAGGGACTGACAGGTTTTCACGGGTTTCCTACCTTCCCCTGCCGTCGTGGGCCGCCGTGCCACCCCAATCAACTTTGTCCCACCACTCTTATCAACTTTGATGAACAAACTATAAGCAGAGGGTCATTCTCTTATGGGGTTAGGGTTAACTGTTTGTTTTTGGTCCATGTTTTCCTGTGTTTTCCCGTTCAAGCATCGTGCACAATCTCATCCCAATTTTTAAAATAACTGAGGCGGCTCAGACATGTTCCACAAGCCTTTAGAGCGGGGACAAGTGCCTCAAATTTGATGGGAAACCATCCCAAGGTAGCCAAGTGTCACTGGCACAAATCCCTATGCAAACAAATGACCAGAATGCCCATAAAGGACAAATTACCATTTTGCCCCTCATGTTCTTAGGCTCGTAACTCTGTCGTCCGACCTCCAATTGATGAATGCCGCCTGTCATTATACTCAGGGCATCGAGACCTACCTAACAGTCCTCGAATTACGTGAAAAATCCATGTTGTTTGAAAAGTCAACAAATTGCCCATTTTTACCTAAATTACAAAATTACCCTTGAACTTCCGAACATCAAAACTTCCTCCTCGGATGTCGGAATCGGCCGTGCCACCTGTTTATTAACTCGTGACGTCCCGAACTACGCCATGGTCATCGGTCAAAGTCCATTTGACCTCCCGAACGAAAAGTCAACATTTTTGCCCATTCCAAGGACAAAATCATCATTCCATACCGTCCGTTTGAAATTATCCAACTAATCACCGATTATCTTCCGTAATCCGTCATTAACCACTAATCTAATCCCAGTTTTCGGAACGGGTCGTTACAATCTCCCCCCCCATAAAGAATTTCGTCCCCGAAATTCCGAATCTCATACGTCCGCAACTTACTGGGGGGGAAATTCAACTGATCTCACACCTGGGTCTCCTTCCCGGTGTCCATCACCTGTCACTCCAGCTTAGCCTGACAGTTTCTAGACAGTCACCACATCTCTGCTAAGCAAGCCAACTCAACCAATTTCCAATCCATCTTGTAATCCATTGATTTCCTCCGAGGTCAACACTGTTCAACTCGTAACCGCGGTACCTCGATCAGTGCGCCAATCGACTCTCACGGCTCAACTAACAGTCGGTCATGACGCACGCCTTCCAGTCATATCAACCTCGACTCAGTCTCGAGTCGTGCATACCTCGTACCTCGTCCCAGTACAACATGAAAATTATTAAGACGACATCTACTGACCTCGGTAGTACGATCTACTAACTTCCATGGAAATTTCCGTCTCTAGCCCTCACTGGGGCGTCAATAGCACGCCAGGATCGTAGGAGGAGGAGTGTGATGTCTCGTCTCTACTACAGTCCGCATCCGCGATCAACTAGAAGGGTACTAAAACATCAAAAGTCGTGAGTGGACAAAATAATATTTTAATAAAAACATTTTCACTTTAAGACATTTATGCCCTTCACTAAAAGCATATGCATGCATTCAAAAACCGTTTATCAAAACATTCATAAAACTATTTTATTTATCAAACATATTCTCAAAATCATTCAAGGGTTTATGCCTAGTTCCTATAAACCGTCATGACCCACCAAAAACCTTTCAAGGGTTCATGCTGGTTCCTATAAATCGTCATGAACCGTAAATCCATTTATGGGTCCCAGACCCGAAATCACAAACATAATAACCAGAAATCAATACATGGGAAGTTAGCCCAAATCAAACACCAGTGGGACTCAGTCCAAAAACATTCTCAGTGAAGCACTAAAACATCGAATACGAGGTTTCTACCCCAAATCACTTTCTAAATCATAAAACACGGGGTCTCCGCCAACAAATCACTTTCTGTAAAACCTCATACGTATCGACATACGTATAACCCATCCGCGGAACTTCCGAGAAGATGCCAACGCTGGGCACACAGCCCCTAGGGAACACATCCCCGATATATGTCACGATAAATCTTTATACTAGTGTGCACAATACTCGGGGTCTCACTCTGAGTCTTCTCCCAGGAATTCTCCATCAGGGATGCTCTATCTACAGACCTAGTCCGATCATCTCTCCGTAATCTGGTCCGGGACCACATCATAAATCATAACCCTCACTCCTGGAATGGGATCCCTATGGGGATACCCATTCTGGTCTATGGATCGTGACTCTCCAGGTCGACGTCTGGAGGAGACCATATAATCATATGGAGGGTTCATACATTTCCAAAACACTTTCTTTCTCAAAATACATTTCTCAACTGGGTCTCGTACCCGATTCATCTCAACAGGATTCCACAAATCCGATTCAAATCAGTTTCACAGGCCTCGGCCTAAATCCTCAATTCAACAGGGTCTCATGCCCGAATTCACATTTCATAAATCGAACTCGGACTCTAGCCCGATGTTACTAGTAACTGGGTCTCAAGCCCGATTTCATAACTAATTGGGCCCTAAGCTCGAAACCACAAACCAACAGGAATTCAAGTCCGATTTCATAACTAACAGGGCCTTAAGTCCGGATCATAAACCAACGGGACCCTCGGTCCGACCGTATATCTCAAATGGACCCTTGGTCCGATTCCTCATCAAATAAAATGGACTCCAAGTCTGAGAGTTGTAAATCAAATGGGCCTCATGCCCGAGTTCATATTTCCAAATCCAAAATCCATTTATAAAACCCTCGTTAAAAACGCAGTACGCTAAGGTACGACATAAAGCCGAAAACCTCGAAAAATGTACAAATATGTCGATCCTAAGCTACCACAATCAAATGCACTTAAGGCATCACAAAAAATATTCTAAAACAATTATAAAACAATTATGCATGCATCGAATTCATAAAACAAGTCCACTCACAGACCGTCCGAAGCCGCGCCTCGATACGCGTGCCATAAGCGTCTCGCTGGCCAAACGTCACCTCCGGGATTCCCGAACCTGTCCAAATTAATTTAGAGGGTTACTAAATACTTATATAACCCATTACTAAAGCCCCGTAATTTTCCGAAATTTCTAACTATTTTTAAATACGAACCTAAACCTTCGGACTGGCCGAACTATATCGAAACGATGTTCGATTGACACGAAACCAGTCCCAAAATGTTTGGTACATCGAATAGAAGATTTCGTGTGTTGAACACATCCCCAGAAACCCCCACCACGCACTGGCATGGGCCGCCCAAAGGGCCCTGCGCGTGGGCTCAGGCGCCACTGTTCAATCATCACTATCCTTCGGCTGAACCGGGTCTGGCCGATTCAATGGTTTTCCTGGACCGGCGTGACCTGTCCAGCCTGGTTTCTCACCCAATTTCGGTCCGTTTGCTTCCAATCCAATCCCAATATTCCTATTTTGATGTTTTCTATCATTCCCAATTAACAAACCTAAAAGAAAACAACTAAAACCCACGGTTTGATTTTTGGTCCTCATGGTTCAGTTTACCCGATTGCACCCAGGGCTGCTCGGCCCAAAACCACCATCCATAACCTCCTTATTACCTTCCAAACAACCAAATAGACATCTCCTAATCACCCAAAATCAACCATAATGTGTAAATCAAATTTAAAATGGGAAAATGGCCAAACGTCTGTGAACCGTAACTTCTCCATCGAACGTCCGAATTCGACGTGCCGGCTGTCTACAGAACAGTCCTTGGCCCTTGGCCATCGGAACTCCCGGGTCAAAAGTCAACTATTGGCTCTTTTTCAACTAAATTACCAAAATCCCCCGAACTTCCGAAGATCGTAACTTCTTCCTCGAACGTCGGAATTGAGCGTGCCACTTGTCTATGAACTCGTGACGTCCCGAAATACGTAACAGTCATCAGTAAAAGTCCATTTGACCGTCTGAACAAAAAGTCAACGATTCGCCCATTCTAGGGGCAAAATTTTCATTTCGCCCGAACGTCCGCTAATCCTCGATTAGTCTCGCTAATCCGGCATTAATCCTTAATTAATCCCGTTAATTCAGGAAGGGACGCCACAATCTTGCCCCCTTAAAGAATTTTTTCCTCGAAATTCAAATCGACCCGATTCCATAGCCAAATAGTGGAATCCAACCTTGTCCCTCGACTCGGATCGTTGCACCCACACACAAGGGTACCCGTGTAACAGTACACGTTCGACACACACGCCGTACTCATTGGTACGCAATTCCACCAGAGCCTTCAAAGCTCCAATTCATTTCCGAAACTACACGTCAGCTCGTACATCTCACTTGAGACAGAATGTCGACCCTCGTCGATCTCGCCTGTCACTCACTTTGACAGGTCAACAATTCCACACTGCCATTCAACGACCCTTCAATCTAATACTCTACCACGTTCCATCCTACAGTCGTCAGTCTGACTTACGTACTCCCACTAAGGGCTAACACATTCAAGCTGGCATCCTACTCAGCATCCGATCAGACAACAGTCTATAAATCTTGCCATCACAATGGCACGAATCCCATCTCACAAGTCATCCTCAGACCTATGTTTATACTGACTCTAAGTACTCGTACAAATCGACTGTCTCCAATTCCTATACTCAAAACTGGCTCTAAGGAGAGTCCCAACAATCATACCTATCTGAACTCGTCAGATACCGATCAATCCGTAACTATCACAGGTCACAGAGGTAACGTGGCAAGTGTTCCAACACCTAACGTCAGAGTCTCATTCCGCGATCGCACTCGGTCGTAACTGAGTCGAATCCAGAATCTATCCTCGTACTGTGCGTTACTCACGCACCTCGTATCATCGACACAACTGACGAATACCATTGTCATGGTAATATGATCCTATCCACCTCAATAAGACTCGACTACGTCCATCGATAGCAGTGTCTGCCACAACCTCGTGCAGACCAATCTCAGAAACACTTTGTTACCACCGATCGGTCAACTCACCATAGGTACCAACCTCTCAAAGCACAACATCCACTGATCGGTCCACCTCTGGATCCAATCACAAGTACCACACTCCTGGTAACTTGTCCAATCAATCACCTACTAGGGTTATCACAAACCCCGCTGCCCGTTGCAGCCCAACCATCCTGACCGATCCCTCGCTCTCGACTCCGAAAAGTCGTCACACTCTAATACTGCTGCCAAACCAGCCAATAACTACACTCTGAGGATCTCGTCCTCTCGTAACTCTACGGCTCTCAGCCGCGGGCCTCCACAAGAACTGGTCGTACTCCGGGTCCAATATTGTACAAGTGCTACGTGCGCAATCACATCCTATCGCGTCACCCCACAACTACTCTGGTATCTACTACCAGTCGACATCCCTCTGGGATTCGACATGCCGAAACAGGGTTCATCACGCCGAATAGAATCACTGTAGTCGTACAGGGTCATCGTAAATTAGGCGACCCTGACCTCTGACCACCACTAGTATTAATCCGTACATCCTCTATCCAACACGACCCAACGGTCGAGCGGTCGCGACTCTCAAGTCGTCATACAGTCTCTACTGATCCACCGGATCCTATTTCAAGTAATACTACGGCTCTAAGCCGTTAGATTCCCATAAATACTGATCCTCCTCTAGATCAAACATCGAAACACGTGGCCTCCAATGCCAATCGAACCTCAACTACCGTACCACAAGATAAACACCATCTAACTAAGGTTTGATGCTATCGAATCCTCGTACTAATGCCCTAACTATCAGGTAGAAGACGGGCTGTTACGACTACAGAGACATCATATCCTCGACCTGCGCGTACTCCACGCTCTGATACCACTTGGTATCAGAGTACCATGAGTATCAAATGAGTGAACCTGCTCTGATACCACTTGTCAGGACCTGTCCCAAATCCCCCGCGATTAACGTGGGATGCACCTGATCCCGTCTGACACAAAGTATCAGACCAGGGAAATTTCCGTCCCTAGCCCTCACCGGGGCGTCTAGAGCAAGCTAGGATCGTAGGAGGAGGAGTGTGATGTCTCGTCTCTGCTATAGCCCGCATTTGCGATCAACCTGAAGGGCATTAAAACATCAAAAGTCGTGAGTGGACAAAATAATATTTTAATAAATACATTTTCACTTTAAGACATTTATGCCCTTCACTAAAAGCATATGCATACATTCAAAAACCGTTAATCAAAACATTCCTAAAACTATTTTATTTATCAAACATGTTCTCAAAATCATTCAAGGGTTCATGCCCGGTTCCCATAAACCGTCATGACCCACCAAAAACCTTTCAAGGGTTCATGCCGGTTCCCGTAAACCATCATGAACCGTAAATCCATTTATGGGTCCCCGACCCGAAATCACAAACTTGAAAACTAGAAATCAATACATGGGAACTCAGCCAAATCAAACACCAATGGTGTAACAACTCGTCCCAAATTCCTAAATTAGATTAGCGACTAATTACGATTATTGAGGCTAATCCGTGATTAGTTAGGCGAAATCGGACGAACGATGCGAAATGATCGTGTTGCCCCTAGGCGTGGGTAAAACGTTGACTTTTTGTTCGGGCTGTCAAATGGACTTTGACCAAGGATCGTGACGTATTTCGTGACGTCACGAGTTCATAAACAGGTGGCACATTCAATTCGGACGTTCGAGGAGGAAGTTATGACGTTCGGAAGATAAGGGGCGTAGACAAGTGGCACGTCACTTGTCTCGTAAAACGTGCAAAAGTTCCCTCGAACTTCCGTGAACCGTAACTTCTCCGTCGAACGTCCGAATTCGACGTGCCGTCTGTCTACAGATTCGTATCGTCCTGATCTACGTAACGGTATTTGGCCCTCGGCCATCGAAACTCTTGGGTCAAAAGTCAACTATTTGCTCTTTTTCAACTAAATTACCAAAATGCCCCTGAACTTCCGAAGATCGTAACTTCTTCCTCGAATGTCGGAATCTAGCGTGCCACCTGTCTATGAACTCGTGACGTCTCGAAATATGTTACAATCATCTGCCAAAGTCCATTTGACCGTCCGAACAAAAAGTCAACGATTTGCCCATTCTAGGGGCAAAATCATCATTTTGCCCGAATGTCCGATGATCCTCGATTAGTCTCGCTAATCTGTCATTAATCCTTAATTAATCCCGTTAATTTAGGACGGGTCGTCACAATCTTCCCCCCTTAAATAATTTCATCCTTGAAATTCAAATCGACCCGATTCCACAACCAAACAGTGGAATCCAACCTTGTCCCTCGACTCGGATCGCTGCACCCACACACAAGGTACTCGTGTAATAGTACACGTCCGCACAAATGCCGTACTCGTCGGTACACACTGCCACCGGAGCCTCCAAAGCTCCAATTCATATCTGAAACTACACGTCAGCCCGTACGTCTCACTCGAGACTGAATGTCGACACTCGTCGATCTCGCCTGTCACTCACTTTGACAGGTCAGCAATACCACACTGCCATTCAACGGCCCTTCGATCTAACTCTAACACGTTCCATCCTACAGTCGTCAGTCTGACTTACGTACTCCTACTAAGGGCTAACACATTCAAGCTGGCATCCTACTCAGCATCCGATCAGACAACAGTCTATAGATCCTACCATCACAATGGCACTTATCCCATCTCACAAGTCATCCTGAGACCTATGTCCATACTGTCTCTAAGTAGTCGTACGAATCGACTCTCTCAAATTCCTATACTCAAAACTGGCTCTAAGGAGAGTCCCAACAATCATACCTATCTGAACTCGTCAGATACCGATTAATCCGTAACTATCACAGGTCACAACCATCGTGACCAGTAGACAACTCCCGACTCCACTGTTCTTCGCTGCTCTACTCTGATCTAGACTCGCTCTCGAGTCCTCATATCGTATTTCGCATCACTCAGCGATCTCCGCTGACATCTAGACTCACCTCGAGTCTCAACCTGTCACTATCAGATCTAATCTGATCACCATTCATGTCCATCTAGGACACTATCCAATCTACAACATTCTCGTAATCTCGGGACACTCTCAACCTGACATGTCGATTGACCGTGGTCAATCCCATCATCCAACGTGCACAACATACCGGTGCACCCACATCACGACAACATCGGGGTGTCACCCGACCTACTCAAGGACTGCACTACGGCAACGTCCAAACACATTACTCGATCCACCTAGGATCCACCATCGGCTTCCTCGGTTGACGTAAGGTGACCCACAAGACGACATGGGTTCGCTACCTCAGACATTCACTCGTCACATCCTGTGACGCTAAATACCATCTACTCGTCAAGACAATCAAATTTGACTCACAGCCTAGGTGTTCGGTTTTTACACCCTCTTGAACTCCTAGCTGTAACAACATTCCTCATCGTTCTACCTAGGGACGAATCCAAGATGATGACATCAAAGTTCATCCAATGTCATCCTCCATCACACAACACTATCTGCTACAACATCACACTCAGTGACCTCGGAATACCCATCACCAATACGGAATCAAGTACTCATCTCAACGTCTCAGTCACAACTTCTCTTGATTCCGAAGTTCCAATCACGTTGGAAACCTGCCTCTTTTCCAATTACTGAGTTCACTCACTACACGAGCATTTCATGCATCCTATGGACAATCGATTTCCAAATCCCCAACTCAGGAGGTATGGTCAACTGTAGTCAACCAAAACCATTCTGCAATGGACTCTCAAGTCCTCAACTCAACCGGACACCATCCACGCGTCCATGAATACTGTTTATGTAGGTATACGCATTCCGAGTGGAATTCATGCGACTCAAGGTTAAACCTTGTATACTATTTACG
Organism: Prinsepia uniflora; assembly: GCA_032719365.1. Lineage (NCBI taxonomy): Eukaryota > Viridiplantae > Streptophyta > Magnoliopsida > Rosales > Rosaceae > Prinsepia > Prinsepia uniflora. Next base: position 30,176,723 of record CM064867.1, on the reverse strand, counting down.
GATGTGATGAAACGCCCTCCAACACTGGTATCCCACACCTTTAATCATCCTAATCAAACTCTGACTCACAGAGTTGGTCGGAATCCACTAACATCGGTCGGTAGGCTAAATTGATCACATCGTCTGTCGTAGGAATTCCATCCTTTAATGTTACTACTCTTGGGCACACGTTCGCGCTACAAGTCCCGTATCATCAGGGAACTAGTCACCAAACCAAGTACTTCTGATGCCTCGCGCTGAGCCACTCGGGATCCTCTCTGTCCCGGTCAGTGCCCATCGAACTCACATGCTCGCCACTCTGGGAACATCTACGATTCTCGCTGCATACCGGTTCGTACGTCTCAACTCTATGGGATCAACTCCAGTACTCAAACTCGTGTAATCCATCCAAGGATATCTACGACACCTATCACTTATCCAGGTATATCCTACTCGTCACAGTCACTTTACAGAGGTAACACGGCAAGTGTGCCAACACCTAATTTCAGCTTCTCATTCTGCGATCGTACTCAGTCGTAACCGATTAGAATCCAGAATCTATCCTCCTACTGTGCGTCACTCACGCACCTCGTATCATCGTCACGACTGTCGAATCCCTTCGTCACAATCGTCACGGTAATCTGATCCTATTCACCTCAGTAATACTCAACTACGTCCATCGATAGCAGCGTCTGCCACAACCTCGTGCAGACCAATCTCAGAAACACCCTGCTACCGAGACTCCAAATCCATGCGGTCACTCACCGTAGGTACCAACCTCTCAACACACAACATCCACCGATCGGTCCACCTCTGGATCCGATCATAAGTACCACACTCTTCGTAACTTGCCCAATCAATCACCTACTAGGGTTATCACAAACTCTGCTGCCCGCTGCAGCCCAACCATCCTGGCCGATCCCTCGCTCTCGACTCCGAAGAGTCGTCATACTCTAATACTGGAGCCAAACCATCCAATAACTACACTCTGAGGATCTCGTCCTCTCGTAACTCTACGGCTCTCAGCCGCTGTCCTCCGCAGGAACTGGCCGTACCCCGGGTCCAATATTGGACAAGCGCTACGTGCGAAATCGCATCATATCGCGTCACTCCGAACTACTCCGGCATCTACTGCCAGTCGACTTCCCTCAGGGATTCGACACGCCGAAACATGGTTCATAACGCCGAAACATGGTTCATCACGCCGAATAGAATCAAACGTTCCTATTCCCAACCGGTGTGACTATAGTCGTACAAGGTCATCGTCAATTGGGTGACCCTGACCTCTGACCACCACTAGTATTAATCCGTACATCCTCTATCCAACACGAGCCTACCGCCGAGCGGTCACGACTGTCAAGTCGTCATACGGTCTCTACTGATCCTCCTCGGGATCAAACATCGAAACACATGGCCTCCAATGCCAATCGAACCTCAACTATCGTACCATAAGATAAACACCATCTAACTAAGGTTCGATGCTACAGAATCCTCGTACTAATGCCCTAACTATCAGGTTGAAGATAGGCTGTTACGACTGCAGAGACATCACATCCTCGACCTGCGCGGACTCCACTCTCTGAAAGCACTTGGTATCAGAGTACCATGAGTATCAAATGAGCCAACCTGCTCTGATACCACTTGCCAGGACCGGTCCCAAATCCCTCGGGATTAACGTGAGACGCACCTGATCCTGTCTGACACAAAGTGTCAGACCAGGGAAATTTTCGTCTCTAGCCCTCACCGGGGCGTCCAGAACACGCCAGGATCATAGGAGGAGAAGTGTTATGTCTCGTCTCTACTACAGCCCGCATCCGGGATCAACCTGAAGGGCTTTAAACATCAAAAGTCGTGAGTGGACAAAATAATATTTTAATTAAAACATTTTTACTTTAAGACATTTATTCCCTTCACTAAAAGAATATGCATACATTCAAAAACTGTTTATCAAAACATTCATAAAACTATTTTATTTATCAAATATATTCTTAAAATCATTCAAGGGTTCATGCTCGGTTCCCATAAACCATCATGACCCACCAAAAACCTTTCAAGGGTTCATGTCGGTTCTCATAAACCGTCATGAACCGTAAATCCATTCATGGGTCCCCGACCCGAAATCACAAACTTGAAAACTAGAAATCAATACATGGGAACCCAGCCCAAATCAAACACCAGTGGGACTTAGCCCAAAACCATTCTCAGTGAAGTACTAAAACATCGAATATGGGGTCAATGCCCCGAATCACTTTCTAAATCATAAAACACGGGGTCTCCGGCCCCAAATCATTTTCATTAAAACCTCATACGTATCGACATACGTATAACCCATCCGCGGCACTTCCGAGAAGATGCCAACGCGGGGCACAAAACCCCGTAGGCCTTGAGTTTAAAGACTCGGGAGTTTAAAGACTCGGATATATTGATTTCCCCCGTAGGCCTTGAGTTTAAAGACTCGGGAGTTTAAAGACTCGGATATGATTAAGGCCTGGATTGAGTTTAAAGACTCGGATAGGTCCAGCAGGTTCGATCGGGAAATGAGGATTTGATACGGTTTCTGATACTCATGCTATGGTTTCTTATGCTAATTTATAGTGTTTCTGTTTCTTATGATGTTTTATAATGATTATTTTTTTAACTGTGTTCATAACTGTTGGTTATGCATGTGGTTTCAAAACGGAGGGTTAAACTCGGCTTTTTGATAAATGGTTTTAGAAACCTTTCTGTTCTTATGGTCCACTCACATCTTCTGTCTTAAATTGCCCTCCAGGTTGTGGAGCTAGCGCGGGGTCTTGACGTCGAGGCAGTGACCGAGGCATAGAAGTCACGCGAGGGGTCCCGGAGTAGTTAAAAGTCTTCCGTGTGCATGTATTTATCGACTTCTAGTTCCCTGTATTTTCGTACTATGCTCTGTAAACGTTAACGTCGGAATATTTTGTTTAATTACTCCTGCGTCTGACTGGGTTGCGTGAGTGTTACTTGGGTGTTGTGTCGGGGAGTCGGACGGGAGCGGGATTTACCTCGGGTTTCGGGGTGAAACCGGGGTGGGTCCTGACAATTAACCTCCCATTAAAGCCCCGTAATTTCCCAAATTTTTAACTATTTTTAAACTGGACCCTAAACCTTCGGACACCCCGAAACATATTGAAACGATGTCTGATCGATACAAAACCAGTCCCAAAATGTTCGTTACAACGAATAGATTATTTCACCTGTTGAAAGTTTCCTCAAAAATCCCTTCATGTGCCCCCATGCACGGCCCAAAGCCCCTGCGCATGAAACGCACGCGCCGAGCGCTGTTCATCATCCCCTACCTCGGTAAACCCGGTTCATTGGTTCGGCCCATTCAGTTGAATCGTCGAACCGACCCGGCCGATTTTCCCAATTCCGGCGACGATTTTTGATGGGGTTTCCACCTACACCCTCGTCTCATCCTCCCCTTACCTATCTATGAGTTTAAAATGTAAAAAAGGTCGAGATCTCACCTGTTCGAAGAGGAATAGTAGTCGACCACCTCCAACCGTGATCTGACATCGATTTCGGCCGCCTCAGTGTCCCATTTTTGGTCCTTCAGCCTCCCAATAACCCAAGGGATAATTCCCAATCAACGAAAACCCATGAAACCCCCTAAATCATGAAGGCCAAAATCGAAAACACAAGCTTACCGTTTCGGGTTTCCGGCCACCGTCCACGGCGACCGACGCCGTGACCACCACTTGAGTCGTCTCGATCTCCTCCCCAATATTCCTTCACAATCTAGCAACAATGGGTGGGGTTTGGAGAGGTTATGGCTGGTTGTTGTTCAGGTGTTCGGAAGAAAATGGAGGAGATGGTCGTCGGGAGGGAGAGAGAGAGAAACTGAGTGTGTTTGATTTAATTAATTAATTAATTTAAAACCTTAACCAATCATATCTAGATCTTCAATTTAAGGGCAAGCCACCAATGGGATGAGTGACACTTGTCACTCATCCAAGGGCCCCACACAAATATCTGCCCAATTGGATTAAAATAATATTTAATACGAATCCCAAGACAAAAATCATCGATCCCGGGACCATAACTTCTCCGTTCCACGTCCAATTTCGCATGCCGCCTGTCTACGGACTCGTGATGTCCCGATCTACGTCACGATCATCGGTCCTCGTACGTTTGACTCCTCGAGTCAAAAGTCAACATTTTGCCCAAGACCAGGGGTAAAACGGTCATTTCACACCGTCCATCCGATTTCTCTCAACCAATCCTCGATTAATCTCACTAATCCTTCATTTGTCACTAATTTAATCCTGGAATTCGGGACGGGTCGTTACACCATGTTCTAGGGTTCATGTGATGTTCATAATTCTCTTTATTCTTAATGAGTTTCTAGGTACTAAATATGAGTATATGCCATGCTAGGTTGCACATATAAATAATAGTTTGATGTATATGCCATGCATTTAACATGCTATCTAAGAGAGAGTTCATACAGTCTAGTTATATGCCATGCTAAATCTGAGAACATCTTAATTGTGGATTGAAGTTGATAAATTAGATATTCATAGCATTGATTCATGATTGTTTAGAGTGGATTGCTTGCCTTAACTCATTCTAATTCATAGGTTAATACAAGAATCATATTGCATTTTCCTACAACCTTTAAGTTCTTTTCATTCTGTTTTTATTTTCTGTTTTGATTTCCATCTTACAAAACCAACTCCAACCCCCTCAAAATCTATGTTTGTGGTTTATCTAGTACTTTAACGATTCATTTTTTCTACTAAGTTGTTACCAGTCCCTGTGGTTCGACCCTTGCTTGTCACTATACTATCTTCCACAAGTTGTACACTTGCAAGGATAAGATTTATGTAAATGTGATAGCTTATTTAGGTTGTCATATTTTACCGAACAAGTTTCTGGCGCCGTTGCCAGGGACTACCCTTAACAAGCTTGTAATTCAAGTTTTTTTCATTTACTCAATTAGTTTCTCTTATTTTTCAGTTATATGTTCGCTAATGCATCCAAGGACACTTTCGACTTAGGTCTGCTTCGAAAATCCATTGAAAGAAGTTTAAGAAACCCTACATGCACCCCTTTGAGGATTTTGAAGGCCCGCTCCTCACCAAACACCCCCATTCATTCTGAACCTCATTCACCAAAAACTAAGTTAGAGGAAGAAGAGGTGAACATGGTAGATCAAGCTGAAGGTAATCGTGCACTGAAGGAGTACGCCATCCCTAAGATCATTGAAGAGTCTTCATGCATCAATATCCAGCAACAACCATTGAGAACTTTGAACTCAAATCGGGTACGATTCATCTCTTACCTAAGTTCAATGGTTTGGCAGGTGAAGATCCTCGTTTGCATATGATGGAGTTTGTGTAGGTTTGCAACACCATTAAGATTCAAGGAATGACATCTCAAGAAATACGTCTTAGGTTGTTCCCCTTTTCACTTAGATAGAAGGCTAGGCTGTTTCTACAACAATTTTTCCCAGCTCAACACACTAACAAGTTAAGGAGGGAAATCATGTCAATTGTGTAAACCAATGGATAACTGTTTCATGAGTATTGGGATAGGTTTAAGACATTGCTGCATTCTTGCCCTCATCACAACCTTGAACCATGGCTGCTCATGCAATACTTCTATAAAGGGTTAGTAGATTCTAATCGTATGATGGTGGATGCTATTGCTGGCGGTCTAATGAAAAAAAGGGCTAATGAAGCTAAGACCATGTTTGAGGACATTGTTTCCAATATGAAGCAATTTAGTTTTAGAAACTGGCAAACTAAGAAGGTTTCTGACGATAGTACTCCTTCTAATGAAATTTCTCAAATTTCTGAATTAACTAACCTTATTAAGCAGTTTGTGTCCTAAAAGCAAGTTGTGGCTGTTCGTCAAGTGTGTTCCTTGCAGGGACATTCTTCTGAAGCATGACCTCAAGTGCAAGGGCATCATGAGGAAACCAACGTGGTTGGGGTTTTCAAGGAAATCAGAGGCCACGAAATGAACGATTTGCTCCAACTTTAAACTCGGGATGAAGGAATCACCCGATTTCAGATGGGGGAACAACAATAATGTTCAAAATCTAAATCACCCCCAAGGCTTCCCCAATCCACAAGGGTCAACCATCCAAGCTACACCAAATAAATCTCTTGAAGACATTGTGAGCACATTGGCTGGACAAGTGAGCTCTTTAGCTCAAAGCACTCAAGACCTAAAGGTTTCAACCCATGCTTTCATGAACAAGATTGATCGATCCATTGCAAAGTTAGAAACCCAAGATGGACAGATTGCAATCATCTTAAATGAGAGGGAACTTGGTAAGCTTCCTAGTCAAGTTATTGTGAATCCTAAAGTTCTAAACAATGTGCAAGTAAATGTTATCACTTTAAGGTGTGGAAAAGAGCTCCAAGGCCCCAAGGAGCCTCTAAAAATTGATGAATGTGTGGCGATACAAGATGAGGAAGAGAAGAAAGATCAGAAAAGTTTAAAAGAATCCAATTCAGCCTCTCTTGTCGAAACCTCAATTACAGCCAAGCTAGATACTTCCATGGTAAAATCAAATCCTAAGAAGTTTAGTTCTAACCCTAAGGTGGCAGGCTCTACTCCACCTATGCCTTACCCTCGCAGATTTGCCAATTCAAAAAAAGATCAGCTTGGAAAGGACTTTTTAGAGACAATCAAGAAACTGGAAATTACTATTCCCTTCTTTAAGGCAATTAAGCATATTCCAGATTATGTGAAGTACATCAAGGAGATTTGTACAAATAAGAGGATGGGGGAGATCAATACCATGGTTTCATTTGGTAAAAAAGTCTCTTCCATTCTATAAAGGAAGCAGCCACCAAAAGAAGAGGATCCCGGAAGCTTTACTATTCCATGCCAAATTGGTTCAATGAGGTTTGATAGATGCTTAAGTGACTTAGATGATTATATTAACTTAATACCGTATTTTGTTTATGCAGTACTGCAACTCGGTGATCACAAACCAACTCACATGATGATTCAATTGGTGGATCGTTCTATTACTCATCCTAGGGGAGTGGTGGAAGATGTGATTGTACAAATAGGTGACCTTGTATTACCAGCAGATTTCTACATTCTAGACATCGAAGAGAGTCCTTTACCAAATCATCTCCCACTCGTTTTTGGCTGGACATTCCTAGAAACTACTCGTTTCATAGATTGCTATTTAGGAAATCTCACCATGACTGTTTTAGGGGAAACAAGAACTTTTCAAATTCTTGATGCCATGAGGTACCCTAGTGACATTCACGATTGTAATTCAATTAATCTATTAATTTTAATGTTGCATGTACCATTTGTAACTTAAGGAAATGAAGATCCATTAGAAAGAGCACTCAGTTTATCTCCAAGTGAGGGATGGCATGCATGATGAAGAACGAATGGAAGTACTCTCTGCTCTAGAAGATATTCCATCTTGTAAGCCATCAAGGTGGCCATGTTTTGAGCCTCTCCCTAACTCAACAGATAAGCTAATTGTTTCAGCCATAAAAGCACCAAGGTTAGAACTCAAACAACTTCTTGAATATCTTACATATGCTTATCTTGGTGATGAAAATACTTTGCTTGTCATTATTGCTGCCAATTTGAGTGATGTTGAGACAGAAAAGTTAGTGATAATTCTAAGAGAGAACAAGAAAGCCATAGGGTGGACTGTAGATGATATCAAAAGAATTAGCCCTACAAAGTGCATGCATCGAATTCTCATGGCGGATGCATCAAAGTCTACTAGAGAAGCTCAAAGACATCCAAACCCACCTAGGAAGAAGGAAATTTTGAAGATGCTAGACGTAGGAATCAATACCCAATTTTCGATTCTAAATGGATAAGTCTCGTACAAGTGGTTCCTAAGAAAGCAGGCACCACCGTTGTCAAGAACGAGCATGATGAAATGGTGCCGACAAGGGTGCAAACAGGCTGGAGGGTATGCATAGATTACCGTAAACTCAACACAACAACTTGTAAGGATCATTGTTTCTTTGTCAAGAGATTTCTTGATGGTGAATTTATCATACTATTTATGTATGCCGATGATATGTTGATTGTAGGACAAAACAGTGACAAGATTAACAAATTAAAGAAGGAAGTGAGGAAGGCTTTTACTATGAAAGATTTGGGACCTGCAAAGCATATTCTTGGTATGACCATCTCACGTAATCGGAAGGAAAGGAAGCTATGGTTATCACAAAAAAATTTATCGAGAAAGTATTGAAGAGGTTCCACATGGAGAAAGCAAAGGCAGTTGCTACTCCCCTTGCTAGTCACTTTACGCTTTGCTCGAAGCAAAGTCCTACATGTGAAGCAGAGAAAGAATAATTGGATATGGTGCCATAATCATCAGCAGTGGGAATTCTAATGTATGCAATGGTGTGTACAAGACTCGACATAACACACACAGTTGGCATGGTAAGCAGATTCCTATCTAAACCAGCTAGAGAACATTGGAACGCTGTGAAGTGGATTCTCAGATATCTCAGGGGTACTTCCAAAATTGAGTTTATGCTTTGGAAGTGGAAACCCTGAATTGATTGGCTATACATATGCAGATATGCAGGAGATCTTGATTCCAGAAAATCTACTTCCGGACACCTGATTACATTTTCAGGGGGAGCAGTTTCTTGGCAATCAAAGTTACAAAAATGTGTTGCTCTATCAACTACAGAGGCAGAGTACATTACATCTACAAAAGCTTGCAAAGGAATTTTATAGATGAAGCGGTTTCTGCATGAGTTAGGGCAAGAACAACATAAGTACATTCTGCATTGTGAGAGTCAGAGTGCAATCCACTTGAGTAAGAATTCGAGTTTTCACTCGAGATCAAAGAATTTTGATGTACGATATCATTGGATACGTGATGTGTTAGAGTCCAATCAGTTAAAGCTTGAGAAGATCCATACTGACGACAATAGCTCAGATATGAAGACCAAGTCCTTACCTAAGGATAAGTACGAGTTCTGGAGATTAGTAGGTGGACTGATGGAACTCTCCTCCTAAGTCGGGAGGGGGAGATTGATAAGTGTCCCTCCCTAATTGGATGAAGAATAAAAATTAATAAAAATAAATAAAAATAAAGAACGGATGAGATATGAGAAGAGAAAATAGAAAATGAAACAAAATAGAAAATATAATCTGAAGTAAAGCAGAAAGGTTGGTAAACCATTATTTATAGCTTCTAACAGCTTCTAAAAACTGGAGCTTTATTACTTCTCTATCAATCAGTGAGAGAAACCAAATTCGTAGAGAATTTGAGAGAAAACCTCATATGTATGTGAGGGAGAAATCCTCTTGCGAAAATATGCAAGAGAGAGAGTTGCCCACCAATTTTCGGTTAGATTTTTTGTACCCATTATTTTATAGTGGAAGAAATTTAATGCTTATTTTGTGTGCCTATTTTAATTACACAAGAGTAGGAAAAGTCATATCTTAGAACCAAGAATAATTACTTAATTTTGGATTTCAATCTTCGCCACCTTTCCCAACAAATATACGATATACATGTTGAATGTTGGATTTTTCTTCAAAACATAAAATATACGATACATATATTGTTTTAATTTTCATATCAACTTTGGTTAATGTTGGATTCATATACGATCGATATACATGCATGTCTTCCAAGTCTTCCTTCTTTACCTTACGTTATAGATATGTTTCTCCAATGAGAAAAAGAGAATAAAACGCCAGATCAATTTATCGTGTGAAGATTTCCCCAAGTTGATATGTTCTTGTTTGATCTGCATCCGAATTCATGTAATTGATTGAATTGTTTGGCTTGCACGGTTGACACATACAACCTTGCTCCCAAGCTTTCTTCTACTCTATTTTCTTTCTGTTGTTTGTCTAACTACCTCAATGAGGAATTGATAATCGATTTGTGCTGGTGCGAAGAGTTTTCGAGGACTGCCCTCACCACCATCCTCCTCTTGATCTACAAGCTATGTCGGGCTAAGACGTTAAAAGAAGCACTAATTGGGAGGCAACCCAATGGAGGAGAAAACACCATTCTCATTCCTCAACAACAATGTTGACTCTTCCCTCTCCTTTTTGATTGTTTTTTTTCTTTAGTCCAACTCTTTCCCTGCTTTCCTATCTTATGCATTTGTTTTCCATTGAGGAAAATGTTCCATTTTAATTTGGGGGAGAATTTTATTGCTTTGAAAATAACAAAATTCTTTTAAAAAACAATACTCTGTTTCGTTTTGTTTTGGCACGTTTCTTTGATGATTATGATGAGACAATCTTTAATATATGGTACTTTGAAATTGGCTATGACGGACTTGTGACTTGTTCTCACTCTTATTTTAGTTTAGTTTCATATTTAACTATATTCTAGAAGGTCACTATGCACAACTCTATTTGGTATGATGAATGTTAATCCTAAGCTAGATAAAAAGATGTTAGCTTGTATACCTGTGAGTTATTTGAGCCCATTACTGATTTTATCATGAGTGTATACTTTAACTCTTACTTATCTTGTCGTCATTACCAATTTTTGATCTCATTAGCTTTACTTTGATCAAATGATTGAATGAACATCTATTATGAACTCATAATGCTAGAACTTACTCTCTAATTGATGCAAAACGTGTGTCTAACTTCATTGCGTTAAGAAGTGATTAAAGGCATTAGGTTTGTGTGTTTTAGCGTCCTAAAAAACCTATTCCAAACCTGACCTTTGTGTGCTCCATCAATCCCCCTTACATCTAAACACTTTAGCCTTTCTTTCATATCCTACACCAGTCCTACTTCCTTATCTCAATATGAGATTGTAACCATAATTCGGGCCATACCCTTTAGCCCACGAATCTACCAAGGCATTGAAAGACAAGTGTTGAAGTAAGAGAGTTGTACTAGATTCAGCATACTTGACAAGTTCCAGTTCTAAAATCAATCAAGTACAAACTCACTATGTTTTTCAACAAAAAAACAAAAACTAAAAACAAAAAAAAAAATAAGAGAAACAAAAGAAGAAAAATGATGTTGTGTACCTCAAGAAAAAGAAAGAGATGATTCAGTCGAAGTTGTGAAAGGTCAAGTCCGTGGAGTTAACTCTTAGATCCAGCTCATCCTCAACCTTGTTGTGTGCCTCAAGAAGACCTTGGTATATTATAAGCTTTTGTTGTATTTTCCTTTCTTCAATTAGCCTTCACCTAGCCCCATTACTTTCCATTTAGAGTAAAGACCTTTTTGATCTTATTGCATTGTGAAGTCAAGCTTGTGGAGATAAAACATAGGTAAGCTTATGGCATTGTTCATACGTTCAAGCACTTGGTATTCCATTCATCAGATCTTTCAATTCTGCTTTGAATAGCATTTTTCCATTCTAATTATGTGAGCTATTTGCATTTGAATACATAAATTCTCTCACATAAATTTTCTGAGTAATCAAATGAATTAGCCAGAAAATCTGAGTGTATGAAATGAGAGTATGCCTAGAGAGATTTTGGAAGTCTAACTTCAATCTATTTTGAACTTTTGTTGGCAGCATCATGTTGAACTTGGAGTTGTGCTTAGGAACATGCTTAGTATTCTTAACTATGATATTGAGCTAAAATTTCAGTGTTTTGAGCTGTGGTTGATATTTGCTTGATTCAAGGTATAATGTGTTTTGGATTGCTAAGATGTAAGAATCAGAGGAACTTGCCATCCCTTGAAGTTGCCCTTTTGTTTTCAACCTAGTTTTGTTAAGGGCTAGCAAAATTTAAGTTTAGGGGAATTTGTTGAGTGCGTAAAGCTATATTTTTACATCCTCTCTTACCTTAGCTTTTGATTGAAATCTCTATGCAATACAAGGTATTTTGTTGTTTTTGATGCTTCAGGATAAAAGTATAAGCTTACAGAAATCAACTTAATTTTTGGTGAATCATAAAGACTTGAGGAGCTAGGAATGGATTACTTGAAGCCCATGAAATGCAAGATGAGTCCTAGCTCACAAGTGGACCAAGATCAGCCTAGAGAGTTCTTTGCAGAACACCCGACTTCTGGGCTTCGTCTCGAAGAGCTCAAAACAAATCAGAAAATGGGCCATATTTGGTTGGAAACGACTGGAAGTCTAGTTTCAGATGGCTTTTACAGCTTGCAATTTGGACGTTTCTACAGAGAGTTATCTGATCATAAAGGGACGCTTTTGAATTTCAAAACATCATATTTTCAGTTTCAATCCTACACTAAATGCTGGTTATAATGAGAATCAATGAGGGCTGTTAAAGAGCATTAAACTCTTGGAATGTAGCGGTTGTAGCTAGTTACACCCATAAATAAAGGTCTCAATGTACAAAAACAAAAGAACACATCTAGTGCAAAGTTTGAGTGTTCCAAGCTGGAGAGAGAGACAATGTAACGCCCCAGAAATTCAAAGAATGTAAATTGATAAAATAATATATGAAATGACGTTTTTACCCTTGTAAATAGTATGGTCAAAGTTTACTTTTTACATGACACGTGTTTTTCACGTAATTCGAGGACCATTAGGTAGGTCTCGATTCCCTGAGTTCGTAGACAGGCGGCACACTGAAATCAGACTTCGGATGAAGGAGATATGGTTCTAGAACGAGGATGGGCATTTGGGTATGTATATGAAGGAAGGGTAAAATGGTAATTGGACGGTGAAATCAAAACTGGATATTTACTTTAGCAGTTTAATTAAGTGTTAGTTGGGTACTTTAGCCGTTTGAATTAATTGAATGAAACAATTGATAGCTGATTAATTGTTTAAGCGACACTTGTCACTAAAAAAGAACAGATGAGTGGCTCGGTTAAGCATGAGTGTGAGCACAGGTGTGGTTTGGGGAAGAATAGAGCACCGTTTGCCATTTGAATCAATTGTTTTGTTTGAATTAACGAACTAAGGTAATTGCCGTGAGGAACTGAGAGAAAGGGAGAGACTAGAGAGACTGAGAGATCAAACTAGGAAAAAAACCCACACAAAGAGGAAGAAGCCCAGAAAATCGTGAATTTCAGAAAAATTGAGTGAAAAATCGAATGTTCGTGTGTAAGCTGAGGGGATCCAAAGTGAGGGTAGAAACAGATTTCTGAGACCATTTCGAGTCTAACCATATAAAAATCGAAGGCGTTTGATCGTGTTTCGGCTAAGAACTAAAGTTCCAATTTTTGGAAAAATTCGTGGTCGAGTATGAGTACCTACAGGTAAGGATTTGTGCAATTGATTATTGTAGAACGTTCATTTCAGTCTTAAGATGCTTCTGTATCAATTAATTAGAAAACTAAGTCGAATTGAGTGAGATTAGAAATTTAAAACCGTTTGATTGTTCATTGGAGAACTTATGGATTAAGAGCTTGATGTGTATAATTAATGATGGAGAACTTAAATTAAGATAGAATGGATGGATTTCGATGGAAGAATTGGAAGAAATGAAGTCAAATTGAAGGGAAATGAACCGGGTCTTGTCGTGGGTTCGTGACCCGTTTAGTAGAGAGTCGGGTGTAAAAGACAACACTGTAGGACAATGTACAGGGCACGTGACTTTCACGCGCAGTCCTTTTGGGTGGCGCGTGAGGCAATATCTCCGGTCAAGGTCAACATGTGATTTTATCCTTTCATTGTAACGAACATTTTGGATCAAGTTTCGAGTCAATCGGACGTCGTTTCGTGATAGCTTTGAGTGTTCGAAGGTTTAGGATTTTAATTTGATTACGTTGAAAAACCTAAAAAATTGAGGAAATTAATTTAAGTTTAATGGAAGTAATTGTGACCCGAAATTATGATCTTTGACAGGCCAGAACATTCCTGAGGAATCCGGGGAGCGTGCAAGACACGATTGACGTGTTTGGATTTCGTGAGTGGACTTTTGTTTTCTAGTCGAGCAAGCATAACTGTTTTTACACACTCGTTTTATATTTCTATATATGATTTTATGTTTATGATTGTGACATTCTTACTTTACGTGGTGGCACGATTTTCGATGCGATTTATCACGTTTTTACGTATTTCGAGATTATGGTTTCTCCTATGCTTTGGTGATGGTTTGATGGATGATTTTATATGATTTCTGCGTATTACGTTTTAATGATGTTTTGATTATGATTTGTGAATGTGATTTGGAATCTGAACGTGAAATTCGAACATGAGTCCTATTTTGATAATTTGTGATTTCGGATTAGTTTTGGAATTTGGATTACGATGGATTCTGGATTTGCTATACACTTACATATGGTTTTGGGTTTAAAGACCCGAATATGGCTGGATCTGGTTTTGGATTTAAAGACCCGGTTGATTGATGTGACGGGGGAGGGCCCTTGATTGATATGTTTTGAGTTTAAAAACTCGGTTACTGTGATACCCCCCGAGGCCTGTTGATTTTTGTTTTGAGTTTAAAGACTCGTTGATATCCCGAGAAGGCCTGATATATGAGTTTAAAGACTCGGATAGACGCAACATGTTTGATTTATTGATGTTACATTCGGTTTTACATGATTTTATGACTGTCATCTATAACGGTTTTTATACGGTTCATGTAATTGTTTTCAGATACATAGTTATGCATGCGTGTTTGAAAACGGAGGGTGAACCCTGATTTCATTTGAACTGTTTTCTATAACTATTTGTTTTTAGTCCACTCACACTTTTATGTTTTACTACCCTCCAGGTCGTGGTGCGAGTTTTGGGGTTAACGCCAAGGCAGAGGCAGAGGCAGAGGCATAAAAGTTTCCCGTTGCGTGTATAGTTAGCTCACATAGTAGGGTTTTATGCTAATCTTGTATGGTTAACTATGCTCTATGATACTGTTGACTTGTTGTATCGTACGATCTCCCTAGTCTGACAATGTATGTGATGTAATTACTATAGTTATTTTGGTCTATGTGTTCGATTGTCAGACGGGAGAAAGATGCTTCCCGATTATCGAGGTGATACTCGGGGTGGGTCCTGTCAAGTGGTAGCAGAGCCAGGTTGACGGTTTATGTCCGACACTTTGATGTGCCTAGGATGTTGTACTAATTTATGCCTCTGTCAGAGAACGATCGGCCATTCCTCCACGACGTGAACCGCCTCCATGACCTGCAGAAAACGTTGCTAGAGACGCTGAGAGTGCCACGATTGAGCGAGCCCAGCGCCTTGGGGCTCCCGTATTTAGCGGTGGAGCAGATCCTGAGGAAGCCCACCGATGGATTACTCGGTTTGAGCTGATTTTTCCTGTGATGCGATGTCCTCCGAAGAAGCGAGTTGTGTTGGATATCTTTTTTCTGGATGGGGCCGCTTATGAGTGGTGGTATACCCTAGAGTTATCAGGTTGGTATGCTCACATAGTGACTTGGGAGACTTTTCGTGAGCGGTTCATTGATCAATACTATCCCCGTTCATTTCGCGATGCTAAGGAGGTAGAGTTTCTATATCTTCGACAGGGGAGTATGTCAGTAGTAAAATATGAGCAGAAGTTTCAGATGGTAGCACGTTTTGCTCCTGTCTTTGTATTTACCGAAGTTGAGAAATGTCGTAGGTTTGAGCTTGGCCTACGAGGTGAAATACGTGCCATTGTGATAGCTGGATCTTTTACTACTCTTAGAGAGTTATCTGATGTTGCAGTACGGATGGAGGCTAGTCTGCCGACACGTCCACAGTTCTCAGGTGGTTAACAACGACGAGAGCGCCGTTTCCTGTATCGTCGAGTCAGAGACCCCGAAGAGAGGCAGTTATAGTGGAGCTTCATCTGCTAACAGTGATCGGTTCGGTAGGCCTGGAAGTTTCCAGAGTTCCCGGTTCAGAGGATCCAGAGCATAGCTGACCCCGCAGGTGAGTGCGACATCTGTTGCTTCCACAAGAAGACAAAGTGGCGGGTTTAGTCGAGAGGTTTCTAATGTTACTTGTTTCTTTTGTGGAGAACGGGACCACTACCGTAGAGAGTGACCATGTTTACTACAGGTTGGTGGCGCAGGTCGAGGTGCAGTGGAGCAGGGGCAGAGTGCAGCTTCAATGTCTGGGACAGTGAGTACTAGAAGAGGTGCTGGAGCTACTAGTGGACTGAGGGTCGTGGTTGGTCATCAGGACCATAGGCCTGAGTTTTTGCGATTACCCAGTAGGAGGCTCAGGCAGCACCTGGTGTTGTGACAGGTACACTTACAATTCTTGTTCATGATGTACGTGTTTTGATAGATCCCGGAGCTACCCATTCTTTTATATCACAGAGTTGTGGTTTGTTAGCAAATAGAGAGGTGTCTGCACTGGATTGTGATATGGGTGTGAATACGCCCACAGGGGAGGTGTATGTGGTAAATCAGGTGTTTAGAGAGTGTCCCGTGACGGTAGGTAATGTTGGGTTAGTAGCTGATTTGATACTGCTGGATTTTCATGATTTTGATGTTATTTTAGGGATGGATTGGTTGACATTACATCATGCTTCTATCGAGTGTTTCGATAAGATGGTAACGTTTCGGAGTCCAGGGTTACCAGAAACTACCTCTCAGGGAGAGCAGCGAGCCATACCTGTTAGGGTGATCTCAGCTTTGAAAGCAAGTAAGTTGTTGAGGAAAGGGTGTCAGGGATACTTGGCTCACGTGGTGGACACACGTGCTACACCATTAAAGGTGGAGGATATTCCGATAGTGCTGGATTTCCCAGATGTTTTTTCGGAGGATTTACCGGGATTGCCACCCCACCAAGACATTGAGTTTACCATCGATCTTATTCCAGGTACGCAACCTATTTCTCGGACTCCTTACCGTATGGCGTCAGCTGAGTTGAAGGAATTGAAGGCGCAGTTGCAAGAGTTGGTCGATATGGGATTTATTCGGCCGAGTGTGTCTCCTTAGGGAGCTCCAGTTTTTTTTGTTCGGAAAAAGGATGGAAGTTTGAGGCTCTGCATTGATTATAGGCAACTGAACAAGGTGACAATTAGGAATAAATACCCCTTTCCTCGGATTGATGACCTGTTTGATCAGCTGAGAGGAGCTTAATACTTTTCTAAGATCGATCTTCATTCTGAGTATCATCAATTGCGGGTTAGAGAAGTGGATGTACCCAAAACAGCCTTTAGAACCTGATACGGTCATTATGAGTTACTAGTGATGCCATTCGGTTTAACTAATGCGCCAGCAGCGTTTATGGATCTAATGAACCGAGTGTTTCGGCCATACTTATACCATTCTGTTATTGTTTTGATTGATGACATTTTAGTCTACTCAAATAGTGCAAAGGCGCACGAAAAACACTTAAGGATGGTGCTTGGTAAGTGTCAATTTTGGTTGACTGGTGTTAAATTCTTGGGGCATGTGATTTTGGCTGAAGGAATTAGTGTAGATCCCCAATCGATTGAGGCAGTAGCAAAGTGGGAACAGCCAAAGACAGTCACTGAAGTCAGAAGCTTCTTAGGGTTAGCTGGTCATTACAAGCATTTTGTAGAAGGATTTTCTACCATTGCTGCTCCGTTGGCACGGCTGACAAGGAAGGGAGTCAGATTTGTTTGGAATGAGGATTGTGAACAAAGTTTTCAGGAGCTGAAGAATAGGTTGACATCCGCTCCTGTATTGTCCCTTCCGGATGATAGTGGGGAATTTAAAGTGTACAACGATACATCGTTACAAGGATTGGGATGCGTGTTAATGCAACATGGGAAAGTGATTGCCTATGCCTCCCGCCAGTTGAAATCTCATGCCCTAAAGATTTGGAGACATCATCTATATGGTGCGACCTGTAGAATTTTTACCGATCATAAGAGTTTGAAGTACTTGTTCACACAGAAGGAATTAAATGTAAGGCAAAGACGATTGTTGGAACTGATTAAGGATTATGATTGCACGATTGAATACCATCCTGGAAAAGCTAATGTGGTAGCTGATGCATTGAGTCGGAAATCAGCATATTCTGTGGCACATCTGCGAATGACCCATTTGCCCCTATTGGTTAAACTCCGTAGAACTGGCGTTAATTTGGGACTTGATAGCCATGGTGTTTGGTTAGCTAGTTTCCAGGTGCGACCAACCTTAATTGACCAGATTATTGATGCCCAATTCCAAGATCTTATCATATGTATTCTTTGAATTGAAGTGGAAGGAGGAGAACGACAAGATTATACAGTTAGAGATGATGGAGACTTAATAAAGGAAGGACAGTTATATCTACCTGGAGACGTAACATTAAAGAAGGAGATTCTGGACGAAGCCCATAATTCGGCGTATACTATGCATCCAGGTGGAACTAAAATGTACTGTACCCTTCGAGAACATTATTGGTGGCCGGGTATGAAACAGGAAATCGCTGAGTATGATAGTAAGTGTTTGATATGTCAGTAGGTAAAGGCTGAGAGGCAAAGACCTTATGGAGCATTGCAACCACTTCCTATCCCAGAATAGAAATGGGATCATATAACGATGGATTTTTTGTTTAAACTTCCTAGGACGCCCAGAGGCCGCGATGGAGTTTGGGTGATTGTGGATAGACTCACCAAGTCAGCACATTTCTTAGCTGTAAGAGAAGATTTTCAAATGACATAGTATGCCAGATTATTCATTAATGAGATTCTACGATTACATGGCACTCCTGCCTTTATCGTATCGGATCGAGATCCGTGATTTACATCCAGATTCTGGCAGAGTTTATAGGAAGCTTTGGGGACAAGATTGCATTTTAGTACAGCATTCCACCCTCAGACAGACGAACAGTTAGAGCGAACCATCCAAACCTTGGAAGATATGATGAGAGCCTGTGTTTTGCAATTCCAGGGTACTTGGGAGTCACATTTACCGTTGATGGAATTTGCTTACAACAATAGTTACCAAGCGAGTATCGGGATGGTGCCTTACGAAGCCTTGTATGGATGGCAGTGCAGAACCCCTTTGTGTTGGACTGATGTGGGCGAAAGACAATTGACTAGGTCTGAATTGGTGGAGTTGACAACGGAGAAAGTTAAACTCAGCATAGATAGACTCAAGGCACCTCAGGATAGACAAAAGAGCTATGTGGACCGTCGGATTAGAGACCTTGAGTTTGCAGTCGGAGATTGGGTATTTCTGAAGTTATCTCCTTGGAAAGGCATAGTGCGGTTTGGCATGCGAGGGAAATTGAGCCCCCGTTTCATCGGACCATATGAGATTGTTGAGAGGATTGGCCAGGTTGCATACAGATTAACAATACCTCCAGAACTTTCCAAAGTTCACGATGTGTTTCATGTGTCGATGTTGCGGAAATATGTGTATGATGCATCTCATGTCCTAGAAGAGCAGCCCGCTGAACTCAGAGAAGACTTAAGCTTTGAGGAACAGCCCGTACAGATTTTGGATCGAAAGGATAAGGTGCTTCCTCGAAAGACTATTCCCCTCGTAAAGGTTCTCTAGAGAAATCAGAACGTAGAAGAGGCCACATGGGAACCCGAGACAAAGATGCGAGAGCAGTCTCCGTATTTGTTTCACTAAAATTTCACGGACAAAATTTCTCAAGGGGGAGGTTGTAACGACACGGAAATTCAAAGAATGTAAATTGATAAAATAATATATGAAATGACATTTTTACCCTTGTACACAGGTGTCGTTTGGGGAAGAACAGAGCACCGTTTTCCTTTTGAATCAATTGTTTTGTTTTGAATTAATGAACTAAGGTAATTGTCGTGAGAAACTGAGAGAAAGGGAGAGACTGGAGAGACTGAGAGATCAAACTAGGAAGAAAACCCAAGAACACAGAGAGGAAGAGGCCCAGAAACTCGTGAATTTCAGAAAAATTGAGTAAAAATTGGAATGTTCATTTGTAAGCTGAGGGGATCCAAAGTGAGGGTAGAAACAGATTTCTGAGACCATTTCCAGTCTAACCATATAAAAATCGAAGGCGTTTGATCGTGTTTCGGCCAAGAACTGAAGTTCCAATTTTTAGAAAAATTCGAGGTTGAGCACGAGTACCTACAGGTAAGGATTTGTGCAATTGATTATTGTAGAATGTTCATTTCAGTCTTAAGATGCTTCTGTATCAATTAATTAGAAAACTAAGTCTAATTGAGTGAGATTAGAAATTTAAAACCGTTTGATTGTTCATTGGGGAACTGATGGATTAAGAGCTTGATGTGTGTAATTAATGATGGAGAACTTAAATTAAGATAGAATGGATGGATTTCGATGGAAGAATTGGAAGAAATGAAGTCGAATTAAAGGGAAATGAACCGGGTCTTGTCGCGGGTTCGTGACCCGTTTAGCAGAGAGTCGGGTGTAGAAGACAACACTGTAGCACACTATACAGGGCGCGTGACTTTTGCGCGCAGCCCCTTTGGGAGGCCGTTAGGGCGAGTGAGGCAAGATCTCTGGTCAAGGTCAACATGTGATTTTATCCTTTCATTGTAACGAACATTTTGGAACAAGTTTGGAGTCAATCAGACGTCGTTTCGGGATAGTTTTGAGTGTTCGAAGGTTTAGGATTTTAATTTGATTACGTTGAATAATCCCGAAAAATTGGGGAAATTAATGTAAGTTTAATGGAAGTAATTGTGACCCGAAATTATGATCTTTGACAGGCCAGAACATTCCTGAGGAATCCGGGGAGCGTGCAAGACACGATTGACGCGTTTGAATTTCGTGAGTGGACTTTTGTTTTCTAGTCGAGCATGCATAACTGTTTTTACTCACTCGTTTTATATTTCTATATATGATTTTATGTTTATGATTGTGACATTCTTTCTTTACGTGGTGGCACGCTTTTCGATGTGATTTATCACGTTTTTACGTATTTCGAGATTATGGTTTCTCCTATGCTTTGGTGATGGTTTGATGGATGATTTTATATGATTTGTGCGTATTACGTTTTAATGATGTTATGATTATGATTTGTGAATGTGATTTGGAATCTGAACGTGAAATTCGAACATGAGTCCTATTTTGATAAAATGTGATTTTGGATTAGTTTTGGAATTTGGATTACGATGGATTCTGGATTTGGTATACACTTACATACGGTTTTGGGTTTAAAGACCCGGATATGGCTGGATCTAGTTTTGGGTTTAAAGACCCGGTTGATTGATGTGACGAGGGAGGGCCCTTGATTGATATGTTTTGAGTTTAAAGACTCGGTTACTCTGATACCCCCCGACGCCTGTTGATTGTGTTTTGAGTATAAAGACTCGTTGATATCCCGGGAAGACCTGATATATGAGTTTATAGACTCGGATAGATCCAGCATGTTTGATTTATTCATGTTGCATTCGGTTTTACATGATTTTATGACTGTCTTCTGTAACGGTGTTTATACGGTTCATGTAACTTTTTTCAGATACTTAGTTATGCATGCCTGTTTGAAAACAAAGGGTGAACCATGATTTCATTTGAACTGTTTTCTATAACTATTTGTTTTTAGTCCACTCACACTTTTATGTTTTACTACCCTCTAGGTCGTGGTGCGAGTTTTGGGGCTAACACCGAGGCAGAGGCAGAGGCATAAAGTTTTCCCGTTGCGTGTATAGTTAGATCACAGAGTAGGTTTTATGCTTATCTTGTACGGTTAACTATGCTCTATGATACTGTTGACTTGTTGTATCATACGATCTCCCTGGTTTGACAATGTATGTGATGTAATTACTATGGTTATTTTGGTCTATGTGTTCGATTGTCAGACGGGAGCAGGATGCTTCCAGATTATCGAGGTGATACTCTGGGTGGGTCCTGTCAGACGAGCCTTGGCTTCGTGCATACTTATGGGTTTAGCCTTTCAACATTCTATGTATTTGTTTAAGTTTTTGAATTCGTTTATGGAGTAGTCTTATAGTATTTAGGACTGCTTTGAAGCCCTAGACATGATTAAATCAATGTTATGATTCAGTTTTGTTTTTCAATTCCTCTTTGCAATTAAAATCAGTTTTCTGTCCTTATTGTTTTCAAGCATTTTTTCTCAAGCTTAGCTACCTTGTTTATGTTTGCTTTTTGTTGGAAACGTTAAGATGACTGCCATATCTTCTTTCGTTCATTAGCAACATGTGGTTAGGTTCAGAACTAATCATATATGTAAACTGATTTCATGAAGATCTAGGATAGATTCCCTGTTCTAGGGTTCATGTGATGTTCGTAATTCTCTTTATTCTTAATGAGTTTCTAGATACTAAATCTGAGTATATGCCATGCTAGGTTGCACCTATAAATATAAGTTTGATGTATATGACATGCATTTAACATGCTAAGTAAGAGAGAGTTCATACAGTCTAGTTATATGCCATGCTAAATCTGTGAACATCTTAATTGTGGATTGACATTGATAAATTAGACATTCTTAGTGTTAATTCATGATTATTTAGAGTGGATTGCTTGCCTTAACTCATTCTAATTCATAGGTTAATACATGAATCATATTCATAATTCTCTTTATTCTTAATGAGTTTCTAGATACTAAATCTGAGTATATGCCATGCTAGGTTGCACCTATAAATATAAGTTTGATGTATATGACATGCATTTAACATGCTAAGTAAAAGAGAGTTTATACAGTCTAGTTATATGCCATGCTAAATCTGTGAACATCTTAATTGTGGATTGACGTTGATAAATTAGACATTCTTAGTGTTAATTCATGATTATTTAGAGTGGATTGCTTGCCTTAACTCTTTCTAATTCATAGGTTAATACATGAATCATATTGGATTTTCCTACAACCTTTAAGTTCTTTTGATTATGTTTTTATTTTCTGTTTTTATTTCCATCTTACAAAACCAACTCCAACCCCCTCAAAATCAGTGTTTGTGCTTTATCTAGTACTTTATCTATTCATTTGATTTGCTAAGTTGTTACTAGTCCATGTGGTTCGACCCTCGCTTCTCACTATACTATCTTCCACGATTTGTACACTTGAAAGGATAAGATTTGAGTAAATGTGATAGGTTATTTAGGTTGTCTTATTTTACCGAATAGTGTGTGTTGTAACCGTGAACGAGAGTAAGTGTGATAATGTATCTCTCTATATAGTTACAAGAATTAATATGAATGAGTATGATGAAGTTAATGGAAGAATGGAAGGATGAAATCTCTGAATTAGAGTGAGATTGTGTAAGATTTCTCACAAAAGAATTTCATCAAACAGCTAGTGTGCATTAACCGCGCTGAGAGTAATTCTCATTCGATCATCATCGATTTCCTTATCCAATTCAAACAATCAAATACAAACTATCCTAATAAACAAGCAGTCACAGACTAGCCCTGATTCACAAACAAGTTCAGCTAGGAGGATCAAGTTGAGGTACTTACTTGTTCGTGAAAAAATAGCGTTACGGGCTTGTTGGAGTTCAACACTTGGAGGCTCCTTTATGGCCCAAAAGAAACAGTTAAAAAAAAATATTTTCCATATGGATACACTAGTAATTATTATTGGATAAACATTCATGCTTGTGACATTTATAGGGTAAAAGTTTGCTTTAATTTGAAGGACTTTTATCCTTAGAATGAAGAACTGATGAAGCAGTGGGAAAGGGGTGTGTTGTTGATAACGTACGTTGGTGTAGAGCATCTGGGCATGCAAGTAAGACATGAGTGGCCTTTGCCTTGTCATTGCCGTTTAGAAAGTCTTCTCTGCCTACCATGAATGTTTGGAAACAAATATTACATATTTGGTAATTGTTTTTTTTTCCTCACACCAAACACCCCATGATCATATTTCTTACTCCTAATACTAGCGTAAGATTCATTGCTGAAATCTGAAACCAGAAAAAACTATTTTAAAAATTTCTGTAAAACCTGGATTGAATTCATTAAGAACGTATCTAAGAAGACGCGAAACCAAAGGAAATCGGATTATCCCAGATTTTGTTTTGTCTTGATTTGGTTATTTTTATGCGTTAATATGTGTGTCCTTTTTTGAAATTGACCAGCCTCTGACATTGATAGCTGTTTTGGATACATGTGTGAACCAATTCCTTGCTGGTTTACAAGTGTACTTATAAAACAGTGTGTCAGTGTCTGTGTCTCACATCTCTTCTCACAACAAAAATTTTGCGTTTTTGAGCAGTTTTAAGATTTATTGATCTTTTGTTTTTGTGTCATCTTAAGATTTCGTAGTGTGGTGGAGAGTGGAGGGATGGAGGCTCTCCAGGGAGGAGATGAGCGAGAAGGCTCAAATCCTCTTCGGGGCAGGAAGTATCATCGTCATACTCCTCAGCAGATAACAAGACTTTAAGAGTAAGAATCATACTCCAATTCATTTTTAATGTGTATTCACGTTCACTTATAGTTAAAAACCCATCTTCACTTGAGTTGAATGTTGAAGGACTAAAACATGCATGAATTTTTCTTCAAAAATTAAATAATGAGCTTCTTTGCTTAGATCTTTTTCCTGAGAGACGTGTTTCTTCTATATCTGCATATATATATATATATATATATATATATATATATATTGGTTAATGTTTGTATTATCGTTTGTTGGACGAAGATATTGATGAGTGTCCCTCCTTAATTGGAGGAAGAAGAAAAATTAATAAAAAGAAACGAAAATAAAGAATGGATGAGACATGAAAAGAGAAAATAGAAAATGAAACAAAATAGAAAATATAATCTAAACTGAAACAGAAAGGTCGGAAAACCATTATTTCTTTAACTTCTAACCTTTATTGCTTCTCTATCAATCAGCAAGAGAAACCAAATTCGTAGAGAATTTAAAAGAAAACCTCATATGTATGTGAGAGAGAAATCCTCTTGAGAAAATATCCAAGAGAGGAGTTACCCACCAATTTTCGGTGAGATTATTTGTACCCATTATTTTATAGTGGAAGAAATTTAGTGCTTATTTTGTGTGCCTATTTTTGTCAGGACCCGACCCTCTTCGGTCAGGACCCGAATCATCTGGCACCATATTGTCCGCTCTGGGCCTCGTCCTCACGGTTTTGTTTTCGGGAGCTCATGGTGCAACTTCCCAGGGGGTCACCCATCATGGAATTGCATCAGCCTCAACTCGCTTAACTTTGGGGTTCCAATCCCCCCAAAGCCACTTGAGCTCCCAAAAGGCCTAGTGCTAGATATGTGTGTGCCTACACCTTTAAGGCACACCACCACCCTCTCCCAGACCATCCCCCCTCGCAGGAATGTGGGATTATTCGCCCTTCCCACCAGGACACGGGTCTTACTATCCACCCCCCTTAGGGCACAGCGTCCTCGCTGGCACACTTCCCGATCGGGGTCTAGCTCTGATACCAAGTTGACAGGACCCGCCCCAAATCCCTCGGGATTAGCGTGGGACGTACCTGCTCCTGTCTGACACAAAGTGTCAGACCAGGGATATTTCCGTCTTTTGCCCAACTGGGGCTATCAGAGTACTCCAGGATCCGAAGGAGGAATGCGATGTCTCATCTCTGCTACAGCCGCATCTGCGATCAACTTGAAGGGCATTCAAAACACAAAGGTTGTGAGTCGACAAAACAAATATTTTATAAAACATTTCATAAAAGAACTTTATGCCCTTCATTAAAAACATATGCATGCATTCAAAAACCATTTCTAAGGTTCATGCCCGGTTCCCACAAACCGTCATGAACCATCAAACCATTGGGCCTTAGCCCGAAATCCGTCAATCAAATCATGGGACCGCTGTCCAAACTAAAACACATGGGAACTCGTACCAAAAGCATCTCATAAGGGTCTCAGCCCAAAACTAATATGCGCGGGTCACAGTCTAACGCCATCTTAATGAAAACCTGTCCACATATACATATATACATATATAACCCATCCTAGGCACTTCCAGAGAAGATGCCAATCTCGGGGCACACAGCCCCTAGGGAACACATCCCTGATGTAGTCACGATGTCATCTCTATACTAGTGTGCACACTACTCGGGGTCTCACTCCCAGTCTTCTCCCAGGAATCTCCAACTGAGTGGCTCGGTTCGGTTTTGATGCGTCTCGGTAGACGTGAATGATATTTCGGGTTTTGGAATCAGATTTCTGGATGATGATTCACGATTTGATTTTGGAACTTGAAAGAGGATTTCTGGATTTGGGTTTTGGAATCGGATTCTGGGTGACGATTCAGGATTTGATTCTAGAGCTTGACTGTGGATTTTCTTTTTATGGATTTGGGTTCGGAATGGTTATTCCAAATGCTAGCTTACGGACTAATGATTTCATATTCGAATTTGGACATGGTTATGGATATGAATTCTGGGTTTGGATTCGGGATTTGTTACGAAATTTCGGATTCGGATTCAGATTTGGAAATTGATAATGGGTCGATGTTTTGATCTGTCTGGTACGGGATTGGACAGATGGACTCCATTATTAAAACGTGATTGGCTATTACCTAGGTGGTTGTAGTCTGGTTGATGGATAGATGTATCTACCTTGTGCGTTGTTCGATGTACGATACGGGACAGGCTGTAGTGTTTGGTGACGGTATATAGGATATACCAGTAGTAGGTTGGTGAACGTGTTGGTAGACGGATTGGTTCTGATACCATTGGATTAGTTGAGGTCGTGGACTGGACATTGGATACTGTGCATTGGGTCATAGTAGTTCTGATGGGTCTGTTTACACACAGGTCGAGTGTTTTGTTGGTATACGTGTACTCAGGATGAGTGAGTTGGTGGTTAGTGTAACCACGAGTGAGTATAGTGACAGTTTTCGACTGACGACTGTCAAGTGGTGACGGTTTGTCGGAGGTGTCAACAAGGATCGTTGAGTGAGGTCTGATGACTCCCGGTGGGAGTAGACATCATGATAGTTTGGTGATTGAGGAAGGAACCTTCGAGTGTTTGTGTCAGTGACTTGGTAGATTTGACAAGTAGGGTACTCAGGTTGTCCTGATACTGACCAGTGGCGTCAGTTCGGAACGTGTAATTACTGTCACTCGACGTGGTCGAGTGTAGTCGATGCGACGTGAGTGTTAATGGTACTGTAATGACCCATCCCAAATTCCTAGATTAGATTAGTGACTAATCATGGATAGTGAGGCTAATCCGTGATTAGTTTAGCGAAATCGGACGAACGATGCAAAATGACCGTTTTGCCCCTATGCATGGGCAAAACGTTGACTTTTCAATCGGCGGTCAAATGGACTTTGACCGATGACCGTGACGTAGTTCGTGACGTTACGAGTTCATAGACAGGTGGCACGTTCAACTCACATAGATAAAAGGGCAAAATAGTTGACTTTTTAACTGGGATGTCCGATGGCCAAGGGCTGAGGACTATTATATAGATAAGGACGATATGAATCCATAGACAGGCGGCACGTCGAATGCGGACGTTCGACGGTGAAGTTACGGTTCACGGAAGTTCCAGGTTACTATTCATGGAGACACGTTTTACGAGGCAAATAGTGCAGTTTTGTCTCTAGTGGGCCCAGATATTTGTCCTGATGCCCAATGGATGAGTGAAAAGTGTCACCCATCCAATGGACACCAATTTCATTCATGCATCAAACCCTTCCCCGTTCATCCATTTCTCCCATTTTTCCCAAACCAACCCGATCACCATTTCTCACCCAAATACCAAACCCTTGACCTGTGAGCTTAGCTGAGAGGACAGAGAGATGAAGAGGACCGGCTGGACGTGGTGGCTGGCCCAGGCAGCACCGCCGTGCACGACGGGGGAGAAAAACAGATCGAGGTATCGGTTTAACCATTTTTCCATCCAATTTCCATTTTACGTGTTATGGGTCAATTTGGATTTTGGTTTTGAAGTAATTAGGTTGTTAGGAGGTAAATAGGGAGGTTTTGAATGGTTTTGGATGTTGAGGAACCCTGGGGTGAGGTTTTGGATTTTTGAACCGTGAGGTCCATTTTGGGTTCACGGGTTCTAGGCGGTTTTAAGGGTTTTGTTTAATTGGGTTAGATAGGAAATGAGAAAATAGGAATTTAGGGATTAAAATGGAAGAAAACGGATGAGAAATGAGGATTGTAGGACCCTGGACCGGTCACGCCGGTCCAGTTGCAGAAAAAGACCGGACCGGCCGGTTCAGACCGGCTGCGCGAGGTTGAAGACGGGTACTGTAGCAGGCGCATGAAGCCCACGCGCAGCCACTTCAGGCGGCACGTGCGGGCGCGTGCTAGGGTTTTTGGGGATGGTTCCAACATGTCAAATCATCTATTCGATGTAACAAACATTTTGGGACTGGTTTCGCGTCAATCAGACATCGTTTCGATAGTTTTCGGGGTGTCGGAAGAATTAGGTTCAGTTTTAAAAATAGTTAAAAATACGGGAAAATTATGGGACTTTAGTGAGAGGTTAATAAAGTAGTTAGTAACCTTATATTACAAGGTTATGGGTCTTTGGTGCATGCATAAATGTTTATTATATGTTTTATTACATGTTTGATGATGCCATGGGTGCATTTGTATGTGGTTACGTATAAGCACGTATTTCGAGGTTTCGGCCTTATACGGTGCTTATACCGGTCTGTATTTCTTTATTGGTCTAAATGAAAAGGTTTTGGATTTCTAAAATAATAAACTCGGGTATAAGACCCCTTTGGTTTGGTCTCGGGCATATAACACTATTTACGACCTTCGGGTCTAAATCGTGGTCGCGACGGGTGCTATGTGCACGGCGATCGACGATACGACGCTCGCCTCCGGATTGGGATGTGTTCCTTCCGGAGAGGTCACGATGCACGATTCGTGGTCGGGCAGCCTGGGGAGGCTCGACTTCGGAGTGCTAACAGTTCAGGATAGCGATCGGTGATGAGTGCACCATGATCTTGTGGTGGTCGCGTCGGTTGATTTGTTCACGACGACATACCAGGATTGAGGGCGGTCCTGGATGGATGGTTGCACGCATCACTATGATCGGAGTCGTGACTGACCCTTAGATATCGGGCAGGATGCCCAGTTGAGTCATATGTTCGGGCACGAGACCCAGTTGTTTTACACTGATGATTTCGGGTCAGGGACCCTAGATGGATTTCCAAGTTCATGACGGTTTATGGGAACCGGCATGAACTCTAGAAAGGTCATTGTGGTTCATGACGGTTTATGGGAACCGGCATGAACCTTTGTCAGGTCATCGTGGTACATGACGGTTTATGGGAACTGGCATGAACCCTGGTTATGTTATTATGGATCATGATGGTTCAGGGGAACCGGGCATGAATGTTTATGTTATGTATATATATGCTCCAAACCCTTCCTTTACTTATTCTATCTCCTCCGGGGAGAGTCGTTGGCCTGGGTGGACCCCGGAGTAGTCACGGAGCACCGACTGAGTGGAGTCACCCCCAGTTGGGTTCCTTACTCTCAGGAAGGCTATGATTACTATTACCTCGGGTAGGGTCAGGTCATCGCGGAGTCGGTCAGGTTGTTTATTTTACTGCTTTCTGGAGTTGGTAGCTTCTAGTTGGGTTCATATTGACCCTAGATGTGATTGTGGAACCCTACATTAGGTTGTCTGGTTCGGAAATGTGAGTTGGAGAGTGGTGTGACTTTGACGACTATTCAGATTTGGGTTCGTTAGTCGGTCTAGTCATGTCAGCTTGTGTTGGAACTGCACTTCGCAGTCGGGGTTGTACTTATTGGTTAGACTTAGTTGGTTGTGTGCTACACGGTTGTGGTTTGGTGCAACTAAGGTCTTGGGCGACCTGGTAGACGACATTGGTTGAGTCGAGTTACGATTGGTTAGTGATTGGTTGGACAAGTTATCAGGGTTGGTACTTGTCGATGGAATCCCAGAGCGGGGATACGGAGTAGTTGGTACGGTCGATGGATTCCGTTGGATGCGGAGTCTAGATCGCTATATCTGGTGGTTAGGTCTGCACGAGTTGTGGCAGGCACTACTACTGAGAGTAGTTGTAGTTACGGTTGTTGGGAATCGAGGACGATCAGGGGACGTTTCCTTTTCTCGTATGAGTTGTCAGGATGACTGTACTCATAGTTGTTGGGTACGAAGGAGGCAGAGTTTCTCCTATTCGAGCAGAGGTGCGGGGTCGTCGCTCGGTGTGAGCGGAGATCCAGAGTTGTCAGTTTGCACACACACTAGTGTTAGTACTGATGCTAGTGTGGATGCTTGTGTGTTGATGCTGACAGGTGATGATATTGGTACTAGTGCTGGTGATTGTGATGACGTCGAGGCACATCCGTCGTAATGGGCATATGTTCGGTATCTGTGGTTCAGGAGTGGATCTCAGATAGAGTTAAACTGGTTAGGGGACAAGTGGTTGATGTCTGGGTATGTTTTTTCCAATCTTGTTGGAACTTCGAAATCGCGAGAGGTTGCGATTGAGGTGACGAGAGGAATGCGGGTTTTTCGCATTGGTATTGGGTATTTCGACGTCATTTTGGGTGACTTCTCAGTTTCTACCGTGGTAGATGATGGTAGATGACGGTAGAGGATGGTTGCGTCACCAGTACGCTGATCGTGTATTGGTTGGTGGACCCGGGATTTATCTTGGGTCATCAGGTGGAGTTGAGCATATCGAAGTGGGGTGACTGAGATTTCTCATTTTCTGCTTGGTGACAGATGATGTTGGTTACGTGACGTGGTGAATGCAATGAGTTTTGGTTGCATTCACATATGATGAATTTTGGTGTCATCGTGTTGGATCGTTCTTGGTTTTCCTAGGTGGAATGAAAAAGATCAATACGAGGTAATCAGTGATAACCCACAGTCTCGACTTGTCTCGTCGTTGACTAATCTGTTTAGATGTGGGAATTGGTTTAGGACTTTGGGTATCGTTATGGATCTGGATCGTGATTTTGATGATCCAGATAGGTGGAGAGTTTGAGTGGAGCATGATGGGACTGAACTTCTTTTCGAGGTAAATCCCATATGGTATATTACGCCTGAGTAGGTGTCCGACGAGGTCAGATTTGGCCAGCCTTAGATGTGTTGATGTTGGGATTGGCTTCCCTATGAAGTCAATCGATGGTAATGTGGTAATCGGTTGAGCAGGTAACCGAGAGGTTCGGTTTTGGTACTTCTCAGTAGACGTGAACGATAGTTCGAGTTTTGGAATCAGATTTCTGGATGACGATTCAGGATTTGATTTTGGAACTTGAAAGAGGATTTCTGGATTTGGGTTTTGGAATCGAATTCTGGGTGACGATTCAGGATTTGATTCTAGAGCTTGACTGAGGATTTTTTTTTATGGATTTGGGTTCGGAATGGTTATTCCAAATGCTAGCTTACGGAATAATGATTTCGGATTCGGATTTGAACATGGCTATGGATATGATTTCTGGGTTTGGATTCGGAATTTCTTACGAAATTACGGATTCAGATTCGGATTTGGAAATAGATGATGGGTTGGAGTTTCGATTTGTCTAGTCCGGGATTGGACAAATGGACTCCATAGTAGAAACATGATTGGCTACAACCTAGGTGGTTGTAGGCTGATTGATGGGTAGTTGTATGTACCTTGTACGTTGTTCGAGGTACGATACCGGGCGGACTTGTGATGCCTGGTGACGGTATGTAGGTTATACCGTGGGTATGTTAGTGAGCATATTGGTAGTCAGCTTGATTCCGATACCATTGGATTTGTCGGGGACGTGGATTGGACATTGGATACTGTGCAGTGGGTCATAGTATTTCTGGTGGGTCAAGTTACACAAAAGCTGAGTACTTTTTTGGTATACCTATACTCAGGTTGAGTGAGTTGGTGGTTATTGTAATCACGAGTGAGTATAGTGTTAGTTTTCGACTGAAGACTATCAAGTGGTGACGGTTTGTCGGAAGTGTCAACGTGAATCGGTTAGTGAGGTCTGATGACTCCCAGTGGGAGGACGTCAGAATAGATTAGTGATTGAGAAGGGAACCGTCTAGTTGGTTGTTCCAGTGAAACGGTAGATCTGACAAGTGGTGTCAGTTAGGAGCGTACGACTTCTGTCATTTGACATGGTCGAATGTAGTTGATACGACGTGAGTGTTAGTGGTACGTCTGGTTGCAGACGAGTATCGTTCTGGTTAGTGGGTGTACAAGTGTACACGTGTCGTGAGATCGAATTATTTCCACGGGGTGGATGTGGAATCAAGATAGTTAGAGTTTCGAGAATGAAACTAAATTAAGGAGGGAAGAACGGTTGGACTTAGGTCGGTTGGAATTTCGAGGACGAAATTAATTAAGGAGGGAAGGTTGTAACGACCCGTCCCAAATTCCTAGATTAGATTAGTGACTAATCATGGATAGTGAGGCTAATCCATGATTAGTTTAGCGAAATCGGACGAACGATGTAAAATGACCGTTTTGCCCCTATGCATGGGCAAAACGTTGACTTTTCAATCGGGCGGTCAAATGGACTTTGACTGATGACCGTGACGTAGTTCATGACGTTACGAGTTCATAGACAGGTGGCACGTTCAATTCCGACGTTCGAGGAGGAAATTATGACGTTCGGAAGTTTAGGGGCATTTTAGTAATTTTGGTTAAAAGGGCAAAATAGTTGACTTTTTAACTGGGATGTCCGATGGCCAAGGGCTGAGGACTATTACGTAGATAAGGACGATACGAATCCATAGACAGGCGGCACGTCGAATGCGGACGTTCGACGGCGAAGTTACGGTTCACGGAAGTTCCAAGTTACTATTCATGGCGACATGTTTTACGAGGCAAAGAGTGCAGTTTTGTCTCTAGTGGGCCCAGATATTTGTCCTGATGCCCAATGGATGAGTGAAAAGTGTCACCCATCCAATGGACACCAATTTCATTCATGCATCAAACCCTTCCCCGTTCATCCATTTCTCCCATTTTTCCCAAACCAACCCGATCACCATTTCTCACCCAAATACCAAACCCTTGACTTGTGAGCTTAGCTGAGAGGACAGAGAGATGAAGAGGACCGGCTGGACGTGGTGGCTGGCCCAAGCAGCACCGCCGTGCACGACGGGGGAGAAAAACCGATCGAGGTATCGGTTTAACCATTTTTCCATCCAATTTCCATTTTATGTGTTATGGGTCGATTTGGATGTTGGTTTTGAAGTAATTAGGTTGTTAGGAGGTCAATAGGGAGGTTTTGAAAGGTTTTGGATGTTGAGGAACCCTGGGGTGAGGTTTTGGATTTTTGAACCGTGAGGTCCATTTTGGGTTCACGGGTTCTAGGCGGTTTTAAGGGTTTTGTTTAATTGGGTTAGATAGGAAATGAGAAAATAGGAATTTAGGGATTAAAATGGAAGAAAACGGATGAGAAATGAGGATTGTAGGACCCTGGACCGGTCACGCCGGTCCAGTTGCAGAAAAAGACCGGACCGGCCGGTTCAGACCAGCTGCGCGAGGTTGAAGATGGGTACTGTAGCAGGCGCGTGAAGCCCACGCGCAACCACTTCAGGCGGCACGTGCGGGCGCGTGCTAGGGTTTATGGGGATGGTTCCAACATGTCAAATCATCTATTCGATGTAACAAACATTTTGGGACTGGTTTCGCGTCAATCAGACATCGTTTCGATAGTTTTCGGGGTGTCGGAAGAATTAGGTTCAGTTTTAAAAATAGTTAAAAATACGGGAAAATTATGGGACTTTAGTGAGAGGTTAATGAAGTAGTTAGTAACCTTATATTACAATTTGGATAGGTTTGGGAGTTCCGGTGATGGTGATCGGCTCGGGAGAGCCTATGGCACGCAAATCGAGGCGGCAGCTCGGACGGTCTGTGAGTGGACCTTGTTTTCTAAATTGGTGCATGCATAAATGTTTATTATATGTTTTATTACATGTTTGACGATGCCATGGGTGCATTTGTATGTGGTTACGTATAAGCACATATTTCGAGGTTTCGGCCTTATACGGTGCTTATACCGGTCTGTATTTCTTTATTGGTCTAAATGAAAAGGTTTTGGATTTCTAAAATAATAAACTCGGGTATAAGACCCCTTTGGTTTGGTCTCGAGCATATAACACTATTTACGACCTTCGGGTCTAAATCGTGGTCGCGACGGGTGCTATGTGCACGGCGATCGACGATACGACGCTCGCCTCCGGATTGGGATGTGTTCCTTCCGGAGAGGTCACGATGCACGATTCGTGGTCGGGCAGCCTGGGGAGGCTCGACTTCGGAGTGCTAACAGTTCAGGATAGCGATCGGTGATGAGTGCACCATGATCTTGTGGTGGTCGCGTCGGTTGATTTGTTCACGGCGACATACCAGGATTGAGGGCGGTCCTGGATGGATGGTTGCACGCATCACTATGGTCGGAGTCGTGACTGACCCTTAGATATCGGGCAGGATGCCCAGTTGAGTCATATGTTCGGGCACGAGACTCAGTTGTTTTACACTGATGATTTCGGGTCAGGGACCCTAGATGGATTTCCAAGTTCATGACGGTTTATGGGAACCGGCATGAACTCTAGAAAGGTCATTCTGGTTCATGACGGTTTATGGGAACCGGCATGAACCTTTGTCAGGTCATCGTGGTACATGACGGTTTATGGGAACCGGCATGAACCCTGGTTATGTTATTATGGATCATGACGGTTCAGGGGGACCGGGCATGAATGTTTATGTTATGTATATATATGCTCATATCCCTTCCTTTACTTATTCTATCTCCTCCGGGGAGGGTCGGTGCCCTGGGTGGACCCCGGAGTAGTCACGGAGCACCGACTGAGTGGAGTCACCCCCAGTTGGGTTCCTTACTCTCAGGAAGGCTATGATTACTATTACCTCGGGTAGGGTCAGTGGTCTACGGACATTGATCTTGACTTTGAGAAGACTCGGATTGAGACCTGGGTAGCACGCGCGTAGCTTTGGAAACCGTGACAGGATTGGTTGTGAGAATTATATGTATATGTGATGTATGCTATATATGATATATGATGTGTGTTTACACAGGTTTTGGGCAGTGGCCCGTATTGTTAGTTTCTTATGATTTGGGCTGAGTCCCTTATGGATTTGGGCAGTGGCCCGTGTACTTGATTTCATTATGGTTTTTCTGAATAAATGGTTTTCGAATGCATGCATGCTTTTTAGTGAAGGGTACAAATGTCTTCTTATTAAATGTTTTTATAAACTCTTGTTTTGTCCACTCACAGCTTTTAATGTTTTGACTGCCCTTCAGGTTGACATCGGATGTGGACTGTAGCAGAAACTGAGATATTACATACCTCCTCCGGATCCTGGCGTACTCTGATGGCCTGAGAGGGCAAAGGTCATAAATATCCCTTGTCTGACACTTCGTGTCAGATGGGAGCAGGGTCATCCCGCACTAATCCCGGGGGGATTGGGATGGGTCCTGTCAACGTGGTATCAGAGCATAGTATTGCTCGTAGGATGCTTATCAGAGCATGGTTGCTCATGTTACTCTAAATTCCAGAGCGTGTTTTCCGTACTATCCTTACGCAGGTCGAGGATGTGATATCTCAATGGGCTACAGTTCGTGATCAACCTGATAGTTGGGGTGCCGATACGATAGTTACTAGGATTGGATCGTGGAACGTCTTGGTTCGGCATTCGATGCCGGGGTTGCCATAGTTCTGTCGTGGATGACAGTGTGGGACCCTACAAAGGGATAAACGTATTCTTATAGATTTTGATCGTGAGATGGTTAGTTGGGATCGTCTTCACGATGTCGTAGGATCGGTTCCGACGACTGGTTGGGAATTATGACCATCCGATGTTCGGATATGGTTGAGTTAGATGGATTTACTACAGTCGGCAGTTAGCAGTCGGATTCGACGAATCCTAGTTGGATTGACGTCTTTACGATGTCAAGACCGCGGAGTCGGTCAGGTTGTTTATTTTACTGCTTTCTGGAGTTGGTAGCTTCTAGTTGGGTTCATATTAACCCTAGATGTGATTGTGGAACCCTACATTAGGTTGTCTGGTTCGGAAATGTGAGTTGGAGAGTGGTGTGACTTTGACGACTATTCAGATTTGGGTTCGTTAGTC
The DNA here is from genome assembly GCA_032719365.1 of Prinsepia uniflora. Taxonomy (NCBI): domain Eukaryota; kingdom Viridiplantae; phylum Streptophyta; class Magnoliopsida; order Rosales; family Rosaceae; genus Prinsepia; species Prinsepia uniflora. Next base: position 30,141,036 of record CM064867.1, on the reverse strand, counting down.
GGTCTAGTCATGTCAGCTTGTGTTGGAACTGCACTTCGCAGTCGGGGTTGTACTTATCGGTTAGACTTAGTTGGTTGTCGTGCTACACGGTTGTGGTTTGGTGCAACTAAGGTCTTGGGCGACCTGGTAGACGACATTGGTTGAGTCGAGTTACGATTGGTTAGTGATTGGTTGGACAAGTTATCAGGGTTGGTACTTGTCGATGGAATCCCGGACCGGGGATACGGAGTAGTTGGTACGGTCGATGGATTCCGTTGGATGCGGAGTCTAGATCTCTATATCTGGTGGTTAGGTCTGCACGAGTTGTGGTAGGCACTACTACTGAGAGTAGTTGTAGTTACGGTTGTTGGGAATCGAGGACGTTCAGGGGACGTTTCCTTTTCTCGTATGAGTTGTCAGGATGACTGTACTCATAGTTGTTGGGTACGAAGGAGGCAGAGTTTCTCCTATTCGAGCAGAGGTGCGGGGTCGTCGCTCGGTGTGAGCGGAGATCCAGAGTTGTCAGTTTGCACACACATTAGTGTTAGTAATGATGCTAGTGTGGATGCTTGTGTGTTGATGCTGACAGGTGATGATATTGGTACTAGTGCTGGTGCTGGTGCTGGTGATTGTGATGACGTCGAGTCACATCCGTCGTAATGGGCATATGTTCGGTATCTGTGGTTCAGGAGTGGATCTCAGATAGAGTTAAACTGGTTAGGGGACAAGTGGTTGATGTCTGGGTAGGTTGTTTCCAATCTTGTTGGAACTTCGGAATCGCGAGAGGTTGCGATTGAGGTGACGAGAGGAATACGGGTTTTTCGCATTGGTATTGGGTATTTCGACGTCATTTTGGGTGACTTCTCAGTTTCTACCGTGGTAGATGATGGTAGATGACGGTAGAGGATGGTTGCGTCACCAGTACGCTGATCGTGTATTGGTTGGTGGACCCGGGATTTGTCTTGGGTCATCAGGTGGAGTTGAGCATATCGAAGTGGGGTGACTGAGATTTCTCATTTTCTGCTTGGTAACAGATGATGTTGGTTACGTGACGTGGTGAATGCAATGAGTTTTGGTTGCATTCACATATGATGAATTTTGGTGTCATCGTGTTGGATCGTTCTTGGTTTTCCTAGGTGGAATGACAAAGATCGATACGAGGTAATCAGTGATAACCCACAGTCTCGACGTGTCTCATCATTGACTGATTTGTTTAGATGTGGGAATTGGTTTAGGACTTTGGGTATCGTTATGGATCTGAATCGTGATTTTGATGATCCAGATAGGTGGAGAATTTGAGTGGAGCATGATGGGACTGAACTTCTTTTCGAGGTAAATCCCATATGGTATATTACGCCAGAGTAGGTGTCCGACGAGGTCAGATTTGGCTAGTCTTAGATGTGTTGATGTTGGGATTGGCTTCCCTATGAAGTCAATCGATGGTAATGTGGTAATCGGTTGAGCAGGTAACCGAGAGGTTCGGTTTTGGTACTTCTCAGTAGACGTGAACGATACTTCGAGTTTTGGAATCAGATTTCTGGATGACAATTCAGGATTTGATTTTGGAACTTGAAAGAGGATTTCTGGATTTGGGTTTTGGAATCGAATTCTGGGTGACGATTCAGGATTTGATTCTAGAGCTTGACTGTGGATTTTTTTTTTATGGATTTGGGTTTGGAATGGTTATTCCAAATGCTAGCTTACGGAATAATGATTTCGGATTCGGATTTGAACATGGCTATGGATATGATTTCTGGGTTTGGATTCGGAATTTCTTACGAAATTACGGATTCAGATTCGGATTTGGAAATAGATGATGGGTTGGAGTTTCGATTTGTCTAGTCCGGGAATGGACAAATGGACTCCATAGTAGAAACATGATTGGCTACAACCTAGGTGGTTGTAGGCTGATTGATGGGTAGTTGTATGTACCTTGTACGTTGTTCGAGGTACGATACCGGGCGGACTTGTGATGCCTGGTGACGGTATGTAGGTTATACCGTGGGTATGTTAGTGAGCATATTGGTAGTCGGCTTGATTCCGATACCATTGGATTTGTCGGGGACGTGGATTGGACATTGGATACTGTGCAGTGGGTCATAGTATTTCTGGTGGGTCAAGTTACACAAAAGCTGAGTACTTTTTTGGTATACCTATACTCAGGTTGAGTGAGTTGGTGGTTATTGTAATCACGAGTGAGTATAGTGTTAGTTTTCGACTGAAGACTATCAAGTGGTGACGGTTTGTCGGAAGTGTCAACGTGAATCGGTTAGTGAGGTCTGATGACTCCCAGTGGGAGGACGTCAGAATAGATTAGTGATTGAGAAGGGAACCGTCTAGTTGGTTGTGCCAGTGAAACGGTAGATCTGACAAGTGGTGTCAGTTAGGAGCGTACGACTTCTGTCATTTGACGTGGTCGAATGTAGTTGATACGACGTGAGTGTTAGTGGTACGTCTGGTTGCAGACGAGTATCGTTCTGGTTAGAGGGTGTACAAGTGTACACGTGTCGTGAGATCGAATTATTTCCACGGGGTGGATGTGGAATCAAGATAGTTAGAGTTTCGAGAATGAAACTAAATTAAGGAGGGAAGAACGGTTGGACTTAGTGTCAGGACCCACCCCGGTTTCACCCCGAAACCCGAGGTAAATCCCGCTCCCGTCTGACTCCCCGACGCAAAACTCAAGTAAAACTCACTCACATTCTAACCAGTCAAACGCAGGAGTAAGTAGACACAAAGTCCCGAAGGTAGCATTTACAGAACATAGTACGAACATACAAAGAAAATAAAACCGATAACTACACGCACACGGAAGCCTTTACTCTACTCTGGGAGCCCTCACGTCACTTCTATGCCTCAGACTCTGCCTCGACGTCAAGACCCCGCGCTAGCTCCACAACCTGGAGGGCAATTAAAACAGAAAATGTGAGTGGACCAGAAAGTACAAAAGTTCAAAAACCATTTTATAAGAAAACCGAGTTTAACCCTCCGTTTTGAAACCACATGCATAACCAACAGTTATAAACACATTAACAAAAGAATCATTATAAAACATCATAAGAAACAGAAACACTATAAAATACCGTAAGAAATCATAACATGAGTATCAGAACCCGTATCAAAACCATAATCCCCAAATCATCATTTTCCCGATCAAACCTGCTGGATCTATCCGAGTCTTTAAACTCCCGAGTCTTTAAACTCAATCCAGGCCTTAATCATATCCGAGTCTTTAAACTCCCGAGTCTTTAAACTCAAGGCCTACGGGGGAAAATCAATATATATCCGAGTCTTTAAACTCCCGAATCTTTAAACTCAATCCGGGTCTTTAAACCCAATCCGGCCGGTCCCCCGTCACATATATCCGGGTCATTAAACCCAATATCCAGATCCAGCAAATCCAATCCCAAAACCATTTAAAAACCATTTATCATTCCACATCCAAACCCGAATCCGAAATCACTGGTCCGATGCTCTTCCGGCATCCAGAACCGTCATTCCGAACCCAAATCCGGCAAATCCACTTTTCAATCCTTTAAAACCAAATTCCAATTGTCAATTTCGATTTCAAAACCAAAACCTTGATTCTCAAAATCATGTTCCAAAATCCCTTGAAATTCCGAAAACATTTCCAAAATCACCCTTTTCTCGAAAAACGTGCAACACATAAAACCATCATAACATATTCAAGAAACATCTAGTCATAAGTAAAACCATAAAATACATTTATAAAAACAGTTATGCATGATCGAGTTTAAGAAAAGGGTCCACTCACAGTACTGAGCCCTACTCGCGTCCCGAACGTCCAGCCCGTTCCTCGGCTTCCTCGGGAAATCCCGATCCTGTCAAACACCGCCAAAATACGTTACTAGCACGTCTACGAAGGTTCACCTAAATTCCCTCAAAATTCCCCGAATCCTAAACATAAGAACCCGGGACCCCTCGGGACCACCTAACCCTTGATTAACCTTACTAATCACATCTTAATCACTCTACTTATCCCAATTCTCGGGACGGGTTGTTACACTTAGGTCGGTTGGAATTTCGAGGACGAAATTAATTAAGGAGGGAAGGTTGTAACGACCCGTCCCAAATTCCTAGATTAGATTAGTGACTAATCATGGATAGCGAGGCTAATCCGTGATTAGTTTAGCGAAATCGGACGAACGATGCAAAATGACTGTTTTGCCCCTATGCATGGGCAAAACGTTGACTTTTCAATCGGGCGGTCAAATGGACTTTGACCGATGACCGTGACGTAGTTCGTGACGTTACGAGTTCATAGACAGGTGACACGTTCAATTCCGACGTTCGAGGAAGAAATTATGACGTTTGGAAGTTTAGGGGCATTTTAGTAATTTTGGTTAAAAGAGAAAAATAGTTGACTTTTTAACTGGGATGTCCGATGGACAAGGGCTGAGGACTATTACGTAGATAATGACGATACGAATCCATAGACAGGCGGCACGTCGAACGCGGACGTTCGACGGCGAAGTTATGGTTCACGGAAGTTCCAGGTTACTATTCATGGCGACACGTTTTACGAGGCGAAGAGTGCTGTTTTGTCTCTAGTGGGCCCAGATATTTGTCCTGATGCCCAATGGATGAGTGAAAAGTGTCACCCATCCAATGGACACCAATTTCATTCATGCATCAAACCCTTCCCCGTTCATCCATTTCTCCCATTTTTCCCAAACCAACCCGATCACCATTTCTCACCCAAATACCAAACCCTTGACCTGTGAGCTTAGCTGAGAGGACAGAGAGATGAAGAGGACCGGCTGGACGTGGTGGCTGGCCCAGGCAGCACCGCCGTGCACGACGGGGGAGAAAAACAGATCGAGGTATCGGTTTAACCATTTTTCCATCCAATTTCCATTTTACGTGTTATGGGTCAATTTGGATGTTGGTTTTGAAGTAATTAGGTTGTTAGGAGGTAAATAGGGAGGTTTTGAATGGTTTTGGATGTAGAGGAACCCTGGGGTGAGGTTTTGGATTTTTGAACCGTGAGGTCCATTTTGGGTTCACGGGTTCTAGGCGGTTTTAAGGGTTTTGTTTAATTGGGTTAGATAGGAAATGAGAAAATAGGAATTTAGGGATTAAAATGGAAGAAAACGGATGAGAAATGAGGATTGTAGGACCCTGGACCGGTCACGCCGGTCCAGTTGCAGAAAAAGACCGGACCGGCCGGTTCAGACCGGCTGCGCGAGGTTGAAGACGGGTACTGTAGCAGGCGCATGAAGCCCACGCGCAGCCACTTCAGGCGGCACGTGCGGGCGCGTGCTAGGGTTTTTGGGGATGGTTCCAACATGTCAAATCATCTATTCGATGTAACAAACATTTTGGGACTGGTTTCACGTCAATCAGACATCGTTTCGATAGTTTTCGGGGTGTCGGAAGAATTAGGTTCAGTTTTAAAAATAGTTAAAAATACGGGAAAATTATGGGACTTTAGTGAGAGGTTAATGAAGTAGTTAGTAACCTTATATTACAAGGTTATGGGACTTTGGTGCATGCATAAATGTTTATTATATGTTTTATTACATGTTTGATGATGCCATGGGTGCATTTGTATGTGGTTACGTATAAGCACGTATTTCGAGGTTTCGGCCTTATACGGTGCTTATACCGGTCTGTATTTCTTTATTGGTCTAAATGAAAAGGTTTTGGATTTCTAAAATAATAAACTCGGGTATAAGACCCCTTTGGTTTGGTCTCGGGCATATAACACTATTTACGACCTTCGGGTCTAAATCGTGGTCGCGACGGGTGCTATGTGCACGGCGATCGACGATACGACGCTCGCCTCCGGATTGGGATGTGTTCCTTCCGGAGAGGTCACGATGCACGATTCGTGGTCGGGCAGCCTGGGGAGGCTCGACTTCGGAGTGCTAACAGTTCAGGATAGCGATCGGTGATGAGTGCACCATGATCTTGTGGTGGTCGCGTCGGTTGATTTGTTCACGGCGACATACCAGGATTGAGGGCGGTCCTGGATGGATGGTTGCACGCATCACTATGATCGGAGTCGTGACTGACCCTTAGATATCGGGCAGGATGCCCAGTTGAGTCATATGTTCGGGCACAAGACCCAGTTGTTTTACACTGATGATTTCGGGTCAGGGACCCTAGATGGATTTCCAAGTTCATGATGGATTTCAAATGGACTTTTACCGATGACCGTGACGTAGTTCGTGATGTCACGAGTTCATAGACAGGTGGCACGTTCAATTCCAGCATTCGAGGAAGAAGTTATGACGTTTGGAAGTTTAGGGGCATTTTGGTAATTATGGTTAAAAGGGACAAATAGTTGACTTTTGACCGGGATGTCTGATGGCCGAGGGCCAAGGACTATTACGTAGATAAGGACGATACGAATCCATAGACAGGCAGCACGTCGAATTTGGACGTTGGACGGCGAAGTTACGGTTCACGAAAGTTCAAGTGCACTATTGCACGAATTACGAGACGAGTTCACTTTTGGACTTTAGTGTGGCCCAGATATTTAATGGAGGCCCAATGGATGAGTGACAAGTGTCACCCATCCACAGGCCACCTATATTGATTCATGCAACGTGCATTTCTTTCTCCATTTCAAACACACAAAACACCCACCCGATCTCACCCTTTCCCTCCCATCCGTGCAAACCAAAACCCATCCAACCTTCACCCATGACCAGGCAGAGGACCAGGGAGACAGGAGGGTGTGGTGGCTGGCCCAGGAAGGCGCCGCCGTGGGAGGTGGAGCCACGAACCGGTGCGTGTAAGGACCCGTCCCAAAATAACGGGATTAATTAAGGATTAATGACAGATTAACGAGGCTAATCGCGGATTAGACGAGGATTAACGGACGTTTAAGGAAAAATGACGATTTTACCCTTGGAAAGGGCAAAACGTTGACTTTTTGTTTGGACGGTCAAATGGACTTTGACCGATGACCGTGACGTAGTTCGGGACGTCACGAGTTCATAGACAGGTGGCACGTTAGATTCCGACATCCGCGGAAGAGGTTATGACGATCGGAAGGTCATGGGCGTTTTGGTAATTTTGGAAAAAAGGAGCCAAAAGTTGAGTTTTTGAGCAGATGGTCCGATGACCGAGGACCAAGCACCGTTATGTAGATAACGACGATACGAATCCGTAGATAGGCAGCACGTCGAATTCGGACGTTCGACGGCGAAGTTACGGTTCACGGAAATTCGAACGTACTATTGCACGTTCTTCGAGACGAGTGCTATTTTGGACTTTAGTGGGACCCACCTTTTTCTCAGGGCCAATGGATGAATGACAGGTGTCATTCATCCATTCACCCTCATTATCTCTCATACACAAAACCACCCCGTGTAACCATTTTTCCCCATTTTTCCCGTCCAAACCTGATCACCATTTTTCCTCCACAACCCAAACCATTGACCCCTGAACATTGAGGAGAGGCCAGAGAGATGAAGGGGGACGGTTGGACGTGGTGGCTGGCTCAGGCTGCACCGCCGTGCACGGCGGAGGAGGAAAACCCGTGCAGGTTCGGTTTTACCCATTTTTACGCATTTTCAATTTTGCTTGTTATGGATCGATTTGGACGTTTGGGTTGAATTAAATAGGTTCTTAGGATTTTTTTAGGAAGGTTTGGATGAAGGTTGGACATCGGGGAAGCCCTGGGAGGTTTCGGGAAAATCGAACCGTGAGGGACTTTTTGGACCGGTCGGGTTTAGGTTGTTTTAGGGTCTCTAATTAATTAGGTTAGGTTCTTAGAATGAATATATGAAGCTTAGGATCGATTACGAGTGGAATCGGTGAAAAACTTGGCCGGAATGAGCTTGAACTGGTAACGCCTCATTTGGTCTTGATTATTCGGGCATGAGACCCAATTGGATTTAGTTTTGACTCGGGCATGTGACCCTGTTGACGACCCGTAGGTCTCAGTCGTAGTCGCGACGGGTGCTTTGTGCACGCCGACGGACAACGTGACGCTCGCCTCCAGATTAGGATGCGTTCCTTCAGGAGAGGTCACGATGCACGTTCCGTTGTTGAGCAGCCACTGGAGGCTCGACTTCGGTGTGCTGACGGTTTAGAGGATCGTTCGGCGACGTGTGCACCATGGTCCCGAGATGGTCGCGGCAGTGATGTGTTCATGGCGACATACCAAGATTGAGAGCGGTCCTGGATTGATGGTTGCATGCATCGCTACGATCGGGATCGTGACAAACCCCTGAGATATCGGGCTCGTTCCCTAGTTGATTTGACTTCGGGCTCGAGGCCTAATTATGGTGAAATCGGGCGAGATGTAAAACCCGTGTCCTGGAGGGAACGGTGAACAATCCCACATTCCTGCGAGGGGGAATGGTCTGGGAGAGGTTGGTGGTGTGCCTTAAAGGTGTAGGCACACACCTATCTAGCATGAGGCCTTTTGGGAGCTCAGTGGCTTTGGGGGGGATTGGAAGCCCAAAGTTAAGCGAGTTGAGGCTGGTGCAATTCCAGATGGGTGACCCCCTGGGAGGTTGCACCGTGAGCTCCCGAAAACAAAACCGTGAGGGCAAGGGCAAGGAGGCCCAAAGCGGACAATATGGTGCTAGATGAATCGGGACCTGACAGAAGAGGGTCGGGTCCTGACAATTTGGTATCAGAGCCAGACCCCGACCGGGAAGTGTGCTAGCGAGGACGCTGGGCCCTAAGGGGGGTGGATTGTAAAACCCGTGTCCTGGAGGGAACGGTGAACAATCCCACATTTCTGCGAGGGGGAATGGTCTGGGAGAGGTTGGTGGTGTGCCTTAAAGGTGTAGGCACACACCTATCTAGCATGAGGCCTTTTGGGAGCTCAGTGGCTTTGGGGGGGATTTGAACCCCAAAGTTAAGCGAGTTGAGGCTGGTGCAATTCCAGATGGGTGACCCCCTGGGAAGTTGCACCGTGAGCTCCCGAAAACAAAACCGTGAGGGCAAGGGCAAGGAGGCCCAAAGCGGACAATATCGTGCTAGATGAATCGGGACCTGACAGAAGAGGGTCGGGTCCTGACACGAGAGGCCCTGTTGAGTTCTATGTTCGGGCTGGAGGCCCATTTGCTTGGTGTTATCGGGCGTGAGTCCCACTTTTATGGGTTTTGATATACTAGTATGTATATACCCTCCTTACGAGATGATTGATTGGTCTCCTCCAGCGTCGACCTGGAGAGTCACGATCCACAGACCAGAGTGGGTATCCCCATAGGGATCCCGTTCCAGGAGTTGAGGTTACTTATGATGTTGTGGACCCGGACCAGATTCCGGAGAGATATGTGGACTAGATCCAAAGAGAGAGAGCTCGGACTAGATCCAGAGATTGAGCCTCCTAGATGGAGATTCCTGGGAGAAGACTCGGAGTGAGACCCCGAGTAGTGTGCACACTAGATAGATATGATGAAATCGTGACTATATTGGGGATGTGTTCCCTAGGGGCTGTGTGCCCCGAGATTGGCATCTTCTCCAGAAGAGCATAGGATGGGTTATATATGTATATATGTTTATGTGGACAGGTTTTCACTGAGATGGCGTTGGGCTGAGACCCTCGCGTATTGGTTTTGGGCTGAGACCCACATGAGATGATTTTAGGACGAGTTCCCACGTGTTGGTTTGGGCAGAGGTCCCATGTGTTGTTTGACTGATTTCGGGCTAACGCCCAAACGATTTGACAGTTCATGCCGGTTTATGGGAACCGGGCATGAACCATAGAGATGGTTTTTGAATGCATGCATATGTTTTTAATGGAGGGCATAAAGTTCTTTTATGAAATGTTTTTATAAAATTATTTGTTTTGTCCACTCACAACTTTTATGTTTTGAATGCCCTTCAGGTTGTTCGCGGATGTGGCTGTAGCAGAGACGAGACATCGTATTCCTCCTTCGGATCCTGGCGTACTCTGATAGCCCGGTTGGGAAAAAGACGGAAATATCTCGGGTCTGACACTTCGTGTCAGACGGGAGCAGGCACGTCCCACGCTAATCCCGAAGGATTTGGGGCGGGTGCTGTCAAGTTGGTATCAGAGCCGAGTGTACTCACAGATCGAGGATGTGATGTCTCTCCAATCATAACATCCCATCATCAACCTGATATTTAGGGAATTTGTTCGAGGATTCGGTAGAACCGATCCTAGTTCGTGTACGTTTGACACGTGGTGCTATCGTGTGAGTTCAGTTTGGCAGAGGAGACGTGTTTTCCGAGAGGTCGGAATCTCAAGCGGGATCGTTGTTCGTGCGAATCCGACAGCTTAGAGCCGCATAGTTACTGGAATGAGTTCCAGGGGATCAGTGGATGCAATATGATACGATTACGACGGCTAGCTGTTGTGCAGTGTTAGGCACGGAGTATGGCAAGGTTCCTGTGGAGGCCGACGGTTGAGAGTCGTAGAGGTTCGAGAGGATGAGGTCCTTAGGTTGTGGTTACTGGTTGTTGGGATACCAGTATCGGAGTACGACGATCCTTCGGAGTCGAGGCGAGGGATCGTTCGAGATGGACATGCTGCAGGGAGCAGCCGCTGCAGCGAGCAGTTGGGTCGTGATAACTCTAGTCGGTGATTGGTTGGACGAGTGACTAAGAGAGCGGTACTTGTCGATCGGAGTCCGAGGTGGACCGATCGGTGGATGTTAGTTGCTGAGCGATTAGTACCGGCGGTGATACGGTGAGTTAACGAGAGTCGACGACGAGCCACGAGCTGAGGATAGCCCAATCGTGATGTGCTCATGGTAAGGTTCTACCATTACGCGACGAGAAGGATTCGTCGGATAATATAGATTTGTCTGGACAATTGGCGATGATTGGTTGGCTATGGACGACCATACCTACTGAGTGGCAGGCACATAGTTCGAGGAGAATTTGATAGTGAGAAATAGAATGGGTTACTACAATAGTTATCGATAGTTGCCATTGGTCGGACGGATTGGACAACGTAGGAACTGTCGTGGGGGTTAGTGACTGGAGGTTTTGGTGGCACATCAGAGTTGGATTGACATCCTTTTGGATGTGCAGAAACGGTCATAAACGGATAGGCGAATTGGATGATGTGCGGACATGCGGATGACGTCCGAGTGAGTTGTGTGACCAAGCTGGTAGTCGTGCCATAGCGTGGCAGCCGTGTGAGTTCAGTGGGCACTGAGTGGGACAGAGAGGATCCAGAGTGACTCAGTGCGAGGTATACTTAATACCTGGTTTGGCGAGGTATGGGTCATACATAACTTTAGGGCACCTATACCGTGATCATTGTGGACAGACAGTACGAGTGTTAGGTGTTGGATATGGATCCCATACGAATTGGGAAGTGCAACTTAGGTTACAGATGTGAACGGAAAAGGGAGAAGCCGGAAGTGTTTAGTCCGGAAGGAAAAGATTAACCATTACAGTAATTATCAGAGTATGCTCTTAGTCGAGAAGAAGGACTTCTAGCTCAGGAACAGAACTGTTGGAAAAGTTAGGTGTGCTTCCAACATGGTTGCAACTACTCTCGACTTAGAGACTGGTGAAGGAGACTTTTCATTTTCTGCTCTTTAGTAGATTGTGTTGGTTGCTGGAGGATGACTTGGATGAATCAAGACGTTTGCTGGTTCTTGGGTTTATTGGATTTTTCGTTTTCAAGCGATAAATTAAATGAAAGGTTGAATCTTTAGGTCATTTATGAGCCAAACATCCAAGTTGTGGGCCAGATTTGTTGGAGTTGAGGAGAAGGTAGTGTTTGGTGTTGCCTGAAGTTGATGTGTACAACATGTATTCTTATTCATATCTGACATGGGATGAATTTGATGTCATCATCTTCAACTTTCCGTAGGTGGATTGTTGAGGAAGAATGACGACAGTGATGTCGATTGGATTGATTTGGAAATCAAATGATTCGTGGTGTCACGTCCAGTGATGTGACAGACGAGTACCTAAGACGATACAGAGTAAGTAACGTGAGGATGATCAAGATGACGGAAGTGATTGTGACGACCTTGAAGTGTTCAGACCGAGGTCAGGTCGTCATTAGAATGAATTGCCTTGCTGATTATGCTAAGCTAGGAGCAGAAGAGAACTTTTGGGGATTCCTTAGCATAGTTGGTGAGATGACAAGACAGAGATTGGATATGGGAATAAGTTGAGATGAGGACGATACATAGGTATCAATCTGGAAAAGATGAATAGCCGATGCCTCGAGATGGAGTTGAGAATAGAGATTGTATTGCATTGAGGCTGGCTCGTGACGCGTGATTGAATATCGGACCGATGAGTACTGTGATCGTATGTGTTCCGACATATTGGTATAGTGACCGGACGTCGAATGCTGTGTACTTGAGCAGAGTTAACAGAGAGGGTTCGGATAGTTGGTGAGCCGAGAGCTTAGAGCCTTGTAGGCCAGTGGAACCCTAGTGCATGTTTGTGTTTTCTGCTGAGGCAAGTATTCGATTGGTTTCCGTGTACACCCAGATGGGTGAGACGTCGATTGTGAGTTGACATGATGAGTAGTACGATGATTGGGACTCGAGGTGAGTCTAGATGGCAGCGGAGATCGTTGAGTGATGTGAGATACAATACGGTGTGAGAACTCTAGAGCGAGTCGAGATCAGAGTGTGCAGCGGGAGCCCAGTAGACCCGAGCGCTACCGGATAGACACGATCACGTACGTGGAATTAACGATAGAGATAGAGGTTGAGTATCGCTCTGTGGGAGCAGTGAGGATAGTTGTCGGATCGGGTGCTGATTAGGATATCAGTTCCGACTGTCAGAGGAGAAGAACCATCAGGCTGAAAAGTCGACGTGATGACTCTCACAAGCCAACGATTGGAAAGCAGCTAATGAGAGTTGAGATGAAGCTTGGGAGCCTCGGTGACGGTACGTACCGACGGGTACGACATAGTGACAGACGTGTACTTATGCACGAGAGTGGCCGTGTGCGGAGACACGATTGAATTTCCACAGTTGGTCGTGGAAATCGGGTCAATTTGAATTTCGAGGAAGAAATTCATTAAGGGGGGAAGATTGTAACGACCCATCCCAAATTAATGGGATTAGTTAAGGATTAATGATGGATTAACGAGGCTAATCGCGGATTAGACGAGGATTAACGGACGTTCAAGGAAAAATGACGATTTTGCCCCTACAATGGGCAAAATGTTGACTTTTCGTTCGGACTGTCAAATGGACTTTGATCGATGATTGTGACATAGATCGGGACGTCACGAGTTCATAGACAGGTGTCACGTTCGATTCCGACATCCGTGGAAGAAGTTATGACGATCGGAAGGTCAGAGGCGTTTTGGTAATTTTGGCAAAAAGGGGCTAAACGTTGACTTTTTGACCGGAAGGTCCGATGACCGAGGACCGAGCACCGTTATGTAGATAACGACGATACGAATCCGTAGACAGGCGGCACGTCGAATTCGGACGTTCGACGGCGAAGTTACGGTTCACAGAAATTTGAACGTATTATTGCACGTTCTTCGAGACGGGTGCTGTTTTGGACTTTTGTAGGCCCCACCTTTTTCTCAGGGCCAATGGATGAATGACAGGTGTCATTCATCCATTCACCCTCATTTTCTCTTATGCACAAAACCACCCCGTGTAACCATTTTTCCCCATTTTTCCCGTCCAAACCCGATCACCATTTTTCCTCCACAACCCAAACCATTGACCCCTGAACATTGAGGAGAGGCCAAAGAGATGAAGGGGACCGGCTGGACGTGGTGGCTGGCCCAGGCTGCACCGCCGTGCACGGCGGAGGAGGAAAACCCGTGTAGGTTCGGTTTTACCCATTTTTACCCATTTTCAATTTTGCTTGTTATGGATCAATTTGGACGTTTGGGTTGAGTTAAATAGGTTCCTAGGATTGTTTTAGGAAGGTTTGGATGAAGGTTGGACGTCAGGGAAGTCCTGGGAGGTTTCGAGAAAATCGAACTGTGAGGGACTTTTTGGACCGGTCGGGTTTAGGTTGTTTTAGGGTCTATAATTAATTAGGTTAGGTTCCTAGAACGATTTTATGAAGCTTAGGATCGATTATGAGTGGAATTGGTGAAAAACTGGGCCGGAATGAGCTTGAACCGGTCATTCCGGTCCAAATTGCAGATGAACCAGACCGGACCGGTTCAGACCGGTCGACGCGAGGTAGGGGATGACACTATAGCAGGCGCGTGGCTCCCACGCGCAGCCACTTCAGGCGGCGCGTGCGGGCGCGTGGGGGAGAATCTGGGGAAGGTTCCAATATGTCAAATCATCTATTCGATGTAACGAACCTTTTGGGACTAGCTTCGAGTCGATTGGACATCGTCTCGATATAGTTCGGGCTGTCCCGGAAAATTAGGGGGCATTAGTGAGGGGTTAATTAACTAGTTAGTAAACCTCTAAAGTGATTTGGACAGGTTTCGGTACCCCGAAGGCGACGGTTAACCCGGGAAGGCATATGGCGTGCATATCGAGGCAGCATCGCCGACAGTCTGTGAGTGGACTTTCTTTCTGAAATCGATGCATGCATAAATGTTTTATATATGTTTTAATATGTGTTTTGTGATGCCTTGAGTGCATTTTGGTGTGTGTTTCGGTATGGGCACGTACTTCGAGGTTTTTGGGTTTTATACGTGCTTATACGCCCTTACGCGTTCGGTTTTCATGAAATGGTTTTGAAAAGTAAAACGACTCATTTGGCCTTGATTATTCGGGCATGAGACCCAATTGGATTTAGTTTTGACTCGGGCATGTGACCCTGTTGACCACCCGTAGGTCTGAGTCATAGTCGCGACGGGTGCTGTGTGCACGCCGACGAACGACGTGACGCTCGCCTCCGGATTGGGATACGTTCCTTCCGGAGAGGTCACGATGCACGTTCCGTTGTTGAGAAGCCACTAGAGGCTCGACTTCGGTGTTCTGACAGTTTAGAGGATCGATCGGCGACGTGTGCACCATGGTCCCGAGATGGTCGCGGCAGTGATGTGTTCACGGCGACATACCAGGATTGAGAGCGGTCCTGGATTGATGGTTGCACGCATCGCTACGATCGGGATCGTGACTGACCCTGAGATTTCGGGCTCGTTTCCCAGTTGATTTGAGTTCGGGCTCAAGGCCTGATAGGTCCTCAATTAAGCATTATTTTATATTATTTTATACCCTTTATACTTAGCTTTTAATATTAAAATATTAAATAAATAGATAAAATAATTTATTTTGTATTATTTTTGTTTAAATAAATAAAGTTTGTAATTTGGAGTATTTTGGCGAAAGAATCGTCTCGATCGGAATTTTAACAAATAAATTATGGACGAATTTCGGTGAAATATTACTAAATTAATTAAATTAATTAATTGTGCAGCCCAAACCCAATAAAATGCTGCAGCCCAATAGAAAGAAAAAGAAAAAGAAATTCAGCCCAGTCCGCAAGCCCGCAAGCCCAGCCCCAGGTCCGGCCCGCGTCCAAGCCGTGCGTCCCAGTCCAATTCAGCGCGTCAGCCTTCCTCAGCCCAGATTTCCCTTCGGCGAGCGTGTTCCGAACCGCCAGCACCCGCCGAATTCTGCTTTTGATTTTCAGCAGCTCTCTGCTGAATTCTTTTCCAACAGCTTCCACCCAAATTCCTTCCACTTTCCAACCCAATTTTGAACTTTACAACTCAAACCACTTCTAAACATCATTACAAATCTTTACTACTCATCATTCCATTATTCCACATTTTTTATTGTATTTTTATATTATTTTTGATAG
The DNA here is from genome assembly GCA_032719365.1 of Prinsepia uniflora. Lineage (NCBI taxonomy): Eukaryota > Viridiplantae > Streptophyta > Magnoliopsida > Rosales > Rosaceae > Prinsepia > Prinsepia uniflora. The sequence continues at coordinate 30,125,378 of CM064867.1, read as the reverse complement.
CTTTTTCCACCTATAAATAGGGCTTCAATCCTTGTATTTTGGGAGTCCCCCATTAGTTTCATTCTTCCATTTCTTTCATTTTTCTTAGTTCTTAGTTCTTAGTTTAGTTCTTTTGTTTCTCTCTTTTGAGAGACATTTTTGGGGACCATTTTTACTTCTTGTAGATTTTCTTATTAGTTAGTTTTCTTTTAATTCTTATTCGTAATTTATGTTATTTTTATGTTATTTTCATTTCTTCTTTACTATTGTTCTTGGTATTTTCTTTCTAACATTTGTAAGTAAGAATGCAATCTCCATGTGTTTTACTTTTTGAATTTCTTTTACTTCATATGTTTTAGTGCTTAAACTTCAATTTGATGTTAAGTGTTTTATCCGCTGTCGGTGCACTTAGAGTAGAATTGAAGAGATTAAATGTTGATCGCTGTCGGCGCATTTAATTATAAACTTAAGGTAAATCATGTTGTAAATGTTTGAAGCATATTGATGTTTGACGCACATTAATGGTTGATGCATTTATAATATTGAAAGATATATGTAAGTATTTGAGATGATGAAGGTAGGATTTCGTGATTGGTTTATTATGAGCAAAATGTTAAAAAGAAGTCTATTTTTAGGAGTAGTTTAAATAATGTGATTGTTAATTCGAAATTACTTACGTAAAAGTGTGGGTTTTGTCTATGAAACTACTCTATGGTTTGTAAATTCCAATTAGCATGAGCATTTGCATTTTAATTCTTAATTAGTGTTTTCTTTAATTTAGTTATAAATCTTTTCAAAACCCCCCTTCTTTATTCTTTTATTCTTTTATTCTTTTAATTCTTTAATTCATTTATTCCTTTAATTCTTTATTCTCTAATTCTTTAATTCATTATTCTTTAATTCATCTCCCACTAACACATTATTAATGTTCCCTAATTTCCCCGGTTAAGAACGATCCCTATTTACCAATACTACATCTACACAAAAAGGGTTTAAATTGCACAACACTCGAATTACGTGTTTAATTTAATGCGTAGTTTGGGCATAGTCAATTTTTGGCGCCGTTGCCGGGGAAATTGAAAATCATTTTTAATTTGCTAGTGTATGTATATAAATTGTGCATATTATACTTGTTTATAAATTTTTCTTTTGTTAATATTATATTTATCCATCTTATTATTGTTCTTATTATTTTTGTTTATAATGCTCATACTTTACTTATTCTTAATTTCTAATTTATACTTGTTCATAAATGTTCATAATTTTTTTTTTGTATTTGTTCATATTAAAATTGATACTTGTTCATAATTTAATTTCATTTGTTTACTTTTACTTTTACTTGTTCATATTAAAATTGATACTTGTCATAAATGTATATTGTACATATTCACTTTTCCTTACTTTTATTTTTTGTTTTCTTTACACTTTCTAACTTTTTCTTTAATCCATTAACTTTAATTTTATTCCATAAACTTTTTCTTTATTCCTTTAACTTTAAATTTATTCCATTAACTTTTTATTCCATTAACTTTTATTCCATTAACTTTATTCCATTAACTTTTTATTTCACTAACTTTTTATTCCATTAACTTTTTATTCCATTAATTTTATTCCATTAACTTTTTATTCCACTAACTTTTTATTTCATTAACTTTTTATTCCATTAATTTTATTCCATTAACTTTTTATTCCACTAACTTTTTATTTCATTAACTTTTATTCCATTAACTTTATTCCATTAACTTTTTATTCCACTAACTTTTTATTCCATTAACTTTTTATTCCATTAATTTTATTCCATTAACTTTTTATTCCACTAACTTTTTATTTCATTAACTTTTTATTCCATTAATTTTATTCCATTAATTTTTTATTCCACTAACTTTTTATTCCACTAACTTTTTATTCCATTAACTTTTATTCCATTAATTTTATTCATTAACTTTTTATTCCACTAACTTTTTATTCCATTAACTTTTATTCCATTAATTTATTTCATTAACTTTTTATTCCACTAACTTTTTATTCCACTAACTTTTTATTCCATTAACTTTTATTCCATTAATTTTATTCATTAACTTTTTATTTCACTAACTTTTTATTCCACTAACTTTTTATTCCATTAACTTTTATTCCATTAATTTTATTCCATTAACTTTTTATTCCACTAACTTTTTATTCCATTAACTTTATTTCATTAACTTTTTATTCCATTAACTTTTTGATTACACTTATTTTATTCTTATGTAATTATTTATTTGGTTATGTCTTGATAAAATTTAAATTTAAATTTTTAAAAAAAATCAAAGTAAATAAAAAATTAAAAAAAAAATCTTATCTTAGCTTTATGTTAGTGTTAATTCATACTTGTAAATAAATGTTGTATATATGTTACTTGTTACCTTTTATACTTGTTCATAAATTGTTCATAACTTTTATATTTTATAATATACATACATACTTGTTCATAATAGACTTTCATTTATGTTTGTTTATAATTCTCTTACTTGTTATATTATTCTTGTTCATACTTGTACATAATGTTCATTCTTTTTAAATGTTCATAAATGCTTATAGTAATTATTCACTTTTCCTTATTTTTATTTTTATATTGTTTTGTAAATAAAAAAAAAAGCATAAAATTCGTAAAAAAAAAATCTTCATTTATTTTTTTTTAAATTCCGAAAAAAACATAAATTTTAAAAAATAATAAATTTAAATTTTTTATCTTCATTTTGTGTTAGTGTAAATCTAAATTGTTAAATAAATCTTATACTTATGTTAGTTTGTTAATGAGAATTTGTTTTGTAAATATCATTACTTGTTAATGAAACCATACTTGTAAATAAATTGTTCATACTTATATAAATTGTTCATATGTAATTGTCATGTTATATTTGTAAATTGTGCATAAAAACATACTTGTAAATAGTTATTGCATTCATGCATTAGTCTCGGCTATATGTAGATCACTTGTGCTTCGAAGTTTAAATTTTAATCTTTAATCGGCGAAGACTCTTCTATTAACTCTCACCCACGGTAATTGTTAACACTTGAGTCATCTTAATTCCTCTGGAGTAAGAAATTTTCGAGGGTGATGTCTAGGACAAGAGACGGTACTAATAACGGGTTTTGGGTCTAAGAAAATAGCCCTGCCTCTTATGTGTATTCTTTCTAACCTGGTCACTTTTGAAGTTGCCCAAACAGTTGAATTAATCCAAGATATTTACTTGGGCCGCACGGACGTATAAGTCTCCATCTAAACTTTGAAGCTATGTGAACCATATATATCTTTGACTTCCCCCGACATGTAAATATTGTTTATATCTTAATTTACATTATTTGTCATGACAAAGTTAACTTGGATCTTTAGTTTAACTAACTTGCATCTTTCATTCTAACTTGCATTTCATCTTTCATTTAACTTGCATATTTAGTTTAACTTGCATTGCACTCTTCCTCTAACTTACATCTCTTAACTCAAATTGCATCATTAACTTCAATTTGCATATTTAACTTGCATTCTTAACTAATGTACATCTCTGACTAACTAACTTGCATCTCTGTCTAGGCTGGATGGACGTTAAACTTCAAGCGCTTGTTGGGAGGCAACCCAATGTGTTCCCGGGATATGAAGGAGTCATCAATACAGATTTGCTATCCTTTTACCCTTCACTCTCTTTTATTTTGTTTATTTAGTGTTTTCCTATTATTTTCGTAAATCATCTTCCTTACTTTGATTCTATGTTTAATTACTTCGTATTTTCCTACATTGAGGACAATGTAGAATTTGAGTGTGGGGGAATGGTTTACAATTTTAATTGTTGAAAAAAAAAATTAAAGAAAATTTGTTTTAAAAAAAAAATTCAAAAAAAAATGTGAAAAAAAATTTTAAAAGAGAAATTCGTTTAAAAAAAAATTCAAAAAATTCAAAATAAAAAAAAAAATATATTATTGTTTTCTTGAATCTTTTTGTTTTAACTTAGTGTTTTTATGAGTCTTAAGTTGCCATTTAACTTGTCAATGATATAAATGAACAGAAATGAATATGTTATGGCCATAAAGATAATCACTACAACTTGAATTTGTTTGTTAATATTTTGTGATTAAGTGTTATAACTTGAAGATAATGCATGTAAATTGGCATATAAACAAGCATGATAAGATAAGTATGAATCATATGAACCTTATGTGAGCTTTAGAACTTTATATACATCTTTGATGAGTGATTCTTAAGTTCTTTGTTTAAATTGATATACATATGCCTCATAACTGCTTGCCATAGCTTTTAATGAACTCTAGAGTACTAGAACTTATTCTATGTGATTTTCAAAGCTTTTAAGTCAATAAACTCTCTGATTTTGGAAATGATTAAGGCATTAGGGTTAACACCACAAATTCAAACATCCATGTTCCCTATTTTGTGCGCACAAGTTGCGACCCCCCTAGTTTTAACCCTTTCGAGCCCACATTAAGCCTTTCTTTCATCACCATGATTATCTAAACACTTGAGCTTAGTATAGACATCCTTTACCCTTGTTCCAAGAACTCGGTTGAAGATATAAAGATGGTGTAAGGAGAAAATAATGATGTTGGAAGACTTTTATGTGAATTATTTGGATTTACCGACTCAAGCTTTGTTGTATTGTTGACACATGTTATTACCTTGATATAAAAAAAAGAGAATAAAAAGAAAATCAAAAAAAAAAAAAGTATTGAGTTTTTATCAAGGTAATAAGGTTTGATTATGTAATGTTTGAGTTAACTCTCTTACATTTGTAAATCCGACACAAAGAATGATTGTGAGGCCCAACATGATGGAATTAGGCCTATGTTCGAAAGGATGGATTACTGACATCACTGCACTAAGGTTGGGAAGCTATGATACGTTTTGGGAGTCTATTGAGTCTTGGAACGAATTGAGCACCACTTGTCCTATATTTTCCTTGCCTCTAAACTTAGCCCCATTACAACCTTCGTAAAGACCTTATGATCCTTAAGATGGTAAAATTTGATTAGTTGAGTTAATCACTTGAGTAAGCTTATGGTTTTGGATCATTTGTGCAAGTATGTTTTGTTTTTATCTTGAGGTGTTTGTTTGAGATTTTGCAAAAGTACTTCATTTCGATTATGTGAGTAATTCTCACATACTTTGAGTGCAAACACAAACCCTTACAAAATTGAGTGAATTTATGAGTGCATATCCTTGTGAGTTGATTCATACTTGTTTTATTCATGTTGAGATCCATTTCACCATATTTACTCATTATCTTACTTGTTAAAACATTTTGTTACCATATATTAACTCTTGAATTCCATATGCTTAAATGATTTAAGTGAAAATCTTTTATGCCATGATTGTAATAATGAAATATTGAGACAAATGGTTAAAGGTTACTTGTTTTGATTTTGTAGTTTAATTTTAGTATTTGCTAGGGACTAGCAAAGTTTAAGTGTGGGGGAATTTGATAGGTCCTCAATTAAGCATTATTTTATATTATTTTATACCCTTTATACTTAGCTTTTAATATTAAAATATTAAATAAATAGATAAAATAATTTATTTTGTATTATTTTTGTTTAAATAAATAAAGTTTGTAATTTGGAGTATTTTGGCGAAAGAATCGTCTCGATCGGAATTTTAACAAATAAATTATGGACGAATTTCGGTGAAATATTACTAAATTAATTAAATTAATTAATTGTGCAGCCCAAACCCAATAAAATGCTGCAGCCCAATAGAAAGAAAAAGAAAAAGAAATTCAGCCCAGTCCGCAAGCCCGCAAGCCCAGCCCCAGGTCCGGCCCGCGTCCAAGTCGTGCGTCCCAGTCCAATTCAGCGCGTCAGCCTTCCTCAGCCAAGATTTCCCTTCGGCGAGCGTGTTCCGAACCGCCAGCACCCGCCGAATTCTGCTTTTGATTTTCAGCAGCTCTCTGCTGAATTCTTTTCCAACAGCTTCCACCCAAATTCCTTCCACTTTCCAACCCAATTTTGCAACGTTACAACTCAAACCACTTCTAAACATCATTACAAATCTTTACTACTCATCATTCCATTATTCCACATTTTTTATTGTATTTTTATATTATTTTTGATAGCTTTTTCCACCTATAAATAGGGCTTCAATCCTTGTATTTTGGGAGTCCCCCATTAGTTTCATTCTTCCATTTCTTTCATTTTTCTTAGTTCTTAGTTCTTAGTTCTTAGTTTAGTTCTTTTGTTTCTCTCTTTTGAGAGACATTTTTGGGGACCATTTTTACTTCTTGTAGATTTTCTTATTAGTTAGTTTTCTTTTAATTCTTATTCGTAATTTATGTTATTTTTATGTTATTTTCATTTCTTCTTTACTATTGTTCTTGGTATTTTCTTTCTAACATTTGTAAGTAAGAATGCAATCTCCATGTGTTTTACTTTTTGAATTTCTTTTACTTCATATGTTTTAGTGCTTAAACTTCAATTTGATGTTAAGTGTTTTATCCGCTGTCGGTGCACTTAGAGTAGAATTGAAGAGATTAAATGTTGATCGCTGTCGGCGCATTTAATTATAAACTTAAGGTAAATCATGTTGTAAATGTTTGAAGCATATTGATGTTTGACGCACATTAATGGTTGATGCATTTATAATATTGAAAGATATATGTAAGTATTTGAGATGATGAAGGTAGGATTTCGTGATTGGTTTATTATGAGCAAAATGTTAGAAAGAAGTCTATTTTTAGGAGTAGTTTAAATAATGTGATTGTTAATTCGAAATTACTTACGTAAAAGTGTGGGTTTTGTCTATGAAACTACTCTATGGTTTGTAAATTCCAATTAGCATGAGCATTTGCATTTTAATTCTTAATTAGTGTTTTCTTTAATTTAGTTATAAATCTTTTCAAAACCCCCCTTCTTTATTCTTTTATTCTTTTATTCTTTTAATTCTTTTATTCTTTTATTCCTTTAATTCTTTATTCTCTAATTCTTTAATTCATTATTCTTTAATTCATCTCCCACTAACACATTATTAATGTTCCCTAATTTCCCCAGTTAAGAACGTTCCCTATTTACCAATACTACATCTACACAAAAAGGGTTTAAATTGCACAACACTCGAATTACGTGTTTAATTTAATGCGTAGTTTGGGCATAGTCAAGGCCCAATTATGGTGAAATCGGGCGAGAGGCCCTGTTGAGTTCTATGTTCGGGCTGGAGGCCCATTTGCTTGGTGTTATCGGGCGTGAGTCCCGCTTTTATGGGTTTTGATATATTGGTATGTATATACCCTCCTTACGAGATGATTGATTGGTCTCCTCCAGCGTCGACCTGGAGAGTCACGATCCACAGATTGTGCCTCCCAGAGAGAGAGAGCTCGGACTAGATCTAGAGATTGAGCCTCCCAGATGGAGATTCCTGGGAGAAGACTCGGAGTGAGACCCCGAGTAGTGTGCACACTAGATAGATATGATGACATCGTGACTATATCGGGGATGTGTTCCCTAGGGGCTGTGTTCCCCGAGATTGGCATCTTCTCCGGAAGAGCCTTGGATCGGTTATATATGTATATATGTATATGTGGACAGCTTTTCACTGAGATGGCGTTGGGCTGAGACCCTCGCGTATTGGTTTTGGGCTGAGACCCACATGAGATTATTTTGGGACGAGTTCCCACGTGTTGGTTTGGGAGGAGGTCCCATGTGTTGTTTGACTGATTTCGGGCTAAGGCCCAAATGATTTGACAGTTCATGACGGTTTATGGGAACCGGGCATGAACCCTAGAGATGATTTTTGAATGCATGCATATGTTTTTAATGGAGGGCATAAAGTTCTTTTATGAAATGTTTTTATAAAATTATTCGTTTTTTCCACTCACAACATTTATGTTTTGAATGCCCTTCAGGTTGATCGCGGGTGTGGTTGTAGCAGAGACGAGACATCACATTCCTCCTTCGGATCCTGGCGTACTCTGATAGCCCGGTTGGGCAAAAGACGGAAATATCCCTGGTTTGACACTTCGTGTCAAACGGGAGCAGGCACGTACCACGCTAATCCCGAGGGATTTAGGGCGGGTCCTGTCAGTGCTGGTGCACGGTAAGGCCATTTTCCCCTTTTAATTGATGTTGATATTATGGTTGCTTTTGGATGATTAGGATGAGTTAGTTAGGTTGCTAGGACAATTTTAAGGCGGTTTTAAGGGGGTTTCGGTTGGTTTTGTTGATTGGTTTAGATAGGAAATGAAGAAATAGGAATTTAGGGATTAAAATGGGTGCAAACGGACCGAAAATGAAGGAGGAGGAGCACTGAACCGGTCACGCCGGTTCAGCACAGTAACCGGACCGAAAAACCAGAAGAAAAAAAAAACCGGTTTTCCAAGGTTGATGGTGATAAATAGTGTTTTTGACCTTCCAGGAGCGCGTGAGGGTGCGTGGGATATAATTTAGGAAAGTGTTCAACACGGGAAATTTTCTATTCGAAGTAACGAAGATTTTGGGACTGGTTTCGTTTTAATCGGACACCGTCTCCATATGTTTCGGGGCATCAGAAGGTTTAGGGTCGGCTTAAAAATAGTTAAAAATACGGGAAAATTATGGGGCTTTAGTGAGAGGTTAATTAAGTAGTTCGTAACCTTCTATTACGATTTGGACAGGTTTGGGAGTCTCGGTGACGGTGATAGGCTCGGCGGAGCCGTATGGCACGCAAATCGAGGCGGCAGCTCGGACGGTCTGTGAGTGGTCCTTGTTTTCTAAATTGGTGCATGCATAAATGTTTATTATATGTTTTCATACATATTTGATGATTCCATGGGTGCATTTGTATGTGGTTACGTATAGGCACGAATTTCGAGGTTTCAGCCCTATACGGTGCCTATACGGGTCTGTATTTCTTTATTGGTCTAAATGAAATGGTTTTGGATTTCAAAAGGATAAACTCGGGTATGAGACCCATTTGGTTTTCTCTCCGGCATATGACTCCAGTTACGACCTTCGGGTCTAAATCGTGGTTGCGACGGGTGCTATGTGCACGGCGATCGACGATACGACGCTCGCCTCCAAATTGGGATGTGTTCTTTCCGGAGAGGTCACGATGCACGATTCGTGGTCGGGCAGCCTGGAGAGGCTCGACTTCAGAGTGCTAACAGTTCAGTATATCGATCGGTGATGAGTGCACCATGATCTTGTGGTGGTCGCGTCGGTTGATACGTTCACGGCGACATACCAGGATTGAGGGCGGTCCTGGATGGATGGTTGCACGCATCACTATGATCGGAGTCGTGACTGACCCTTAGATATCGGGCACAGTGCCCAGTTGAGTCATATGTTCGGGCACGAGACCCAGTTGTTTTACACTGATGATTTCGGGTCAGGGACCCCTAGATGGATTTCCAAGTTCATGGTGGTTTATGGGAACCGGCATGAACTCTGGAAAGGTCATTGTGGTTCATGACGGTTTATGGGAACCGGCATGAACCTTTGTCAGGTCATTATGGTACATGACGGTTTATGGGAATCGGCATGAACCCTGGTTAATGGATGTTATGGATCATGACGGTTCAAGGAAACCGGGCATGAACGTTTATGTTATGTATATATATGTATTCATATACCGTCCTTTACTTCTATTATCTCCTCTAGGGAGGGTTGTTGGCCTGGGTGGACCCCGGAGTAGTCACGGAGCACCGACTGAGTGGAGTCACCCCCAGTTGGGTTCCTTACTCTCAGGAAGGCTATGGTTACTATTACCTCGGGTAGGGTTAGTGGTCTACGGACATTGATCTTGACTTTGAGAAGACTCGGATTGAGACCTGGGTAGCACGCGCGTAGCTTTGGAAACCGTGACAGGATTGGTTGTGTGAATTATATGTGTATATGATATAAATATGATATATGATATGTGATGTGTGGTTACACAGGTTTTAGGCAGTGCCCCGTATGGTTGTTTTCATTATGGTTCATATGTTTTCTTTGGTTAAATGGTTTTCGAATGCACGCATGCTTTTTAGTGAAGGGTACAAATGTCTTCTTATGAAATGTTTTTATAAACTCTTGTTTTGTCCACTCACAGTTTTTAATGTTTTGACTGCCCTTCAGGTTGACATCGGATGTTGACTGTAGCAGAGACCGAGATATCACATATCTCCTCCGGATCCTGGCATACTCTGATAGCCCGGGAGGGCAAAAGTTGGAAATATCCCTTGTCTGACACTTCGTGTTAGACGGGAGCAGGGTCATCCCGCACTAATTCTGGGGGATTGGGATGGGTCCTGTCACACTGTGCACGGGAGCCACTTATCAGCTACTGTGAATGCACTAATCATCACCTCCTTCACTCGATTGCGTAGTTTTCGGGTCGAGAGACCCAGAGACCCAATTCGGGTTTATTAATTCATTTTCCATTTTTTTTCAATTCTCTTATGACCAAAATGTTCTACTATAAATTAGGAAAGGGTCTATAAAAAAAAGTTGAGGAAAGCATGTATAAAACCACTACTCAACCCCTCACCTTTTGGCCAAAAGTCGTTCTTTGATTCTGAGTGGTTTCGACGCCTAACTCACAAGCTGAAGACTTTACCAAGGCTGCAAGAACTTAGGGGAGTTGACAGCAACCATGTTTCTAAGCTTATTGGCCGAAAACTGGATCAACCAGTTCCAAACCCAAAATAGCCCTCACGGGTTCAACGTTGTTTCTCTCCTTCGCAAGCCTCGACCAACCGTCTTCATTTTTCTAATTTCTCTTCTCTTTGGTCTCACTCTATTCTCTTCTCTCCTATCTTCTTTGTTCCTTCTTTCTTCTTCATTTTCTTCCTCGCCTGTGTGCACAAGACACACACAACATCACACTTAGCACCCTTATAACTCAGTACACACACACAAGGATGGTGACACAAGTCCCTAAGGGATAGGGACACTTTTCCTTCTCCTAATCAGCCACCACACAAAAATCTCACAAGAAAAAAGACTAAAATACCCTTCTCTTAATCGACATGTCATCTGTCAACACACTCGGGGAGTTGAGACCTTCCTAACGACATTTTCGGAATCACCAAAAACTGCCCCGCTCAAAAACTCAAAAATTTGACTTTGACAAAAAAGCTAACTCTTTGACTTAGGTGAAAAATTGCCTTTTTCTCCTTAAATTTTTCAGTTTCACGTTTCCTAAAGATTCGGGTCGTTACAATCTTGGTGCATTGATCTGATATTGTGATCCCGACGTGAAAGAACTTGAGACCCTTAACCATCCTGACCACTAAAATAACACGCTGCCAACTTGAATATCATGGAAAACACATAAACAAGGACTACACTAGAAAAACATTAGTAAAGTCCTTTGATGCATTAAGAAGAAGGCATATAAAATAATGGTGTAAGCTATCTTGTCAACTTGACTGGTAATCATTTGATCAAAACAAAGGTTCTTTGGTTACAAATGGATCCCGTCTATGTTGTCTAGTACTAACTTCTTCTAGTGGCATGCTTGCATTGAAGGCATCTAAGGCCTGTTTGCTTCCTAGTCACGCTTTCAACCCATTGATCAACACGTACATAACACCAAATAACAAAGAGACCTACACGAGAGTCCGCTACCTTGCTCGGTAGCTCAGTTCTATGCGGAGGCCTAACAAGGGTGGGCTTGACCGATTTGCTCAAAGAAAGGAACTTTTGGATAGGAAAGCAGGTCCACCTTCATTTCTTGCCCTTGTTTAATTAAATCCTCGACATGTTTATTTTTTTCTTTAATAGTAGAAAATATGGTCATTGATCACTCATCTTTCTTTCTGTCTTCTTTTTGTTCTTTTTCTTATCTTTCCTTCTATCCTTGGAGTTAGATCCAGTATTGGCGCATCTTGATCAATATGCAAATTGACAACTTTATCATTGTGCTAAAATGGTGCGCCCATATTTGGAAATTGCTCATTTGATAAGTCATTATTGATGAATTATTTTGATGTCATCTAATGCCCTTTTTACTTGTAGTTAGAGTTAATTTGGATTATCAATAGAAAGAAATTATTTTCTTATGGGACCTATGCAGAACTAAAAAAAGGGGTTAATTTTGAGAAGAATCTAAAAGCAAGGACTTAATTCGGAGTTAAAATGAAGAAGAAGTCTCATAAAGGAAATTGAGCCCAATATGACAGGACCCGTCCCCGAAGGACATAGATAACCGTGTCCGGTCTTGCTCCCATCTGACAAGTCAACTGAAATTCTGAAATTACCCTCAGCACTTATCAAACAAGGGATAACCGCACCTGTGCCCACTCATGCCTCCACCTCTCAAATAGCCTCGATCATCGCGCCACGACCTGGAGGGTAAATAAAACAGAAAAGGTGTGAGTGGACAAAACAAACTTTTATAAATACCTTTATCAAAATACATTCTTACCCTCCAGTTTCACAAACATGCATGGATATCATAAATCATGAGTAAATTATATCTGGGCACAAATGTTTATAAATCACAAATCTCAATAAAACCACGGGGCTCATTTCCATATCCAATCTCATATAGTCACGTTATCCCTGCAACGTGCACAAATCAATAGGCTCAAGGACCGCTCAAAATCAGACCATCCGTCGCTGTGAACACATCACCAGCCGACAATCCAGATCGTCGTGAACACATCACCGACTGATCTCCATATAATCTAGCACATCTGATCTACGTTGAGCCGCCCTCGGCTGCACAACAACAGACCGTGCTACGTGACCTCTCTGGGCGAACACATCCCATCCCGGAGGCTAGAGTTATCTCCAGGGTTCATTCCGAGGAAACACATTCATAACCGGAAGCCCTAATATCCACAACACAGGGTGCACTCCGGGGGAAACATATTCCACCCCGAAAAGCCCTAAATATCTGCAACATATCATCACCATGAAATCCAGTGAAAAACAGTTGCATTTGAAATCAAAACCATTTTAAATACAGGGTCTTAGCCCAAAACATAGTTTCCTCAAAATCCGTAAAACTAGAGTCCCGATTATTTCATAAATCCGAAAACCATCAATATCATCATGTAATCACATGGAAATACCAATCCAATCAAAATCACATTACCATTTGGGCCTCAAGCCCAAATATCATTTTCACGCAAATCCGTCCAATCGCAACCTCAGTTGTCATTTTCACATAAATCCATAGCATATATCCAAAAAGCATTACAAATCCATTAAATAAATTCCTAACTCATAATTCAAGTAAAAAACAATCTCAAATCCCGAGCCTTCGCCCAAAACAACAGTTTCACAGTTTTCTCGAAAATCGTGCCCAAAATCAATACGAAACAATATAATATTCCCAAAATCCGAAAATCGTCATATTGAAACATTAATCATACCAAATCATTTCAATTCAGATAATAAAGCATTTAATACATATATGCATGCATTCTGGGTAGAAAACAACAGTCCACTCACACACCGTCCAATCCAGAAGCCACCATTCCTGTCCAAAATCATTATTGAAGGTCACTAACATCTTAATATACCTCATATAATTTTCCACAATTTTTTCGGGATTCAAATACGTATTTTAAATGTATATTAAAACTTCGGATACACTGAACACTATAGAAACGATATCCGATTTCCTTGAAACTAGTGCCAAAATGTTCGTTGCATTAAAGGGAGCAAGTTTCATATTGAACTCACCTCGAGAATCATGCCCACACGCCCTCACGAGCCTCCGTAAACGGCTGTGCGTGGGAGCCACGCGCCTGTACATTGTTTGCTACAGTCGTCGTCTCAAGCCGTTTGTCTGTAAAACGGGACCGATTGGACCGCAACTTGACCAGGCTGAATTCCTGCCAATTATTCATTGATTCCTTCAATTAAGTCATCGAATAGCATTGTTAGGAGTCTAATTAGGGTTTTGTAACCTCAATTACACAAGATCTTACCTTTAAACCGTCGAACTCAACCTCCCAATTCTCACACTGTCGCAGTTACTGTTCACCATTCAATTTCATCTCAAATCGATTGTTTTCTTGCAATTGATCCTTCAAGAAGCTTCGTGGGATTCATCCAAACACACTTCGAGGTCAAATTTCATTGTTCAACGCTTCTAATTCCACGACTCAATCTTCGAATGTTCCAAACCTCACCATGTCTGTTCATGGCCAAAACGACACCAATTGTCGTCGTTCTTGATTGGGTTCGACTCGCCTTGAGCTCAGGAGACTTAATCCAAGGCCAATTTAAGTGTTTATGGCTCTCAGTGTCAAATTCGAATTTTGATCAAATCGAATGTTCCAATGGTTTGAGTTCGGGTTTTGGGTTTTCTTTCACAATTTTGCATCTCCTTTCTCTCAATCTTTCTCATTTTTCTTCCTTCAATCCTCTTAGCTTTCTATCCCGATCAGAATTCGATCAGAAGGGAAGATTGGATGAGTGGTTTTTGGCTACTCTGTTCTTCCTTTGCGGATACACACACATACACGTATACGTACTCAATTCAAATTGTCAACAGCCTTGCCACTAATCCCTCTTACCAAGTGACAGTTGTCACTTCACAACCAAGGTGAGTCATTTAATCACGGCTGAATCAGCCTATTGTTTATCCAATTGACCTTGCTGCCATAAATTACCATTTTTACCCCTACATCACAATTACCAAAATGCCCTTCATGTATCGAGACCCGTAACTTTGTCTTCCGAACTCCGATTGACGCATGCCACTTTTCTACGGGTTCACCATCTTGAGACCTATCCCAACGATCCTTACGGAAATTCCAAACAATGTCCCGATCAAAAAGTCAACTTTCGGCCCTTATAACCAGGGGCAAAATCGTCATTTCCTTCAAATTTTCCAAATTTTCCTTTTTAGAATTTCTGGGTCATCACAACCTACCCCCCTTAAAGAATTTCGTCCTCGAAATTCCAATCAGTAGGTGCCATGATATTTTTCCCGAGGAAACATGTCTAAGATGAACTCGAAACATCAACCTCAACCGGATATAAGTCATACTCAACTTATAGAAATCATACAACCAGTCTCAATTTTTCTGTAGACCCCTGCCCCATGGGCAGTCATACCATATACTTACTCGGAATACGTAGCCTAGCTCACTTTCAAGTCCACAAAATCCAGGATACACAAGAATCAATCATATCTTCTCAATCACATGTCATCCACTCGTGACATGATATAATGGCTAAATCCTTACGCATATGTCACCAGGCCAATGAACTCATAAGGTCCAATAACTTTGGAACTCATTCCCCTAATTAAATCAATCACTCCATACTACTTTCCAGGGTCACTAAGGATAATGAATGAAACCTTTCCTTCTGTTGTGTTTATCCTCATAAGCGTCACTGATGCCTACCTCCTGCTAATAACTAGCACTCAATACAATCATTCATATGAGATCGCAAATCATATCCATTCCTTAACCTCGACTCCATCCAACATCATACACCAAGTATGATCCTGTAGTTGGACTCCAGTAGTCCAAATGATCAAAAATCATGTACCACTCTAATCCTATGGAGTTCCATCAATAATAGGATTTCACCTATCCTTACGTTATCAAACATGTCAATTCTTGATCGGCTATCTTATTAGCCTCCCCACGAATGATATCTGACCCGACAACACGGTCATAATCTCAACGTATCTTGACCATCGCCTCATCACACATTAAGCCTTTCTGTTTATCATTCATCACCAATCTCGATGGTCAATACAGTACTCGTACATTCCTTCCTAGAGGTATGACCTCTACGTACTCAACCCATGGATCACTATGGTCGATCCTAAATCAAGCAAGAAAAGTAAAACTCCTGAGGGTTTAGCTAGCATCGGCAATCCCAACCCTATGCTACCGAAGCACACCTCACCAAATCTTAAATCTCATAGTGACATATCACTATGCATATGGAAAGGGTCACATCGAACATAAGTCACTATTTATCCACTTGTAATCATTCTATTTTAGTTTTCATTTCCAATAACTCTGACCTCTTTCCGAGTCAATCATCGTAACTGGAAACACATTGTAGAGAACTCCTCTACAATCCTCTGTGATATCCATCCAATGTCAAAACAACTCATGTTCCCCGTGGCAGTCTTTAATTATACATCTGACCAGTGGACTTCGATTACCTCATACCAACAGTCCATCGATTGTAAGGTTCAATATCATTCTAGAGGGTAACATCCTCGAGTTTGGCAATCCTGGACTCCACATATCACTCTCTAATCGACATACTCGATAGAGGTATCCTGAGTTATCATTCAATCCAACCCAATGATTACATCCAAATCATCCAAGTCCAAGAAAACTCCAAGTCAGCCACTAGGCAAATAACACCTGTCATCTTGGGTCTACCCCCCCTTAGGTCTCACCAATTTCACCATATATAATTACCATACCAAGGTTACCACATAAATATCATCAATTTTATCACATCCGTAGCTCTAGTCGGCTCACTGACTTCCATACCTTAACCAATCACGGACATCTCCATATCCGTCCAATGCACAATCTCAAAACATGGAAGTGTGGATAGCCCGGGACCTACCTAATACATACGTCCTGGTTAAACTTACATCCATATTACCACTCCAGAGGCTACTTAGGCCTCTTGCCAAGTAACTGCAATCCTCGAGCATGTGGTCCCAACTGACCACCCCTTATGGTCCACTATGGGCCCCACCAACTCTTCCCCCGCCTGTCACATCAATCATCATTACAGGAGCCAATCCCTGCTCCATTGCACCCCAACTAGTGCCTTATCACTTTATCAATCGATATACCCTTTTCTTTATGATGTGACCAGACGACCAACAATCATGACCTACAATTAACCTAACATTTTATCACCCAGTGACCCAACTGGCGTCCCACTGCACGAGACCATCTCCTAAGTCTAAATCTCTGTGTACTACGGGTCTCTGCCCGAACTATCAATCACTAAATGAAATTAACACGACCCATCCAAGTCGATAAGTCCAGTAAACAGGGTTAAACAATACCAATCCATAAATTCACAACCCAATCAGTATCTGGTCTTATACTAGACCTTGGCATTCCAGGTGCCAAACATTCCTCAATCAACAGTTGGTCGTGTCAAAAATCATAATTATATTTCAATCTTTACTACTCATCCCGAGCCCTGATACATTACCATGACTCATCTCGAGTCCTAACCGATCTCCTGACTCGCTTTGAGTCCCATTTTCCTGTCTCAACTCCTCTCGAGTCCAATCTCGACTCCTTTTGAGTCCAATCTCATAATAATCATCCATGTTATCATTGGAATACCCAGTCACCGAGCAATTACCGCTGGTGAGCCACATCTTATACGACCTATAAGGCCTAAAGGATATCCCATCATATTCTAGACTCGTTAGACATACATTCCACTTAAGGAATTCACCGAGAATAATCTCATCCCGGGTCCAACTTGTCCAATTGTGGTACCTTTCTAGCCTCTAGGCTCATTCGTTAGTATTTCACAGTGTACACTGATTAACATCTGACCCCTAATCCAGGATCAATCTCATTCCGAGATCTATCACGAGGTCTCATATACCCTCGTATACCCGTCTCACTGCCAGGTCGCGCACGAGGCTTACGTTTCAGAGGCATGATGTGGCAACAGAATCAGAAACCTAGTGCTCTGAAACCAATATGACAGGACCCATCCCCGAAGGACATAGATAACCGTGTCCGGTCCTGCTCCCGTCTGACAAGTCACCTGAAATTTCGAAATTACCCTCAGCACTTATCAAACAAGAGATAACCGCACATGTGCCCACTCATGCCTCCACCTCTCGAATAGCCTCGATCATCGCGCCACGACCTGGAGGGTAAATAAAACAGAAAAGGTGTGAGTGGACAAAACAAACTTTTACAAATACATTTATCAAAATACATTCTTACCCTCCAGTTTCACAAACATGCATGCATATCATAAATCATGAGTAAACTATATCTGGGCACAAATGTTTATAAATCATAAATCTCAATAAAACCACGGAACTCATTTCTATATCAAATCTCATATAGTCATGTTATCCCTGCAACGCTTGCAAATCAATAGCCTCAAGGACCGCTCAAAATCAGAGTATCTGTCGCTATAAACACATCAGCAGCCGACAATCCAGATCGTCGTGAACACATCACCGACCGATCTCCATATAAACTAGCACATCTGATCTGAGTCAAGCCTCCCTTGGCTGCACGACAACAGACCGTGCTACGTGACCTCTCCGGACGAACACATCCCATCCCAGAGGCGAGCGTTATCTCCAGGGTTCATTCCGGGGAACCACATACCCAACCGGAAGACCTAATATCCACAACACATGGTGCACTCCGGGGGAAACATATTCCACCCCGAAAGCCCTAAATATCCGCAACATATCATCACCATTAAAACTAGTGAAAAACAGTTGCATTTGAAATTAAAACCATTTTCAACACAGGGTCTTAGCCCAAAACATAGTTTCCTAAAAATCCGTAAAACCAGAGTCCCTATTATTTCATAAATCCGAAAACCATAAATATCTTCTTGTAATTACATGGAAACACCAATCCAATCAAAATCATATTTCCATTTATGTCTCAAGCCCAAATATCATTTTCACCCAAATCCGTGCAATCGCAACCTCAGTTGCCATTTTCACATAAATCTGTAGCATATATCCAAAAAGCATTACAAATCCATTAAATAAATTCCTGAATCATAACCCGATTCAAAACCAATCTCAAATCCCGGGCCTTCGCCCAAAGCAGCAGTTTCACAGTTTTCTCGAAAATCATGCCCAAAATAAATATAAAACATTATCATATTCCCAAAATCCAGAAATCATCATATTGAAACATTAAACATGCCAAATCATTTCAATTCAGATAATAAAGCATTTAAAACATATATGCATGCATTCTGGGTAGAAAACAAAAGTCCACTCACATGCCGTCCATATCACTTGCTTTCCGAGCTGCACGTTTTTCCGTAAATTCCGGAAGTCACCATTCCTGTCCAAAATCATTATTGAAGGTCACTAACATCTTAATATACCTCAGATAAGTTTCCCCAATTTCATCAGGATTTAAATACGTATTTAAACGTATGTTAAAACTTCGGATACACTGAACACTATCGAAACGATATCTGATTTCCTCGAAACTAGTGCCAAAATGTTCGTTACCTTAAAGAGAGCAAGTTTCATATTGAACTCACCTCGGGAATCATTCCCACATGCCCTCACGCACTGTCACAAGCGGCTGCGGGTGGGAGCCACGCGCTTGCACAGTGTTTTCTACAGTCGTTGTCCCAACCCGTTTGTTTGTAAAACGGGTCCGTTTGGCCCGTGACTTAACCCGGCTGAATTCCTTCCAATTATTCATTGATTCCTTCAATTGAGTCGTCGAATAGCATAGTTAGGAGTCTAATTAGGGTTCTGTAACCTCAATTACACAAGATCTTACATTTAAACCGTCGAACTCAACCTCCCAATTCTCACACTGTCGCAGTTACTGTTCACCATTCAATTTCATCTCAAATTGATTGTTTTCTTGCAATTGATCTTTCAAGAAGCTTCGTGGGATTCATCCAAACACACTTCCAGGTCCAATTTCATTGTTCAATGCTTCTAATTCCACGACTCAATCTTCGAATGTTCCAAACCTCACCATGTCTGTTCATGGCCAAAACGACACCAATTGTCGTCGTTCTTGATTGGGTTCGACTCACCTTGAGCTTAGGAGACTTAATCCAAGGCCAATTTCAGTGCTTATGGCTCTCAGTGTCAAATTCGAATTTTGATCAATTCGAATGTTCGAAGGGTTTGAGTTTGAGTTCTGAGTTTTCTTTCACAATTTTTCGTCTCCTTTCCTCTCAATCTTTCTCATTTTTCTTCCTTCAGTCCCCTTAGCTTTCCATCCCTCTCGGAATTCGATCAGAAGGGAAGATTGGATCAGTGGTTTTTGGCTGCTCTGTTCTTCCTTTGCGGATACACGCACACACACACACACACACACACACACACACACACACACACACACACACACACACACACACACACACACACACACACACACACACACACACACACACACACACACACACACACACACACACACACACACACACACACACGTATACGTACTCAATTAAAATTGTCAACAGCCTTGCCACTAAACCGTCTTACCAAGTGATAGATGTCACTTCACAACCTAGGTGAGTCATTTAATCGAGGCTGAATCAGCCTATTGTTTATCCAATTGGCCTTGCTGCCATAAATTACCATTTTTGCCCCTACATCACATAATTACCAAAGTGCCCTTCATGTATCGAGACCCTTAACTTTGTCATCCGAACTCCGATTGACGTATGCCACCTGGCTAAGGGTTCAGCATCTTGATACCTATCCAACGGTCCTTACGGAAATTCCAAACAAGGTCCTGATCAAAAAGTAAACTTTCGGCCCTTATAACCAGGGGAAAAATCGTCATTTCCTTCAAATTTTACAAATTTTCCTTTTCGATTTTCCGGGTTGTCACACAATATCGGAGTTCTATGCCGTGTCGATGTGCCTGTACCTGTGCCTATTCTTATGCATGTTCCAGGTGAGTTCTAGCCGTACCAATACTAAGACCATATCCTGGCCACGCTACAACGAGCGGTGTCTGATTTTCTTCCCTATGTGCCAACAAGTTCATAAGTGCACTTTCCTTCCCTTCTAGTGCGCTAATAAGACTAATCAAATACTCTATCCAAGCACATAATGAGGGCCAAATTCAGAGCATATTGCAAAAATGACCTAAGGTTGGCCCAAGACATATCCTACGCCAAGGTTTTTTTGGCCCAAATTCAGGATTCAATGTTTGTGCCCATTCTTGCCTAGCTTTGAGTCTCAAATTACAAATGACATTACTAATCATGCTCTAGAAACTTCCTTGGTGTCCCAAGAAGGCCAAGGCTCACCTATCATATTTCCTTTTAGCAAAATAAGCCCAGTTCCACTAGGATTGGGTTTTTCTAAGCAATGTCTAGTTTGGAATAGCTGGTTTAATCCGATTTTCAAGGGAATCCTAATCAAATGTTCTCCTAAATTCAAGAAGAGTTATATTCTATTACCAAGAAAAGTCTTAAATGCAAGGCAATGCGTTCCACCTTTGCCCTAGACTATACCCTTGCTACAAAGTAGTCTTATAGTTTAAGTTTTGGGTTTACACTTTGTAATCTGGGAAGAACTTGGATGTGGAAGCTTTGAAGAAGCAGCTTGTTGCCTCTATCGTGACTTGTATCTTTAATCTTCATTCAGTTCATTATGTAACTTTTAACTTAATATTTTGTTTAAAATTTTCTTCAATTATGTGTCACTAAATTCATGCTAGTTAAAGGCTGTTTTGAAGCTCTAAACATGTGTAACATTCAACTATTTTCTATTCCTAATTTTGGCGCTATGCTTGTGAATGGTTGATTTGATTCGTTTTATTAAAACCCTTATGTGTTTATATGCCATGGCTCGAGACATAGTGTAAACATATGAGTATGGCTAGATGATTTATTCTCTTTGTTCACAAGTAGCAAGAACTATAAAGTACCAAAACTATACATAGTTCAATCAATTCAACTTGGGTTATGATTTTTGGTTGTTGCATAATCTGACTAATTAAATTATCAATCAAACTTTCTAAGAACTTGATGATCATTTGCATGACTTGAATTAGGAAAGTAATAAAAAGTTATTTGTGCGTCATGATTTGTTCTTAACTTTCATGGGATAGTAAAGGAATTAGGTCTTTGCATGTGCTTTGTGGTGGATTAATGTGGTCTTAACTATCCCATCTCATTCATTCTTTTCAACGTTTAATTGTTTTATTTTATGCATTAAAAAAACAAAAATCCCCTAATTTTCCTTCAAATATAAAGCCTAAATTTAATCTTATTTTTGTGTGTTGTGTGGAAGTGTGTACCCTAAATCATTGGCATGAACGACACCTTGCTTATCCTATATTTCTAATGACTACAAAATCAGTTTATATTACAGGTCCATTTTGGGCCTATTAATTTTTAGCGTTGCATCTCTAGAGATTGAAAAATCACTATTTTTCATATAATTTTGTGTTTCTATTTGTTTATCAGTTCGTAATAATAATTGTGTTTTTAAATTGTGAATTAATCATAGCACCGTTCTCTCTTATGTAAGTACATACACACTAGATGTCATAGAGAAGGAGAACTAACACATTTGGATTTCAAAATTGAGAATAAATTCTGAGACTAAGGAACAAGGAAGAGGTCTAGTTCATCAATGGGGAAAATCTGAGAGCTAAGTAATGAGGAAGAGTTCGAAGGTTCTAGTTTAGAATTTGAACCCTATTCACCAAATCAAGGAGCAACGGTAGAAATAAGGTTAATCTGAGACCTCTCCTTTTTTGGTTGTATTTGGTGGTATGTCATCTTCTATCACGTACCCAGCTCAAGTTAAGCTTGTTGCATCACATTCCTATATTTCATAGTTTTTCGACTACAGAACCAAACATACATCTCATGGAATTGCAATTCGTATGCACTAGTATAGTAGCTACGATGTTTGACGAGGATATATTGAAGTTGAAGAAAAATTCTCTTTTCACTAGCCTGCTATGCTAAGGACTAGCTCTTCAAACTGCCAACTAACCATATCACGCCATGGATTGACATGATGAAGGCCTTCTTAGAGAAATACTTCCCTATTTCCCATGTCATAACTCTAGGGAAGCAGATCATGGACATTACTCAAGGTCAAGGCGAGTCCTACTCACAATATTTTTGAGAGGTTTCCATCTCTCCTAGCTCAATATCATAAACATCAATTCAAGAACAAAAACCAGCTTCAATTTTTCTATGGAAGTCTTCTGCCCTAGATCGTCAAATTCTTGATGCTACAAGTGGATCATTATGCATGGATAAGACACCCACACCTAGCATGTCCCTCATTGACAACCGTGCTAATAGTTCTCACCAATACATGGGCATCAAAACAAACACTCGCCAAGTGCATGAGATAAGTTCAAACATGGAATTAAAAGAGTAGATTTCTAAAGTTACTTTTGTCTTATCTCATGTTTGAGCGCCAAAGGGAGTTGGAATCATACAAATTGTGGCGTGTGCTTTATGCAAGGGATCTTGACTGATCAATGCCCGTAATTTGGCCGAAAATCAGGGATGGGAGAGTGCTTATGTCGTGGGCTACCGAGGAGGACATGGGTACCAATGTGGATAAAACTAGCCTAAGAATGATCCCCATTTGTCTACCTATAGTGAGGGATGAAGGAACCATCTGAATTTTAGATGGAGGGAGAATGACAATGTTTAGAATGCTAACCAAAATAGCATGTCCTACAATTGACCCGCATCGGGCTTCTTTTAGAAGCCTTAAGTTCCTCTACACTCTAGTTCTCCTAATAGTGCTTCCTGTTCTAAATGCTAATTATGATCAAATTTTTGAACCGAAACTGCATCTACGAAGGCTATGGTGCTGACTAAAAAAAACTCAAGGACAGGTCATTATTGATCTTAAGAAGCAAATGGGTGTTGTTGTGAGCACTTTGAATGAAATCTGAGAGCAAGGGAGACTTCCTAGAGGTACTACCATTAACCCTTCCTTTGAACACACCAAGGCTATCATTCTAAGGAGTCTGAAAGTGCTTAGAGAGCCCTCCAAGAAGGCTAAGCAGAACATAGAGGAGGAAGCCATGGGAGCCTCACAGTTTGATAAAGAAAATGATCCTTCAACTCAAATTCCTAATTCTCTGCCTCAGCCAAATCAACATCTAAAGGTAAACCATCTATCCCTTCAAATTCAATTTTTCTAACCTTCCTTCATGTTTGCCTTTCTAAAAAAACTTTGCTCAACCTAAGAAGGATGAAAGTGAAAAGGCCATCCTCGAAACCTTCAAGAAGGTGAAGGTAAATCTACCTCTCGTAGATGATATTAAACATAGTCCAATGTATGCTAAGTTCTTGAAGGGAATTTTCCCAACAAGGAGGAAGACCAGTTAGAAATTGGTAGTTAGGGCAAGTGAGAATGTATCTGATGTTCTTCAAAGAAAACTTGCCACCTAAATACAATGATCTCGGAACTTTCACCATTCCATGTATTATTAGTAAGTCTAGATTTGAAGGTGGTATGCTAGACCTACCTGCATTTATTAATGTTATTCCTTAATCTATTTATGCATCTTTAGGTCTAGGTAAACTTAAATATGATAATGTGATCATACAATTAGATGATCAATCTATTGCATACCTAAGAGGCTTGTTGGAGGATGTACTTGTGCAAGTTAATCACCTAATCTTCCTCACGGATATCTATGTGTTGGAGATGAAAGAAAACACCATGAACCTTATGACATTATTTCTAGGAAGGCCCTTTTTGAGGACAGAAAGGACCAAGATTGATGTGTACTCTGAACCTATAACATGGTGTTTGATGGAGATATGATTTGACAGGACCCATCCCTAATCCCTTAGGATTTACACGGGATATCCTGCTCCCATCTAACACCCCATGTCAGACCAGGGATAAAACTATAACCCACTCGGGGTTACCAGAGTGAGCAGGGAGTTGTGGAATCTGCAGTGGCATGTGATGTCTCGGTCTCTATTATAGCCCGCATCGGTGATCAACCTGAAGGGTATCCAAAACATTAAAACTGTGAGTAGGCAAAAATAATCAGTTAGAAAAAAATTTCTGAAATAAACATTTATACCCTTCAATTTAAATCATGCATGAATATCCATTTAAAAATCATTTCTTTTCACTAAAACTGTATGTAATAAAAACCGATGCAATCATCGTAAGACCAACACAAAGCAATAAAGTTGCTTTCTTAAAACCAAACCATATTGCTTTTCAAAGCAATAACCAATGAAAGAATCTGTATCTAAAGCAATCATTAGAAACATGACCAATCCTCGTATCCAACATCGGTCTCATCTTATCTCGTCAACATTCAGGATATCAACGCTACGCGTGCGACTCGGGATTTTGCATTCAAATAAACAGTTGGCTCTGGAGACCGTGGCACAAAGTCTAGATGTTCTAACTCAGGATCACACATCATACATGATGGTCGACGTCTGAACGATGGTATCTAGAAGATCACACATCACACAAGATGGTCGACGTCTGCAAAATGTCCATCTCCGACACTCCTGTAGGCAGTGTCCCCTTGACCTCAACATGATCACACATCCCATTGGATGGTCGACGTTTGGAGGCTATCATCACATCATAGAAAATGGTCTCAATAAAAACGTTTCACAAGTTTAGGATTCATCAAATCTTGTCAAATCAAATTTCGTAGGGTCTCAGCCGAAAATCACACCATAAAATTTATCACCATAGGGCCTTTGGCCCGAAACATAGTTTTCAATATACATGGATCCACTCCCGGAGTCCATTATCCTTCCAATAGGGTCATAAGCCCGAATATCATTTTCAAATCCGAAAATCATTTGATCATTCAAATCACTGTTCAATTTCCCCTTTGACTATACTCTGTGTTAAACCTTAAATCGATTGAGGCTCAAGCCCAACATACCGATTTCACGCATCTCTGTTAAATCATCTAAAAATTTCTAATCAAATCCTCGATTTCACGTATCTCTGTGAAATCGTTGAAACCCGATAATGAAAAACAACATTCAAATCATAACCTAACCAACATAGAAATCATCATGAAATACCTCATTCAAAACTATAAATAAATCAGGCATTTCAATCCATACTCATAAATCATTAAAACACATATATATATATATAAATGCATGCATTATTTAGAAATCAAAGTTCACTCACAGACGATCCACGTTGTGTGCTGCAAAACCTGCACCATAAGTGAATCCATAGTCTATGAGACGTTCGGGCCTGTCCACACCATACTCAAAGGTCACTAACCATCCATACAAGTCTAAATCATAAACCCTCAAAACTCCCGAAATAGTGAACGTGTCCCGAACACGCTTCTTGAGGCTTAAAACCTCCAAATAACCTATCAAACGACCTCTGATCGACCTAAAACCGCCACCATTGGATTTAGACCATCCAAAATTTTCGAACAAGATTGGTTTGACCTCAAAATTCATGCCCATGCGCCGAATAATGTTTGATCAATGGTCATCAACGCTGATGTCAGCATGATAGGTCTGACACCTGTCAGGTCTAACAGCCTGCCATGTGTCACTAAAACCTCTAACAAGTCTCTGACACACTACAACGTGGTACCTCCTCACTGACCCACCTGGCCTGACAGTGTTGGCGTGGACCTGTTGAGTGGCACCACCCCACCGTTACTTGACACCTTCTGACATGTTGCCCAAGTGGCACCCCCCACTAGTCCACATGTCACCCTCTGGTTGGCCACATGGTCTGACAGTTCTAAAAGTGTTGACGTGGCTTCCCGTGTCATCATCGTCTTCCTTCAGGAGGGTCGACTCGTTTGACTATAATGGGTCGTTTGACCCGTGAACTTGACCTAGTTCTATCTTCTTCTTTTTTCTACCATCTTCCACCATTTATCTTCCTAATGACACGTCTCTAACCCAAGAAGTGTTCTATGACCTCAAAATCATGAAGTAATGGCTGATATTACCTATTCGACTCCAGACCTTCACGACCAACTTTTGAACTCGAACCCAAGTTAGTCCTGCCATCCTCAACCCTTGTTATTTATTTTCAGATGCTCTTAGGGACTCATAGAACACCAACCAAGCTTTAGAACTTGTCGCAAACGTTTGAAAATCAAAAATCGATTTCAAATGGGTTTCAGGTTTTACTTGGGTTCCTAACGGGTAGCCCCACCGTGGCTCCATCGTCCTCACCGTCCAGTCAGCCTCTCAAACTCACTCTCAATCTTAGTCTCTCTCTTAACTAGCAGTAGGGTTGAAGCAAATGAAGAAATGGGTTGCGTGAGGGGTTTGGGTTTTTGAAACCAAAAGGGAAGGTGTATGCATAAATGTGTGATGGCCATCAATGGATGAGTGACACTTTTCACTCATCCATTAGTCC
Organism: Prinsepia uniflora; assembly: GCA_032719365.1. NCBI lineage: Eukaryota > Viridiplantae > Streptophyta > Magnoliopsida > Rosales > Rosaceae > Prinsepia > Prinsepia uniflora. Next base: position 30,098,407 of record CM064867.1, on the reverse strand, counting down.
AAGTTATGATATTTTGTCCCACTAGAAACAAAAGTCAATCTGCCTCATAAATAGTGTAATCGTACCATGATTCGTTCTAGACCCGTAACTTTTTCGTACGACGTCCGATTTCAACGTGTCGCCTGTCTACGGACTCGTATCATCTCGATCTACGTCATGGGCATCAGTGCACTTGTATTTGACTCCCCGAGTCTAAAGTCAACATTTTCACCCTTTCCCGAGGTAAAATCGTCATTTTATCCTAATCATCCGATAATCCTTGATTAATCCCGATTAACCCTTGATTAGTCTCGCTAATCACATAATTTCGGGACGGATCGTTACATGATTGGTTTCAACATGTTTGAAACCTTGAGGTACCTTTTAAATGAATCATTCTTGTTGTTCCATTGATTTCTTTAATACACTAGAGTAGAAACCTTCAAGGCAATGAATGAGGACACCTTGGATTCCACTATCTCTCAAAGTCATTGGAATTTATACCAAAGGAACCCCAGTTGCTATGAAATAGCTTGTGACCACTAAAGAAGGTAGCATTGTCAAAACTATTGCACTTCTTAATTCACTAGACAAATTTGAAGGTAAGTCCCCTCCTTTTTCAATTCCATTATCTACTGACAAATTTCTTCTTTCAGTTGTTAAGGCCTTTATACTTAAGTGCAAGCCATTTTGAATCCTTTGAAGTACCTATTTTTGGGTGATAATGACACCTTATCAATCACCATATCTTCTTCTTTAATAGAGCTACAATATGATCAATTGATCCTTGTGCTATGGGAGTACAAGGTTGCCATAGGATGTAATACAGCGGATATCAAGGGCATTAGTCCCGTGGCATATGTGAATAGGATCCATTTTGAGGAGGGGCCAACATCAACCCAAGATACACATTGTCATATTAACCCTCGTCTGATGGAAGTAGTGAAAAATAAGGTAATAACCCTGTTTTTTTTAGTCAGATACCGTATCTCAAACTCCAAGTAGGCCTTGCCCATAGAAATAATACCTAAGAAATTAGAAGCCACGGTTGTGCAAAATTTCGAGAATGAGCTTGTGCCCCAAAGGACAATCACAGACCACTGAGTGTGTATAGATTACAAAAGGTTCAAAGCCACAACAAGGAAGAATCACTTCCCTTTTCCCTTCATCGATCAAATGCTTGAGAGGTTAGTTGGTCATTTGTTTTATTGCTTTATTGGTAGTTATTTTGGATATAATCAAATTGCTATAGCTCAAGAAGATTAAGAGAAAACTACTTGCACTTGTACTTTTGGTACTTTTTCCTATCGACGAATGCCATTTGGATTATGCAATGCACTTGGTCCCTTTCAAAGATGCACTTGGTCCCATAAAAGATTATTGAAGTTTTTATGGATGACCATAGTGTTTTTGGTAAACAAATTTAATGATTGCCGTGGTAATTAGCCTACATAAAAGATGTGTTGAAACGAACCTTGTGAATAATTAGGAAAAATGTCACATCATAGCGACACTAGGGATTGTGTTAGGAAATATTATATTTTCTAGGGGTATTGAGGTTGGTAAAGCTAAGGTGGATTTGATATGATAGTTACCACCTCCCAAAACTGTGAGAGAAGTTCATTTGTTTCATGGTCATGCAGGATCAGTGTCGTAACCAAGTATTTATCTGTATGCGGACCTTTTAAAATATTTATCAAGTTAACCAAATTATAAAAAACAAAAATCATATCTTGCTACTAACTTATCACAACCATGGTTGCCCTTGACAGATTCTGACAGGACCTGTCCCCGAAGGACATAGATAACCGTGCCCGGTCCTGCTCCCGTCTAACAAGTCAACTGAAGTACCAAAATTACCCTGAACACTTGCCAAACAAGGGATAACCGCACTTGTGCCCACTCATGCCTCCACCTTCCGATCATCCTCGATCATCGTGCCACGACCTGGAAGGTCAAAAAAACACAAAGGGTGTGAGTGGACAAAACAAAGTTTTCGACACACATTTATAAATACACCTTCTTACCCTCCAGTTTCACAAATATGCGTGCATATCATAAAACATGAGTCATAGTGTGCAATAAATTAAGTATGAACAGTGGACCAATAAAATCAAAACATGTTTTCCCATGGTCCGTAAAAATCATGTTTCTCAAATAAGTGCACAACGTAAAACACATGTTTCTCAAATAAGTGCACGATATAAAGTATCTGGACACAAATATCAACAAATCATAATACCACCAATCCTCAATATCCAATCTCGATATCCAAGTAACCCGTCACGATATCAATGCAACGCGTGCAACTCGGGTGTCTCATGTCCGAGTACCTCCCCAGGATCTACGACGTCTGGGGTGATATCCTCTCCAGGATCTACGACGTCTGGAGGGTATCATCATAAAATCACACTCCCGAGACTGACCTTCCCTCAGAGCTACTCATCTCCAGGAAGTGGATCGTGACTACTCTAGGATCTACGACGTCTGGACGAGACTATCAAATCACAGAGGATGGTATATGTGGAACAGTCACCAAATCTAGTAATCTCATTTTAAAACCATTCAAATCTAAAATCGAATCATATCAAAAACATTTCAACAGGGTCTATGCCCGAAACATAGCTTTCACCAAGCAAGTTCCACAAATCCATCATAAAAACAGTGTCTAGAATATACTTTATAAATCAAAATCATCAATTTAATCATATTCACATGTGACTCCAAATCCGAGTCCAAATCACTATCCAAATAGGGTCTCAAACCCAAAATATCATTTTCACGCAAATCTGTGCAATCAAAACCTCAGTTGCCAATTCAATCCATAAAAGATAGCCAAAAACATTACCATTTCATCAAATCAATTTCCCGACTCATAATCCGAGTCAAAACCAATCACAAATCCCGGGGCCTTCGCCCAAACAACAGTTTCACAGTTTTCTCGAAAATCGTGCCCAAAATCAATATAAAATAATATAATATTCATGAAATCCAGAAATCATCATATCGAACATCAATCATGCCAATTCATTTCAAATCATATCATAAAGCATTTAAAACATATATGCATGCATTCAGGGTAGAAAACAAAAGTCCACTCACACACCGTCAATATCGCTCGCTTTCCGAGCTTCACGTTTTTCCGTAAAGTCCAGAAGTCATCATTCTTGTCCAAAACCATTATCGAGGGTTACTCACATCTCAACATACTTCCCATAATTTTCCTCAATTTTTTCGGGATTTAAATACGTATTTTCAACGTAACATAAACCATCGGACCCTCGGAACAATATCGAAACGGTGTCTGATTTCCTCGAAACCAGTGCCAAAATGTTCGTTACATTAAATAGTACAAAATTCATGTTGACCTTACCTCGAAATTCGAGCTCATGCGCCGCCACGTGCCGCCGTGAGTGGCTGCGCATGGGAGCCACGCGCCTGCACAGTAAAGTGCTACAATCATCGTCTTCGCCCGGATTCCTGGTAAACGGGTTCGGTTGGCCTGCAGCGTGACCCGGCTGGATTCCTACCAATTTCCAGTCGATTCCTTCAATTGATTAAGCTAATTGTATCGGCTTAATGTTAATTGAAGGTCTGTGCATTAAATTACAAGATTCATTACCTCCAGCCATTCGATCAAACCTTGAGTGTTTTCGTAGAAAGTTCAACCTCTGACCCTCTCAATTTCCATCGATTTCTTCAAATTGATTTAGTGAGAAGCTTCGTACGATCCATAGAAACACACTTCCAGGTCCGATTTCGTTATTGAACTCCTCCAATCCCACAACTCTATCTTCGAAAGTTCCAAATCCCACGAGGCCTGTTCTCGATCAAAACGACACCAATTATCGTCGTTTTTGATTGGGTTCAGCTCGCCTTGAGCTCAGGAGACTCAATCCAAGGTCAATTTGATCAACTAACGTCTAACTTGAAAAATCCGAAATAAAAAAGGTATGAAGGTCTGTGAATTCGGGTTCCATGGTTTTCAATTTTCTTCCCTTTCTCCTTCTCTGTTCTTCCTCTCTATTCTCTCTTTCACCCCTCACAGATCGAGCAGACAGAGCAATTTAGGTCGAACAAGCTCAGTTACCTTGGTCTCTGTTTTTGTTTGTTTTAAGTACAAAAATCCCTTAATTCAAATATCGGCTCCAATTAAGCCACTCCTCATCTCATGCATATTGACATGTGTCACATAAGGGACGACATGAGTCACCAACACAGCTGCATCATCAGCTTTTAGCCCAGCCAGTTAACCGCCCAACTCAAATTACCATTTTGCCTTTCTTTGACAATTTACCAAAATACCCCTCACATTTCTTAGTTCATAACTTTTTCATCCGAACCCCGATTGACGCATACCGCCTGTCTACGGATTCAGCGTCTCGAGACCTACCCAACGGTACTTACGGAAAGTCCAAACATGGTCCCGATCCAAAAGTCAACAAATGGACCCTTTTTAACCAATTTACCAAATTACCCTTCAACTTCCGAACATCATAACTTTCTTCTCGAATTTCAGAATCGGGCGTGCCACCTCTCTATGAACTCGTGACGTCCAGAACTACATCACATTCATCGGTCAAAGTCTGTTTGACGGCTCAAACCAAAAGTCAACGATTCCCCCAATTCTAGGGGAAAAATCGTCATTTTCTTCAAATTTTCTAAATTTTCCTTTTTCGAATTTCCTGGTCGTTACAACCTACCCCCCTTAAAGAATTTTGTCCTCGAAATTCCGAGCAATAGTTATCATGGTAGTTCTCCCGTGGAATATGTATGTGAACCAGAAACATAATCAATCTCACACGCTCTTCTGGTTCAACCAAACCAAATATGTCCAAATCAAACTCATGGAACCTCAATAATCCAATCCCCGTCGCTGGGTTAACACCGGGACATATATCTCCCTGTAATACCTGCCCCACGGGCAGTTATATCTACGCTTACTCGGGATACGGGGCCTTGCTCAACGTCCGAGTATACACATAATCCAGAAATCACAAGTACTAATACCATCATCCCAATCACATGTCATTCACTCATGACATGGTACAAGGGCTTAAGTTATCATACATATGCCACCCGGTCATCAGGCCAATCGCCTCATAAGGTTCAATAAATCAGGAACTCATTTCCCTCCTTAAGTCAACCACTACATACTCCCTTTCCAGGGTCACTAAGCAGAATGAATTTAACTTTTGCTTTTGTTGTTTTATCATCATAGGCCTCACTGATTCGTACCCATGCCAATACCTGGCACTCAATACCATCATTCATACAATATCGCAAATCATATCCATTTCTTAACCCCAGTTCCATGCAACATCATATACCAACATCATACACCTAGTACGATCCTGTAGTTGGATTCCAGTAGTCCAAATTATCAAAATCATGTACTACTCCAATCCTAGGGTGTTCCTTTAATTATAGGATTTCACCTATCCTTACGTTATCAAACATACCAATTCGCGATCGGTTATCTTATTAGCCTCCCCGCGAATGATACCTGACCTGACAACACGGTCATAATCTCAATGTGTCCTGACCATCTCCTCATCACTTATTAAGCTTTTCTACTTATCAATCATTTCAATATGGTCGATCCCAAATCCTGCAAGGAAAGTAAAACTCCTGAGGGTTCAGCTAGCATCGCAATCCCAGCCCTATACTACCGAAACACACCTTACCAAATCCCAAATCTCATAGTGACATATCACTATGCAGAAAGGGTCACATCAAACATAAGTCACTGTTTCTCCACTTGTAATCATTCTATTTCAGTTTTCATTTCCAATAACTCTGACCTCCTTCCGGGTCACTCACCATAACTGGAAAAACATTGTAGAGAACCCCTCTACAATCCTCTGTGATATTCATCCAATCTCAAAACAACGTATATTTTCCCTTGACAGTTTCCATTGGTACCATACACCATCCAAATATGGTCAAAATACCTGACTCATTATCTCACAAACATAACTAGTCCATTTGCCCATCCAAAGGCATCACCATTAGCTAACCTTAGCCACATCAAATCTGGGTAGCATATTTTTCTCTTTTACTCATGTGTTCGCTTTTACTCATGATTGTTAAACATCACCATGATAGCCTCTCTCTCAGGCTCCATATTCACATTTTTCCAACATAACCACAAATCATTAGCTCATGATAAGGGATACCCATTCCATACCATTACCTTATTAAGTTGTCCAAAATCAACATAAGCTAGGACCATCATTCCTTTTACCGCATAAGAAATACTGGGTTCCCCATGGCAACACTGAGCTAAATGAACCCGTATCTATCAAGTCCCGCGCTTGCACCTTCAGTCCTCATGACTCCATAGGTGTCACATACCAAAGTGTCCGAGAAACAACTCGTATTCTCGACATGATCGTCATCATAAACTCGATCTCTCATCCTGGCCAAAACCTCAGGAAACATATTCCAAAATCTGTACATCATCAGCCACCACTAGGCATCTCATACTCTAATCACATATGGAACACATCTACTCAGTAAACGTTAATTACCTCACACCAAAAAAATCCATCGATTGTGAGGTTTAATATCTATCCTCGAGTCCCCCTGAAATACAAGCTCTGGAAATCTTGGACTCCACATATCACTCTCTAATCGACATACACGATAGAGGTCTCATAAGTCATCAACCAATCCATCCCAACGATTACATCCAAATCATCCAAGTCCAGGAACACCCTAGGTCAGCCACTAGGCGAACAACACCAGTCATCCTAGGTAGCCTCACATCAATTAGTCTACCCCCCTTAGGTCTCACCAATTTCACCATATGTGATTACCTTACCAAGGGTACCACATAAATATCATCAATTTTATCACATCCGTAGCTCTAGTCGGCTCACCGACTGCCATACCTTAACCAATCATGGACATCTCCGTATCCGTCCAATATACATTCTCAAAACATGGAAGAGTGGATAGCCCGGGACCTACCGAATACATACGTCCTGATTAAACTTACATCTACGTCACAACTCCAGAGGCTACTCAGGCCTCTTGCCAAGGAACTGCAATCCTCCAGCATGTGGTCCCAATCCGACCACGCCCCCTACAGTCCATCACGGGCCTACCAACCTCTCCCTCGCCTGTCACATCAACAATCACTGCAGGAGCCAATTCCTGCTCCATTGCACTCCAACAATGCCATATCATTGTATCACTCGATATACCCTTTTTCTTTATGATGTGACTAGACGACTTACAAGTATGAACAACACTTAACCTTAACATTTATCACCCAGTGGACCCAACTGGCGTCCCACTGCACTGGACCATCTCCTAAGTCCAAATCTCTGAGTACTCCGGGTCCCTACCCGAACTTTCGATCACTTAGTAAACTTGACACGAACCATCCAAATCCATAAGTCCAGTAAACAGGGTTAAACACTACCAATCCACAAATTCATAACCCATTAGTATCTGGCCCTATTCCAATTCTTGGCATCCCAGGTGTCGAACATTCCTCAATCACATGGGTCGGCGGTGTCAAAAATCATAGTTGTATTTCAACCTTTATGGCTCATCCCGAGTCCTGATACATTACAATGACACATCTCGAGTCCTAACCAATATCCTGACTCACTTTGAGTCAAATTTTCCTGTCTCGACTCCTCTCGAGTCCAAATTTGACTCCTTTTGAGTCTAACTTCATAAAACTCATCCATGCCATCATTGGCATACCCGATCGCCGAGCAAATTCGGTTGGTGAATCACATCTGATACGACCTCTAATACATAACGAGGTCCAATATGGGATATCCCATCATACTCTAGACTCATACATTCACTGAGAATAATCTCATCCTGGGTCCAATCTGCCCAATTGTGCTACCTCTCTAGCCTCTGGGATCATTCATTCTTGTGACCCACACAAATCCGTGTTTAACTGTTAGTACTTCATAGTGTACACTGATTAACATATGACCCCCAATCCAGGGTCAATCTCATTCCGTGACAAATCACGAGGTCTCATAGTCCCTCGTATACCCGTCTCACTACCAGGTCGCGCACGAGGCTTATGCTTCGGAGGCATGACGTGGCAACAGAATCAGCAACCTAGTGCTCTGATACCAATTTGACAGGACCTGTCCCCGAAGGACATAGATAACTATGACCGGTCCTACTCCCATCTAACAATTCAACTGAAGTGCCGAAATTACCCTCAGCACTTGCCAAACAAGGGATAACCGCACCTGTGCCCACTCACGCCTCCACCTTCCGATCACCCTCGATCATCGCGCCACCACCTGGAGGGTCAATAAAACAGAAAGGGTGTGAGTGGACAAAATAAAGTTTTCGAAACATATTTATAAATACACCTTCTTACCCTCCAATTTCACAAATATGCGTGCATATCATAAAACATGAGTCATAGTGTGCAATAAATCAAGTATGAATAATGGACCAATAAAATCAAAACATGTTTTCCCATGGTCTGTAAAACTCATGTTTCTCAAATAAGTGCACAACGTAAAACACATGTTTCTCAAATCAGTGCACGATATAAAGTATCTGGACACAAATATCAACAAATCATAATACCACCAATCCTCAATATCCAATCTCGATATCCAAGTAACCCGTCACGATATCAATGCAATGTGTGCAACTCAGGTGTCTCATGTCCGATGTCAGGACCGCCCCCGGAAGGGGCATCGATAACCGTGCCCGGTCCTGCTCCCGTCTGGCAAGATGACAGAAAACCCCAAGTTACCCTCAGTACTTGCCAAACCAGGGATAGCCACACGTACATACTCATGCCTCCGCCCCTCGTACAGCCTCGAACAACGCGCCACGACCTGGAGGGTCAATAAAAAACCAAAAAGGTGTGAGTGGACAAAAAGAATTCAGTTCATAAACAGTTACGGAAAGACGTTTTTACCCTCCAAGTAAAAACCAATGCATGCATACCAAAAATCATTTCGCAATTGGTTAACATTTCAACATAAGAAATCTGTATATGAAAAATCAAAATCGTTTTCCTTTCTTAACCTTCGGGTCATAGCCCGCAAATTATAAACACAGGGCCACATCCCAAAACCATAAAGTCCATTTCCAAGTATACGACATCAACCAATCCATCAACCATATAAACCGGGCCACTGCCCAACGCATCCAATCATCAAAGAACATCAATGAATCACAATCAATCAGTTTGCTGGATATCGAGTGCGCCCGAGTCTTTAAACTCAAAACCATGCGCATTATCAGGCCTTCCCGGGATTTCAACGAGTCTTTAAACTCAAAACATAATCAATAGGCCTCGGGGGTATCACAATAACCGAGTCTTTAAACTCACGAGTCTTTAAACTCAATAAGGGCCCTCCCCCGTCATCAATTAACCGAGTCTTTAAACTCAAAACGTGCTCCAGCAATAGCACCGGGTCTATAAACCCCCAACAGTTTCCAACGGGTCTTTAAACCCAAAACAGTTTCCAACGGGTCTTTAAACCCAAAACATTTTTCAATCACAACAACTCGGGATCTATCCCGAAATCACATTTTGTCATAACAGGACTCATGGTCCGAATTTCCACATTCAAGTCCCCAAATCATACTTCACAAACATAATCAAATTATCATTTGACACGGGGCATGCAAAATCAGACCAAATCATTTTGTTAAATCCTTTTTCATTCCCGAATCCGAATTCGCAATAATGATTCCGTAAGCCGGCATCCGGAAACATCATCCCGAACCCAAGCCAAGAATCCACTTTAAATTTCCGAAAACTGAAAACTCGTTAATCCATGTTACCTTTATGCCCCAAGCACCAAACCAGAAATCATCTTTTTTGAAATCCATTTTAATTCCTTGAAATCACTTCATTTTTCAAATCACATTATCCGGGCATCAAAACCACGACCAAAATCACAAAATCCCGGTCTAGTCAAGCATACTCCAAATCCAATTTAAAATCCTCGAAATCGCAAACCTCAATTCACATCCCAAATTCAAACATCAAACAGTGATCAAATCACAATAAACTCAAATCTCGTAAAGCGTGCAAAACCGCAAAAACCTCGGAAACCGTGTCAACACCGTGAATCGCACTCATAATCATAAACAACATTCTTAAATCATCTTACACCCATTTCATATAAACTCTTTCATTAAACCATTATCAAGCACAAAAGTAACCATAGTCTCGAAATACGTGTAATTTCGCATATATAGTAAAAATATGTATAAATACAGGAATCGAATACGTATAAATACGGAAATCAAAATCAATCACAACTTATAATCATAATCATAAAATCATAGAAATAATTTATGCATGCATTAAATTTTGAAAGCAAGTCCACTCACACACCGTTCAATAGGGCTCGGTTTCGCGCCGCACGCGGTTCCGTAATTTCCGACATTTTCCAAAAACCTGAATCCTGCCCGAAAACACATCCCCGGGTCATTAAGGCGTCAAATAACAACATAATAATTTCCCATAATTTTCTGGGAATTAATCGTTAATTACAAACGTAACATAAATCTTCGGACCTTCGGAATAACATCGAAACGGTGTCCGATAAATTCGAAACTAACGTTAAAAAGTTCGTTACAATGTGTAGGACAAAAGTCATGTTGGACCTACCTCGAAAATCGACCCCACGCGATTAACAGTCCTTCAATTCGCCATTATTGGAACGATTCGAGCACACCATTAGCTTCGCAACCTGCCCAATTAGGGGTCTGTACTGTCCTTTCCCGTCGTCATGACCTCGAACCATCTCGACTCAACCCAAGTCCCAAAGTCGAGTTCCTCGTCGGGGTTTGATTAACAACCAAGGAAGTCTTCGATTAGTTGGTCGTCTAGCATCAATGCACTAAGGTAAAGATAATCTAGGATTCAATTTCACGAAGACTAACCTCCAAATGCACGAACACTATGCTCGATTTTCCGGCCACCCGTGACTTCCGTCCACAGCTCCAGGAGCTTCAAAGCTTGCAACAATCGATCTGGATCGACTAGCTAAGGCCTCAGAAAGTTCATTCGAGCCTCAAATCGGCTTGGGCTGGTCTAAAATTCAAATTCGGATTTGAATTCACATGAAAACAGGCTTCGGGTTTCACTGTGTGGATTCACTCAGCCCCCGGTTCTCCTCTCTCATTTAGTCTTCCCCCTCAAATTGGTCTTGGGAGATCGATCATGCGTGGGAAGCAGCCTCTGTTTTCTTCCCAGTTTCAGAAGCACCAGCAGCACTTGCTCCCCAACCTCACCATTGCCCACCGTGCACTGCTCCACTCAAGGCACTAAACAACTCACCCGTGGCTTCAATTTCCACCCAGCACTCACACATACTCTGAACACGCACCAGCACGATCCCTGTGCTTCCTCAAAAACTAACACGGCATGGTGCCCGTGCACTTCCCAAAACACCTCACAGTCTAAACAATATCCAACACCCTAGCACTAAGTCTTCAGTGCTAGACAATCAGCTCCCAATGCCACCAACCGTTCAAACAATTCATTGGGACAAATTAAATAATTCTCAGCCCATGCTCTGTTTCTGCAAGGAACCCACGCTGCACACGGCTGTCCCAAAAAAAACAGTGGCCAGTTTACCATTTTACCCTCAATTGATAATTTACCAAAATGCCCTCACCGTCCGTGACCCGTAACTTGGTCACCCGACGTCCGATTTCGGCGTGCCGCCCGTCGTTGTACTCTGGGCATCAAGACCTTCCTAACGGTCCTTGGCCCTCGGCCTTCGGACCTCCCGATCAAAAAGTCAACATTTTCCCCTTATTCGTCCAAATTACGGAAATGCCCCTGGACTTCCGAACGTCATAACTTTCACCACGAACGTCGGAATCGAACGTGCCGCCTGTCTATGATCTCGTGACGTCCCAAACTACGTCACGGTCATCGGGCGAAGTCCATTTGACCGCCCGAATAGAAAGTCAACGTTTTGCCCACGACTAGGGGCAAAACGGTCATTTTGCATTGTTCGTCCGATTTCACCCAACTAATCACCGATTAACCCCGTTAATCATGATTAGTTACAAATCTAATCTCGAATTCCGAGACGGGTCGTTACATCCGAGTACCTCCCCAGGATCTACGACGTCTGGAGGGTATCATCATAAACTCACACTCCTAAGAATGAGCCTCCCTCGGAGTTACTCATCTCCAGGCAGTGGATCGTGACTACTCCAGGATCTACGACGTCTGGACGAGACTATCAAATCACAGAGGATTGTACATGTGGAACAGTCACCAAATCCAGTAATTTCATTTTAAAACCATTAAAATCTCAAATAAAATCAAATCAAAAAGATTTCAACAGGGCCTCTGCCCGAAACATAGCTTTCACCAAGCAAGTTCCACAAATCCATCATGAAAACAGTGTCCAGAATATAGTTTATAAATCAAAATCATCAATTTAATCATATTCACATGTGACTCCAAATCCGAGTCCAAATCACTATCCAAATGGAGCCTCAAACCCAAAATATCATTTTCACGCAAATCCGTGCAATCGCAACCTCAGTTGCCAATTAAATCCATAAAAGATAGCCAAAAACATTACAATTTCATCAAATTAATTTCCCGACTCATAATCCGAGTCAAAACCAATCACAAATCCCGAGGTCTTCGCCCAAAACAACAGTTTCAGGGTTTTCTCGAAAATCGTGCCCAAAGTCAATATAAAATAATATAATATTCCTGAAATCCGGAAATCATCATATCGAAACATCAATCATGCCAATTCATTTCAAATAATATCATAAAGCATTTAAAACATATATGCATGCATTCAGGGTAGAAACCAAAAGTCCACTCACACACCATCCATATCGCTCGCTTTCCGAGCTGCACGTTTTTCCGTAAAGTCCGGAAGTCATCATTCCTGTCCAAAATCATTATCGAGGGTTACTAACATCTAAATATACTTCCCATAATTTTCCCCAATTTTTTCGAGATTTAAATACGTATTTTCAACGTAACATAAACCTTCGGACCCTAGGAACAATATCGAAATGGTGTCCGATTTCCTCGAAACCAGTGCCAAAATGTTCGCTACATTAAATAGGACAAAAGTCATGTTGACCTTACCTCGAAATTCGGGCTCATGCGCCGCCACGCAGCGCCGTGAGTGGCTGCGCGTGGGAGCCACGCGTCTGCACAATAAACTGCTACAGTCATCGTCTTCGCCCGGATTCCTGGTAAACGGGTCCGGTTGGCCAGCGGCGTGACCCGGCTGTATTCCTGGCAATTTCCTGTCGATTCCTTCAATTGATTAAGCTAATTGTATCATCTTAATGTTAATTGCAGGTCTGTGCATTAAATTACAAGATTCATTAGCTCTAGTCATTCGATCAAACCATGATTGTTTTCGTAGAAAGTTCAACCTTTGACCCTCTCAAATTGCATCGATTTCTTCAAATTGATTTAGTCAGAAGCTTCGTAGGATCCATAGAAACACACTTCCAGGTCCAATTTCATTGTTCAACTCCTCTAATCCCACAACTCTATCTTCGAAAGTTCCAAATCCCACGAGGTCTGTTCTCGATCAAAATGACACCAATTGTCGTCGTTTTTGATTGGGTTCAGCTCTCCTTGAGCTCAGGATACTCAATCCAAGGTTAATTTGATCAATTAACGTCTAACTTGAAAAATACGAAATCAAAAAGGCATTAAGGTCTGTGAATTCGGGTTCCATGGTTTTCAATTTTCTTCCCTCTCTCCTTCTCTGTCCTTCCTCTCTATTCTCTCTTTCATCCCCTCCCAGATCGAGCAGAGAGAGCAATTGAGGTCGATCAAGCTCAGTTACCTTGGTCTCTATTTTTGTTTATTTTAAGCACAAATATCCCCTAAATCAAATATCAGCTCCAATTAAGCCACTCCTCATCACCTGCATAGTGACATGTGTCACATATGGGATGACATGAGTCACCAACACAGCTGCATCATCATCCTTTAGCCCAGCCCGTTAACCGCCCAACTCAAATTACCATTTTGCCCTTCTTCGAAAATTTACCAAAATACCCCTCACATTTCTTGGTTCATAACTTTTTCATCCGAACCCCTATTGACGCATACCGCCTGTCTACGGATTCAGCGTCTCGAGACCTACCCAACAGTACTTACGGAAAGTCCAAACATCGTCCCAATCCAAAAGTCAACAAATGGCCCTTTTTAAACCAATTTACCATTACCCTTCAACTTCCGTACATCATAACTTTCTCCTCGAATGTCAGAATCGGGCGTGCCACCTGTCTATGAACTCGTGACGTCCCGAACTACGTCACAGTCATCGGTCAAAGTCTGTTTGACCGTTCAAGCCAAAAGTCAACCGTTCGCCCAATTCTAGGGGCAAAATCGCATTTTCTTCAAATTTCCTAAATTTTTCTTTTTCGAATTTCTGGGTCGTTACAGATTCTCAATTTGAAATCATTGCAAGCCCAAGAAATAATAATACGAACTATAGATGATAATGATATTTAACTATTGGGAATTTTGAAATTCTATTTCCAAATTGACTGAGAATTTAAAAGATATAATTTACTATAATTATATAATAATCCTTATTTATTATGAAATTTTTAACTAACTAAAATATATTATAATATATAATATTTACACACATATATTACAATAAAATATGTCAAAGTCAGTGGGGGCCCATGAACCCTCTAGCCCTAAAGTAGTTTCGCCCTTGTGTAAGATTCTATAGACAATTCATCCAAGAATTTTTCAATAATTGCATGGCCCCTCAAAATGTTTTTGTAGAAGGACGTCTCTTTTGAGTTTAATAACAAGTGCAAGGTTGCCTTTGATCTGCTAAAGACATTATTGACCATGGCACCCATCATGCAATCCCCGGATTGGTCCTAAACTTTTAAGTTGATGTGTGATGCCATCTGATTATGCCATTGGATATGTGCTTGGCCAACGCAAGGATAAGAAGCCTAATGCTATCTACTATGCCTCCCAAACTATAAATAATGCTCAAATTAATTACTTTACATGTGAAAAAGATGTTCTTGTTGATATATTTACTCTTGAAAATTTAAGATCATATTTTCTTGCCACTAGAGTAACTATTTACATTGATCATGTAGCTTTGAAATATCTACTTGCCAAGAAGGAAGGAAAGCTGAGATTGATTAGATGATTCCTCATTTTTCAAGAGTTTGACGTGGAGATTAAGGATAAGAAGGGTAGTGACAATGTGGTGGCTGATCACTTGAGTTGGTTGGTACATGCCGAGGACACCAGTCCTTCAGTTGAAACGTTTCTGGATAAGCAATTCTTCGGAATTGAGGTTAGTGAACCATGGTATGCTAATATCATCAATTATCTAGTTTCTAAGAAGATACCTGATCCTCTAACTCGTGATAATAAGGATAAACTCAAGAAAATTTCTCGTCAATATGTTTGGAATGATCCTTATTTGTGGAAATATTGTGATGATTAATTAACGTGACGTTGTGTGCCTGAAATTGAATTTAACTTCATCTTCACATTTTGTCATTCTAATTATTTTTTGAGGTATATTTGATATGCTAGAACTAAGCATTAAAGTAACATACAAAGTCACAATCAACACTTAATAAGAACATATGTAAATTTAAACCCTTTTTTGTAGATTGTAGCATTGATAAGTAGGGATCGTTCTGAATTGGGGATTGAGGGTACCAAAGCATGATTATCATTTGATTATTTATTAGGGGGTAATTAATTGTTTCTAATGTCCTATGTGATTAACTATCGTAAGCTAATCTAATCAATCCGAATCAATTATTTACACGTGGTCAACTCATCTTTAACCTAAATCATTCATAAATTATAACAATTCCAAAACCTACGAAATTTCATAACCTTAGTTCTACGAAATACATGCATATTATCTCAAGTCCTTGCTAGGGAATTCACCCTATACACTTTCAATGACCTAGAGTCGGGAATTCGCCCTATATCTAATCAAGCATTAGGCACAACATATAAGTATAACAAAAACTTAGATATTAGAACACATGGAAGATTATTGAAATTAGTATAAAATATGGAACCATATAATATTAAGAATGAATCCATAAGTACAATATTCAAATGCAAAGAAAAGACTACTGAGTAAAGATGTTGAGTCACACTTTGAATCCTCAGGAATCCGCCCTATAAATGCCAGGTAGTTCGACACTTTTTGGTGAGACACTCATGAGTTCACCTTATATGTCAATGGTGGATGGTGTAGTTTATTTATGCACAATGGATTTCGACCTCAAAAGAAACAGTGAATTAGTTTTTGTAAAGTTTTGGTACAAAAAAATGAGCGACTCTTTTGCAATTAGCCTAAGCCTCTATATTTAATCCTCAAATAAATAGGAGTTTACAATTTAAATCCTAAAAGAAAAATGATTAAACTAATTAAATTGAAGTCGTAAAGAAATAAGAGTTCCTTGAGGAAAAGAAAAACAAAACCAAGCTTTAATTGGACACTTTTTCCACTTAGAAGATAGAAATAGGTGATCGAAATTAATAGGAGAAGTTTTCGATGGAAGCGCACTGAAAATTGGGCTAGAATTCGGCAGTCAAACGACGGTCAAAGGCGGAGGGGAAGGCTATCAAGTGATTCGGTGGGTGCACACCGAAGAGGGAGTTTCTAGATCGGTAGGCGCTTGCTGAAGTCAAGTCAGGCTCGGTAATGGCATTTGGTTGGCACGTACTGAAATGGGCCTTTAAATTGGTACGCGTGCGCCGATAGGATTGTAACGACTTGTCCCGTAAATTGGGATTAGATTAGTGGTTAATGACGGATTGGTGAAGTTAATCGGTGATTAGTTGAATGTGTTCGGACGGAAGGTGCGAAATGACGATTTTGCCCCTAGAATGAGAAAAATGTTGACTTTTAGTTCGGGCGGGCAAATGGACTATGACCGATGACCGTGACGTAGTTCGGGACATCACGAGTCCATAGATAGGTGGCACGTCGGATTCCGACATTCGAGGAAAATGTTATGACAATCGAAAGTTCAGGGGTAATCCGGTAATTTAGTTTAAGAAGGGGTAATTGTTGACTTTTTAAACGACATGGAATTTTCACGCATTTCGAGGACTATTAGGAAGGTCTCGATGCCCTGAGTACAACGACAGGCAGTACATCGTCATCGGACTTCAGATGAATTAGTTGTGGGTCTAGGAATGGCAGGGGCAAAATGATAATTTGTGCGGTGAGGGGTAATTTGGTCATTTGTTGCACAGGGATCTGTGCCCAGTAAGAGAGACGGAGACATCACACGTACGATCCACAGTAGATTTTGTGCACTATGGGAAGTTTCAGATGCTATAGGATGGTCGAATCGGGAATTCCTTGTCCGACTTACGTGTCAGGATCGGTCCCAAATCCCCCGGGATTAACGTGAGACCTGCCTGATCCTGTCTGACACCACGTGTCAGACCAGGGAAAATTCCGTCTCTAGCCCTCTCTGGGGCCATCAGAGTGCATCAGGATTGTAGGAGGAGGGGAGTGATGCCTCGTCTCTGCTACAGCCCACATCCGCGATCAACCTGAAGGGCATTAAAACACGAAAACTGTGAGTGGACAAAAATAAACTTTTCATTAAAAACAAATTTTCGCATAAAGACATTTATGCCCTTTATTACATACGCATGCATTCAAAAACCGTTTATCAAAACGTTCATAAAACTATTTATCAAACATATCAAAACCTTTCATGGGTTCATGTCTGGCCCCATAAATCGTCATGACCCATAAATCCAATTAGGTCCCCAACCCGAATCCACAATTCAAAAACCATCAACTATAACATGTGGGAACTCAGCCCAAATCACGTCACGTGGGTCTCAGCCTGAATCTACGTTCTCAGTGAAATACAAAGAATAGAATACGGGATCTCCGCCCCGACCATTTCTAAAACATCATATACGGGGTTTCTGCCCCAAACCACTTTCCAAAATACAAAATATGGAACACGGGCTCTCTGCCCCCAAATCACTTTCATAAAACCTCATACGTATAACGCATCCTAGGTAGAGAAGATGCAAACTCAGGGCACACAGCCCCTAGGGAACACATCCCCGATATATGTCACGATATGATCAATCTATCTAGTGTGCACACTACTCGGGGTCTCACTCCGAGTCTTCTCCCAGGAATCTCCATCTGGGAGGCTCAATCACTGGATCTAGTCCGAGCTCTCTCTGTGGATCTAGTCCACACATCTCTTCGGAATCTGGTCTGGGACCACATCAATATAAGTAACCACCACTCCTGGAACGGGATCCCTATGGGGATACACACTCTGGTCTGTGGATCGTGACTCTCCAGGTCGACGCTGGAGGAGACCATATAATCAATATGGAGGGTTTCATACATTTTCAATTACTTTCTTTCTCTCTCAAATCATATTTCAACTGGGCCTCATACCCGATTCATCTCAACAGGATTCCTAAAATCCGATTCAAATCACTTTCACAGGCCTCGGCATAAATCCTTAGTTCAACTGGGCCCACGCGCCGGCTACTGTTGATCATCCCTGTCCCTGCGACGGCCGGTTCAGACCGGCGTGACCGGTTCAGACCAGCGTGACCGGTTCAGACCGGCGTGACCGGTTCAACTCATTTCCTCCCTCAATTTTCGTCCGTTTGCCTCCATTTCAATTCTAACATTCCTCTTTTCACGATTCCTATCTAACCCAATCCCTAAACCTAAGAAAAAAAAATTAAAACCCAAGGTTCCAAAACTTGGTTCACGGTCCAAGTTTTCCAAAACCTCCCCCACGGTGTCTCAACCTCCAATCTTCCTCAAAATCATACTAATACTCTCCTACTAACCCATTTAACTCAAAACAATCCATAAAAACGGTCCATAATACAAAGAATGGAAAAATGGATAAATTGGTTAAAACCGATTACCTTTCGGGTTTTGGGCCTCCGCCGTGCACGGTGGCTCCATCTTGGCCGGCCACCGTCAACCACCCTCTTCTCCTCACTCTCTGGTCCTCTTAGTCATGATCAAATAGGGTTGGGTTGGATATGGGTGAAGGTTGGGTGAGATTGGGTTTGGACGGGTTTGGTTGCACGAACAAGGAAAGGGAGATGATATGCATGAATGTAAAGGAAGGGCCAGTGGATGGGTGACACTTGTCACTCATCCATTGGTCCCTGACAAATTTACCGGGCCCCACATAGGACAAAACTCATGTCGTCTCGAAAAACGTGTAATAGTACTTTCGTACTTCCGTGAACCGTAACTTCTTCGTCGAACGTCCGAATTCGACGTGCCGCCTGTCTACGGATTCGTATCGTCCCGATCTACGTAACGGCCTTCGGCCCTCGGCCATCGGACCTCTCGGTCAAAAAGTCAACTTTTGGCCCAAATTACCAAATTGCCCTCTAACTTCCGAACGTCATAACTTCCTCCTCAAACGTCGTAATCGAGCGTGCCACCTGTCTATGAACTCATGACATCACGAAATACGTCACAGTCATCGACCAAAGTCCATTTGACCATTTGAATAAAAAGTCAACGATTCGCCCATTCCAGGGGCAAAATCGTCATTTCACCCGAACATCTGCTAATCCTCGTCTAATCTCCGATTAGTCTTCGATTAGCGAGGCCAAGCCATCATTAATTCTTAATTAATCCCGTTAATTCAGGACGGGTAGTCACAATCTCCCCCCTTAAAGAATTTCGTCCTCGAAATTCAAATTGACCCGATTCCACAACCAAACTGTGGAATCCAACCTTATTCCTAGAAACGGATCGTTGCACCCACACGAGAATACTCGTGTAGCAATACACGTCCAATACACATACCGCACTCGTCGGTACCGTTCTCGGTACGTACCATCAACGGAGCCTCCAAAGCTCCAATTCAATTTCGATAACTATACGCCTACTCGTGTCTCACTCGAGACAACACGGCGTCACTTGTCGATCTCGCCTGTCACTCACTTGACAGGTCATCAACACCAGAGTGACCTCCAAACGGCTTTCTGGTCTGGCACTCTTACACGTTCCATCTGACAGTCGTCAGGCTGAAAAACGCATCCCCACTAAGGGCTAACACATCTAAGCTGGCATCCTGCTCAGCATCCGATCAGTAAACATACTACAAATCTTGCCATCACAATGGCACGAATCTCATCTCACAGGTCATCCTCAGACCTATGTCCATACTGACCCTCGATACTCGTACAAATCAACTCTCCCAAATTCTTATGCCAAACTGACTCCAACTGCTCGTACGAGTCAACTCTCTCAAATTCCTATACCCAAAACTGACTCTTCTGAGAGTCCCAACAATCACACCGATCCGAATGCATCGGATAACTCTCCATCCATTACTCTCATAGGTCACATCCGTCATGACCAGCCGGTAACTCCCGGCTCCACTGCGCTTCCACTGTGCTACTCCGATCTCGACTCGCTCTCGAGTCCTCGTATCGTATCTCGCATCACTCAGCGATACTACTTGTCATCTAGACTCACCTCGAATCTCCAACTATTACTATCGGATCTAATCTGATCGCCACTCATGTCCGTCTAGGACTCTATCCAAATTACAATATACTCGTACTCTCGGGCACTCTCAACCCGATATACCGATTGACCGTAGTCAATGCCATCATCCAACGTGCACAACACACCGGTGCACCCACATCATATCAACATCGGGGCGTCACCCGACCTACTCAAGGACAATACTCTGGAAACGTCCAACCACAGCTAATGTCCTCACTCCAACCATGGTCCAGACCTCACCCGTCCGTCACCAAGCGAACGTCAATCCATCACCTCGGGCACTCACTCGTCACATCATGTGACGCTAAACACCATCTACTCGTCAAGTCAATCAAATTGACCCTCAACTTAGGTGTTCGGTTCTTACACCCTCTTGAACTCCTAGCTGTCACAAAAATCCTCGTCATCCCACCTAGGAATGCATCCAAGATGATGCGATTTGATGTCATCGTCGAAAGAACTCTGATGCCATCATCTCGATCACAACCTCTCTTGATTCCGAAGTACCAATCACGTTGGAATCGTGTTTCTTATCCAATCACGAAGCTCACTCCACACCCGAACTTACTAACGTTCTATAGGCAAACCAGTGCCATGTCGTCACTCGGGAGGTATGGTCAACCGTAGTCAACCAAAACTAATCCGTAATGGACTCTAAAGTCCTCAACTCAACCGGACACCATCCACGCGTCCGTAACTCACTTTTTCACTTCCATACTTCTGAGTACACCCTCGCAACTCAATCTCGTAGCACTGGGGGAACTAGTCTCCATTACTGGGGAAACTGATCTCCAACACAGGGGAAACTAATCTCCATCACTGAGGAAACTGGTCTCCATCACTTAGGAAACTAATCTCCATCACTGGGGAAACTGGTCTCCATATCAAGTACTCCCGTACCTTGCATTGAGCCACTCGGGATCCTTTCTGTCCCTCTTATAACCATCACCTTCACTAGAGCGTGGCAAGTGTGCCAACGGCCAATGTCAACCTTTCATTCTGCGATCGGACTCAGCCATCACCGAGTCGAATCCAGAATCACTGCCCGTACTGTGCGTCACTCACGCACCTCGTATCATCGTCATGACTGACGAATCCTATCGTCGCAATCGTCACCGCAACCTGAGTCTATCCAACTCGATAAGACTCGCTCACGTCCATCGATAGCAGCGTCTGTCACAACCTCGTGCAGACCAACCTCAGAAATACTCTGCTATCAAGACTCCAAAACTACGCGATCAACACACCGCCAGTATCACCTGCTCAACGCACAACATTCACCGATCGGTCAACTCTCTAGATCCGATCACAAGTACCACACTCCTGGTAGCTTGTCCAATCAATCACTAACTAGGGTTATCACAAACCCGGCTGCCCGCTGCAGCCCAACCATCCTGACTGATCCCTCGCTCTCTACTCCGAAGAGTCGTCGTGCTCCAATACTGGTACCAAACCTGCCAAAAACTACCTTCTAAGGATCTCTTCCTCTCGTGACTCTACGGCTCTCAGTCGTTGGCCTCCACAAGAACTGGCCGTATTCCGGGCCTAATATTGCACAAGTGTTATGTGCGCACACGCCTCCTATCGTGTTACACCACAACTACTCCGGCATCTCCTGCTAGTCGACATCCCACCGGGATTCTACACACCGAAACATGGCAACGCATGCCAATTAGGGTCAAACCGAAACAAGGAAAGGGAGATGATATGCACGCATTCCTAACCGTCGTGAGTGTAATCGTCCAGGGTCATTGTAAACCGGGTGACCTTGACCTCTGACCACACTGGTATGAATCCGTACAACCTCTATCTGACACAACCATCGGGTCACGACTCTCAAACCTTCATACTGTCTCTACGGATCCACTGGGTCCTACTCACCAGTGACACTACGGCTCTAAACCATTAGATTCACACGAATACGGATCCTCCTCGAGATCAAACATTGAAACACTTGGCCTCCAATGCCAATTGAACCTCAAACCATCGTATCGAATCTCGTTCAGCACATGGTTCTTACTACTCTTACCCTAACTATCAGGTTGATGACGGGCTGTTACGACTTCAGAGACATCACATCCTTGGCCTGCGCGCACTCCACACTCTGATACCAACTTTTCAGGACCGGTCCCAAATCCCCCGGGATTAACGTGGGACCCGCCTAATCCCTTTTGACACCACGTGCCAGACCAGGGAAAATTCCATCTCTAGCCCTCGCCGGGGCTATCAGAGTGCATCAGGATCGTAGGAGGAGGGGAGTGATGTCTCGTCTCTACTACAGCCCGCATCCGCAATCAACCTGAAGGGCATTAAAACACGAAAACTGTGAGTGGACAAAAATAAACTTTTCATTAAAAACACATTTTCGCATAAAGACATTTATGCCCTTCATAAATGCATACGCATGCATTCAAAAACCGTTTATCAAAACGTTCATAAAACTATTTATCAAACATATCAAAACCTTTCAAGGGTTCATGCCCGGCCCAATCAACCTTCATGACCCATAAATCTAATTGGGTCCTCGACCCGAAACCACAATTCAAAACCATCAACTATAACATGTGGGAACTTAGCCCAAATCACGTCACGTGGGTCTCAGCCCAAATCTACGTTCTCAGTGAAATACAAAGCATAGAATACGGGGTCTCCGCCCCGACCATTTCTAAAACATCATATACGGGGTTTCTGCCCCAAACCACTTTCCAAAATATAAAATATGGAACACGGGGTCTTCGCCCACAAATCACTTTCATAAAACCTCATACGTACCGACATACGTATAACCCATCCTAGGCACTTCCGGAGAAGATCCCAACTCGGAGCACACAGCCCCTAGGGAACACATCCCCGATATATGTCACGATATCATCAATCTATCTAGTGTGCACACTACTCGGGGTCTCACTCCGAGTCTTCTCCCAGGAATCTTCATCTGGGAGGCTCAATCACTGGATCTAGTCCGAGCTCTCTCTCTGGATCTAGTCCACACATCTCTCCAGAATCTGGTCCGAGACTACATCAATATAAGTAACCACCACTCCTGGAACAGGATCCCTATGGGGATACCCACTCTGGTCTGTGGATCGTGACTCTCCAGGTCGACGCTGGAGGAGACCATATAATCAATATGGAGGGTTTCATACATTTTCAATTACTTTCTTTCTTTCTCAAATCATATTTCAATTGGGTCTCATACCCGATTCATCTCAACAGGATTCCTCGAATTCGATTCAAATCACTTTCACAGGCCTCAGCCTAAATCCTCAGTTCAACTGGGTTTCATGCCTGAATTCTCATTTCACAATTCGAACTGGGACTCAAGCCCGTTGTTACAATCAATTGGGCCCTAGGCCTGAAACCATTACTCAACAGGACCTCACGTCCGATTTCCCATCCAACGGGGCCTTAAGCCCGATATCTCAACTAAATGGGTCTCATGCCCGATATCATAAATCAACGGGGCATCAAACCCTATAGTAACACTAACTGGGCCTCAAACCCGAATCGTAAACCAACTGGACCCATGGTCCAATCGTATAGCTCAAATGGACCCTAGGTCCGATTCCTCGTCAAATCAAATGGACTCCAAGTCCGAGAGTTGTAAACCAATTGGGTCTCATGCCCGATTTCATATTTCCAAATCAAAACCAAATCATTAAACCCTTATTGAAAACCTAGCACGTATAAGCATCGTATAAAATTGAAATTCTCGAAATACGTGCAAATACGTAAATCCTAGGATACCACAAACAATTTGCACTCATGGAAACACAAAACATGTATTAAAAGCATTTATAAACATTTATGCATGCTACAATTTCGAAAGAAGGGTCCATTCACAGACCGTCTGAAGCCGCGCCTCGATACGCGCTCCATAACTGTCTCCCGGGTTAACCGTCACCTCCGGGATTCCCGAACCTATCCAAATTAATTTAGAGGGTTACTAATTACTTATATAACCCCTCACTAAAGTCCCATAATTTTCTGGAATTTCTAACTATTTTTAAACGCGAACATAAACCTTCGGACAGCCTGAAACCTAACGAAACGATGTCCGATGGACACGAGACGAGTCCCAAAATGTTCGTTACATTGAATAGATGATTTCGTATGTCGGAACCATTCCCAAATTCCACCTCACGCGCTCGCACGTGCCCCTGGACTGGCCTGCTCGTGGGCCCACGCGCCGGCTACTGTGGATCATCCCTGTCTCTACGACGGCCAGTTCAGACCGGGGTGACCGGTTTAGACCGACGTGATCGGTTCAACTCATTTCCTCCCTCAATTTTCATCCGTTTGCCTCCATTTCAATTCTAAAATTCCTCTTTTCTCGATTCCTATCTAACCCAATCCCTAAACCTAAGAAAAAACAATTAAAACCCAAGGTTCCAAAACTTGGTTCACGGTCCAAGTTTTCCAAAACCTCCCCCACAGTGTCTCGACCTCCAATCTTCCTCAAAATCATTCTAATACTCTCCTACTAACCCATTTAACTCAAAACAATCCATAAAAACGGTCCATAATACAAATAATGGAAAAATGGATAAATCGGTTAAAACCGATTACCTTTCGGGTTTTGGGCCTCCGCCGTGCATGGTGGCTCCATCCTGGCCGGCCACCATCATCCACCATCCTCTCCTCACTCTCTGGTCCTCTCAGTCATGATCAGATAGGGTTGGGTTGGATTTGGGCGAAGGTTGGGTAAGACTGGGTTTGGACGGGTTTGGTTGCACGAACAAGGAAAGGGAGATGATATGCACGAATGTAAAGGAAGGGCCAGTGGATGGGTGACACTTGTCACTCATCCATAGGTCCCCGCCAATTTTCCTGGGCCCCACATAGAACAAAACTCTCGCCGTCTAGAAAAACGTGCAATAGTACTTTCGTACTTCCGTGAACCGTAACTTCTCCGTCGAACGTCCGAATTCGACGTGCCGCCTATCTACGGATTCGTATCGTTCGATCTACGTAACAGCCTTCGTCCCTCAGCCATCGGACCTCCCGGTCAAAAAGTCAACTTTTGGCCCAAATTACCAAATTACCCTCGAACTTCCAAACGTCATAACTTCCTCCTCGAACGTCGGAATCGAGCGTGCCATCCGAATAAAAAGTCAACGATTCGCCCATTTTAGGGGCAAAATGACACGACCCATCCCAATCCCCCCGGGATTACCATGGAATGTGTCATGCTCCCGTCAGACAAGAGGTGTCAGACAACGATTCGCCCATTCCAGTGTGCGTAAGGATCGATGGAGGAGGTGTATGATGTCCCAGTCTCTACTGCAGTCGCATCCGGAATCAGCCTGAAGGGCATTAAAAACAAAAGCTGTGAGTGGACGAAAATAAACAAGTCTGTTTTAAAACATTTATAAGACATTTATGCCCCTCAGTAAAACCATATGCATGCGCCAAAAACCAATGATCACACATTTATTTAGAAATAACCATTAGGGCCTTAGCCCGGAAACCAAAGCATAGTTTCAATTTCCAAAAGTCAATCCAAGAGTTATTTCATAAATCCAGTAATATGAACCATAAGGCATATAATATAAACCATAACCATAATTTTAGCCACTGCACTATACACTCCAATCCGACATCCCTGATGTCTGACGTCCCTGACGTCAATAAGGTCACAATCACAAGGCTACGCGTACCACTCGGGTCTCAATTTCCGAGTTCAATCCCCGAACCCCGTTCGGGTACAGCATCCCCGATGCTTAGCGTCATAGACGCTGGACGTACTAGACGTTCGTGACCTCTCCGGGGTACCTCATCCGGAGGAGACAATATAATATGGAAGGATTTATACAGTGCAGTACTAAATACATTTTATTGATATCCACATGCAAAACATATAGGTATACATAGATAAAATCCGAACCGATCGTTACGTTTCATCAAACGGGTCTCATGCCCAAATACCGTGAAACGTGCCATAACCGAAATATCATCAAAACCATTTATTGATTCCAGCATGTGAACATATATAAAATGTAAACCAGAAAACATTTATTCAATTCCATTTTAGGGTCCCCGACCCGCAATCGTATGTAGAAATCAACTGGACCCCTGGCCCAATTTCACAAGTTAACTGGGCCCCTGGCCCGATCCACATGTTAACTGGGCCCCTGGCCCGATTTCATAGTTCAACTGGGCCCCTGGCCCGATTTCATAGTTCAACTGGGCCCCTGGCCCGATTTTACATTATTCAAGTTCGTAACCGTTTCATGAAATCATATCCAACCACATTTATGGAAATCGGTGCAAATCCAGAAAACCTCGGTTTACGTGCAAATACGTAATTCACCACGAAATACGTGAAATCATTTTAAATTCACCGATATCCAAAGTAAATCATTTAATCATAATTATAACAATCATAAAACAGTTATGCATGCATCGAATTTATGAAACCAATGTCCACTCACAGACCGTTTAACCGAGCGCCTCGATACGCGTGCCATAGGCCTTCCCGGGCCACACCACTATCACCGGGACTCCCAATCCTGTCCAAATCACATTAGAGGATTACTAACCTCACCATTAACATCCTATTTAAGTCCCGTAATTTTCCCGAATTTTTAAGTATTTTTAAACTGGATTTAAAACCTTCGGACATCCCGAACAATAACGAAACGGTGTCCGATCGACACGAAACCAATTCCAAAATGTTCGTTACATTAAATAGGACAGAAGTCATGTTGACCACTCACAGTGGAGCGTGACGGCGCGTGAAAGCCACGTGCCTGCTACAGTGACTGCTACAGTCACCATCCTCGCCCGTTTCTCTGGTAAACGGGTTGAAAAACCCGCGATAGGACCCGATTCAATCACACCCAATTCAACATCAAATCAATCCGTTCTTTCAACTGATCCCTTGTAATCAATCACCATTTATGTTCTGTAAATCGAATTACATAAATCATGGTCTAAATCCTCACGACTCTCGATCGATCCTCGACGGGTTTTCAATTCGGGTTTCACGATATCGTCCCTGTTTTCCAAATTAATTCATTCAGTTAGCATCGTGGGAGTGTAAGGGACATTTCTACAAGGTCAATTTGAGAATTACTTACCTCAAACCCGTTGAACCCAAGCTCGATTTTAAGCTGCCATGGAAGCTTCTGTTCTTCCACAATTCGACACCATTTCTCGTCGTTTTCGTTGCAGAGATGTTCGTATTAATCCCAGAAGTCGAATTGAATCCACAATTGTGATCCTCACCGCTCATATTGTCGAATTCGCAATTCCCCCAATTTTCACGATTTTTCGGTTCAAAATTAACCCAGGGGCCTCACTGTCACTCGAGCCTCACACTCAATTCGGCTTCCTCAGTCTCCCAATTGCACAATGGAGCTGAGACAGAGGTTAATTAGCTGCTAATTGATAATCATTAAGACAACCCACAATTTAGGGAATTAGTGTCTAAAGTAAGAATAATTGTGTCTCCCTTAATACACGATTCCATGTTATCTGGGGCAAAGAAGATGACAAAGTGACAGATGTCACTGTCAGGCAGCAAGATTCAATGGTAAAAGACCATTTTGCCCTCCGTTTGACAAATTACCATTTTGCCCCCAAACATCCGTGACCCGTAACTTGGTCACCCGAACTCCGTTTTCGACGTGCCGCCTGTCGTTGGATTCATATCGATGAGACCTACGCAACGGTCCTTGGCCCTAGGCCATCGGACATCCCGGTCAAAAAGTCAACATTTGGCCCCTAATATGCCAAATTACGAAAATTCCCTTGCACTTCCGTACATCATAACTTCTTCCACGAACGTCGGAATCGAACGTGCCACCTGTCTATGAACTCGTGACGTCCCGAACTACGTCACGGTCATCGGTCAAAGTCCATTTGACCATCCGAAATAAAAGTCAACGTTTTGCCCACGCCCAGGGGCAAAACGGTCATTTTGCACAATTCGTCCGAAATCACCCAACTAATCCCAGATTAGTAAATCACAATAAAATATTATTAAATCCCGATATTCAGGACGGGTCGTTACAACCTTCCCTCCTTAAAGAATTTCGTCCTCGAAATTACCAATAACCTTATTCCACAACCACCCCGTGGAAAAACATTTCGATCACGCATCTGTGTACACTTGTACACCCACATACTGGAACAACACCAGTCTCGTCTGTACCCAGACATCCCATCACAGTCATACGTTACAACAACAACACTCGACCACCTCGAGTGGACATAATCACCTGATCCGCGATAAAATCGCTTAACCATTTAGCTGACTCATTCAGCCAAACAGTTCCCTTCCATTGCCAAAATATCCTTACATTTGCTCCCATTGGGAGTCACCAAATCTCATTTGTCAGTCCATGCTGACACCACCAGTCAAACTGCCACCGCTAAGCTTTACCGCCCTGGTAAAGCCCCAACCATCTGCCAGTCAGTGACAACACCACGTACGACATCACCCTCAAGGTAGCGTAAGATCAACACATGATCACAATTCGCAGGGCAAGCCCAATCCTGCGACATAAACTAATCTCAATGTCCATAATCGCCGACTCCCACAGCAAACCAAGATGTTGGGAAATCACGATGTGATCAGGTCACACAAGGCTACTCGTGGTTACTCAGACCACCAATTCACTCATTCTGAGTGTACGTACACCGTCAATTAACCCAATCAAGTGGTGTAACTGGAACACATTGAATACCAGCCCAGCAGTGATCACACAAGTCTCAAAACTAGGGTTCCACTAGCCAACCGTGGCTAAGAGCACCTGCTCATACAATCACTGAACCCGACAAAATCACTCTGCACAGTGCACAGTATCCAATGTCCAGTCCACAATCACAACCAAACAAATGATAACGGAACCAAGCCGATTACCAACACGTTTAGTTACACACCACTAGTACATCCCATGTACCGCCATTAGGCACCACTCAGCCTAACCAGTATCAATCCTCGTAAAACGTACCCTGTACGCACCTAAATCCATCAATCTGCCTATAACCACCCAGGTCATAACCAAACACGTTCCAATAATGAAGTACCTTTGCCCAAACCAACATGAGACAAAGCGAACTCCAGCCATCATCCAGTTCTAGTTCTGAATCCGAATTCGCAATTTCGTATGAAATTCCGAATCCAAACCCAAACATCATATTTTTATTCCATTTCCAAATTCGAATCCGAAATCATTACTCCGTAAGCTAGCATTGGGATAATCATTCCGAACCCAAATCCAGTAATCCATTTTCGAGCTTCACAATCGAATCCTGAATCGTCGCTCAGAAATTCGGTTCCAAAACCCAAAATCTCGTTTACGTCCACCAAGACGTAACAAAACCGAACCTATCGGTTTCCAGCTCAAAACACTCGATTGACTTCATAGGGAAGCCAATCCCAATATTCACACGTCAAAGGTTGACAAAATCCGACCACATCGGAAACCTACTCAACCGAGTAACAACCATATGCACTCCACTCCGAAAAGAAGTTCAGTCCCGCCATCTACGACTCACATAACAAGGTAAGAGTGATAAATTCTCCACCCATCTGGATCATCAAGATCACGATCCAGATCCATCACTACGTCATCCGACAAGTAACATCACGATCCTAGATTGTCACATCGTTCAAAGTCGACAACATCACCAATCAGATCCACCTAGGATCCACACATGCCCACATAGCTAACAATCCATCTGAAAGCTGATCGTAGGGTCTTACACCCTCATTGAATCATTCGTCAAATTTCCCTTGGTGGAAAGATGACCTCGCATTTCACCACCAAATCCAAAATCATACACAACTGCTTGTGTCCAATGACCCCAAGCCAAACATGGGTCCACCAACCAATACACGCTTAACGTACTGGTAGCAACAATCATCATTTGCCGCGGCAGGAAATAAGAAATCAACCCCAATGACTTCGGAATACCAATCACCGATGTGGAAATGAGCACTCCTCTCGTCTCCCAATCACAACTCTCCCCGAAACGGGAGTTCCAACCATGTTGGAAACAGACATGCTCCCAAATGAGATGTCAAGTCCAACCACTGGACTGCCCACGTCCTTACCTCACTTGGACCACCACGTCTCCAAAATCAATTCATTACTCGGACCTCACGTCCGCCAATACTCATGTATGCACACACCCTGATTCCGAACGGAAAATCCACAACTTTGCCTGGATGTGCATACCATACTTCCTTTGTCTCACATCTCAACCTTTACAGGTTCAATCCTCAGGTTCCAAGTGATTCACAATCACAACATCACACATCAATACCACGAATGGTTTCCCCGACTTTTCCAATCTCAATAATTTCCTTGTACCCTCAGAGGATATTAGAGGTAAACAATCTTACCAATCTCGGAGTTGACAACAACTCCCCAAATCCACTGATTCTCATGACGTAGGGAACATCGTCCCTAGATTCCTCAAGTTTCAATCATACCTTTTTATCCATTCATCACTTGTCATCATAAATCCGTTGGGACTTATCCCAACACGACACAACCTCCACTGGATCCCATCCAGTCCAAGACTCAATCACCACTGAGTCGCAGATACCAATCATATGTCCATCATGACAGAGTCACACCCCAACTGGTGGCTCATCGTCGACACAATTACTGACACCAGCACCAGCGCTAGTACTAGCACCAATGCACCATCAACAACACTATTATCAGCACACAGGCATCCATACTAGTATTGGCATAAAAGCACCAACATACCAACATTCATACATAGCACACGAACATCCATGCTAGCACACGAACATCCATGCTAGCACACAGTGTGCAAAGTTGTTACCCTGGATCTCCGTTCATTCCGAACGACGATCCCGTAACACCACTCGTACCCCACAACCATGGGTACCCCCAAATTGGCCATCCACACATCAGGATAATGGACGTTCCCTGAACGTCCCCTGATCCCCAAGTATTAAAACCACACTAAATACCCTCGATAGCCAGTTATCTCGACACAACTGTCGACCAACAGTCATCGTTGTCAAGATCCATATCCACACATCATACTACCATTCGATCCCACACGGAAATCCATATTTCATAACCGCATCCGTGGATCGAACCCATAAGACTCACTAGAGCCATCCACATGGTCATCCACGACCTCAGCCGCTCACCGCAGCACAAGTTCTCATTTTAAGTTCACTTTTCCAAATCCACCAATTACAAGTTAGGGTTCCAAAATCACACCCTAGGGTTCCACCGAACCCAACTGCCTTCTGCAGTAAAATCCATAACCTGACCGGCTCCGCGGTCCTGACATCATATAGATGTCCAATCCAATCTAATCGTCAACTCAACGTGGGTTCCATCGTGGGTTCCACCACGAAGGTCATCGGCTAACTCCGATGCACCAACACCCCGTACACTAGCCAACACTACCAGGGTCCATAATATAGACCAATACTCAACTGAGTTTCGTATTTCCATAACATTATTCAAATGGGGTTCCCTGAACCCGGCTGTGCCCAGTGGCACAACAATCCATCATCACATGACCGAACCAACGGTCCCACATTACCAGTTAATCGTATACAACCCCACTTGGGTTGAATCGCATCAATGCACGGCGTATCGGGCCAAACACATCCAATCCACCATACAAACCCAAAACTATCTATCAGGTTGACAACGGAACAGCAGCCCAAAGAGACATCACACCCTCGTCCTTCGCGCACAAAAGAGCAAAACCTGCTCTTATACCACTTGACACGACCCATCCCAATCCCCCCGGGATTACCATGGAATGTGTCATGCTCCCGTCAGACAAGAGGTGTCAGACAAGGGATAACCTGTTGCCATTGCCCAACCGGGCTTCCAGTGTGCGTAAGGATCAATGGAGGAGGTGTATGATGTCCTAGTCTCTGCTGCAGTCGCATCCGGAATCAACCTGAAGGGCATTAAAAACAAAAGCTGTGAGTGGACGAAAATAAACAAGTCTGTTTTAAAACATTTATAAGACATTTATGCCCCTCAGTAAAACCATATGCATGCGCCAAAAACCAATGATCACACATTTATTTAGAAATAACCATTAGGGCCTTAGCCTGGAAACCAAAGCATAGTTTCAATTTCCAAAAGTCAA
Organism: Prinsepia uniflora; assembly: GCA_032719365.1. Taxonomy (NCBI): domain Eukaryota; kingdom Viridiplantae; phylum Streptophyta; class Magnoliopsida; order Rosales; family Rosaceae; genus Prinsepia; species Prinsepia uniflora. The sequence continues at coordinate 30,065,780 of CM064867.1, read as the reverse complement.
TCCAAGAGTTATTTCATAAATCCAGTAATATGAACCATAAGGCATATAATATAAACCATAACCATAATTTTAGCCACTGCACTATACACTCCAATCCGACATCCCTGATGTCTGACGTCCCTGACGTCAATAAGGTCACAATCACAAGGCTACGCGTACCACTCGGGTCTCAATTTCCGAGTTCAATCCCCGAACCCCGTTCGGGTACAGCATCCCCGATGCTTAGCGTCATAGACGCTGGACGTACTAGACGTTCGTGACCTCTCCGGGGTACCTCATCCGGAGGAGACAATATAATATGGAAGGATTTATACAGTGCAGTACTAAATACATTTTATTGATATCCACATGCAAAACATATAGGTATACATAGATAAAATCTGAACCGATCGTTACGTTTCATCAAACGGGTCTCATGCCCAAATACCGTGAAACGTGCCATAACCGAAATATCATCAAAACCATTTATTGATTCCAGCATGTGAACATATATAAAATGTAAACCAGAAAACATTTATTCAATTCCATTTTAGGGTCCCCGACCCGCAATCGTATGTAGAAATCAACTGGACCCCTGGCCCGATTTCACAAGTTAACTGGGCCCCTGGCCCGATCCACATGTTAACTGGGCCCTGGCCCGATTTCATAGTTCAACTGGGCCCCTGGCCCGATTTCATAGTTCAACTGGGCCCCTGGCCCGATTTTACATTATTCAAGTTCGTAACCGTTTCATGAAATCATATCCAACCACATTTATGGAAATCGGTGCAAATCCAGAAAACCTCGGTTTACGTGCAAATACGTAATTCACCACGAAATACGTGAAATCATTTTAAATTCACCGATATCCAAAGTAAATCATTTAATCATAATTATAACAATCATAAAACAGTTATGCATGCATCGAATTTATGAAACCAATGTCCACTCATAGACCGTTTAACCGAGCGCCTCGATATGCGTGCCATAGGCCTTCCCGGGCCACACCACTATCACCGGGACTCCCAATCCTGTCCAAATCACATTAGAGGATTACTAACCTCACCATTAACATCCTATTTAAGTCCCGTAATTTTCCCGAATTTTTAAGTATTTTTAAACTGGATTAAAAACCTTCGGACATCCCGAACAATAACGAAACGGTGTCCGATCGACACGAAACCAATTCCAAAATGTTCGTTACATTAAATAGGACAGAAGTCATGTTGACCTCACCTCGAGATTCGTGCCCACGCGCCGTCACGCGCCGCGGTGAGTGGCTGCGCGTGAAAGCCACGCGCCTGCTACAGTGACTGCTACAGTCACCATCCCCGCCCGTTTCTCTGGTAAACGGGTTGAAAAACCCGCGATAGGACCCGATTCAATCACACCCAATTCAACATCAAATCAATCCGTTCTTTCAACTGATCCCTTGTAATCAATCACCATTTAAGTTCTGTAAATCGAATTACACAAATCAAATCATGGTCTAAATCCTCACGACTCTCGATCGATCCTCGACGGGTTTTCAATTCGGGTTTCACGATATCGTCCCTGTTTTCCAAATTAATACATTCAGTTAGTATCGTGAGAGTGTAAGGGACATTTGTACATGGTCAATTTGAGAATTAGTTACCTCAAACCCGTTGAACCCAAGCTCGATTTTAAGCTGCCATGGAAGCTTCTGTTCTTCCACAATTCGACACCATTTCTCGTCGTTTTCGTTGCAGAGATGTTTGTATTAATCCCAGAAGTCGAATTGAATCCACAATTGTGATCCTCACCGCTCATAATGTCGAATTCGCAATTCCCCCAATTTTCACGATTTTTCTGTTCAAAATTAACCCAGGGGCCTCACTGTCACTCGAGCCTCACACTCAATTCGGCTTCCTCAGTCTCCCAATTGCACAATGGAGCTGAGACAGAGGTTAATTAGCTGCTAATTGATAATCATTAAGACAACCCACAATTTAGGGAATTAGTGTCTAAAGAAAGAATAATTGTGTCTCCCTTAATACACGATTCCATGTTATCTGGGGCAAAGAAGATGACAAAGTGACAGATGTCACTGTCAGGCAGCAAGATTCAATGGTAAAAGACCATTTTGCCCTCCGTTTGACAAATTACCATTTTGCCCCCAAACATCCGTGACCCGTAACTTGGTCACCCGAACTCCGTTTTCGACGTGCCGCCTGTCGTTGGATTCGTATCGATGAGACCTACGCAACGGTCCTTGGCCCTCGGCCATCGGACCTCCCAGTCAAAAAGTCAACATTTGGCCCCTAATATGCCAAATTACGAAAATGCCCTTGCACTTCCGTACATCATAACTTCTTCCACGAACGTCGGAATCGAACATGCCACCTGTCTATGAACTCGTGACGTCCCGAACTACGTCACGGTCATCGGTCAAAGTCCATTTGACCATCCGAAATAAAAGTCAACGTTTTGCCCACGCCTAGGGGCAAAACGGTCATTTTGCACAATTCGTCCGAAATCACCCAACTAATCCCAGATTAGTAAATCACAATAAAATATTATTAAATCCCGATATTCGGGACGGGTTACACAAAATAGTCATTTCGCCCGAATGTTCGTTAATCCTCGTCTAATCTCTGATTAGTCTTTGATTAGCGAGGCTAATCTGTCATTAATTCTTAATTAATCCCGTTAATTTGGGACGGGTCGTCGCATTACGTGTCACATGGAGGTTGGACGTCGGTTTAGCCTTCGTGTCATGCGTAAGTTAGACGGAAGAAGGATTTAGCCCTTAATCCCGGTGGTCTAGGAGTGAGTCCTGACAAGGATGATGGGCGGTTTAGCAGGGGCTTGTTGAATTTAGTAGGCCCCTATCGAATTCTTTCAATCTTTTTGGTGGCCTCCTTTCATTCAATCATAACTTCTTGAATATAACTCTGGTTGAGGTGACTTTTTTCGCCTAAATTCTTGTAATTCCGAGCTTAATCCAATTATGCACATTTTCACAAAATATATTATTTTCTCCTATTGTTTGGCATTTAAACATTAAAATATAAGCATAAAGGTTATAAAAAGATGTTTATTTCAAGGATTATCAATATTTTGCGGACTAAAAGAACAACTCTTAAGATTTCTAAATGTGGGTTCTATTGGTCTACTTTATTTAATGATCCACATAAGTTTTGTATGAAATGTGATCGATGCCAACGAACTGGAAATAGTGGAACTAGGGCTTAAATACCTTTACACTCAATTAAAAATGTAGAAATTTTTTATTTTTGGGGCATAGATTTCATGGCGCCGTTCCCCTCATTTCAAGTCTTTCTTTATATAATGCCATACATAAGGTGTCTACATCTTATCATCCCCAAACAAGTGGACAAGTAGAGGTTTCATATTGGGAAATCAAGTGGATTTTCTAGAAATCCAAGTGCCCCGATTACAAGGATTGGACTCAAAGACTTGATGATGCATTGTGGGCATACAGGAAAGTATACAAGACTCCAATTGTTATTTTGTTTATGTAAATATGTTCATAATGTAAATATTATATTTGTACATAATTTTGATACTTGTTTATAAATTGTAAAACTTGTTGATAAAAACATTTTCATTGTAAATATCTTTTAAAAAAATTCCAAAAAATAAAATAAAAAATTCCGAAAAAAAAGAATCCGGAAATTAAAAAACAAATTCTAAAAAAAAACTAATAATATAAGGAATAATTCGTTTTTCAAACTAGTCTCGGCTATATGTGGATCACTTGTGCTCGGAGTTTAGATCTTGATCTTTAAAGGAATAGGTGAAGTTTCATTTGTTAACTTACTCCTAAACCCTTCATGGCCCTTAAGAGTCAAGAGGTTCGGCCAGAGTTTGTTAACACTTGAGTTATCTTGGAATGAATACATGTCTGCCCTTAGTAAGAAATTTTCAAGGTGATGTCTAGGACATGAGATAATGCATGCTATAGGCCAGCTCCGAGAAGTAGGATTTCAGAGTTCCAAAAACGTGTTCGCACTGAGAAGTAGGACTTCGAAGTTCCAAAATCATCCTTCCCTTGCATGTATTCTTTCTACCTGGTCACTTTCAACTTGCCCAAACGGGTACAATGGTTCAACATCCAAGCTAATGACTTGGGCCGCAAGGACGTAGAAGTCTCCACCTAAACTTTGAAGCTATGTGACCCATATATAGCTTTGAATTCCCAAAGTATAAATTAGTTCCAATTAGATGTTTTAGAGTTGCATGAATCCCAAAACCTTCATCTTCAAAATCTTACTTTCAGGAACAAGTAGCTACCCTTTTGGTTACTTTGTCCTCTACCTTTCATGATGTGTGGATTTCATCACCACACACTACCGTAGAGTTGAATTTATGGACATGAGGTTGGGGCAGAAACTGTAAACACTCGAGTTTGGTAAACCTCTATTTTAAAAACTTCCATCAGTTGGTTATGGTGTCTAGGAGGGTTATGATTGGTGACAAGTGAGGCACTAAGAAAGAGGACTCCAATGGAGTACATACCATGACCAGGTTAGACTTAGGGTGTTCTCAAAATTAATCATTGCTTCTCGTGTTACATCTATCCCAACTGGCAATGATTAACGTTCAATAGTTGAGTGGATTGAAATATGTTTATAAGTACGCGCAAGATGTACGCCCAAGAAAGGACTATGAGAAGTGAAGTGGGAAAGTTATTCATGTCACTCTAAGACTCTATTTTTTGCATTGGTAGATTGCATACCCTCCATGCTTTTTCATGATGTGTGGATTTCATCACCGAGCCCCCTATGACTAAGTGAGTCTAGGGAAGTAAGATCAAAGGCGCAGGCCATTCTTTTCATGCGCTGTCATGTAACACTTATGTCTTATGCAAGTTCTAACATTTTTCCTCTTATGCATCCACACCATTCTCCATGTAGACGTTTATATGTTGCATTTATTTGGACGTTTTTGATCTTGTGTTTTGCATATCATTGTCGTGATCTACTTTGCATATTCTTGGTTATACTCCATTACTTTTTTACTTACTTACCTATAACATGTTCTTCATACATACAATGATGTTTGCATATTTTCTATTCTTTACATTTCATGACTATCTATCTTGCTTGCCTATTTCTTTTATCTATTGTCGAGATTATGATATGACTCTCATATTGCATGTTTGATGCATCTCAAATTCCTATCCATGACCAAGCCAAAGCTAGTGATTCCAACTCGTAAATCTCTACACCTTGCTAGTTCCGATACACAACCTAAACTGGGAGGTGAGTTAAGGGAAACAAACTTTGAGAATTCGACCATAGAACCCATTTTGGAACCTACGTTTGAGGAAGGCTACAGATTTGAGTATTCATCTTCCCGTAATCACCAACTTGAAAGTGAATCTAAAACTGAGATGGAAAACAACGAACGTAAGTCACTTTGTCAACGTACTTGCTCAACTAAGTGGAGCATAGGACCCACCTGCATTGTTTTTCGTCTACCCACATAAAACAAAACAGATATTGAACTTAAGAGTGGTTTCCTTCATTGACTCTCAAACTATTATGGGTTACCCAATGAGGATCCAAATAAGCACCTTAAGGCCTTCAAGTTTGTGTGCAATAACATGAAACCAAGTGATGCTGGTGATGAACTTCTGAAACTTAAGGCCTTTCCCTTCACTTTCACGGATAGGGCCTAATCTTGGCTCATGGACTTGAACGCCAATCATATCACTACTTGGAAACAACTTGCGATCTTGTTTTTGGCTAAGTACTTTCTCGCTTCTATGATCACTTCAAAGAGCCGAGAGATCACATCCATTACCCAAGCATCGGATGAAACCTTTGGTTTATAATACAATCATTTCAAGGTCCTTTGTGTTACTTGTCCTTCACATGGTTTCTCGGGGTCTAACCTGATGAATTACTTCTATGATGGTCTCAAACCCTTGGACCGAGACCTTCTTGATGCAAGTTCACATGGGGCTTTTATGTACTTAGATGGGCCCAAAGCAAGACCTTACTCAAGAGTAGGGCCACCAATGATGCCCAATATGGCATGTCTCATAAGAAGGGGGGTAACTGCACTTAATTCCAAGGGTGCCTCAGATGAAAAGATTGAAAAACACCGATCTATGCTTGAAAAAGTTTTGGAATTAAAAGACAAAAGGGCTATGCAACTGAAGGGACCTATATGTAGCGTGTGCCAATTGGATGTACACCTAAGTGATCAGTGCCCTTAAGTTACAAACCAAAATGACGACATGGAACAAGCCAATGCCTTTGGCGGATATCAAGGGGGAAAACGATTCAATAACTTTAACAACTATGGACAAGGCAACCGTGGTCATCCTGGATTCAAGTGGAACAACAATGAAGGATGTTTGAACCCTCTATCTCAACACCAACAAGGGTATTCACGACAATAATTCATGCCAAGACTGTCGATGTCTCATCAACCTATGGGTATGCAACAAGCTCTTCTGGTTCATCAATTTTCTAACCCGAATTATGATAAGATATTTTCACAATTATCCACTTCAACTCAAGTCCCTATAGACAGCCAAAAGCAAACAAAGGAGATGTTGAACACTCATGGCTGTGAAATTTCTAAAATGAAGAACTAAATTGGTCAAATTGTTGATTTCCTAGGCCAAGTCAAAGTTACGGGGAAGTTACCTTGTAACACCCATGTCTTGGAAGGAACGGTGAACGTTCCCATATTCCTGCGAGGGGAATGGTGATGTACCTTATATGTGTAGGCACACACCTATCTAGCACTAGGTCTCTTGGGAGCTCACTGGCTTTGGATTCCGAGGGAACTCCAAAGTTAAGCGAGTGGAACTGGTGCAATCCCAGGATGGACTAGAAAGTTGCACGTGAGCTCCTAGGAACAAAACCCTGCTGGCTAGGCTGGTTCGGCCAGCGAGTCCAGAGGGGACAATATAGTGTTAGATAGATTGGGCCACTGTGAAAATCTAATCTAAACTAGTCCTTTTGGATCTCCAAAGTTATGTGAGTTGAGGCTAGTGCAATCTCATGATGGGTGACCCACAAGGAAGTTGCACGTGAGCTCCCGAGAACAAAACTGTGAACGCGAGGCCCAAAACAGACAATACGGTGCTAGATGGGATAGGTCCTGACAAAATGGTATTAGAGCCAGACCCCGAATAGGAAGTTTGCCAGCGAAGACGCTAGGCCCTAAGGGGGGTGGATTGTAATACTCGTGTCCTAGAGGGAACGGTGAACGATCCCACATTCATGCGAGGGGAATGGTGATGTGCCTTATATGTACAGGCACACTCCTATCTAGCACTAGGCCTCTTGGTAGCTCACTGGCTTTGGATTCCGAGGGAACTCCAAAGTTAAGCGAGTGGAGGCTGGTGCAATCCCAGGATGAGTGACCCATTGGGAAGTTGCACGTGAGCTCCCGGGAACAAAACCATGCGGGCTGGGCTGGTTCCTCCAGCGAGTCCAAAGGGGACAATACAGTGTTAGATAAAGTGGGCTGTTGTGCAACTCTGATCTAAACTAGGCCTTTTGGGATCTCACTAGCTTTGAGTTCGGTTGGAACTCCAAAGTTATGTGAGTTGCGCCTAGTGCAATCTTATGATGGGTGAACCACTGGGAAGTTACACGTGAGCTCCCAAGAATAAAACCATAAGGGCGAAGGCCAAAGTAGACAATATGGTGCTAGATGGGATAGGTCCCGAGATACCGTCACAAATCATTCCCAACCCAAAGAACAATGCTTTTGAGTATGCTAGTTACGTCACAAATCGAAGTGGGAAAGTTTTGCACGACCCTATGCCCAAGGAAGACCCGAAACCAAGTCCTATGGACGCTAGGAAGGAAAGTGACGAATTGTTTCAGAATGAGTATGATAAGATCACCATTTCGAACAAGGAAGTGGCACCAATTCTAACACCATCTAGCCACGGCAAAGGTAACCATCCTATCTCTTCAAATTATATTCCTACTAACACCTTTTTGTCTTGAGCACCCTTTCCATGTAGATTTTCCAAAACTAAGAAGGATGAGAAGTATGATGAGATCCTTGACATATTCCCAAAGGTACAAGTAAACTTACCATTGATTGAATGCATCAAACAAGTACCGGCTTATTGAAAGATCTCGGGAGCATTTCAGTTCGCTGCGTAGTAAGTAACAAGTCCTTTGATAATTTCATGCTAGATATAGGTGCATCAATCAATGTTACACCATACCATATATATGCATCAATGAATCTAGGTGAATTAACGAAAGACAAAGTGATTATTCAATTAGAAAATCGCTCTAACGCATAGACAATGTGACATGAATGAGAGTCGTTTGGGCAACACACCATTACTTTTGGGACATCTATTCTTGAGGATGGTAATAACAAAGATAGATATCCACAATGGTCTTCTATCCATTGAATTTTGTGGAGAGATGATTGAGGTCCCTGAACCGATAATCCTTAAATCGATCATGGCCCTAAATGAAATGTCGAGATATGTAAGTCCTTCTCCTCCTATTCTACTCACTTTTGGTACTAATAAAATTCCTCCATCTGTTGTCCAAGCCCCTGAATTGGAACTCAAGGTACTTCCAGAAACATTTGAAGTACGCATTCCGAGGAGATAATAACACTTTACCCATGATCATCTCTTCATCCTTGAATCATGACCAAGAGATAAAACTTTTGATTGTACCCAAGAAGTAAAAAAATACGATTGAGTGGACACTTATAGACATCAAAGGAATCAACCTTGCTAATTTTTTCCATCGTATTCTTCTTGAAGAAGATGCCAAACCCACTCGGGAAGCACAAAGGAGACTCCACCCACCTATGATGGAAGTAGTTAAAAAAGAGGTCATCAAACTTTATGATTGTGGTGTTATTTACCCTATTTCAGATAGTCATTGAGTATCTCCTGTGCAGGTTGTTCCAAAGAAATCCAGAATCACTGTAGTAATGAATGTCGAGAATGAATTAGTGCCTCAACGAACCATCACCAGACTTAGAGTTTGCATTGATTACCAGAAAGTCAATGCCACCATAAGGAAAGACAAGTTTGCCTTGCCCTTCATTGACCAAATGCTTGAGAGACTCGCAGGACACTCCCACTATTGCTTCCTTGATGGATACTCAAGATACAACCAAATAAAAATCGCTCGGGAAGATCAAGAAATGACCACTTTCACGTGCCCCTTTGGTACATTTTCTTACAGAAGGATGCCATTCAGTTTGTACAATGCACTAGGTACTTTTCAACGTTGTATACTTTCCATATTCTCTGATTATGTAGAAAATATTATTGAAGTATTCATGGATGACTTTAGTATATTCAGAGATAGTTTTGATGCATGCTTAGAAAACCTTGAACTTATATTGCAAAGGTGTGTCGATTATAGGCTTATACTTAATTAGGAGAAATGTCACTTCATGGTAATTCAAGGGATAGTTTTAGGACATATTGTATTGGCTAAAGGCATAGTGGTTGATAGAACAAAAGTAGATCTTGTGCGGTACTTACGCTCTCCCACTTCGGTGAGAGATATCTGTTCGTTCCTTGGATATGCAGGTTTCTACCTGCAATTCATCAACGAATTCTCCTTAATTTCTAGACCCTTATGTTGGCTACTTTAAAAAGACACAACTTTTTTGTTCAATGTTGAGTGCCAAGAAGCCTTTGACAAGCTTAAGGAGTTGCTCACTAGTACCCCTATCTCATGTGCCCCTACTTGATCTTTACCATTCGAGCTCTTGTGCGATGCCTCCTACTATGCAGTAGAAGCTGTCTTAGGATAGATAAAGGACAAAAATCCCTATGCCATTTACTATGCTTCTAGGACATTGGATGAAGCTCAAGAAAACTACACAACCACTGAAAAGGAACTACTTGCGGTAATCTTTGCTCTTGATAAATTTCGTTCCTACTTACTTCAATCCAAGGTTATTGTGTATACAGATCATGCTGCTTTGACGTGCTTGATGATCAATAAGGATACCAAACCAAGAATTATTTGATGGATCCTCTTCCTCCATGAATTCGACATTGAGGTAAGGGAGAAAAAGGGAGTAGAGAATGTTGTTGCCGACCACCTATCTAGAATTGTGAAAAATCAAGAGGATGGCATCATACTTGAGACCTTTCCAGATGAAAAATTCTTCGAAATCTAGGTAAGTTTCTCTGCCACCCTTTGGTATGCTGATATTGTAAACTACTTGGTCACTAAAGCTTTCCCAAGTACCATTCCTAGATATCAACGTGATTAGCTTAAACATAATGCTAGAACTTACTTATGGGATGAAACTTACTTTTGAAAACAAAGATTTGATTTTAGTTCTTAGGAGATGTCTTGGATAACGAACGTAACTCCATTCTTGTATTTTGTCATACTGAAGCATGCGGGGAACATTTTGGTTCCAAGAAAACTGCCCTTAAGGTGTTAGATTCAGATTTCTTTTGGCCTTTTTTATTTCATCATGCTCATTAATTTTGTGCTACTTGTGATAGACGTCAAAAATCTAGTAATCTAGGACCTAAAGATCAAATGCCACAAACATTTATACTTAATTTTGAGATTTTTGATTTGTGGGGTATAGGCTTCATGTGTCCATTTCCTTCTTCTTATGGTTTTGAATATATCCTTCTTGATGTGGATTATGTTTCGAAATGGGTGGAAGCTAAAGCCACCCATACTAATGGCTCTAAAGTTTTTGCAGCTTTCCTTCGTACTAACATCTTTTCTAGATATGGCATGCCCAGAGCATTGATCAGTGATGGGCGAAGCCCCATTTGCAACAAAATAGTTGGCGCATTATTGAAGAAGAATGGAATCACTCACAAGGTATCAGCTCCATATCACCTTCAAACCAATGGTTTAGCAGAAGTTAGCAACCGAGAAATCAAGAAGATACTCGAGATAACCGCTGGGCCTTCGCGAAAGGATTGGAGTATAAGGTTAGATGATTCTTTGTGGTCCTTTCGACCTGCATACAAAACTCCCATAGGTATGTCACCCTTTCACCTAATCTATGGGAAAGCTTGTCATCTGTTTGTGGAATTAGAGCATAAAGCCTGGTGGGAAGTCAAAAAGTTCCACATGGACCCTGATGACACAAGAATGCATAGGAAGTTACAACTTTGTGAACATGAAGAGATTCAGAACGATGAATTTGATAGTGCCAGGATCTACAAAGAACATACAAAAGCTTTGTATGATAAAATGATCTGTGGAAAATCCATTCAAGTTGGCCAAAAAGTCATGATATTCTGCTCTCGACTTAAATTATTCTCAAGTAAGCTTTGTTCTAGATGGGTTGGCCCTTATATTGTTACTCACGTTTTTCCTCATGGTGCTAACCAGGTTCAATCACCCATCACTAGGAATGAATTCAAGGTCAATGGCCACCAATTGAAACCTCACTTTGAAGCTTTCAGGGAACACACTATTGAGGAGATGTGCCTTCGAGATCCAGCTATTTAGAATGAGTAAATGAAGCATCGGGTCTAGGCTAAATGAAGCATCAGGTCTAGGCTGAATGAACATTAAACTTCAAGCACTTCTTGGGAGGCAACCCAATGATAGAGAAGTGGAGGAGCCATCAAACGAAGGTTTTCTTTTTTAAACCCTTCACTCTCTTTACTACTAGTTACTTTATGTCTTTATTGCTTTATTTTCGTGAATCATTCCACCTTACTTAGATTCTATGCTTTCACTTTCATACATTGAGGACAATGTCAGATTTAAGTGTGGGGAAAGGGTTTATAATTTTATTAAGTCTTTTTTCAAAATAAAAGAAAATTCAAAAAACAACAAAGCATTTTGTTAACTTAGTGTTTTTAATGAATCTTAGGATTCCCTTTAACCTATCGATGATAGAAATGAAGGATAAATGATACAAACATGGCTAAAAGATGATCACTACAACTTGAATGCATTTGTTAATGTTTTGTGCTTGAATGCTTTTGATTTGTAGTAAATGATGCATGATAAAACTGGTACATAACGAGCATGTTAACATTTGTATGAATGATATGAACCCTAAGTGAGCTTTAGAGCCTTATATACTTCTTGATTGAGTAATTCATAGGATTTCTTTGTTTAAATTGATATGCATATACCTCATAACTACTTGCCAAAGATTTTAATGAACTCTAGAGTACTAGAACTTTATCTATGTGATTTTCAATGCTTTTATGTCAATAAACTCTCTGATTTTGGATATGATTAAGGAAATAGGGTTAACACCATTTATCTAAATATCTATATCCCTATTTGATTGCACACCTGTGATCCCCCTAGTTTACTCACTTGGAGCCTACATTAAGCCTTTCTTTCATCACCCTAAACATCTATTCACGAAAGCCTAGTATAATACATCATTTACCCTTGTTCCTTGGACTTGGTTGAAGAACATAAAGATGGCGTGAGATACAATTAAGTGATTTGATGAATGAACACTTATATGTAAGTGTAGGAAATGACTTGCTTAAACAATGTTGTTATTCATTGTATTACCTCTCAAAAGAAAAAACAATGATAAAAAGAAAATACAATCAAGAAGAAAAGTTCTATGAGATACTAAAATTGAGTTTTGAGCTAAGTCCCCTATGCTTGTGATTTGGAACAATGATGTTGATTGTAACGACCCGTCCCGAATATTCGTATTGAATATTAATTAATTAGGGATTTAGAATGACTAATTGGGGATTAATTGAAGAATTCGGACGGACGGTGTAAAATGACCGTTTTGCCCTTGAAATTGGGCAAAATATTGACTTTTGACTCGGGGAGTCAAACAAACGTGGACCGAGGACCGTTATGTATATCGGGACGTTACAAGTACGTAGACAAGCGGCACGTCGAAATCGGAAGTTCGACGGAGAAGTTACGGGTCTAGAACATTTCACGGTACTATTCACACGAAGCGAGAAACTGACAAGTGGCAGGTTTTGGTTGGTGGAAATTTCTGGAAGAACCCACCAGATGAGTGACAAGTGTCACCCATCTGATTGGCCCATTCCCCCACATGGTGGGATATTTTTCCCTCACCATCATCAATCATTTTTGCATTTTCTCCCAAAAACCCGTGAAGGTTCCAAATCGTGAACCCTAACCTTATAGCTCCTTCAATACCAATTATATGTGCTCGGTGTGTGAATGAAAAAGAGAGAGTGAGGTGAGACGATGAAGATGGTAGCCATGGGTTGAGCCTTCGTGGACGGTGGCCAGCGATGCTATGAATGGTGAGTTTTGTTTTTCAAATTTGGAATTTGGGTTTCAGAGTTGATTGAATGGTTTTGTTAATGGAAATGTAATTGTGGAGGTTGTACAAACGTTTTAGGATGAAAAGGACGGACGCTGGTGGCCGAAATCATGGAAACCGACGGGGGGAAGTTGGCTGGTTCAAACAATCGATCGGGAATGTGAGTTTAATGCTTGGTTATCATGTTTTGAAATCATAAATTGATTAGGAATGATTAGATTAAGGTTTAGGATTGAAAATGAATGAAAACAGACCGAAAACATAAAAAATATGGGCCTGAACCGGTCAAGCCGGTTCAATTGGACCGACTGCACAGTCGGACCAGACTGTACCGGTTCAGCGAGGTTGAAGATGATGAACAGTACAGGCGCGTGAAGCCCAAGCGCCGTGCCTTTGGGTGGCGCGTGAGGACGCGTGGGACATTTTTGGGTGGAGTTGTCAACATATGAAATCATCATTTTGATGTAATGAACATTTTGGGACTTGTTACGTGTCTATTGGACACCTTTTCAGGGTAGTTTTGGGTGTCCGAAGGATTAAAGCCTATGTAAAATACGTTTAAAAATTTGAGAAAATTACGGAGATTTAATGAGGAATTAATGAGTAGTTAGTAACCCTCTAGTAAGATTTGGAAAGGTTCAGATATTCTAAGGACGACGATTGAGCCCAGGAAGGCATACAGCATGCGTATCGAGGCGGCATCGTAGGACAGTCTGTGAGTGGACATTGTTTTCTAAACTGTGATGCATTCATAACTGTTTTATATGTTTTATATATGTGATTTCTATGATGATGGTTGTGATGATTGGTTTTGCGTATTTTGCACGTATTTCGAGATTTATGGCTTTATACAGTGTTATAGGTGCTTGGGGTTTCATTGATGGTTTGATGAACTGGTTTTGGAGAGATGAACTAGGGCATGAGACCCATTTGAGTTATATGATAGGACCGGGGGCGCATTTAGTTTATGTAATCGGGCATGAGGCCCAATTGTGATTTATAAATGTGATTACGGGTCGGGGACCCTAAATGGTTTTGGAATTATGGCTTTGTGATGGTTCTATGTAAATTTCGGGTAGGGCCCTTTGAGATGTTTTGAAATGGCTTTATAAAACTATTTTCCATATACCATCTTGATATGAGGATATGTGGATGGTCTCCTCCAGATGTTCGGGACACTGGGGAAGTCACGGTGCATTGCCTGCGATGGGTCATTGTACGGAGCGACCGGACCGTATAGTGACTCAGGAGCAGGATTGCTATGATTAGACGTCTAGGACGACAGACATCTGAGATGTAAGAGATATGGACCCGGAGAGACCCCGGGCAACACGCTTTGCTTTGACCGTGCATTATGACGTTTGGAACGTCAAGCGTCTGGGACGCTATGCATCTTGGATGCCGAGGATGGTTATTTTATATAAATGAATTATTGGATTTATGAAATGGTATTTCTGTATTTATGGATTTGTGTTTATGGATTTGGGCAGTGGCCCACATAGATCTAGATTTACAGATTTTGGTATTATATGGTTTTAGGCTGAGTTCCCACATATGTTTGGATTTACGGTTTTTGGGCTAAGGCCCTAATGATTTTATTAAAGTAAATGGTTTGATTACTGGTTTTCGGATGCATGCATACTTTTTAGTTAAGGGCATAAATGGTTTCTTATGAAATGAGTTTTTTTAAAACTATTGATTTTCGTCCATTCACAGCTTTTAAATGGTTTTAATGCCCTTCAGGTTGATCACGGTTTCGGGCTGTAGCAGATACCGAGACATCGCACTCCTCCACCAATCCTGGCGCGCTCTGGAAGCCACAATCGAACTGAGGTTTTTAGTTATCCCTTGTCTGACACTTCGTGTCAGACAATAGCATGGCTCATCCCACGATAATTTATGGGGGATTGGGATGGGTCGTGTCAAGTGGTATCAGAGTGAGGTTGTTCCCATTAGAGCAAACCGTGTAGTTCTTTTGGTACACGCAGGTCGATGATGTGATGTCTTTACGTGGTCCACCCGTTATCAACCTGATAGTTAGAATGCCAGTTTGATAATTAGTGGGAATGAATTGTGGATAAAGTGTGATTGGCCCGATACGTGGTGCGTCAGTGTGATTCAACCCAAGTAGGGTTGTATATCAAGAACTGGTAATGTGGGACCGTTGGATGGTTATGTGATGATAGATTGTTATGCTCCTCAGTGCAGCTGGGTTTGAGGAACCCCAGTTGAGTTGATGTTAGGATTGGATTGACGTCCATACGATGTCAAGACAGCAGGGTCAGTCAGATTGAGGATTATACTGCAGAGGGCAGTTGGGTTCAGAGGAACCCTAGGGTGTGATTGTGGAACCCGAAATTATGATGGATGGTTTGGAAAGGCGAACCTTAGTTGTGATTGATGAATTAGAATTGTGAGGTCGTAATTTTTGTGGATTGGACGACTTTCCGAAATCGAGGTAGTCTGTCGGGTCGAACCCTAGATTGTGACTGATGGATTGGAATTTGTGCGACACAGAACGACTGAAGTCGTGGATGACCAAGTGGATAACTCTATTGAGTCTAGTCGGAACTATGGAGATTGGTTGGCCCGACACGATGTGAAATGATGGGATTTGATCCACGAGTATGATTTTGAGATGATATATGGAATCCCGAGTTGGATCTAATAATAGTGTGATATGTAGATACAGATCTCGATAACGATGACTGTTGGTCGGCAATCGTGTGAAGATGGCTAGCTATTGAGAGTGATTGATGTAGTTGTGGTTGTTGAAATATTGGGGGAAGTTCAAGGAACGTTCATTACCTTACTGTGGGTTATCAGGGTGATTGTACCTAGAGCTGTTGGGTACGAGGGAGGCAGAGTTCCTCCAACTTGAGTAGAGGTACGGGGTCGTTGCTCGGTATGAGCAAAGATCCAGGGTTGTCTGCCGGTGATTCTGATGACGATGAGCCAAGAGTTGGAATGTCACTTCGTTGTGATGGGCATACGCTGGTTATCTGAGATTCGGTAGTGGGTGAGTGATGGACTGGATGGGATCCAGCAGTGGTTGAGATGTGTTGGGTTAAGTCCCAATAGGTATGGGATGACTAAGTGATGAATGGATGAAATGGTATGAATGAAACACGAGGAGTTTTGGATGACGCAGAGCACGTCATGGAAATTAGTGGATTTGGGGAGTTGTCGTCAACTACGAAACTTGATTGGTTGTATGTTTCTAGTCTCACGAGGAAGTGCTAAGAATTTATTGAAATTGGAAAAAGCCAAAGAGAATCAATGGTAGTGTTGATGTGAGATTGTGTGATTGTGAATAACATGGAAACCCTAGAGTTGAGCCTGTAAAGGTTGACATGTGAGAACAAGATAGTAACGAATCATATCCTTTTGGGTGTGCGTAAACAGTTATAGATGGACAGGCGGTCTGGGTGATAAATTGGTTACGGACACGTGGTTGTCCAAGTGAGTTGAGTATTTGGGAAGTCCAGTGGTTGGACTTGACATCTAGTTGGAAGCATATCTATTTCCAACATGGTTGGAACTTTGGAATGAAGACAAGTGGTGATTGACACGATGAGAATGGTGTTTGATTCCGAATTGGGGATGGATGTCTAGAAGTTGTCAACACATATTATTGGTTGGTGAAGGTGAACTTTTCATTTTTCTGCCCTGTAACCGATGATGTTAGGTGTCACCAGTAAGGTGATCTTGCATTGGTTGGTGGACCCGTGATTTGTTTTGGGTCATCAGAAGGATTTGGGTATTTCAAAGTTAGGTGAACGTGATTTCTCCTTTTTGGCTTGGTGGTAGACGATGTTGGGTTACATGGTGTGGTGAGTGCAGTGTGTTTGTGTTTGCACTCACGCAGGATAAATTTTGATGTCATCATCTTGGATCATCTTTGATTTTACCTAGGTGGGATGACAAGGATCAATATGAGGTAATTGGAGAGGACCCACAGTCTAGACGTGTTCCATCGTTGACTTATTGGTTTAGATGTGAAAATGGTTGAGAAACGATTCAGGAGGATGTAGATTCAATGAGGGTGTAAGACCCTATGACCTGAAATATGGTAGTTAGCAGAGAGAATTAGTGTGGATCCACCTAGGATCACGATGTGGATGGGGATCGTGATGTTGAGGATATAGGGCATTGTTACGACCGAGGATCGTGATATTAATGATCGGGTGATGTTGTGGTGGATCAGGATGGTGCGTATCGTGATGTCGTGCCCATGCTGGCAAACTTCGCCTTACTGATTATGCTAAGCTAGGAGAAGAGGAGAATCGTTTTGTGAGATAGTTGAAGAAGCTTTTGGAATAGTTAGTGAGATGACAAGACAGAAGTTGGATATGGGAATGTTGGGTCAACTTCTTTTCGAAGTTAATCCTGTATGAGACGGTAGTTGAGTGAATTGAGGTGTATACAATTTTTCTTGGATTTTTGACTATAGGGATGATAGGACTGACTTTCTTTCGAGGTTAATCTCGTATGATATATTAATAGAACGAGTGGGTATCCGGCGAGGTCAGATTGGTGAGTCTTGGATATATGAATGATGGGATTGGCTTCCTTATGAAGTCAATCGAATCTGGTATAGTAATCGAATGAGCAGTTAACCGATAGGTTCAGAGTTGGTGCACCTCGGTAGACGTGGGCGAGATTGGATACTCTTTTCACATGAACGGGTATGCCTTGGTGGGCGTGAGTCGGCTTGGTAAGTGTTGGATTTCGTGATTCGGAGTAGACTTTGTGATGCTGGTCGGGTGACCATGGGACTCGTGATGGATGATGAGTTGGAGTATTTGATCTGTCTAGTACTGGACTGGATAGATGGACTCCAAAATTGAAGTGCAATTGGCTACGAGCTATGTAGTAGGTTGGTTAATGGATTGATGTACATACAAGGTACGTTGTGCGAGGACCGATACTCGACAGGCCTGAGTGGTGTTTGGTGACGGTATATAGGCTGTACCAGTGGTATGTGGATGAACATGTTTGTAATGACCCATCCCGAATTCCGGGATTAGATTAGTGACTAATCAAGGATTAGTGAGGTTAATCCGTGATTAGTTGGGCGAAATCAGACAAACGATGCAAAATGACCGTTTTGCCCCTATTGTGGGCAAAATGTTGACTTTTTGACTGGGAGGTCTGATGGCCAAGGACCGAGGACCGTTATGTAGATCGAGTCGATACGAATTCATAGACAGGCAGCACGTCGAATTCGAACGTTTGAAGGACAAGTTATTGTTCAAAGAAGTTTCGGGTCACTATTGCACGTTTTACAAAACGGGGAGCTTTTATCCTCAAGTGGGCCCAGATCTTTTGAAGTGGCCTAATGGATGAATAACAAGTGTCACCCATCCATTACTCCCTTACTCTTCATTCATGCATATTTTCCCTATTCCCTTCTTCATTCGACCATCCCACCCAAACCATTAAACCAGTGAACCCAAAACCATATTGCCCCTCCCCAATCGTTTATGTGCGAGGATAGAGAGAGAGAGAGAAGGACTGAGAGGTGCCTGCAGGGCTGCTCAACGTCGTGGACGGCGGTGGCACCCCAACCAGGTAAAACCCGAACCCATTCCCTGTTTTTACGATTCAAAAATTGGATTTAAATGTTTAGGATGTTAGAGGGTGTTTGGGGGGGTGGTTACTGAGTCTTGTGGATGTCTAGTAGTGGTGGTTGACGGCGGGGGGATAGCTGAGCCACCCTGGGAATAGATAGAAAAATTGGATCGTGGACAAGGTTTCGAACCAATGGGTTTTACGGTGTTTTTCTTCGTTCTATTGATATGGTTAGGGTAGGATTTAGATAGGAAGGTTAGAATTGAAAGGGGTTTGAAGCGGTCTGAAAAATGGGGGGAAATCAATTGGACCGGTCGCGCCAGTCCAGTCCAGTTCGAACCAGGTTGATAGGCCAGTTCGCTTGAGGAACAAAAAGCACAGTGCGGAGCTTGGCTCCCACGTGCAGGGGCTTTGGCCGGTGCGTGTGGGCGCATGGCCCACTTTCTTTGGAAGGTTCCAACACACGAAATCATCTATTCGATGCAACGAACATTTTGGAACTAGTTTCGTTTCGGTCGGACATCGTTTCGATAGGTTTCGGGGTGTCCGAAGGTTTAGGATCAAGTTCAAAAATAGTTAAAAATTGGGGAAAATTATGGGGTTTTAATGAGAGGTTAAAAGGTAGTTAGTAACCCTCTAATGTGATTTGGAAAGGTTTGGGAGTTCCGGTGACGACGATTGGCCCGGGAGAGCCTTATGACACGCATATCGAGGCCGCAACTCAGACGGTTTGTGAGTGGACTTTGTTTTCTAAATTGATGCCTGCATAAATGTTTATTATATGTTTTCATACATGTTTTGTGATGCCATGAGTGCATTTATGTGTGTTTACGTATTGGCACGTATTTCGAGGTTTCGACCTTATATGGTGCCTATACGGGCCTGTATTTCTACGATGGTTTAAATGAAATAGTTTTGGATTTAAAAAGGATAAACTCGGGCATGAAACCCATTTGGTTTTGTCTCGGGCATGTAGCACTATTGGTGACCTACGAGTCTGAGTCATGGTCGCGGTGAGTGTTTTGTGCACATGGATGGACGATATGACACTAGCCTCCGGACTGGGATGTTTCCCTTCTGGAGAGGTCACGATGCACGTACTGTTGTCGAGCAGCCAATGGAGGCTCGACTTCGGAGTGCTGACGGATCACGATATCGATCGGTGATGAGTGCACCATGATCTAGAAGTGGTCGCGTGAGTTGATACATTCACGGCTACATACCGGGATTGAGAGCGGTCCTCGACGGATGGTTGCACACATCACTACGATCGGAATCGTGACTGACACTGAGATATCGGGCACGAGACCTAGTTACTTTATGTTTATGATTTCAGGTCGAGGACCCTAAATGGATTTTCGGATTCATGACGATTTATGGGAACCGGGCATGAATCCCTTGAAAGGTTTTAAGGATGTTTTCTATATATATATATATATATATTCATATACCTTCCTTATTTGGAATGTCTCCTTCGGGAAGGGTCGTTGGCCTGGGTGGACCCCGGAGTAGTCACGGAGCACTAACTGAGTGGACTCGCCCCCGTTGGGTACCTTACTCTCAGGAGGGCTTAGATTATAACCTCAGGGAGGGTCATTGATCTACGGACATTGACCCGGGTGGACCCTGGGAGACTTGGGCTTTGAGACCCAGGGTAGCACGCGCGTAGCTTTAGAAACCGTGACAGGATTGGTGATGTGATTTATGTATATATGTTATATGATGTGTGATGTGTACAAGTTTTGGGCTTAGTCCCACATGGATTTGGACAGTGGCCCGTGTATCTGGTTTCATATACAATTTTGGGCTAAGGTCCTGATGATTTGGTAAATGGTTTTCGAATGCATGCATGCTTTTTAGTGAAGGGTACAAATGTCTTTCGATAAAATGTTTTTATTAAACGATTTGTTTTGTCCACTCACAGACCGAGACATCATATACCTCCTCCGGATCCTAGCATACTCTGAAGGCCCGAACGAACTAAGGTCGGAAATTTCCCTTGTCTGACACTCTGTGTCAGACCGGATCATGGTCGTCCCCCGTTAATCCTGGGGGGATTGGGATGGGTCCTGACAATGTTGGTAGTAGGCTTAGTTCTGATATCATTGGATTGGGTGAGGACGTGAACTGGACATTGGATACTATGCACTGGGCTATAGTGAGTTTGATGGGTTCAGTGATTGTACGAGCAGGTGCTCAAAGCCGTGGATAGCTAGTGGAACCCTAGATTTAAGATGTGTATCACTGCTGAGTAGATATTCGATGGGGTCTAATTACACACAGGTCAAGTGAGATGTTGGTATACATATACTCAGGTTGAGTGAGTTGTTGGTTAGTGTAACCATGGGTTGCTTTGCGTGGAGCGACGGCTCTGTGACTCTCACTAGTGGCAGCATGGATTTATGAGGAAATTGTTTTACGAGATACCTTGGTACGACTCTAGGGTGAGTCAGGGTATGTCAGTGACTCGAATTGTGACCATGGATCTGTGAGTGCTGGCTGAGTACGACAGTATGGGACGTGTGATGATGATGTGGTGAAATTCTAGAAATGCGGAGAAACTGTGAGATTTGATAACTCGGTGTGGGAAAGGTACCGGATTGATTTGCGACTCGCTAGTGGTGATAGTTTGGCTGGGTGTGTCATCGTGGATTGATAAGTAAGATTTGGGGACTCCCAGTAGAAGCAGATGCCAGGGTGGATTGGTGATTAAGAAGAACCGTCAAGCTGAATGTGTCAGCTGAATGTGTCAGCTAAATGTGTCAGCGTAATGGTAGAATTGTCGGGTGGTATCAACTCGGAATATGTGATCAATGTCACTCGACGTGGTTGGGTGTAGTCATTGCGACGTGAGTTCATGATAAAACATCTAGGTGCAAACAAGTATGGTTCTGGTTAGTGGGTGTAGACGTATACATGGGATGTTAAACCTAACAGTGAGACTGAGCTTGTTTTTCCACGATATGGATTTGGAACTGGGTTAGTTGGAATTTCGAGGACGAAATTTTTTTAAGGTGGGTAGGTTTTAACGACCAGTACCGAATATCAGGAATTAATATTAATTAATTATGGATTTAGAATGACTAATCGGGGATTAGTTGAGAGAATTCAGACAGACGGTGTAAAATGATCGTTTTGCCCCTGGAATTGGGAAAAATGTTGACTTTTGACTTGAGAGTCAAACATACGAGGACCGAGGACCGTTACATAGATCGGGACGTTGCGTGTACGTAGAAAGGCGACACGTCGAAATCGGAGGTTCGACGGAGACGTTATGGGTCTAGAACGTTTTATGGCACTATTCATGCAAACCGAGAAACTGTCATGTGGCAGGTTTTGGTTGGTGGAAATTTCTGGAAGGACCCACCAGATGAGTGACAAGTGCCACCCATCTGATTGGCCCATTCCACAACACGGTGGGATATTTTTCCCTCACTATCATCGATCATTTCTGAATTTTCTCCCAAAAACCCGTGAAGGTTCCAAACCGTGAACCCCAAACGTATTGCCCCTTCAATCCCCTTTATATGTGCTTGGTGTGTGAATGAAAAAAGAGAGTGAGGTGAGACGATGAAGATGGTAGCCACGGGTCGAGCCGTCGTGGACGGTGGCTGGCGAAGCCATGAACGCTGAGTTTGGTTTTTCAAATTTGGAATTTGGGTTTTAGAGCTGATTGAATGGTTTTGTTGATGAAAAAGTAATTGTGGAGGTTGTAAAAACCTTTTAGAACGAAAATGACGGACGGTGGTGGCCGGAATCATGGAAACCGACGGGGGGAAGTTGGCCGGTTCAAACACTTGATCGGGAATTTGAGTTTAATGCTCGGTTTTCATGTTTTGAAATCATAAATCGATTAGGAATGATTAGATGAAGGTTTAGGATTGAAAATGGATGAAAACAGATCGAAAAAATAGAAGATATGGGCCTAAACCCGTCACGCCGGTTCAGTTGGACCGACTACACAGTTGGACCAGACTGGACCGGTTCAACAAGGTTGAAGATGATGAACAGTGCAAGCGCGTGAAGCCCACGTGCATCACCTTTGGGCAACGCGTGGGGGTGCGTGGGGCTTTTCTGGGGAGAGTTGTCAACATATGAAATCATCCTTTCGATGTAACAAACATTTTGTGATGGGTTTCATGTCGATCAGACACCATTTTGGGGTAGTTTTAGGTGTCCGAAGGTTTAAAGCTTATGTAAAATATGTTTAAAAACTCAGGAAAATTATGGGGATTTAATGAGATGTTAATGAGTTAGTTAGTAACCCTCTAGTATTATTTGGACAGGTTCAGATATTCCGAGGACGGATAATGAGCTCGGGAAGGCTTATGCATCCGTATCGAGGCGACAAGGTAGGACGGTCTGTGAGTAGACATTGTTTTCTAAACTGCGATGCATGCATAACTGTTTTATATATGTTTTATATATGTGATTTCTATGATGATGATTGTGATGATTGGTTTTACGTATTTTGCACATATTTCGAGGTTTATTGCTTTATACAGTGTTATGCGTGCTTGGGGTTTCATTGATGGTTTGATGAACTGGTTTTGGTTTTGGAAAGATGAACTTGGGCATGAGACCCATTTGAGTTATATGATCGGGCCGAGGGCCCAATTGGTTTATGAAATCGGGCATGAGGCCCAATTGTGATTTATAAATGTGATTTCGGGTCGGGGACCCTAAATTGTTTTCGAATTATGGCTTTGTGATGGTTTTATGTAAATTCTAGGCAGGGCCCTTTGAGATGTTTTGAAATGGCTTTATAAAACTATTTTCCATATACCATCTTAATACAAGGATATGTTGAAGGTATCCTCCAGATGTTTGGGAAACTAGGGAAGTCACGGTGCATTGCCTGCGAGGGGTTATTGTACGGAGCGACCAGACCGTATAGTGACTCAGGAGCAGGATTGCTATGATTAGGCGTCTGGGACGTCAGACATCTAGGATGTATGATATATGGACCTAGAGAGACCCTGGGCAACACTCGTTGCTTTGACCGTGAGATATGACGTCTAGAATGTCAAGCATCTGGGACGTTAGGCATCTGGGATGCCGAGGATGGTTATTTGGTAAAAATGAATTATTGGATTTATGAATTGGTATTTTTGTATTTATGAATTTGGGTAGTGGCCCACTTGGATCTGGATTTACGGATTTTGGTATTCTATGGTTTTGGGCTGAGTTCCCACATATGTTTGGATTTACAGTTTTTGGGCTAAGGCCCTAATGATTTAATTAAAGTAAATGGTTTGATTACTGGTTTTCATATGCATGCATACTTTTTAGTGAAGGGCAAAATGGTTTCTTATGAAATGACTTTTTATTAAACTATTGATTTTCGTCCACTCACAGCTTTTAAATGGTTTTAATGCCCTTTAGGTTGATCACAGATGCAGGCTGTAGCAGAGACCGAGAAATCGCACTCCTTCACCGATCCTGGCGTGCTCTGGAAGCCCCGGTCGGGCTGAGGTTTTTAGTTATCCCTTGTTTGACACTTTGTGTCAGACGAGAGCATGGCACATCCCGTGATAATCCCAGAGGGACTAGGATGGGCCGTGTCATTGATAATGAAGATTAAGGCCCAACAAGTTGATACTTGGCCTATGACTATGGAAAACACTTTTGCCTATGTGATGGAGCCTTTGGTTGAGTCTTGGAACAAAATTTAACACCACTATTCTAAAATTCATTGGCTCTACACCTAGCCCCATTACAACCTTCAAATAAAGACCTTACGATCCTTGAGATGAGTAAACTTTGATTAGTTGAGTCTATACCTCGTATAAGCTTATGGTTTTGGTTAATTTGTGCAAGTACGTTCACTTTCTTATGGTTTATGTTTGAATTTTTTATAAAGTTACTTACTTTCTATTATGTGAGCATCTTTCTCACATACCTTGAGTGCAAACACAAACCCTATACACATTGAGTGGAAATCATGAGTGTTTATCCTTGTGAGTTGATTCATACTTGTTTTATTCATGTTGAGATACATTTCACCAAGTTTACACATTTTCCTACTTGTTAAGGAATTTTGTTATGATGTATTAACTTTTGAATTCCATATTCTATATAGCTTCTTAGTTTAAATCTTTTATGCCATACGTATGCTGATACAATTTGAGACAAATGGTTAAGGGCTTAGTAGTTTTTGTATTTTAGAAAAAGAAAAAGAAAGAAAAATGAGTTTCCAAAGCCTTAGTTTGTTTTGGTATTTGCTAGGGACTAGCAAATTCTAAGTGTGGGGGTATTTGATAAGCCTTTAATTAAGCATCATTTTATACACTTTTGTGCGTATCTTTTAATGTTTAAATACCAAACAGTAGGAGTAAATACCATATTTTGTGAGAAATGTGCAGAATAGGATTAAGCATGGAATTAAGAGAATTTAGGCCAAAGAATCACCTCAACCGAAGTTATATTGAAGAAGTTATGATTGAACGAAAGAAATCCACCAAAAACCACTTATGAATTTTGTAGAGGCCTACTGAATCCAAAATGATAGACCGAGATCCATTTCGGTGCATGCTTGCTGAACTAATCGTTTGGCAGTTCCCCTATTCAGCACGCGTCCACCGAGTTCCTTGCCTCTATACAAGACGCTCCTACCGAACCATTATGCAGACCTTTCCTTGCATGTTGACCAGGCTGTTGACCGCCAAAATGCACCCCTATTTTCAGCACGTGAATGCCGAGTTTCATTTCAAGTTTCAACAGCGTCTGACTAAGTCATTTCCTATTCAATTCCAGCACTTATTTCCTTACGCGTCCACCGAGTTCCTTGCCTCTATACAAGATGCGCCTACCGAACCATTCTGCTTACCTTTCCTTGCATGTTGACCAGGCTGTTGACCGCCAAAATGCACCCCTATTTTCAGCACGCGAATGCCGAGTTTCATTTCAGGTTTCAACAGCGTCTAACCAAGTCATTTCCTATTCAATTCTAGCACTTATTTCCTTATTTCTTGTGGAAAATTTGTCCAATTCAAGTTAAAATTTGTTTTCTTTTTCCCAAAGGGAACCTTATTCCTTTAGGACTCCAATATTAATTTGTTTAATCATTTTTCTTTTAGGATTTAAACTGTGAACTCTTATTTATTTGAGGATTAATTTTCTCCTATAAATAGAGAGGATTAGGCTATTTGTTAAGTTTCGCTCATTATTTACACCAAAACTCTGCTTAACCAAATTTCCCTTTTCATTAATTCGAGATTTCTTTTGTAAAAGCCAATTACACCATCTTCCATCATAAACACCTTTATCTGTGACAATCTAGTGTAATTCCTAGTTGTCTAACCAAGGAGTCTCGAGCCACTTTACATCCCTAGGGTAATTCCCGAGATAAAAAGTGTAACACGATTCCCTTACCATGTAATTGTCTTTTTCTATTGAATATCGTTTTGTTGGATTGATCTTTAATATAATTCTGGTTTTATATCTTATATGAATTTGAATAATCTTCCATGTGTTTCAATATCTTGGTTTTTGTTATACTTGTATGTTGGGCTTAATGCTTGATTACATATAGAGCAGTTCATCAGTCTACAAAAAAGAGTTTTAATTTGCATATGTTTTCATTAAGTGTTGAATGTGACTTTGTGTTTGCATTAATACTTAGTTTTAGCATATTACAGTACATACAAGAAGATCTAGCAACTAGAACCATGCAAGCAGCCACACCTCTCCAGGTAGAGAACACTTCATCTCCCCTGGTCATGTCCAAATCCATCTGGACATTCTACATGAATGGTTCAGCATGCCACCGTGTCTCTAGTGTGGGGCTCATGCTCAGCACACCGACAAAGCCAAGCTTGAATACACACTCCTTTCTAGCTTCAAGGCATCCAACAAAGAGGCCGAGTATGTGGCACTAATTGTTGGCCTCGTCCTCGTGCTCAGAGAACAGCCACGCTGATGCTCTAGCTTGATTGGCTTCCTTCATTGACGACAAGATTGGTCGCCAAATTCCAATTGAGCTCCTAGAGACACCGAGAACAAAGGAGGGCCTTGTCATGGCCATCACCAGTTAACCTTCTAGGATGGATCCAATCATTTGGTACCTCAAATCAGTAAACCTACAAAAAGATTGCAATGAAGCCAAGTGCATTCAGCGTCAGTTCGTCTGATACACAATTGTCCATGACAATTTGTATAAGCGGGGATTTGACGTCCCCTTATTGAAATGTCTCCCAATAGCTTGCGGGATAGCCGTTCTCTAGAAGATCCACTAGGGCATCTGCGGTAGCCACTTAGGACTCATATCCCTCACTCACAAGGCCTTATGGCAAGGCTACTACTGGCCTACTATGCTTGTAGATTCAATTGGACTAACACAGAAATGCACCCAATTCCAGAAGTATGCACCAATCCCTTACCAACCCACAAAGCGATTAACTCCAATGCTCAGTCGATGGATGTTCTCGCAGTGGGAACTTGACCTCATTGGCCCAATGCCACAAGGTAAGGGAAGGATGGAACATGCAGTCATAACCGTCGACTAGTTCACCAAATGGGCATAGGCAAAGTCACTCAAAACCATCACTTCTGTGCAAATTGGGATCCTTGTCTACCGAAATATCATCTGCCGCTTTGGCATCCTTCACATGATTGTGACAAACAATGGGAAGCAATTTGACTATGTTCTCTTTCGCAACTTCTGCAATATCTATGGCATCAAACTCTATTATGCTTTTATTTCTCATCCAAAAGTTAATGGTCAGTTGGAAGCAGTCAACAAATTAATCAAGTAAACCTTTATGATTCGCCTCGAAAAGAACTCAGAGGGCTAGTGGTCTGACATCCTCTCAGACGTTTTGTGGCCTACCGAACATCCCATCAAACATCAACAAAAGAAATCCCACTTACCTTGGCATTTGTACGGAGGCCGTCATACTAGTGGCGATCGGCGGAACTTCCAACCGAGTGATCTCCTACGATCCCAAACAAAATAATGAGCAACTCATCCTTAACCTAAATTTCATGGAAGAGAATCGTGAACAGGCCAACCTCCTCAACATGGATAACAAACAGAGCATTACTCGCTATTACGACTCCCAGATCAAAGCTTGAAGCTTCAACGTTGGGGACTGGGTACTCTGAAAGATCAACCTGGAAACCAAGGATCAGGTAGACGGCATACTTGGGCCCAAATGGAAAGGCCCCTACATGGTAACCAAGGTTTGTGATAGAAGATTTATCAACCAAGAAGTTATGAATGATAAACTCCTAATGTAATACTTTACAAGTGCACAAAATCATATCACGAGTATAGTAGGTTTGAAAAGGTCAATCCCTCGAGGATTTGTTCAACATGAAACCACTTAGTTTAGAATTAAGTAACTTGATTAAGAACACAAAAACATTGGGGGGGGGGGGGGGGGGAGGGGGGGTTTAGTGATGATGAGAACGAAATTCAATGAAGAAAACAAACTGCAAAGTGATGAAAACTTGAATTGAAAGTTGACTGAATGATTAGGTTGAATTAGGACATGTTATACACCTTTATCAGTTATATCTGATAGGTCATAATTTATGCATGTTTTATCCATGATTTAATGCCCTTTTACTTATGTTTTTGTTAATTATTCTTTCTATACAATTGGAGAAAATAATATATTTTTTGAGAAATATGTAGATCAAATAGAGATTGGAATTATGAGAATTTGAGCGAAAGAATCACCTAAATCGGAGTTGAAACGAAGAAGTTATGAAGGAAAGAAACAAGCATAGGAAATTCGGTGGCCATCCACTAAAATCAGCATTAGGGGTCCTTCATGCATTACAGTATAGCGCCTTGCATTTGGTACACGCCTACCGAACCACTTTCCTAATCTTCAGCGCGCGTATCTTGATTCCTTACACTCCAATTCGGTGGACTTCCACCAAAAGCCAAGAACAGTAGCATGTCGCCTTTGACCATGGTTAATCGTGCCCTTTGACCGCCTATATTCGGTGGTTGGCCAGAAAATGGTCCTGAAGGCTTTAATTCAGAGTTTTAGGCCATTTTTAGGATAATTCCAACTTCCTTTCACACATAATCTCCATATTCTAAAAGGATTTTAGTCCAACTTCCTTTTATATTCTTATTTTTAATTCCTTTACTTGTAGGAAAGGTTTTAATTAGAATTCTAAATTATTTAGGAAGCCTTTTCCATATAAAATTTAAATAGAAAAATTCCATGACAGGACCCGTCCCCGAAGGACATAGATAACTGTGCTGGGTCCTGCTCCCGTCTAACAAGTCAACTGATGTTCCGAAATTACCCTCAGTACTTGTCAAACAAGGGATAATCGCACTTGTGCCTACTCATGCCTCCACCTCTCGAATAGCCTCGATCATCGCGCCACGACCTGGAGGGTCAATAAAAATAGAAAAGGTGTGAGTGGACAAAACAAACTTTTAGAAATACATTTATCAAAATACATTCTTACCCTCCAGTTTCATAAACATGCATGCATATCATAAATAATGAGTAAAATATATCTGGGCACAAATGTTTATAAATCACAAATGTCAATAAAACCACGGGAGTCATTTCCATATCCAATCTCATATAGTCACGTTATCCCTAAAACGCGTGCAAATCAATAGGCTCAAGGACCGCTCAAAATACGAGCATCCGTCGCTGGGAACACATCACCAGCCGACAATCCAGATCGTCGTGAACACATCACTGACCGATCTCCATATAATCCAGCACATCTGATTTGAGTCGAGCCACCCTCGGCTGCATGACAACAGACCGTGCTACATGACCTCTCCGGGAGAACATATCCCATCCCGGAGGTGAGCGTTATCTCCAAGGTTCATTCCGGCGAAACACATTCCCAACCGGAAGCCCTAATATCCAGGGTGCACTCCGGGGGAAACATATTCCACCCCGAAAGCTCTATATATCCGCAACATATCATCACCATGAAAACTAGTGAAAAATAGTTGCATTTGAAATCAAAACCATTTTCAACACAGGGTCTCAGCCCAAAACATAGTTTCCTCAAAATCTGTAAAACCAGAGTCCCGATTATTTAATAAATCCGAAAATCATCAATATCATCATGTAATCACATGGAAATACCAATCCAATCAAAATCACATTTCCATTTGGGTCTCAAGCCCAAATATCATTTTTACGCAAATCCGTGCAATCGCAACTTCAGTTGTCATTTTCACATAAATGCATAGAATATATCCAAAAAGCATTACAAATTCACCAAATCAATTTCCTGACTCATAATTCGAGTAAAAACCAATCTCAAATCCTAGGCCTTCCCCCAAAACAGTAATATCACCATTTTCTCGAAAATCGTGCTCAAAATCATATAAAACAATATAATATTCCCAAAATTCGGAAATCTTCATATCAGAACAATAATCATGCCAAATCATTTCAAATCATATAATAAAGCATTTAAAACATATACGCATGCATTCTAGGTAGAAAACAAAAGTCCACTCACTCACTGTCCATATCGCTCGCTTTTCGTGCTACGCGTTTTTCCGTAAATGAAGGAAGTCACCATTCCTGTCCAAAATCATTATCGTGGGTCACTAAAACTTCAATATACCTCATATAATTTTCCCCAATTTTTCTGGGATTTAAATACGTATTTTAAACGTATACAAAAACTTTGGATACACTGAACACTATCAAAACAATATTCGATTTCCTCGAAACTGGTGCCAAAATGTTCATAATATCAAAAGGAGTAAGTATCATGTTGAACTCACCTTGACATAACCTACCACGCGCCCTCACGGGCCACCGTGAGTGGCTGCGCGTGGGTGCCACGTGCCATGGAACAGTGATGCTACAGTCGTCGTCCCAACCCGTTTGTCTGTAAAACAGGTCCAGTTGGCCCGCGGCTTAACCCGGCTGAATTCCTATCTATTTTACTCAATTTCCTCAATTAATTCAGCTAATCATATCGTTTTGACTTTAATTAAAGATCTGTAATGTAAATTACACTAATCCTTACCTCAATTTGTTCGATTCGAAGATGAATATTCGAAGGGTACCTATGCACTGTTCATTCATCGAATTTCATCAATTTCACTTATTTTTCTTCAATTGATCCTTTTAAATATGAACTTGTTTTCGATGCCAATTGTAGCTTTAATTCCTTCCAAGTAATCGAACTCAGAGATGAGTTTTCGAATTGAAACCAGGGTCTGTCTGGGCTCATTTCTCTCAAATCCCCTTCAATTTTGGTGTGATTCAACTCGTTTAAGGTCCAATAAGCTCACCCAAACATTTGTTTCCACCAATTGATCACACAAATCCGAATTCAAATCCAAGCTTTCAATCAAGGACGTCGGGTGGGGATTTCGGGTTTCCTGTACAATTCCAGGTAAGTACTTCCTCTAATTCCTTGTTTTTCCCTCACTGAATTTCATTTAATTTCTCAAAATCCCAACCTAAGGGTCTGATTGTCTCCTGAGATCAATTATGATTTTGTTCATGCTCTGTTTGTGTTGAGGGAACCACACACACACCCACGATTTTTCTTTTCAATTTAATCACCTGAGATCAATTATCAGATAGCGCGCAGGCCACTAATCTCTCTTACCAACTGACATATGTCACTTAACAATCAAAGTGAGTCATAGTCGTACTGACTCATCAAAAGCCCGGTCAAATTACCATTTCACGCTTCTTTGACAAATTACCAAATTGCCTTTCGCCGTTCGAGACTCATAACTTTCACATCCGACCTCTGATTGCAGCATGCCGGCTGTCTACGGATTCAGCGTCTCGAGACCTATCCAACAGTCCCTTCGAAAAGTACAAACAAGGTCCTGGTCAAAAAGTTAACTTTCAGCCCTTATAACCAGGGGCAAAATCATCATTTCCTTCAAATTTTCCAAATTTTCCTTTTTCAAATTTCGGGTCGTTACAACCTACCCCCCTTAAAGAATTTCGTCCTCGAAATTCCAATCAGTAGTACCGTTATTGTTTTCCCGAGGAATATGTATGTGAACCAGAAACATAATCAATCGCATACCCTTCTGGTTCAACCAAACCGAATATCAGTCCAAATCAAACTTATGGAAACTCGATAATCCAGTCCCCGTCACTGGGTCAACATCGGGACATATCTCTCTGTAAATCTTTGCCCCACAGGCAGTCATATCCAAGCTTACTTGGGATACTCTCGGGATAAGGAGCCTAGCTCAACGTTCGAGTATACACAATCTAGAACTCACAAGTATCAGGATCATCATACCAATCACATGTCATCCACTCATGACATGGTCCAATGGCTTAAATCACCACACATATGATACCAGGCCACCAGGCCAATAATCTCATAAGGTTAGATAAATCGGGAACTCATTCCCCTCATTAAATTAATCACTCCATACCCCTTTCCCATGGTCACTAAGCATAATGAATTTAACTTTTCCTTCTAATGTGTTTATCCTCATAGGCCTCAATGATGCTTACCTTCTGCCAATAACTGGCACTCAGTATGATCATTCATACGATATCACAAATCGTATCCATTCCTTAACCTCGACTTCATCCAACATCATACACCAAGTATGATCCTACAGTTGGACTCCAGTAGTCCAAATGATCAAAAAAATCATGTACTACTCCAATCCTATGGAGTTCCATCAATAACAAGATTTCACCTATCCTTATGTTATCAAACATGTTAATCCTCGACCAGCTATCTTATTAGCCTCCCCGCTTGGCACCTGACCTGACAATGCGGTCTTAATCTCAATGTATTTTGACCATCGCTTCATCACACATTAGGCCTTTCTGTTTATCGATCACTTCTAATCCTGATGGTCGACACAGTACTCGTACATCCCTTCCTAGAGGTATGACCTCTACATACTCGACCCATGGATCACTATGGTCGATCCCAAATCATGCAAGGAAAGTAAAACTCCTGAGAGTTTAGCTAGCATTGGCAATCCCAGCCCTATGCTACCGAAACACACCTTACCAAATCCCAAATATCATAGTGACATATAACTATGGACACAGAAAGGGTGACATCGAACATAAGTCACTGTTTCTCCACTTGTAATCATTTTATTTCAGTTTTCATTTCCAATAACTCTGACCTCCTTCCAGGTCAATCACCATAACCTGAAACACATTGTAGAGAACCCCTCTACAATCCTCTGTATTATCCATCGAATCTCAAAACAACTCACGTTCCCCGTGATAGTCTTTAATTATACACCTGTTTCTCCTGGGATTCACACTAATCCCGATTGTTATTAGTATATGTTTCACAAACCTACTCTGGTTAACCAGACCTAACACTTATTCAACCATATATATTTTTTTCTCTGAAGGCATTCATTACATCTGTTCAGTATATCATATGCCCATCCGTAGATGTGGGTACACCAACCAATCATCAATCATAGTACCATACACCATACAAATGTGGTCAGAATACCTGACTCATCAACTCACAAACATAACCGGTTCGTTTGCCCATCCAAAGGCATCACCATTGGCTCACCATTGACGAACCTTAGCCACATCAAATCAGGAAATCATATTTTTTTTCTTTTTTACTCATGACTATTAGTCATCCCTATGTTAGCCACTCTCAATAGTGTAACGATCCGGAAATTCGAAAAAGGAAAATTTGGAAATTTTGAAGGAAATGACGATTTTGTCCCTGGGATTGGGTGAACGGTTGACCTTTGGTTCGAGAAGTCAAACGGACTTTGACCGATGACTGTGACGTAGTTTGGGACGTCACGAGTTTAGAAACAGGTGGCACGTCCGATTCCGACATTCGAGGAGAAAGTTATGATGTTCAGAAGTTCAAGGGTAATTTGGTAATTTGATTAAAAAAGGGCCATTTGTTGACTTTTTTATCGTGACCGTGTTTGGACTTTTTGTAAGTACCGTTGGGTAGGTCTCGAGACGCTGAATCCGTAGACAAGCGGCATGCGTCAATCGGGGTTCAGATGGAAAAGTTACGAACCTCGGAATGCTAAGGGCATTTTGGTAATTAGCCATAAAAGGGCATTTTGGTCAATTGTGTTTTAAGGGGGCAAATTTGTCCTTTTGCTAATATGCTGAATTAGCAATTGGGTGACTCACTCGTTTTATTAAGTGACACATGTCACTGGGAACAGAAGATTGGTGGCCTGGATTTTGATATTGGATATATATGTTTGAAATATCAAAGTCGTGTGGGTGTTTTGAAGGAAAAACAGAGACTAAAGATAACTGAGCTTGATCGACCTCAATCTCTCTTCCTGATCGATCTGTGAGGGGAATAAAGAGAGAATTGGAGAAGAGGAACAGAGAATGAGACATGGATAAGAATATGAAACTGTATAAACAAACCCGAGACCCAAACCCGTAAGAATTCAGATTCTCCAAAAATCGAATTTGAATTTATAGCTTGAGATGCTTCAAATTGAGATTGAATTAAGTCTTCTGAGATCATTTCTACTGGAAACAACTCAAATTCGACGACAATTGGTGTCGTTTTGGCCTAGAACGGACATGGTGGAAATCGGGAAATCACTAGCTTGAGTTGAGTAATTGGATGTAAGTTTTTGTGAAATTGATATCTAAATCATCCTTAGAATGATTCTACGATGCTGTGTGACTAATTAATTGAAGGATCAGATGATAATTTGATAAACTCAGACGATAAACAGACCTTGAACTCTTGAAGCTTGGTTGAATGACATCGAGGTAAGGAATCACAAAATTGAATGTACAGACCTTTAATTAAGGTTAAACCGATACTATTAGCTGAATCAATTGAAGAAATCGATTGGAAATTGACAGGAATTTAACCGGGTCAAGACGCGGGCCAACCGGACCCGTTTATCAGTCGAACGGGTCGAGAAGATGAACAGTGGCATGTTACTATAGCGGTGCGTGGACTCACGCGCAGCCACTCACGGCGGCCCGTGAGGGCTCGTGGGACTGATTTCCAAGGTGAGTTAAACATGACTTTTATCCTATTTAATGTAACCAACATTTTGGCACTGGTTTCGAGGAAATCGGACACCGTTTCTATAAGGTTTATGTTACGTTTAAAATACATATTTAAATCCCAAAAAATTGGGAAAAATTATGGGAATTATATTGAGATGTTAGTGACCCTTAATCATGATTTGGGACAGGAATGATGACTTCCGGAATTTATGGAAAAACGTGCAGCCCGGAAAGCGAGCGATATGGACGGTGTGTGAGTGGACTTTTGTTTTCTACCTTGAATGCATGCATATATGTTTTAAATGCTTTATGATATGATTTGAAATTCTTTGGTATGATTGATGTTTCGATGTGATGATTTCCGGATATTGGGAATATTATATTATTTTATATGATTTTGTGCACGATTTTCGAGAAAACTATGAAATTGTTGTTTTGGGTGAAGGCCCGAGATTTTAGATTGGTTTTGACTCAGATTATGAGTCGGGAAATTGATTTGGTGAAATTGTAATGTTTTTTTCTATCTTTTATGGATTTATGTGAAAGTGGCAATTGAGATTGCGATTGCACGGATTTGCATGAAAATGATATTTTGGGCTTGAGACCCAATTGGATAGTGATTTTCACTCGAATTTGGAGTCACATGTGAATATGATGAAATTGATGATTTTGATTTATAAAGTAAATTCTGGACACCGTTTTTATGATGGATATGTGGAACTTGCTTTGTGAAAGCTATGTTTCGGGCAGAGGTCTTGTTGAAATTTTTTTGATTCGATTTGAGATTTGAATGGTTTTAAAATGAGATTACTGGATTTGTTGACTATTCCACATATACCATCCTTTGTGATTTGACAGTCTCCTCCGGACGTTGTAGATCCTGGAGTAGTCACGATCCACTACCTGGAGATGAGTAGCTCCGAGGGAGGCTCAGTCTCAGAAGTGTGAGATTTTGATGATATCCTCCAGACGTCGTAGATCCTAGAGATGATATCACCCCAGACGTCGTAGATCCTGGGGAGGTAATCGGACATGAGACACCCGAGTTTGCACGCGTTGCATTGATATCGTGACAGGTTACTAGGATATTGAGATTGGATATTGAGGATTGGTGGTATTATGATTTATTGATATTTGTGTCCAGATACTTTATATTATGAACTCATTTGATGAACATGAGTTTTATGGACCCTGGGAAAACATGTTTTGATTTTATCGATCCACTGTTCATACTTGATTTATTTCACACTATGACTTATGTTTTATGATATGCATGTATGTTTGTTAAACTGGAGGGTAAGAATGTATTTTGATAAATGTATTTCTAAAACTTTGTTTTTTCCACTCACACCTTTTCTGTTTTATTCACCCTCTAGGTCGGGGCGCGATGATCGAGGCTATTCGAGAGGTGGAGGCATGAGTGGGCACAGGTACGGTTATCCCTTGTTTGACAAGTGCTGAGGGTAATTTCAGAACTTCAGTTGACTTGTCAGATGGGAGCAGGACCGGGCACGGTTATCTTTATCCTTCAGGGACGGGTCCTGTAAAATAGGCTCAATAATCACATGGTTCCTACTCATGACTGTTAGTCATACCTTTTTCCTCTTTAATACCACTAGGTTTCCCATGGCAACATTGAGCCGAATGAACCCGTGTCTATCAAGTCTTGTACTACCACCTTTAGTACTTCAGACTCCGTAGGTGTCACATACCAAAGTTTCCGAGAAACAACTCGTATACTCGACATGATCGTCATTATCAACGCAACCTGTCATCCTGGCAAAACCTCGGGAAATATGTTGAAAAATCCGTACCTATTCAGCCTTCACTGGGCATCTCATACACTAATTACATATGCCACACATCTAACCAGTGAACTTTGATTACCTCATACCAATAGTCCATCGATAGAGGTATCCTTAGTCATCAATCCATCCATCCCAAGGATGACAGCCAAATCATCCAAGTCCAAGAATACTCCAGGTCAGCCACTAGGCGAATAACACATGTCATCCTGGGTAGCCTCACATCGATAGGTCTACCCCCCTTAGGTCTCACCAATTTCACCATATATAATTACCTTCCCAAGGTTACAACATAAATATCATCAATTTTATCATCCGTAGCTCTAGTCGGCTCACCGACTTCCCTACCTTAACCAACCACGGACATCTCCATATCCGTCCAATGCACCATCTCAAAACATGGAAGAGTGGATAGCCTGGGGCCTACCGAATACATACGTCATGACCATGAGTAATAGGTATCCAGGTCATCACTCCAGAGGCTACTCAGACCTCCTACTAGAAATTGCAATCCTCGGGCATGTGGTCCCAACTGACCACGCCCCTACAGTCCACCACGGGGCCCACCAACTCTTCCCTCGCCTGTCAATCCTTACTCCATTGCACCCCAACTGGTGCCTCTATCACTTTTTCGATCGATATAACCATTTCTTTATGATGTGACCAGACGACCCACAATCATGAGTAATTTACCTTAGCGTTTTATCACCCAGTGGACCTAACTGTCGTCCCACTTCACTGGACCATCTCCTAAGTCCAATTTCTGCGTACCATGGGTCGTTGCATGAACCTTTCATGACTAAGTGAAATTGACACGACTCATCCAAGTCCATAAATCCAGTAAACAAGGTTAAATAATGCCAATCTATAAATTCATAACTCATCGATATCTGGCCTTATACTAATCCTGGGCATCCCAGGTGCCAAACATTCCTCAATCAAGGGTCGGCCGTGTAAAAAACCATAGTCATATTTCAAACTTTGCGGCTCATCCCGAGCCCTGATACGTTACCATGACTCATCTCGAGTCCTAACTGATTTCCTGACTCACTTTGAGTCCCATTTTCCTGTCTCGACTCCTCTCGAGTCCAATCTTCACGCCTTTTGAGTCCAAATCTCATAATATCCATCCATACCGTCATTGACATACCCAGTCACCGAGCAAATTCCGTTGGTGAACCACATCTTATACGACCTATAAGGCCTAAGGGATATCCCATCATATTCTATACTTATTAGACATACATTCCACTTAAGTAATTCACTGAGAATAATCTTATTCCGGGTCCAACCTGCCTAATTGTGCTACCTTTCTAGCCTCTGGGCTCGTTCATTCTTGGGACCCACACAAATCCGGGTGCAACAGTTAGTAGTTCACAGTGTACACTGATTAACATCTGACCCCCAATCCAGGTCAATCTCATTCCGAGAACTATCACGAGGTCTCATATACCCTCGTATACCCGTCTCACTACCAGGTTGTGCACGAGGATTACGTTTCGGAGGCATGACGTGGCAAAGGAATCAGCAACCTAGTGCTCTGATACCAATTTGACAGGACCCGTCTCCGAAGGACATAGATAACTATGCCCAGTGCTGCTCCCGTCTGACAAGTCAACTAAAGTTCCGAAATTACCCTCAGCACTTGTCAAACAAGGGACAACCGCACCTGTGCCTACTCATGCCTCCACCTCTCGAATAGCCTCGATCATCACGCCACGACCTAGAGGGTCAATAAAAATAGAAAAGGTGTGAGTGGACAAAACAAACTTTTAGAAATACATTTATCAAAATACATTCTTACCCTCCAGTTTCACAAACATGCATGCATATCATAAATCAAACAGTGGACATCGTCAACAGGGTCACATGCCCGAGTCAAAACTAAATCCAATTGGGTCTCATGCCCGAATAATCAAGGCCAAATGAGTCGTTTTACTTTTCAAAACCATTTCATGAAAACCGAAAGCGTAAGCGCGTATAAGCACGTATAAAACCTGAAAACCTCGAAGTACGTGCCCATACATAAACACACACCAAAATTCACTCAAGGCATCCCAAAACACATATTAAAACATATATAAAACATTTATGCATGCATCGATTTCATAAATAAAGTCCACTCACAGACCGTCCGCGATGCTGCCTCGATATGCACGTCGTACGCCTTTCCAGGTCAACCGTCGTCTCTGGGATTCCCAAACCTGTCCAAATCACTTTAGAGGGTTACTAACTAGTTAATTAACCCATCACTAAAGCCCCCTAATTTTCCGGGATTTTTAACAATTTTTAAACGCGCCCCGAAACCTTCGGACAGCCCGACCTATATCGTGACGATGTCCGATCGACTCGAAACCAATCCCCAAAATGTTCGTTACCTCGAATAGTTGATTTGAAAATGTTGGAACCTTCCTAAGAATCTCCCCCATGCGCCCAGCTACAGTGTCACCCCTAACCTTCAGTCGACCGGTCCGACCGGTCCGGTTCGGTTTTTCCTGCAACTTGGACCGGCGTGACCGGTTCAAGCCCATAACCGGTCCAATCTTCACCGTTTTCAAGCGTAATTGATCCTATTTTTCTTATAATCATCCTAGGAACCTAACCCAATCGATTAGAACTCCTAAAACCTCTAAAACCCGATTGGTCCAAGAAACCCCCCACGGTTTGAATATCCAACCTCCTCCCCAGAGCTTCCCCGACGTCCAAACCTTCTCCAAACCTTCCTAAAAACTCACTAGAAACCTATTTAATTCATTGAACCCATCCAAATAGGCCCATAACAATTAAAATGGAAAATGAACAAAATCGGGTAAAACCGATTACCTCGATTGGTTCCTCCTCCGCTGTCCACGGCGGTGCTTCCTGGGCCGGCCACCACTTTCCTCAGCTCTTCTCCTCACTCTCTGTCCTCTCACAAATGGGTTTAGGGTTGAAGGGTTTGGATTGGATGAAAATGGTGGATCGGTTTTGGGTTTTGGGAAAAATGGAAAAATGGTAGATGTAAGGGAAAGGGAGATGCATGGGTTTGGTTTGGATGGGCAATGGATGGGTGACACTTGTCACCCATCCATTGGCCTATCCAATAATATCTAACCCACTAAAGTCCAAATAAGCGTCCGTCTCGAAATACGTGCAATAATACGTTCGAAAT
Source organism: Prinsepia uniflora (assembly GCA_032719365.1). Taxonomy (NCBI): domain Eukaryota; kingdom Viridiplantae; phylum Streptophyta; class Magnoliopsida; order Rosales; family Rosaceae; genus Prinsepia; species Prinsepia uniflora. The sequence continues at coordinate 30,026,097 of CM064867.1, read as the reverse complement.
TCCGTGAACCGTACCTTCGTCGTCGAACGTCCGAATTCGACGTGCCGCCTGTCTACCAATTCGTATCGTCGTGATCTACGTCACCGTACTCTGCCCTCGGTCATCTGACCTTCCAGGTCAAAAGTCAACCGTTGGCCCCTTTTTACCCAAATTACCAAAATGCCCCCGATCTTCCGAATGTCATAACTTCTTCCACGGATGTCGGAATCGAACGTGCCACATGTCTATGAACTCGTGATGTCCCGAACTACGTCACGGTCATCGGTCAACGTCCATTTGATCGAATGAAAGAAAAGTGAACGTTTTGCCCATTCCAAGGACAAAATCGTCATTTTGCACCGAACGTCCGCTAATCCCCGTCTAATCCCCGATTAGTCTTGGTAATCCGTCATTAATCCTTAATTAATCCCTCTAATTCGGGACGGGTCGTTACACAAAATGTTCATCATATCAAAAGGAGTCAGTTTCATGTTGAACTCACCTTGAGATAACCTACCACGCGCCCTCACGCGCCGCCGTGAGTGGGCGCCACGTGCCAAGGAACAGTGATGCTACAGTCGTCATCCCAACCCGTTTGTCTGTAAAACAGGTCCAGTTGGCCCGCAGCTTAACCCGGCTGAATTCCTATCAATTTCCACTCAATTTCCTCAATTAATTCCGCTAATCATATCGTTTTGACTTTAATTAGAGTTCTGTAATGTAAATTACACTAATCATTACCTCAATCTGTTTGATTCGAAGATGAATATTTGAAGGGTACCTATGCACTAAACATTCATTGAACTTCATCAATTTCACTTATTTTTCTTCAATTGATCCTTTTAAATATGAACTTGTTTTCGATGCCAATTGTAGCTTTAATTCCTTCTAAGTAATCGAACTCAGAGATGAGTTTTCGAATTGAAACCAGGGTCTGTCTGGGCTCATTTCTCTCCAATTCTCTTCAATTTTGGTGTCATTCAACTCATTTAAGGTCCAATAAGCTCACCCAAACATTTGTTTCCACCAATTGATCACACCAATCTAAATTCAAATCCAAGCTTTCAATCGAGGACATCAGGTGGGGATTTTCGGGTTTCCTGTACAATTCCAGGTAAGTACTTCCTCTTATTCCTTGTTTTTCCCTCACTGAATTTCATTTAATTTCTCAAAATCCCAGCCTAAGGGTTCGATTGTCACCTGAGATCAATTATGGTTTTGTTCATGCTCTGTTTGTGTTGAGGGAAGCACACGCACACCCACGATTTTTGTTTGCAATTTAATCACCTGAGATCAATTATCAGATACCGCCCAGGCCACTAATCTCTCTTACCAAGTGACAGATGTCACTTAACAACCAATGTGAGTCATAGCTGTACTAACTCATCAAAAGCCTAGTCAAATTACCATTTTACCCTTCTTTGAAAAATTACCAAATTGCCCTTCGCCGTTCGAGACCCATAACTTTCACATCCGACCTCCGATTGAAGCATGCAGCATGTCTACGGATTCAGCGTCTCTCGAAAAGTACAAACAAGGTCCTAGTTAAAAAGTTAACTTTCAGCCCTTATAACCAGGGGCAAAATCTTCATTCCCTTCAAATTTTCCAAATTTTCCTTTTTCAAATTTCGGATCGTTACAACCTACCCTCCTTAAAGAATTTCGTCCTTGAAATTCCAATCAGTAGTACCATTATAGTTTTCCCAAGGAATATGTATGTGAACCAGAAACATAATCAATCGCATACCCTTCTGGTTCAACCAAACCGAATATCAATCCAAATCAAACTTATGGAAAGTCGATAATCCAATCCCCGTCACTGGTGTCACCACACATATGACACCAGGCCACCAGGCTAATAATCTCATAAGGTTAGATAAATCGGGAACTCATTCCCCTCATTAAATTAATCACTCCATACCCCTTTCCCAGGGTCACTAAGCATAATGAATTTAACTTTTCCTTCTGATGTGTTTATCCTCATAGGCCTCAATGATGCTTACCTTCTGCCAATAACTGGCACTCAGTACAATCATTCATACGATATCACAAATCGTATCCATTCCTTAACCTCGACTTCATCCAACATCATACACGAAGTATGATCCTACAGTTGGACTCCAGTAGTTCAAATGATCAAAAAAATCATGTACTACTCCAATCCTATGGAGTTCCTTCAATAACAAGATTTCACCTATCCTTACGTTATCAAACATGTTAATCCTCCACTAGCTATCTTATTAGCCTCCCCGCTTGGCACCTGCCTGACAATGCGGTCTTAATCTCAATGTATTTTGACCATCGCTTCATCATACATTATGCCTTTCTGTTTATCGATCACTTCTAATCCTGATGGTCGACACAGTACTCGTTCATTCCTTCTTAGAGGTATGACCTCTACATACTCGACCCATGGATCACTATGGTCGATCCCAAATCATGCAAGGAAAGTAAAACTCCTGAGGGTTTAGCTAGCATTGGAAATCCCAGCCCTATGCTACCCAAACACACCTTACCAAATCCCAAATATCATAGTGACATATCACTATGCACACAGAAAGGGTCACATCGAACATAAGTCATTGTTTCTCCACTTGTAATCATTCTATTTCGGTTTTCATTTCCAATAGGCTCAAGGACCGCGCAAAATTCGAGCATCCGACGCTGTGAACAAATCACCAGCCTACAATCCAGATCGTCGTGACCTCTCCAGGCGAATACATCCCATCCCGGAGGCGAGCGTTATCTCCAGGGTTCATTCCAGGGAAACACATTCCCAACTGGAAGCCCTAATATCTAGGGTGCACTACGGGGGAAACATATTCCACTACGAAAACCCTATATATCCGCAACATATCATCACCGTGAAAACTAGTGAAAAACATTTGCATTTGAAATCAAAACCATTTTCAATACAGGGTCTCAGCACAAAACATAGTTTCCTCAAAATCCGTAAAATCAGAGTTCCGATTATTTCATAAAACCGAAAATCATCAATATCATCATGTAATCACATGGAAATACCAATCCAATCAAAAGAACATTTCCATTTGGGTCTCAAGCCCAAATATCATTTTCACGCAAATTCGTGCAATCGCAACCTCAGTTGCCATTTTCACATGAACGCATAGAATATATCCAAAAAGCATTACAAATTCACCAAATCAATTTCCTCACTGATAATCCGAGTCAAAACCAATCTCAAATCTCGGGCCTTCGCTCAAAACAGCAATATCACAGTTTTCTCGAAAATCGCGCCAAAAATCATATAAAACAATATAATATTCCCAAAATCCAGAAATCATCATATCGGAACATCAATCATGCCAAATCATTTCAAAACATAAAATAAAGAATTTAAAACGTATATGCATGCATTCTGGGTACAAAACAAAAGTTCAATCACACCTCGTCCATATCGCTCGCTTTCCGAGCTGCACGTTTTTCCGTAAATGTGGGAAGTCACCATTCCTGTCCAAAGTCCTTGTCGAGGGTCACTAACACTTCAATATAACTCATATAATTTTCCTCAATTTTTTGAGGATTTAAATACGTATTTTAAACGTATACGAAAACTTCAGACACACTAAACACTATCAAAATGATATCCGATTTCCTCGAAACTAGTGCCAAAATGTTCATCATATCAAAAGGAGTAAGTTTCATGTTGAATTAACCTTGAGATAACATACCACGCGCCCTCACGAGCCGTCGTGAGTAGCTGCGCGTGGGTGCCACACGCCAAGGAACAGTGATGCTATAGTCGTCGTCCCAACCCGTTTGTCTATAAAACGGGTCTGATTGGCCTGCAGCTTGACCCGGCTGAATTCCTATCAATTTCCACTCAATTTTCTCAATTAATTCAGCTAATCGTAACGTTTTGACTTTAATTAGAGATCTGTAATGTAAATTACACTGATCCTTACCTCAATCTGTTCGATTTGAAGATGAATATTCGAAGGGTACCTGTGCACTGTTCATTCATCGAACTTCATCAATTTCACTTAGTTTTCATCAATTGATGCATTTAAATATGAACTTGTTTTCGATGCCAATTTTAGCTTTAATTCCTTCCAAGTAATCGAACTCATAGATGAGTTTTCGAATTGAAACCAGGGTCTGTCTGAGCTCATTTCTCTCCAATTCTCTTCGATTTTGGTGTCATTCAACTTGTTTAAGGTTCAATAAGCTCACCCAAACATTTGTTTCCACCAATTGATCACAAAAATCCGAATTCAAATCCAAGCTTTCAATCAAGGACGTCCAGTGCGGGTTTCGGGTTTCCTGTACAATTCCAGGAAAGCACTTCCTATAATTCCTTGTTTTTCCCTCACTGAATTTTATTTAGTTTCTCATAATCCTAGCCTAAGGGTTCGATTGTCACTTGAGATCAATTATGGTTTTTTTCATGCTCTGTTTGTGTTGAGGGAAGTGAAAGATGTCACTTAACAACCAAAGTGAGTCATAGCCGTACTGACTCATCAAAAGCCCAGTCAAATTACCATTTTACCCTTCTTTGACAAATTACCAAATTGCCCTTCGTCGCTCGAGACCCATAACTTTCACATCCAGCCTCCAATTGACGCATGCCGCCTGTCTACGGATTCAGTGTCTCGAGACCTATCCAACAGTCCCTTCAGAAAGTCTAAATAAGGTCCCCGGTTAAAAAGTCAACTTTCGGCCCTTATAACCAGGGGCAAAATCGTCATTTCCTTCAAATTTTCCAAATTCTCTTTTCTCAAATTTCCGGGTCGTTACATTCCATTTGTAAGAGGATTAATTATTCTCTTATAAATAGAGGTATTAGGGTTTATAAAAAAGGGGACCGAGTTTATCTCTTGAAGGTCCCCGAAACTCTGTCAAAATTCATACTTCAATTCATGTTCTTAGTTTAGAGTTTTATAATTTTAATTCAAACACTCTTTACAATTCAAGCATCTTAATTTCAGCACGTCTACCTTGAGGGAGTTTTCCTTCATCTATTTTATTCATTGTCTTTTTATTATTTCTTTCTTTATTTATATTTATGCACCATTTAATTATGTCCTCGTTTTATTCAATAATGTTTGAGTAGTGTAATTAAGGCAAGGGGTACTTGAAGCCCTAGCCATGTTAGTTCATACTTAGATTTTTGGCTCTTGATTATGATTGTTATGCATGCCTAGATTTGTTGGATTACTGCGCTTCATGAACTCAATTTACGCTTATAATCTTAGCTACCTTTTTTGTGTATAATTGTTGATGTAATTGCTTGCCGGATCACCTCGATGTTTGTGTTCACCTTGCAATTTGTAGCATAACGTTTCAGGGGGGACTCTTATTCGTAATCTAAACTCATGACTCCCTAGGATTGCACATCACTTTTCTAGGGATAGTGTATTATCATTAAATCTTCTTCATGTTTCGCGCATTATCATGCACCATCGGTAATAGTTGTTTAAGGGCGTGTACATCATGCTTAAACATGCAATCTAAGAGAAGATAATATGTGTAGGGTGCGCCTTAGCCGGACCCCTACACTGGCACTTAATTCAGAAACATGCATAGTAATCTAATCAAGGAAATCTAACGGAACTATAATTTGTAAAGGTGGATAGAAACCCTAGCTCGACTTAGTTAGTTAATCTTAGTTAATTTAATTTCATTCCCAACTTCATAAACCCCCCATTTTTTCTTTAATTAGTTAACTAAAGTCACTCGAACCAAAACGAATGGACATTGTTGAGCAAGTCTCTGTGGGATCGACCTTTGCTTGCATCTTTACTATTTACACGTCTTGTGCGCTTGCAAAGTTATTACACATAGAGTTTTTTCCTGGTACATCTATTGTGCTTGGTAAAATCTCTATCAAGTTTTTGGCACCGTTTCCGAGGACTTGTTCCTCAACGATATCCATCTTATTTGATTCCTTTGACTTAGTGGTTTTTCTTTTATTTTTGTATATAAAATTTTAATTTTTTTATTACATGTTTTGGGACATGGGGCCGTGGAATAACTATTATTCTCACCAAGGATGGGCCTACGAGCCCTATGCAAACGTTCCTTCAGTTCCAAGTCATCAAGGGGGATGGGCATACCTCCAAGATTGCATGTACATGCCTGAGCCATACAATCAGCCCTATATGGAGGCATACCACCACGGATTGAGTGAACCATCACCATACACTTGGACTCCTCCTCCTTTGGATTCTAGGCTTGCCCGACCTGAAAAACCACTCCGGGATGCACTAAACGAGGCCCGATCTCAAAGAACACTCCGGGAAGCCCTCTTAGAGGACAAAGAACGAGAACACCTTCGACTAAAACTTCTTTGGGAACCCTATTGGGATGATGAGGATATTGATGTGTGTGTCCCCTTGCCACCCACAGACAACACCAATGAATGCACCTCGGGTCATGCTCTTGATGTTCATGAAATAGAACCAAACCCGAAAGCATTGCACCAAGTTTTGGTCGAGGCCCCTGAAATTCCAGCACCTATCCTTATCCTTGCTTTTCCAGGGCCTTCCTTATCCTTATCTTCACCATTTAAGTTCCTTACTCAAATTAGGTATTTTGGTGAGAAATTTGATGTTGTGCCTAATGGTTTGTACAGGTTTAATGATCCTTGTAGGAGGCAAGACGAATGAAGTATCAAAATGGTGGTATGCCCTTTTGAGGCATTTAGCTCCAATAAAGGTTCAAGGACACGGCCCAAGGATCCCAAGGCCCCTACATGGCCCCCCCATATCCACCTTCATCCTTATTTGTCCATTGGGATCAAGCACTTCTTGCTTACTTTCAATTCTTTGTTGTATTTGTTCACTGAAATGTTAAAGTCTAGGAATTGGATTTCTGCTTGTCAAACTAATCAATTAATTTACATTGCAAGCAAGATACCACTAAAAGAGGGCCAAGTTTGGAGTCCCTCGATTTCTCGTGGGCCGTGAGCCTACCCTCACATGAGTGGCTATCCTCGTCTCGCCTAGACGTTAAATCAAGCGCTCCTAGGAGGCAACCTACCCCTAGTTTGCTCCCTTTTTCTTATGGAAGTTTTTCACCTTCTAACTCATGAATTTATCTTCCTTTCATGCTCAAGGCATTGAGGACAATGTTTCATTTAGGTTTGGGCGTATTGGTCTTAAGTTTAGGGGTACACAACTTAGTTTCTGTTTTGGTTTCCTTGCTGTTTTTTTTTTGCTCCTATTTCCTTGCTGTTTTTTATTTGCTGTTTTGTTTTCTTTGCTGTTTTTTGTTGTGTGATGCTAGTTTTTATGCTTAGACAAGTTAATTTGAATGTATAGAATGTGAGAATTGCTTGTACTTACTTAGAATCACTGTTATGACCATTGAACTCACACTTGCACTTCACAATACCATAATCAAGTGATTAAGCAACCAAAACAATTGAATTTGAGCATGCTTATAAAATTAGTGGAGACTACTGTTGTGAGATCTTTCAGCTTAATTGCCTTTCTTTCCGAGTGATCTACTTATTTCTACTCTTAAACACTCATCACTTTGTTCATAATTGTATGATCTCTTTCTATTTTCATTGATGTTTAATGAACCATATCTGTTGGATGCTCTTTATTTAATGTGTAATTGTTTATGAGATGTGATATATGCTATGTGTGTTTTAGCTCCTAAAGGCCCTTCTTTTCCCTGTTCAAATTGCATGCTCCTTAAGCCCCTTTGAATCCAAATACTTAGCCGTTTTTTTCTTCACCTACAATATGACCTAACCAAGTTTTGAACCGTTTATAATGGCTACACCCTATAATCCAAACTTTTGTCAAGGTTGCATCAAATGCGATTCATGGTGAGGAGGAAATATGTTGATGTTTTGTGCTACTTATACTCATGTGATGGAAGTATACTTGAATGGAAAAGATTGTTCGTTTAGTTGTAGATTGAGGAAGTTATTGCATGATCTTGGCTCAGCTCATGTAAACAAAAATGTATCAAGTTCATTAGTGAAAAGAAAAGAATAGAATGCAAAAGAAAAGAAAAGAAAAGAAAAAAAGAAAATTTCCGATTAGCAAAAGAAAGAAAGAAAAAAAAAAGCAATGAACTTTTAGTTGTGTCAAGTGAGCCAGGTTCCTCAATTAGAGCATTTTTGTGAGCTTAAGCACAGTTTTAACATCTAGACTCAAGGTCCGAGTCATGACTTCTCATGCCTTGTTGCGGTTTAGGCTCATTGAATTCCAACTTTCCTTTCTAAACTTGAGAACCTAGCCCCATTACAACCCTTGAAAGAAGACCTATTGATCTTGTGAGTGGTTATGCAAAGGATTAAGGTATGTATCTCCGTTCTTAAACTTCAATTCCTTCGTGAGATCATATTTTCAGATAAAGTGTTGTTCTCCATTGAAATTCATATGTGATTAACTTGATTGTCTTTACATAAACTCATCACATATGCTTTTTGTAACGACCCGAACTTTCGTAATTCTTATTTTATTGTAAAATGACCGTTTTGCCCCTGAGGGGGGGAAAAGTTGACTTTTAACTCGGGAAGTATTTAGGACTTTGACATGTGACCGTGACGTAGTTTGGGACGTCACGAGTGCATAGGCAGGTGGCACGTTCGATTCCGACGTTCGGGGAAGAAGTTGTGACGTTCGGAAGTCGAGGGGTATTTTGGTAATTTGGCCATTTGGGGGCCAAATGTTGACTTTTGACCCGGGAAGTCCAACGGACGAGGGCCAATGACCGTTACGTAGGTCTCGTCGATACGAATCCGTAGACAGGCGGCACGCCGAATTCGGACTTACGAAGAAAAAGTTATGGTCAAGAACGTAACCGAACTAACCGAGACTCGGAACTCAAAATAATAATAAAATATTAGAATCTGATTCATTTTAACCCAATCAATCTGGACCCTTGATGAGTGACACATGTCACTCATCTACCTCATCCACATCATCCCCAACAATCTGGATCTATGTCTGCCTTTAGACTAATTAATTAATTTAATTTCCTTAAATCCTCACCCTTCACTCTTAACTCAGATTGAATCTCAGCCCTTCATTCCATTTTCTCCTTCTGTTCTTAAACCATCAGAGAAACACATTTTCATTTTCATTCCTCCCTAAACCGTGCACCCTCTCATCCTTCGAACAAACACCTCACAGCCTCTCAGCCTCAACTCACGAACCAGGCAGCACCAGGCAACCACCAGCAACCTCCAGACGGCCATCAACGCCACCACGGCCACCCTGCACGGCCGGAAAACCCACAAACCCTAGAGGAACCCGTGCAGCCCAAAACCATCCAACCATCCAAACCACGACTTCTCGGCTCGAACCAACCTAGGGTTAGGACCGTTGTGACCTCTGGACGGCTTAGGACTGGATTGGGCAGCCCACGGCGGCGACACGGCGGCGGTAAGCCTGCAAACCCGAGAAGACCGATTTTCCTTCCCTATCTCGAACCGTCCGTTTTTAACATTAAACTTGTTTGGTTGTTTTTGAGACTTAACCTAGGGGACTAGACGAGCATTTTGGACCAGAGTTTGTGGCTGGAAGCGTGACGGCTCGCCGGAGAAGACGAACCAGAACCGGCAGCCAGTTCCCCGTCGTTTTTCAGGTGGTTTCTCGAACTTAAAATCTAGTTTTATTTGCACAGAACCATTGTTGAGGTAGAGACGAGTCCATAGGAACAAATCCCACCTGAAATGGTGGTCGGAATCACGATCTGTGATCGGGTCGAACCGTGGGTCTGCGGTGACCCGGTTCTCAGACCTGGTTACTGTAGCTGATGACGTCATCATGCTGACGTCAGCAGTGACGTCATGATGACGTCATCATGTCAGAATATTGTCAGACCAGGGACCAATGGGCTGTTGACACGTGTCCTCTAACACTGTCAGTGATGACGTCATGCTGACGTCAGCAGTGACGTCATGCTGACGTCAGCATCATTGTAGCACTGTTGACCAGAGGGTTGACCGGTGCGTGGGGGGCGCGTGTGAACAGTATTTTGTGTGGGACTAGTGCCATTTTCAAGGTTTCGACGATACGGATCCAATGGCGGTGGTTTCGTGTCGATCGGAGATCGTTAAGTTGGTCAAATTAGGGTTTGACGCCTTGGGAAGCGTGTTCGGACGGCTTTCCCGAGCCTGTTTCAGTCTAGGGTTTCTTAGTTGTTTAGTAGGGACTTAAAGTGACCTTTACGTATGTTTTGGGCATGACAGGAATTGTACTTTAACCCTTGGACGGGGCTTTACGCTCGGGATTGCAGCGGGATTGTACTGTGAGTGGGCCTTTGATTTCACTAAACTTCGGCATGCATAACTGTTTTACTTTCTACTATATCTATATGTGATTTGAGTAAAAGTATCTGTTTACCTTGAGTATGATTTATGGCACGTATTACGATGTTTGTGCATGAGACCCGTCTGGTTGTTTATGAATGGTTTGGAGTCATATATATGTATAATGGATCTCGATATTATCTGTGGTACTGCAGTGTATGGATCTACCCTAGGATTCTATCTCCTCCGGATGTAGGTACACCGGAGTGGTCACGGCGCATTGCCTGTGAGGAGTCATTCTACGGAGGGACCGGACCGTAGAGTGACTCAGGAGCAGGATTGCTACTATTGGACGTCTGGGACGTCAGGCATCTAGAATGCCTTGCTCGGACTAGGTTCGGGATTTGGACTCGGGATTGAGACCCCGGGTGACACGCGTAGCCTTGAGACTGTGACCTTATCGGGCGTCTGGGACGTCAGGCATCTGGGATGTCAGGGTTGGGATGTATAGTGCAGTGACTAAGATTATATTATGTTGATATTATTCTGCTTATGACTATATGGTTTTGTGGTTTATGATACTATGCATGTCTTTTTGGAAAACGGAGGGGAAAAGCTATATGTTTTCGAAATGGTAAACTACTTTGTAAACCTTGAGTTTCGGCCCACTCACCTTTGTTGTTTTACTACCCCTCCAGGTAGTGCTATCGAGGAGGAGGATCCCGAGGAGGAGGAGGAGGATCCCGAGGAGGAGGAGGAGGATCCCGAGGAGGAAGAGGCATAGGTTTACGTTGCGTACCTGAACCCTACTGCTGGGTAGGTTGGCACGTAGTGTGTCTAGAGTCGTGCTCAATAAACTGTATTCGGGAACTATCCCTTGTCTGACACTATTTGTATTCGAGTATTTGTGTGGCGTGCTATGTATGACTTAACTTTGGTTTTTCTTTATGCATTTCATCTTCAATAAAGGGTATTTTTGGTATTTTAATGTCGGGTGTCAGACGGGAGCAGGGCACGTCCCGGGTGGTCCCAGGGGGATCGGGGCGGGTCCTGTCACTTTTTAAGTGAATGCCTTAGGATTCATGTGTTTATTGAGTGATGCCTAGTGAGGATTAGAGTCGAGGCGAAATCTTTCTAGGTTGTGTAGATGACGTTGTTTTCTAGTTTGAACATTTGAGATATTGGTATAAACACTCGACACCTTGAGTTAACGGTTATGGCAAGTTCCTTGGTTTTTGTGAGTTTTTTTTCAGTTCTTGGTTCTTATTAACTTGTTGATGCGTGATTTCTAGCATCCTTTATGTTAGGTAAAACATTTGTGGGTATCGTGCTGTTATAACCCTCAGGAGACAAAACTCCTCCTATTCGGTGAACCTAGAGGTTTAAATGCTTATCTTAACTAGATCGAGTCCTTTCTTTTTGTGTTTTTCTCGAGGACTAGCAAAAAATAGGTTTGGGGGTATTTGATAGGTCATAATTTATGCATGCTTTATCCATGATTTAATGCCCTTTTACTTATGTTTTATTAATCGTTCTATGAAATTGGAGAAAATAATATATTTTGTGAGAAATGTGTAGCTCAAATAGAGATTGGAATTATGAAATGTTGAGCGAAAGAATGACCTAAATCGGAGTTTAAACGAAGAAGCTATGAAAGAAAGAAAATGGCATAGGAAATTCGGTGGCCATCCACCAAAATCAGCATCAGGGGCCTTCATGCATTATTGTACAGCGCCTTGCGTTCGGTACGTGCCTACCAATCAGCTTTCCTGATCTTCAACGCGCATGTCCTGATTCCTTACACTCCAGTTCGGTGGACTTCCACCGAAAGCCAAGAACAGTAGCCTGTCACCTTTGACCATGGTTGACCGGGCTCTTTGACTGCCTATATTCGGTGGTTGACCACAGAAATTGATCTTGAAGGCTTTAATTCTGAGTTTTAGGCATTTTTTAGGATAATTCCAACTTCCTTTCACACCTAATCTCCATATTCTATAAGAATTTTAGTCCTACTTTCTTTTTATATTCTTATTTTTAATTCCTTTACGTGTATGAAAGATTTTAATTAGATTTCTTAATTATTTAGGAAGCCTTTTACTTATAGAATTCAAATATAAAACTTCTATTTGTAGGAGGATTAATTATTCTCTTATAAATAGAGGTATTAGGGTTTATGAAAAAGGGGGGCCGAATTTACCTCTTGAAGGTCCCCGAAACTCTGTCAAAATTTGTACTTCAATTCATGTTCTTAGTTTAGAGATTTATAATTTAAATTCAAACACTGTTTACAATTCAAGCATCTTAATTTCAGCACGTCTACCTTGAGGGAGTTTTCCTTCATCTCTTTTATTCATTGTCCTTTTATTATTTCTTGCTTTATTTATGTTTATGCACCTTTTAATTATGTCCTTGTTTTATTCAATAATGTTTCAGTAGTATAATTAGGGCTAGGGGTACTTGAAGTCATAGCCATGTTAATTCGTACTTAGATTTCTGGCTCTTGATTATGATTGTTATGCATGGATGGATTTGTTGGATTACTGCGCTTCATGAACTCAATTTATGCTTATAAGCTGAGCTATCTTATTTGTGGATAATTGTAAATGTAATTGCTTGACAGATCACCTCGATGTATGTGTTCACCCTGCAATTTGTAGCATCACATTTAAAGGGGGGACTCTTTTTCGTAATTTAAACTCATAACTCCCTAGGATTGAAAATCACTTTTTTAGGGATAGTGTAGTGTCATTAAATCTTCTTCATGTTTCACGCATTATCACACACCATCAATAATAGTTGTTTAAGGGCGGGTACATCACGCTTAATCATGCAATTTAAGAGAAGATAATATGTGTAGGGTGAGCATTAGCCGAACCCCTACCCGGGCACTTAATTCAGAAACATGCATAGTAATCTAATCAAGAAAATCTATCAGAACTATAATTTGTAAAGGTGGATAGAAACCCTAGCTCGACTTAGTTAATCTTAGTTAATTTACTTTCATTCCCAACTTTATAAACCCCCCATTTGTTCTTTAATTAGTTCACTAAAGTCACTCGAACCAAAACGAATTAGACATTGTTGAGCAAGTCTCTGTGGGATCGACCTTTGCTTGCATCTATACTATTTACACGTTTTGTGCACTTGCAAAGTTATTACATGTAGAAGTTTTTCCTAGTACATCTATTGTGCTTGGTAAAATCGCTATCAATAGTTCTCCTTAGATTTCGTTGATTAAATTATTTATGCATGTATCAGAATTAAGTGTCTGTGCTGGGCTCCAGCTAAGGCTCACGCCACACATATTATCTTCTCTTAGATTGCATGTTTAAGCATGTTTTTCCCCCCCTTAAACGTGATTCTACAAATTGCAGGGTGATACACAAACATCGAGATGATCTGTCAAGCAATTACATCAACAATTATACACAAATAAGGTGATCAAACTTATAAGCATAAATTGAGTTCATGAAGCGCAATAATCCAAAAAATCCAAGCATACATAACAACCATAATCAACAGCCAGAAATCTTTTTATGAACTAACATGGCTAGGGCTTCAAACAGCCCCAATCCTTAAAGAAACTACTCACACATATCTAAGTTAACAAACATCATAATTGAAGGCTTATAAACTTAAGGAAATTAGGGATTGAGAAAAAAAATACTAAGATGAATGATGTGTGAGAAAAGTGGCACAAACACTTCTTCTTCTCCCAAGCTTCATGTCACAAAGAAGATGCAAGACTTGAATCAAAAGTAAGAACAAAGGGAAAATTGCGGCTAGTTCATGTATACATTTGAGACTGAATTTCAGAAGAGTTTTGGGAACTTAGGAGGCAAATTGGACGTCCTCAAACAATGAGAAAATAACTATTTATATCCCCTAACACCTGCCCTAGCATCTCCCTAAAAGAAAGGGAAAAACGAAACCCAAACAAGGAAGCAAAACTCCTTTTGCAGTGAAGAATGGTTCTTGCTGCAATCTTGGATCCTTGTTGAGTAAGGAGTCCTTCTCCTTATTTTTTCCACTTCTTGACTTTTCTTTTGACTAGGAATTCATTTAATTGTATCCTAAATCATATTACAAAGCCCTAAAATAAAGAAAACATGATAAAATGCGGCTAGGGAAGCTTCCTTAACCCTAGTCGTGTTCTTTGAGTTTCTTGATTTCCAAGAAACTTCCTTTTCCTTTTTTCTTGCCTCTTTAACTTCAAGATATGATTAGGACATCTTTAATCTTACTTATCCAAGTCAATCCACATCATTCCTCATTGTAAAGGGAAGGAAAATTTGGAAATGACAGCTGCCCCAAATCCCTAAAATGTAGGAACTTGATAAGGCAAGAAATCCTAGTTTCTTGGGTTCCAAGGAATTGATAGGAACCCTTTTTTTAATGGGATATTTTGGCCAACATTCCCAGCTACATTCTGGGGCATTATGTCTGAAATAACCCACTTAATCTATGCGTGCAAGGCTGGCATGACTTGTCCACAAAGTCACACACACACACACACACTCCTTGTAGGATTAGGAGTTCCTCTCGGCCAAGAAAGGCAAGAACCCCTTTTCTTGGTCAATCTTGATTATCTTGACATGTGCTATCACCTCATTGGAACCCCTGGAGATTATTTGGGCAGCTTGATCACATCAAAGACATTGGAAAATGCCAATTCAAAGCTAAAACCCGAGAGGGCCTCAACTAGGATTTCAACTAGGGACCTTAACTTCATTTTAGTGCTATTCCTTCATTTTGGCTCGGAATTCCTCCGTTCTTTTTGCATTCTCTTCATAGTTGACTTAACTTTCATAATCTACACAAGTCTCACAAAATTGATCATTTTCATCTATTCTTTATACAATTATAATCAAAAGACAAGCAAAAGGGATTAGAAATATCATTGAAATCATGCTTAATTCGTGATGTATCAAATACCCCCGAACCTATCTTCTGCTAGCCCCTTAGAAAAACAGAAAACAACAGTCTTGATCTAGTTAAGATAAGCATTTAAACTTCTAGGTTCACCTAGTAGGAGGAGTTTTGTCTCTTCAGGGTTATAGTAGCATGATACGCACAAACGTTTTACGTATCACGAAGAATGCTAGAAGTCATGTATCAACACGTTAATAGGAAATAAGAACAGAAAACAAACTCATACAAACCAAGGAGTATGCCAAAACCGTGAACTCAAGTGTAAGTGTTTATACCAGCATCTCAAATCATTAAGCTAGAAAACAACGTCCTCTAAACACCCTAGAAAGATTTCGCCTCAACCCTAATCCTCACTAGGCATCACTCAATATTCTCAAGAATCCTTAGGCATTCACTCAACAAGCATATGTGATGAGTTTATGTAAAGACAATCAAGTTAATCACATATGAATTTCAATGAAGAACAACCCTTTCTATGTAAGTAATGATCTCACGAAGGAGTTGAAGTTTAAGAACAGAGATACGTACCTTAACCATTCACGGGTTTTAATGGGGCTAGGTTGTAACGACCCGTCCCGAATTTCCAGGATTAGATTAGTCATTAATCTTGATTAGTGAGGTTGAACGGTGGTTAGTAGGGCGGAATCAGACAAATGTGCAAAATGATCGTTTTGCCCCTAGTCGTGGGCAAAATGTTGACTTTTTGATCGGGCGGTCAAACGGACTTTGACCGATGACCGTGACGTACTTCGGGATGTCACGAGTTCGTAGACAGGTGGCACGTTCGATTCCGACATTCGTAGAGGAAGTTATGATGTTCGGAAGTTGAGGGGTATTTTGGTAATTTGGCATATTAGGGGCCAAATGTTCACTTTTTGACCGGGAGGTCCGATGGACGAGGGCCAAGGACCGTTACGTAGGTATCGTCGATACGAATCCAATGACAGGCGGCATGCCGAAATCGGAGATTCGACGACGAAGTTATGGTCACGGAATCGGACTCGATTAACCGAACGAACCGGGATTAAAATAATATTATAATATTGAATAGTACTCGTTGACTCTGCACACCTGGATGAGTGACAAGTGTCACTCATCCCTTGAAACCAGAATCCTTGTCTTAGGGGAAACAACATTATGATGTTTTAATAATTATTAATTAATTGTTCATTAATCTAAAATCCATTAAACCTCCATTTTCTTTACTGTGTTTTCTTAGCCGTGTACAACAAAAATCCCAATTCCTCCCACCCTTAATCTCCTCCCTATCCACTAAACTTGTGAACGGAAATTGGAGAGAATTCAGAAAATAACTTGGCTGGGCAATCAAGAAGGACAGAGAGAGGCTGGGAACTGAGAATTTGTAAATTTGGATTTTGGGGGGGAAGATCGGATTTTAAACATGGGGCCGTGAGGATCGAATTGGAGGTTACATTCAGCTTTCTGGGAATGCCACGATCAGTTTCGTCGAAGGAACGAAGGGAATTGGTGCTGTTTTGGCTCTGATCACACTTGGTGACAGAGGAGGAAAATCGAGCTCGAGTCGTGGCGTTTGAGGCTTCGAATGATTCAATTGAGGTGGGGAAACTACTTCTCATGATCCCACGATGCTTCTGGGTTCATCAATTGAAGGAAAACGGCTGTGGTTGACAGAACTCCATGGTTGAACAGTGACGGTGTTCGAGCTTGAGTCGTGACGATCGAGCACTAGTTTCATTCAATTGATGTGGGGGAATTGTTCCTCATGGTCCATTGATGCTTCTGGATGCATCAATTGGAAGAAACCTGCAGCCATTGATGGAATCCCATGATTGAACAGTGACCAGAGTGTTTTAATGTGATTTGGACAGGATTGGGAGTCCCGGTGATAGTGGTGTGGCCCGGGAGGGCCGGTGGCACACGAATCGAGGCATACCGTTAAAAGGGTCTGTGAGTGGACTTTGGTTTTATAAATCCTATGCATGCTTAAATGTGATATATGGTTTATATACATGATTTCTATGATGGTATTTGTGAGTATTGATTTCGGGTATGTTGAACGTATTTCGAGGTGTTTTTCGTATTTCACGTGTATCGGGATTAACGGTTTATTTGTGGTTTTGCGTGCTTGTGGTTAAATAAATAATATGATAAAACGGTTTTTATATTGGAAAGACGAACTCGGGCTTGAGGCCCACTTGTTTTGGAAATCTCGGACTTGGAGTCCATTTGAGTACGTAATCGGGCTGCGGGCCCAGTTGGTTTATAAGTCGGGCTGCGGGCCCAGTTGGTTTATAAATCGGGCCGTGGGCCCAGTGGTTCATAAAGTCAGGCATGAGGCCCAGTTGGATTAAAATGATGATTTCGGGTCAGGGGCTCTATATTTAATAAATGTGGTTTCGGGTTAGGGACCCTAAATGGAAATGTGTTGTTTTATGGAAAATTCGGGCAGGACCCATTGTGATGTTGTGAAATGAATTAATAAAAACTGTTTTCCATATACCATCTTGATACAAGGATATATGATGGTCTCCTCCAGATGTCTA
Source organism: Prinsepia uniflora (assembly GCA_032719365.1). NCBI lineage: Eukaryota > Viridiplantae > Streptophyta > Magnoliopsida > Rosales > Rosaceae > Prinsepia > Prinsepia uniflora. The sequence goes on along the minus strand of CM064867.1, from coordinate 30,008,424 downwards.
GGACACTGGGGAAGTCACGGTGCATTGCCTGCGAAGGGTCACCATACGGAGCAGCTGGACCGTATGATGACTCAGGAGCAGGATTGCTATGATTGACGTCTGGGACGTCAGACATCAGGGATGTCAGATATATGGACCCGGAGAGACCCCGGGCAGCACGCGTAGCTTATAAAACCGTGAGATATGACGTCAGGGACGTCTAGCATCAGGGATGCTGGTGATGGTAATGATAAAATACGAATTAATGAAATGGCTTTCCGGGTGGATTTGTGATTATATGATTTTAATGGATTGATGTTCATTTATGGTTTTGGGTGGTGACCCACATGGTTGTTTATGTATAGTTGTGGTATTTCACAGTTTTGGGCTGAGTTCCCACACTTGGTTTTTGGTAACGGTTTTTGGGCTAAGGCCCTAATGGCTCGGTTGAGCAAACGTTTTGGTTACTGTTTTTTGTGGCATGCATATGTTTTTATTGGAGGGCATAAATGTCTTATAAATGTGTTTAATAAACTTATTGGTTTTGTCCACTCACAGCTTTTGGTTTTAATGCCCTTCAGGTTGATTACGGATGCGATTGCAGCAGGGACTGGGACATTGCACACCTCCTCCATCGATCCTTGTGCACTCTGGATGCCCCGTTGGGCAGTGGCTCTTGGTTATCCCTTGTCTGACACCACTTGTTGGACGGGAGCAGGGCACATTCCACGGTAATCCTGGGGGGATTGGGATGGGTCCTGTCAACTTGGTATCAGAGCAGGGTTACTCTTTTTGTGCGCACAGGTCGAGGGTGTGATGTCTCATTGGGCTGCAATTCGTTATCAACCTGATAGATAGTTTTGGGTTTTAATTGCGGATTGAATGTGTTTGGCCCGATACGCCGTGCGTTAATGTGATTCGACCCAGGTGGGGTTGATTGTGATGAACTGGTATTGTGGGACCGTCGGTTCGGCCATGTAATATTTGATTTTGGTGCTGCTAGGTGCAGCCAGTTTCGGGGAACCTCATTTGAGTAGTGGTTTAAAATGTGAACCCTTGTGGTGGTTTCTAGTGTGAGGGATGTTGGTACATCGGAGTTGGCCGATGACCATAGTGGTGGAACCCACGTTGATGGGATGGTAGGATTGGATTTGACGTCTATACGATGTCTAGACCGCGGGGTCAGTCAGGTTGTGAGTTTTATATTACGAAAAATGGTTGGGTTCGGTTGAACCATAGGGTGTAATGGTGGAATTCGAGTATATGATGGATTCAAAAGGTAAACCTTAATTGTAGTTAGTGGATGAGAACTTGTGCTGCGACGAGCGGCTGAGGTCATGGATGACCATGTGGATGGCTCTGGTGAGTCTAGGCAGAACTATGGGATTCGATCTACGGATACGGTTCTGAGATAAATTATGGAATCCCATGTTGGATCGGGTATTGGTGTGATGTGTGGATGCGGATCTCGATAGCAATGACATTTAGTCGGAAGTCATATCGAGATGACTGGCTATCGAGGGTAATTAGTGTGGTTATAATACTTGGGGATCAGGGGACGTTCAGGGAACGTTCATTTTCCTGATGTGGATTGTCAGAGTGGTGGTACCCATAGTCGTGAGGTACGGGATCGTCGTTCGGTATGAACGGAGATCCAGGGTTGTCGTATTTGCACACGGTGTGCAGTATGGATGTTTGCGGGTTGGTACTTTTGTGCTGATGCTAGTATGGATGCTTGTGTGCTGATACTAGTGTTGTTGATAGTATGTTGGTGTTGGTACTAGCGCTGGTGCTAGTGTCGGTGATGGTGTTGACGATGAGCCATAAGTTGGGGTGTGACTCCGTCATGATGAACATATGTTCGGTCTTTGAGATTTGGTAGTGGTTGAGTGATGGACTGGATGGGATCCCGTTAAGATCGTGATGTGTTGGGATAAGCCCCAATGGTAGTGAGATAACCAGTAATGAGTGGATTAAAAAGGTATAATTGAGAACTTGGGAAACCGAGTGTTGAACCTGTAAAGGTTGGGATGTGCGAACGGGACAATAACGGATCGATTGTGGACACGTGGTTGTCCAAGTGAGTTGGGGATGTAGGGAGTCCAGTGGTTGGACTTGACGTCTTGTTGGGAGCATGTCTGTTTCCAACATCGTTGGAACCTTAGTGTCGAGGAGAGTTGTAATTATGGGACGAGAGGAGTGCTCGTTTCCGCATTGGTGATGGGTATTCCGGAGTCATTGGGATTGACTTACTGTTTTCTGCCCTGGAAAACATTGACTGTAGTTACCAGTACGTTGAGCGTGTATTGGTTGGTGGGCCCATGTGTGTTGTTAGGTCATTAGGAGGAGCTACGTATTCGAAATTAGGTAAACGAGATTTTTCATTTTCTGCTTGGTGGCAGACGATGTTGGAGTACATGGCGTGGTGAGTGCAGTGAGTTTGTTGCATCCACGTAGGATGAGTATTGGTGTCATCATTTTTGGATCATCCTTGGTTTTTCCTAGGTGGAAAGACAAGGATCGATACGAACTTGGGTATGTGAGTCGTAAATGACGGGGTTGAACTTCTTTTCGAAGTGGGGCCCGTATGGTATTCTACTCAGGTGAGTAGGTTTTCAAGGTAGTTGAATTTTGTCAACCTTAGACGTGTGGAGGTTGGATTGGCTTCCCTATGAAGTCAATCAAGTGTATTGAACGGGTAACCGATAGGTTCGGTTTTGGTGTGTCTTGGTAAATGTGAACGAGATTTCGAGATTTGGAATCGAATTTCTGGGTGACGATTCAGGATTCGATTTTGGAACTTGAAAGTATATTTCTGGATTTGGGTATGGAATGATTATTCCAAATGCTAGCTTACGGAATAGTGATTTCGGATTCGGATTTGGATATGAATTAAAATGTGATGTCTGGGTTTAGATCCGGGATTTCTTACGAAATTGCGGATTCGGATTTGGAATTAGAACTAGATGATGGGTGGAGTTTCGTTTTGTCTCATGCTGGATTGGGCAAACGCACTCCATTATTGGAACGTGTTTGGCTACGACATAGGTGGTTGTAGTCTAGTCGATGGGTTATACCCGAGGTGTGTCGATGAGCGTGTTGGTAGTCGGATTGGTTCCGATACCATGAGATTAGTTGTGGGCCGGACATTACTATGCAATGGGTCATGGTATTTCCGATGTGTTTAATTACACACGAGTCGGGTGAAAATGTCGGTAAGGATGTATTTAAGTCAAGTAAGTTGGTGGCTTGTGTGGCCACGAGTGTCTAGTGTCAGTTTTCGACTGACAACAACTGTGTGGTGACAGTTTGTCAGGATGTGTCAACATAGATTGTTGAGTGGGGTCAGCTGACTCCTAGTGGGAGTGGGAAAGGAACCGTCGAGTTGTGCGTCAACGAAAGCGGTAGATTGAACAAGTGGTGTCAAATTCGAAACAAGTAGTTTCAGTCATTCGACGGGGTCGAATGTAGTCGTTGCGTTATGAGTACTAGTGGTACGTTTGGGTGCAGGCAAGTTTTGTCTAAGTAGTTGGTGTACGGGTGTACACGTGTTGCGTGGTCGATTCCACTTTCCACGGGGTGTTTGTGCAATCAGGGTAGTCTAATTTCGAGAGTGAAAATAATTAAGGAGGGAAGTACGTCTGAGTTTAGATCGGTTGGAATTTCGAGGACGAAATTTATTAAGGAGGGAAGATTGTAACCACCCGTCCCGAATTTCCAGGATTAGATTAGTTATTAATCTTGATTAGTGAGGTTGAACGGTGGTTAGTAGGGCGGAATCAGACAAATGTGCAAAATGACTGTTTTGCCCATGGTCGTGGGCAAAATGTTGACTTTTTGATCGGGCGGTCAAACGGACTTTGACCGATGACCGTGACGTAGTTCGGGATGTCACGAGTTCATAGACAGGTGGCACGTTCGATTCCGATATTCGTAGAGGAAGTTATGATGTTCGGAAGTTGAGGGGTATTTTGGTAATTTGGGATATTAGGGGCCAAATGTTGACTTTTTGACCTGGAGGTCCGATGGACGAGGGCCAAGGACCGTTACGTAGGTATCGTCAATACGAATCCAACGACAGGCGGCATGCCGAAATCGGAGATTCGACGACGAAGTTATGGTCACGGAATAGGACTCGATTAACCGAACGAACCGGGATTAAAATAATATTATAATATTGAATAGTACTCGTTGACTCTGCACACCTGGATGAGTGACAAGTGTCACTCATCCCTTGAAACCAGAATCCTTGTCTTAGGGGAAACATCATTATGATGTTTTAATAATTATTAATTAATTTTTAATTAATCTAAAATCCATTAAACCTCCATTTTCTTTACTGTGTTTTCTTAGCCGTGTACAACCAAAATCCCAATTCCTCCCACCCACTAAACTTGTGAACGGAAATTGGAGAGAATTCAGAAACTAACTTGGCTGGGCAATCACGAAGGACAGAGAGAGGCTGGGAACTGAGAATTTGTAAATTTGGATTTTGGGGGGGAAGATCGGATTTTAAACTTGGGGCCGTGAGGATCAAATTGGAGGTTACATTCAGCTTTCTGGGAATGCCACGATCAGTTTCGTCGAAGGAACGAAGGGAATTGGTGCTGTTTTGGCTCTGATCACACTTGGTGACAGAGGAGGAAAATCGAGCTCGAGTCGTGGCGTTTGAGGCTTCGAATGATTCAATTGAGGTGGGGAAACTACTTCTCATGATCCCACGAGGCTTCTGGGTTCATCAATTGAAGGAAAACGGCTGTGGTTGACAGAACTCCATGGTTGAACAGTGACGGTGTTCGAGCTTGAGTCGTGACGATTGAGCACTAGTTTCATTCAATTGATGTGGGGGAATTGTTCCTCATGGTCCATTGATGCTTCTGGATGCATCAATTGGAAGAAACCTGCAGCCATTGAAGGAATCCCATGATTGAACAGTGACCAGAGTGTTCTAATGTGATTTGGACAGGATTGGGAGTCCCGGTGATAGTGGTGTGGCCCGGGAGGGCCGGTGGCACGCGTATCGAGGCATACCGTTAAAAGGGTCTGTGAGTGGACTTTGGTTTTATAAATCCTATGCATGCTTAAATGTGATATATGGTTTATATACATGATTTCTATGATGGTATTTGTGAGTATTGATTTCGGGTATGTTGAACGTATTTCGAGGTGTTTTTCGTATTTCACGTGTATCGGGATTAACGGTTTATTTGTGGTTTTGCGTGCTTGTGGTTAAATAAATAATATGATAAAACGGTTTTTATATTGGAAAGACGAACTCGGGCTTGAGGCCCACTTGTTTTGGAAATCTCGGACTTGGAGTCCATTTGAGTACGTAATCGGGCTGCGGGCCCAGTTGGTTTATAAGTCGGGCTGCGGGCCCAGTTGGTTTATAAATCGGGCCGTGGGCCCAGTGGTTCATAAAGTCGGGCATGAGGCCCAGTTGGATTAAAATGATGATTTCGGGTCAGGGGCCCTATATTTAATAAATGTGGTTTCGGGTTAGGGACCCTAAATGGAAATGTGTTGTTTTATGGAAAATTCGGGCAGGGCCCATTGTGATGTTGTGAAATGAATTAATAAAAACTGTTTTCCATATACCATCTTGATACAAGGATATATGATGGTCTCCTCCTGATGTCTAGGACACTGGGGAAGTCACGGTGCATTGCCTGCGAAGGTCCATACGGAGCAGCCCGACCGTATGATGACTCAGGAGCAGGATTGCTATGATTGACGTCTGGGACGTCAGACATCAGGGATGTCAGATATATGGACCCGAAGAGACCCCGGGCAGCACGCGTAGCTTATAAAACCGTGAGATATGACGCCAGGGACGTCTAGCATCAGGGATGCTGGTGATGGTAATGGTAAAATACGAATTAATGAAATTGCTTTCCGGGTGGATTTGTGATTATATGATTTTAATGGATTGATGTTCATTTATGGTTTTGGGTGGTGACCCACATGGTTGTTTATGTATAGTTGTGGTATTTCACAGTTTTGGGCTGAGTTCCCACACTTGGTTTTTGGTAACGATTTTTGGGCTAAGGCCCTAATGGCTCGGTTGAGCAAGCGTTTTGGTTACTGGTTTTTGTGGCTTGCATATGTTTTTATTGGAGGGCATAAATGTCTTATAAATGTGTTTAATATACTTATTGGTTTTGTCCACTCACAGCTTTTGGTTTTAATGCCCTTCAGGTTGATTACAGATGTGATTACAACAGAGACTGGGACATTGCACACCTCCTCCATCGATCCTTGCGCACTCTGGATGCCCCGTTGGGCAGTGGCTCTTGGTTATCCCTTGTCTGACACCTCTTGTTGGACGGGAGCAGGGAACATTCCACGGTAATCTCGGGGGGATTGGGATGGGTCCTGTCATAGGTTCTTCGGTTAAGAAAGAAAGGTTGGAATTCAATGAACCTAAACCGCATAAAGGCATGAGAAGTCATGACTCGGACCTTGAGTACTAGATAATGAAACCGTGCTTAACCTCACAACATTGCTCTAATTTGAGGTACTTGGCTCACTTGACTCAACTCAAAGTTCATTGCTTTTTTCTTTCTTTCTTTTTCTAATCACAAATTTTCTTTTTTTCTTTTGCATTATTTTCTTTTCTTTTCACTAATGCACCTGATACATTTTTTTTTATATGAGTTGAGCCAAGATCATTCAATAACTTCCTCAAATTACAACTAAACGAACGATCTTTTCCATTCAAGCATACTTTCATCACATGAGTATAAGTAGCACAAAATATCAACATATTTCCTCCTCACCATGAATCTCATTTGATGCAACCTTAACACAAGCTTAGATCATAGGGTATGGCCATAATGAACGGTTCAAACTTGGTTAGGTTAAATTGTAGGTGACGAACAAACGGCTAAGTGTTTGGCTTCAAAGGGGCTTAGGGAGCATGAAATTTGGACGGGGAAAAGAAGGGCCTTTAGGAGCTAAAACACATAGCCTATATCAAATATCATAAATAATTACACATCAAATCAAGAGCATCCAATATATATGGTTCTCTAAACATTAATGAAAATAGAAAGAGATCATGCAATTAAAAACAAAGTGAGTGTTTAGGAGTAGAAACAAGAAGACCACTCAGAAAGAAAGGCAATCAAGCTCAAAGATCTCACAATGGTAGTCTCCACTAATTTTCTAAGCATGCTCAAATTCAATTACTTTGGTTGTTTGATCACTGGATTATGGTATTGTGAAGTGCAAGTGTGAGTTCAATGGTCATGGCAATAATTCTTAGCAACCACAAGAAATTCTCACATTCTATACATTCATATTAACTTTATGAGGCATAAAAACTAGCATCACAAAACAAAAAAAACAGCAAAAAATTAATAAAAAAAAACAAAAAAATCAAGGAAATAAGAGCAGAAAATAAAAAACAACAAGGAAATCAAAACATAAACTGAGTTGTGTACCCCTAAACTTAAGTCCAATACCCCCAAACCTAAATGAAACATTGTCCTCAATGTTATGAGCATAAAAGGAAGACAAAGGCATGAGTTAGAAGGTGAAAAACGTCCATAAGAAAAAAGGAACAAACCAGGGCTAGGTTACCTCCTAAGAGCAGCGCTCGATTTAATGTCTAGGCAGGACGAGGACAGAAGCTCATGGAAGGGTAGCTGTAGGGTCCTCGAGGGCCTCAAGGCGGATGGGAGACGTCCCAAAGTAGGGCTTGAGTCTCTGGCCATTCACCTTGAATTGTTCTCGCTTAACCGAATGTTGAAGAGCAACGAGAATGTGACTTCCGAGAAACAACTTGAGCCGTTAGTTGAAGAGCGGAACTTGTTGGTCAACTTGAAGGACCTTCCTTTGAATGCTTTTGTCATGAAATGACTTGGTCTTCTCCTTGTAATTTCAAGAGATTTCATATGCCTCATTGCGAAGTTCATCGAGCTCATTCAGTTGCAACTTTCGGTGAATTGCAGTAGCATGTAGGTCCATGTTCATGCGCTTAACCGCCCAAAAGGCCTTGTGCTCAAGCTCTATAGGCAAATGATAACCTTTACCAACGACTAATCTAAAAGATGACATACCTAAAGGTTCCTTGAAAGCCGTACTATAAGTTCAAAGGGCATCATTCAACCTCATGGACCAATCCTTGCGGCTAGTATGAACTGTCTTCTGAAGTATCGCTTTGATCTCCCTATTGGACACTTCGGCTTGCCCACTTGTTTTAGGATTGTAGGGGATAGATACTCTGTGATTTACACCATACTTCCTCATCAAAGCCTCAAAAGAACGATTGAAAAAGTGAGAGTCTCCATCGCTTATGATGGCCCTTGGTGCACCAAACCTAGTTAGAATATGGTTTTGAATGAAACTCACAACAATCTTAGCATCATTAGTTTTAGTGGCAAATGCCTCAACCCATTTAGATACATAATCCACAGCAAGCATTATGTATACATTACCAGAAGAATTAGGGAAAGGGCCCATGAAATTAATGCCCCAACTATCAAAGATCTCAATGAATAAAATCTAGTTCAAAGGCATTTGATTTCTAGAACCTATGTTACCTTATGTTTGGCATCTATCACATGTGAGCACGAATTCATATGCATCCTTAAAGAATGAGGGCAAAAGAATCCACTTTGAAGGACTTTATACGCTGATATCTTGGCCCCAAAGTGACCTCCACACGCAGAAGAATGACAAAATTCAAGGATAGAACGTACCACGCAATCAGGAATGCAATGTCAAATGATTTGATCTGTGCAATCATTCCATAGGTATGGCTCATCCCAAATTTAATACCTAGCTTGCTTAGCAAGCTTATTCTTTTGGTAACTGTTCAAAAACAAAGGAAATTGCTTGGTTACAATAAAGTTAATCAAATCAGCATACCATAGATGTAATGACCCGTCCCGGAAATTGGGATTAGATTAGTGATTAATGATGGTTTAGTGTGGAGAATCGGTGATTAGTTAGGTGAGTTGGGACGGACGGAGCAAAATGACGATTTTGCCCCTAGAATGGGCACAAATGTTAAGTTTTTGTTCAGACGGTCAAATGGACTTTGACCGATGACCGTGACGTAGTTCGGGACGTCACGAGTTCAAGACAGGTGGCACATCCGATTCCAACATCCGAGGGAAAAGTTATGACGTTCGGAAGTTTGAGGGTACTTTGGTAATTTGGTTAAAAAGGGCCAATTTGTTGACTTTTCAGATGGCATGGAATGTTCACGCAATTCGAGGACCGTTAGATAGGTCTCGATCCCCTAAGTACAACGACATGCGGCATGTTGCTATTGGACATCCGATGGTTTAGTTATGGGTCTAAATAAGCGAAGGGCAAAATGGTAATTTAAAGAAGTAGGGGCATTTTGGTCATTCTAGTGCATAGGGATTGGTGCCCATAGAAATTGGGACATCTGGTGCGTTGGGATTTGTGTCCATCAGATTTGGGACACTTGTCCCTCCTCTGGCTAATTGTGGAAGGTCTTCCACCGCCACAATCGATCATACGGTTTAAATTAAGGGAGGTTGCACGATATTGGAACAGAGAGGATCAGGGGAGGGTTTGAACAGTGAAAAGCAAGCCAAATGAACCTGGTGAGCTTCTTTAACTGAGAGTGTTGTGTGAGGACAAAAGGGAGTGTCGAGTTGAGATAGGAGTGGTGGTGCCACTGTCGTGGACGATGGCCGTGGATTGTGGGAGAAAACAGAGGACATACACAAGCCGTGAGGAAACTACCCCACAAATCCCTTCGATCTTCACCCATGTTTGTACTTCTTGAGCAAGATGGAAAGGAGATGGTTTGAGCACCGTGGGGGGATCACACTGGACTGTCTTAAACGGTGGAAATTCAGGTAGGCCGTGTGCCCTTTTTTGGATATTGAGAAGGGGTTTTCGTCTAAGCATCTGTCAACCATTCTAACTGTTTGATTGTGGATCCTGAAGGTCAGATAAGTCGTTGGGGTCCCCCTGTCGAGGCTCGCCATGGACGGCGGCCGTGAAACGGAGAAAATGGTAAGTTTTATTTAAAAATGGTAATCTTAGTATTAAGGATTTTTATGAAGTCTTGATGATTAAGATATGCTTCTAGGGATTCCAGAAGACGTTTGGGACCAAAACCAAGAAGGATAGTGGCCGGAATCGTGGCCACTCGATGAAGAATCGTTGCTAGTTTTTCCTTCGACTTAGGAGGTATGATTTGAGACCTTACTTGTGCGTGTAAAAGTGGTAGATCTATAGGAAATTATGTAAGAAAGCCATAGGACTAAGTAGAATTGTAATTGGAGTGGAAGAAGGACAAAATTGAACGTGAACAACCCACTCCAGTTCGGGATTGGACCGGTTCGAACCGGATTCACTTGAGGACAGGGATGAATAGTACAGGCGCGTGAGGCCCACGTGCAGCCCCTTTGGGTGGCACATGTGGGCGTGTGGCACAAAATTTGAGGGAGGTTCCAACACGACTTTTAAAGTATTCGATATAACGAACATTTTGGCACTGGTTTCGACTCGATCGGACATCGTCTCAATATGTTTTGGGTTGTCCGAAGGTTTTAGGCCTCTGTTAAAAATAGTTAAAAATTCGGGAAAATTATGGGACTTTAGTACAAGCTTTATTAAGTAGTGAGTGACCTTCTTATGGAATTTGGACAGGTTCGGGAAAGCCGGGGATAACGGATTAGCCAGGAACAGTATAAGTGGGCGCGTATCGAGGCAACGACGCTACGGTCTGTGAGTGGACTTTTCTTTCTAACTCACAATTCTTGCATATATGTTTTTATATTTTTTCTATACGTGATTCTATGATTTGATTTGCGATCTTATGATTAACGGTCTTGCACGTTTTTTGAAATATTTACGAGATTTCACGTTTTACGAGATTTCGAACGATCTTGTGAATTGATCATGGTTTCATGATTTGATTGTGGGATTTGAAATATGATTTGATTTCAAGGATTTGAAATGGATTTCAGAAAAGTTATTGGCTTGGAGCCCTGTTCATAAGATTACGATTTTGGAATTGGTTTTCGGAAAGGGGAAATCTGGATATGGGTTCGGGACAGTGGCTCTGGATGTCGGCTTACGGAATAATTTCTGCAAATTCGGATAAGGATTTTCGATGGTTTTCATTGTTTCTTGAAAAATGATTTTGGGTTTAAAGACCCGGAAAAGAAAAGTGAAAAACCCGCTGGATCTGGTTTTGAGTTTAAAGACTCGGATTGATTAACGGGGGGAGGGCCCTGGACTGATATGTTTTGATTTTAAAGACTCGGTTATGATACCCCCCGAGGCCTGTGATTGTGTTTTAAGTTTAAAGACTTGTTGATATCCCGGGAAGGCCGGGTTATTGCGCATGGTTTTGAGTTTAAAGACTCAAGTGCACTTGAGATCCAGTAAACTTGTATGATTGATGTTTTTCACTGGTTTTTCACTGGTTTTTCGATGTTTTGGGCAATGGCCTAGATGAATGGGATTTGATGAGTTTTGGGACTAATTTCCCGTGTTTTCGTTTGACTTGTGATTTGAGGCTGAGGCCTGGATTTGGATAGCGGATTTGATTCAAGTTTTCAAATGGTTTTCTTGATGGTTTTGATATGAATGGTTTCATAACATGTATTGATATGCATGCATTGACTTTTAAATGGAGGGTATAACTGTAATTGTTTTATTGACTATTTTCAAACTTATACTTTATTCTGTCCACTCACAGTCTTTTGTGTTTTCGATACCCTCCAGGTTGTTGCGGTACGGGCTGTTGGTCGAGAGAGACGAAGACATCACACCCACCATCCACAGTAGTTCGGTGCACTCTGGGAAGTCCGGTTACTTTTGGGATGGTTGGATCGAGAATCCCTTGTCTGACTTACGTGTCACATGAAGGTTGGATGTCAGTTTAGCCTTCGTGTCACGCGTAAGTTAGACGGGAGTAGGATTTAGCCCTTAATCCCGGGGGATTAGGGGTGGGTCTTGACAATTGGTATTAGAGCGAGGTTTCATGTGTTCTGTGCGAGGTTGGGTTCCCAGAGTCGTTGGTTCGTCGACTTAGGTGGTGTGATGCTGCTGTGGATGTGATGTCTAGATGCGGAACAGCTGTCAGCAACCTGGACGCGATAGTGATAGTACGTTCGTTTTAGTTGCGAATGTTAGTGTCAGGGTGATGGTTGCTCGATACGCGGTGCGAGATTTGATGTATGACGGCTTAGGGCCGGAATAGTTAGTGTGTTTGGCACTGGATTTTGGTCGATGGTTGGCCTAGCTGGTAAGCTACAGTTACGAGTAGGTTGGTCGGCCTGTGAGGCCCGTTAGTAGCTTGTTGAGCCGACTGGTGGTTGGATTTGTGATCCTGGGACAGTCTGGTTGAGTGGTGGTTACTGGTTGATGTTGTGTACAGAGTGATGATAAGGAATGATCTTATTCGGGTGTGACGACCCGAGTGGTAAGGTTGTAGTGAATCAGTGGCAGTAGCGAGTTTGGAAAACCCGGACGACGGGAATGGTTTGAGAAACCCCGTGGGAGGATTAGGGCTGGATTGAGAGTTCATTGGAGAGGAACCCAAAGGAAGTGTATAATTTCGGACACCTTAGTTGGTGGTTGTGGCTTGGGCCGACTTACGGCCAGATTGGAGATGTTGCTGCTAGGTGCAGCCGAGGTAATGGATGATTGGTGAAGGAATCTGGACGAGTGCAGTGAGAGTGCAGCGTTGGTTGAGGATTTGGTTGCTCAGAGTTGTGGCTTATGAGGGATGTTACTTCCCCTGACCCGAGCATAGATTGAGGGTTTTGGCTCGGGAGGAGCAGAGACTCGGGGCGAGTTGACAGGACCCGTCCTGATCCCACAGGGACTACAAGGGGACGTGCCCTGCTCCCGTCTGACACCCAAAATAACATTCCAATTTTAACCTCAAAAGTTCAAATGAATAAATAACCAAATAAAGTTATACATAAAATCCGAAATAAACCGATGTCAGACAAGGGATAAAGTTCCAAATTACAAATTGCGAGCATGACTCTAAAATAAGCCTGCGGGCAAACCACCCAACAGGAGATCAGGTGCACGGAAGTAGATCTATGCCTTAGCCTCAGGATCCTCCTCTACCTCAGTAGCACAGCCTGGAGGGGTTACCAAAATATTAAGGGTGAGTGGGCCGAAACTCAAGTTTATAAAAACAATTTAATAAGTAAAACATATAATTTACCCCTCCGTTTTCCAAACATGCATGCATCAGAATTTAAAACCATAAATCATATAGTATGAACCATAAGGCATGTAATAAAATCATAAGATAATTTTAGCTACTGCACTATACGCTCCGATCCTGACATCCCAGATGCCTGACGTCCCTGACGTCCAATAAGGTCACATTCTCAAGGCTACGCGTGCCACTCGGGGTATCAATCCCGAATCAAATCCAAGAACCCTGTCCAGGTATGGCATGTCAAATGCCTAGCGTCCTAGACGCTCGACGTCCCTGACGTTAAATTATAGCAATCCTACTCGTGAGTCATTTTACGGACCGTTTCCTCCGTAGAATGACCCCTCGCAGGCTATGCGCCGTGACCACTCCGGGGTACCACATCCGGAGGAGACAGTATCATAAGAGTAGATCTATACAGTGCAGTACCAAATTCATTTTATTGATATCCACATGCAAAACATATATATACATAGATAAAATCCAAACCAATCCTTAAGTTTCATCAAAACGGGTCTCAAACCCAAATACCGTGGAACGTGCCATAATCATAATTTCAATATCATCAAAACTGTTTCTTGATTCCAGCATGTGAATATAAGTAAATCAGAAAACATTTAAGCATGCAAGGGTTTAATGAAATCGGGCCCACTCACAGTACGATCCCGCGGTGAACCTGCGCGTACGAACTTGTACTGGGATTATCGTACAATTCCTGTCAGTCCAAATCACACGTAAGAGTCACCATTAGTCTTACACATTTATCCAAAAGGTCCGAAACAGAAACCGGTTCGGGGAAACCGTCCAACACGTTTCCCGAGACAACCGGCCTAAACTGACCCTCCTAAACTATCTCAGATCAACATGGTTAATTCATAAAAAATGTTCAGAATGATGAGAGGAACAAAAGTCATGTTGATCGTGATCGGAGATAAGGTCCAACGCGCCCTCATGCGCCGCCCAAAGTGGCTGCGCGTGAAAGTCACGCGCCTGACACCGTAGCTACAGTGTCACCACCTTCACCCGTTTGTCTGTAATACGGGCCTGCCACCCGCGGCTTGACCCGGTTAATTAACCCCTAATTTCCACTCGATTTCACTCGTTTTTGATCCTAACATGTTCATTAACTATCCAATTTAGGTTCTGAGACATTAATCAACCTCGACAAATCCCCAATCGACCCATCGACCCGTGATCAACCAAACGGGTCAATCACCAGAACTTCCTAGTTTCTAATTCAATCTCCAATTAAGTTCAAAGGAAGCATAATATGATCAAAACGAACTAAAATGAACAATCAATTGTGTCTGAAAGTACCTGAAGGTTGTCGTCCCAAGCTCTACAACTTCACTGAAAACGGCAGCCTCTGTCCCAGCTCAACCGTGGCTGGTTCCCCTCGATTTTGATGTAGTTGAGTTCCAAATACTCCCAGAAGACTAAACCAAGCTTTGGTTTGGTCCAACAATCACTAGAAATCAAAACCCGATTTTCCCTCCAATTTTCCCCGAAATGGTTTCTCTGGTTTTCCTCTCCAATTCTCAATTTCTTCAACAGCAGAATGAAGCTCACTCAAATTCCACTCAGTTTAAACTATCAGTGCTACCCAACAGCTCATGGAAACCCAGCCTGGCCAATGAGAAAGTTTCCCAAAATACTTTGAATCTTCAATTAACAAATTGACCGTGATGGGTGGATGAATCAGACCACATTTGATGCTTCCAAAAGTTTTAAACAATCCATACTTTCCAGCACACCCTTGAATAATCAATTGTGCACTCAGAACCACCGCACATGGTGGTGCCGCCCATGTTCCCCCGCGGTTGCTACAGTAACCATGGGTAAAATGACCAAAATGCCCCTGGTTCAAAAATTACCAAAATGCCCTTCACTTTCTAGTCCCGTAACTCACCCATACGAAGTTCGATTTTGGCGTGCCGCCTGTCTATGGACTCAGGGCGTCGAGACCTACCCAACGGTCCTTGAGTCGTGTGAAAATTAGTTGCCAAACAAAAAGTCAACATTTTCGCCCCTATCGTCCAAATTACGGTAATGCCCCTGAACTTCCGATAGTCATAACTTTTTCCCTGATCGTCCGAATTGGACGTGCCACCTGTCTATGAACTCACGACGTCCCGAACTACGTCACAGTCATTGGTCAAAGCCCGTTTGACCCACCAATCAAAAAGTCAACAAATTGGGCAATACAATTCACAGGGGTAAAACGTCAATTCATACATTAAATTACATTATTAAAATCCTCGAATTTCCGGGGTGTTACAACCTTCCCCCCTTAAGAAATTTCGTCCCGAAATTTTATAAAAACAAATAAGGAAATTGTTCTCGCATCTGAGCCTCGGGCTCCAATGTGGCTTCTTCTACATTCTGGTTTTTCCAGGGAATCTTCACGAGAGGGATAGTCTTCCGATGTAGTACCTTGTCCTTCCGATCCAAAATCTGCACTGGTTGTTCCGCAAAGCTCAAATCCTCTTGGAGTTCGATAGGTTGTTCCTCCAGCACATGAGAAGCATCATGTACGTACTTTCGCAGCATTGATATGTGGAAAACATCGTGAACTCTAGAAAGTTCTGGAGGTAGTGCCAATCTGTAAGCAACCCTGCCAATCCTCTCCACGATCTCATATGGTCCGATAAAACGCGGACTGAGTTTCCCCCGTCGACCAAAACGGATAATCCCTTTCCACGGAGATAACTTCAGGAAGACAAAATCTCCCACTTCAAATTCCAAGTCTCGAATCCGTCGATCGGCATAACTCTTTTGGCGATCCTGTGCCGTCTTCAACCTTTCCTTGATAACCCGAACAGTTTCCTGGGTTAAGTCCATCAATTCTGGCCCTACTGCCGCTCGCTCCCCTATCTCCATCCAGCATATAGGTGTCCTGCACTGTTGACCATACAGTGCCTCATAGGGTGCCATCCCGATACTTGCCTGATAGCTGTTATTGTAAGCGAATTCCATCAATGGCAAATGAGTATCCCATGAATCCTGAAACTGTAGCACACAGGACCTCATCATGTCCTCCAGGGTCTGAATGGTCCGTTCAGACTGTCCATCGGTTTGTGGATGGAACGCAGTATTGTAACGTAGGGTTGTTCCCAAAGTAGCTTGCAAACTCCGCCAGAACCTGGAAGTGAAACGCGGATCACGATCGGACACGATCGATTCCGACGTACCATGCAATCGTATGATTTCCTTTACGAACAATTGAGCCAGTCGGTTAGGTTTACAAGTGTCATGAACTGGCAGAAAATGGGCTGACTTGGTTAACCGGTCTACGATCACCCATACTCCGTCAACTCCACTCTGAGTCCTTGGTAACTTAAAGACGAAGTCCATGGTGATGTGATCCCACTTCCACTCGGGAATCGGAAGTGGCTGCATAGCCCCATAAGGTCTCTGCCGTTCCGCCTTAACCTACTGACAGGTTAAGCATCTGCTCACGAACTCTGCAATATCCTTCTTCATTCCTAGCCACCAATAATGGTTCCGGAGGGTACGGTACATCTTTGTACCTCCCGGATGCATAGCATAAGCCGAACTTTGGGCCTCCTCCAGAATCTCGGCCCGTAACTCTGCCACTGCAGGTACACACAAACGGCCCAACTTCACAAGTGCTCCATCATCCCGGATGGTAAAATCCTGTCTCCCATCCGCATCGACCTCAATCCTGTAAATACAGAGTATCGGATCCTGAAGTTGTGCTTCGATGATCCGATTAATCAGCACTGGTCGTACATGAAAGCTGGCCAACAAAGTTCCATGCTCATTTGTATCCAAAATAACTCCCGCCTTCCGGAGTTCCACCAGCAAAGGAAGATACACCATCCCCAGATGTGCAACAGATCCCGCTGACTTCCTGCTGAGTGCATCTGCCACCACATTGGCCTTACCCGGATGGTACTCAATCGTACAGTCATAATCCTTCAGCAGCTCCAACCATCTCCGTTGTCTCATGTTAAGCTCCTTCTGAGTGAATAGGTACTTTAGGCTCTGGTGGTCGGTGTATATCCGGCACGTTGCGCCAAAAGGATAATGTCTCCAGATATTTAGGGCATGAACCACCGCTGCCAACTCCAAATCATGGGTAGGGTAGTTCAACTCATGAGTCTTTAGCTGCCGGGATGCGTAGGCGATAACCTTTCCAGCCTGCATCAACACGCAGCCCAAACCTTGTAGTGATGCGTCACTAAAGACCACGAACTCTCCACTGTCATCTGGCAATGCAAGGACAGGTGCAGTGGTCAATCAATCCTTCAACTCTTGAAAACTCCGATCGCACTTCTCGTCCCAAATGAACTTCACTCCCTTCCGAGTCAATCGAGTCAATGGTGCAGCAATTTTGGAGAAACCCTCCACGAATCTTCGGTAGTAACGTGCTAACCCGACAAAACTTCGTACTTCCATTACTGTTGTCGGTCTAGCCCAGTTGGTCACCGCTTCTATTTTCTGGGGATCCACGCTAATCCCATCCGTCAATATCACGTGTCCCAGAAAACCAATACTGCTCAGCCAAAACTGACACTTGCTCAGCTTGGCGTACAACTGTTCTTGTCTCAGCTTCTCCAACACCAACCATAGATGTTCCTAATGTGCTCGGTGTAACGCCCCGGAAATTCGAAACACGGAAATTTGGAAAATTTGAGGAAAAGGACGATTTTGCCCTTGGAATTGGGCGAATGGTTGACTTTTTATTCGAGCGGTCAAACGGACTTTGACCGATGACCGTGACATAATTCGGGACGTCACAAATTTATAGACAAGTGGCACGCCCAATTCCGACATTCGAGGAGAAAGTTATGACGTTCGGAAGTTTAAGGGCAGTTGGTAAATTGGTCAAAGGGGGCCGAAAGTTGAATTTTTTATCAGGATATTGTTTGGACTTTCTGGAAGTACCGTTGGATAGGTCTCGGGACGCTGAATCCGTAGACAGGCGGCATGCGTCAATCGGAGTCCGGATGAAAAAGTTATGGGTCTAGAACTATGAGGGGCATTTGGGTAAATTTTCTTAGTAGGGGTAAAATGGTAATTTTATGCAAGGGCTTCAATTACAAGTGATTATTATCTTGATTTGCTGATTCAGCCCATCATATGAGTCATGTACCTTATCAAGTGACAAGTGTCACTTGTTCATGTAGATTAGTGGCATTTGATTGCCATTAGGATTAATTAATTCATTTAAAGGATATTAACATATAATGGGCCTAAGGACTGTTCATATTGTTTAATAAAACAGAGAACAACAAACCGCCCCCTTGTGTATTTGAATTCGTCCAAATTGGTTGATCATGAATCGAGATTAAACAAATAGAAAAGAGAGTGGATTGTGCGAGGAAACTTGAGTGAAAAATTGAGAGGAACCCTGGACTTAGAACTGAGAAAACCCCGAAAATACCTTTAAGGAAGCTAGGATCGAATTTGATGTTGTGCGTGTTTTTGAGTGAATTGATGTTGCAGTTAGCCTTCTGGGATTGCTACGAGTCGAACCAGATGAAGAACGAAGGAAATTGGGGTCATTTGGCCGTAGAACAGAGAGGATGAGGTTTCGGGATTGTCGAGCTTGAGTCGAAGAGATTAAGACATGGAACCACGAAATTGATTAGGGGAATATGTTTATAAGGGCCCAACGATGCTTCTTGATGCATCAATTGAAGGAAAACATGGATAATTGATAACGATTGGATGATGAACAGCAACCGGATATGCTTCAATGTTCAACCTTGAATCGTGTGGATTCAGGTAAGGTTTGGTGTTATTGACTTCACAGAACCTTAATTAAGTTTACAACGATGCTAACAGACATTTGAATTAGTCAAAATGATGTCGAATTGATGGCAATCGAACCGGGTTACCTCGCGGGTCGCAAGACCCGTTTACCAGCCATTCGGGTTGGAACGATCACTGTTCACGGTACTGTAGCAGGCGCTTGGCAACCACGCGCAGCCACACACGGCGGCGCGTGGAGGCACGTGAGGGAGAATCCCGAGGTGAGTTCAACATGAAACTTTTCCTATTTAATGTAACGAACATTTTTGGTTTTGGTTTCGAGTCGATCGGACGTCGTCTCGATTATGTTTCCAGGGTCCGACGGTTTATGTTATATTTTAAATTAATATTAAATTCTCGGAAAATTTCGAGAAATTAGTAGGATGTAAATTGAGTCCTTAGTGACCCTGAGTAATGATTTTGGACAAGATTCAGGATTTCTGGCAAGTGTCGGAATTTACAGAAATGCGTGCAACTTGGGAAGCGCGCAGTTTGGACGGTGTGTGAGTGGACGTATGTTTTATAAACCATGATGCATGCATAGTTAAATGTTTTCCATGATTGATTGCATAAATTGACTTGCAATGATGTCCTGATGATGTGGCATGATGATGTGTGATTTAATGAATATTTTAATAGGTCTTTTGGGCACGTTTTTCGAGGAAATGTACAAATGGTATTTTGGGCTAGGCCCGGAGTCAAAAGGATTTCAAAATGGATATTTTGATGAATTGATAAGTTAAGAATGATTTCTGGATTATTATAATGTTTTCCCTGTGATTTTACGGATTTACGTATGGTTGATAATGATTTTGACTTGGTTTGAAGTCAAGGATTTGATTGAGATATTTTGGGATATGATTCCGAGATGATTTTCATTGTTATTGTGATTGTGAATGCCTAGACGGTCGAAACTAGGGGTGTTCCCAGACGACCGGAGCTCGGGGATATGATTGTGATTGTTCCCAGGCAACCGGAACTCGGGGTGTTCCCAGACGGCTGGTACTCGGGGTGAGATATCTTCCCAGATAGCCGAGGCTTGGGGTGTTCCCTGACGGCTAACACTCGGGGTGATGCGTACCGGGGCAGTCGGAGCTCGGGGTGACTTCCCAGACGACTGAGGCACGGGTTATGGCCTACGCGTAGTGCAGATGTGACAGTGTGATGGTTTGTGCACTTGTGAATAGTGCGGATTGATTGAGTGATTGAGTACTTGATTGTGACCTTATGCATAGTACTGTTTGATTTTGATTGTGATTACGTACTGGTATTGAGTACGAGTTCTGGTCTGTATGGCCAGGTGATTATATGTTCGTATGTTTTGGCCTGAGAGCCGGGATTTAACTTGTTATGTGATTTGGCTGGAAAGCTGGTGCCTGTGATTCATATGTTTTTCCCTATGCATCCAGGTTTGATAAACTTGAGGGTAAACAAGGTGTTTTGATAAATGTGTTTTAACGAATATATTTTTGTCCACTCACACCTTTCTGTTTTTGATGACCCTCCAGGCCATGACACGACATTCGGGGCTAACCGAGAGGCGGAGGCATAAGCGGAGAAAATCCCTTGTCTGATAGGTGCGGAAGGATAGTTTCAGGACTTCAGTTGACTTGTCAGACGGGAGGAGGACCGGGCACGGTTATCGAGGTCCAGTTGGGACGGGTCCTGTCACTCGGGCACTCCTTGAGTATACCAAGATATCATCGATGAACACAATCACGAATTTATCCAAGTAGGGTCGGAAAACCCGGTTCATCAGATCCATGAATGCTGCCGAAGCATTCGTCAAGCCGAAAGGCATCACAAGGAACTCGTAGTGTCCGTAATGGGTTCGAAAAGCAGTTTTCGGAATATCGTCCTCCGATATCCTCAGTTGGTGATACTCAGACCGCAAATCAATCTTCGAGAAGCACTGTGCTCCCCGCAACTGGTCAAAAAGGCCGTCGATCCTGGGTAGAGGATATTGGTTCCTCAGTGTCACCCTGTTGAGTTGCCGATAGTCAATGCACAAATAGAGACTCCCCTCCTTCTTCTTTACGAACAACACCGGTGCTCCCCACGGTGAAGTACTCGGTCGGACGTATCCCAAATCCACCAACTCCTGCAATTGATTTTTGAGTTCTCGTAACTCGGTCGGCGCCATCCGGTATGGTGCCTCGGACATAGGTCGGGTACCGGAGAGTAGTTCAATTGTAAACTCGATCTCCCACAGTGGTGGTAATCCAGGTAAGTCTTCCGGGAGCACATCCGGAAACTCACGTACCACTGGTATCTCGTCGATACCCGGAGTATCAATCTGTTCCGACAAGACATGCGCCAGTTAACCTTGGCATCCCTTCGGTAGAAGTTTGGTAGCAGTAAGTGAAGAAATCACTTCAGGAGGCGAACCGTCACTCTCCCCCTGAAAGATAACCTCCGGCAAACCCGGGCTTCGCAAAATCACTTGCTTGCTACAGCAATCGATGAGCGACCCATGCTCCGATAGCCAATCCATCCCCAGAATTACATCAAAGTCGTGGATATCCAGGATAATCAAATCCGCTGGTAAATCCACATCTTCAATTCTTACCGGGCACCTCCGAATTACCTGATTCACAAGGTACACGATGCCCATCGGGGTGCCAACACCTATTTCGCAATCTAAGGCTGATACCACACAATCAAGCATACGAGCACAACTCTTCGAAATAAAAGAATGTGTAGCCCCCGCATCCATCAATACATGTACAAGAAGGTTTAAGATATGTAGTGTACCTGTAACCACGCCTGGGGCAGTCCTCGCCTGCTGCTAGGTCATTGCAAATACTTGAGCCCTAGGCCCTCCATTCTGTCCTCGCCCGCGCGCGCCACGCCCAGCACCACGGTCACCTCCCTGACCTCGACCTTTGTTAGTGTGGGAAGCCGTGCTCTGCACCACACTAGAGCCCCCAGCGTCGTTGCTCTTGGACAACAGCGGGCAATCACAGGCATAGTGGCCCTCTTCTCCGCAAGCAAAACAGGTTACTAGCCTTGGCCTGTCCGAATGCCCACCAGAAGCACCGCTCCAAGATGAACACTGCCCAGAGTTGTATCCTGATCCTCTGCCCTGAGAGCCCCCACGTCGACCTGACCAGCCACGACCCTTAAAGGATGAGGGTTCTCCCCTGTAGCCCCCTCCCTTATTGTTCTTCTGTGCCGCCAGACTGGCCTTGACACGCACCGCAGCGTCGACCATATCTCTCAAAGAAGCATGAGTAGCAGCAGTCACACTTGCCCGGATCTCCCCTCGGTGTCCAAGCTCAAACCTTTGGCATTTGTCCTCCTCCGTGCTCACGAATGATACAGCGAACCGGGAAAGTTTCCCAAAAGTCTGCTCGTAGTCCGCAACGGACATATCCCCCTGCTCTAGTCGCAGGAACTCTGCCTCCCGTGCCGCGCGAAACGATCGCGGGTAGTATTGGTCCAGAAATCGGGAACGGAAAACTTCCCAAGTAGTGGTGTGGACAGACCATCCAGACATTTCAAGGCCGTGCCACCACTAGTAGGCTCCTCCTTCCAGTAAGAAGGCCGCCAAGGTCACCCGTTCGCCCGGAGGGCAGTGCATCACCGTGAAGATCCTTTCCCACTTGGTGATCCAATCATGAGCATCTTCGGGGTTTGATCCCCCGTTGAAAGGAGTGGCTCCCAGACGCTGAGCCCGCTCAATGCTTGCGCATTCCATTTCCCTTTCCAGATCCTCGTCAGTTCGTGTATGAGGAATCCTCCTTGGAGGCATAACCAACTGTCAAGAGGCAAAGATCAGATAACATTATCCTTAAAATCGAAAAGTAACTAGTACTAATCGCTAGTCTAGCATGTTGACCACAACCTAGTGCTCTGATACCAAACTGACAGGACCCGTCCCGATCCCACAGGGACCACAAGGGGACGTGCCCTGCTCCCGTCTGACACCCAAAATAACGTTCCAATTTTAACCTCAAAAGTTCAAATGAATAAATAACCAAATAAAGTTATACATCAAATCCGAAATAAACCGATGTCAGATAAGGGATAAAGTTCCAAATTACAAATTGCGAGCACGACTCTAAAATAAGCCTGCGGGCAAACCACCCAACGGGAGATCAGGTACGCGGAAGTAGATCTATGCCTCAACCTCAGGATCCTCATCTACCTCAGTAGCACAGCCTGGAGGGGTTACCAAAACATTAAGGGTGAGTGGGCCAAAACTCAAGTTTATAAAAACAGTTTAATAAGTAAAACATATAATTTACCCCGCCGTTTTCTAAACATGCATGCATCAGAATTTAAAACCATAAATCATATAGTATGAACCATAAGGCATGTAATAAAATCATAAGATAATTTTAGCTACTGCACTATACGCTCCGATCCTGACATCCCAGATGCCTGACATCCCTGACGTCCAATAAGGTCACAGTCTCATGGCTACGAGTGCCACTCGGGGTCTCAATCCCGAATCAAATCCCCCAACCCTGTCCGGGTATGGCATGTCAAATGCCTAGCGTCCTAGACGCTCAACGTCCCTGACGTTAAATTATAGCAATCCTACTCCTGAGTCATTTTACGGACCGGTTCCTCCGTAGAATGACCCCTCGCAGGCAATGCGCCGTGACCACTCCGGGGTACCACATCCGGAGGAGACAGTACCATAAGAGTGGATCTATACAGTGTAGTACCAAATTCATTTTATTGATATCCACATGCAAAACATATATATACATAGATAAAATCCAAACCAATCCTTAAGTTTCATCAAAACGGGTCTCAAACCCAAATACCGTGGAACGTGCCATAATCATTATTTCAATATCATCAAAACTGTTTCTTGATTCCAGCATGTGAATATAAGTAAATCAGAAAACATTTAAGCATGCAAGGGTTTAATGAAATCGGGCCCACTCACAATATGATCCCGCGGTGAACCTGCGCGTACGAACTTGAACCGGGATTATCGTACAATTCTTGTCAGTCCAAATCACACGTAAGGGTCGCTATTAGTCTTACACATTTATCCAAAAGGTCCAAAATAGAAACCAGTTCGGGGAAACCGTCTAACACGTTTTCCGAGACAACCGGCCCTAAACTGACCCTGCCAAACTATCTCAGATCAACATGGTAATTCATAAAAAATGTTCAGAATGATGAGAGGAACAAAAGTCATGTTTATCGTGATCGGAGATAAGGTCCAACGCGCCCTCACTCGCCGCACAAAGTGGCTGCGCGTGAAAGTCACGCGCCTGACACTGTATCTATAGTGTCACCACCTTCAACCGTTTGTCTGTAATACGGGCCTGCCACCCGCGGCTTGACCCGGTTAATTAACCTCCAATTTCCACTCGATTACACTCGTATTTGATCCTAACATGTTCATTAACTATCCAATTTAGGTTCTGAGACATTAATCAACCTCGACAAGTCCCCAATCGACCCATCGACCCTTGATCAACCAACGGGTCAATCACCAGAACTTCCTGGTTTCTAATTCAATCTCCAATTAACTTCACAGGAAGTATAATAGGATCAAAACGAACTAAAATGAACAATCAATTGTGTCCGAAATTACTTGAAGGTTGTCGTCCCAAGCTCTGCAACTTCACTGAAAATGGCAGCCTCTGTCCCAGCTCAACCGTGGCTGGTTCCCCTCGATTTTGATGTGGTTGAGTTCCAAATACTCCCAGAAGACTAAACCAGGCTTTGGTTTGGTCCAACAATCACTAGAAATCAAAACCCGATTTTCCCTCCAATTTTCCTCGAAATGGTTTCTCTGGTTTTCCTCTCCAATTCTTAGTTTCTTCAACAACATAATGAAGCTCACTCAAATTCCACTCAGTTTAAACTATCAGTGCTACCCAACAGCTCGTGGAAACCCAGCCTGGCCACTGAGAAAGTTTCCCGAAATACTTCGCATCTTCAATTAACAAATTGACCGTGCTGGGTGGATGAATCAGACCACTTTTGATGCTTCCAAAAGTTTTAAAGAATCCATACTTTTCCAGCACACCCTTGAATAATCAATTGTGCACTCAGAAGCACCGCACATGGTGGTGCCGCCCATGTTCTCCCGCGGTTGCTACAGTAACGAGGGGCAAAATGACCAAAATGCCCCTGGTTCAAAAATTACCAAAATGCCCTTCACTTTCTAGACCGTAACTCACCCATACGAAGTCCGATTTCGGCGTTCCACCTGTCTACGGACTCAGGGTGTCGAGACCTACCCAACGGTCCTCGAGTCGTGTGAAAATTAGTTGCCAAACGAAAAGTCAACATTTTCGCCCCCATCGTCCAAATTACGGTAATGCCCCTGAACTTCCGATAGTCATAACTTTTTCCCTGATCATCCGAATTGGACGTGCCACCTATCTATGAACTCGTGAAGTCCCGAACTACGTCACGGTCATTGGTCAAAGCCCGTTTGACCCACCAATCAAAAAGTCAACAATTTGGGCAATACAATTCACAGGGGTAAAACGCCAATTCATACATTAAATTACATTATTAAAATCCTCGAATTTCCGGGGTGTTACACGAGTACTAGATCGAAATGATGTGCCATGAGTCAGAATGTGTATAAAGGAACAGATGGGCACATTGAGTTGAGATTGTAGCCGGTAGTGACGACCATTGGTAGGTCATGGTTGGGACGAACGGTCAGGATACCGTGAGTTTGATCAAAGTAGCACAGCGGAAGCGCGGTAGAACTATGCCTTATGTTGGATCGGGCTAGGTTGGTACGGTCGGGTTTGACCGTTCGTGAGGTTTATTTTAGTGGATTTCCCCTGATGTTTGGTTTATATCGGCAAATACCGAGGTTGGCACTTGGTGAGTGGCGACTTTGAGGATGGTACTTGGGGAGTCTGAGGTCAGTGATTGAGGATTTTGAGAGTTGGTGAATTATGTGCTAGCAGGTGCCCGGAGTTACACCTCGGAAAGATTGAGACGTGTTACTTTTGGTTGGGCATACAAGGTGATAACCGACAGGCGAGTTGGTCGGTGAGTTGATTTGATTGTGGACACTTGTGGTTGTGTTCAAGAGTAGAGAAAGGACCATTGGGTTGTATTAAATTGTTTTTAAGTAGGATGACTTGTGATGACAAAGTTAAGGACCATTGGGTTTTCTGTCGAAGGATGATGGAAGGAAGCAGAGAAGGAGTGACTATAACAGTTATTGAAGAGGAACCACAATCTAGACGTGCGGTATAGAAGATCGATTGGATTTGATGCAATGGTCTAAAACCTAGTTAGTAGGATCCACTTAGGAGTGAATGGATCAGGATTAGATCGTTCCTGGATTGAGTTATTATGGATCAGGAAACTGGGGTGCAAGACAGAGGTTGGGAATGTTGGATATGTAGTGAGGAGATTGCTCTGTCTTGTAAGAGTGAAGGTGGCTGGATGTCTTGACTCTCTTGGAATTGTGCAGGACATGTGTGTTTCGTCTTGCAGACGTATGAGTATTAGACTTGGATCTACTGCGGGGTCATGCTGATGTACTTAGACGTGCATCTTGATGTTCTGATAGAAGTGTTGGTAATCGACTGAGTGCCGAGGTATATAGTTGACAGATGGATGATCGGCGTAGTTCCGATATGATGGATTTTTTACAGGGTATGTGGATTGGATCTGGGTGACCCAGAGGGATATGTTGATGATGACTGACATGAGCTGGATGCTCAGAGCCATGAGTGGCTGGTGGGACCCTGGTATTGCGAGGTGTAAGCACGGTTAATCAGGGTTGTGATGTGGTCCAGTTGCAGACAGGTGGTGTAATACGTGGATGAAGTTCCACAGGATGATAGTGTTAGTGGGTAGCAGAACCACTGATCAGAGGATTAGCTGAATTAGGGGTATAGACGAGTATGTTGTAACTCCGGTGAGGTCGACGTGGATCACTGACGGAAGTTGTATGGAACAGTGTACGAATCTTGGTGCATAGGAGTATCGAGACCGGTGGATGCCGTCTTGTGAATAGGTGTACTTGAGATTTGTGTTCGACGACGGCAAACTCACAAGATGTACTAGGACGTTGGTACGAGGTACGCTTAACTCTAAGGGAGTCGGGAGTGTTGAACCTGATAGCAGTAGTGCGTGCCTAGTGATAGGTGAGCCGTGAGTGTCGGCTGGTGTGGTGTTGGGAATATCGCGGGAAAGAGATGAAATTATGGTGACCCCCGTGCGATTGGGACGATCCCATGAAGAACTAAAAGTTGGTTGAGTTTAGTCACTGGGAGAGATGTGGTGACAGTTTGGGCACTGTCAGGATACTTTGGTTTGGCAGGTGCTGGACACCGGGTAGGAGACCTAGGTGTGAGACCAGTTAGATTTTCTACAGTTAGTTACGGGAGTACGCGATTAGGAATTTCGGGGACGAAATTCTTTAAGGGGGGTAGATTGTAATGACCCGTCCCGGAAATTGGGAATAGATTAGTGATTAATGACGTTTTAGTGCGAAAAATCGGTGATTAGTTGGGTGAGTTGGGACGGACGGAGCAAAATGACTATTTTACGCCTAAAATGGGCACAAATGTTGACTTTTTGTTCGGATGGCCAAATGGAGTTTGACCAATGACCGTGACGTAGTTCGGGACGTAACGAGTTCATAGACAGGTGGCACATCTGATTCCGACATCTGAGGGAAAAGTTATGACGTTCGGAAGTTCGAGGATATTTTGGTAATTTGGTTAAAAAGGGCCAATTTGTTGACTTTTCAGATGGCATGGAATGTTCACGCAATTCGAGGACCGTTAGATAGGTCTCGATCCCCTAAGTACAACGACAGGCGGCATGTTGCTATTGGACTTCCAATGGTTTAGTTATGGGTCTAAATAAACGAAGGGTAAAATGGTAATTTTAACAAGTAGGGGCATTTTGGTCATTCTAGTGCATAGGGATTGGTGCCCAGAGAAATTTGGACATCTGGTGCATTGCGATTTGTGTCCATCAGATTTGGGACACTTGTCCCTCCTCTGGATAATTGTGGAAGGTCTTTCACCGCCTCAATCGATCATACGGTTTAAATTAAGGGAGGTTGCACGATATTGGAACACAGAGGACAAACAGAGAGGATCAGGGGAGGGTTTGAACTGTGAAAAGCAACCTAATGAACCTGGTGAGCTTCTTTAACTGAGAGTGTTGTGTGAGGACAAAGGGAGTGTCGAGTTGAGACAGGAGTGGTGGTGCTACCGTCGTGGACGATGGCCGTGGATTGAGGGAGAAAACAGACGACTTATACAAGCCGTGAGGAAACTACCCCACAAATCCCTTCGATCTTCACCCATGTTTGTACTTCTTGAGCAAGATGGAAAGGAGATGGTTTGAGCACCGTGGGGTGATCACACTGGATTGTCTTAAACGGTGGGAGAAATTCAGGTAGGGCGTGTGCCCTGTTTTTGGATATTGAGAAGGGGTTTTCGTCTAACCACCTGTCAACCATTCTAACTGTTTGATTAAGGATTCTGAAGGTCAGACAATTCGTTAAGGACCCCTGTTGAGGCTCGCTATGGACGGCGGCCGTGGAATGAAGAATATGGTAAGTTTTAGTTAAAAATGTTAATCTGAGAATTAAGGATTTTTGTGAAGTCTTGATGACTAAGATGTGCTTCTAGGGATTCCAGAAGACGTTCACGTAACCCAACATGTACCAATTTCACGCATGCCTACCAAGGCGTACCCATTCATGCCAACTGGCATCCAATCTTACCCACGTCTACCGAGACGCACCAATTCTGAACCTATCGGTTACCTGCTCATTACATTCGATTAACATCATAGGGAAGCCAATCCCAACATCCACACGTCTAAGGCTGATCAAATCTGACTCCGTCGGAAACCTACTTGCTCTAGTAAAACACCATACAGGAATCAACCTCGAAAAAAGTTCAATCCCATCATCCTCAACTCAAATAATCAAAATAATAGTGATTAACTCTCCACCTATCTGGACCATCAAGATCATGATCCAGATTCATCACTATGTCACCCGACCATAAATGTCACGATTCTCGATCGTCATGACGTCCAAAGTTCTCAACATCAAAATCCCGATCCACCTAGGATTCACACATGCTCACTCAGCTAACAACCTACCTGAAATCGGGTCATAGGGTCTTACACCCTCTTGAATCCTTCGTCAGCTACATCAATCCTCAATCAATTCCCACATCTAAACATATCAGTCAACGAAGAGACACGTCGAGACTGTGGGTCTTCTCCAATTACCTCGTATTGAACCTTGGAATTCCACCTAGGAAAATCAAGGATGATCCAAGACGATGACATTAAAATTCATTCTACGTGAATGCAAACAAACTCGCTGCACTCACCACGCCATGTAAACCAACATCATTTGCCACCAAGCGGAAAATGAGAAATTTCCTTCACCTAACTTCGAAATACTCAACTCCTCCTAATGACCCAAAATAAATCTCGGGTCCACCAACCAATACAAGATCAATGTACTGGTAACTCAACCATCATCTGCATCATCTGCCATGGCAGAACCTGAGAAGTCACCCCAAATGACTTCGAAATACCCATTACCAAAGCGGAATACCCGCACTCCTCTAGTCACCTCAATCACAACCTCTCTCGATTCCGAAGTTCCAACCATGTTGGAACCTACACACTCGGACATCAACCACGTATTCGTAACCAGTCTAACTCTATCCGTGATCCACTATGGGACCACCAACACCGAACATATGCCCTTCTCGACGGAGTCACATCCCGACTCGTAACTCATCGTCATCACAATCACCGACACCAGCACCAGCACCAGTACCAGCACACACTATGAGAATTAGACAACCCTGGATCTCCGCTCATACTGAGCGGCGACCCCGTACCTCTACTCAGATTGGAGAACTCTTCCTCCCTCGTACCCAACAACTCTGGGTACAGTCAACCTGACAATTCATACTAGAAAAGGAAACGTTCCCCGAACGTCTCCGATTCCCAACAATCGTAACTACAACCACTCTCGGTAGTAGTGCCTACCACAGACTCGTGCAGACCTAACCACCAGACCTCGCTATCGAGACTCTGCATCCAATGAAATCAATCCCCTGTTCTAATTACTCTGTATCCCCACTCCGGGATTCCATCGACAAGTACCAACCCTGGTAACTCGTCCAACCAAACTCTAACCAGTCATAACTCGACTCAACCAATGTCCTCTACCAAGTCGCCCATGACCTTAATTGTACCAACAATCCATCACAACTAAGTAGCACGAAAACCAACTAGGTCTAACCGATACTACAACCTCGACTGCAGAGTGCAGT
Source organism: Prinsepia uniflora (assembly GCA_032719365.1). Taxonomy (NCBI): domain Eukaryota; kingdom Viridiplantae; phylum Streptophyta; class Magnoliopsida; order Rosales; family Rosaceae; genus Prinsepia; species Prinsepia uniflora. The sequence goes on along the minus strand of CM064867.1, from coordinate 29,978,205 downwards.
CTCAACACTCAAGTAGACATGACTAGACCCACCGACGGTCTCGACTCCAAAAAGTCATCAAAGTCAAACCACTCGCCAGCTCACCTTTCCGAACCATACATCCTACCTTAGGGTTCCACGATCACTACCTAGGGTTCCTTTGAACCCAACTGCATAAGGCAGTCAAATCCACAATCTGACCGACCCCGCGGTCCCGACATTGTATAGACATCAATCCAATCCTACCGTCAGTTCAACTAGGATTCCTCGAACCTAGCTCCTCCTAGCAGTATAACCACCTAACTCAACAAAATCTGACCATCTAATGGTCATAACACCGAACCAATCGTCATAACCGTTCCTACAACATCATGAAAGACGGTCCTGACTAACCATTCCACGATCAAAACTCTAAAGTATTCTTACGTTTATCCTTCCGTAGGGTCCCACACTGTCATCCACGACAAAACTATGGCAACCCCGGCATCAATACAGAACCAAGACGTCCCACGATTTAATCCTACCAACTATCGTATAAATCCTAACTATCAGGTTGATAACGAACTGCAGTTCATTAAGACATCACATCCTTGATCTGCAAGATACTCCAAGAGTTACACGGTTGCTCGAGTAGAGACAACCCCGCTTTGATACCACTTGTCAGGAGCCTTCCCAATCCCCCCAGGATTAACGAGGGACACTCCTGATCCCGTCTGACACAGAGTGTCATACTAGGGAAAATTTGAACCTTCAGCCCGAAGGCTTCCAGAGTACACGAGGATCCGGCGGAGGTATGTGATGGGCGGAGGTATGTGATGTCCCGGTCTCTGCTACAGTCCGCATTGTATTCAACCTGAAGGGCATTGAAAACAGAAAGACTGTGAGTGAACGAAAAGTAATAGTTTGATAAAACACATTTCATAAAAGACCTTTATACTCTTCACTAAAAAGCATGCATGCATAGTAAAACCATTTATCAAACCACATATGTTTAAACAACCATAATCATACGGGCTCCTACTAGAACATAATAAACATATGTGGGATCTCATCCCAATTCCATTTATCAATTATAAAACACACTCTCGCAAACCAATTAAAATCATGTTTATCATCATTCATATAACCAATCCGATCACGGTATCTAGAGCTACGCGCGTGCTACCTGGGGTCTCAAAGCCCAAGTCTCTCAGGGTCCACCCAGGTCAATATCTGTAGATCAATGACCCTCCCTGAGGTTATAATCCATAGCCTTTCTGATAGTAAGCTACCCAACGGGGGCGACTCCACTCAGTCAGTGCTCTGTGACTACTCCGTGGTCCACCCAGGCCAACGACCGTCCCCGGAGGAGATAATTCATATAATAAGGATTGTATACGAAAAAACTTTCAAGGGTTCATGCCGGTCCCCATAAACCGTCATGAACCATAAAAACCTTTCAAGGGTTCATGCCGGTCCCCATAAACCGTCATGAACCAAAAATTCTTTTACGGGTCCCCGACCCGAAATCACAATCTTAAAACATAACTGGGCCCTAAGCCCGAATCTACATACAAACTGGGCTTCTCGGCCGAATCGTAAACCAAATGGGCCTTGTGCCCAATTTCGTAAACCAAATGGGCCTTGTGCCCTATATCGTAAACCAAATGGGCCTCATGCCAGATTTCGTAACCAAACGGGCATCGTGCTCGATACAGAAGTCAACGGGGCCTCGAGCCCGATACGCAAACCAATTGGGCCTCGAGCTCGGTATGTACACCAACTGGGCCTCGAGCCCGGTACGTACACCAACTGGGCCTCTAGCCTGATGCCTTGTTAAATCAAATGGATTCAAGAACCAATTGGGGCTCTGGCCCGAAAACAAAACTAAGTGGACTTTGAAGGTTAATTAAGTAGTTAGTTCCCCGAACGTCTCCGTCGTATGCCTTCCCGGGCCAATCGTCATCTCCGGGATTCCCAAACCTGTCCAAATCACTTTAAAGGGTTACTAACTACTTAATTAACCCCTCACTAAAGCCCCCTAATTTTTTCGTGATTTTTAACTATTTTTCAATGCGCACCGAAATCTTCGGAAAACCCAAACTATATCAAGACGATGTCTGATCGACTCGAAACTAGTCCCAAAATGTTCGTTCCATCGAATAGATGATTTCACATGTTGGAACCGGCCCAGAATTCTCCTCCATGGGCCCGCACAAGCCGCCTGATGTGGCTGCGCGTGGGAGCCACGCGCAAGTGCTACAGTCTCCTTCAACCTCGGTCAAGCCGGTCCAAACTGACCGGCCGGATTTTCCTTTGCAACTTGGACGGGCGTAACCGGTCCAGCCTCCTACACGGTCCAATTTTCATCCTTTTCCTTCCTAATCACTCCTATTCTTCATGTTTTGATCCTAGTAACCTAAACCTATAAACCAAAACGTCTAAAACCTACAAAATGGAACCGGTCCAATTCTTCCTCACTGTTCAAAAATATTAGATTTGTTCCCAGGCTTCATAGCCACTAACCAGCATCAAAAACCTTCCTAACATCTTCCTAACATCCTAATAAGTCCATCATAATTGACTAAAAAGAGCCATAACGTAAGGAATCGAAAATAAAGGGAATCGGGCAAAAACCGATACCTGCACGGGTTCCTCCTCCCCTGTCAACGGTGGCGCTGTCTTATTTGGCCACCATCATCTTCAAGTCCTCAACTCACTCTCTGGTCTCTCAAATGATCATAGAAGTTAAGGGTTTGGATTGGATTTGGAATGGTTGATCGGGTTTGAATGAAGAAAACAAAGAAGGTGAACTGATATGCATGAGTTGGTTTGGATGGGCAATGGATGGGTGGCACTTGTCACTCATCAATTGGCTTGACCAGAAATATCTGGGCCCCACTTCTTGCCAAATAGCTCCCGTCTCGTAAAACATTCAATAGTATGTTCGAACTTCCGTGAACCGTAACTTCTTTGTCGAATGTCCGAATTCGACGTGCCGCTTCTCTATGGATTTGTATCATCCCGATCTACGTAACGGTCTTTGGCCCTCGACCATCTGATCTCCTGGGTCAAAAGTCAACCTTTTGTCCCATTTCAACCAAATTACCAAAATGCACCCGAACATCCGAACGTCATAACTTCTTCCTCGAATATCGAAATCGGACGTGCCACCTGTCTATGAACTCGTGACGTCTATATCTACGTCACAGTCATCGGCCAAAGTCCATTTGACCGCCTGAACAAAAAGTCAACATTTTGCCCATTCCAAGGGAAAAATTGTCATTTCGTCCTGAACGTCCATTAATCCTCGTTGAATCCTCGATTATCCTCGCTAATTCACCATTAAGTCTTAATTAATCCTGATAATTCAGGACGGGTCGTTACAATCTTCCCCCCTTCAAGAATTTCATCCTCGAAATTCAAACTGGCCTAATTTCCACAACCAACTGTGGAAAATCAATCGTGTCTCCGCACACGGCCACTCGCGTGTACAAGTACACGTCCGTCACTACGCCATACTCGTCTGTACGCACTGTCACCGAAGTTCCCAAGCCCCATCTCCACTCTCGCGAAGCCACTCTGACAGGTCAGTTATACTAAGTTGATTTCAGATCCTTATAGTATAACTTCCTGACATGACAAGACCCATCCCGATTATCCCTCGATAGTCGTGATGAATCCTGCTCCCGTCTGACAATAACTAAAAAATTTCCGAAATTCGACAAATTTGGACTCGGGTGGGATAGTTAAGGACAATACAGAGCATAGGTAAGGATTGATGGCAGCGTCTGTGCAATGAAACGGGGGTCAAATGGAATGAAACGGGGAGAACCCAAGGGAACGTCATAACGAAAATGCCCCGAACGTCATTGGACCTTATGTCTCCACATTTTCCCCCTATTCGCCCAAATTACGAAAAATGCCCTTGGGCTTCCGAACGTCATAACTTTTTCCCAGATTGTCGGAATTGGGCGTGCCACCTGTCTATGGACTCGTGACGTCCCGAACTACGTCACGGTCATCGGTCAACATCTGTTTGATTCACCAATCAAAAAGTCAACAATTTGACTATACTATTCACAAGGGTAAAAACGTCATTTACTCATTATGTTACAAAATTACATTTTCTAAATGTCCGGGGCGTTACATGACAGGTTCCAACCTACCACTTACCGTCACTAAGTCCAAGAGCGTGATCATGTCTAACTTGTAGCACTCGGCTCCATTGTGCTCCCGCTGCACACTCAGATCTCGACTCGCTCTCGAGTCCTCGTACCGTATCGTATCTCACATCACTCAGCGATCTCCACTGCCATCTAGACTTACCTCGAGTCCCAACCATCGTACTACTCATCCTGTCGACCCACAATCGACGTCTCACCCATCCGGGTGTATACGGAAACCAGATACACCCCACTTGTCTCAAGAAGAAACACACACCGTCACCAGGGTTCCTCTGGCGTGCGGGCGATGAGCTCTTGGCCCACTATCTATATGAATCCTCTCTGTCAACTCCACTCAAGCACACAACATTCGATGTCTAGTCAATATACCACTATGTTGAAACACATCCGATCATAGTACTCATCGGTCCGATGTTCAATCGTGCGTCACGAGCTAGCCTCAATCCAACACAATCCCTATTCTCAATACATCTCGAGGCATCGGCTATGCATCTCTTCCTGATTGATACCTATGTATCGTCCTCATCTCACCTTTATTCCCACTTCCAAACTCTGTCATCTCACCAACTATGCTAAGGGATCCTTCAACAGTCTAACCATACGATTCTCTTCTATTCCTTGCTTAGCATAATCAGCAAGGCAATTCATTCCAATGACGACCAGACCTCGGTTTGAACACCTCACGGTCGTCACAATCACTTCCGTCATCTCGATCATCCTCATGTTACTCGATCTGTCTCGTCTTGGTACTCACCTGTCACATCACTAGACGTGACACCAAGAATCATCTGATCTCCAAGTCAATCCAATTTGACATCACTGTTGTCTCCTTCTTCATCAATCCACATAAGGAAAGTTGAAGTTGATGACATCAAAGTTCATCCAAGTCAGATGTGGATGAGAATACATGTTGTACACATCAATGCCATGCAACACCAAACACTCTCTCCTCCTCAACTCATTCAAATTGTCTCACAACCTGGATGTTTGGCCCATAAATAACCTAAAGATTCAACCTTTCATCAAATTTATCACTCGAAAATGAAAAATCAAAGAAACCCAAGAATCAGTATAAGTTTTTGCTCGTCCACACTTCATTGTTACATGAGAAATAATCAACCCAAAATCAAAATGAATCCGACCTTACATCAAACCCTCTCCCAATCCTTATAGGATCCAAATCCAGCACCTAACACTCGTGTCATTCGTCCACAGCGATCTAGGGTCAGGTACCCTGAAGCTAGGTACAGCCCATACCTCGCCAAACCAAGTATTGGGTATAACTCACAATGAGACACTCGGGATCCTCATTCGCATGATCGCAAACAATCCAATTCGCCTATCCGTTGATGACCGTTTATGCACATCCAAAAGGATGTCAATTCATCTCAATCTGAGGTGCCACCCTACTGCAGGGTCACAACAGGCTCTTACTGTGATCTACATACAACTCTCAGGGTAATAACAAATTCGACCCTCCAGTCACTAATCCTCATGACAGTACTCACGTTATCCATTTTTTCCGACCAATGACAACTGTCGACAACTACTGTAGTGACCCATTCCATTTCTCACTATAAAATTCTCCTCAAATAGCATACACGAAACTCAAGAGGTATGGTCAACCACAGTCAACAAACCATCTCCATCACAATTCCCTAAAATCTACACTAGCTGATGAATCCTTCTCATCATGTAGTGGTAGAATTCAATCATAAGCACATCACGAACAAGCTACCCTTAGCTCGTGGCTCGTCGTCTCCTCTCGTTAATGTCATCGTATCACCGCCACACGGAGTGCAAATCAAACCAATCTGATGACCCTGCTCAAACTAAGTAGTCACCACTTCTCTCTATTACCTCACAAAGGTAGCGTGGCACACTAGCCAATGCCCGAAGCTCATCTTCTTCTATAATCGCACTTAGTCGTGACCGACCCAACTCTCCAAAACACTGCTTGTACTGTGCGTCACCCACGCACCCTCGTATCCTCCTCATGGCAACCTGAGTCTATCCAACTCGATATGACTCGACTACGTCCATCGATAGCGGCGTCTGCCACAACCTCGTGCAGACCGATCTCAGAAACACTCTGCTAGCGAGACTCCAAAACTACGCGATCAAATCACAGTCGGTACTAACCGTTCAACACACAACATCCACCAATCGGTCCACCTCAGAATCCAATCAACAAGCACCACTCTCCTAGTCACTTGTCCAAGTAATCGCCAAATAGGGTTACCACAACCCAGCTGCTCGCTGCAGCATGTCCATCTCGAGTGATCCCTCTCCTCGACTCCAAAGGATCATCGTACACTGATACTGGTATCCCAAAAACCAATAACCACAACCTAAGGATCTCATCTCCATGTAACCTTACGACGTTTAGTCGCTAGCCTCCATAAGAACTTGGCCCAAGTCTGTGTCTAACTCTGTGGTGGTGCAGGGTCACACAAAAACTACTCCGGCATTTCATGCTAGTCGACATCCCTCCGGGATTTGACACCTCTAAACGTAGTATCTCACGCCAAATAGGATCAACGGTCCTATTCCAACCAGCCTCAACTAAGGTCCTCGCGCGTCTAACTGCTCCGAGCAGCACAATCTCGATCCTTGCTGTTCCATGGTGGATGATCCCAATCTCGACGTTTAGTTGCAGTTCCACGGATTTCACTATGCTCCATTCCATGTCCGTCGTGACGCCTCGGCGGTCCTCACTCTCAGGTCGTCCCACTGCGTCTACTGATCCACTGGATCCTATCCCAATAACTATGCGGCTCTAAGCCATCGGATTCACAAGGATAACGCTCCTACTCAGAATCTACCTCCTCGAAACACGCGATAGAGGATGCTGAACGAATCCTAATCCATCGCACCGAGTGTCGTTCAGCATGAGGTGCTTCATACTCTTACCCTAACTATTAGGTTGATGACGGGCTGTTACGACTAGAGAGACATCACATCCTCGATCTGCGTACTCTAGGAGTAAAACCCGCTCTGATACCACTTCGTATCAGAGTACTATGAGTATCAGATAAGTCAACCTCGCTCTGATACCACTTGTTAGGACCCGTCCCAAATCCCGCGGGATTAGCATGAGACGTGCATGCTCCCATCTGACACGGACCAGGGATATTTCCGTTATATTCCTAACCGGGGCTACTAGAGGGCGCTAGGATCCGAATTCAACGTGCCACCTGTCTATGGATTCGTATCTTCCTGATCTACGTAACCGTCTTCGGCCATCGGCCATTTGACCTCCTATGTGCAAAGTCAACCGTTTGCCCTATTTCAATCAAATTACCAAAATACCCCCAAACTTCCGAACGTTATAACTTCTTCCTCGAATATCGGAATCGGGCGTGCCACCTGTCTATGAACTCTTGATGTCCCAAACTACATCACAGTCATCAGTCAAAGTCCATTTGACTGCCTGAACAAAAAGTCAACATTTCACCAATTCTAAGGCCAAATCGTCATTTCTCCCTGAACGTCCGTTAATCGTTGTCTAATCCCCGATTATCCTCGCTAATCTGTCATTAAGTCTTAATTAATCCCGATAATTCGGGATGGGTCGTTACAACGAATACATGTCTGCCCTTAGTAAGAAATTTTCAAGATGATGTCTAGGACATGAGATAATGCATGCTATAGGTAGCTCTGAGAAGTAGGATTTCGAAGTCCCAAAATCTCCTTTGTACTAAGAAGTAGGGCTTTGAAGTTCCAAAATCATCTTCCCCTTGCATGTATTCGTTCTACCTGGTAACTTTGGACTTGCCCAAACGGGGACAATGGTTTGAAATCCAAGCTAATGACTTGGGTCATACAAATGTAGATATCTTCAACTAAACTTTGAAGATACATGACCCATATATAGCTTTGACTTCCCAATGTATAAATTTTTTCCTATTAAATGTTTTAGACTTGCATGAATCCCAATATTATTTTCATAAAAGTCTTACTTTCGGGAATAGATAGTGCCCATCTTGTTTACTTTCTCCTTAACCCTTCGTGATGTGTGGATTTCATCACCACACAGTATAGACTCGAATCTATGGACATCAGGTTGGGGCGGAGGTTGTAACCACTTGGGTTTGGTAAGCCTCTATTTTGAAAACTTACATCGGTTGGTTATGGTGTCTATGAGTGTTATGATTGGTGACAAATGGGGCAATAAGAAAGAGGACTTCAATGGAGTACATACCCTGGCCAGGTTAGCCTCGGGATGTTCTTGAAATTAGTCCTTTCTTCTCGCGTTACATCTATCCCAACTGGTCATGATTAATGTTGAATGGTGGAGGGATTTAAATATGTTTATCAGTACGTGAAAGCCATAAGCCCATGAAAGTACTATGCGAAGCGGAGTGAGAAAGTTATTCACATCATTCTAAGACTCTATTTATTACATTGGTAGATTGCAAACCCTCCATGCGGTTTCATGATGCTCGGATTTCATCACTGGGCTCCTATGAATAAGTGAATCTTGGGAAGTGAGATTAAAGGCGCATACCATTCTTTTCATGCGCTGTGACGTAACTCTTATGTCTTATACAGGTTCTTACGAGTTTCCTCTTATGTATCCATATCATTCTTCATGTAGACGTTTTTGTGTTGTACTGATTTGGACGTTTTTGAACTTGTGTCTTGCATGCTATTGTCGTGATCTACCTTGCATATTCTTGTTTATACTTTTATACTTCTTTACTTTTTACTTGCACATAACCTATCTTTCATACATACAATATTTTTTACGTATCTTCGGTTCTCTACATTTCATGACTATCTATCTCACATGCCCATTTCTTTTATCTATGCCGAGTATATAACATGACTCTCACATTGTGTGTTTGTTGCATCTCAGGTTCCTATGCATGACCAAGCCAAAGCTAGTGACTCCAATTCGTAGATCTCCACACTTTGCAAGTTTCAATACATAACCTATACTGGAACATGAGTTAAGGGAATCAAACTTTGAGAATTTGACCATAGAACCCATCATGGAACCTACCTTTGAGAAAGGCTATGAATCTGAGTCTTCTTTTTCCCCTAAACACCAACTTGAATGTGAATCCAAAACTGAGATGGCCAACAATGAACGTAAGTCTCTTCGTCAACGTACTTGCCCAACTAAGTGGAGCATAGGACCCTCCTGCATTTTTTCAAATGAAGGCCCTAACAAACACGTTAGGATATTCCAATTCGTGTGCATTAGCATGAAACCAAGTGATGTTGATGATGATCTTCTGCAACTTAAGGCCTTTCCCTCCACTTTGGTGGATAGGGCCCAATCATGGCTCATGGACTTGCCCGCTAATCATATCACTAGTTGGAAACAACTTGTGGACTTGTTTTTGGCTAATTACTTTCCCACCACTAAGATCACTTAAAATAGGCGAGAGATCACATTCGTTACCCAATCACCGGATGAAACATTTGGTTCATACTACGATAGTTTCAAGGTTCTTTGTTCTACTTCTCCTTCACAGGGCTTCTCAGAGACTAACCTAATGAATTACTTCTATGATTGTAATGCCCCAAAAATTGATTAATTGTAATGTTTCAAATTTAATGTAAAATGACAATTTTTCCCTAGAAAGGGACCAATGTCCGTTACGTAGATCGGGATGTCACGAGTCTATAGACAAGCGACACGTCGAAATCGGACGTCAGACGGAAAAATTATGAGTCACGAACAAATACGGGTGCTATTCATGTAAAACAAGGTGAGTGTACAGTGTCACTTTTTAATTGGCCCAAAATATCTGAGTGCACCAATGGATGAGTGACAAGTGCTACCTATCCCATTCGCCCGTTCCCCCATGCTTTTGGATTTGATTTGGGTTCATGTATATCACCTCTCTCGTTTCTCTTTGTGTAACTTGAAACCCTCCCAAACCCAAACACACAAACATACAAACACTCACCACCCCAACCCAACCATTATACCATCATCATCAGTTTGTTTAACTGAGAGAGTGAGAGAGAAGGGACATGGAGAGACGACATTAAACCCAAAACCCCATTTTTGGACACAAAATCTAAACTCGAATTTCTAAGGTTTGTAGGAGGACTCTAATGATGCTAACATGTTCTTAGGTCTAGTGCGAACTTGTGGGTGTTGGTTTTGAGGACTGAGAAGGGTAGGATCGACGGGAAACTGACTTGGAAAATTGAAAGTTACTGTTCATCTTGGGGAGGTAAATTCTAGCTTGATATTCATGGTTTTGATTCGATATGCTTATTTCTAGGTAGATTTCGAGTTCATATAGAAAAAAATGACAGAAAATCGTGTAGAAATGAGGAAGTTAAGATCCTATTGGGTCGTGGGTCTAGGTGACCCGTTATAGTGGAAACGGGTAACCTATCGAGAGGTTGAAGATGATGACGTCAGTAAGGTGACGTCCTTACGTGTCAGGTTGTTAGGCTATGTGGCTAATGGGAAGCTGCCACGTGGTAGTTGTTAGGGTCCAGTCAATATTGACGTGTCAGACACATGTACCAGTCAGCAAATGAAACGTGGCACATGTCAGATCTGATAGGTGTCAGACTTGTCAGGCTAATGTCAACAATGACATTAGTGTTGACTTTGATGACGTCAGCGTTAAGCGTTGACCGTGACACCAACGTTGACTTATTGACCAGCAGTGACAGGGACTTTGACCCGTGCGTGGGTGCATGTGGGCACGTATTTCAAGGTGAGACCGATCCCATTTTAAATGTTTAGACAATCTGGATCCAATGGTGGTGGTTTTAGGTTTATCAAAGATTGTTTGTGAGGTCATTTAGGGGTTTAAAGCTTCAGAATGCATGTTTAGGAAGTGTTCCCAGTATTGAAATTTTTGGGGGTTTTGAGTATAAACTTGTAGAGTCTGTTAGTGACCTTGGATGTGTTTTGGATAGGCCCGGAGACTGTGGTTTAGCTTTAGGGCAGTTACATCGCAGTTCATTAGCACAACGAGGACCGTGTGTGAGTGGACCTTTGGTTTATAAAATGAACGCATGCATAACTGTTTTTAGGTTCTTATTATATGATTAGAATTAGATTACTTTCGTATTATTCATTGATGGTCTTATGGATCTTAAATGTCGATTATCGGTTGTTTTATGTATTACGATGCTTTGGGCTTAAGATCCGTCTAGATTATATATCGGCTAGTTTTGGAGTCAAACAACCAAATGTTGAGAGATTCACCTGTGAGGGTAGAGGGGGTAGACTTGATTGCTGACTGGATAATTTTGGACTTGCATGACTTTGATGTCATACTTGCAATGGATTGGTTGTCAGAGCATTAATCTATTGTGGATTGCTGCAATAAGCGGGTGACTATGCGGAGTCCAGGTCTACTTAAGGTGACTTGTTAGGGAGATCTGGGAACTTCAACGCCTGAACTGATTTCGGCTCTTAGAGCTAACAAGCGACTGAGGAAAGGTTGTCAAGGTTACATGGCTCGCATGGTGGATACGCGTGATACCCCGTTCAGGGCAGAGGACATACTAGAGGTACAGGAGTTTCCAGATGTCTTCCTAGGGACTTACCTAGATTACCACTATATCAAGAGGTTGAGTTCACGATTGAACTATTTCCAAGGACACGACCGATATCTCAAGCACCTTATCGAATGACACTGGCGAAGTTGAGGGAACTGAAAGTTCAGTTGCAGGAGTTGGTGGATATGGGATTCATCCAACCTAGTACTTCACCGTGGGGAGCTCTAGTGTTGTTTGTGGGGAAGAAGGAGGGTAGGCTACGATTGTGCGTAAACTACAGACAACTCAACAAGGTAATGGTAAGGAACAAGTATCCCTTACCCAGGATTGATGATTTTTTCAATCAGTTGAGGGAAGCTAAGTACTTTTCGAAGATTGATCTTCACTCGGGATACCATCAGTTGAGGACTACTAAGGAGGATGAACCGAAGACTGCCTTTAGGATGAGGTATGAGCATTATGAGTTCTTGGTAATGTCGTTTGAATTAACGAATGCACCAGTTGCATTCATGGATTTGATGAATCAGGTATTTAGGTCATACCTAGATAGGTTTGTGATCGTGTTCATTGATGACATTCTGGTTTACTCGAGGAGTGCCAGAGTGCACGAGAAGCACCTGAGGTTGGTATTGAACATGCTGAGGAGGAACCAATTATTTGCTAAGCTGGGCAAGTGTCAGTTCTCGTTGAAAAGTATTAGCTTTTTGGGCCATTTTATCTCAACGGAGGTCATTAGTGTGGACCCCCAAAAAGACGGAAGCTCTAACTAATTGGGAGAGACCGAAGACAGTTACTGAGGTTCGGAGCTTTGTGGGGTTGGTAGGTTATTACAGACGTTTTGTACAGGGTTTCTCTACCCTAGCAGCGCTATTGACCGGGTTGACCAAAAAGGGGGTTAGGTTTGTTTGGGATGAACGAAGTGAGTAGAGCTTCTAAGAGTTGAAGCAACGATTGACTACTGCGCCAGGTTTAGCACTTCCAGATGATAGTGGGGAGTTCGAGGTATACAGCGATGCATCAATGCAGGGTTTAGGTTGTGTATTGATGCAAAAAGGAAGGGTTATTGCTTATACCTCCCAACAGTTAAAACCATATGAGTTGAACTATGCCAGAGACTTGTAGGCACTATTTATATGGAGAGACTTGTAGGATCTTTACTGACCACCAGAGTTTGAAACATCTATTTACTCAGAGGGAGATAAATCTGAGATGAGGCAGTGGTTAGAGCTGATTAAGGACTACGGCAGAATTATTGAGTATCATCTTGGAAAAGCGAATGTGGTAGCTGATGCTCTGAGTAGGAAATATGCGGGTACAATAGCCTACTTAAGGATGGTGTATCTACCCTTGCTAATAGAACTCCAAAAAGCTAGAGTTATACTTGGGTTAGATAATGGGGGAGCCTTGTTGGCCAGTTTTCATGTGCGACCAATTCTGATCAACCGGATCATAGAGGCTCAACTTCAGGATCCTACATTATGTGTTTATAGGATTGAAGTTGAAGCAGGTGACCAGCATGATTTCACCATAAGCGATGATGGAGCTTTCCTGAAGCCGTGCATGCAGTTGGAGAGTTGAAGGCAGAGATCCTAGAGGAGGCCCATGTAACGACCCGAACTTTCGTAATTATTATTTTATTGTAAATTGACCGTTTTGCCCCTGAGGGGGGAAAAGTTGACTTTTACCTCGGGAAGTATTTAGGACTTTGACACGTGACCGTGACGTAGTTTAGGACGTCACGAGTTCATAGGCAGGTGGCACGTTCGATTCCGACGTTCGAGGAAGAAGTTGCGACGTTCGGAAGTCGAGGGGCATTTTGGTAATTTGGCCATTTGTGGGCCAAATGTTGACTTTTGACCCGGGAAGTCCAACGGACGAGGGCCAATGACCGTTACGTAGGTCTCGTCGATACGAATCCGTAGACAGGCGGCACGCTGAAATCGGACTTACGACGAAAAAGTTATGGTCAAGAACGTAACCGAACTAACCGAGACTCGGAACTTAATTTAATAATAAAATATTATAATCTGTTTTACTTTAACCCAATCAATCTGGACCCTTGATGAGTGACACATGTCACTCATCTACCCCATCCACATCATCCCCAACATTCTGGATCTTGGTCTGCCATAGGATTAATTAATTAATTTCTTTTCCTTAAATCCTCACCCTTTACTCTTCACTCAGGATGAATCACAGCCATCCATTCTATTTCTCCTTCTGTTCTTAAGCCATCAGAGACTCATTTCCTCATTTTCATTCCTTCCTTCAAACCGTGCAACCTCCCACCCTTCAAACAATCACACCAGCAGCTAACCACCCAACCTTCTTCATCAGGCAGCACCAGACCGTGCACCACCACCACCAGACACCGGCCAACGCCACCACGGCCACCCTGCACGGCCGGAAAACCCACAAACCCGTGAGGACCCGTGCAGCCCAAAATCATCAGACCATCCAAACCACGACGTCTGGGCTAGAACCAACCTAGGGCTAGGACCATTGTGACCTCTGGACGGCGTAGGACTGGACTGGGCAGCCCACGGCGGCGACACGGCGGCGGTAAGCCTGCAAACCCGTAATGGCCGATTTTCCTTCCCTGCCTCAAACCGTCCGTTTTTAACGTTGCATTTGCTTGGTTGTTTTTGAGACTTAAACTAGGGGACTAGACGAACGTTTTGGACCTGAGTTGGTGGCTGGAAACGTGACGGCTCGCCGGAGAAGACGGACCAAAACCGGCAGCCATTTCCCCGTCGTTTATCAGGTGATTCCTTGATCTTAAAATCCAGTTTTGATCACACAGAGCCATAGAACATGTTCAGACGAGTCCATAGGAACAAACCCCATCGATTTTGGTGGTCGGAATCACGATCTGTGATCGGGTCGAACCGTGGGTCTGCGGTGACCCGATTCGCAGACCCGACACTGTAGCTGATGACGTCATCATGCTGACGTCAGCAGTGACGTCATGATGACGTCATCATGTCAGAATATTGTCAGACCAGGGACCAATGGACTGTTGACACGTGTCCTCTGACACTGTCAGTGATGACGTCATGCTGACGTCAGCAGTGACGTCATGCTGACGTCAGCATCACTGTAGCACTGTTGACCAGAGGGTTGACCGGCGCGTGGGGGGCGCGTGTGAACAGTGTTTTGTGTGGGACCAGTGCCATTTTCAAGGTTTCGACGATACGGATCCAATGGCGGTGGTTTCGTGTCGATCGGAGATCGTTAAGTTGGTCAAATTAGGGTTTGATGCCTTGGGAAGCGTGTTCGGACGGCTTTCCCGGGCCGGTTTCAGTCTAGGGTTTCGTAGTTGTTTAGTAGGGACTTAAAGTGACCTTTACGTATGTTTTGGGCATGACAGGAATTGTACTTTAAACCTTGGACGGGGCTTTACGCTCGGGAGTGCAGCGGGATTGTACTGTGAGTGGGCCTTTGATTTCACTAAACTTCGGCATGCATAACTGTTTTACTTTCTCCTATATCTATATGTGATTTGAGTAAAAGTATCTGTTCAGCTTGTGTATGATTTATGGCACGTATTACGATGTTTGGGCATGAGACCCGTCTGGTTGTTTATAAATGGTTTGGAGTCATATATATGTATAATGGAACTCGATATCATCTGTGGTACTGCACTGTATAGATCTACCCTAGGATTCTATCTCCTCCGGATGTAGGTACACCGGAGCGGTCACGGCGCATTGCCTGTGAGGAGTCATTCTACGGAGGGACCGGACCGTAGAGTGACTCAGGAGCAGGATTGCTACTATTGGACGTCTGGGACGTCAGGCATCTAGAATGCCATGCTCGGACTAGGTTCGGGATTTGGACTCGGGATTGAGACCCTGGGTGGCACGCGTAGCCTTGAGACTGTGACCTTATTGGGCGTCTGGGACGTCAGGCATCTGGGATGTCAGGGTTGGGATGTATAGTGCAGTGACTAAGATTATATTATGTTGATATTATTCTGCTTATGACTATATGGTTTTGTGGTTTTGATACTATGCATGTCTTTTCGGAAAACGGAGGGGAAAAGCTTTATGTTTTCGAAATGGTAAACTACTTTGTAAACCTTGAGTTTCGGCCCACTCACCTTTGTTGTTTTACTACCCCTCCAGGTAGTGCTATCGAGGAGGAGGATCCCGAGGAGGAGGAGGAGGATCCCGAGGAGGAAGAGGCATAGGTTTACGTTGCGTACCTGAACCCTACTGCTGGGTAGGTTGGCACGTAGTGTGTCTAGAGTCGTGCTCAATAAACTGTATTCGGGAACCATCCCTTGTCTGACACTATTTGTATTTGAGTATTTGTGTGGTGTGCTATGTATGACTTAACTATGGATTTTCTTTATGCATTTTATATTCAATAAGGGTATTTTTGGTATTTTAACGTTGGGTGTCAGACGGGAGCAGGGCACGTCCCGGGTGGTCCCAGGGGGATCGGGGCGGGTCCTGTCAGCCCATATTTTAGCATACGTGATGCACCCAGGAGGGACGAAGATGTATCGTACCCTTAAGGATCATTATTGGTGGGCCGAAATTAAAAGAGAGATCGCTGAGTTTGTTAGTAGGTGTTTGACTTGCTAGCAAGTGAAGGCTGAACGGTAGAGACCGTATGGAGCTTTGTAACCACTTCCTATCCCTAGTGGAAATGGGATCACATCACTATGGATATTGTGTTCAAGCTACCTAGGACATAGAGTGGATTTTATGAAGTCTAGGTAATAGTAGACCGATTGACAAAGTCGGCACATTTTCTGCCTGTACATGAGACGTTTAAACCAAACCAGCTAGCCCAGATATTTGTAGATGAGATCATTAGAATACATGGTACGCCAGAGTCAATAGTGTCATATCGGGATCCGCAGTTTACTTCGAGGTTTTGGCGGAGTCTACAGACAGTTCTTGGTACGAACCTATACTTTAGCACTGCTTTTCATCCACAGACGGATGGTCAATCTGAGATAATGATACAAACGTTGGAGAATATGATGCGAGCTTGTGTGCTATAGTTTCAAGATTCTTAGGATACGCTCTTACCTTTGATGAAGTTCGCTTACAACAACAGTTATCAGCAGAGCATCGGTATGACACCGTTTGAGGCACTGTATGGACGACATTGCAGGACGCTTATATGTTGGACTAAGGTAGGCGAGAGGGCAGTTTTGACGCTAGAGCTCATGGATATGACCCAAGAGAAGATCTAGATTATCAAAGAAAGGTTGAAGGTGGCACAGGATCGCCAGAAAAGTTACGCGGATCGTCGAATTAGAGACCTAGAATTTGTTGTTGGGGATTGGGTTTTTTTGGAGTTGTCCCCTTGGAAAGGGATTATTCAATTTGGTAGACGCGGGAAGCTGAGTGCCAAATACATTGGACAGTATGAGATCATAGAGAGAATTGGTCCCATGCCGTACAGATTGGCTTTACCTCCAGAACTTGCCAGAGTGCGTGATGTGTTCCATGTGTCGATGCTTCAGAAGTACGTGCAGGAGGAATCACATGTTTTTCCAGAACAACTATTGGAACTCATAATAGATTTGAGCTTTGAGGAATAGCCAGTGAAGATTTTGGATCAGAAGGAGAAGATTTTGAGGAACAAGACGATTCCCTTAGTGAAGGTGTTGTGGAGAAACCATGACATGGAAGAAGCCAAGTGTAACGGCCTGGAAAGGCAAAATATGTGAATTCGGAAACTTTAGTGCAAAAATGTCATTTTTGCCCTTGTTTATATTGTGGTAAAAGTTGATTTTTCTTATGACATACTTTTTGTACGTATTTCGAGGACCATCGTGTAGGTCTCGATATCCCGAGAACATCGACAGGCGGCACGCTGGCAACGGAGTTCGTATGGGTTGATTTTTGGTTTAAAAGTCGGAGGGGCAATTTGGTAATTTATGTGCAAGGGTATTTTGGTACATTTACCTTGCATTTAATTGTGGACAAATTGGATAGCGGCACCTGTCCCTTATCTTCTGGAACTTGTTCTGCCGCCTTACTTAATACAATTAAAAATGGTGTGAGATATTTGTAAATGGTGGAATGATTTTGGCCGAGAAGGAAAGAGTGATCTTGTGTGTGTGAGTGAAAACAACATAGAGTGCATGAAAACAGCAGAAAGCAGCTAGAGAGCAAAGAAAAGAAAAGAGAAAAGAAGAGGGAGAGGTCAAGTTGAAGATGTATAGTGGAAACCCGTGAATATTTTCGGGTCTGAGTGGTCGAATCGGTTTGTGGATAGGTAAGCTTGAATCTAAGCTCAGAAACAAGTTCTTAATGTCCCTACGATCTTAACTTGGTTGTTAGGATGCAGGTTTGGACATAAAAAGTGCTCAGAAGGTGAGGATGAACATTGGTCGTGGGTGTTTGAAGAACGACCAAGTTTTAGGTGAGTTTTGCTTGATTTGATTGTATAGAACTCTTCTTAAGATAGATTAGAGGACATACCTATCAGTCTGACGTCATCCTGATGTCAGCAATGACATCATCGTTGACTTTGATGACGTTAGTGTTGACTGTTGACGGTTGAGCGTTGACTGTTGTCCGTGACATTAGCATTGAATTTTGCTGATGTCAGCATTGACTTTTTGAACAGTGTTGACAGGGATTTGAGGTCAGACTGGTCCCATTTAAAAGGTTTCGATGATCCGGATTCAATGGTGGTGGTTTTGGGTCAATCAGAGATCGTTTGATACGTCATTTAAGGGTTTAAAGCTTCGGGATGCATGTTCAGGATGTGTTCCCAGTATCAGAATTTTTGGGGATTTTGAGTATGAACTTGTAGAGTCCGTTAGTGACCTTGGATGTGTTTTGGACAGGATCGAAGACTATGGTTTAGCTTCGGGGCAATTACAGCGCAGTTTGTTAGCGCAGCGAAGACTGTATGTCAGTGGACCTTTGGTTTATAAAATAAATGCATAGATGAGTTGTTTTAGCTGCTTATTATATGATTTTAATTTTATTACTTTGGTATTATCCATGGATGGTCTTATGGATCTTAAATGTCGATTATGGATTTTTTTACGTATTACGGTGTTTGGGCTTGAGACCCGTCTGAATTATATATTGACTAGTTTTGGAGTCAAATAGGGATTTTGAGAAACGGTTTAAACAAGATTTTCACTGGTTTTACTATTTACACTGTTCATACCATCCTTATTGGTTATTGTCTCCTCTAGACGTCTCTTAGTATCCTTGGGTAGCCACGGTGCATTTCCTGAGAGGAGCCGCTCCGAGAAGTTGCACAGGATCAGGAGTCCGATATATGGATATCACCAAGGACAGTGTCCGAGTGATATATCACCGGACACTGGTGGATCCTGGGCACTTGGGATTGATCCCCCCGGGTGGCGCGCGTAGCCTTAGGATCATGACATTAGGACATCTGGGATGTTAGGCATCTGGGATGGTGGGGATTGGTTATACGGTGTATTACTACTTTTTCACATATCCTGTTTTATATTCATTTATATTGCTTATTTATTCAATTACATTCCTTATGATTTGACTTGAGTGCATGCATGTTTAAAAACAGAGGGGGAAAACCTTTATTTGTTTCCTTAAATGGTTTTGGAATTAATACTTATTTTCAATCCACTCACTTTTTAAATGTTTTCTTGACCCCTCTAGGACGTGATACCGAGGAAGGCACTGATCCAGAGGTTGAGGCATAGAAATTTGCATTGTACACCTGTACACTCGTTTGGGTAGGTTGAGTACCATTTTGTAAATTGGCATATGTGCTCATTTTTGTGTAAAATATTTATCCCTGGTCTGATAATGTAGAACTTGAACTAGTTCTTTTAATTATTAAACTTTAATCCCGTTAAGGGTATTTTCAGCATTCTAGGGTAATTGTTAGACGGGAGGCAGGCACATATGAACCCTATGTGTTTTAGTCTTTAATCTTGAGTTTTTTGTTTAATTTAGTGTTTTTTAAATGTTTTAGGATGCCCTTTAACTTTTCGATGATAAGATTGACGGATAAATGAAAACAACATGGCGAAAGGATGATCACAACAACTTAAATTTATATGTTAATGCTTTATGCTTTAGTGTTTATGACTTGTAGTGGATAATGCATGTTAAACTAGTACAGAACGAGCATGTTAAGATATGTATGAATCATATGAACCCTATGTGAACTTTAGAGCCTTATATACTTCTTGATTGAGTGATTCATAGGAGTTCTTTGTGTAAATTGAAATACATATGTGTTATAACTGCTTACCATTGCTGTTAATGAACTCCAGAGTACGAGAACTTACTTTTATGTGATTTTCAAAGCTTTTAAGTCAATAAACTCTCTGATTTTGGACATGATTGAGGCAATAGGGTTAACACCACTTATCTATATATCTATGTCCCTATTTCATCACACAAGTGTGATCCCCCCAGTTTAACCACTTTGAGCCTACATTAAACCTTTCTTTCATCACCCTGAACATCTATTCACATAAGCCTAGTATAAGACATCATTTACCCTTGCTCCTTGGAGGTCGTTGAAGAACATAAAACTAACTTCGGTTGTTAGATATGAAGAACCATCAGGCTGAAAAGCCTACTGGGATGTCGGCAGAGGTTAGCTAGCCTGTCAGAGTGTACGACAAGCGAGATCGATGAGTATCGATGTCTCGAGTAAGACTTACTAGCCATAGTGTGGCCTCTCGAGAGTTGGGTTGGACCTTTGGAAGCTCTGGTGATAGTGCGTACCGACGAGTACGGCAGTTGGTATCAGACGTGTACGATTACACGGGAGTGCCGAGTAGAGGGACGTGATTGGAATTCCACAGTTTGGTTGTGAAATTGGGTCGATTTAAATTTCAAGGACGAAATTCCTTAAGGAGGGGAGTTTGTAATGACCTGTCCCTAATTTTAGGGACTAATTATGACTAATTATGGATTAGTGAGGCTAATTGGGGATTTGCCGAGAATTAACGGACATTTAGGGTGAAATTACGATTTTGCCCCTAAACGAGGGCAAAAAGTTGACTTTCGCACCAGGGAGGTCCGATAGCCGATGACTAAGGAACGTTATGTAGATCAGGTCAATACGAGTCAGTAGATAGGCGGCACGCCGAAATCGGACGTTCGAAAAAAAAAGTTACTGTTGAAGAAAGTTCGAAGGAACTATTGCACATTTTACGAGACGGGGTACATTGTCATTAATGGGGCCCAGATCTTTTGTTCTGGCCCAATGGATGAGTGACACTTGTCACTTATCCATTTACCATTCGTCACATACATGCACCCACTCCCCCCCCCCCTGTTTCATTCGATCGACCATCCAAAACCATTACCACCTAAACGCACAAACCCTTCCCCCTTTTTGAATCTGAGGCCAAGAGTGGAGTTGAGGGTGAATGAAGGACCAAGGGAGACGGTGGCAGGCTGCTGGACCGCCGAAGGCGGCGGTGGGATGCACGGCGAAGGTAAAAACCGTACCCCTTCGATTTTTAAATTTAAAATTTGGGTTTTTGAACGTTAAGGGGTATGATTTTCGATGGGAGAGTGTCTAATGAGTTGGTAGGAAGGTTTAGGGGTTTTTTTGGCCGGTGAGGCACGGCTATGCAGCCTAGGACGACGGCTGGGAGAAATTCGGTGACTATCCACCGAATTTGGTTTTCGGCCAAGTTAAACCCAAATAGAACCTCCAAACTTGTTTCTAAGGTTCTAAGGGACTAAATGGGATCAAAAGAAGGTATTTTTGGCACCTAAGAATGCCGAGAACATGGATGGGAAGTTTGGGTTCAAAATGGTTTTCAGAACCAATGGGTTTTACGATTGGTTTCTTAGATTTAATCACATGGATAGATTGGAATTGAGGAAAGGAAGCTATAGGAATTGGAATGGATGAAAAAGGATAAAAATTGAAGGACTTATGGGGCTGAACCGGCCACGCCGGTTCGGCTGGACCTGCCGCACAGGAAACTGGTTCGAACCGATTTATTGCAAGGTCGAAGATGCTACTGTGCAGGGCG
This sequence comes from Prinsepia uniflora, assembly GCA_032719365.1. Classification (NCBI taxonomy): domain Eukaryota; kingdom Viridiplantae; phylum Streptophyta; class Magnoliopsida; order Rosales; family Rosaceae; genus Prinsepia; species Prinsepia uniflora. Next base: position 29,956,590 of record CM064867.1, on the reverse strand, counting down.
CGTGGCTCCCACGCGTAGCCCTTTTGGGTGGCGCGTGAGGGCACGTGAGCCATCTTTTGGGGAAGTTTCCAACATGTAATTTCATCTATTAGATGTAACGAACATTCTGGGACTGGTTTCGAGTCGATCAGACATGGTTTCGATATAGTTCGGGGCGTCCGAAGGTTTAGGATCGACTTTAAAAATAGTTAAAAATTCCGGAAACTTAAGAGGCTTTAATGCGGGGTTAATTAAGTAGTTAGTAACCCTCTATTACGATTTGGACAGGTTTGGGAGCCCCGGTGACTATCATTGCCAGGTAGAGGCTTATGGCGCTCGAATTGAGGCACGGCTTCGGACGGTCTTTGCATGGACCTTGATTTCTAAATTGATGCATGCATAAATGTTTTATATTTGTTTTAAATACATGAATTGAGATTCCTTGAGTGCATTTTTTATGTAGCTAGTATTTATGTATTTACACGTATATGAGAATTCTAGTTTTATACAATGCATATACGTGCTATGTTTTCTGTGAGAGTTTGGTGAATGGGTTTTAGATTGGAAAACATGAAATCGGGCATGAGACCCCTTTGGGGGTTTACGGTTCGGGCTTGAAGCCCAGTTTCTTGTGATATCGGGCTTGAGGCCCCGTTGATTATTTGTATCGGGCTTGAGGCTCTGTTGGTTCTTATATCGTTCTTGAGGCCTAGGATTGTGAAATCGGGCTTGAGGCCCCGTTGAATAGTGAAATTGGGCTTGAGTTCCATTATGTTTTATAAAATGGAAAGTCGGGTTCAAGACCCTATTGAAATGTGAATTTGGGCTTGAGTCCCGGGGAGATTTGGATTTGAATCGGATTCGAGGAATCCTGTTGAGACGAATCAGGTATGAGACCAAGTTGACTTGTTGAGATGAATCGGGTATGAGACCCAGTTGAAAAATGATTTCAGAAAGAAAGTATTTGATATGTTTATACCCTCCTGGGAGTCTGAGATATGTTATAGTCACAGACTGGGTCCGGCGACAGTCCTCCAGACGTCGTAGATCCTGGATTTTGGACAAATCCTCCAGGACGTCGTAGATCCTGGGAGAGGACTCGGAGATGAGACCCGAGTAGTATGCATACTTAGATATAACATGACGGGTGGTAGATTGGGCATATGAGATGCCGAGGATGGGTTATATATATATATGTATGTATGAGGTTTTACGGGGATTGATTTGGGGGCTGAGACCCCGTGCTTATGATTGGTATTTCACTGAGATAGTTGTGGTGTGACGACCCGGAAATTCAAAAACAGAAAAATTGGAAAAAATGGAAGGACATGACGATTTTGCCCCTAGTTTTGAGGGCCGAAAGTTGACTTTTTGATAGGGACCTTGTTTAAACTTTTTGGAAGGACTGTTGGATAGGTCTCAGGATGCTGAATCCGTAGACAGGCAGCATGCGTCAATCGGAGGTCCGATGTGAAAGTTACGGGTCTGCGAAGGCTAGGGGTATTTTGGTAATTATTTGTGCAAGGGTAAAATGGTAATTTAGGGCAGCAGGGTGAATTGGACAGTTAAATGGGCTGATCCAACTGTGTGGATGAGTCACTTACGTTATTAAGTGACACATGTCACTGTGTACACTACAATTAGTGGCAATTAGAATGATGAGTACGTAGATGTCCTTGTATGTGTGTAATTGAAAAGGAAAAACAGAGGCTTGATTTATCCCCTTCCTTTGATCGATCACTGGGCAGGAAGGAAGGAACATTGAGGCTTCCTTATTGATCGTGTTGAAAGAGAAAGAAAGGAAATGAGATTGAGAGAAACTAGAGATAAATCCTGAGCAGAAACCCAAACCCGAAACATTTGAACTTCGAATTGAGCAAGGAGTGGGAACGTACGATTTTAGACCACCAATACTGAAATTGAGCTTGGATTAAGATTTCTGAGCTCAAACCGAAGTGAACCCAATCAAGAATGAAGGAAATCGATGGTGGTTTAGTCAATAACAGAACTCGCAAGCCTCTCGAAAATTCAAGATTGTGTTCGAGTACTTGGAAGGATTGAAGACTGTAATTGGCCTTCGAAATATACTTAGTAGAATCCCACGAATATCTTTCATGCATCAATTGAAAGAAAACAATCGATTTGAACGAAATTGGAGGATGAACAGTGCTCGGGTATTCGTCGAAAAGTCGAGATCGAATGGAAGAATTGAGGTAAGGTTTCATGTAATTGAGTTTATAGATCCTTAATTAAGCATATTTCGATGCAAATGGATGTTTGAATTGTTGAAAAGGAAGTCGAATTGCTAGGTTTCCAATCGGGTCTCCTCGCGGGTTGCAGCATCTGTTTAACAAACATACGGGTGAAAGGGGTGACACTGTAGCATCACTGTAGCTGGCACGTGAGGGAGCATAGGCACGATTCCTGAGGTGAGGTCAACATGACTTTTATTCTATGCAATGTAACGAACATTTTAGCGTTGGTTTCGAGTCAATCGGACACCGTTTCAATTTTGTTTCGAGGGTCCAAAGGTTTATGCCACGTTTTTAATTCTTAATTAATTCCCGGAAAATTATGGGAAATTAATGATATGTTAATTAAATCATTAGTGACCCTGAATAATGATTTTGCATAGGATTCGAGATTCCTGGAAAGTACCGAAAAATATGGAAACGCGTACAGCTCTTAAAGCGAGCGGTTTGGATGGTGTGTGAGTGGACGTTCGTTTTATAAATTGATATGCATGCATAGTTAAATGTTTTACATGATTTATGGCATGATTTTATTTCCAATGATTGCTTGATTATTTGATACGACTATTGACTGGATTTAATGATTGTTTTAATTAGTGTTTTGGGCACCTTTTTCGAGCAAAGTGTAATTGATATTTTGGGCTTGGCCCGGGATTTTGAAAGGATGTTTTAACTTGGATTGTGAGTTAAAGATGATTTTATGGAATTGAATGATTTTCGGATATGATCTTATGGATTTACGTGCATTGAATTATTTAATGATTTTCTGGAGTTACGAGTAATGTGATTTGGGCTTGAGACCCTGTGATAAACGGTTTTGACGCGGTTTTAAATGATGATTTTGAAATAAAGATTTTGATTTTGGATTTATGTTCAGTGCCCCACATGCGTAATTCCTGGGTAGACTTTGGATGTGTAATTCCCGAAGTGACTGCGGATGTGTAATTCCCGGAGGGACTCCGCATGCGTAATTCTCGGAGGGACCGGATGCGTAATTCCCAGTGAGGCTGGATGTGTAATTCATAGCAGGGCTAGATGTGTAATTCCCAACAGGATGATAACTCTCAATGTGTAATTCCCAGAGGACCCTCGGATGTGTAAGTCCCAAGTTATGTGCTTTATTTTATGATAAAATGGTTTTATGAAATGATTCATATGTTTGGCTTGAGAGCCGGGATTTTATACTTTTAATGTGATTTGACTTGGAAGCCAGTGATTCATATGTTTGATTCTATGCATGCATGGTTTGATAAACTAGAGGGTAAATGATGTATTTTGAAATGTGTTTTAAATGATATTATTTTTGTCCACTCACACCTTTCCTGTTTTGATGACCCTCGAGGCCGTGGCACGAGAATCGGAGCTGATCGAGAGGCGGAGTCATGAGCGGAAATCAATGCAGTTATCCCTCGTCTGACAGGTGCTGAAGGGTAGTTTTGGGACTTCAGTTGACTTGTCAGAGGGGAGCAAGACCGGGCACGGTTATCAAAGTCCAGTTGGGACGGGTCTTGTCATGTGGGGCTGAGACCCCGTGTTTTATGATTTCATAAATGAGTTTTGGGCTGAGTTCCCATGTCACTGGTTTTGGGCGGAGACCCACTTGATTTGATTTGGGCAGAGTCCCTATGGTATACGATTTTGGGCTAAGGCCCTAATGGTTTTGTGAATGTTTTTATAAATGGTTTTTGAATGCATGCATGCTTTTTAGTGAAAGGCATCAATATCTTTTTGTGAAAATATTTTATTTAAATGATTGATTTTCGTCCACTAACAGCTTTTACTGTTTTTATAACCCTTCAGGTTGATCGTAGATGAGGGCTGTAGTAGAGACCGAGACATCACACTCCTCCTCCTACAATCCTAGCGTACTCTGGAAGCCCCGGTGAGGACTAGAGCCGAAAATTTCCCTGGTCTGACACGCGGTGTCAGACGGGATTAGGCACGTCCCACGTTAATCCCGGGGGATTCGGGACGGAGCTTGACAACTAAAGTAAAGGGATAGGCTTTAGTAGATTTTGTATAGAGTTAATATCTGCGACATCACAAGGAGAGGAAAGGAAGAGGCTAGAAAAAACTCCCATAGTGATTGTCCCTTCCTTGCCACAAGATTAGGGTGTCAAATCCTCTTCATTGTAACCCTTAACTTCAAATCATCTATGGAAGCTCTTCGTTGATGGTTCATTGAACCAGAGGGGCGCATGAGCTAGGATTAACCTTACTCTTGATGGCTCAATAATGGAACAAGCAGTTCAATTCAAATTCAAAGCTTCTAACAATGAAGCAGAATATGAAGCATTGATTTGTGGGCTCGTACTCGTTAAGGAGTTGGGAGTCAAGAAACTTTCTATTCATTCTAATTCAAAACTGATCACCAACTAGTCAATCGGAGAATATGCTGCACGAGATGTGAAGATTCTTAGGTAACAACAAGGTCCAAGAAATTCTTGTGGCTATCGTGGTTTTTACTTTTCATCAACTTCCACATGCCAAAAATGCACAAGCTGATTCACTGGAAAATCTAGCATCATCACTTGATAATCGATTCAAATGCTTAGTCTTGATTAAGTACCTAGAATGACGTAGCTTTGATATAAAGGAATCAGAGTAAGACAAGTTGATTCTTCACCAAGCTAGCAAGACCTTTTTATCAACTACTTGGAGCGTGGCACATTGCTCGATGATCAACTTGAAGCCCATACAACCAAGATGAAAGTTGACATTTAAGGTCTTGGCTGAAATTTACGAAGGACAATGCGGAAATCATTACGGTGGAAGGTCCTTCCGCAAAAGACGCTTAGTCTAGGTTTTTATTAGTTGACTTTTCGTTAGGAAGCATTGAAATATGCCCAAAACTGAGAAAAATTCCAAAGGTTCAAGCCTATCCAGTTGGCAGCACTAGAGGACCTTCATGCGCAGACAAGCTCTTGGCCATTCATGCAATAGGGGACTTATATCGTTGGGACCTTACTAGACAAACCCGCCCCAAACAAGAAGTAACTAATCGTCACAACTGACTTCTTCAACTAATGGGTAGAAGTAAAAGCCGTGGTCATGATTTCCCAAGCTGACATTCAACAATTCATTTGGAGCCAGATTATTTGCCAGTTTAGACTTCCAAAAGTTATTCTAACTGATAATGGGCCTCATTTCATTAGCACAATAATTGACGAGTTCTTTGAGTCATGGAATATAAAAAACGTCACTTCAACTGCTTATTACTTTCAAAGCAATGGCCAAGCTAAAGCATCGAAAAAGACAATCCAAGATTGTATCGACACGCGATTCAATAATAAAAAAGGTTTGTGGGAAGTGGAGTTGGATGGCATGCTCTGGGCTTATCTCATAACTCTGCATCATGTGACAAATGAGTCTCCATTCATTATTGCATACGGGACCAACGACGTCCTCCTGCCTCATGTTGTTATCCTAGGTCCCTTTAGTGATCTTGATGATCCCACAGTCAACTCTGTAGCTCTGAGGACATCGTTTGATCTTAGTGTGGAGTTAAGGGAACAAGTGATTAAGCATATCTGCAACTACCAACTAGAAATCAAGAGTTTTTACACCAAACATGCAAGGATTCAGGACTTCCTTCTTGGTGACCTTGTTCTTGAGAAGAATTTTGCAACATCAAATCGTCCAAGATCTCAAAAACTTAAATCCCCATAGGAAAGACCTTACTGAATCTACCAAGTAAGCGGAAAAGGAAGTTAGACTTTGGAAACCATAGATGGGAGATTGGTGAGAACGAAGTGTAGAGAATTTTAACTCTACCGAGTTTATCTAATAGTATCCCAAAAGCTTTCTCTGACCTTGTTACATCCTGTACCAAAAAATAGAAACTAAATTTTCAAAATTCCCAATTTTCCCTTAGATAAGCAACTCAAATTTTTGAGCATACTCGATCGAGATTACCTAACCGGGTTGGGCTTGTCATATTTCTGGTCTAGGGGCCCAAACTCCCAACCCAAAAGCTTGATATTTATTTAGTTCCATGTTGCATCAATCAACTTAGCTCAACAAGAAAATCTCAATATGGAGCCCCAACACTCACTCACATCACTGTAGCTACATTCACCACTCAGTCTCTTGAAAGTTCTTGATCAAGCATGCACCTTTTTCCCTAGACAGCACGTGAACTCCTTTCACGTAGAAACCATGAATCCAATTGCCCCATCATGCTTCCACCTCGAGATTCATCCCCTTTACCTCTAGCAAATCGACCACCATTCCCCTCCCTTGCCATCGACCTAACTATCATCATTCCCTGTGAGAACCGGATACCCACAACATGTCAGGACCCGTCCCCAATATCACCTCGATACCCGGGACGAACCCTGCTCCCGTCTGACAATCACACTTAAAGTACCACAAGAACCTCAAAATAACCATAAGCATAACTATCAGACAAGGGAGTAAATATAATACCACTGTAGAACAGAGCATAGCATTATACAAAACAGGCACAAAAGTCCTACTAGGCTAATCTTGCAACGGAAGAACGTCGTAAGCTCTATGCCTCGATCCATGCCTCAACGTTCACCCCAGCGCTATCACCACGACCTGGAGGGTAAGTTAAAACCAAAAAGTGTGAGTGGACTAAAAGAAATAAAAAGTTTAAAATACAAGTTAAGAATAAAACAGTTTAAGGAAAACAATATGATTTACCCTCCGTTTTAAAATATGCATGCCTAACAAGTATCAGAAAACCACAATATAAAACAGTATGATAAGTACGCTAAGATCGTATCGTAAAACCAAATATCCAAATCCGATCAAACCTGTTGGGTCTATCCGAGTCTTTAAACTCAACCAGACCTCAAATGTAATTCGAGCCTTTAAACTCCCGAGTCTTTGAACTCAATAGGCCTACGGGGGTAATATCGTAAATATCCGAGTCTTTAAACTCCCGAGTCTTTAATCTCAATCTGGGACCGTCCCCCGTCAATCAGAATCCGGGTCTTTAAACCCAATATCCAGATCCAGCAAATCCAATCCAAAATCGATTCTAAATCCATCTCCAAACCCGAATCCGAAATCACTGGTCTGATGCCCTTCCGGCATCCAGAATCGTCATTCTGAACCCAAATCCGGAATTCCACTTTTTCCGACTTTAAAACCAAATTCCGTTTCTCGAAATCCGATTTTAAAAACCTACACCTGGATTTCCAAAATCGTATCAGAAAACACTTATAGAGTGAAACCCAAAAGCTTAGCATCAAAATCAGAAATCCAGTTTTTTCTCGAAAAATGTGCGAAAACCCGAAAATGTCTCGAAAAACATGCAAACATATCAACCACGTATAATCACCATTAAAAAGCATAAAAACATATTTTAAATAATAAAACATAAATAAAAACAGTTAGGCATGCTCGTAAGAAAAGAAAGAGTCCACTCACGGATCCGAAAGTGTCAATCGCGCTCCGTGCGCTCCTCGACCGTCTCAGGCATCTCCCGTCCTATCAATAGGCACCAAATAGGGTCACAAATACGTCAAATATACTAACCCTAATTTCCCCAAATTTCTAGAAATTTATACATAATTTAAACTTAAACCCTAAATCGTCTGAATCCTCGAACTATCTCGTAACATTGTCCGATTAACCCGAAAATTACACCAATAGATTCCTTAGAACATTTAGAACAAAACCCATGTTGGAAGTTTGTTCAGAATCCTCCCCACGCGCCCCCACGCGCCGCCTAAAGTGGCTGCGCGTGGGCCTCACGCGCCTGCTACAGTGCATCGTCTACCTCGAGTCACCCGATTGAACTGTGTTGAACCGGCGCGACCGGTTCTCATCCATTCTTCCACCATTCCCGTCCTTCGTCCAGTTCCCTGCAACCAAACCCAGCCCTAAAACCTGGAAATCGACGCCTAAAACCCATTGTCTTCATCCCTGAAACAAACTACCCGTTTGCCATGTTTTGGCCTCCGGCCGCCCAGGTCATCCCCCGTCTCGGCACCAACCTCAGACGACTCCTGGGACCTTCAGGAGTCTCACCCTAACCTCCAAAACCCTCGACTCTAGCCCAAAGTCCACGACTTTCGAATTGAAGGAAATGGGAGAAACAGGGGATTCGAATCATACCTTCAATTCCTCCTCCGCCGTCTGCACCGTCGTGAACCACGGTGTTCAAAGAGTCCTCTACGGTCATCCTAACTCCTCCTCAGCTTGGTTTGAACCACAACACGGCACAACCACAACCTCTGTCCCACGGCCTCTCTGTTTTCTCTGAAAACTCAACCTCATCACCGCCGTGTTTCTAGCACGATCTCACCCCCAAATTCCGATCACCAGCTTCCTCTCTTCTCTCTGTCACTCTCACAACTCACATGACTCTCACACACGCACAGAATCGATCACACTCACCACTGCCTCACCACTCTGTTTCTTCTTCTCAAACCAATTTGCACGGTTGAAATCGATCAACATGTGCCCGTGTGTATAATTAACACCCTAGAATCCTCTAGTGTTAATCCACGTGTCCCCTTCTCCGTGGTCATCAGCACAAAATATCCAAGCCCACTCAGCCACTTGCCCTTATCTGATTAGTCTTAGGGGAAAAAGACCAAATTGCCCTTAGGTTTAGAAATTACCAATTTGCCCTCAAACTTTCCAGACCCGTAAATATTTCGTCCGACGTCCGATGACAGCGTGCCACCTGTCGTTGTACTCAAGACGTCGAGACCTATCTAACGGTCCTCGATCTACGTGAAAATCACAAGTCCACTAAAAAGTCAACATTTTCTCCTAATTAATCAAAATTACGGTAACGCCCTTAATCTTCCGAACGTCATAACTTTTTCTCCGATTGTCCAAATCGAACATGCCACCTGTCTACGGACTCGTGACGTCCTAAACTACGTCACGGTCAATTTTCAACACTCATCAAACCTGTAAATCAAAAAGTAAACTTTAGCGCACTATTCACAAGGGCAAAATCGTCCTTTTATACAAATCTTTTTACAAAATTACATTTATACCCTTCCTGAAGGTACGGGTTGTTACAATCTACCCCCCTAAAAAGAATTTCGTCCCCGAAATTCAGTGAAACAAGTAAGGGTATTGTTCGCGCATTAAGGCCTCGGGTTCCCTGGTAGCTTCTTCCACCTGATGGTTCCTCCACAATACTTTAACTAAGGGAACCGTCTTCCTCCGTAAGACTATCCTTCCGATCCAAAATCGTTACAGGCTGCTCTTCAAACCTCAAATTTTCCCTAAGCTCAACAGGTTGTGCTTCCAGAATGTGTGAATCATCCCGTATATACTTCCGAAGAATAGATACATGAAAGACATTATGTACCTTTGCCAAGTCTGCTGGTAAAGCCAATCGATAAGCAACAGGACCAATCCGCTCCAAAATCCCATAGGGTCCAATGTAACGAGGACTTAACTTCCCTCGCCTGACAAACCGTACGATTCCCTACTAAGGAGATAACTTCAAGAAAACCTAGTCTCCTGCTGCAAACTCCAAATCCCTGATCCTACGGTCGGCGTAACTCTTCTGTCGGTCCTGTGCCGCCTTCAATCGATCTTTGATCAGTGCCACTTTTTCTTAAGTAAGGTCTACCAGCTCGGAAGTAGTCAGTCCCCTCTCACCAATCTCGGTCCAACACAACGGAGTCTGACACTGTCGCCCGTACAAAGCCTCGTAAGGAGCCATACCAATACTCTCCTAATAATTGTTATTATAGGCGAACTCCATCGAAGGTAAATGTGACTCCCAAGTACCCTGAAACTGTAAGACACACGCTCGCATCATTTCCTCGAGAATCTGGATGGTTCGCTCAGACTGTCCATCGGTCTGAGGATGAAAGGCAGTACTGAAATGCAGCTTTTTCCCAAAAGCTTCCTGTAAGCTCTGCCAAAACCGGGAAGTAAACCTCGGATCTCTATCAGATACTAATTACTCTGGAGTACCATGTAGCCGAATAATCTCATCAATAAAAAACTGTGCAAACTGCGTCAACCTGAAGTTCTCCCGTACTGGCAAGAAATGAGCAGACTTCGTGAGTTTATCCACGATCACCCACCCGCCATCATGTCCCTTCGGTGTCCTGAGAAGCTTGAATACAAAATCCATTGTTAGGTGATCCCATTTCCACTCGGGGATCGGCAAAGGTTGCATGGCTCCATAGGGTCTCTGCCGCTCGGCTTTCACCTGTTGACAGATCAAGCATCTACTGACATACTCTGCAATCTCCCGTTTCATACCTGACCACCAGTAATGCTCTCGAAGTGTACGATACATCTTGGTCCCACCAGGATGCATCGCATAGGCTAAACAGTGAGCCTCACCCAGTATCAGCTTCTTTAGTAATTCTTCCTCGGGTACACACAACCGTCCACCCTTAACCAAGGCTCCATCCTCGCGAATCTCAAAGTCCTGTCTCTCTCCAGCCTCGACCTCAATCCGTATGATGCCCAAAATGGGGTCCTCAAATTGAGCATCAATAACCTGATCAATCAAAACAGGTCACACATGGAAACTCGCTAGGAGTGCTCCCTAACCATCCATAGTCAACTCTACTCCAAGTCTGCGGAGCTCAACCAACAAAGGGAACCGGACTGTCCTCAAATGCGACAAAGAACTAGCTGATTTCCTGCTCAAGGCATCGGCTACCACATTAGCCTTTCCTGGGTGATAATCAATCGTACAATCATAGTCCTTAAGCAACTCTAACCATCGTCACTGTCTCAGATTCAATTCCTTATGAGTAAACAGATACTTTAAACTCTTATGGTCTGTGAAAATCCTGCACCTCTCGCCTTACAAATAATGTCGCCAAATCTTCAGTGCATGAACCACCGCAGCAAGTTCCAAGTAATGAGTAGGGTAGTTCATCTCATGGGGTTTCAACTGCCGGGAAGCGTAAGCAATCACTTTCCCGTGCTGCATCAACACACATCCCAAACCCTGTAAAGAAGCGTCACTATAAACCTCGAACTCCCTACTGTCGTCTGGAAGGGCCAACACAGGAGCCGATGTCAACCGCCTCTTAAGCTCCTGGAAACTCTGCTCACAGTTCTCATCCCAATCAAACTGAACTCCCTTCCGAGTCAGCCGTGTCAACGGAGCAGCAAGAATAGAAAAACCCTCAATAAAACGCCGGTAATAGCCTGCTAAACCTAGAAAACTCCTGATTTCTGTCTCCTTCTTGGGCTGTTTCCAATTTACTACCGCCTCAACCTTCTGAGGATCCACTCTGATGCCCTCGGCTGAAATCACATGTCTTCCTGAAGGTACGGGTTGTTACACAACACCAAATGCAACCATGAATTGTGATTAGTAGACCTGATACTCAAATCTTGACCCATATGACACAATAAGCTTCGTCTCGATGACGACGAAGCCCTTTTATTGCCCAGCTTGTTAGAGAGACCTAGGAATCGCCATGACCCGAGATCATGAGCTAGGCTTTATTTAGAACCCAATGATGACCTGAGCCGTCTGTGCTCAAGCGAGGTAGAATTCTATAATCCAAACACCATATTCCTCTTTGTCTTGATGTTAAGGCACTAACCAAGTGTTTGCATTTATTTTCCTGATGGTGGTGCGGCGGAGGCGACGGTGGAGGATCGCCGAAAACAAGTAGTCTATAAGAAGGATGAGGTAACCCAACCATTTCGCATCCTAGTTCTGAACTAGGCTCTGTGAATTTCCTTGGTTCGAGCGATGTGGCATGTGTTCCAGTGTGAACAATGCCTAGCTTGAATGGACATCGACCCATGGCAACCCATTTAGGACCCGATAATTTAACTTGGTACAATCGACCCTTGGAATATGAATTTGAGTTAATCCTAGTTGAAACTTCTTCCTAAGCTATTTTCTTCTTCAGCTGCAAGGAGTGTCGATAAGAGGCATTGACGGAAAATTGCTATCGTTCCAGGCGATGTAACAATAAGAGTAGGTACATTCATAAACTTCTAAGTTGATTTTCATAATCCTCATGCTAACTAGAGTAGGTTTGATTATTTACATCTTGGATTTGGGTGAAAACTAAGTAAGATAGCCTTCATCGGATTCTGGGATTTTTCTGGTGAAAATCCAAATTTCAGGCCACCATCGACAATGGCGACGACGGCGATCTGATTGTCATCACAAGTGAACATCCAACGATGTTGAGTCAATGGTCAAAGCTTATTGCCATTAGTCAACTGTTAGTCTTAAACGATCAACTAACAGTGGTCAAATGGAATATTCCATGGAATATTCTGGGAATTTTCCTGCACATTTGAACCACATGTGTGGAACAGTGACGCTCATGGGAGCTGCACATGTAGGCTCGTGAGTGAGCGTGGTCGACGAGTATGGGCTCCTACCAGTGCGTGGTTGCGCGTGAGCAACTTTTCCTAGCTCAGGTTAGCGCATGGCAGTACGTAGGACCATTTTACAGCCCTTGGAGGTGCGTGGGGTGATTTTCTTGGCCCCGAAAAGACATGTGGAGCTGTTTTTCAGCTCCCAACAGCAATTAGACGTTATTTTTCTATCCCTAGTAGCATGTGGGTGATGTCTTATGGGGTTTCTGATATCTTTAAATGTATTTGGGCCTTTATTAAGTGATTCTAGGCCCATTTTGGGCAACCTTTATGAGGCTTAATGTATAGGATGGGCTTTGAGTAGATTGTAATCTTTGTGAATATTCTTTGTAGGCTGTGATCGGTTGGGAGCACATGATTAACTTGATTTGTCGGGTGATCCGAATTCTCAACTAGTGTGAGTGGACCCCTTTCCCTAAACCTATTTTTATAAAGCTATTACTTGCACATTTTACGACGTTCGTATTTATGGCACATAACAAGTATGCATGGTTGAATGCTTATCTTATGATGATTTCCCGATGCATTGGTTTTTCTTTAATTGATGTTTGTGCTTTAATTGATGGTTATGCATGGTAAGTACTTAGTTGATGGTTATGCACGGTAAGTATCTGTCTTGATGGTTATGCATGGTAAGTATCTAGAGGTGTCACGTCTTGCATTGTGTACTAGCTCCTGGGGCATTGATGAAATAGAGTGTTATAACCCACATAGGAGTCGCTGGTATCTATTACCCGTATGTAGGCCGCAGACTAGTCCTCCACGTGATCGTTCAATCGCGGCGCTCATTATACTAGTTAAAAAGTGCCATTTCTATCCACTAGCTCTAGGAGACTTCAGGTGATGGTGCATTACACGCAGTCTTTCACGTTGTTGAGGTACATGAGCAAGATACCCAGTTGTGATTTGCAACTCAAGAGCAAATGTTTAGTGGGTTAACATGGTGACATATTTATGAATTGACATGAGCTTTTTTAGTATTATGAGTTTTGAATATTTTATTACTATTTCTTGTCAAACATGCAATTCTGGGTATTATTTACAATTAAATTGATGATATCATTGTTCATATTACATGCAAGTATAATATGACTAATATTTTTTTTTTGCTGTTTTAATAAAACGAGGGGTTAAAGTATGTTTTCATTAACTATGGTTTTACTCTGAAATAAGCTATTGGGTCCATTCACCCTTTTGTTGGCATGAATGTACTTCGAGGAAGCACAGATGTTGCTCTAACACTCACTCCGGGGCTGGGAGAAAATTGGCGGTGTAATCGGGTAACTACAAGTAATGTGTAGTGTATGATCATCAATTTTTATCCATGATCTAAGATTCCGCTGTTGGGTGGAATGTGATAGGTATTCACCGGTTATGTTTCACCTGACCACCACAAAATGCATCATTTTAAAATTTAATGGCTTTCATCATCTGGACTTCGTAGTCCAGATGTTGGCCAGCATGCCTCGATCCTCGTGCCAAGTGTGGACTTTTTTCGTGTTAGGTTGTTTCACCCGATTTTTGGTGTCAAAGCCACTCCTCGAATCTCTAGTTATGCCTTTTGACATAGTTGTATTTCGTTTACGGTTTGCTCGCATGTTCTCATTAGTTGATGGGAGTTCGTCTAAACTCTCGTTGCCCTTAGTTACGAAATTTAGTTAGACTACCTTTCGTCGAATTTTACATTTGGGTGGTGATAGAGATTTTACCAAGCACAAAAGATGTACTAGGAAAAACCTTAACGTGTAATAAAGTTTGCAAGCGCACAAGACGTGTAGATAGTATAGATGCAAGCAAAGGTCGATCCCACGAAGACTTGCTCAATGATATCCAATTCATTTTAACTCAATTGACTTAAGTGGAGTAATTAAAATGCAATGGGGGGTTTGTTACATTTTATGAATGAAATAAATTAACTAATAATAACTAACTAAGTCGAGCTAGGGTTTCTATCCACCTTTACCAATTATAGTTCCGTTAGATTTCCTTGATTAGATTACTATGCATGTATCTGAATTAAGTGCCCAAGCAGGAGTCTGGCTAAGGTTCACCCCACACATATTATCTTCTCTTAGATTGCATGTTTAAGCGTGATGTGCCCGCCCTTAAACAACTATTACCGATGGTGTGTGATAATGCATGAAACATGAAGAAGATTTAATGACACTACACTGTCCCTATAAAAGTGATGTGCAGACCTAGGAAGTCATGAGTTTAGATTACGAATAAGATTCCCCCACATAAACATGATGCCATAAATTGCAGGGTGAACACAAACATCGAGGTGATCCGTCAAGCAATTACATCGACAATTAAACACAAATAAGGTAGCTAAGCTTATAAGCATAAATTGAGTTCATGAAGCGCAGTAATCTAACAAATCCAAGCATACATAACAATCATAATCAAGAGCCAGAAATCAAATACGAACTAACATCGCTAGGGCTTCAAGTACCCCTAGCCCTAATTACACTACTCAAACATTATTGAATTAACGAATAACATAATTAAATGCATAAGAAACATAAAACGATAAAAGAATAAATAAACACAAATACTAAAGAATAGCAAGAAGTAGGAAAAGGGGCTCAAACACTCTTCTTCTCCCAAGCCTTACGTCCTCCTTAGCACAAGCTTACATCCAAAAGCATAAAAAATAATAAAATACGCCTAGATTATGTATATAAATTGAGTATGAATTTTGACAGAGTTTTTGGACCTAGGAAGGTAAATTCGGCCCCCTTACAATAAACCCTAATGCCCCTATTGATAAGAGAATAAGTAATCCTCTTAAAAATAGGAGTTTTTAATTAGATTCTATATGGAAAAGGCTTCCTAATTAATTAAGAAATCTAGTTAAAACCTTTCCTATAAGTAAAAGAATTAAAAATAAGAATACAAAAGGAAATAGGACTAAATCCCTATACAATATGGAGAATAAATGTGGAAGGAACTTGAAATTAACTTAAAAAAAGAGGAAAAATCCGGAATACAACTACAGGAACCAATTTTGGTGGTCAATCACCGAAATCGGAGCAGTCAAAGGTGCCAAAGCTGCTGCGCAGGCGTTCGGTAGGCGCTTACCGAATCTGGAGGCTCCACTTCGGCACACGCACGCTGAGGAACAGGCCGGCCGTTCGGTAGGCGCGCCCCGAATCTGTCCGAGCTACAGTAAACGCGAAGCAACTCCTTCATTCTGTAATTATCCACCAAATTTCCTATGCAATCTTTTTTCCTTCATAACTTCTTCGTTTCAACTCCAATTTAGGTGATTATTTCGCTCAAATTCTCATAATTCTAAGCTCTATTTGATCTACACATTTCTCACAAAACATATTATTTTCTCCAATTTTATAGAACAAATTATTAACAAAACATAAGTAAAAGGGTTTTAAATCATGGATAAAACATGCATAAATTATGACCTATCAAATACCCCCAAACCTATCTTTTGCTAGTTGTCGATCAAACCAGAGAACAGAGCAGAGGACACCGTGCATGGCTGTGCACCCCAGTCGATCAAACCATCGAAATTGAATGTGTGGTGGTGTTCAGCAACTTGTGAGGAGTAGTATAGACCCAGTAGAGCACGGCGGAGCTCACGGTGGAGGTTAGGGAGTAGGTCGTGCTACTCCTGAGACAGTCGAGGAGCGTACGGAGCGCGATTGACGCATTCGGACTTGTGAGTGGACTCTTTTCTTTCTAACCGAGCATGCATAACTGTTTTGTTTACTTGTTTTATGGTTTTAATTACGATTTCATGATTATTGATTATTCTATATCTGTTTTATGTACTTGCACGTTTTACGAGATATGTTTTGTTTATGATTCTGATGCCATGCTTTTGGGACTTAAACTGGATTTCAATGACTAAATGGGTTTTGAAACCTGATTTGATAATCAAGGTTTTCGGTTTGGAAATCGGATTTCAGAAATCGAGGTTTGTTTTTTTAAGCTTGAAAATGGACTTCCGGATTTGGGTTCGGAATGACGATTCTGAACGCCGGCATGGCTTCGGAATAGTGATTTTGAATTCGGGTTTGGATATGGATTTAGACATGGTTTCCAAACGGTTTTGGATTGGATTTGCTGGATCTGGTTATTGGGTTTAAAGACCCGGATTATGATACGACAGGGGCGGGCCCGGATTGGGTTTAAAGACTCGGATTATCTTTGAGGCCTGGATTGAGTTTAGAGACTCGGATAGATCCAGCAGGTTTTATCGGATGTTGATATTGGTATCTTATGCTTTAATGCTAATGTTTTCATAACGATTATCATACTGTTATTATATAGGTGTTTTCTGATACTTAGTTATGCATGCCTGTTGTTTTTAAATGGAGGGAAAAATCCTGGTTTGTTTCTTAAACTGTTTTGGAAACATTTATTTCTTTTTAGTCCACTTACACTTTTATGGTTTTAAATTACCCTCCAGGTCGTGGTGAAATCGTCAGGGTGAACGTTGAGGCAGAGGCAGAGGCATAGAGCTTTCCGGCGTTTTCCGTTGCGTGAATAGTCACAGTAGGACTTTTGTGCTTGTTCTGTACTATACTATGCTCTGTATTACTATTGACTCGCTGTATTATACTTTCTCCCTGGTCTGACAATGTATGCTTGTGGTTGCTTTAAGGTTATTTTGGTACTTTTAGTGTGATTGTCAGACAGGAGCAGGACCCGTCCCGGTGAGCAAAAACGGTGAGCAAGACCCGTGAGCTTGGAAAGGTAAGATCGGTGAACGATTCCACATCGCTCGGGGAGGGAAAGGTGAAGTAACTTATATGTGTGGGCACGTATCTATCTAACACAAGGCTTTTATGTAACGACCCGTCCCGAATTCTGGGATTAGATTAGTAACTAATCATGATTAGCGGGGTTAATCGATGATTAGTTGGGCGAAATCGGACGAACGATGCAAAATGACCGTTTTGCCCCTAGCCGTGGGTAAAACGTTGACTTTTTATTCGACGGTCAAATAGACTTTGACCGATGACCGTGACGTAGTTTGGGACGTCACGAGTTCATAGACAGGTGGCACGTTCGATTCCGACGTTCGGGGTGAAAGTTATGACGTTCGGAAATCCCAGGGCATTTTCGTAATTTGGAAGAAAAGGGGGAAAATGTTGACTTTTTGACCGGGAAGTCCGATGGCCGAGGACCGAGGACCGTTAGGATGGTCTCAATGCCCTGAGTCCGTAGACAGGCGGCACGCGTCAATCGGAGTTCGAATGACCAAGTTATAGGTCTAGATGCGTGAGGGGCATTTTGGTAATTTTGAGCAGAAGGGCAAAATGGTAATTTGCCAAGCCCAGTTTGAACAGCCGTGGGTTAGTGCTGTGTAATTGTTGAAATTGGACCTCTGATCAAGGAATTGTTTAGGAATTCTCTGAAACAAAGAATTGTTTAAGTGATTTGACGATAATGGGAGCATTGAGGCATGTTTTGGGCAGAAAAACAGGGCACGGGAAGGTTTTAAAAATGGGATTTCTGCAATGTGCGGGAAACAGGAATGGCAGCAAGGCCAGAGGGATTCCCACGGGATGTCTGCTGAACAGGTCGATTAACGAAGAGTATTATTGAGTTGAGGATCATTTCAGCGGAAGAGAGGGCTTAGAGTTGAGAGAAAACCAGAATTCAGAAAAATCAGAAATTGGAGGGAAAATTCGATTTTTAACCTGTGAGTCGAGTTGGACAAAAACAAGGATTGTTTTAGTCTTCTGGGATCATTTGGAACTCAACCGCATCAATTGCAAAGGAAATCCATCACAGACAGGCCAAGAACAGAAGCCCTAGTTTTGGAAATTTTCGAGCTTGAAGTCGACAACTTCCAGGTAATCTTCCCTGAAATTGGCTGTGCTAAAGTATTCGTTTAGGTCCCTTAAAGCCTCCTATCTAAGTTAATTTGGGAATGGGGTTGATCTGGGTGAGTTTCAGACTTCGACCCGTTCGACTGTTCAAGTATAAACTGATCAATTTAGGGCCAATCGAAGACAATTAAGGAATGACATCTTAAATTAACACACCAATGAATGATTTAGGTGGAAGAAAGGAAGGTTTTGAGTGAGAATCGAGGGGTAATTGGCTGGGTCGAGTCGCGGGTTGAGGACCCGTTTCACAGAGGAGTCGGGTGAAGAAGATGAATTGTAGCAGCACTGTAGCAGGTGCGTGGGTTTCACGCGCAGCCACTCACGGTGGAGCGTGAGGGCGCGTGGACTCGATTTTCGAGGTAGGTCCAACACGACTTTTATTCTATACAATGTAATGAACATTTTAGCGCTGGTTTCGAATTTATCGGACACCGTTTCGACGTTGTTTCGAGGGTCTGAAGGTTTATGTTACGTTTTTAATTAAAGTTTAATTCCCGTAAAATTATGCAAAATTAGTATGATGTTATTTGAGACCTTCGTGACCTTGAAAAGTGATTTCGGACAGGATTCGAGATTCTAGAAAATGACAGAAATTACGGAAACGCGTGCAGCACGAAACCGAGCATTAAGGACGGTGTGTGAGTGGACGTTGCTTTCAAAATTTAATGCATGCATAAATATTTCTATGATTTCTATGATTATGATTATGACTTGTGATGATTTCGATTTCCGTATTTATACATATTTTTTATATGCACATGAAATTGCACGTATTTCGAGACTAAGGGTTCTCTTATGCTTCGATGATGGTTTAATGAATGATTTTATGTGATTTGTGTGTATCATGTTTTTAAGATGTTTTGATTGCGATTGTAAGTATGGTTTACGGTTTTGACACGTATTTCGAGAATAACACGGATTTGCACGCTTTACGAGATTTCGAGTGTGTTGTGGTTTTACCGTGATTTTGGTTCTTTGATTGTGGTTTTGATGTTTTGGACCTTGGGATTTGAAAAATGATGTGATTTCAAAGATTTAAAACGGATTTTGGAAAGTTGATTTCGGGCTTGGGGCCCAAGGCATAAAAGTAATTTGAAGAGAAAGATTTCGGTTTTTCGGAAACTTGAGAGTGAAATTCTTGGTTTGGGTTCGGGATGATGTTTCCGGATGCCGGCTTACGGAATCATCGTTGCGAATTCGAATTCGGGAACGGATGATGGTTTGTTAAAGTGACTGGATATGATTATACATGCCCCGTTTTCCATGATGATTGATTATGTTTTGTGAAGTAATATTTTAGGGATTTGAAAGTGGAAATTCGGACATGAGTCCTGTTATGAAAAAATATGTTTTCGGATTGGATTTGGAAGTTGGATCACGATGGATCCCGAGTTTTGTTGTGATTTACAACTGTTTTGGGTTTAAAGACCCGGATATGGCTGGATAATGTTTTTGACTTTAAAGACTCGGTTAATTGATAACGGGGGAGGGCCCTTAATGAGTTTAAAGACTCGTGAGTATAAAGACTCGGTTATTGTGATACCCCCGAGGCCTATTGATTATGTTTTGAGTTTAAAGACTCGTTGAAATCCCGAGAAGGCCTGATTATGCGCATGGTTTTGAGTTTAAAGACTCGGGCGCACTTGATATCTAGCAAACTGATTGACTTGTGATTCATTGTCAATTTCTGATGTTTCGGATGTGTTGGGCAGTGGCCCAATTTATAAGGTTGATGGATTTGGATTATGTTGTGTTCTTGGAATTGATTCATGGTTTTGGGCTGAGGCCCTGTGCTTATGATTGCGGGCTAAGACCCGAAGGTTAAGAAAAGGAAAATGATTTTGATTTCATGCACGGTTTTCTATTGCGAAATGATTTTTGAATGCATGCATTGGTTTTACGTGGAGGGTAGAAATGTCTTTCTGTAACTGTTTTATAAACTGATTTATTTTTGTCCACTCACACCTTTTGGTTTTTATTGACTCTCCAGGTCGTGGCGCGTTGGTCGAGGCTGATCGAGAGGCGGAGGCATGAGTAAGTACGCGTGTGGCTATCCCTGGTTTGGCAAGCACTGAGGGTAAGTTGGGAATTTCAGTCGACTTGCCAGACGGGAGCAGGACCGAGCACGGTTATCAATGTCCTTTCGGGGGCGGTCCTGTCACTTTAATTCTGTCAGGACCCAACCCTCCTCGGTCAAGACCCGACTCATCTAGCAGGATATTGTCCGCTTTGGGCCTCCTTGCCCTTGCCCTCACGGTTTTGTTTTCAGGAGCTCACGGTGCAACTTCCCAGGGAGTCACCCATCATGGAATTGCACCAGCCTCAACTCGCTTAACTTTGGGGTTCCAATCCCCCCCGAAACCACTAAGCTCCCAAAAGGCCTCGTGCTAGATAGGTGTGTGCCTACACCTTTAAGGCACACAACCACTCCTCTCCCAGACCATTCCCCTCGCAGGATTGTGGGATCGTTCACCGTTCCCTCCAGGACACGGGTCTTACAATCCACCCCCCCTTAGGGCCTAGCGTCCTCGCTAGCACACTTCCCGGTCGGGGTCTAGCTCTGATACCATTCTGTCAGGACCCAACCCTCCTCGGTCAGGACTCGACTCATCTAGCACGATATTGTCCGCTTTGGGCCTCCTTGCCCTTGCCCTCACGGTTTTGTTTTCAGGAGCTCACGGTGCAACTTCCCAGGGGGGTCACCCATCATGGAACTGCACCAGCCTCAACTCCCTTAACTTTGGGGTTCGAATCCCCCCAAAACCACTGAGCTCCCAAAAGGGCTCGTGCTAGATAGGTGTGTGCCTACACCTTTAACGCACACCACCACTCCTCTTCCAGACCATTCCCCTCGTAGGAATGTGGGATCGTTCACCGTTGCCTCCAGGGCACGGGTCTAACATTATGACGGGGTTTAATCTTTGGATTTTGAGAGGCATGAAGAGTTTAAACCCTAAACTATTATCAATATGTGATTAGCCCCATATTTTTTTTTATTTAGGGGCATTTTTCAGATATTAAAATTAAGGAATAGGAGTATATGGTTGCTCATTAGACTTTTCTTCCTTTATATTAGATTTGGAACCATGTTGGTCCTAATTGTCAAAAACTGGTTTTTGTTCTATGAAAAAAACTTTTGGCCAGAATTGTCTATCATCAATCCTTTCTTTGATTGTATGGTGAAAAGTTTGAGTAAGTTTCATATGTAATTAATTATGCATATGTTTTTTGAAGAGTTCACGGAATTGGTTGAGTTGAATCCAATAAGAGATGCTTTATTTGGGCTTCCAGAAATATATGGTCTACCAACAGAGTAAAGGAAGAGACTGACCATAACTGTGGAGTTGGTTGTTGCTCTTGTTAGGCGCATGCAATCTGCTCAGATAGATGGATTGAGGAGCTCGCTGCTACTTGAGGTTGTGCATTGAATTAGCAAGATAGGTTTGTAGTTTTCAGAAGATTACAAAACATTAATGTATTTTTTGCTATCATTTTGGCTTTTAGATTTTTGCTGTAAGAATGTTGGATAGATTTTCTCCAAAGATATATATATATATATATATATATGAATTTTTATTTCAAAAGCGTTTATGGGATTCAAAAGAAATATAAATTACAAAGTAAATCATGAAACATAATTGTTGTTTGAATATGATCAAAATATTTTGAGACTACAACAGTGAATAAATATTGTCTTGTGAAGGATAAGAAAACACCTAAAAAAAACCCTAAATATTGTCTGAAATGCTCTTAGACGACAGTATTACAAAATAATGTTTTTTTGAAGTTCTTTACCTTAAATGTTTTGGCACTTGTGCCTTGTCTCACGTAATCGATTTTGATCCTATAGTTTTTCCTAACCCTCTTCTGGTGATTTACGTCTCCTCATGATATAGAAAAGTTTGAGGTTTATTCATTTTTTATAAATGAACAGTATAAGAAAGGAAATTTTGGGATCTTCGAGTTTTAACTTTCGTTTTCATGAACCCTTTTCATTTCGGTGATTTTGACTTTTGGCAGGACTTTTGTGTTTTGAGGGTTTGAAGGTGAATTGTTTAAATTTTCACTATGAAACCTTATTTACACGAGTCACTTTTAATCCTCGTCACACCCTTCTTACTGTGTCGGAAAATGTAGGGACTCCTTAACCTCTTAAGTCGCAGACTAAGTTACTAGTTGAACTAATTCAGTCGCAGGGTAGACCTTTCTCTGATACTGCGATTCGTGTGTCGGGAATTTATGGGGTTAATTACCCATGTTTACCATTGACTATAAAGATTGTGACAAATTCTTCAATTCTTGTTTACTAACTTTCTTCTTACTATCGCAAATCCGAGGACTTCATCGTTACGGTGTTTCAGAGTCACTGATCGTGAATTCAGAATTGAGGCAATCCTTAAATGGGCTCAATCATTGCATTCCATCTTGCCCTGATTAGTCTTTTGATCTTGGGAGTTAGGTCACTTTTGAGTAGTGTACTCTTGAAGTTATCATTGTGTTTGTTATGCTAACATTTGGACCACATATTTCAGAATGCTCGATGGTATGACTGGGGATTCGCTGAAGTTTATGGATACACAAACGATTGGATCGTCATCCCCAACCCTATCTTGACATTGATACTCCGATTGGTTTTGGGATCGGTACTTTGAATTTGTTTTCTTAATAAGGATCTTCTCATGCGCGTTTAACCAAGCTATTTTGGATTCAAATTTTATCCATTTTATTATATTCATAGTCATTAGGTTACAGTGATATACTTAATCTTCCTTTGATTCTGATCACTTGCACGATGTTCTCAATTCGCAGTCATGAGAGACGATTTTATCTCAAACCTGAACGGACGTTTTGTTAGGGAAATATTAAATTGAGTATTGAACCATGAACTTCATTTTGTGGTGTAGGAACCTGCCTTCACTCATACTTTGTTCGTTGGAGGTGACCTTTTGATTGGCATTTGATGTTATTGAAGTTTAATTCTATACCACTCAAACTAATCTTTAACATGAGGACCTTTCTTGACCACACCTAGAAACTTTTAGGGTCAGCTGAATGAACAAGTAGACTTGGCGGTCCTACTACTATTGTAAACTTGCATTGTGGGCTAGCGCGAACTTTGTTACAGATCTATAACTGAACGTTAACTTAGGCCATGGTTGTTATATTGAAACTCTGTTTATGAATTGGATTAACCGACTAGAACTCATACCCCAGCTGAAAAGGACCTAAGTTCGAAGAATTTTTGATGTTATTCATGCATGTCGCTTTGATCTTTTATTGTCACATCTTCATGAATTTGTTTTGGTGAGTTTTATTCTCTGATCAAGTTTTTAATCCTCACTCATGAGTGTAAGACTCATCCTTTGACCCTGAGTCAAAGGGTTTTGTTTCAATTCATTATTCCACTTTTCCCTTAGCAACTACTTAAGCTCTCTCTTAGACAATATCATGCATGTATTCTCTAGATGCCACTCAAGTAGCGGAGTGACATTCCTAATCCTTCGAACACCTCCCTACTCTTTTGAATCTTAGGAATCAAACCTTAGGCGTTCTTGAAAGGTAATGAATGAAGATTTAGGAACACTTTTTTTAAGGAAGTCTTCTCTTATTACAAGGTAAGGAAAGGATTTCTTTGGGTGTCATTGCTCCCACTCAACCCTTTTTTCAGAGTTGTCCATGTTTTGAGTAGCGGGCGTTATGAGTTTTACACCAACTTAAATGTACGAATTATGAAGGACCTTTACGTAATTTGATACCAACACGATGAAGTGACAATCTAGACTTGTTGATTATTATGAGGAACTATTAGTTACGAATTTTCACCTTCAGGCGTGTTATAATACCCCTTCCTTTCCTGAAGGTCAAACAAATCAGACTATGTACTTGATGTTTTTCATGTTCTTCTATTCGGCCATTGGGCCGTTGGAATCGCTTAGTTGAGTTAGCTATTTGTTGTACCTCATGGATAATGTTTGGACTGTGTTATCATTTCCCTTTATCGCTAGTTATTGTTTGAGCATACTTGCTCCTATCCCCAACCTACACCACTATTATATGGAATAATTATACTAGGTCACCGTTCAAACCATGGGGTCGTCCAAGATTAGTTATCCTAATACCAGCTATACGTCGTTAACCGTTATCTGGGAGAACCATCCCATAGATCTTAATGGCGATGGGGTTAGTATGAGTCCTTTGTAACCCTTGGTATTGAGGTCTGCCACTGCCATAAGGAAGTACTCGAGGAATTGTTGACCTCCTGCTAGATGGATTTTCGAGGTCGTTAAATATGATTAATTCGTAGCGAGTTACATTACGAGACATTTGGAACATCGAGGTATTTCTGGACCTACTTGAATTATGGTGAAGGAAAAATCAACCTAACTGTGGGAGTTTGATATCTTTCAGGTAAGAGACTAATCGTTGACAAAGGAATCTATACAGGGCATTTAGAAAACTATTATGGAAGCATCTGATTTATTGTATCATTTAGTGCAAATTTTTGTAGGAAAATATGTGGAATTCGAGGTGACATACCTGTAGCCTGATGGTTGTGAAATAACAAATTCCTTGACGAAGTAATATTCTTTTGGACCCCGGGAGGAAGTGGAACCTTAGTTGTCAAAATAGCGAACGATTTTTGCTTAATCGTTGGGAGTTGTACCTCTGACCGACATTGACCAAATTTTATCTAAGTAGGGTAGAATGTTACATCCCGTAAAAAATATTGGAAACCAAATTTGCAAAATTCCCATTTTACCCCCATATATAAAACTCAAATTTTTGAGCATACTCGCACTAGATTACCTAACCAGATTGGGCTTGGTATATTTCTGCTTCGGGAGCCCAAACTCACAACCCAAAAGCTTGATATTTATTAAGTCCCATGTTGAATCAATTAACTTAGCCCAACAAGCAAAGCCCAATATGGAGGTCCAACACTCACTCACATCACTGTAGTTGCACTCACTCACTCAGTCTCTTGAAAGTTCTTGATCAAGCTTGAACCTTCTTCCCTGGAAACTCGTGAACTCCTTTCATGTAGAAACCATGAATCCAATTGCCCCATCATACCGCCACCTCGAGAGTCATCACCATAACCTCAGGCAAACCGACCACCATTCTCCTCCATTTCCATCGACCTAACTATCATCAAGTCATGTGAGAACCCGATACCCACAACATCAAGTGTGACAATGAATGGTGATCAGCAGACTTGATACTCAAATCTTGACCCAGATGACACCATAAGCTTCATCTCGACACACTTTTATTGCCCAGCTCGTCAAGGAGACCCAAGAATTATTTTGACCTGAGAGGGCAAGTTTGACTCAGTCTGGACCCAATGACGACCCGAGACGTCCGAACTCAAGCGAAGTAGAATTCTATGATCCTAACTCCATATTCCTCTATCTTGATTCTAAGGTACTAACCAAGTGTTTTTATGTTTTTTTCCTGTTAATGGTGTGGCGGAGGTGATGGCGGTAGGTCGGTTGAAATCGGTAGTCTGTAAGAAGGCTGAGGTAACCAAACCATTTCACGTCCACGTTCTCGACCGGGCTCTGTAAATTTCCTTGGTTCGAACGATGAGGCATGTGGTCCAGTGAGAACAATCCCTAGCTCGAATGAACATCAAACCATGGCGACACATATAGGACCTGAGAATTTAACTAGGTAAAATCGACCCGTTGAATATTAATTTGAGTTAATCCTTGTTAAAACGTCTTCTTGAGCTATTTTTGTCTTCTGCTACGATGAGTGTCGATAGGAGGTGCCTACTGGAAATTTTAGGAAAACCGCCATCCCTCCTAGCAATGTAACGATTATAGTAGGTACATTCATAAACTTCTAATTGGATTTTTGTAATCCTCACGTTGAGTAGAATAAATTTGATCTTTTCGTAATCCTGATCCTCATCGGATTCTAGGATTCTTCAGGAGAAAATCCCAGATTTTGGGCACCGTCGACGGTGGCGACGGCGGTAATCCGATTGCTGTCTTAAGTGAGTCTCTGGTGGCGACGAGTCAAAGGTCTAAGGTCAAGATCAGTAGCCAACCGTTAGTCTTAACGGTCAACTAAAGGCGGTGGAACAAAATCTTCCATGAATATTCTAGGGAATATTCCTGCACATGTGAACCATACCTGTTGGAACAGTGACGCGCAAGGCAGCTTCGCGTGTAAGAGTAAGAGCACGCTTGGTCACCTATAATCGGCACAGGTGGGGCTCCTACCAGTGCGTAGTGGTGCCTGGGTAACTCTTTCAAGCTTATGTTGGAGCATGTCGGAGCATGGCGATGCGTATGGTTATTTTACAACCCATGGAGGCGCGTAGGGTGGTTTTTCAGCCCCGCAAAGACGTGTGGAGCTGTTTTCCAACTCCCGACAGTGTTTAGACGCTATTTTTTGGTCCCCGGCAGCATGTGGGTGCTGTTTTATGTGGTTTCTAACATCCTTAAATGTATTAGGGCCTTTATTAAGTGATTCTAGGCTCGTTTTGGGCTACCCTTAATGGGTTTAATATATAGGATGGGCTTTGAGTTGATTGTAATCTTTGTGAATGGTCCTTGTAGGCTTGGACCAGTTGGGAGCACGTGATTAGCTTGATTAGTTGGGTGATCCGAATCCTCGATTAATGTGAGTGGGCCCCTTTCTCTAAACATATTTTTTTAAAGCTATTACTTGCACATTTTACAATGTTCGTATTTATGGTACATACCAAGTATGCATGATTTACTTTGGGGACTATTTATGAAGTATGGTTGAATGCTTATTTTACGATGATTTCCTGAATGCAGTGGTTGTTCTTTAATTGATGGTTATGCTTGATAAGTATTTAGTTTACAGTTATGCACGGTAAGTATCTCTCTTGCTAGTCGTGCATGCTGAGTATAAAGTGGTGTCACGTGTTGCATTTAAGAGTCGCTAGGGTATTGATGAGATAAAGTGTTATAACCCATTTAGGAGTCGCTAGTATATAGTACCTATCTGTAGGCCGCAGACCAATCCCATCCCCGAGCTCTAGGGGACTCGAGGTGATGGTGCATTGCACGTAGTCCTTCACGTGGTCTAGATACACGAGCAAGATACCGAGTTTTGAATTGATACTCAAAAGTAAATGTTTAGTGGGTTGAAATAGTGACATATTCATGAGTTGACACAACCTATTTGTGTATTATGAGTTCTGAATATTTTATAACTTTTCTCATAAAAGGTGCAAAGTCTGGGTTATTGTTCATTATCATATTGATCCTATCATCGCTCGTATTACGTGCAAGTATAATATGACTATTGTTTTTGTGGTTTTTGATAAAACGGGCAGTTAAAGTATTTTTTTTAATTACCTTTGGTTTTACACTGAAATAAGCTATTGGGTCCATTCACCCTTGTGTTTTTAAACCGATCAGGTTTCTTTGGCACACACGTACTTTGAAGAGGGACGGATGTTGCTTGCACACTCACTCCCAGGCTTGGAGCGACAGTGTAATTGGGTAACTACAGATGGTGTGTAACGTATGATCATCAATTTTTTCCATGCTCTAAGCTTCTGCTATTGAATGAAATGTGATCAGTTTTTATTGGTTAGGTTACACCCGACCACCCCAAAATGCATCATTTTAAAATTAAATTTCTTTCCTCATCTGGATGTCATGTCAGCTAGCATGCGTCGATCTTCGCGCCCTGAGTGGAATTTTTTGGTCAGGGTGTGTCAGATCTAGCTAAAATGATGAGATCACATAAACCTGTGGAAAAGTGGCTAGAAGGATAGACGTTCCAATAGGACGCATCATCCCTAGATGGATGAGTCGTTCTAGAAGGACGAGGTATGGCCATGGTGGCTAACTAGTCATATGTCTCTACGCAAAAGCGAGGTTGACCAATAGGTTCGAAAGATTCTCATCCCCGGAAAAGGATAAATTTGGCATAATCGAATCCCTAAGAAATCTTAATATCAACTGATCTATCTCATGAGAAAATTCTTGATTATGGATATATCCTAAAAGAGACGATGTTGGGGGACGCTCCAACGTTTGAAACCAATCTCGAGAATAGAGAGATCTCTGTAATTATGAATACTTCTCTGAGACATGGAATCACTATGATATTATTGTACCGACCCGTCCCTAATTTTTAGGTTTAATTAAGACTAATGACGGATTAGCGAGTCGAGGAAAAATTACGATTTTGCCCTTGAAAGAGGGCAAAAGTTGACTATTGCCTGAGGAGGTCTGGTTGTAGAGGGCCGATGACCCTGACGTAGATCGGGACGTTACCAGTCTGTAGACAGGCGGTACGTCGAAATCGAACTGTCGACGAAAAAGTTATGGTTCACGGAAGTTCCGAGGAACTATTTACTACATCACGCTTTGCGAGGCAAAAAGTGGACTTTTGTCTTATGTGGACCCAGATCTTTCCCAGGCCCAATGGATGTGTGACAAGTATCACTCATCCATTGCCTATCACCCTATATTCATGAATATCATCTGCACCTGCTTTGTTTATCAAACCCAAAACCCGAAACCCCCCCTAAATCGTTCAAACCACTCACCCACACCACCATACCCTCCTATTTTACGACCACGGAAGGACTGCGAGGGGAGGACTGAGATCGGTAGGGAGGTTGGGCGGCTGAGCAAGGCGGAGGCACGACGGAGGAGAGAACCCGACAACCTGATCGAGTTTAAATTTTGGGTGTTCGAAGTGGTGCGGTTTGGATGAGTGCGGGGGACTGGATAATGATCATGGGTGTCTCACGAGTCGAGGTAAATGAAATTGTACAGAGGATGACGGCAGAGGAGCCCGGACGGACGGCCAGAAAACAGAGTCGTGTGCTCTTCGATCGGACAGGTGATTTCTAGGCCTTCTTTGTGTGATTTTAGTTCTAGAATAATGAATGAAGAAACATAGGGATTAGGATTTGAAGGATCGAAAATGGGTGAGAAAATAGGTTGAACCGGCCTCGATGGGCGGACCGGACCGGAGTTGCCGAGGTGAACAGGATCGGCTGGTTCACGCGAGGTAGGGGATAACTGTGCAGGGCGCGTGGCTCCCATGTTCAACCCCTTTGGGCGGTGCATGAGGGCAAGTTAGCCACTTTCTAGGGAAGGTTCCAACATGTGAAATAATCTATTCAATGTAACGAACATTTTGGGACTGGTTTCACGTCGATCGAACATCGTTTCGATATAGTTTGGGATGTCCGAAGGTTTAGGATCGAGTTGAAAAATAGTTAAAAGTTCCAAAAAATTTCGAGGCTTTTATGAGGGATTAATTAAGTAGTTAGTAACCCTCTAAAGTGATTTGGACAGGTTTGGGAGTACCGGTGATGGTGATTGGCCAGGAAGGGCATATGGAACGCGTATCGAGGCGCGACTTTGGACGGTCTGTGACTGGACCTTTCTTTCTAAATTGATGCATGCAAAAATGTTTTATACATATTTTGTGATGCCATGAGTGCATTTTATTGTGGTGTTTAGTATGTACGTATTTTCGCGTATTTTGAGGTACCGATTTTATATAGTACTTCTACATGCTGTGTTTTCTATGGTATTTTTGTGGAATTGTTTTGGATTTGAAAACATGGAATCGGGCATGAGACCCAGTTGGTTGGAAACTATTGGACTTGGAGTTCATTTGATTTAATGATAAATTGGGCTGGAGTGTCAGGACCCACCCCGGTTTCACCCCGAAACCCAAGGTAAATCCTGCTCCCGTCTGATTCCCTGACACAACACTCAAGTAAATCTCACTCTAACCCAGTCAGACGCAGGAGTAATTACAAAATATCCCAAGCTTATCGTTTACAGAGCATAGCACTAAATTACAAGGAAAATAAAAACTAATAAAGTACACGCACACAGAAGCCTTTAAACTCTTCTAGGATCCCTCACGTCACTTCTATGCCTTGGACACTGCCTCGACGTCAAGACCCCGCACTAGCTCCCTTTAAACTCCCGAGTCTTTAAACTCAAGGCCTACGGGGGAAATATCAATATATCCGAGTCTTTAAACTCCCGAGTCTTTAAACTCAATCCGGGTCTTCAAACCCAATCCGGCCGGTCCCCCGTCTCATATATCCGGGTCTTTAAACCCAATAACCAGATCCAGCAAATCCAATCCCAAAACTATTTTAAAACCATTTTCCAAATCCTCATCCAAACCCGAATCCGAAATCACTGGTCCGAAGCCCTTCCGGCGTTCAGAACCGTCATTCCGAACCCAAATCCGGAAAAATATCCATTTTCATACCAAAACCACATGTAATCACAATTCATATTTCATAACCCATTTATCATTATCAGAAAACCTTTATAGGTGAAAATCCCCAAATGTGTCATCAAAATCCGAAAACCAGCAATTTCTCGAAAAACGTGCAAAATCTCGAAAACGTCTCGAAAAACATCATAACATATACAATGAACATAGTGTCTTAAGGAAAACCATCAAAAACGTATATAAAAACAGTTATGCATGATCGAGTTTAAGGAAAGGGTCCACTCACAGTACTGAGCCCTACTCGCGTCCCGAACGTCCAGCCCGTTCCTCGGCTTCCTCGGGAAATCCCGATCCTGTCAAACACCGTCAAATTACATCACTAATACATCTACCAACACTCTCCTAAATTCCCTCAAAAATCCCCGAACCGAAGACTTAAAACCCCGGGACCCTACACATTCACCCTCGCGGAACTACACTCAAACAACTTCCGATTGACCCGAAACCAACTCCATTGAATTCACAACAACTCCTAGACCAAAAACTATGTTGACCGTTTCTCCCAGAACTGCCGCACGCGCCCCCACGCGCCGCCCAAAGTGGCTGCGCGTGGCCCTCACGCTCCTGCTACAGTGTCACCGTCTACCTCACGTAGACCGGGCTCGACACAGTGCCTGCTGTTTGAACCGGCGAGAGCGGTTCACCGCCGTGCCTGCACCATTTTCCTCCCTCTCTTCACCATCCTCTTCGTCCAATCCTAAGCAATCCAGTTCCCTCACTCAAACACCTCAACACTGTCCCTAACCTGTCGACTCGAGCTCAAAATCAAAACCCAAACTATCCCCTGTTTCCTATTCCGGCCACTCAGGTCTTCTCCCGTCACAATAACCACCCTAGACGACGCCTAGGACCTCCCTGAGCCTAATCCAACTCTTCTAAACCTTCGACTCAGTCCCTGGGATCACGACTCTTGGATTGAAACAAAACGGAAAAACAGGGCACACAGAGTCCCTCCGTCGCGCCAACCACCACCGTGCACCTCTCGTCACGGCAACACAACCAGACGGTTCCTAGGACTCAACTCAATCCCCTAAACCACTATAAACCCATCGATTCAACCCCTAGACTCACGACTTTCGATTCAAAACTCGACGGGAAAACAGGGCAAGTTTACAAGGATAAGGGATTACCTGCAACCGTCCACCACCGTGCTCGCCGCCGCGGTTCCTGAAGTCCACAACGTCGCCTCAGCCTCCTCTCGAGGTCAATCGTACTTACACACGGCCACCGCACCACCAGCTCCCTCAGTTCCTCTCTGTTTTTCTCTGAAGTTCCCGTGGCTCTCAACTCACTCACACACCACCTGCACACTTCTAACCTTCTCAGCACCACCCCAGCATCTCTCAACCTCCTTCTGATCACTCTTCACTCACCAGAACTCAACAACATCCACGATCAATCCTCAATTCCTCCTCACAAGCTCACCCTGTTTCTATCTGGGTCGAAGAACTCACACTTGCACGGTTGCACCCAAATAATTGGACCGTGCACACACTGGAACCCCCCAGAAACCACTCCACCTTTAGCACGTGTCACCATCCTACCCTTCATCTCACATGTGGCTCAATCTCAACCCTTCATCTGTCCTTATCTGTTGCACACACCCCAGAGCACAAAAGACCAAAATGCCCTTCTGTTTTACCCAAAATTACAACTTTGCCACTACCTTTCTAGACCTGTAACTCTCGCCTCGTAAGTCCGATGAACACGTGCCGCCTGTCATCGAACTCAGGACGACAAGAACTATCTAACCATCCTAGGTCAACCTACCAAAACTCAATTATTCAAAAAGTCAACTTTTCCCTCTATTTTTCCAAAATTACGGTTATGCCCTCAACCTTCCGAACATCACAACTTCCTCCTCGGATGTCGGAATCGGGCGTGCCACCTGCCTACGGATTCGTGACGTCCTCAACTACGTCCTGGTCACTGGTCAACTCCCATTTGACCACCCGAAATAAAAGTCAACATTTCTGCCCGACCTAGGGGCAAAATCGTCATTCTAAGTTCCCGGACCCCTCGGGACCACCTAACCCTTGATTAACCTTACTAATCACACCTTAATCACTCTACTTATCCCTATTCTCGGGACGGGTTGTTACAATCTACCCACCTAAAAAGAATTTCGTCCCCGAAATTCCACAGCTAGTTCCCAACCCCTAGGGTCTCCTACCCGGAATCAACAACAGATCAACAACAACTTCTCCTAGGTTTTCTGTCTATCATCTCCACCTTGGGTATTTCACTCCATCCCCAGCTACTGTCACCACAGCCAACCCTAGCTATGTAACAACTACATGGTGTACGCAAGGGAAACTCTATGAACAGAAAACAAAGGTATTATACAATACCTCATGTCACAATACCCGACAGAAATCATAGAGTACATCCTCGTATACAACCACCCATCTCCCTCGGCTACCATTCCGGCCACGGTCGGACTAACTCCACAAAGTCCTAAAGGCAAACTCTAGCTTGTGGGTTCTCTCCTTCCACAGTCTCCAATCGATCAGTTATAGTCACTCCTTTCCTATACCTTCCGTCACCCTCCTACGGAACTTACTGTACACTCCAAGTCCTCTAGGCGAACTCCTAGACTCTACCCTGGGATCCAACAACCAAACCAACAGAACAACCAAAAGTGAAACAAGTACCTGTCCCCACATCTGGTATCGACTGATCCTCCTGCTGAGTCATCGAGAACACCCGGGCCTGAGATCCCGACGCTCTACCACGTCCCCTCGAACTACTCGTGGCTGTGCCACCACCTCCTCTAGTGCCCGCTGTCCCTGACGCTGTACTCTGTCCGGACTCCGCTACTCCTCTGCCTACACCACCTTCCTGTGGCAACAGTGGACACTCACGTCGGAAATGACCTCGCTCCCCGCAGTAGAAACACACATTCCAGCCTGGTCCACTGCTCGGTCTCCCTGTGGACGCTACCGACGTCGCACTCGCTTGCGGAGTCGGCGGTACTCGATAACCCCAAAATCCTGAACTCTGGGCACTATCAGGCCTACCAAAACGATCATCGCCCGACGAGGACGATCCACCGAAGTTACCTCTTTTCGGTGTCCGCTGGCTCGAAGCTCCAGGAATAGATAGTTCCCGGCGTCGCACCGGCAAACTAGCCTCAACTCGCACCGCAGCATCCGACAAGTCTCGGAGGGTAGCAAAAGAGCCAGCTGTCACTACGGCTCGAATCTCACCTCGCAAACCCAACTCAAACCTACGGCACTTCT
Organism: Prinsepia uniflora; assembly: GCA_032719365.1. NCBI lineage: Eukaryota > Viridiplantae > Streptophyta > Magnoliopsida > Rosales > Rosaceae > Prinsepia > Prinsepia uniflora. The sequence continues at coordinate 29,922,657 of CM064867.1, read as the reverse complement.
CGGCTTCAGTGGCCACAAAAGCAGGAGCAAACCGAGACAACATCTGGAACTTCCGTTCATACTCTGCCACTGTCATATTCCCCTGTTGGAGCTGCAGAAACTCCGCCTCCTTGGCATCCCGGAAAGAACGAGGATAATACTGCTCCAGAAACCGTTCCCTGAACGTCTCCCAGGTCACACTGTGAACATCCCAACCGGACAACTCGAGGGTATACCACCACTCGTACGCCGCACCATCCAGTAAAAATGCAGCCAACAATACTCGCTCCTCCGGCGGACAATGCATCACCGCAAAAATCCGCTCCAGTCTAGTAATCCACCTCTGGGCTTCCTCAGGATCAGCCCCACCACTAAAAGTAGTAGCCCCGAGCCGCTGGGCTCGCTCAATCGTAGTACTCTCAGTCTCTCTGGTTACTTCTTCAAGTTGTGGAGAGGGTCTACGTCTCGGAGGCATCGTCAACCGCACACTGAAAGAGGCATAGAAGTAGTTAAGCAACTGAAACACAACCTCACAAACCGACAGACCCAACGACTCGACAAACCTATGCTCTGATACCAATTGTCAGGACCCACCCCGGTTTCACCCCGAAACCCAAGGTAAATCCTGCTCCCGTCTGATTCCCCGACACAACACTCAAGTAAATCTCACTCTAACCCAGTCAGACGCAGGAGTAATTACAAAATATCCCAAGCTTATCGTTTACAGAGCATAGCACTAAATTACAAGGAAAATAAAAACTAATAAAGTACACGCACACAGAAGCCTTTAAACTCTTCTAGGATCCCTCACGTCACTTCTATGCCTTGGACACTGCCTCGACGTCAAGACCCCGCACTAGCTCCACAACCTGGAGGGCAATTTTAAAACAGAAGGTGTGAGTGGACCAAAAAGAGTAAAAGTTTCTAAAACCATTTGATAACAAAACAGGGTTTGGCCCTCCGTTTTGAAAACCACATGCATAACCAACAGTTATGAACACCGTTATAAAATAATCATTATAAAACATCATAAGAAACAGAAAAACTATAAAATATCATAAGAAACCATAGCATGAGTATCAGAAACCGTATCAAAAACCACAAACACCAAATCATCATTTTCCCGATCAAACCTGCTGGACCTCTCCGAGTCTTTAAACTCCCGAGTCTTTAAACTCAATCCAGGCCTTAATCATATCCGAGTCTTTAAACTCCCGAGTCTTTAAACTCAAGGCCTACGGGGGAAATATCAATATATCCGAGTCTTTAAACTCCCGAGTCTTTAAACTCAATCCGGGTCTTCAAACCCAATCCGGCCGGTCCCCCGTCTCATATATCCGGGTCTTTAAACCCAATAACCAGATCCAGCAAATCCAATCCCAAAACTATTTTAAAACCATTTTCCAAATCCTCATCCAAACCCGAATCCGAAATCACTGGTCCGAAGCCCTTCCGGCGTTCAGAACCGTCATTCCGAACCCAAATCCGGAAAAATATCCATTTTCATACCAAAACCACATGTAATCACAATTCATATTTCATAACCCATTTATCATTATCAGAAAACCTTTATAGGTGAAAATCCCCAAATGTGTCATCAAAATCCGAAAACCAGCAATTTCTCGAAAAACGTGCAAAATCTCGAAAACGTCTCGAAAAACATCATAACATATACAATGAACATAGTGTCTTAAGGAAAACCATCAAAAACGTATATAAAAACAGTTATGCATGATCGAGTTTAAGGAAAGGGTCCACTCACAGTACTGAGCCCTACTCGCGTCCCGAACGTCCAGCCCGTTCCTCGGCTTCCTCGGGAAATCCCGATCCTGTCAAACACCGTCAAATTACATCACTAATACATCTACCAACACTCTCCTAAATTCCCTCAAAAATCCCCGAACCGAAGACTTAAAACCCCGGGACCCTACACATTCACCCTCGCGGAACTACACTCAAACAACTTCCGATTGACCCGAAACCAACTCCATTGAATTCACAACAACTCCTAGACCAAAAACTATGTTGACCGTTTCTCCCAGAACTGCCGCACGCGCCCCCACGCGCCGCCCAAAGTGGCTGCGCGTGGCCCTCACGCGCCTGCTACAGTGTCACCGTCTACCTCACGTAGACCGGGCTCGACACAGTGCCTGCTGTTTGAACCGGCGAGAGCGGTTCACCGCCGTGCCTGCACCATTTTCCTCCCTCTCTTCACCATCCTCTTCGTCCAATCCTAAGCAATCCAGTTCCCTCACTCAAACACCTCAACACTGTCCCTAACCTGTCGACTCGAGCTCAAAATCAAAACCCAAACTATCCCCTGTTTCCTATTCCGGCCACTCAGGTCTTCTCCCGTCACAATAACCACCCTAGACGACGCCTAGGACCTCCCTGAGCCTAATCCAACTCTTCTAAACCTTCGACTCAGTCCCTGGGATCACGACTCTTGGATTGAAACAAAACGGAAAAACAGGGCACACAGAGTCCCTCCGTCGCGCCAACCACCACCGTGCACCTCTCGTCACGGCAACACAACCAGACGGTTCCTAGGACTCAACTCAATCCCCTAAACCACTATAAACCCATCGATTCAACCCCTAGACTCACGACTTTCGATTCAAAACTCGACGGGAAAACAGGGCAAGTTTACAAGGATAAGGGATTACCTGCAACCGTCCACCACCGTGCTCGCCGCCGCGGTTCCTGAAGTCCACAACGTCGCCTCAGCCTCCTCTCGAGGTCAATCGTACTTACACACGGCCACCGCACCACCAGCTCCCTCAGTTCCTCTCTGTTTTTCTCTGAAGTTCCCGTGGCTCTCAACTCACTCACACACCACCTGCACACTTCTAACCTTCTCAGCACCACCCCAGCATCTCTCAACCTCCTTCTGATCACTCTTCACTCACCAGAACTCAACAACATCCACGATCAATCCTCAATTCCTCCTCACAAGCTCACCCTGTTTCTATCTGGGTCGAAGAACTCACACTTGCACGGTTGCACCCAAATAATTGGACCGTGCACACACTGGAACCCCCCAGAAACCACTCCACCTTTAGCACGTGTCACCATCCTACCCTTCATCTCACATGTGGCTCAATCTCAACCCTTCATCTGTCCTTATCTGTTGCACACACCCCAGAGCACAAAAGACCAAAATGCCCTTCTGTTTTACCCAAAATTACAACTTTGCCACTACCTTTCTAGACCTGTAACTCTCGCCTCGTAAGTCCGATGAACACGTGCCGCCTGTCATCGAACTCAGGACGACAAGAACTATCTAACCATCCTAGGTCAACCTACCAAAACTCAATTATTCAAAAAGTCAACTTTTCCCTCTATTTTTCCAAAATTACGGTTATGCCCTCAACCTTCCGAACATCACAACTTCCTCCTCGGATGTCGGAATCGGGCGTGCCACCTGCCTACGGATTCGTGACGTCCTCAACTACGTCCTGGTCACTGGTCAACTCCCATTTGACCACCCGAAATAAAAGTCAACATTTCTGCCCGACCTAGGGGCAAAATCGTCATTCTAAGTTCCCGGACCCCTCGGGACCACCTAACCCTTGATTAACCTTACTAATCACACCTTAATCACTCCACTTATCCCTATTCTCGGGACGGGTTGTTACAATCTACCCACCTAAAAAGAATTTCGTCCCCGAAATTCCACAGCTAGTTCCCAACCCCTAGGGTCTCCTACCCGGAATCAACAACAGATCAACAACAACTTCTCCTAGGTTTTCTGTCTATCATCTCCACCTTGGGTATTTCACTCCATCCCCAGCTACTGTCACCACAGCCAACCCTAGCTATGTAACAACTACATGGTGTACGCAAGGGAAACTCTATGAACAGAAAACAAAGGTATTATACAATACCTCATGTCACAATACCCGACAGAAATCATAGAGTACATCCTCGTATACAACCACCCATCTCCCTCGGCTACCATTCCGGCCACGGTCGGACTAACTCCACAAAGTCCTAAAGGCAAACTCTAGCTTGTGGGTTCTCTCCTTCCACAGTCTCCAATCGATCAGTTATAGTCACTCCTTTCCTATACCTTCCGTCACCCTCCTACGGAACTTACTGTACACTCCAAGTCCTCTAGGCGAACTCCTAGACTCTACCCTGGGATCCAACAACCAAACCAACAGAACAACCAAAAGTGAAACAAGTACCTGTCCCCACATCTGGTATCGACTGATCCTCCTGCTGAGTCATCGAGAACACCCGGGCCTGAGATCCCGACGCTCTACCACGTCCCCTCGAACTACTCGTGGCTGTGCCACCACCTCCTCTAGTGCCCGCTGTCCCTGACGCTGTACTCTGTCCGGACTCCGCTACTCCTCTGCCTACACCACCTTCCTGTGGCAACAGTGGACACTCACGTCGGAAATGACCTCGCTCCCCGCAGTAGAAACACACATTCCAGCCTGGTCCACTGCTCGGTCTCCCTGTGGACGCTACCGACGTCGCACTCGCTTGCGGAGTCGGCGGTACTCGATAACCCCAAAATCCTGAACTCTGGGCACTACCAGGCCTACCAAAACGATCATCGCCCGACGAGGACGATCCACCGAAGTTACCTCTTTTCGGTGTCCGCTGGCTCGAAGCTCCAGGAATAGATAGTTCCCGGCGTCGCACCGGCAAACTAGCCTCAACTCGCACCGCAGCATCCGACAAGTCTCGGAGGGTAGCAAAAGAGCCAGCTGTCACTACGGCTCGAATCTCACCTCGCAAACCCAACTCAAACCTACGGGACTTCTCGGCTTCAGTGGCCACAAAAGCAGGAGCAAACCGAGACAACATCTGGAACTTCCGTTCATACTCTGCCACTGTCATATTCCCCTGTTGGAGCTGCAGAAACTCCGCCTCCTTGGCATCCCGGAAAGAACGAGGATAATACTGCTCCAGAAACCGTTCCCTGAACGTCTCCCAGGTCACACTGTGAACATCCCAACCGGACAACTCGAGGGTATACCACCACTCGTACGCCGCACCATCCAGTAAAAATGCAGCCAACAATACTCGCTCCTCCGGCGGACAATGCATCACCGCAAAAATCCGCTCCAGTCTAGTAATCCACCTCTGGGCTTCCTCAGGATCAGCCCCACCACTAAAAGTAGTAGCCCCGAGCCGCTGGGCTCGCTCAATCGTAGTACTCTCAGTCTCTCTGGTTACTTCTTCAAGTTATGGAGAGGGTCTACGTCTCGGAGGCATCGTCAACCGCACACTGAAAGAGGCATAGAAGTAGTTAAGCAACTGAAACACAACCTCACAAACCGACAGACCCAACGACTCGACAAACCTATGCTCTGATACCAATTGTCAGGACCCACCCCGGTTTCACCCCGAAACCCAAGGTAAATCCTGCTCCCGTCTGATTCCCCGACACAACACTCAAGTAAATCTCACTCTAACCCAGTCAGACGCAGGAGTAATTACAAAATATCCCAAGCTTATCGTTTACAGAGCATAGCACTAAATTACAAGGAAAATAAAAACTAATAAAGTACACGCACACAGAAGCCTTTAAACTCTTCTAGGATCCCTCACGTCACTTCTATGCCTTGGACACTGCCTCGACGTCAAGACCCCGCACTAGCTCCACAACCTGGAGGGCAATTTTAAAACAGAAGGTGTGAGTGGACCAAAAAGAGTAAAAGTTTCTAAAACCATTTGATAACAAAACAGGGTTTGGCCCTCCGTTTTGAAAACCACATGCATAACCAACAGTTATGAACACCGTTATAAAATAATCATTATAAAACATCATAAGAAACAGAAAAACTATAAAATATCATAAGAAACCATAGCATGAGTATCAGAAACCGTATCAAAAACCACAAACACCAAATCATCATTTTCCCGATCAAACCTGCTGGACCTCTCCGAGTCTTTAAACTCCCGAGTCTTTAAACTCAATCCAGGCCTTAATCATATCCGAGTCTTTAAACTCCCGAGTCTTTAAACTCAAGGCCTACGGGGGAAATATCAATATATCCGAGTCTTTAAACTCCCGAGTCTTTAAACTCAATCCGGGTCTTCAAACCCAATCCGGCCGGTCCCCCGTCTCATATATCCGGGTCTTTAAACCCAATAACCAGATCCAGCAAATCCAATCCCAAAACTATTTTAAAACCATTTTCCAAATCCTCATCCAAACCCGAATCCGAAATCACTGGTCCGAAGCCCTTCCGGCGTTCAGAACCGTCATTCCGAACCCAAATCCGGAAAAATATCCATTTTCATACCAAAACCACATGTAATCACAATTCATATTTCATAACCCATTTATCATTATCAGAAAACCTTTATAGGTGAAAATCCCCAAATGTGTCATCAAAATCCGAAAACCAGCAATTTCTCGAAAAACGTGCAAAATCTCGAAAACGTCTCGAAAAACATCATAACATATACAATGAACATAGTGTCTTAAGGAAAACCATCAAAAACGTATATAAAAACAGTTATGCATGATCGAGTTTAAGGAAAGGGTCCACTCACAGTACTGAGCCCTACTCGCGTCCCGAACGTCCAGCCCGTTCCTCGGCTTCCTCGGGAAATCCCGATCCTGTCAAACACCGTCAAATTACATCACTAATACATCTACCAACACTCTCCTAAATTCCCTCAAAAATCCCCGAACCGAAGACTTAAAACCCCGGGACCCTACACATTCACCCTCGCGGAACTACACTCAAACAACTTCCGATTGACCCGAAACCAACTCCATTGAATTCACAACAACTCCTAGACCAAAAACTATGTTGACCGTTTCTCCCAGAACTGCCGCACGCGCCCCCACGCGCCGCCCAAAGTGGCTGCGCGTGGCCCTCACGCGCCTGCTACAGTGTCACCGTCTACCTCACGTAGACCGGGCTCGACACAGTGCCTGCTGTTTGAACCGGCGAGAGCGGTTCACCGCCGTGCCTGCACCATTTTCCTCCCTCTCTTCACCATCCTCTTCGTCCAATCCTAAGCAATCCAGTTCCCTCACTCAAACACCTCAACACTGTCCCTAACCTGTCGACTCGAGCTCAAAATCAAAACCCAAACTATCCCCTGTTTCCTATTCCGGCCACTCAGGTCTTCTCCCGTCACAATAACCACCCTAGACGACGCCTAGGACCTCCCTGAGCCTAATCCAACTCTTCTAAACCTTCGACTCAGTCCCTGGGATCACGACTCTTGGATTGAAACAAAACGGAAAAACAGGGCACACAGAGTCCCTCCGTCGCGCCAACCACCACCGTGCACCTCTCGTCACGGCAACACAACCAGACGGTTCCTAGGACTCAACTCAATCCCCTAAACCACTATAAACCCATCGATTCAACCCCTAGACTCACGACTTTCGATTCAAAACTCGACGGGAAAACAGGGCAAGTTTACAAGGATAAGGGATTACCTGCAACCGTCCACCACCGTGCTCGCCGCCGCGGTTCCTGAAGTCCACAACGTCGCCTCAGCCTCCTCTCGAGGTCAATCGTACTTACACACGGCCACCGCACCACCAGCTCCCTCAGTTCCTCTCTGTTTTTCTCTGAAGTTCCCGTGGCTCTCAACTCACTCACACACCACCTGCACACTTCTAACCTTCTCAGCACCACCCCAGCATCTCTCAACCTCCTTCTGATCACTCTTCACTCACCAGAACTCAACAACATCCACGATCAATCCTCAATTCCTCCTCACAAGCTCACCCTGTTTCTATCTGGGTCGAAGAACTCACACTTGCACGGTTGCACCCAAATAATTGGACCGTGCACACACTGGAACCCCCCAGAAACCACTCCACCTTTAGCACGTGTCACCATCCTACCCTTCATCTCACATGTGGCTCAATCTCAACCCTTCATCTGTCCTTATCTGTTGCACACACCCCAGAGCACAAAAGACCAAAATGCCCTTCTGTTTTACCCAAAATTACAACTTTGCCACTACCTTTCTAGACCTGTAACTCTCGCCTCGTAAGTCCGATGAACACGTGCCGCCTGTCATCGAACTCAGGACGACAAGAACTATCTAACCATCCTAGGTCAACCTACCAAAACTCAATTATTCAAAAAGTCAACTTTTCCCTCTATTTTTCCAAAATTACGGTTATGCCCTCAACCTTCCGAACATCACAACTTCCTCCTCGGATGTCGGAATCGGGCGTGCCACCTGCCTACGGATTCGTGACGTCCTCAACTACGTCCTGGTCACTGGTCAACTCCCATTTGACCACCCGAAATAAAAGTCAACATTTCTGCCCGACCTAGGGGCAAAATCGTCATTCTAAGTTCCCGGACCCCTCGGGACCACCTAACCCTTGATTAACCTTACTAATCACACCTTAATCACTCCACTTATCCCTATTCTCGGGACGGGTTGTTACATGGAGTCCCATTTGAGCTATACGATCGGACTTGGGGCCCCGTTGGTTTACGAATTCGAACTTGAGGCCAAGTTGGTTATGATATCGGGCATGAGGCCCAGTTATGATTTATAAACACGATTTTGGGTCAGGAATCCAAATGGATTTAGATTTACGATGGTTTATGGAAAACCCAGGCGTGACCCTTTGAATGGTTTTTCGTATACCATCCTCATGAACGGATGCCCTCCAGACATCTCGTAGTATCCTAGAGTGGCGGGTTATCTCCTCCAGACATCTCGTAGTAGCCTGGAGTAGTCACAGGACAATTGCCTACGAGGGGTCATTGCACGTAGCGACCGGTCCATATAGTGAGTCAGGAGCAGGGATTTCCAGAGGTTAAAACCTCCCCATAGGGAGGGTCATTGATATGTGGGTCATTGACCTAGGTGGACCTTGGGGAGACTTGGGATTTGAGACCTCGGGTAGCAAGCGTAGCTTGGAACCGTGGCAGTGGTTTGATTGTGACATCTCATATGTCAGGCATCAGGGATGGCAAGGATTGGTTGTTCGGGCGAGACCCACATGTACTGGATTTGGGCTGAGACCCACGTTATTATATTTGGGCTGAGTCCCTACTTATTTGGTTTTGGGCTGAGTCCCATTAGTATTGTTTTGGGCAGTGGCCCGTATGATTGATTTGACTTACGGTTTTGGGCTAAGTGACACGACCCATCCCAATCCCCCCGGGATGGGTCGTGTCAAGTGGTATCAGAGCAGGTTTGCTCGTTTGTACGCGAAGGTCGAGGCTGTGATGTCTCTTTGGGCTGCAGTTTCGTTATCAACCTGATAGATAGTTTTTGGTTTGAATAGTGGATAGAGTGTGTTTGGCCCGAGACGCCGTGCGTTAACGTGATTCGATCCAAGTGGGGTTGTTTGTGGTTAACTGGTAATGTGGGACCGTCGGTTCGATCCTGTGATGATGAATTGTTGTGCTACTGGGCACAGCTGGGTTCAGGGAACCCCATTTGAATAATGATATGGAAATGCGAAACTCAGTTGAGTAATGGTCTAAAATATGGACCCTGGTAGTGTTGGCTAGTGTACGGGATGTTGGTGCATCGGAGTTAGCCGATGTCCTTCGTGGTGGAACCCACGATGGGACCCACGATGAGTTGACGATTGGATTGGATTGGACGTCTATACGATGTCAGGACCGCGGGGTCGGTCAGGTTGTGGATTTTACTGCAAAAGGCAATTGGGTTCGGTGGAACCCTAGGGTGTGATCATGAAACCCTAATTTATAATTGATGGATTGGAAAAGTGAACCTTAATTGGGTCTCTAACGGTGCTATCTGATTAATCAATTGAAGGAAAGGAGTTGGAATTGGGAGGAATCTAGCCGGGTCAGGTCGCGGGTAATCAGACCAGTTTACTAGTAGAAACGGGTGAAGACGATGACTGTAGCAGTCACTGTAGCAGGCGCGTTACTTTCAGGCGCAGCCACTCACGGTGACCCGTGACGGTGCGTGGGCACGAATCTCGAGGTGAGTTCAACATGACTTTTGTCCTATACAATGTAACGAACATTTTAGGATTGGTTTCGTGTCAATCGGACCCCGTTTCGTTATTGTTCGGGATGTCCGAAGGTTTTTAATCCAGTTTTAAAATAGTTAAAAATTCGTGAAAATTACGGGACTTTAATAGGATGTTAATGAAGAGGTTAGTGACCCTCTAATGTGATTTGGACAGGATTGGGAGTCCCGGTGATAGTGGTGTGGCCCGGGAAGGCCTATGGCATGCATATCGAGGCGCTCGGTTAAACAGTCTGTGAGTGGACATTGGTTTTATAAATTCGATGCATGAATAACTGTTTCATGATTGTTATAATTGTGATTATATGATTTATTTTGGATATCGGTGAATTTATATGTTTTCACGCATTTCGAGGCGATTTACGTGTTTGCACGTAAATTGAGATTTTTTCGGATTTGCACTGATTTCCATAATGGTGGTTCGGATATGATTTTATGAAACAGTTACGGATTTGATAAGGTAAATTGGGGCCAGGGGCCCAGTTGATTTAAGAGATCGGGCCAGGGGCCCAGTTGACTTATGAAATCGGGTTAGGGGCCTAAATGATTTATGTATGTGATTTCGGGTCGGGGACCCTAAAATGGAATTGAATAAATGATTTCAGATTTGATAATCAACTATTTGGACTTATGACAGTTTTATGGAAATTCGAGGCAGGGCCCTTGTGATATTTTGGAAATGAATAATAAAATGTGTTCCATAAAACCATCTCGATATGAGGATATATATATATTGGTCTCCTCCAAGTGTCGGGGACACTAGAGAAGTCACGGTGCATTGCCTGCGAGGGGTCATTGTACGGAGCTACCAGACCGTATAGTGATCTAGGAGCAGGATTGCTATGATTAGACGTCAAGGACGTCAGACATCGGGGATGTCAGAGATATGGACCTGGTGAGACCCCGGGCAGCACGCGTTGCTTAATACCGTGAGATATGACGTCAGGGATGTCAAGCGTCGGGGACGCTAGGCATCAGGGATGCCGGAGATGGACAAATAATAAATGTATATTACTGGATTTATGAAATAACTTTTGGATTGACTTTGGGATTTGAAACTATGCTTATGGTTTCTGGGCTAATGCCCTAATGGTTATTTCTAAATAAATATGTGATTATTGGCTTTCGATGCATGCATATGTTTTTACTGAGGGGCATAAATATCTTTATAAATGTTTTAAACAGATTTGTTTATTTTCATCCACTCACAACTTTTGTTTTTAATGCCCTTCAGGTTGATTCCGGAAGCGACTACAGTAGAGACTGGGACATCGCACACCTCCTCCATCGATCCTTGGAGCACTCTGGAAGCCCGTTTGGGCAGTGGCAACAGGTTATCCCTTGTCTGACACCTCTTGTCAGACGAGAGCATGACACATTCCATGGTAATCCCGGGGGGATTGGGATGGGTCGTGTCGCTAAGGCTCTAATGGTTTCATTTTGATAAACGGTTATCGAATGTATGCATACTTTTTAGTGAAGGGCATAAGTAAATATCTTTTTGTGAAATTGTTTTATTAAATTCTTGGTTTTCTCCACTCACAGTTTTTCTTGGTTTTAATGCCCTTCAGGTTGATCGCAGGATGCGGGCTGTAGTGGAGACCGAGACATCGCACTCCTCCTCTTGATCCTGGCGTACTCTGGAAGCCCGGTGGGGCTAAAGTTGGAATTTTCCCTTGTTTGACTCTTCGTGTCAAAAGGGAGCAGGCGCGTCCCGCGTTAATCCCGAGGGGATTTGGGCTGGTTGTGACAAGTGGTATCAGATCATGTTTTGCTCTCTGAGTGAAGCGCACGTCGACGATGTGATGTCTCTTCAGTGGTAACAGCCCGTCCTCAACCTAATAGTTAGGGTATTGGCGTGAGGATTCGGTGGAATCGAACCCTGGTTAGATTATGTTTAGCACGATGTGCGACGGTTTAGGGTTCGTTTAGCGCATGATTCCTTGTTTTCAAGAGGTTGATCCCGAGTAGGATCGAGGGGTATGTAAATCCAACGGCTTGGAGCAGTAGTGTTACTGGTGGATAGGATCCAGTGGACCAGTAGACACAGTATGACGACTTGAGAGTCGGGACCGTTGAGTGGTCATGACGGTTATGGATTGTGACAAGTGGTATCTGTGAAGCTTGTGGTTGACCTGAGTGAGATTGTTGGGAATAGGAACGTTTGACCCTATTTGGCACGTGTTGCCATGTTTCGGTATATCGAATCCCTGAGGGATGTCGACTGGCAGGGGATGCCACGGTGTAGGTGTTGTATGGCTTGGTATGGTATACGGTGATTGTGGTATGCCGCGTTTGCGATGTGTAGCGGTTGTGTAGTGTTAGGCACGGATTATAGCCAAGTTCGTGTGAAGGCCAGCAGCTGGAAGCCGTAGAGTTACGAGGGGACGAGGTGGGGCTGCAGCGGGCAGCCGGGTTTGTTTTAACCATAGTAGGAGATTGATTGGACAAGTTACCAGGAGTGTGGTACTTGTCGACCGGATCCTGAGGTGGACCGATAGGTGGATGTTGCGTGTTGAGTGGTTGGTACGGTGAGTTGACCGCATGGATTTGGAGTCTCGATAGCAGAGTGTTTTTGAGATTGGTCTGCATGAGGTTGTGACAGAAGCTGCTATCGATGGACGTATTCGAGTCTTATCGAGTTGGATAGGCTCATAATGTCGTCACGATTGTGACGATGGGATTTGTCAGTCGTGACGACGATACGAGGGTGCGTGAGTGACACATGTTACGAGTAGTGATTTCTAGATTCGCCTCGGTTACGACTAAGTTTGATCGCAGAATGAGATGTTGGACTTTGGGCATTGGAAAGTGTTCCACGTTAACCCTATGAGGTGACTGTGATGAGTAGGATGTATCTAGATGAGTGACAGGTGCCTAAGATATCCTTGGACGGATCACGTGAGTTGAGGGTTGGAGTTGATCCCATAGAGTTGGGACGTGCGAACCAGTATGCCGACGGGATAATAGATGTGCCCAAAGTGGAGAGCCTATGAGTTCAGTGGGCACTGAGCTGGACAGAGAAGATCCCGAGTGGGACAGTGCGAGGCACGGGGAGTACTTGGTTTGGTGGCCAGTTCCCTAGTGGTACTAGACGTGAGACACGAGGGGTACTCAAGGGTATAACCATAGATGTCATACATTCCACATCCTTTTGGATGTGCATAAACGGTATTCACAGACGAGTGGATGGTGTCTGATTGAGCTGACGACTTGAAAGTCCATTGTGGATTGGTTTTGGTTGACTACGGTTGACCATACCTCCTGAGTTGAGAACTTGGAAATCGTTTGCCTATAGGACTCGGGAATGCTCGTGTAATGAGTGAGCTCATTAATTGGAAAAGGAGCATGTTTCCCACGTGATTGGAACTTCGCAATCAAGAGAATTTGTGATTGAGACGATGAGGAGAGTACTTGATTTCGCATTGGTGATGGATATTCTAAGGTCATGAGTGTGACTCTTTAGCAGATAGTGCTTGGTGACAAAGGATGACATAGGATGAATTTTGATGTCATCATCTGGGATTCTTCTTAATTCTTCCCTAGGTGGGACGACGAGGAGTGATATGACAGCTAAAGGATTCAAAGAGGGTGTAAGAAACGAACACCTCGGCTGTAGGTCAAATTTGATTGACTTGACGAGTAGATGGTATTTAGTGTCACTGGATGTGACGAGTGAGTGTCCACTACCTTGGACCCATAGTGGACCCGTGTCGGTATCGTGGATCGAGTCGTGTGTTGACGATCAGGATGATGGAGATGACTGAGATGATTATGGCGACCGTGAGTCGAGTAGACCAAGGTTCGATCGTCATTGGGGAGAATCTTATTGCTGATTATGCTAAGGTAGGAGCAGAGGAAAATCGTATTGTCGGACGAAATGATTATCCAACCTCTGTCATGGGTATGTGAGGTGAGTATATGCTCTAGGTTGGATATGTGAAGTGTGGTATGATCTATCTTGGATATGAGGATAGGGATTGTGATGGATTGAGGTTCGCCGCTGAAGGATTGGTACGCAATTGGACATTTCTTGAGTGCAGTTCTTGAGCAGTGTGTATGGGGATCAGTTTGGATCCGATGTAGACAGTTTGATGAGTACCATGATCAGATGTGTTCCGACATGATGAGGAGTTGGTTGGACGTGGACTACTATGTGCTCGAGCAGAGTGGATTGGTAGGGTTCAGTGATTGATGTGAGCAGAGGCTCAAGTCGTAGATGACAAAGGGAACCCTACAGTGCAGACGTGTTATCTCTGCTGAGACAAGTATTCGATGGGATCCAGATACACCCAGGATGGGTGAGAGGTTGAATGTGTTTCGACAGAGTACGTGATGTGACGGTTAGGTACTCGAGAGTGAGTCGAGATCAGAGTAGCACAACGAGAGCGCAGTGGAGCCAAGAGTTGTCGGCTGGTCACGATAGTGGTTGGTGGGATTGGATTTCATACGAAGTCAATCTGGCATGTAGTGGTGACGAGTTTGATCGATGTCTGACGAGTTCGGATTAGTATAGGTTGATGGGACTCTAAGGAGAGAGTTGAATGATATGAGTACTGAGGCCGATAAATGTCGCAGGTTTGAGTATGGCCTGCGAGATAGGATTCATGCCATTGTGATGGCAGGATCAATAGAATGTTGACGGATCGGATGCTGAGCAGGATGTCATTTTGGGTATGATAGCCCTTAGTTGGAGTACTATTTCAGCCTGACGACTGTAGGATGGAAAGTGTCAGAGTGTTAGACTGAGAAGCCGATTTGACGCCTCAAAGTTAGAAAGTGTCAGAGTGGTAGACGGAGAAGCTGACTACGATGTCAACTTAGGTTGTCAGAATAGAAGAACTATCAGACTGAAAAGCCGACTAATGTCAGCTTGGTATTGCTAACCTATCAAGAGTGAGTGACAGGCGAGATCGACGGGTGTCGGTATCTCGAGTGAGACTTACGAGCCGACGCGAAGTTTCTCGAGAGTGGGTTGGAGGGAAAAAGTTTCTCGAGTGAGACTTACGTGCCGAGTAGAGGGACATGATTTGTGTTTCCACAGTTTGGTTGTGGAAATGGGTCAATTTGAATTTCGAGGATGAATTTCTTTAAGGAGGGGAACTTGTAAAGACCCGTCCCTAATTTTTAAGTTCAATTAAAACAAATGACAGATTAGCCGAGGATTAACGGACGTTCAGGGTGAAATTACGATTTTGCCCCTTATTGAGGGAAAAAGTTGACTTTTGACCCAAGAAGTTTGATGGTCGAGGACCGATGACCGTGACGTACATCGGAACATTACGAGTCTGTAGACAGGCGGCACATCAAAATTGGACTTTCGACAATAAATTTACGGTTCACGGAAGTTCCGAGGAACTATTTACGGTGTCAAGCTTTACAAGGAAAAAAGTGGACTTTTCTCTTATATGCGCCCAGATCTTTCCCAGGCCCAATGGATGAGTGACAAGTGTCACTCATCCATTGCCTATCACCCCACATTCATGCATATCATCTTCACCTGCTTTGTTCATCAAATCCAAAACCCGAAAACCCCCCAAAATCGTGCAAACCACTCACCCACACCACTACACCCTCCGACTTTTCGACCATGGAAGGAATGAGAGGGGAGGACTGAGATCGGCAGGGAGGTTGGGCGGCTAAGCAAGGTGGAGCCACGGCAGAGGAGGGAACCCGAAAACCCGATCGAGTTCAAATTTTGGGTGTTCGAATTGGTGCGGTTTGGATGAGTTTTGGGGGCTGGATAATGATTGGGAGTCTCACGAGTTGAGGGGAATGAAATTGGACGAAGGATGACAGTAGAGGAGCTGGACGGCCAGAAAACAGAGCCGTGTGCTCTTCGATCAGACAGGTTATTTCTAGGCCTTCTTTGTGTGTGTTTAAGTCATAGAATGATAGGGAATGAAGGAACATAGAGATTAGGATTGGAAAGGATAAAAAATGGGTGAGAAAATAGGAGGAACCGGCCTCGCTGGTTCACGCGAGGTAGGGGATAATTGTGCAGGGCGTGTGGCTCCCACGCGTAGCCCCTTTGGGTGGCTCGTGAGGGCGCGTGAGCCACTTTCTGGGGAAGGTTCCAACATGTGAAATCATCAATTCGATGTAACGAACATTTTGGGACTGGTTTCGAGTCGATCGGACATCGTTTCGATATAGTTCGGGTTGTCCAAAGGTTTAGGATTGAGTTTAAAAATTGTTACGAATTCCGAAAAATTACGGGGCTTTTATGAGGGGTTAATTAAGTATTTAGTAACCCTGTAAAGATATTTGGACAGGTTTGGGAGTCCTGGTGATGGTGATTGGCTCGGGAAGGGCGTATGGCAAGTGTAACGAGGTGTGGCTTTGGACGGTCTGTGAGTGGACCTTTCTTTCTAAATTGAAGCATGCATAAATGCTTTATACATGTTTTGTGATGCCATGAGTACATTTGATTGTTATGTTTAGTATGTACGTATTTGTACGTATATTGAGGTTTCCGGTTTTATACGGTACTTCTACGTGCTGTGTTTTCTATGGTAGTTTTTTGGAATGGTTTTGGATTTGAAAACATGGAATCGGGCATGAGACCCAGTTGGTTGGAAACTATCGGACTTGGAGTCCATTTGATTTAACAAGAAATCGGGCTGGAGGACCATTTGAGCTATACGATTGGGGCAGTGGCCCCTTTGGTTTACGAATTCGGGCTTGAGGTCCAGTGGTTATGATATCGGGCATGAGGCCCAGTTATGGTTTATAAACATGATTTCAGGTCAGGGACCCAAATGTATTTGGATTTACGATGGTTTATGGAAAACCCGGGCGTGGCGCTTTGAATGGAAAATATGAAAATGGTTTTCGTATACCATCCTCATGAACAGATGCCCTCTAGACATCTCGTAGTATCCTGGAGTGGCGGCTTGTCTCCTCCTGACGTCTCGTCGTATCCTGGAGTAGTCACGGCACAATTCCCTGCGAGGGGTCATTGCACGGAGCGACTGGTCCGTATAGTGACTCAGGAGTAGGGATTGCCAAAGGTTAAAACCTCCCCCCAAGGATGGTCATTGATTTGCGGGTCATTGACCTGGGTGGACCCTGGGGAGACTTGAGATTTGAGACCCAAGGTAGCACACGTAGCTTGGAAGGTAGCACGCGTATCTTGGAACCGTGACAGTGGTTTGATTGTGACATCTCAGATGTCAGACATCAGGGATTCCGATGATTGGTTATTGGGTTGAGACCCACATGTACTGGATTTTTCCTGAGACCCATTTCATTAGATTTGGGCTGACTCCCACTGGTATTGTTTTGGTCAGTGGCCCGTATGATTGATTTGACTTACCGTTTTGGGCTAAGGCTCTACTGGTTTCATTTTGATAAACGGTTTTCGAATGCATGCTTTTATTAAATTATTGGTTTTTTCCACTCACAGCTTTTCATGGTTTTAATCCCCCTCAGGTTGATCACGGATACGGGCTGTAGTGGAGACCAAGACATCAGACTCCTCCTCCGGATCCTGGCGTACTCTGTAAGCCCGGTGGGGCTAAAGTTGGAATTTTCCCTTTTCTGACACTTCGTGTCAGACAGGATCAGGCACGTCCTGTCAGGACTCGACCCTCTTCTGTCAGGTCCCGATTCATCTAGCACGATATTGTCCGCTTTGGGCTTCCTTGCCCTTGCCCTTGCCCTCACGGTTTTGTTTTCGGGAGCTCACGGTGCAACTTCCCAGGGGGTCACCCATCTGGAATTGCACCAGCCTCAACTCGCTTAACTTTGGGGTTCCAATCCCCCCCAAAGCCACTGAGCTCCCAAAAGGCCTCATGCTAGATAGGTGTGTGCCTACACCTTTAAGGCACACCACCATTCCCTTCCCAGACCATTCCCCTCGCAGGAATGTGGGATTGTTCACCGTTCCCTCCAGGACACGGGTCTTACAATCCACCCCCCTTAGGGCCCAGCGTCCTCGCTGGCACACTTCCCGGTCGGGGTCTGGCTCTGATACCAAATTGTCAGGACCCGACCCTCTTCTGTCAGGTCCCGATTCATCTAGCACGATATTGTCCGGTTTGGGCTTCCTTGCCCTTGCCCTCACGGTTTTGTTTTCGGGAGCTCACGGTGCAACTTCCCAGGGGGTCACCCATCTGGAATTGCACCAACCTCAACTCGCTTAACTTTGGGGTTCCAATCCCCCCCAAAGCCACTGAGCTCCCAAAAGGCCTCATGCTAGATAGGTGTGTGCCTACACCTTTAAGGCACACCACCATTCCCTTCCCAAACCATTCCCCTCGCAGGAATGTGGGATTGTTCACTGTTCCCTCCAAGACACGGGTCTTACACGTCCAGCGTTAATCACAGGGGGATTTGGGACGGGTCGTGACAATTATCATCGATGATGTATATGTTTTCGTGGTAGCTACCGAAATAATAACTAGCGATAAAATCGAACCTCACTCTATTGATTAATGAATGTCAACATAGAGAAAACTAACCAGAATGGAAAGAAGCATTCCAAGTCGAATTAGATTCCTTGACAAAAACGAAGGTGTTTGGATCTATCATTCTTATACCTTCCCATGTTAAACATGTAGAATTTAAATGGGTAATTGTAAGGAAGCATATTGTGAAATATGAGATTGCGAGAGCTGTTACGAGGTATATTCGACACCCTGGGATTCATTACGAGGAGACATATTCTCCCATAATGGTCGTCATAACATTCTGATACCTTATCAATTTGGCATTTTTTTTAAAAAACTTAGTATGAAGCTTATGTATATGGCTAAATCTTATATCTATACGGTTCTGAATACAGATATATATATATATATATATATATATATATATATATATATATATGAAAGCTCCTGACAGACTTAAGATACCTGATACAAATAGTTTCAGATTACGGAACACGCTCCACATTCGTTTGAGGCATTTACTTTACTGATTAAAATAATCTGGACATATGTAGTATAACTATTTAAGTAAGTATTTGATTAGTGTGGGATACGTAGATAATGAATAAATGCCCATGCGTGTTTACTAAAAAAGAAAGTACTAGGTTTGCTATTATTTGGTACCCCATGAGAGACCAAAGAAACTACTAAACACCTGAAGCTGAAATTTGAAATTTGAAATGAAGGATCTTAGGAGAACAAATTTGTGTCTCCAGCTAGAGCTTCAGTACCGTGTAGATGGGATTTTAGTCCATCAACGGAATTACATCCAAAATATATTGAGGTGCTTTAAATAAGGATAAAGTGAAACCTTCAAGCATGCCCATGATTGTCCATATTTTAGATCCTAAGGAGGACCTGTTTCATCGCGCAAATGATATGGAAGAGATATTGACACCAAAAGTTCCACATCTAAGTGCAATAAGCCTATTATTGTACTTCACTCAATACATTAGATCTAGCATTTCATTCACCGTGAACTTCCTAGCTAGATTTAGCTCTGCATCAACACGCAACTACTAGAATACATAAAAGACTTTTTCCGATACCTCAGAGGTATAATAGATATAGACTTATTATATCTGTATGCATAGAGGAATGAATCAAACGCCTTTGTTCCTTAGACTGATGCAACTTTTTTTGGCTATGTTGATGTAGATTACCTATCAGACCCACATACGCTGCGTTCCTAAATTGGGCCTTTCCCTTTGGGAACACAGAAGTATCTTGGAGGTCTAAGAAACTGACCCATATTGCTACCTCTTCGAGTCATGCAGAGACTTGTTCCTATCTCTTTTAACCATGCAGAGATTCTAACTCTTCACGAAATAGTTCGTGAATATATATGGGTGAGAGCTGTTACGGGGCATATTCGATGTACTTGTGGACTGCATTCCACTAATGATGATCTGGCGATTATTTGTGTAGATAATGCTACCTGCAACGAACAAATGAGAACCGGTTTCGTTACAGGAGATAATAACAAGTCATTACCGAATGCAATATTCCAGCAGCATGTTCAAGGTATTGGCTTGCATAGACTAGCTGATCTACCTAGATCGTAGTTTTTAGGGGGAGTCGATATTAAGGGAGTATCCTGAAGCATACTAAGTATCTTAAAGCAAATTGAGCATTTCGCAGTATACCAAGTATTTCGAAATATACCAAGTATCCTGAAGTATAATGAGTTTCTCGAAGTATACTCACATAACCATTGTGTACTCTTTTATCCTACGACTAGGGTTATTTTGTTTCATTGGGTTTCGTTACCTTGTTAGGTTTTAATGAGATACACTTTTGGTATAGCCACCCAATTAATAATGCATCTTGATCACGGGTTTTTCTGATTGGGTTTACTTGGAATTGTTTTGGTGTAGCAACTCTAATGCATTTTATCTCAAAGATGTACTATCTACCCATGATCCAAAAGAGACAACTTCAGCTACTTCTAGAGCTTATGATGAAACCACTATTCAAGAATGTTGCATTCTTATTCCTTCGACCAGGGTTATTTTTGTCTCATAGGGTTTTTTTCACCTGGCAAGATTTTAACGAGGCAACACATAGGCAATACCAAGCAGCAATATTACATGAAATATCCCAGGCGGATTTTTGTAAATCAGTGAACTTTATAGTGGCTATTACATGTAAAAAAAATAGAAGGGTAGTTTAGTCATTGTACATTTCTTTATTTCCTTAATTTATGTAAGGGATGTATTGTTTATTAATCTTTTTATGATACTATCCAGTAATACGATGTTTCACATTCTAGTTGTTCTAGGATGCTTGAATGACCTTATTGTTAAATTTGACCTCTAAGCATTGACACATACACTTCACACATGGAACTCACGGTTTTGGTACACCTTGTTGTTTGGTGAAGGCTGTCTTTTTTTTTTGTTCCTATTAGCTTTGTAATGTGTGGAGTTTAGCATATTTAGTGTCAAAGTAAAATGTTTGTGGGAATGATTCTGTTATAGCCCTGAAGAGATACAACTCCTCTTAATGGGTCAACCTATGGGTTCAAATGTTTATCTTAACTTGATTGTGCCATTCATTTTATGTTTTACTAAAGGACTAGCAAAAGGTAGGTTTGGGGGTATTTGACCCACGATGCTCTTGTCCATGCGGCGAGAAGGGCCAAACGTGCCGCCCATGTGTTGGCCCATGAAGGTCTTCAGTCACAGCTTTGAGCCATCTGGGTGCCCCCTGCCCTTTCTTTGCTTACTTATTTGTTAGAATAAAATATTGAGTTGTAAGTTCATTTGCATGTTGTTTGTTTGGGGAGATACTTTTTTTCCCTCACCAAATTTATCCTACATTAGCTGGATTTTATGGTGAAGGTTTTAATGATGCATCAGACACCTCTATGTGACCCCAAAAGTCTTTGTAATTTCTTTCTCCTTCAATGAAATTCTTTTTTAGATCAAAAAGTTTACAAAGAACCCATTTAAAAAAGGAAGTAAATACAATCAAACACTTAATGCTAATAGATGATACGCTAAAACTAAGCATTAAAGTAAATACAAAGACAAACTCAAGACTTAATAAAAAAATATGCAAATTAAAACCCTTTTTTGTAGATTGTAGCATTGATAAGTAGAAATCGTTCTTAACCGGGGATTGAGGATACCTAAGCATGATTATCGTTTGATTAATTAATTTAGGGGGTAGTTGATTGTTTCTATTATCTTAAGTGATTAACTAATCTAAACTAACCTAATCTATTATTTACATGATCAACTCATCTTTAAATCTAACTCATTCATAAATTCTATTAACTTCAACCTATGAAATCCTCCAATTCTAGCCTTACGAGTTATTTGCATGTTATCTTAGTAAGTGCGTGCTCGGGGACAGCCCGACATACACTTTCAATGAATTAGACTCGGGGACAGCCCGACATACCTAATCAAGCATTAAGCACAAACATACAATCATAACAAAAACTAGAATCATAGAACGCATAGAATTTCGAAACCAATAAAAATCATAAACCAATTAGTTCATAAACCAAGAAAATTCAAGCACAAAAGATAACTGTAGGGTTAAGAGGCCGTGTTACACTTTTTCTCTTCGGGACATCCTATGGATACGAAGTGATTGGGCACTCTTTGGTGTGACACTTAAGGACAGCCTGACTATGGCACAGATGGTGTAGAGGATGAAGTATGGTATAATTAACCTTGCACGAGAAATCTTGAATTTATTGAAAAGAGGGAATTGGTTTAAGTAGAGCTTTGATACAAATAATGAACGATCTTTTAAAAATAACCTAAGCCTCTCTACTTACAGGAGAAAATTATCCTCAAATAAATAGGAGTTAATAATTTAAATTCTAAAAGGAAAATTATTAAATTAATTAAATTAAAGTCCTACAAGTAAAAGGTAATAAAAATCCTAATTAAAAAGGTTTTCTAAATAAAAAGGAAACAAATCCAAGCTTTATTTGGACAAATTTCCATAAGAAACAAGGAAAATAGGTGATGGAAGCCCACAGAAATTTGGGCTGAATTTCAGTGCTCAACGCGCAAGGAGACTAAGGAAGTGGGTTCGGTGGACTCGCGCTGAAATGTTGAAAGAAGATCTGGTACACGCACGATGAAGGGTTGGAAGATGCTTCGGTAAGCGCGCGATGAAAGTCACTTCTAGGAATCGGTAAGCGCTTGTCGAACAAATTTCTGGGCTGCCATTTTGGATTTGCTAGCTTTCTATCAAATTTTCTTGCCCTTTTCGGTGGCTTCCATTCATTCGATCATAACTCCATCAATATAACTCTGATTGAGGTGATTTTTTTCGCCTAAATTCTTGTAATTCCATGATCTATCCAATTCTGTACATTTCTCTCAAAATATATTATTTTATACAATTTTTTGGTATTTAAACATTAAAAGATAAGTATAAAGGGTATAAAATGATGCTTAATTCAAGGCTTATCAAATACCCTCACACTTAGACTTTTCTAGTCCCTACCAAATACCAAAACAAATAAAGGCTTTGAAACTAATTTTTTTCTTTTTCTTTTTCTAAAAATCACGAACTACTAAGCCCTCAACCATTTTTCTCAAATTGTATCAACATAAGTATGGCATCAAAGATTTACACTAAGAAACTATATAGCATATGGAATTCAAAAGTTAATACATCATAACAAAATATTTTGACAAGTAAGACAAAGAGTAAACTTGGTGAAATGTATCTCAATGTGAATAAAACAAGTATGAATCAACTCACAAGGATATGCACCCATGATTTTCACTCAATATGTATAGGGTTTGTAAGCACTCAAGGTATGTGAGAAAGATGCTCACATAATAAAAAGTAAGTAACTTCATGAAAATTTCAAACATAAACCATAAGAAAGTGAATATACTTGCACAAATGAACCAAAACCATAAGCTTACTCAAGTGATAAACTCAACTAATCAAAATTTACTCATCTCGAGAATCATAAGGACTTAATTTGAAGGTTGTAATGGGGCTAGGTGTTGAGGCAAGGAATATTTAGGATGGTGGTGTTAAATTTTGTTCCAGGACTCACCAAAGGCTCCATCACATAGGCATCAATGTTTTCCCATCATTATAGGACAAGTATCAACTTGTTAGGCCTTAATCATCACTATTACCATCTTTGAACTTGTATTTGGAAAAAAGGGCCGAAATTCTTCATGAAGGCCTCCAATCTTCATTGTTCCAAATCACAAGTATAGGGGACTTATGTCAGGACCCGACCCTCCTCGGTCAGGACCCGACTCATCTAGCACCATATTGTCCGCTTTGGGCCTCGTCCTCACGGTTTTGTTTTCGGGAGCTCATGATGCAACTTCCCAGGGGGTCACCCATCATGGAATTGCACCAGCCTGAACTCGCTTAACTTTGGGGTTCCAATCCCCCCCAAAGCCACTTGAGCTCCCAAAAGGCCTAGTGCTAGATAGGTGTGTGCCTACACCTTTAAGGCACACCACCATCCTCTCCCAGACCATTCCCCCTACCAGGAATGTGGGATTGTTCACCGTTCCCTCCAGGACACGGGTCTTACAACTTAGCTCAAAACTCAAATTTAGTACCTCATAGAACTTTTTTCCTTGATTGTATTTTCTTTTCATAATTTTTTTCCTTTTTGTTTTTTTCTTAATGAATAACAACATAGTTTAAGCAAGTCATTTGCCTACACTTTCATAATAGTCTTCATTCATCAAATCACTTTCTTGTATCTCACGCCATCTTTACGTTCTTCAACCAAGTCCAAGGAACAAGGGTAAATGATGTCTTATACTAGGTTTACGTGAATAGATGTTTAGTGTGATGAAAGAAAGGCTTAATGTAGTCTCAAAATGGTTAAACTAGGGGGATCACACTGGTGTGATCAAGTAGGGACATGGATATTTGGATAAGTGGTGTGAACCCTATTGCCTTAATCATGTCCAAAATCAAAGAGTTTAATGACTTAAAAACATTGAAAATCACATAGAATAAGTTCTAGTACTCTAGAGTTCATTAAAAGCTATGTCTAGCAGTTATGAGGCATATGTATATCAATTTAAACAAAGAACTCTTATGAATCACTCAATAAAGAAATATATATGGCTCTAAAGCTCACATAGGGTTCATATGATTCATACAAATCTTAACATGCTTGTTTTGTACCAGTTTAACATGCATCATCTATTACAAGTCATAACCACTTAATCATTAAGCATTAACAATTGAATTCAAGTTGTAGTGATCATCTTTTAGTCATGTTGTTTTCATTTATTTGTCATTCTTATCATCGACAGGTTAAAGGGTATCCTAAAGCTTTTTTTAAAAAACACTAAATTAAAAATAAAAGTAAAAAAGCTAGAAACTAAAGACTAAAACATAGACAATATTTTTTGGGTTTTTTTTTTCAATTTTTTTTTTGGTTTTTTTTTTTTGTTTTTGAAATAAGACTCAATACATAGTTCTTCGGATTAGGAGTGATTTGAGATGGCAACTTCCCGGTATCTTTGATTTGGCCCATAAAATCTACGATTCGGCCAATTTGCTTCTTCATCTCTCAGATGTCACGCCCATGTATATTCAATGTCTCCGAGGTTTTGTTTTTGCCCGTCAATAAGGAATTGAGTTGAAGTGGATAGTTGTGCAAACATCTTATCATAATCCGGGTTGGAGAATTGATGAACCGGAGGAGCTTGTTGCTTACCCATAGGTTGATGAGGCAGCGTGTCAGGGCCCGTCACAATCCCCCCGGGATTAAAGTGGGACGTTCCTGATCCCGTCTGACACGGAGTGTCAGACAAGGAAAATTTCGAATTTAACCCCCTCGGGGCTTCAGAGTACGCCAGGATCCGAAGGAGGTATGTGATGTCTCTGTCTCTGCTACAGCCCACATCTGAATTCAACCTGAAGGGCAGTCAAAACATTTAAAAGCTGAGTGGACAAAAAATTAATTTATAAAACATTTTCATAAAAGACATTTGTACCCTTCACTAAAAAGTATGCATGCATTCGAAAACCATTTAACCAAAAGAACCATATGTGGGAACTAAGCCCAAAACCATAAACAAAACCAACCATACGGGCCACTGCCCAAATCCATATGGGACTCAGCCCAGCACGAACGGTTTTCTTTCGGGAGCTCACGGTACAACATCCCAGGGGGTCATCCATCATGGAATTGCACCAACCTCAACTCGCTTAATTTTGGAGTTCCAACCGAACCCAAAACAATTGAGCTCCCAAAAGCCTTCGTTTAGATCAGAGTTACGCAGCAGCCCACTCTATCTAACACGATATTGTCCCCTCTAGACAAGGCGCACCATCACAACCGCAGGGTTTTGTTCCCGGGATCTCACAGTGCACCTTCCAATGGGTCACCCATCACGGGATTGCACCAGCCTCCACTCGCTTAACTTTGGAGTTCCAACTGAACCCAAAGCTAGTGAGTTGCTAAGAGGCCTTGTTTAGATCAGGGTTGCGCAACGGCCTACTCTATCTAACACAATATTTTCCCCTCTGGGCGATCAAAGCCACACCCACAAGGTTTTGTTCTCAGGAGCTCACGGTGAAACTTCCCAGTGGGTCACCCATCATGGGATTACACCAGCCTCCACTCGCTTAACTTTGGAGTTCCCCAGGAATCCAAAGCCAATGAGCTCCCAAAAGGCCTCGTGCTAGATAGGTGTGTGCCTACACCTTTAAGGCACACCACCATTCCCTTCCTAGACCATTCCCCCTCGCAGGAATGTGGGATTGTTCACCGTTCCCTCCAGGACATTGGTCTTATAATCCACCCCCTTTAGGGCCCAGCGTCCTCGCTAGCACACTTTCCAACCGGGGTTTGGCTCTGATACCATTCTGTCAGGACCCTACCCTCCTCAGTTAGGACCCGACTCATCTAGCACGATATTGTCTGCTTTCGGCCTCCTTGCCCTTGCCCTCACGGTTTTGTTTTCGGGAGCTCACGGTGCAACTTCCCAGGGGGTCACCCATCATGGAATTGCACCAGCCTCCACTCGCTTAACTCTGGAGTTCCACCTGAACCCAAAGCTAGTGAGCTCCCAAGAGGTCTCGTTTAGATCAGAGTTGCGCATCAGCCCACTCTATCTAACACGATATTGTCCCCTCTGGGCGACCAAGCCACACCCGCAGGGTTTTGTTCCCGGGAGCTCACGATACAACTTCCCAGTGGGTCACCCATCATTGGATTGCACCAGCCTCCACTCGCTTAACTTTGGAGTTCCCTAGGAATCCAGAGCTAGTTAGCTCCCAAAAGGCCTCGCGCTAGATAGGTGTGTGCCTACACCTTTAAGGCACATCGTCATTCCTTTCCCAGACCATTCCTCCTCGCAAGAATGTGGGATTGTTCACCGTTCCCTCCAAGACACCGGTCTTACACAGCGGTGGTCTTGGCATGAATTGTTGTCGTGTATACCCCTGTTGGTGTTGAGCTGGATGGTTCAAACATCCTTTAGTGTTGCTCCATTTGAATCCTGGATGATCACGGTTGCCTTGTCCATTGTTGGTAAAGTTATTGAACCTTTGGTTCCCTTGATATCCACCTAAGGTATTGGCTTGTTCCATTCCCTCATTGTGATTCATGATTTAAGGACAATGATCAGTAGGGTGTCCATCCAATTGACATATGCCACATTTAGGTCCCTTAGGTTGCATAGCCCTTATGGCTTATAATTCCAAAACTTTTTGTTTAGATTGGAGATTTTCAATCTTTTCATCTGAGGTTTCCTTAGAATTAAGTGCACTTACCCCTTTCTTGTGATACATTCCGTATTGGGCATTATTGGTGGCCCTACTCTCGAGTAACTGTCTTACTTCGACCTCATCTAAGTAGATAAATGCCCCATGTGAAGCTACATCAAGAAGGTCTCGGTACATGGGTTTGAGACCATCATAAAAGTAGTTCATTAGGTTAGATTCCGAGAAACCATGTGAAGGAAAAGTGGCACAAAAGACCTTGAAACGATCATAATATGAACCAAAGAATTCATCTAGTGCTTGGGTAATGGATGTGATCTCTCGCCTCTTCGAAGTGATCTTAGAAGTGGGGAAGTACTTAGCAAAAAACAAGTCCGCAAGTTATTTCCAGGTAGTGATATGATTGGCGGGCAAGTCCAAGAGCCAAGATTGGGCCCTATCTGCCAAAGAGAAAGGAAAGGCCTTAAGTTACAGAAGTTCATCATCAGTGTCACTTCGTTTCATTCTATTGCACACAAATTGGAAAGTTCTAAGGTGTTTATTTGGATCCTCATTGGGTAACCCATAATATGTTGGGAGTCGATGAAGGAAACCACTCTTAAGCTCAATGTCTGTTTTGTTTTCCTTGGGTAGAGGAAAAACAATGCACGAGGGTCCTATGCTCCACTCAGTTGAGCAAGTACGTTGACGAAGAGACTCACGTTCATTGTTGGCCATCTCAATTTCGGGTTCACTTTCAATTTGGTGTTTAGGGGAAAAAGAGGACTCAAATTCGTAGCCTTCCTCAAAAGTAGGTTCCAAGATAGGTTCTAAGGTCGAATTCTCAAACTTTGTTTCCCTTAACTCACTTTCTAGTTAAGGTTGTGTATCGAAACTAGCAAAGCGTGGAGATCTACGAGTTGGAATCACTAGCTTTAGCATGGTCATGCATAGGAACCTGAGATGCAACAAACATACAATGTGAGAGTCATATCCCAATCGCGACAATAGATAGGAGAAATGGGTAAGCGAGAAAGGTAGCTATGAAATGTAGAGAACAAAGAATACACAAACAACATTGTATGGATAAAGAATAGGTTATAGGCAAATAAGGAAAGACATTAAAGAGTTTAACCACAAATATCCAAGGTAGATCATGACAATGATATACAACAAACATAAGTTCAAAAACGTCCAAATCAATGCACCACATAAAAGTCTACATGAAGAATGGTGTGACTACATGAGAGGGAAATCGTTATCCAAGGTAGAGTGACATGAATAAGTTTCCCACTTCGCTTCTCATAGTACTTTCATGTGCGTACGACCTGCGCTCACTGATAAACATATTTCAATCCCCTCCACCATTCAATGTTAATCATGGCCAGTTGGGATAGATGTAAGGACTAATTTCGAGAACACCCCGAGGCTAACCTGGCCAGGGTATGTACTCCATTGGAGTCCTTTTTCTTAGTGCCCCACTTGTCACCAGTCATAACCCTCCTAAACACCATAACCAACCGATGGAAGTTTTCAAAAAAGAGGTTTACGAAACCCAAGTGTTTACAACCTCTGCCCCACCTCATGTCCATAGATTCGAGTCTACAGTTTGTGGTGATGAAATCCACACATCACGAAGGGTTAAGGAGGAAGTAAACAAAACGGGCGCTACCTATTCCCGAAAGTAGGATTTTGAAGAAAAAGGTTTTGGAATTCATGCAACTCTAAAACATTTAATAAGAATATATTTTTTTTTATTCTTTGAAATTCTTTTTTTTTTTTGAAAAATATTTTTTTTATTTCTTTTAATTTTAATTTCGGAATTTTTTATTGTTTTTTTTAAATTTTTTTTATTGTTTTTTTTCAAGAAATTTACAAAGAAAACGTTTTTATCCAAATTTATTACAATTTATAAACAAGTATGAAAATTATGTACAAATAAAATATTTACATTATGAACATATATACATAAACAAAATCATACAAGAGATGATTTCAATCCCCAACAACGGCGCCAAAAATTGATATGCTAAAACTAGGCATTAAAGTAAACACAAAGTCACACTCAACAATTAATAAAAACAAATGCAAATTAAAACCCTTTTTTGTAGATTGTAGCATTGATAAGTAGGGATCGTTTTTAACCGGAGATTGAAAGTACCTAAGCATGATT
The DNA here is from genome assembly GCA_032719365.1 of Prinsepia uniflora. Taxonomy (NCBI): domain Eukaryota; kingdom Viridiplantae; phylum Streptophyta; class Magnoliopsida; order Rosales; family Rosaceae; genus Prinsepia; species Prinsepia uniflora. The sequence goes on along the minus strand of CM064867.1, from coordinate 29,893,428 downwards.
ATCGTTTGAATAATTAATTTGGGGGGTAGTTGATTGTTTCTATTATCCTAAGTGATTAACTAATCTAAACTAACCTAATCTATTATTTATATGGTCAACTCATCTTTAAACCTAACTCATTCATGAGTTCTATTAACTTCAACCTATGAAATCCTCTAATTCTAGCCTTACAAGTTATTTGCATATTATCTTAAGTACGTGCTCGGGGACAGCCCGACATACACTTTCAATGAATTAGACTCGAGGACAACCCAACCTATCTAATCAAGCATTAAGCACAAACATACTGTTGAAGTTTTAAATGTTCCAACTGTCGAGTACTCGTTGCCCAATCACCAAATGACACGTGTCCCTCCTGTGACCTGTCAACTCAAGTGGATCGCGGGTTTCCGTTAGTACGGGCACCGGTGTGGTGCCGGCCTAAGGCTCTCCGACGATCTAGTCAGTTACCTTGTTCGTAAGAGGAAACAGTAAATGGTAAGTTCGGTAGAGTATTAGTAATAGTAAAACTTAGTTATCTTTATTGGGAAATGTGTACCCTTTATGTATGGGTAGGTGGGATGTTCAATTCCCAAAGTTCCGATGTGGGACAAATGCTTCTCGATTTACGTGCTGACACGTGTTACGTAAATCGAGGGTGGATACGCTTCCACGTGGCATCACGCATTGGGCCCGGTGTTAGGGCTGTTGTAAGTATGGTAGTTTTGGGCCTTGAGCGGGGTCTGGGCTTTAAGTATACGGCCTAGTGGGTCTGGTCAGATATGGTGTCAACAGAAGTCCCCCAAGTCGTTGACTGAGGTGGAATTTCTCGGTCGGGGACTTGTTTCATTCTTGAAGACCCTGGTGGGAAGTATACCTGTAGTCCCCCAAGTCCCCTGGTGGGAGAGTCCGTCGAGACAGTCTCGGTCATGGCGAGTGAGTGGCTAGTGGTCCGCCGGTGAGGGCCGCAACTCGGCGAACAAGTGGCAGTCGATCATTGATGTGCACATGCAGTCGGTGGTGGTGTCTTGGTCGGTGATGGGGACCAAAACCTGGGTTGGGGCAGCGGATACCGAGCGGTGTACATGGGTCGGTAGTACGGCCATCGCCTATAAGGGGGGTGAAAACACCGAGCGGTGGATAAGGGTCAGTGAAGAGAGCCAACGTCCGTAGAGCAGTTCAGGGAACTGAGCGGTGTGCACGAGTCGGTGAAGAGAGCCAACGTCTGCAAACGGGTGAGAGGACCGAGCGGTGTACAGGGGTCGGTGGGGGAGGACCAGCGTCTGTAGGGGCGTCTAGAGGCATCGAGCGGTGTATGGAAGTCGGTGTCGATCTGAAGGAAGTCGGTGTCGACTTGAGGGAAGACGGTTGGGCTTCCTCGGACAGATGGTTGACACGTGTCCGGTCATAATGATTGGTTGCAACACGTGTCTGTCACTGAGGGGGGTGACGCTTCGTAGTCTGTGCATTAATTGCTATAAATATAGGGAGCTCTTCACTGATTTCCTCACTTGTGTTTTTTGAGAAAATTGGGGAAATTCTGTCCAACTAAGGAGGCGATTTCCGACTAGCTCTCGACGGCGGTGCGTACAGCGTTTGCGATTTCCGATATACGGTCCTCCGTGAAAAACACGGTAAGCACCTTTCCAGGTTTAGTTTTTCGATTAAAGTAGGAGGTTGTGAAGAACTGTCCATGAACGTGGTGAAAGTTGTGGGCAAATCATCATAGGAATGAGTCGGTCGGCTGAGTTATGTTTTTCTTCTGTTTTTTTTTTTGTAGATGTCGGTGGATAGTGACTCGGTGTCTGAGGGTAAGTGCTACGACTCCCAGGGTGGTGAGTCATCAGAGAGTAGTGTGCAGGTGCTCATTCCCATCTCCGGGAGTGAGGACAAGGCCCACTCGGCCGAGGCATAAAAAAGAGTAGAGTCGGCGTACAGTACGGCCGAGTCGTCCGGTAGAACCACGAACACCGGTTCTGGGGCTGGGCCGACGGGTAGGTCAGGTAATGGCAATCTGCTGGTAGACGCTGTGATGATTGTGAAGGTGGGGGTGCACCGCGCATTGAAGTTGACCCACGGCCGAGATAAGGGCACAGTTCGGGTTAATAAGCTGAAAACGGCTGGGGATGAGTCGGTCCCGGAGGCCGTTCCGATTGAGCGTACGGCCTTCACCGTGGACGAGATGGTGAACGATGAGACCGAGAAGGGCCTAATGAAGATGAGGATCGAGTTTGGCGTTCCCGACTCAGTGACGACAAGGTTGCCTACAAGAGAGGAAAGACCGAGCAACCCCCCAACCGGTATGGCATTGTTCTATACCGAGTTGATGCACCACGGGGTCAAGCTGCCCCTTCACCCCTGGCTGCGGAGAATGGTGAAAAAGATGGCGGTGGCACTCGGTCAGCTCAATCCGAACGTGTGGATTGTGCTCTGCTCCCTCTACACGGCCTTCAGGTGGGCCGAGCAACCGGAGCCGACCTACGCCCAACTGATGTACCTGTACGAGTTCGGGTTTCAGCAGCAGAGTACCGGGTGGGTCTTCGTCCGTCACTGCAAGAAGAGCAAACGGGGGGAGTTCATTCTGGACATACCGACTTCCCAAAAATCGTACAAGACGAAGTTCTGCCTGGTCGGTGGGAACTGGGAGGGGAACACCGAGGGATCCCCGATACCGTCCAAATTCCAGACCCAAGGTGGATAGTTGTAGCATAGGCCGACCGTTCATGTAAATGTTGATATGTTGTATGCTCAAGTATGGCTATGTTGGCTGACAGATTCTCGGTGTGCAGGTTTGTTCCCAGAAGAATAGATCTCATCGGCGGAGAAGGAAGTCGTCCACCGAGTAAGAGAAACCTTGGACGAGCTGAATCGGAACCGACGAATCCTTCGGTTGCTTGGGTTCCAGTACAAGGCCGGCCTCATCAACACCGACGAGGGTAAGTTTTGTTTTGGGTTGTTTGGTTTTTCTTTTTTTTTTTCTTGTGTCTGACCTGTTCTCGGTGTTGCAGTACCGTATCATCTCGGGAGCAGAATTTACAAAGACTGCGAGCAGTTGAAAATGAAGGCCGACAAGGGCTCTGGAGAGTCTGCCTCACTGTCGAAGGCTACCGAGCGCCTGGAGCTCCTTCTCAAAAAGAAAAAAGAGAGAGCCGAGAGAGGTCAGCCGGAGCGGTCCGACCGGTCAACGCAGGGCCAAACCTCCAAGTCGAGGCCACCCAGTCCGCGACCTAGGTCTCCCAAGAGGAAGCAGAGCGCAATTGACGGAGACCGAGTGCTCTCCCAGAACCAAGGCGGATGAAGGCGAGAGTGGAGGCCGAGACGATCCTGTTGGCAAAGGAGGCCATTAGAGGCAAGAGGACCATGGCGGCCCCAGAGTTCAATCCTCCACCGTCCCCCCCTCGGCTGGACATGAGGATAATGGAAATGCTCCAAAGGAGGGGAGACGTGAACCTCAGCGTGTTCACCGAGGGGGAGGCGATCAGTGAAGGGTCCAGTACCGAGGCGACCCTCTGTTGTCCTAGGTAGATGGTGCCCTTGCTCAATGGAGTCTGCCATGGGGCCTCCACTCCCCTAGACGAGCTGGCCGAGGTGCAGTGCTGGTCGGCAGAGCAAAAGATGGAGAAGGCGTTATTGCTGCTCAGCAATGTAAGTAATTTGTTTTTTTTTTGGCTAATGTTTTGTCGTAGGTCGAGTGCCTTTCTAAACCGTGTTTTGAGCAGGCCGTTGGTGAAGTCTACTGCCAATTTGGGAACGCCTAGAGGAAGGTGACTGGTGCTCGACGGGAGAAAGACCGATTGAGGAAAAAACAAGAGGAGCTCACTCCGAAACTGCAGGAGGCAGAGAGGGCCATGAAGGAAGTAGCCGACCTCAACCGCTAGTTGGAAACCGAGAGGAGGAAGACTCAAGAGGCTCTGGCTTCCAAAGTTCAGATGAAGGTCGAGGTTGAGGCCAAAGAGAAGGATAGGCTAAAGCACTGGAAGGAGCTCTGTCGGGTGAAGACAGCTAGGGAGGCCGACCTGGAAGAGGCGAGGTTGAGCAGGCCGAGGAGCAGCAAATGGAGGAGCTAGTGTAGGACATGCGACTGTGCCTTGTAAATTTTCCTTTTATTTTGTTTGGCAATAGTTGGGACGACCAAGAGGTTGGAATTTTGTAATGCTCTTGCAGGCCGAGCATAATAGGTCTGCACTTTGGAAATAAAAAATGGCCTTTCCTTGAAACAAAATTGTAGACCGGGTAATCCTTCGATTTATGTTTGTCTAAGTGTTGGTGTAAGCCGAGTAAGGCTGTACAATGACTCTAATGTTCGAGTCTAAAAATAGCAAGTGGTGGGGTGTAGGCCGAGTAAGACCGAACCCCGACTCGTATGTTTGAGTCGTAATGGTGGGGCAAGCCGAGTAGGGCTGTACACCGACTCGATAGTTTGAGTCAAAATAGCAAGTGTGGGGATGTAGGCCGAGTAAGACCGAACCCTGACTCGTATGTTTGAGTCGTAATTGTGGTGCAAGCCGAGTAGGGCTGTATACCGACTCGATAGTTTGAGTCAAAATAGCAAGTGTTGGGGTGTAGGCCGAGTAAGACCGAACCCCGACTCGCATGTTTGAGTCAAAATGTTACGTTACAAGGCTAGATAAATGGGAGAGTTTATAAATGACGGGTGCAATAATTGGTAAAGTACAGCAAGTTATAAGAAGGAAAAAATACAAAGTCTTTAAATGTAGTATTTCTTCAAATGGTCGGCGTTCCATGGGTGGCCCAGCCTTCGCCCATCTGGGTCTTCCAGTTCATAAGTTCCGGGCCGGCAGATTCTGGTAACTCAGTATGGACCCTCCCAATTGAGGCCGAGAGTCCCGACTGAGCTATCCTTGGTGGCGAGGCTGACTTTTCGAAGGACCCAGTCGCCTTCCTGAAAACCCCAATGTTTGACTCTGGCATTATGGTAATTGCAAAGCCACTGTTTGCAGGCGATGTTTCTGAGGTTAGCCTGCTCCCTGTGCTCCTCAATGAGGTCTAGACTGAGTGCAATCTAATGGTTGTTTTGTTCAGGTTCATAGGTCGACACTCGGTAAGAAGTTTCGTTTAGTTCAGCGGGGATGACCGCTTCCGTTCCGAAAGTCAACGAGAAGGGGTTTCATTCGTAGATGTGCGGTAGGATTTCAGACCACTTGCCCTTGGCCTCATCTAGCTGCATTTTAAGTGTATGCTTGATGATTTTGTTTATGGCCTCCACCTGTCCGTTGGACTGAGGGTGAGCTGGTGAGGCGAAGCAGAGACGGATGTTGTGTCTGTCACAAAAGGCACGGAAGCGTGCGTTGTCGAATTGCTTCCCATTGTCCGTGACGATTGTGTGGGGGAGACTGAAACGGCAGATAATGTTCTGGAAGATGAATGTTTCGATCGGGGCCGTGGTGATGGAAGCCATAGCCTTTGCCTCAACCCATTTTGTAAAGTAATCCACTGCTACCACTGCATACTCTGTCTTTCCCTTCCCTGCCGGTATTTTTCCGATCAAATCGAGTCCCCACTGTGAGAAGAGCCACGGGCTAACCATTGGTGTGAGGTTTTCTGGAAGTAGGTGGAAAAGAGGGGCGAACCGTTGGCATTTATCACACCGTTTGGTCAGCTCGGCCGCATCTCCGTGCATGGTTGGCCAATAGAAACCCTGCCGGAAAGCCTTGTGGGCCAATGATCGTGGTCCAGAATGATTTTTGTAAATACCGGCGTGGATTTCCTCGAGAATGGCTCTGCCTGCCTCCGGGACGAGACACTTCAGGAGGGGCAAAGTGAAGCCCCGCTTGTAGAGTTGGTGGTTGATGAGTGTATAGCGGGCTGCCTGTCTCCGGACGTTTTTGGCCTCGATCTTGTTAGAAGGAACAGTTCCGTCTGCGAGGAATTTAATCAGTGGGGCCATCCACGTGCCGTTAGTGTTGATTGCGCAAACCGCCGAGCATTGTGTACTGGGTTGATCCAGAATTTCGATCAGTACACTTCGACTCTGCCTCTCATCAAGGGAGGATGCGAGCCGGGCTAGAGTGTCGGCATGGCTGTTTTCGGAGCGTGGAATCTGAGTGATAGCGTAGCTGCGGAAACCACATAGGAGGGACTTTGCCAGTGCTCTGTATGCTGCCATTGAAGAGTCTTTCGCCTCATAGGCGTTGTTGATCTGGTTGATGATGAGCTGTGAATCGCTGAAGATCTTGACCTGTTCTGCCTCCATGGTTTTAGCAAGGCGGAGCCCTGCAAGGAGGGCCTCATACTCGACGGCATTGTTGCAGGCCTTGAATTGGAAATGAAGGGCATACTCCATCCGGACCTTGTCCGGTGTGGTGAGGACAAGTTCGGCTCCGGATCGGTTGTGGCAAGCCGACCCGTCGACATACAGGAGCCAGGTTGGCCGGGTGGGGTCGAGTTGGGGGTTCTCCTCATCCAAAGTATGTGTTATGGACAGGGGGGAGATGGTGGGACCTCATGTGTGGCCGTTGCTGGAACGTAGGAAAACTCAGAGATAAAGTCTTTCATGGCCTGCCCTTTCTCGGCGGTGCGGGGAGTGAAGGTGATGTCGAATTCGCTGAGTTCTATCGCCCATTTGAGTAAGCGGCCCGATGTCTCGGGCTTCTGAAGTACTTGCTGGAGTGGTCTGTCGGTCAAGACGATGATAGAATGAGCCTGGAAGTATGGTCTGAGCTTCCGGGGCAGACATGATGAGGGCGAAAGCGAGCTTATCTAGGTCAGAGTATCTTGTCTCGGCGTCCTGCAAAGCCTTGCTGACGTAATACACCGGATGTTCGGAGCCGTCCCTACGCTTGACCAAAACTGAACTTGTGGTAGAAGCGGAGATAGATAGATACATGTAAAGGGTTTCCCCGGTGTCTGGTCTTGCTAGCAACGACGCTTTTCCCATGTACTCCTTGAGTTCAGTGAAGGCCTTGGTGCATTCCTCGGTCCAGGTGATGTGTTTGGACCTGCCCTTTAGGGCTTTGAAGAAAGGCACGCACTTGTCTGTGGCTTTGGAGATGAAGCGTGTAAGGGCTGCGACTCAGCCCGTTAAGCTTTGCACTTCTTTCTGGGTTCGTGGGGACTCCATATCGACCAGGGCCTTGATTTTTTCCGGGTTGGCCTCGATACCCCTCTGGCTAATCATGAAGCCCAAGAATTTTCTAGAGCTGACTCCGAACACGCACTTCGCCGGATTTAACCTCATTCGATACCGTTTGAGGACGTCGAACATTCGCGAGAGATTGGGGATGTGTAGGTCAGCCGATTTACTCTTGACGAGCATGTTGTCGACGTAGACCTCCATTGTTTTACCAATCTGGTCGGCGAACATGAAGTTTACCAAGCGCTGGTAAATGGCCCCGGCGTTTTTGAGGCCGAAAGGCATGACATTGTAGCAGTATAGCCCCTGATCCGTCCTGAAGGTTGTGTGGATCTGATCTGTTGGATGCAAAAAGATTTGGTTGTAGCCCGAATACACATCCATAAAACTTAGGAGCTCATGTCCCGCCTTGGCGTCGACCAGTTGGTCAATCTTTGGCAAAGGAAAACTGTCCTTGGGGCAGGCCTTGTTCAGGTCAGTAAAATCAGTGCACATTCGCCACGCCCCTTTTGACGAGTACAACATTGGCTACCCAGGCAACATAGATGGCCTTCCGGACAAAGTGGATGGTGCTGAGTTTGACGATCTCCGCCTTCATAGCCTCGATCCTCTCTGCATCGTAGAGGCGACGTTTTTGTTCGACAGGCTTGTAGGTGGGATCGATACTGAGCCGATGGCAGATCACGTCGGTGGAGATGCCGGGCATGTCGGCGTACGACCAGGCAAAGACCTCAGAGTTGTCCCTTAAGAAACGGATCAGTTGTGAGCGCAGGTCGGGCGAAAGAGTTGTCCCAATTTTTACCTTTCGGTCCGCTAAGTCGTGGGAGAGTATTATCTCTTCGACATCCTCAATAAGCTGTGGATGGGGTGTTGCTGAATGGTCCCAAGGATCTTCAATTGGTTCGTCCCGTATTCTTTGTGCGTCCCGAGGGCTTACTGGGTCAGCCTCGAATGCGGACTCTGTCACTGCCATGGTTTCCTTCGGAGGCTGGATTGGGGTGAGAGAATTACGAGCTCTTGTAGGCCGCGGGGCAGTCCACCACCAAGAAGGGTGCCAGTACGGTTGCCCTTCATGGATGTGTTCCTAGGGAGAGGGGGAGGGAAACCGTTCCATGTGGGCGATGGAGTCCCCCGTGAAACCAAAGAGCGGCGTAGGTGAGCAGTCCAGACTTGCTTCTGGGATGCCCAATTGCTTGAAAGCTCGCATGAAAAGGACGTTGACCGAGCTTCCAGTGTCGACCATTACTCGTTGTACGTCGAAGTTAGATATCTCAACCATAACGACAATGGGGTCGTCGTGAGGATAGATGATCCCGCGCTCTTCCTCCTCGGAAAACGTGATCGGTTCCCAACCGAGTCGATTTGTTTTCTTGGCTCTTCCTTCCTCGATACTGAAGAGTTGCTGATTCTGTTTGGTGGCCCGTAGAAAGTTCTTCTTTGCCCGGTTGGAAGTGAGCGGGCAAGAAATTGATGGTCCTCCGGAGATCGTGTTGATCTGTGGGTTGCGAGGTGGAGGTGGAGCGTGTTGGAGAAATTGGTTGATCTTCCTATCTCGGGCCAGAGCCTCCACCAAATCCCGGAATGCAACGTATTGGTCAATGCTATGTCCATTGTATTTGTGGTATTGGCAGTAAATTCCTGTGTCCTTGCCAAGCTTGCCCTTCGCTGGTGCCCAAGTAGACTTTGGGATCATGTGTTCCACATTGAGGAGGACATTCTTGTAGGGGGTATTGAGGATGGTGTAGGTCTCGTACTTGGAGCGAGGAACCCGTTTTTCCCCGTTGTTTGACCGCTCCCCCTGCTATCTTTCCTGGTGATTCGGATTCTTACCCTTCTTCCCACGGATGTACAGATTGTTGCTGTGGGGGTAGTCTTTCCGTTTTCCCCCATAGCTCTGTTGCCCATGCTCCTGTGGACGCCGTGCTGATCCCTGTTGTTCCGGGACGCTTGGTGGGTATGTTTTCACCGAGACGGTCCGGGGAGGTTGGTACGCATTGGCAGCGTTGGACTTTTGGCTCAGCGCTTCAGACTTGGCGTGGATCGCCGCCTGTTTCATTATTTCATTATAAGTTGTCCAACCTTGTGTGTGAGCTGCGTACCTGAAGGGGGAGTCTCGGAGGCCGCCCTTGAAGGCCGTGAAAGCTGCTCGGTCGTCCGTCTCTGCGAACCGGGAGTATTCATGACTGAATCTTGCTGCATACCGCTGCAGGGACTCGTGTTCACCTAGTGTAAGATGGAAGAGGTCCTCGGCCGAGGACAAGCGGTCAGTCTATATCATGAACTGGTTCATGAAGGTGGAGGTGAGTTGTTCGAAAGAGTCGATGGACCTAGATTCCAACTTGTAGAACTAATTGATCGCTGCCTCGGTCAGTGTGGAACTGAAGATGAGGAACTGTTCCTCGTCGGCGAGGTTTTTGAGGGTGATGGCCGAGTAGAAGTTGTTCAGATGATTCCACGGGTCGTCCTTTCCGTGGTAAAGAGGGATTTTCAGGGGTTTAATCTCGTGATCGATTATGAACTGGTTGATTCTCTCTGTGAAAGGGCCCGGGCTAGTTTTTGACCAGGATGGTCTTGCTTCGCGAGCTGTCCCGGCCTCGAGTGTCCGGACTCTGTCCATGAGGTGTTGGACGAGCGAATCAGTCTTGGACTGGTGTTTATCTCTGGGGTGCCTGGTCGCGGTAGGTCTTGTATGACCGGTCGGAGTCAAATCTGCTCGGCGGGCTCTAAGATTCACTCCTGCGACCGACCTACCTTGACCTCTCGGTGTACCCCGGTTTGGGTATGTCCCGGGATATACTCCCCTTTTGGCCGACCGGCCTTGACCGCTCGGTGTCCCGCATTCGGGGTTGTTCCTGAGGCTTGTCACTCTGCCGCCCTGCCTGCGCTGACCGCTCGGTGCTCCTGCGGCGGGTCAGTTCAGGGCGAGGGAGCGGTAGGCCGAGGTGGGTTGACCGCTCGGTGTCGTTGCGAGAGGACCTCGATGTTTGCCTCCCCTTTTGCGAGCGGTCGATCCTAGTGCCAAGACGCCGAGCTGACTTGGCCGTGCTCTCGGCCTCCAGTGACGAGTCAGTGTCGGGGACAGGGTCCCCCGATGAAAACGTCCCGTGGGTGACGCTTGGGCGGGACCACCGAGCGGTTATGTTTCTCTCGATGGTGATCTCCTTTTCCCACCTCCGACCAAGGGTCAGGTCGGCGTGACGGTTGTTCGTTGACCGACCGGTTCTGCCCTCCCTCGCTGAGGGCGTCGCGGGAGTCTCGGTAGATCCTGGTGTCACCGGACTGACTGCCGGGGATGATCAACATCCGAGCCGGTTTCTTGGCCGGCTGGGCATCCCCATGCCTTCCCTTACGCGGCTTGGCGGCCGCGTGTTCTTTTCCTTTTTCCGCCAGCCGGCGATTCTTTTCGGCACGCTCCGAGAACTAGGCCACTACCTTGTCAGCCTCAGCCCTGCCGACGCGCGCTCAGTGAGTGGCGAGCTCTGCCTGTGCGACCCGTAGCTGTTCGGCCACCTCAGTGTATCGATTGTCGAGCACCTGACACCTCGACTCGGCCTGGGTTCCCTTAGCTTTGACCTCGTCCTTGTCACTCTGGAGTTTCTCGAATATCTGTAAGAAGTTAGGAGAGGGTTCTCCCCGTGTTCTAGGGCCTTGCCCGGGTGTGATCTCACCGAGATCATGTTCGCCCTGCATGTTCCGCGACGACGAGTTGGCTCTCGGTGTAACTTGTGGATGAGTCGTAACTCGGTCTGGTTGAGCGTGGGCAACCTTAGTCAGATTTCCCACAGACGGCGCCAAACTGTTGAAGCGTTAAATGTTCCAACTGTCGAGTACACGTTGCCCAATCACCAAATGACGCGTGTCCCTCCTGCGACCTGTCAACTCAAGTGGATCGCGGGTTTCCATTAGTACGGGCACCGGTGTGGTGCCGGCCTAAGGCTCTCCGACGATCAAGTCAGTTACCTTGTTCGTAAGAGGAAACAGTAAATGGTAAGTTTGGTAGAGTATTAGTAATAGTAAAACTTAGTTTTCTTTATTGGGAAATGTGTACCCTTTATGTATGGGTAGATGGGATGTTCAATTCCCAAAGTTCCGATGTGGGACAAATGCTTCTCGATTTACGTGCTGACACGTGTTACGTAAATCGAGGGAGGATACGCTTCCACGTGGCATCCCGCATTGGGCCCGGTGTTAGGGCTGTTGTAAGTATGGTAGTTTTGGGCCTTGAGCGGGGTCTGGGCTTTAAGTATACGTGTCAGAACCCACCCCGATTCCACCCCGAAACCAGAGGTACATCCCGCTCCCGTCCGACTTCCGACGCAACACCCAAGTACAACTCACTCAAATCCAGTCAGACGCAGGAGTAATTAAACAAAATATTCCGACGTTATCGTTTACAGAACCTAGTACAAAATACAAAGAATTAAAACCCGATAAAGTACACGCACACGGAAGTTTGTAAGCTATTCTGGGATCTCTAACGTTGCTTCTATGCCTCGGACACTGCCTCGACGTCAAGACCCCGCTCTAGCTCCACAACCTGGAGGGCAATTTAAAACAGAAGGTGTGAGTGGACCAAACAGTATGAGAGTTCAAAACCATTTTACACGAAAACCGAGTTTAACCCTCCGTTTTGAAAACCATATGCATAACCAATATTTATGAACACCGTTATAAATCAATCTACCATAAACCGCATCATAAAAACAGAAACACTATAAAACAGTTAGAAAAATCACAGCATGTGAATCATAAAACCATATCAGAAATCGTAACATCACATCAGCATTTTCCCGATCAAACCTGCTGGACCTATCCGAGTCTTTAAACTCCCGAGTCTTTAAACTCAATCCAGGCCTTAATCATATCCGAGTCTTTAAACTCAAGGCCTACGGGGGAAATCAATATATCCGAGTCTTTAAACTCCCGAGTCTTTAAACTCAATCCGGGTCTTTAAACCCAATATCCAGATCCAGCAAATCCAATCCCAAAACCATTTGAAATCCAATTACCAATCTACATCCAAACCCGAATCCGAAATCACTGGTCTGATACCTTCCCGGCATCCAGAACCGTCATTCCGAACCCAAATCCGGAATCCACTTTCCTGCTTTAAAACCCAATTCATTTAATTCCCAATTCATGTTGCAAACTAGTTTTCCTCAGAAATCGACATTTCTCGTAAAACGTGCCAAATACCGTATTTCTCGAAAAACGTGCAACAATGTAAAACCAACCAAAACATATTTAATAAACATAGAGTCATAGTCAAAATCATAAAACAATTATAGAAAACAGTTATGCATGCTCGAGTTTAGAGAAAGGGTCCCCTCACAGTACTGAGCCCTACTCGCGTCCCGAACGTCCAGTCCGTTCCTCGGCTTCCTCGGGAAATCCCGATCCTGTCAAACACCGTCAAAATACGTCACTAATACGTCTACAAACACTCACCTAAATTCCCTCAAAAATCCCCGAATCCTAAACGTAAGAACCCGGGACCCTAAACCTTCACCCTCGCGGAACTAACCTCAAACGACGTCCGATTGACTCAAAACCAACTCCATTGAATTCACCAGAACTCCTGGACCAAAAACCATGTTGACCACTTTCCCATCCGTCGCCGTACGCGCCCCCACGCGCCGCCCAAAGTGGCTGCGCGTGGCCCTCACGCGCCAGCTACAGTGCACCGTCAACAACCTCCACGCACTGTGCTGAACCGGCTCTGCAACTTGGACCGGCGAGACTCAATCTCCGTCGTCCGGCCACCATTTCATCCCCTTTCTTCTCTTGCAGCTTCGTCCAAACACCACGAATCCATTCCCTAACTCCTCTAACCTCGACACAGTCTCGTCATCGTCGATTTAAGCTCGAACCAGACGGCCATCAAACCCCTGTTTCACGATTCCTCTACTCCGGTCACCTCCCGTCACGGTGGCGACACCAGACGATCCCTAAGGCTTTACTGAACCTAGAACCAATCTCCGTTACCCTCGACTCACCCCAGAAGTCCACGACTTTGGGTTCGAAGTTCACAGCCGAAACAGGGTAACAGAGACTCCTCTTCGCCTGAGCTCCGCCGTGTACGCCCCGTCACGGCGACCATCACAAACCACTCCTAGGACCTCCCTGAACATCACCCCGACCTCCTATCCTCTCAACTCTCAGCCAAACCTCACGACTTTCCAAATGAACTTTCACGGGAAAACAGAGCAAGGAAGCTTACCTTTCGATTGCAGCTCCGCCGTGCGCACCGCTGCCTACCACGGTGCTCGTTGGACTCCTTGCAACCTCCTCAGCCTCCCCTCGCCTTGATTTGCCTCACCTCACGGCGTAGCCACCACCTCGAACTCTCAGGCTCCCTGTTTCCCCCAAACCTTCTCCGCACCTCCGCCATGCCGCCGTGCACGATTGCATCACCAATTCACGACCACCAGCCTCCCTTCAGTCTCTTGTTCCTCCCTCACTCACCAGAACTCATCACCAGCCACGATCACTCCCCAATTCCTCCTCGCAAACTCACTCTGTTTCTCTGTGTTTGTCGAAGAACAGCCACGGGTAAGCACGAGTGCACCCCAATTATTTGGGCTGAGACCACACAGGATTCTCCTAGAATCCTCTAGCCCCCTGCCATGTGTCACCATCCAATCCACCCACTCCCACATGGCCCAACCTCAGCCGTCCATTTCCTTTCTCTCTTCACAAATCCCCAGAAACCAAAAAGACCAAAATACCCTCCTGTTTTACTCATTTTTACGGTTTTACCAAAACTTCCTAGACCCTTAACTCTCACCTCGTAAGTCCGATGAGTACGTGCCGCCTGTCATCGAACTCAAGACGTCGAAAGCTACCTAACCATCCTAGGTCAACCTACCAAAACTCGATTATCCAAAAAGTCAACTATGCCCCCTATTTTACCCAACTTACGGTTATGCCCTCGACCTTCCGAACATCACAACTTCCTCCTCGGATGTCGGAATCAGGCGTGCCACCTGCCTATGGATTCGTGACGTCCTAAACTACGTCCTGGTCACTGTTCAACCCCCATTTGACCACCTGAACTAAAAGTCAACTATTTTGCCCAACCCAGGGGCAAAATCGTCATGCTAGGCGCCCGGACCTGTCTGAACCACCTAACCACTGGTTAACCTCACCAATCACACCTTAATTACTCTACTCTCGGGACGGGTTGTTACAATACGGCCCAGTGGGTCTGGTCAGATATGGTGTCAACACATACAATTATAACAAAAATTAGAATCATTGAACACATAGAATATTGAAATCAATACAAATCATAAAACCAAAAATAATATTAGAAATTAGTTCATAAACCAAGATATTCAAGCACAAAAGATAACTATAAGGTAAAGATGTCGTGTTACACTTTTTCTCTTCGGGACACCCTATGGATACGAAGGGATTGGGGACTCTTTGGTGAGACACTCAGAAACAGCTTGATTATGTCACAGATAAAGGTGTAGAGGATGAAGTATTATATAATTAACCTTGCACGAGAAATCTTGAATCTATTGAAAAGAGAGAATTGGATTAAGTAGAGCTTTGATACAAATAATTATTGATCTTTTACAAATAACTAAAGCCTCTCTATTTATCGGAGAAAATTAATCTTCAAATAAATAGGAGTTAACAATTTAAATTTTAAAAGGAAAATGATTAAAATAATTAAATTAAAATCCTAAAGGTAAAAGGTAATAAAAGTCCTAATTAAAAAGGTTTCATAAATAAAACGGAAATAAATTCAAGCTTGATTTGGACAAATTTCCAAAAGAAACAAGGAAAATAGGTGCTAGAATTGAACAGAAGACTGTAACGACCCGGAAATTCGAAAAAAAAAAATTGGAAAATTTGAAGAAATGACAATTTTGCCCCTAGTTATAAGGGCCGAAAGTTGACTTTTTAATCGAGACCTTATTTTGACTTTTCGTAAGTATCGTTGGGTAGGTCGAGAGACGCTGAATCTATAAACAAGCGGCATGCGTCAATCGGAGTTCGGATGTCAAAGTTACGAGTCTAGATACATGAAGGGCATTTTGGTAATTTGTTATGGCCGGGGCAAAATGGTAATTTAGCTATGATGGCTGATTCACCTATATTAATGTTGTTTTAATGAAATAATGGACATATGTACTTGTTGAATTGGGCGTGGGATTGCCACAAGGTGACATTTGTCACTTTAATAAGACAATTAGTGGCAAGTATATGATAATGATTAGTTTGAGTACGTACTTGGACGGTTATGTGTATAATTGCAAAGGAAACAAAACAGAGCATTAGTATGCTCAAATAACAGACCTCAATCTCCCTGGCTGATCGAGCTGTGAGAGGAATAAAGAGATAATTAGAGAGGAAGAACAGAGGAGGAGAGAAGGTTGATTACCTGGAACCGTACAGAAAACTCAGAAAAAACCGAAACCCACCCGAAACCTTGAATTGAGGACTTGGGATCGAATTTTGTATTGGACGATAAATTGATGGAAACAGAGACAAGGATGAGCTTCTAGAGGTCTAAACGAGTCGAGGGAGATTGAAAGTGAAGGAAATGGTGAAGAAATAAGCCCAAACGACATTTGTATTTCGTTTTGGAAATCCCAGTTGAGTTGGAATGGTTCGAGTGAATGAAGGTTGAAATTGAGATTTGGAAACCTCTTTGGATGGATCCTACAAAGTTTCTGACTGAATCAATTTGAAGGAATCGATGGAAATTGATAGGATCAGATGTTGAACTTTCTGCGAAAATTCAAGGTCTGGTCGAAAGCCTTCGAGGTAAGGGATTGTGTAATTGAAGTTACAGACCTTTTATTAAAGATTAAACTATGATGTTCGATGATACAATTGAAAGAAATGATGCAGAATTGATGGGGATTAAATCGGGTCATATCGCAGGTTGCAGGACTTGTTTATCAGACAACCGGGTTGAGAAGATGAACAGTGCTCTGCACTGTAGCAGGCGTGTAGCACCCACGCGCAGTCACTCACGGCGGCGCGTGAGGGCGAGTGGTGGCTTATCTTGAGGTGAATTAAACATGAAACTTGTTCCGTTTAATGTAACGAATATTTTGTCACTGGTTTCGAGGAAATCGGATATCGTTTCGATAGTGTTCAATGTATCTGATGTTTTAATATACGTTTAAAATACGTATTTAAATCCAGAAAAAATTGGGGAAAATTATATGAGATATATCGAAGTGTTATTGACCATCGATAATGATTTTGGACAGGAATGATGACTTCCAGAATTTACGGAAAAACGTGCAGCTCGGAAAGCGAGAGATATAGACGGTGTGTGAGTGGACTTTTATTTTCTACCTAGAATGCATGCATATTTGTTTTAAATGCTTTATTATATGATTTGAAATGATTTGGCATGATTAATGTTTCGATGTGATGATTTTCGAATTTTGGGAATATTATATTGTTCTATATTGTTTTGGACACGATTTTCGAGAAAACTGTGAAATTGTTGTTTTGGGCGAAGGCCCGGGATTTGAGATTGGTTTTGACTCGAATTATGAGTCAGGAAAGGATTTGATGGATTTGTAATACTTTTTGGATACACTTAATGGATTTATGTGAAAATGGCAACTGAGGTTGCGGTAGCACGGATTTGCGTGAAATTGATATTTTCGGTTTGAGACCCAATGGAAATGTGATTTTGATTGGATTGGTATTTCCATGTGATTACATGATGATATTGATGGTTTTCGAATTTATGAAATAATCGGGACTCTGATTTTATGGATTTTGAGGAAACTATGTTTTGGGATGATACCTTGTGTTGAAAATGATCTGATTTCAAATGCAACTGTTTTTCACTAGTTTTCATGGTGATAATATGTTGCGGATATTTAGGGCTTTCGGGTGAGAATATGTTTCCCCCGGAGTGCACCCTGT
This sequence comes from Prinsepia uniflora, assembly GCA_032719365.1. Classification (NCBI taxonomy): domain Eukaryota; kingdom Viridiplantae; phylum Streptophyta; class Magnoliopsida; order Rosales; family Rosaceae; genus Prinsepia; species Prinsepia uniflora. Next base: position 29,876,447 of record CM064867.1, on the reverse strand, counting down.
GTTGTGGATATTAGGGCTTCTGGTTGGGAATGTGTTTCTCCGAAATGAACCCTGGAGATAACGCTCACCTCCGGGATGGGATGTGTTCGCCCGGAGAGATCACGTAGCACGGTCTGTTGTCGTGCAGCCGAGGGAGGATCGACTCAGATCAGATGTGCTGGATTATATGGAGATCGGTCGGTGATGTGTTCACGACGATCTGGATTGTCGGCTGGTGATGTGTTCACAGCGAAATGCTCGGATTTTGAGCGGTCCTTGAGTCTATTGATTTGCACGTGTTGCAGGGATAACATGACTATATGAGATTGGATATGGAAATGAGTCCCGTGGTTTTATTGAGATTTGTGATTTATAAACATTTGTGCCCAGATATATTTTACTCATGATTTATGATATGCATGCATGTTTGTGAAACTGGAGGGTAAGAATGTATTTTGATAAATGTATTTCTAAAAGTTGTTTTGTCCACTCACACCTTTTCTGTTTTATTGTCCCTCCAGGTCGTGGCGCGATGATCGAGGCTATTCGAGAGGTGGAGGCATGAGTGGGCACATGTGCGATTATCCCTTATTTGGCAAGTTCTGAGGGTAATTTTGGAACTTCAGTTGACTTGTCAGACGGGAGCAGGACCGGACACGGTTATCAAAGTCCTTCGGGGACGGGTCCTGTCAAGACGATTTGGTGGAAGCCCACCGAAATTTGGACTGAATTTCGGTGGTCAACGCGTGGTCAACGCACAAGGAGACTGAGGAAGTGGGTTCCGTGGACTCGCGCTGAAATGTTGGAAGAAAATTTGGTACACGTGCGATGAAGGGTTGGAAGAAGTTTCGGTAAGCGGGCGATGAAGGGTTGGAAGAGGCTTCGGTAAGCGCACGATGAAAGTCACTTTTAGGAATCGATAAGCGTCGGCCGAACGAATTTCTGGGCTGCAATTTTGGATTCGATAGCTTTCTACCGAATTTCCTTGCCCTTTTCGGTGATTTCCCTTCATTCGATAATAACGTTTTCAATATAACTCCGATTGAGGTGATTCTTTCGCCTAAATTCTCGTAATTCCATGCTCTATCCAATTCTGCACATTGCTCACAAAATATATTATTTTCTACAACTGTTTGGTAGTTAAACATTAAAAGATAAATATAAAAGGTATAAAATGATTCTTAATTCAAGGCTTATCAATAGAAGCATATCCAGAGCATATGGGGATTCAAACAACCTAATTAAAGGGCCTTCATAAGATAAGTGGAGAAATTGTATAGACTTCTAGGAAACTGAATAGACCTCAAGCATCATAGAGAATTAATGATAATTCATCTTCACAAGATTACTAAACCAGAAATAAAACCATAGTTGCATACGCAACAAAATCAAACATACGAAGAGAGAGAGAGAGAGGATCGTGATAGCTAACCAGAACTTTTTAACACAAACAAGGAAAAGAGTTAATAATATTCAGATCATAAATGTTAACACTATGGCTATTAAATTCACTGTTACAAAGAAAGAAAAGAATGAGAGAGTAATACAAAAGCTAGCACCAAGGCCCTGGCCCTAGAAGGTAAAAGCAATGCAAGGAGATACGAAAAAGAAACATACAAAAAATGGCAACTTTGCCTTCGAACACTTGGGAGGTCAAAACCAGAGTTACCAGATTAGAATCACAGAAAAAGCTATTGCTGGCCTTTTCTCATTCAGAGCCAACCAGCAGCTAAAAAAGGATCCAAGTTCCGAACTAAACAGTACCCGAACAAATACCTAACTTCTTCTGTTCAAAATGACACCTTGGACTAATTACACACCAAAATCCTACAACGAATGTCAATAGCAGGAACCTATAGGGAAAGGTGGGCTCTTTTCCCGTCCCTTTCTTCACTTGCTATTGCGAGGACTTGTTGCCCCTTTGTCACGCATCTTTTATATGGTAGAAATCCTTTTCTATACTTTCCAGGGCTAGGGCGTAATTCAGAGAAGGCTGAGTTTGCACTTGCTTTAAACCGCAAAACCGAATTTGAATCCCGGTCTCTACCAGAAATATGTTAATTGGCTTGCGTCTCAACATCTAGACATTTGTCGCGATTTTCCTCATCATTGACTGATCCCGAATCTGAACCAGTCCAAGAACCCTCCCTCTCAACTTGTTTATCAAGTGGGTCTCCAAGATTACAATCAGTTTGTTCATTCACTTGTTGCTGCTTATGGAATGGAATACAAGGAAATGGCAACTGTGGACACAAGGTCCACCATGGTATAGGATAAGTAGTGGTACCAGATTCTACCAGATTTAAACTCTGATTCTGGAATTGCATAAAATACATGTGGGGATGTGCTCCATAGGGAAAATTATCCCAAACATGTTCCACATTTCCGGATGCAGATTCCATAGCCGTATAGCTACTTCGTGCTGATGCCTGCACATGTTTCCCCTCTTGCATATCAGAAGAATGTGATTTGCTATTTCCCAAGGTCGGAGAAGGAGGTCTATGGGAGTCTGTGACTAATACAGTCCTTCCAAAAAGCTTAAGGCTTCGGGCAAACGCCTCCTCAGCTGAACCTCCATCAGTAGAGACATCGTCAGTGGGAAATAATTCCCGCTTCTGACCATTTTCAGAAAACAAAATAACCAATCGAGTATCAACACCACTCTAAATTTTCAAATGTTGCACATATATGCAGAAGGATAAGCATTATGCAAAAGGATAAGCATATACCATGGCTAATTGCTTGTTAGGAAGTGAACCATGTTCTACTATAGCTGGTGAAGTAGAACCGCTTTCCTCCAGCAATGGGTTCTTGTCAACATGGATTAAGTCCCCACCACAGACATCGGCAGCAGATGAAAGAGGGTATAAACTATCACTGGGGGTATTTGAATCAACGGAACCCAGAGTATCTGAGCCAATCACAGATAACACAGATGTTGGAGAATGGTTTTCGAGCTGCAAAACTGACAGGTTCGGAGATGCAGACTCCTTTGCCTGCTCTACAATAAAGGTCTCTATTGGAAGAGGATCTGCAAGTTTCCGAGGATAAGGGCGTATTGGCTTCCGTTTTGGACGTGGAGGAGGAATGTCAATTGACTCTCCCACGGTCTCATTTGATTCATGAGTAACCTAAAAGAAAGACTTGAAAGGTTAGGACATAAATCAAGCTCAAAAGCATGAACCCTTTCATTAAGGTTTACATGCCTTGAGTCAACAAAATTTTAACATACATAAAAAAACAGGGATCTAGATACTATGGTAGAGAATTGGTACTGGAATAACTACACGAGCAGTAAACCTTAGAAAAGAATTTCTGAGCATGACTTCGAATCTGAACAGCAGTCTTGGTGCCAATGTGTTCTGTAATCCAAACAGAATATTTTAAGCCTTAAATCAGATACATATCTGATCTGATCCTATCCAACATTTGAGATTCAATCTGACCATCTTTAAGGCTGGAGATACCATTACATAAATCAAAGCTAATTAATATCTTGCGGTTGATTAAAATACCAAACTTACCTTCTATCTTTCGCCACGCTCGGCCATAGAGCTTCAAAGCTTCAAGGAATTTCTTGTGCTCTTCCTCAGTCCATCTCTCCCTTTGTTTCGTTATTGTATAAGGTTTTCGCACCTATTCCGGATTGATCAAAAGGAAAGTTAATCATAATTTTCGAAAGAGGAAATGAAATCGAAAACATCAAGAGCAATAAAAATGCATAAGAAATTGAAACCTTGGGAGCATAGTCATTTCCAGTGGAGAACTGATCCTTCAGCTGAACCCAAGCAGAAGTAAATGAAATTCCATTGCTAGCTGAGAGAACACTATTCGATCGACTACCACCGTAATGATCCTACACAACATCGAATAGATAATTCCATAATTTCCAAAACAATTGTACAAAATTAGAAAAAGGTTTCTTTTAATTCGTCTTTCCAAATTCCTATCAAATCGATACCAGAATCCACCAAAATTATTTAAAATCTCATAAATTAGATAGCAATTTCAGTAATCCATCAAAACAATTCAGATAACCAATAGGGTCAACAAGCATTGATTAATAAAAACTGAAAACATACTTGAGCGGCCATATCTGGAGATACCATTAATCCACCCACCATACAAAGTTGACCTTTTCCTCAACTCTCCCTGATACGACCCCGTTTTTCCTCACTTCTTTGACATGCAGAAACCAAAACCGAAAATAAACCCTTGTCTCTATCTTCCCCACACTCATAGAACAAGAAAATACTCATAAATTTACACTTTTCTTGTTCAAGCATCTGATTCTATACGGTCTCGGGCCCATCTTGTTCTCTTCCCCAAACTCCACAATTTGGAACCAGGCCTTTGGTCAAAACCAAACACCTCCATTCATAAGGTTTTCACTCCAAAATTGAAAACAACTTTTTTCTCTAGAGAAGAAAGAAGAACTGGGTTGCACTTAGGACAGAGGAAAGAGCAAACCCCAAGTGGAAAATACTGAACCAGAACAAGAGGGAAGATGAACGCAGAGAGAAAGAGAGAGAGAGAGAGAGAGATGAATAGTATTTGGGTAAGTGTGACGAGAAAAATAGAAGAAAGCAGGTGGTGACTCGTCAGCCTCGGTGTTTCTCTTTTTCGTTTCGCTTTGATAAATGGATTAAAAAAACAAAATTTGTTTTGCAAAATGGAATGCTCGAGACTCGAGAGTTCGATGGAATCTTGTGGCTCAGTTTCAAGAGGCCTATGACACGTGGCAGATGATTGTCTCGTCTCTCCTTCCGCTTTTAATTATTTTGGTGCGAAAAATTCAGCCACCACCACAATCGGATAGATACGGAATCAGCCTCGATAGCTATACTTGCACGATGCTATTAGGAGAATCGTACTCGCGATTTTCTGGCTCACACGAGTACGGGTTATCAGCCAACTCAGTGCTGTCCGCAAATCTCATATTTCTAAAGATTATTGGAGAATAAGAAAATCCGATTTTGTTTCAGTCTCGAGCATTTTCCTGACCAAAGAAATAATCAAAAACAATTTATAGAAAAATAATCTCAAATAGTTTTAGCAAGGGTGGAAGTCTGAGCGGGCATATTTCATATTTTACCCAAAATTCATATTGCCATCGAGAAACTGGCTAATTTTTGGAGGTATAAAAATAGCTTTACTTCTTATATGATTTAATTGTGTGGTGATTTTACCATGTATATAAATATTTTTTTACTAAAATGCTAGCTGAGAGTTCTAAGTGAAATTTTTTGCATAAATGTATTGTCATTTTATGATTTTGACTCAAAATTAATATTTAACATTTTATAGATTAAAAAAATTGATGACAAAATAACAAGTTTATTTATTAGGATTGAGCATGATTTGGTTTTTTTTTTTTGATCAAGGAGCATGATTTGGTATGTTACAATATTTGGTAATATTAAAATCGTACCGTTTAATTTTAATCGATTATGTACAGTTCAGTATTTCACAGTTGAAATTTGATACTGTATCATATCATACCAATTACGTTCGATACGATTTCGATTTTGAGCCAAAATTTTATGCAATTGTGAAATATCATTTTTAACCCTTTTCTCTATCAATCTTCCTCCTACTTTTGTATTCTACAATTGAAAAATATCAAAAATTAGTTTACAAAAGCTCTGAAAAATTAACTTAATTACTGGGAACCTAGCCTGGACTGACATGAAATTATCAGTTGAATGTGATTTTATACATGTTAAAGTAGCTAGTTGTGTGGAATCCTTTTGCAGTGCTAGTAAAGGTTGGTTGAACCCAACACTGTGTTTTCCTGATGATTCTTGTCATCTGTCCGTTATTTCAAGGTTTGGCAGTTGAGGGATTCCAGTTGCACAAATAGTGGCATACAAGTTAATCGTTCTATTAATGACGAGTTTTTTTTTGTCTCTATTTCATGCCTAAGCAGTACTGAAGTTAAAATAGTTATGAGATATTCAATCAAGTCTGGTGTTCGTTCTTGCGGCATGTCACGCAGGGTAGCCATGCACTGCATTCAGATTTAATTCGGCTCCTCTCAAATCCAACTTTGTCCTGTAGAAGCCATTTTGATGTAGACCAGTCTACAAACGCAGTGGTAGAAATATAGAAGAAAAGATAACATTGGTTTCTTGCATTCCTTTTCAACCAATAGAGGTAGAAGTCATTGTGATATCGACCAATCTAGAAATACAGTGGGAGGAATACAGAAAAGGAAGAATGTCATCGGTGAATTTTTTCTTTGTTTGTTTTGTTTCGGTAAACACAGAGATTCAAACTTAAAATGTTGTCCAAATTTACTCAACCTGGAATGCGTGATTATATTGAAGTATTATATTTACCCAAAGTTTAACATACATGTATGATAACTCTAGCCATTGAAATGCCACGACCCGACTCCCCTAGAAAGATATTGTCCATTTGGGCCCACACCCTCACGGTTTTGTTTCTGAGAACTCACGCACAATTTCTCAGTTGGTCACCCATCTTGAGATTACTCCAGTCCAACCTTGCTTACCTTCGGAGTTACAAAGGAATTCAAAGTCAGTGAACTCTCAAAAAGCCTCATGCTAGTAAGATACGTGTCCACATGACAGGACCCATCCCGATATGACTAGACAATCATGAGGGATCTTGCCTCCATCTGATAGTTACAACACAAAAACATTAAGGTGAGCATCAGTCGAACATTATACAGTTATTGACAGGACCCGTCCCCGAAGGACATAAATAACCGTGCCCGGTCCTATTCCCGTCTGACAAGTCAACTGAAATTCCGAAATTACCCTCAGCACTTGCCAAACAAGGGATAACTGTACCTATGCCCACTCATGCCTCCACCTCTCGAATAGCCTCGATCATCGCGCCATGACCTGGAGGGTCAATAAAACAGAAAAGGTGTGAGTGGACACAACATAGTTTTAGAAATACATTTTTCAAAATACATTCTTACCCTCCAGTTTCACAAACATGCATGCATATCATAAAACATGAGTCATAGTGTGCAATAAATCAAGTATGAACAGTGGACCGATAAAATCAAAATATCTTTTTCCATGGTCCATAAAACTCATGTTCATCAAATCAGTACATGATGTAAAGTATCTGGACACAGACATCAATAAATCATAATACCACCAATCCTCAATATCCAATTTCAATATTCAAGTAACCTGTCACGATATCAATGCAACGCGTGCAAATTCGGGTGTCTCATGTCCGAGTACCTCCCCAGGATCTACGACATCTGGAGGATATCATCATAAACTCACACTCCTGAGATAGAGCCTCCCTCGAAGCTACTCATCTCCAAGCAGTGGATCGTGACTACTCCAGGATCTACGACGTCTGGAGTAGACTATCAAATCACAGAGGATGTTATATGTGGAACAGTCATTAAATCCAGTAATCTCATTTTAAAACCATCAATCTCAAATCAAATAAAAAACATTTCAACAGGTCCTCTGCCCGAAGAATAGCTTTCACAAGCAAGTTCCACAAATTCATCATAAAAACAGTGTCCATAATTCACTTTATAAATCAAAATCATCATATTCACATGTGACTCCAAATCCGAGTTAAAATCCCTATCCAATTAGGTCTCAAGCCCAAAATATCGTTTTCACTCAAATCCGTGCAATCACAACCTCAGTTGCCACTTTCACATAAATCCATAAAAGATAGCCAAAACCACTATAAATTCATCAAATCATTTCCTGACTCATAATCCGAGTCAAAACCAATCTCAAATCTCGGGCCTTCGTCCAAAGCAATAGTTTCACAATTTTCTCGAAAATCATGCCCAAAATCATATAAAACAATATAATATTCTCAAAATCCAGAAATCATCACATCGAAACATCAATCATACCAAATCATATCATAAAGCATTTAAAACATATATGCATGCATTCAGGGTAGAAAATAAAAGTCCACTCACACACCGTCCAAATCGCTCGCTTTCCAAGCTGTACGTTTTTCCGCAAATTCCGGAAGTCTGCATTTCTATCCAAAATCATTATCAAGAGTCACTAACATCTCACTATACCTCCTATAATTTTCCCCAATTTTTCTGGGATTTAAATACGTATTTTAAACGTATACTAAAACTTCGGATACACCGAACACTATCGAAATGATAACCGATTTCCTCGAAACTAGAGTCAAAATGTTCGTTACATTAAATGAGACAAAAGTCATGTTGAACTCACCTTGAAAATCGGTCCCACGCGCCCTCACGCTCCTCCGTGAGTGGCTACGCGTGAGTTCACGTGCTTGCTACAGTAAAGTGCTGCATTTGTCGTCCCAACCCGTCTAACTAATAAACGGGCCCAGTTGGCCCGCGTCTTGACTCGGCTAAATTCATGTCAATTTCCAGTCGATTTCTTCAATTGATTCAGCTAATAGTATCGGTTTAACCTTAATTAAAGGTCTATACATACATTTTTGTGATTCCTTACCTCGAAGTCATTAGGTCAAGCCTCAAGAATTCAAGGTCCGTTCATCGTTTGATTTTCTCACTAGTCATCAATTCTTCTAAATTGATTAATCCTGGAGCTTCATAGACGTATGATAAACACATTCCAAGTCCCAATTTCATCCTTCTAACCCTTCAATTACATGACTCACTCCTTAGTTTCCCGTTTGTCCGTCCAGTCTGTTCTAGGCCAAAACGACACGAATTGTCGTCGTTTTTGATTGGGTTCAGCTCGCCTTGAGCTCAGGAGACTTAATCCAAGATCAATTTCAATGTTTATGGCTCAGAGTTTTGAATTCGATTTGTTGATCAATTTGAATAGTCGAAGGGTTTTGGTCTCGGGTTCCTGAGTTTGCTATCACAATTCCAGACAGTCAACCATCTCTCCTTCTCTATTCTTCCTCTAGACTTATCTCTTTAGTCCTCTCACCGATCGATCAAACAGGGTACATTTATGTGTGTTAGTTGAGCATGCTGATGCTCTGTGTTGTTTCCTTCCCATTTACACACATACCCGTCCCAGTATGTATTCAAACAAATCCATCAAATATTTGCCACTAATCTCTCTTTGCCAGGTGACATGTGTCATTTAAGGAACAACGTAAGTCACAAAATGCTGAATTCTCATCCAAAATAGCAGATACATGTGTCATTAACTTAGCCTAATACACCATTAACATGGCTGAATCAGCCAGTACCGATTAAATTACCATTTTACCCTTCTTTGACAAATTACCAAATTTCCCTTCGCCGTTCGAGGCCCAGAACTTTCACATCCGACCTACGATTGACGCATTCCTCTTGTCTACGAATTCAGTGTCTCGAGACCTATCCAATGGTACTTACGGAAGATCCAAACACGGTCCCGATCAAAAAGTCAACAAATGGCCCCTTTTTAACCAATTTACCAAATTACCCTTAAGCTTCCGAACATCATAACTTTCTCCTCGAATGTCAAAATTGGGCGTGCCACCTGTCTATGAACTCGTAATGTCCCGAACCACGTCACAGTCATCGGTCAAAGTCCGTTTGACCGCTCGAACCAAAATTCAACTGTTCACCCAATTCCAGGGGCAAAATCATCATTTCCTTCAAATTTTCCAAATTTTCCTTTTTTGAATTTCCGGGTCATTACAACCTACCCCCCTTAAAGAATTTCGTCCTCAAAATTATAAGCAGTAGATACCATGATAGCCATATCCATAATCAATCGCATAAGTAGATGAACCAGAAACATAATCAGTCGCATACCCTTCTGGTTCAACCGAATATAACTCATAAGTAAACTCAGACAAATCAGTCCTCGTTAGTGAATCAACATCGGGACAATTCTCTTTAACCCCTGCCCCACGGGCAGTCATATCCAAGCTTACTCGGGATACAAAGCCATGCTCAACGTCCGAGTATACACGATCCAAAAATCACAAGTATTCGTATCATCATCTCAATCACATGTCATCCACTCATGACATGGTACAACAGTTTAAGTTATCATACATATGCCACCCGGCCACCAGGTCAATAATGTAACGACCCGTCCCGAATATCTGGATTAGATTAGTGACTAATCACGATTAGTGAGGTTAATCGGTGATTAGTTGGGCGAAATCGGATGAACAATGCAAAATGACCGTTTTGCCCCTAGGCGTGGGTAAAATGTTGACTTTTCGATCGGGCGGTCAAATGGACTTTGACCAATGACCGTGACGTAGTTCGTGACGTCACGAGTTCATATATAGGTGGCACGTTCAATTCCGACATACGAGGAAGAAGTTATGACGTTCGGAAGTTCAAGGTCATTTTGGTAATTATGGTTAAAAGGGGCAAATAGTGGAATTTTGGACTGGGAGGTCTGATGGCCAAGGGTCGAGGAATGTTACGTAGATCAGGATAATATGAATCCATAGACTGGCGGCATGCTGAAATCGGATTTCGAACAGGAAAGTTATAGGTCACGGAAGGTCGATTTAACTATGCACGTACTTCGAGGCGATGCTGATTTGGAAATATCTGATTGGGCAGATATTTTGAGTGGGACCCATGGATGAGTGACAAGTATCACTCATCCCATTGGATAAATCCCTAAAAAGTGGATCTAACTAATTAAATATTATTATTACTATTATTATAATTCAATCCACTCATATTCAATCCTAGCCCTCCATTCAATTCAATCACTCAATCTTCACCAGTCATCTCATCTAATCCTCTCCTCTCCCATCAGATAAGATCACCATATCTTCTTCTTTGTTCTTCAAACACCAACCCGAAACCCATATTCTCCATTTCCTCCATTTCTCTTCAAACACAAACACACATACCACGGCACCACACCACCATTCCTCATGTATGACCATGAGGGAGAGAGAGTGATGAAGAACTGAGACTAAGGACGGCCAGCCACGGCGGCAGCTCACGGCGAGGAAACCCGAAACCGTAGGTAAGCATTCAAAAATCCAAGTTTCGGTTTAGTTGGTTTTTGTTCGATTCTAAGGATTGGGTAATGTTTCTGGGGACCTTATGAGAGGAATGGGATTGTTTTCGAGGTGTTGGACGGCCGGGAATGACCTTGAACGGCGGAGGAAAATCACGACCGCCATGGCCGAGCTTGGAAGGTACGGGTTTGGTGGTTTTGGTTCCGTTTTAACAACTAAAATGATAAGAAATGAGATTAGGATTATATTAGGATGGAAATGGGATCAAATGGACATAAAAATGAACGGTTTGAACGATTGAACCGGTGTAGACCGGTCGGCCGGTTCACACCAGTCAAACCCGGTCCAGTCGAAGGTTAGGGACAGTGAATAGTGGCGCGTGGTCTCACGCGCAGGAACCTTCCTAGGGCGCGTGAGGGCGCGTGACGGACTATTTGGGGAAAGTTTCAACACATGAAATCTTCTATTCAATGTAAAGAACATTTTGGGACTGGCTTCGTGTCGATCAGACATTGTTTCTATAATGTTCGGGGCATCGGAAGGTTTCAGATCGAGTTTGAAAATAGTTAAAAATACCGGAAACTTACGGGGCTTTAGTGGGAGGTTAATTAAGTAGTTAGTGACCTTTTATTAGAATTTGGACAGGTTTGGGAGTCCCGGTGACGGTGATTGGCTCGCGAGAGCTGTATGGCACACAAATCAAGGCGGCAGCTCGGACGGTCTGTGAGTGGACCTTGTTTTCTAAATTGATCCATGCATAAATGTTTATTATGTGTTTTAAATAATTATTTGTGATGCCATGAGTGCATTTGGATGTGTGGTTACGTATTGGCACGTATTTCAAGGTTACGGCCCTATACAGTGCCAATACGGGTCTGTATTTCTTCGATGGTCTAAATGAAATGGTTTTGGTTTTCCAAAAGGATAAACTCGACTATGAGACCCATTTGGTTTGGTCTCGGGAATATGACGCTATTGATGACCTACGAGTCTGAATTGTGGTCTCGACGGGTGCTATGTGCACGGTGACAGACGATACGACGCTCGGCTCTAGGTTGGAATGTTTTCCTTCCGGAGAGTTCACAATGCATGATTCGTGGTCGGGTAGCCTGGGCACAGTGCCCAATTAAGTCATATGTTCGGGCACGAGACCCAGTTGTTTTACATTTATGATTTCGGGTTAGGGACCCTAGATGGATTTCCAAGTTCATAGCGGTTTATGGGAACCGGCATGAACCCTGGAAAGGTTATTGTGGTACATGATGGTTTATGGGAACCGGGCATGGAGGATGTTTTCTATATATATATATATGAATGGCATAGATGCTATAGATCACGACGGTTCAGAGGAACCGGGCATGAATATTTATGTTATGTATATATATGTTCATATACCTTCCTTTACTTCTATTATCTCCTATGGGGAGGGTCGTTGGCCTAGGTGGACCCCGGAGTAGTCACGGAGCACTGACTGAGTGGGAGTCACCCTCGTTGGGTGCCTTACTCTCAGGAAAGCTTGTACTATAACCTCAGGATGGGTCATTGGTTTACGGACATTGACCTTGGATTCTGAGAGACATGGGTTTGAGACCCCGGGTAGCACGCGCGTAGCTTTGGAAACCTTTACAGGATTGGTTGTGTGAATGATATGTATATAGGATATATGGTTATGAGATATGATATGTGATATGCACAGGTTTTGGGCTGAGTCCCACATGGATTTGGGCAGTGGCCCGTACCGTTGATTCTTTATGATTCTTTTATTATGGCTTTGGGCTTAGTTCCCACAGATGGTTCTTTCGGATAAATGGTTTTCGAATGCATGCATGTTTTTTAGTGAAGGGTACAAATGTCTTTCTTATGAAATGTTTTTATAAACTGGTTGTTTTGTCCACTAACAGATTTTAATGTTTTGACTGCCCTTCAGGTTGACAGCGGATATGGTGTAACGACCCGTCCCGAAATCCGGGATTAGTTTAGTGACTAATCTTGATTAGTGAGGTTGAACGGTGCTTAGTAGGGCGGAATCGGACAAATTGTGCAAAATGACCGTTTTGCCCTTGGTCATGGGCAAAATGTTGACTTTTTGATCGGGCGGTCAAATGGACTTTGACCGATGACCGTGACGTAGTTCGGGACGTCACGAGTTCATAGACAGGTGGCACGTTCGATTCCGACATTCGTAGAGAAAGTTATGAGGTTCGGAAGTTGAGGGGTATTTTGGTAATTTGGCATGTTTGGGGCCAAATGTTGACTTTTTGACCGGGAGGTCCAATGGACGAGGGCCAAGGACCGTTACGTAGGTCTCGTCGATACGAATCCAACGACAGGTGGCATGCCGAAATCGGAGATTCGACGACGAAGTTATGGTCAAGGAAACGAACTAACGAACCGAGGCCCGGATGAAAATAATATTATAATAGTGAATAGTGACCGTTGACTGTGCACCTCCGGATGAGTGACAAGTGTCACCCATCCCCTGAATTCTGATCCATGTTTTCCTCCCAACACTATCATTACAACATCATCATTCCTTATCCATCATTTTCCTTCCTTTTCCTTTGTTTTTCTTTCAAACCGTGCACAATTTGGGGAGAGGATGAACTGGGAGAATTGGCTCCCTTCCTCTGCCGTTCCTGAGAGAAAAATGAGAGACTAAGATGATTGAATTAACGGGGAAACACGAGGGGTTGAGAGAGTATTGAATTTTGGATTTTGGATTTCGGGAAAATTGGGGGTAAAATTCGAATACTGGGAATTGAGCCGTGAGGATCGAATTGGTGATTACTTCGAGCTTCCTGGGATCACAACGATCATAATTGTCGAAGAAACGAGATGATTTGGTGCCGTTTTGGCTCTGAACGAGCTTGGTGACAGAGGAAGAAAATCGAGGTTGAGTCGTGATCGTAGAGTGTTTAGACGACAGAATTGAGGTGGGGAAACTACTTCTCATGATCCCACGATGCTTCTGGGTTCATCAATTGAAGGAAACTGATCGAGATTGATGAAACTCCATGGTTGAACAGTGACGGTGTTCGAGCTTGAGTCGTGACGATTGAGCACTAGTTTGATGCAATTGATGTGGGGGAATTGTTCCTCATGGTCCATTGATGCTTCTGGATGCATCAATTGGATGAAACCTGCAGCAATTGAAGGAATCCCATGATTGAACAGTGACCGGAGTGTTCTTCGTGTTCATCGTGGAATCGATGGAATTTGGGTAAGTTATCGTGTAATTGAGTTTACAGACCTGTAATTGGACTTAAAACAAAACTAACTGAATGCTCAATTGAAGGAATTAAGGCTGAATTGATGGACATTGAACCGGGTTGTATCGCGGGTGAATTGTACCCGTTTACCAGAGATACGGGTTAGGCTGGTGACACTGTTCACGGCGCGTGGATTTCACGCGCAGCCACTCACGGCGGCGCGTGACGGCGCGTGGGCACGAATCTCGAGGTGAGGTCAACATGACTTCTGTCCTATTTAATGTAACAGACATTTTGGAATTGGTTTCATGTCGATCGGACACCGTCTCGATAGTGTTCGGGATGTCCGAAGGTTTTAAATTAAGTTTAAAAACAAGTAAAAATTCGGGAAAATTACGGGACTTTGACAGGATGTTAATGATGATGTTAGTGACCCTCTAATGTGATTTGGACAGGATTGGGAGTCCCGGTGATAGTGGTGTGGCCCGGGAGGGCCGGTGGCACGCGTATCGAGGCATACCGTTAAAACGGTCTGTGAGTGGACTTTGGTTTTATAAATCCTATGCATGCTTAAATGTGTTATATGGTTTATATACATGATTTCTATGATGGTATTTGTGAGTATTGATTTCGGGTATATTGCACGTATTTCGAGGTGTTTTCCATATTTCACGTATATCGGGATTAACGGTTTATTTGTGGTTTTGCGTGCTTGTGGTTAAATAAATAATATGATAAAACGGTTTTTATATTGGAAAGATGAATTTGGGCTTGAGGTCCACTTGTTTTGGAAATCTCGGACTTGGAGTCCATTTGACTACGTAATCGGGCTGCTGGCCCAGTTGGTTTACAAATCGGGCCGTGGGCCCAGTGGTTCATAAAATCGGGCATGAGGCCCAGTTGGATTATAAATGTGATTTCGGGTCAGGGACCCTATGTTTAATAATTGTGATTTTGGGTCAGGGACCCTAAATGGAATTACATGGTTTTATGAAAATTTCGGGCAGGGCCCAATGGTAATGATGTGATAAAAAGATTTAATAAAACTGTTTTCCATATACCATCTGGATACAAGGATATATGATGGTCTCCTCCAGATGTCTGGGACACTGGGGAAGTCACGGTGCATTGCCTGCGAGGGGTCATTATACGGAGCAGCCGGACCGTATGATGACTCAGGAGCAGGATTGCTATGATTGACGTCAGGGACGTCAGACATCAGGGATGTCAGATATATGGACTCGGAGAGACCCCGGGCAGCACGCGTAGCTTATGAAACCGTGAGATATGACGTCAGGGACGTCAAGCGTCTGGGACGCTAAGCATCTGGGATGCTGGTGACGGTAATGGTAAAATATGGATTAATGGATCTATGAAATGGCTTTTCGGTTGGATATGTGTTATGTGGTAAAAATGGATTATTGGTTATGAAATGGTATGTCGGGTCGAGGACACTAAATGGTTTTGGATTTATGAAATTATATTTATGGCTTTGGGCGGTGGCGCACATGGTTTTAATATGTCTGGTGGTGGTATTCCACAGTTTTGGGCTGAGTTCCCACACTTGGTTTTTGGTTAACGGTTTTTGGGCTAAGGCCCTAATGGCTCGGTTGAGCAAACGTTTTGGTTACCGGTTTTTGGTGGCATGCATACGTTTTTATTGGAGGGCATAAATGTCTTATAAATGTATTTGGTAAACTTATTGGTTTTTTTCACTCACAGCTTTTAGTTTTAATGCCCTTCAGGTTGATTACGGATGCGATTGCAGTAGAGACTGGGACATTGCACACCTCCTCCATCGATCCTTGCGCACTCTGGATGCCCCGTTGGGCAGTGGCTCTTGGTTATCCCTTGTCTGACACCTCTTGTTGGACGGGCGCAGGGCACATTCCACGGTAATCCCGGGGGGATTGGGATGGGTCCTGTCAACTTGGTATCAGAGCATGGTTGCTCTATTTGTGCGCGCAGGTCGAGGGTGTGATGTCTCTTTGGGCTGCAATTCGTTATCAACCTGATTGATAGTTTTTGGGTTTGGATAGTGGATGGAGTGTGATTGGCCCGATACGCCGTGCGTTAATGTGATTCGACCCAAGTGGGGTTGATTGTGATGAACTGGTATTATGGGACCGACGGTTCGGTCATGTAATATTAAACTTTGTGCTGCTAGGTGCAGCTAGGTTCGGGGAACCTCATGTGAGTAATGGTTTAAAAATGTGAACCCTAGTGGTGGTTGTTGGTGTGAGGGATGTTGGTTCATCGGAGTTGGCCGATGACCTAGTGGTGGAACCCACGTTGATGGGATGGTAGGATTGGATTTGACGTCTATTCGATGTCTAGACCGCGGGGTCGGTCAGGTTGTGGATTTTATATTACGGAAAGTGGTTGGGTTCGGTTGAACCATAGGGTGTGATTGTGGAACCCTAGTATATGATGGATTCAAAAGGTAAACCTTAATTATGGCTGGTGGATGAGAACTTGTGCTGCGACGAGCGGTTGAGGTCATGGATGACCATGTGGATGGCTCTGGTGAGTCTAGTCAGAACTATGGGATTCGATCTACGGATACGGTTCTGAGATAAATTATGGAATCCAGTGTTGGATCGGGTATTGGTGTGATGTGTGGATACGGATCTCAATAGCAATGACAGTTAGTCGGAAGTCATATAGAGATAACTGGCTATCGAGGGTAATTGGTGTGGTTATAATACTTGGGGATCAGGGGACGTTCGGGGAACGTTCATTTTCCTGATGAGGATTGTCAGAATAGTGGTACCCATAGTCGTGAGGTACGGGATCGTCGTGAGGTATGAACGGAGATCCAAGGTTGTCATATTTGCACACGGTGTGCAAGTATGGATGTTGTATGTTGGTACCTTTGTGCCGATGCTAGTATGGACGTATGGGTGCTGATACTAGTGTTGTTGATAGTGTGTTGGTGCTGGTACTAGCGCTGGTGCTAGTGTCGGTGATGGTGTTGACAATGAGCCACAAGTTGGGGTGTGACTCCGTCATGATGAACATATGTTCGGTCTTTGAGATTCGGTAGTGGTTGAGTGATGGACTGGATGGGATCCAGTTAAGATCGTGATGTGTTGGGATAAGTCCCAATAGTGGTGAGATAACCATTGGTGAGTGGATTAAAAAGGTATAATTGAGACTTGAGTAATCTTGGGATGACGTCCCCTACGTCATGATAATTGGTGGATATGGGGGAGTTGTTGGCAACTCCAAAATTTGTGTGATTTTATGTTTTTAAATATCCCTAAAATGTACATGGAAATGATTAAAACTGGAAAAGACAAGGAAAACCATTAGTGGTATAGAGGTGGAAATTTGTAATTGAGAACCTAGGAAATTGAGTGTTGAACCTGTAAAGGTTGGGATGTACGAACGGAAGAATAACAGATTGATTGTGGACACGTGGTTGTCCAAGTGAATTGAGGAGGTAGGAGGTCTGGTGGTTGGAACCTTAGTGTCGAGGAGAGTTGTGATTGGGGAACGAGAGTGGTGTTCGTTTTTGGTGATTTCCGAAGTCATTGGGGTTGACTTCTTGCTTTCTGCCCTGGCAAACATTGACTGTAGTTACCAGTACGTTGAGCGTGTATTAGTTGGTGGGCCCATGTGTGTTTTTGGGTCGTTAGGAGGAGCTACGTATTCGAAATTAGGTAAACGAGATTTTTCATTTTCTGCTTGGTGGCAGACGATGTGGTGTCACATGGCATGGTGAGTGCAGTGAGTTTTGTTGCATCCACGTAGGATGAGTTTTGACGTCATCGTTTTTGGATCATCCTTGGTTTTTCCTAGGTGGAATGACAAGGATCGATACGAACTTGGGTGTGTGAGTCGTAAACGGCGGGGTTGAACTTCTTTTCGAAGTGGAGCCCGTATGGTATCTTACTCGAGTGAGTAGGTTTCCGACTGGTCGGATTTTGTCAACGTTAGACGTGTGAAGGTTGGATTGGCTTCCCTATGAAGTCAATTGGAGGTATCGAACGGGTAACCGATCGGTTCGGTTTTGATGTGTCTTGGTAAATGTGAACGAGATTTCGGGATTTGGAATCGAATTTCTGGGTGACGATTCAGGATTCGATTTTGGAACTTGAAAGTATATTTCTGGATTTGGGTACGGAATGATTATTCCAAATGCTAGCTTACGGAATAATGATTTCGGATTCGGATTTGGATATAAATTAAAATGTGATGTCTGGGCTTGGATCCGGGATTTCTTATGAAATTGCGGATTCAGATTTGGAATTGGAACTAGATGATGGGTGGAGTTTCGATTTGTCTCATGCTGGATTGGGCAAATGGTGCCCAATTTTTGGAACGTGTTCGGGTATGACCTAGGTGGTTGTAGTCTGGTTATTAGATAGATGTGTGTACTTCGTACACGGTTCGAGGTACAATACCTTGTAGACTTGTGATGTCTAGTTACAGTATACGGGTTATACCCGAGGTGTGTCGGTGAGCGTGTCGGTAGTCGGATTGGTTCCGATACTACTGGACTAGTCGTGGACCGGACATTACTATGCAATGGGTCATGGTATTTCCGATATGTTTAATTACACACAAGTCGGGTGAAAATGTCGGTAAGTGTATTTGTGAGTCAAGTACATTGGTGGCATGTGCAGCCACGAGTGAGTCTACTGTCAGTTTTCGACTGACAACAACTGTGTGGTGACAGATTGTCAGGATGTGTCAACATAGATTGTTAAGTGGGGTCAGCTAATTCCTAGTGGGAGTGGGAAAGGAACCGTCGAGTTGTTGCGTCAACGAAATGGTCGATTTGACAAGTGGGGTCAAATTCGAAACAAGTAGTTTCAGTCATTCGACGGGGTCGAATGTAGTCGTTGCGTTATGAGTACTAGTGGTACGTTTGGGTGTAGACAAGCTTTGTCTGATTAGTTGGTGTACGGGTGTACACGTGTTACAGGGTCGATTCCACTTTCCACGGGGTGTTTGTGGAATCAGGATAGTCGAGTTTCGAGAGCGAAACTAATTAAGGAAGGAAGTATGTTGAGATTAGATCGGTTGAAATTTCGAGGAAGAAATTTATTAAGGAGGGAAGATTGTAACGACCCGTCCCGAATTCCGGGATTAGTTTAGTGACTAATCTTGATTAGTGAGGTTGAACGGTGCTTAGTAGGGCGGAATCGGACAAATTGTGCAAAATGACCGTTTTGCCCTTGGTTGTGGGCAAAATGTTGACTTTTTGATCGGGCAGTCAAATGGACTTTGACCGATGACCGTGACGTAGTTCTGGACGTCACGAGTTCATAGACAGGTGGCACGTTCGATTCCGACATTCGTAGAGAAAGTTATGAGGTTCGGAAGTTGAGGGGTATTTTTGTAATTTGGCATGTTTGGGGCCAAATGTTGACTTTTTGACCGGGAGGTCCGATGGACGAGGGCCAAGGACCGTTACGTAGGTCTCGTCGATACGAATCCAACGACAGGCGGCATGCCGAAATCGGAGATTCGACGACGAAGTTATGGTCAAGGAAACGAACTAACGAACCGAGGCTCGGATTAAAATAATATTATAATAGTGAATAGTGACCGTTGACTGTGCACCTCCGGATGAGTGACAAGTGTCACCCATCCCCTGAATTCTGATCCATGTTTCCCTCCCAACACTATCATTACAACATCATCATTCCTTATCCATCATTTTCCTTCCTTTTCCTTTGTTTTTCTTTCAAACCGTGCACAATTTGGGGAGAGGATGAACTGGGAGAATTGGCTCCCTTCCTCTGCCGTTCCTGAGAGAAAAATGAGAGACTAAGATGATTGAATTAACGGGGAAACACGAGGGGTTGAGAGAGTATTGAATTTTGGATTTTGGATTTCGGGAAAATTGGGGGAAAAATTCGAATACTGGGAATTGAGCCGTGAGGATCGAATTGGTGATTACTTCGAGCTTCCTGGGATCACAACGATCATAATTGTCGAAGAAACGAGATGATTTGGTGCCGTTTTGGCTCTGAACGAGCTTGGTGACAGAGGAAGAAAATCGAGGTTGAGTCGTGATCGTAGAGTGTTTAGACGACGGAATTGAGGTGGGGAAACTACTTCTCATGATCCCACGATACTTCTGGGTTCATCAATTGAAGGAAACTGATCGAGATTGACGAAACTCCATGGTTGAACAGTGACGGTGTTCGAGCTTGAGTCGTGACGATTGAGCACTAGTTTGATGCAATTGATGTGGGGGAATTGTTCCTCATGGTCCATTGATGCTTCTGGATGCATCAATTGGATGAAACCTGCATCAATTGAAGGAATCCCATGATTGAACAGTGACCGGAGTGTTCTTCGTGTTCATCTTGGAATCGATGGAATTTGGGTAAGTTATCGTGTAATTGAGTTTACAGACCTGTAATTGGACTTAAAACGAAACTAACTGAATGCTCAATTGAAGGAATTAAGGCTGAATTGATGGACATTGAACCGGGTTGTATCGCGGGTGAATTGTACCCGTTTACCAGAGATACGGGTTAGGCTGGTGACATTGTTCACGGCGCGTGGATTTCACGCGCAGCCACTAACGGCGGCGCATGACGGCGCGTGGGCACGAATCTCGAGGTGAGGTCAATATGACTTCTGTCCTATTTAATGTAACAGACATTTTGGAATTGGTTTCGTGTCGATCGGACACCGTCTCGATAGTGTTCGGGATGTCCGAAGGTTTTAAATTAAGTTTAAAAACAAGTAAAAATTCGGGAAAATTACGGGACTTTGACAGGATATTAATGATGAGGTTAGTGACCCTCTAATGTGATTTGGACAGGATTGGGAGTCCCGGTGATAGTGGTGTGGCCCGGGAGGGCCGGTGGCACGCGTATCGAGGCATACCGTTAAAACGGTCTGTGAGTGGACTTTGGTTTTATAAATCCTATGCATGCTTAAATGTGTTATATGGTTTATATACATGATTTCTATGATGGTATTTGTGAGTATTGATTTTGGGTATGTTGCACGTATTTCGAGGTGTTTTCCGTATTTCACGTATATTGGGATTAACGGTTTATTTGTGGTTTTGCGTGCTTGTGGTTAAATAAATAATATGATAAAACGGTTTTTATATTGGAAAGATGAATTTGGGCTTGAGGTCCACTTGTTTTGGAAATCTCGGACTTGGAGTCCATTTGAGTACGTAATCGGGCTGCGGGCCCAGTTGGTTTACAAATCGGGCCGTGGGCCCAGTGGTTCATAAAATCGGGCATGAGGCCCAGTTGGATTATAAATGTGATTTCGGGTCAGGGACCCTATGTTTAATAATTGTGATTTTGGGTCAGGGACCCTAAATGGAATTACATGGTTTTATGGAAATTTCGGGCAGGGCCCAATGGTAATGATGTGATAAAAGGATTTAATAAAACTGTTTTCCATATACCATCTGGATACAAGGATATATGATGGTCTCCTCCAGATGTCTGGGACACTGGGGAAGTCACGGTGCATTGCCTGCGAGGGGTCATTATACGGAGCAGCCGGACCGTATGATGACTCAGGAGCAGGATTGCTATGATTGACGTCAGGGACGTCAGACATCAGGGATGTCAGATATATGGACCCGGAGAGACCCCGGGCAGCACGCGTAGCTTATGAAACCGTGAGATATGACGCCAGGGACGTCAAGCGTCTAGGACGCTAAGCATCTGGGATGCTGGTGACGGTAATGGTAAAATATGGATTAATGGATCTATGAAATGGCTTTTCGGTTGGATATGTGTTATGTGGTAAAAATGGATTATTGGTTATGAAATGGTATGTCGGGTCGAGGACCCTAAATGGTTTTGGATTTATGAAATTATATTTATGGCTTTGGCCGGTGGCGCACATGGTTTTAATATGTCTGGTGGTGGTATTCCACAGTTTTGGGCTGAGTTCCCACACTTGGTTTTTGGTTAACGGTTTTTGGGCTAAGGCCCTAATGGCTCGGTTGAGCAAACGTTTTGGTTACCGGTTTTTGGTGGCATGCATACGTTTTTATTGGAGGGCATAAATGTCTTATAAATGTATTTGGTAAACTTATTGGTTTTTTCCACTCACATCTTTTGGTGGAGACTGGGACATTGCACACCTCCTCCATCGATCCTTGCGCACTCTGGATGCCCCGTTGGGCAGTGGCTCTTGGTTATCCCTTGTCTGACACCTCTTGTTGGACGGGAGCAGGGCACATGTAACGACCCGAACCGAGAATAATAATATTTTAATGTAAAAAGACTATTTTGCCCCTAAAGGGGGGGAAACCTTGACTTTTGGCCCGGGCAACAATTTGGACTTTGACCCATGACTATGACGTAGGTCGGGATGTCACGAATCCGTAGACAGGCGGCACGCCGAAATCGGAGTTCGTATGAAGAAGTTATGGTCAAGGAAGCGTTTTAGCGGAATTTACGAACCGAGAACAACGGAATAAAATATTAATTTATTACGGGAATCCGTGCCAACCTAATATTTAAATCAAACCGGTGGATTGGTGACAAGTGTCACCCATCCAGGCCTACCCTATTCCCATAAAGCAACTTACACTATTTAACTCATTTTTATATTAATTATTTTCCCTCCAATTGTTTCTAGCCCTTGGATCTACTGCTCAAATGCATCCTGGCCCTTCATTTCTTCTGATTTTCCTTATTCATGCACGATCATCCTCTGTCCGTTTCACTCAAACACACAAACACACATTCATCCCCCCTCCACAACCCGTGCATTTCTTCCATTTTCTCTCCATCCAAACACACGAACCAGCCATCCTCTTCGCACTAAACGACCACCCACAGCACCACCATCCTCTGGTCTTCACAACCCGTGCACCACCAGCAACCACCAGCCCATTTTCCCGTCTGAAATTCCGTCCAAAAACTCAGACCCAAAACACGACGGAAACGGGTCCAAGAAGCAAACCGTGACAACCACACCACCTCGACGCAGGGGAAGCTCCAGTCTACACTGTGAGGACCCCAGGAGCTTAACTGGACGACGGCACGGCCT
This sequence comes from Prinsepia uniflora, assembly GCA_032719365.1. Classification (NCBI taxonomy): domain Eukaryota; kingdom Viridiplantae; phylum Streptophyta; class Magnoliopsida; order Rosales; family Rosaceae; genus Prinsepia; species Prinsepia uniflora. The sequence goes on along the minus strand of CM064867.1, from coordinate 29,853,348 downwards.
GCGGCGGCGTCACGGCGGAGGTAAGGTCGAAAACCTGAAAACCCGTTTTGATCCCCTGTTTCGAACCATCGTGTTTTAGTGCTAGGAAATTGATTGTGTGATGTTAGAAATGTTCTAGGGTGAGAGACGAGTCGACCACGACTGGTTTGGACGACGGAGACGGCGTGGATCACCGGAGAAGGCGATCAGACTTTGGCCGTGAGTTTCAGAGAAGAACTGGTGAGTTTTCTCCCATTTTCTTTCCATTTTGAGGTTGTAGAACCATAGAACAGACCTAGACAACCCTATAGGGATGAACCCCGTCGAAAATGGTGGCCGGAATCGTACGGTTGAATCGGGTCAAGCCGTGGGTCGACGGCAACCCGGTTCCAGTCAAACGGGTCTGAACCGATACTGTAGCATGATGACGTCATCATGCTGACGTCACTTCTGTCGTCATGATGATGTCATCCTGTCAGATATTGTCAGACCAGGGACCAATCAGAACATGCCACGTGTCACCTGACAAGTGTCAGTGATGACGTCATGCTGACGTCAGCATGACGTCACTTCTAACGTCAGCAGTACTGTAGCAGCGTTGACCCACGCGTTGACCAGGCGCGTGGGGGCGCGTGTGAACAGTGATTTTGGTGGGGCCAGTACCATTTTTAAGGTTTCGACGATACGGATCCAATGGAGGTGGTTTCGTGTCGATCGGAGATCGTTATGTTAGTCAAAATGGGGTTTGAAGCACCGGGAATAGTGCCCGGGATGCGATTTTGAGGCGGATCTGTTCTAGGGTCTTGGTATTGATATTATAGGATCCTTAAGTAACCCTCAGGAATAATAATACAGGTTTATAGAGATCGTTGAGCAGCAAGGACCGAGTGTGAGTGGGCTGTTTGATTTATAAAAGGCTTGCATGCATAAACTGTTTTACTATTTCCACTGATGAGTCTTATGAACTGTTTATATATGTTATTACAATGTTTTGGGCATGAGACCCGTCTGGATTATATGTGGATTTTGTTTGGGATGTCCGGGGGACATAGGGTAAACTATACTGTTATTGTACTGTACTTTCCTACTTGTGTATATTGTCTCCTCCAGGGAGGGTCATTGGCCTGGGTGGACCCTGGAGTAGTCACGGGGCTCTGACTGAGTGGAGTTGACCCCCGTTGGGCTGCTTACTCTCAGGAAGGCATGTTCATATACCTCGGGCAGTGACCGGGATACCGGGAGCTGATGTACCTAGAGAGTCTCGGGTGTGAGACCCTGAGTGGCAACGCGTAGCCTTAGAACCGTGACATCATTTGGGTTGGGTTTTACAGTGCACTGATATGTTAGTTTCACCTTACGATTATTATTGTGGTTCATTTGTTATGCTTTCATTCTAATATTATATTTTCACTGCATGCAAGATTTGGAAAACGGAGGGGTAAAACTTTATGATTATTCTATTATTAAATTGATTTCTAAACTGTTATTTTTGGCCCACTCACCCTTGTTTTACTGACCCCTCCAGACCCGGACACGGTAATAGAGGAGGAGGACCCGGAGGAGGAGGCAGAGGTTTAGTTTGCCTAGCTGTGCACCTGTACACGCACTTGTGGGTAGGTTGAGCACCGAATAAATGTACTCTGACTAGTGTGCTCACATGTTGTATTTTACTTTCCCTTGTCTGACAGTATCACTTTAAACACTGTGTTTGTACGTTATCTATCTATTTAAGTCTTCGGTCTTTATTTAAGGGTAATTTTGGTATGTTTAGAGTCATTGTCAGACGGGAGCGGGTCACGTCCCCGGGTGGTCCCAGTGGGATTGGGACGGGTCCTGTCAGTACATTCCACGGTAATCCTGGGGGGATTGGGATGGGTCCTGTCATGTGGACTGTAGAAGAGATAGAGATATCACATACCTCATCTGGATCTTGGCGTACTCTGATAGCCCGGGAGGGCAAATGTCGGAAATATCCCTTGTCTGACACTTTGTGTCAGACGGGAGCATGGTCATCCTACGTTAATCCCAGGGGGATTGGGATTGGTCTTGTCAAAGTGTATCAGAGCAGGCTAGCTTATATCGGAGCTCAGTTAGCTCATATCAGAGCGGGGTTGTCTCTATTCGAGAAACCGTGTAGCTCTTAGATTGATGCGTAGGTCGAGGATGTGATATCTCAATGGGCTACAGTTCGTTATCAACCTGATAGTTAGGGTGCTGGTACGATAGTTAGTAGGATTGGATCGTGGAACGTCTTAGTTCAGCACTAGATGCTGGGGTTCCATAGTTCTGTCGTGGATGACAGTGTGGGACCCTATGAAAGGGATGACGTAACGGTACATGAGAGTTTGATCGTGTGACAGTTAGTTGGGATCATCTTTCACGATGTTGTAGAATCAGTTTGACGACAGTTCGAAATTGTGACCATTAGTTGGTCAAACTTTGTTGAGTTAAATGGGTTTACTGCTCCTGGTAGTTAGCATTCGAGTTCGTGGAATCCTAATTGAACATACGGTAGGATTGAATTGACGTCCTTGCGATGTCAAGACCTCGGAGTCGGTTAGATTGTGGTGTGTACTGCAGTTGGCAGTTAGCAGTTGGGTTCAGGGAGACCCTAGGTGTGATCGTGGAACCCTACCTTAGGTGTATGGTTTGGAAAGGTGAGTTGGCGAGTGGTCTCGACTACGATAAGATCGTCGATCGAGTCATGTCATCTTAGTGTTGGGACTGCACTTCGCAGTCGAGTTTATACTTGTCTGGTAGACCTAGTTGATTGTCGTACTACTTTAGCTCTGATGGATTGTTGGTGCAGCTAAGGTCATGGGCGACCTTGTAGATGACATTTGGCTTAGTCGAGTTACGACTGGTTAGAGTTCGGTTGGACAAGTTACCGGGGTTGGTACTTGTCGATGGAATCCCTGAGTGGGATACAGAGTAATTGGTACGGGAAGTCGATTCCGTTGGATGCGGAGTTGGATAGCAATGTCTGGTGGTTAGGTCTGCACGAGTCTGTGGCAGGCGCTACTACCGAGAGTGGTTGTAGTTACGGTTGTTGGGAATCGGGGACGTTCAGGTGACGTTTCCTTTTCTCGTTTGAGTTGTCAGGGTGACTGTACCCAGAGTTGTTGCGTACGAAGGAGGTAGAGTTTCTCCAATACAAGCAGAGGTATGGGATCGTCGTTCGGTATGAGCGAAGATCCAGGGTTTTTTGATTCGCACACTTTATGCTAATACTAGGGTTGATGATAGTGCGTTGGCGCTGGTACTAGCTCTGGTGCTGGTGATTGTTCGGTATGAGTTACGAGTCGGGATGTGACTCCGTCGAGATGAGCATATGTTCGTTATCTGTGGTGATGGACTGGATTAGATCCAGCAGTAGTTGAGACTCGTGGTACGAGATACGAGTGTTGGATGTCGTTTAGGCACATTCGTAAATATTATACAAGGTTTAACCTTTGGTTGCGTGAATTCCACTTGGAATGAGTGTATCTACATAAACGGTGTGAACCGATAGGCGAGATGGTGTACCAAGTTTTCTTGGTTATGGACATGTGGTTGATCTCCAAGTGTGTTGGTTTCGACGTAGTTGGAACTTCGGAATCGCGAGAGGTTGCGACTGAGGTGACGAGTGGAATGCTGGTTTTCTGCATTGATAACGAGTATTTCGAAGGCATTAGGGTGACTTCTCAGGTTCTGCTGTGGCGGATGACAGATGATGTTGATGATGTACATGTTGTTGGTTGCCACTAGTACACCGATCGTGTATTGGTTGGTGGACCCGTGATTTGTCTTGAGTCATCAGGTGGCGTGAGTATATCGAAGTTAAGGGACTGAGATTTCTCATTTTCTGCTTGGTGGCAAATGATATTGGTTTACATGATGTGGTGAGTGTAGCGAGTTTTGGTTGCATTCACGTAGGATGAATTTTGTTGCCATCGCGTTGGATCATCCTTGGATTTTCCTAGGTGGAATGATAAGGATCGATACGAGGTAATAAGAGAGAACCCACAGTCTCGACGTGTCTCGTCGTTGACTGATTTGTTTAGATGTGGGAAATGGGTTGAGGACTTTGGTTGTCGTGACGATTCTCGATCGTGACGTCTATGGTCGGTTGGCGTTGTGATGGGTCTGGATCTTGATCGTGATGATTCAGATAGGTGGAGAGTTTATCGCTCTTACGTGGATATTGAGTTGAGGATGATGGGACTGAACTTCTTTTCGAGATTGATCCGGTATGGTGTATTACTCAGGCGAGTAGGTTTCCGATGAGGTTGGATTTAGTCAGCCTTAGATATGTGTGTATGTTGGGATTGGCTTCCCTATGAAGTAAATCAAGGGAAATGTGTAAATCAATTGAGCAAGTAACCAATAGGTTCGATTTTGGTACGTCTCGGTAGACGTGAACAAGATTTCGGGTTTTGGAATCGGATTTCTGGATGACGATTCAGGATTAAATTTTGGAACTTGAAAGTGGATTTCTGGATTTTAGTTCGGAATGGTCATTTCTAATGCTAGCTTACGGAATGATGATTTCGAACTCAGATTTGGACATGGTTATGGATATGATTTCTAGGTTTGGATTCGGGATTTCTTACGAAATTACGGATTCAGATTCGGATTTGGAAATGGATAATGGGTCAGAGTTTTGAATTTTCTAGTACTGGATTGGACAGATGGACTCCCTTATTGAAACGTGTTTGGCTACGACCTAGGTGGTCGTGTTGTCGTCGTCGTTATTGTTGTAGTCTGGTTGGTAATGGATGTATGTACCTTGTACGTTGTTCGAGGTACGATACTGGGCAGACTTGTGGTGCCTGGTGACAGTATATAGGGTATACCAGTAGTACGTTGGTGAGCGTGTGGTAGTCGGCTTAGTTCCGATACCATTGGGGTAGTCGAGGACGTGAACTGGACATCGGATACTGTGCATGGGTCATAGTATTTCTGGCGGGTCCAGTTACACACTGGTCGAGTAAGGTTTTGGTAAGTGTTTACTCAGGTTGAGTAAATTGGTGGTCGGTGTAACCACAAGTGCGTATAGTGTCAGTTTTCGACTGACGACTGTCAAGTGGTGACAGTTTGTCGGATGTGTCAGCGTGGATCGATTAGTGAGGTCTGATGACTCCTAGTGGGAGCAGAAGTTAGGATAGATTGGTGATTGAGCAAGCAACCGTCGAGTTGTTTGTGTCAGCGAATTGGTAGGATTGACGAGTGGTGTCAATTCGAAACGTGTGATTACTGCTATTCGACGTGGTCGAGTGTAGTCGGTACGATGTGAGTGTTAGTGGTACGTCTGGTTGGAGACAAGTATTGTTTTAGTTAGTTGGTGTACTAGTGTACACGTGTTCCGAGGTCGATTGCTTTCCACGTGGTGGATATGGAATCCGGATAGTTGGAGTTTCGAGAACGAAACTAATTAAGGAGGGAAGAACGATTGGAATTAGGTCGGTTGGAATTTCGAGGACGAAATTAATTAAGGAGGGAAGGTTGTAACGACCCGTCCCGAACTCCTGGATTAGATTAGTGACTAATCACAATTAGTGAGGTTAATTAGTGATTAGTTGGGCGAAATCGAATGAACGATGCAAAATGACCATTTTGCCCCTAGGCGTGGGTAAAACGTTGACTTTTTGATCGGGCGGTCAAATGGACTTTGGCTGATGACCATGACGTAGTTCGTGACATCACGAGTTCATAGATAGGTGGCCCGTTCAATTCTGACATTCGAGGAAGATGTTATGATGTTCAGAAGTTCAAGGGCATTTTGGTAATTATGGTTAAAAGGGGCAAATGGTTGACTTTTGGACTGGGAGGTCCGATGGCCGAGGGTCTAGGACCGTTACGTAAATCGGGATAATACGAATCCATAGACAGGCGGCATGTTGAAATCGGACTTCAAACGGGAAAGTTATAGGTCACGGAAGGTCGATTTCACTATGCACGTACTTCGAGGCGATGCTGATTTGGCAATATCTGATTGGGCAGATATTTTGAGTGGGACCCGTGGATGAGTGACAAGTATCACTCATCCCATTGGCTAAATCCCTAAAAAATGGATCTTACTAATTAAATATTATTATTATTATTATTATTTTAATCCAATCCACTCATATTCAATCCTAGCCCTCCATTCAATTTAATCACTCAATCCTCACCACTCATCTCATCTAATCCTCTCCTCTCCCATCAGATAAGATCACCATATCTTCTTCTTTGTTCTTCAAACACCAACCCGAAACCCATATTCTCCATTTCCTCCATTTCCCTTCAAACACAAACACACATACCACGACACCTCACCACCATTCCTCATGTACGATCGTGAGGGAGAGAAAGTGATGAAGGACTGAGACTAAGGACGGCCAGCCACGGCGGCGGCTCACGGCGGGGAAACCCGAAGCCGTAGGTAAGTATTCAAAAATCCAAGTTTCGGTTTTGTTGGTTTTTGTTCGATTCTAAGGATTGGGTAATGTTTCTGGGGACCCTAGGAGAGGAATGAGATTGTTTTCGAGGCGTTGGACGACCGGGAATGACCGTGACCGGCGGAGGAAAATCACGATCGCCATGGCCGAGCTTGGAAGGTACGGGTTTGGTGGTTTTGGTTCCGTTTTAACAGCTAAAATGATAAGAAATGAGATTAGGATTATATTAGGATGAAAATGGGATAAAAAGGACTTAAAAATGGACGGTTTGAACGATTGAACCGGTCCAGACCGGTCGGCTGGTTCACACCAGTCGAACCCAGTCCAGTCGAAGGTTAGGGACAGTGAATAGTGGCGCGTGGCCTCACGCGCAGGAACCTTCCAATGGCGTGTGGGGGCGCGTGAGGGACTATTTGGGGAAATTTTCAACACATGAAATCTTTTATTCGATGTAACGAAAATTTTGGGATTAGTTTCGTGTCGATCGGACATCGTTTCGATAATGTTCGAGGCATCGGAAGGTTTCGGATTACGGGGATTTAGTGGGAGGTTAATTAAGTAGTTAGTAACCTTCTATTACGATTTGGACAAGTTTGGGAGTCCCGGTGTCGGTGATTGGCTCGGGAGAGCCGTATGGCATGCAAATCGAGGCAGCATCTCGGACGGTCTGTGAGTGGACCTTGTTTTCTAAATTGATGCATGTATAAATGTTTATTATGTGTTTTAAATACTTTTTTGTGATGCCATGAGTGCATTTGGATGTGTGGTTACGTATTGGCACGTATTTCGAGGTTACGGCCCTATACGGTGCCAATACGGGTCTATATTTCTTCGATGGTCTAAATGAAATAGTTTTGGTTCTCCAAAAGGATAAACTCGGGTATGAGACCCATTTGGTTTAGTCTCGGGCATATGACTCTATTGATGACCTACGAGTCTGAATCATGGTCGCGACGGGTACTATGTGCACGGCGACAAACGATACGACGCTCGCCTCCGGGTTGGGATGTGTTCCTTCCGGAGAGGTCACGATGCACAATTCGTGGTCTGGCAGCCTGGGTAGGCTCGTCTTCGGAGTGCAAACGGTTCAGGATAGCGATTGGTGATGAGTGCACCATGATCTTGTGGTGGTTGCGTCGGTTGATACGTTCACGGTGACATACCAGGATTGAGGGCGGTCCTGGATGGATGGTTGCACCCATCACTATGATCGGAGTTGTGACTGACCCTTAGATATCGGGCACGGTGTTCAGTTGAGTCATATGTTCGGGCACGAGACGCAGTTGTTTTACATTGATGATTTCGGGTCAGAGTCCCTAGATGGATTTCCTAATTGATAGCTGTTTATGGGAACCGGCATGAACCCTGGAAACGTTATTGTGGTACATGACGGTTTATGGGAACCGGGCATGGAGGATGTTTTCTATATATATATATATATATGAATGGCATGGATACTATAGATCATGACGGTTCAGGGGAATCGAGCATGAATATTTATGTTATGTATATATATATATATATGTTCATATACCTTCCTTTACTTCTATTATCTCCTCCGAGGAGGGTCGTTGGCCTGGGTGGACCCCGGAGTAGCCACGGAGCACTGACTGAGTGGGAGTCGCCCCCGTTGGGTGCCTTACTCTCAGGAAGGCTTGTACTATAACCTCAGGATGGGTCATTGGTCTACGGACATTGACCATGGATTCTGAGAGACTTGAGTTTGAGACCCCAGCTAGCACGCGCATAGCTTTGGAAACCGTGACAGAATTGGTTGTGTGAATGATATGTATATATGATATATGGTTATGAGATATGATGTGTGATATGCACAAGTTTTGGGCTGAGTCCCACATGGATTTGGGCAGTGTCCCGTACGGTTGATTCTTTATGATTCTTTTATTATGGTTTTGGGCTTAGTTCCCATAGATGGTTCTTTCGGATAAATGGTTTTCGAATGCATGCATGCTTTTTAGTGAAGGGTACAAATGTCTTTCTTATGAAATGTTTTTATAAACTGGTTGTTTTGTCCACTCACAGCTTTTAATGTTTTGACTGCCTTTCAGGTTGACATCGGATGTGGAATGTAGCAAAGACCGAGATATCACATACCTCCTATGGATCTTAGCGTACTTTGATAGCCCGGGAGGGCAAAGGTCGGAAATATCCCTTGTCTGACACTTTGTGTCAGATAGGAGCAGGGTCATCCCACGTTAATCCCGGGGGGATTGGGATGGGTCCTGTCAAATAACCTCATAAGGTTCAATAAATCGGGAACTCATTCCCCTCATTAAGTCAATCATTCCATACCCCTTTTTCCAGGGTCACTCAATCTCATAAATTGAACCTTTCCTTATGTTGTATTTATCATTACAGGCCTTACTAATGCCTACTTCCTGCCAATAACTGGCACTTAGTACGATCATTCATACGATATCGGAAAGCATATTCATTCCTTAACCTCAGTTCCATTCAACATCATATACCAACATCATACACCTAGCATGATCCTGTGGTTGGACTCCAGTAGTCCAAATAATCAAAATCATGTACCACTCCAATTCTATGGAGTTTCATTAATCACAGAATTTCACCTATCCTTACGTTATCAAACATGTTACCTCTCGATTGGTTATCTTATTAGCCTCCCCGCGAATGATACCTGACCCAACACCACGGTCATAATCTCAATGTATCCCGACCATCAACTCATCATACATTAAGCCTTTCTGTTTATCAATCATTTCTAATCCTGATGGTCGATACAGTACTCGTACATTCCTTTCCAGAGGTATGATCTCTGCATACTCGAGCCATGGGTCACTATGGTCAATCCCAAATCATACAAGAAAAGTAAAAATACTGAGGGTTCAGCTAGCATCGACAATTCCAGCCCTATGCTACCGAACCACACCTCACCAAATCCCAAATCTCATAGTGACATATCTCTATGCATACAGAAAGGGTCACATCGAACATAAGTCACGGTTTCTCCACTTTATCATTATTTTATTTCAGTTCTCATTTCCAATAACTCTGACCTCCTTCCGGGTCAATTCCTATAACTGGAAATACATTGTAGAGAACCCCTCTACAATCCTATGTGGTATACATCCAATCTCAAACAACTTATGTTTCCCCGTGATAGTTTCCATTGGCCAATACATGTGTTTCTCCTGAGATTCACACTAACCCCAACCGTTATTATTATATGTTCCACAAACCTACTCTGGTCGACCAGACCTAACACTTATCCAATCATAAATATATCTCTCTGCGGGCATTCACTACATTTGTTTAGTATCTCACATGCTCAGCTGTACATGTAAGTACACTAATCAATCATCAATCATGGTACCCTACACCATCCAATGTGGTCAGAATACCTAAATCATCATCTCACAAACATAACTGGTTCATTTGCCCATCCAAAGGCATCACCATTGGCTAACCTTAGCCACATCAAAGCTAGACATCATATTTTTCTCTTTTACTCATGATTGTTAGTCATCGCCATGTTGACCACTCTCACGAGGCCCAATAATCACATCTTTCTAACAGAACCACAAATCAATAACTCGTGATAAGGGATACTTATCCCATACTGTTACCTTATTAAGTTGTCCAAAATCAACATGTATGTTCGGACCATCGTCCCTTTTTCCTCTTTAATACCACTGGGATCCCCATGCGACACTCGACCGAATGAACTCGAATCTATCAAGTCCTGTACTTGCACCTTCAGTCCTTATGACGCTGTAGGTGCCACATACCAAAGTGTCCGAGAAACATCTCGTATACTCAACATGATCTCTATCATAGACTTAATCTCTCATCCTGAAAAAATCTCAGGAGGCATATTAAAAAATCCGTACATCTTCAACCATCACTAGGCACCTCATATACTAATCACATATGCCACACATCTGACCAGTGGACTTTCATTACCTCATACCAACAGTCCATCGATTGTGAGGTTCAATATCATTCTAGAGGGTAACATCCTCGAGTCTGGAAATCCTGGACTCCACATATCACTCTCTAATCGACATACGCGATAGAGGTATCATGAGCCATCAATCAATCCATCCCAAGGAATACATCCAAATCATCTAAGTTCAAGAACACCCTAGATCAGTCACAAGGTGAATAGCACCTGCCATCCTGGGTAGCCTCAAATCAATAGGTCTACCCCCCTTAGGTCTTACCAATTTCACCATATATAATTACCTTACCAAGTTTATCACATAAATATCGTCAATTTTATCACATCTGTAACTCTGGCCGGCTCACCGACTTCCATACCTTAACCAATCACGAACATCTCCGTATCCATCCAATGCACAATCTCAAAACATGGAAGAGTGGATAGCCGGAGACCTACCGAAAGCATACATCCTGATTAAACTTACATCTATGTTACCACTCCAGAGGCTACTTAGGCATCTTTCCAAGTAACTACAATCCTCGGGCATGTAGTCCCAACTGACCACGCCCCTACGATCCATCATGGGCCCCACCAGATGAGGCGACACGTTGAAATCAGAGGTTCGACCGGGAAGTTATTGGTCTAAAACGGAAAACGACCATATTGCATGAAAATCGAGAAAACTGAGACGTGGCATGATTTGATTTGGAAAGCTTCTGGAAGAACCTACCAGATGAGTGACAAGTGTCACCCATCTGATAGGCCTAGACCTCAATTAAATGGGTCTTTATCCTCTTCGATCGATCATTTCTTCATCCTTCTCCCAAAAACCAGCGAACCCTCTCGACCCCGTACAAACCCTCTCCATATAGCCCCTTCAATCCTCATTATCTGTGCTTAGTGTGTGAATGAAAAAGGAAGAGTGAAGTGAGACGATGATGATGGTGGCAATGGTGTTGACCAACATGTAATTTCATCATTTCGATGTAACGAATATCTTGGGACTGGTTTCGAGTCGATCGGACATCATTTCGGGGTAGTTTTGGATGTCCAAAGGTTTAGGTTCTATCTTAAAAAGGTTTAAAAATTCCAGAAAATTACGGGGATTTAATGATAGGTTAATTGAGGTAATTAGTGACCTTCGGGTATGATTGGACAGGATCAGAAGTCTTGGTGATGGTGGATTAGCTAGAAGGGCTTATGGCACACCTATCGAGGTGACATCTAGGACAGTCTGTGAGTGGTCTTTGTTTTCTAAATTATGTTGCAAGCATAACTGTTTTATATGTTTTATATCTATGTTTTGAATGCCTTGAGTACGTATATTTGTGGTATTTGGTATTTACATATTTGCACGTATTTCGAGGCGTATGGTTTTATGTTGGATTTGTAGGTGCTTGTGTTTTCAATAACGGTTTGATGAAATGGTTTTGTATTTGAAAAGATGAACTCGGGCATGAGACCCATTTGATTGGGAAACTATCGGACTGGGAGTCCATTTGATTTAATGAAGTATCTGGTTGGGACCCATTTGAGTTATCCGATCGGGACGGGGCCCAGTTGGTTATGATTTTGGCCATGAGCCCCATTTGTGATTTATGAATGTGCTTTCAGGTCAGGAATCCTAAGCGGATTTGGATTTGAGTACTTGGATTTCTGGAATTATGGAAATTATGGGCATGGCCCCTTTGAGATATTTTGAGATGTTTTGGAAATGATTTTAAAAAGATGTTTCCCATTTACCATCCTGAGATGAGGATATGTGGATAGGTCTCACTCCATGTCTGGGACATTGGGGTATACACGGCGCATTGCCTGCGAGGGGTCATTGCACTGAGCGACCGGACCGTATAGTGACTCAGGAGCAGGATAACTATGATTAGACGTCTAGGACGTCAGACATTTGGGATGTCAGAGATATGGACCCAGAGAGACCCCTAACAGTACGCGTTGCTTATGCGTGATATATATATGACGTCTGGGACATCAAGTGTCTGGGATGCTAGGCATCTCGGATGCCGAGGATGGGTATTTGGTAAACACGGTCGATTATAGGATTTATGAAATTGTATTTCTGTGTTTACGATTTGGGTTGAGTTCCCACATATTTTTGGATTTTATGGTTTGGACTAAGGCCCACTGATTGGCGAAAAGAAATGGCTTTGGTTTTATATGCTGTTTTTATTATATTCGATTTGATTGAGATAACTAGTTTTCGAATACATGCATGCTTTTTAAGTGAAGGGCACAATTGTTTTTTTCTGTAAAATGTTTTATGAATTCATTTATTTTCTTCCCCTCACAGCTTTTAATGGTTTTTAATGCCCTTCAGATTGTTGATAGCGGATGCGGGCTGTGGTAAAGACCGATACCTCACATTCCTCGGATGATCTTTGCACACTCTAGAGGTCCATTGGGCTCAAACTTTCGGGTTATCCCTTGTCTGGCCAGCGTGTTACCTCGGGTGGCACGTGTGTTAGACTGGAGCATCGCACATCCCGAGTTAATCCCGGGGGGATTGGGATGGGTCGTGTTAGAGTGGTATCAGAGCGAGGTTATCGCTATCAGAGCAAGGTTATCGCTATCAGAGCGAGGTTTACATGTGGTACCCTGACATCAAGGTGTGTCAGAGCGGAGGATTGTTAGTGGGAAACCAGAGTAGCGTACGCATGTGGCCATGATATGAGGTCTCTACGAGGAACAACCCGTCATCAACTTAGAAGTTAGGGCAATAGTGTAAGATAGTTAGTGGGAAGGAATCGTGGAAAGAGGATGTTCCGCTCGATACGCCGTGCGTTAGTGTGATTCGACCCAAGTAAGGTTGGATATGATGATTGCGTTAGAAAGGACGAGAGGGAAAGAGGTATATGTGATTGATGATTGGTCAGCTGCTAGGGTCATCCATGACGAATATGCAGAGTTGAGACCATTAGTTGGTCATATCATGCTAGATGATAGTGGTACTGCTGAGAACAGCCGGATGCCTCTAACCCTAGTTGTGATTGATGGTTTGGAGATTATGAGTACAACGGAGTTGGTCGTTGTCCTCAGTGGGGAACCCTAGTGTATGATGTATGGTTCAAAAATGTGAATCGGTGAGTGGTTTGACTTTGGCAACTTTTTGGAGTCGAGACCGTTAGTCTATCATGTCATGTTAGCTTTGGTGATTGTGAGGCAGGGTGCAATTGAGGTCGTGAACGTACCTAGTGAGTTTGGTTTGGCTTAGAGGACGTCTCCAGTTGAGTTGAGTTGAGAATGAAAATTGGTGAGTTGAGGGAGGCAGAGTTCCTCCAACCTGAGCAGAGGTTGCTGATTCTAGCTCGGTATGAGCTGAGATTTAGTTTGGGTCAGATTCGCACGCTGTGTGCCAGTGTTTACGATGATGATAGGAGACAACTGAGTCACATTCTCAGTAATTGTGATGACGAGGGGAGACGATGAGTCACTAGTTGTGGGTAACTCGATCGTGAGGTGCACGTGTTTGGTGTGGACCAGACGATGATGATTGGTTAATGGGTGTTGTGCCTCATAAATAGTGTCGAGGTGACAGATATATGAGTATTGGACTGGATGGGATCGAGCAGGGGTTGAGATGTGTTGGGTTACATCCCAACAGTTATGAGATGACTAAATGGTAATTGGACAAAAGAGTATAAATGAGAATAAGTGGTTTTGGATGACGTAGAGGATGTCATAGAAATTAGTGGATTCGAGGAGTTGTCGTTAGCTCCAAAACATGAGTGGTTGTGTGCTTCTAGTCTCACTATGAAGTGCTAAGAATTTATTGAAATTGGAAGAAGCCGAAGAGACTCAATGGAAGCGTGGATGTGAATGACATGGAAACTCGAGACTTGAACCTGTAAAGGTTGAGACATGAGAATTAGGAAGTAAATGATGACATCCTTATGGATGTGCATAAATGGTTATGAATCGACAAGCGACTCGGGCAATGAGATAGATTATTTGCGAACATGTGGTTGTCAGAGTGAGTCGAGGATTTGGGAAGTCCAGAGATTGGACTTGACAACCAGTTGGAAGCATACCTACTTTCGACATGGTTGCAAATTCTCTTGATTCTGATGTTCCCAAGGGTGACCTCCCATTATCTACCCCTGGAAAATGATGTTGTTGTCACCAGTACGGTGATCGTGTATTAGTGGGTGGACCCATGATTCGCCTTGGGTCATTGATCGTGAGAGGTTGTAATTGAGATGATGACAGCAAATTTCATCCAATTATGACATCAAATTTCATCATCTTGGATCAACCTTGATTTTTCAATGCTTGACAATAGGACTAATCTGACAAGAGAATTATGACGAAGGAGTCTCTATAGGTAAGGATGACAAGGAGTGACTATAACTGATCGATATGAGGTATTTAAAGAGAACCCACAGTCTAGACGTGTCTCGTTTTGTCTTTGACTGAGTTGTTTAGTTATGGACAGGATGTTACGGAGTGTGGTGAAGACCAAGGAGAATCGCAGGGAAGATTTGCCTTGCTGATTATGCTAAGCTAGGAGTAGAGGAGAACCTTATTGTGAGATCATTGAAGAATCTTGTGGATTTTTAGTGAGAGGATGGATATGTGAAGAGTATATACGATGCGTGTTGTATGTGTATAGGATGTGTGAGTGTTAGATATGGGAATTTTGGGGGTTGACTTCCTTTTAATGTTAATCTAGAGTGAGTGCTCTGTCTCGAATAGGTGTGTCGGCGAGATTGGCTTCTTTTCGAAGCTAATCAGTTGTGATGGTAAGTATGACCGAATTGGGTAAGTACGATAATGCCTAAAGTGGAAATCAAGAAAAGATGAATAGCCAAGAAATGAGTAGGATATGTGTGGGCCTGGAGTGGTGATTTGTCTGGTATGGGATTGGACAGATAGGCTCCAGAATTGAAGCAAGTTCGGCCATGTTCGACCCATGGTGTGAGCAGTGTCGGTGCACGGATGTTGCGTATGCTTAGGTTTGCATCAATGGTGATGGAGGACGTGGTGTAGAGAGATACGCATTAGTTGGCGCGAATGAGTTACTGTTTGGAGTAGGCCCTAGATATGTGGTGGGCAGGCGAGACATGTAGGTGCATGGGATGCACCAATTGTAATTGTGTTAGAAGTGATGGCGATCAGAACCTTTCCGATGTAGTGGGTTGGTGAGGACGTGGACTGGACGTTGAATACTGTAACCTTATAGTGCAGATGTGCTATCACTACATGTATTCGATGGGGTCCAGTTACACATAGGTAGAGTGAGGCGTGAAGGATGTACCCACAGGTTGAGCGAGTTGGTGGTTCGTGCTACCACAGATAAGGCAAGACGTCGGGTTACTTCGCATGAAGCAATTGCACTGTGACTCTAGTTGAGTCAGCATGGATCGCTGAGGGAGTTATTTAAAGTGAGTACTGAGGCTGATAAATCTGCGACATAGATTTGAGCTTGGCTCTGCGAGGTCAGATCATGTCGTTGATCTTACGCTACATTGAGGGAGTTGTGGTGCGAGGTGCCCTTGGTATGATTCCCATACGGTCACGGTTGGTGTCGTGACTCGAGTAGTGGGTTGTCAAGGTGATGCCAGTGACTAAATGATGGTTGGAGCTCTGATACCAAGGAGGTATTGTCAAGCAGTGACAGTGGGAAGATGTTTGTATAATCATAGAATTGTCAAGGGTGTCAGAGTGGTATGATTGTCAAGGTGGTGTAGAGGGAGGTCTGTTTGTGTTACAGACGTTGTAGAGTAATATCTGTCAGGTGGTATCGACTTGGGACATGTGGTTGATTGTGGACTCCTGTATAGGACGTGGATGTCCACATTTAGATGTGGAATTGGATGAGTTTGAAATTTCGAGGACGAAACTTTTGTAAGGGGGGTAGTCTGTAATGACCCGTACCAAATTTCAGGATTAGATTAGTGAGTAATCATGGATTAACTGGACTAATCACGGATTAGTCCGAGAATTACGGACGGACGGTGTGAAATGTTGATTTCACCCCTTGGATTGGGCGAAAAGTTGACTTTTGAAACGGGTATTCAAATGGTTTTTAACCGTTGACAGCGACGTAGATCGAGTCATTAAGAGTCCGTAGACAGGCGAAACGTCCAAATCGGAGGTTCGACGAGGAAGTTATGGGTCTAAAACGGAAAATAAGCATTATTGCATGAAAATCGAGAAAACTGACACGTGGCAAGATTTGATTGGGGAAGCTTCTGGAAGCACCCATCAGATGAGTGACAAGTGTCACCCATCAGATGAGTGACAAGTGTCACCCATCTGATAGGCCCAGTCCCCAATTAAATGGGTCCTTATCCTCTTCGATCGATCATTTCTTCATCCTTCTCCCAAAAACCCGCGAACCCTCTCGACCCCGTACAACCCCATTCCATATAGCCCTTCAATCCTCATTATCTGTACTTAGTGTGTGAATGAAAAAGGAAGAGCAAAGTGAGACGATGATAATGGTGGCAACGGTGTCGCCCGTCGTGCACGGTGGCCCAATTCGGAGGTACAGAACCGAATGCCCTGTTTTTGTTTTTGAAAATAGATTTTGTGATTTGGGACACTATTAACCGTTCTAATTGATTGGACGAGGACCCTGCAGGTGAGACAGACTCAGTGGGCTAGGAGTCGTGGGCTGCGGTGGCTTGAGGCGGCTGGACGTCGAAACGGTTAGTTTTGATTCAAAACTCGAATATTGGTTTTTGATGCTTCTCGATCGATTCTAATGATTAGAAAACATTTTTGGAGGTCACATAAGTTGATTGGGATCGGAAGTGTGGCTGGAGGTGGCCAGAATCACAGGAACTAAATGGAGGGAAAACTGGGTTCTGTTCTTCGAATGGGAAGGTATGATCTCGACCTTGTTTCACAAATTTGATCACATAGATCGATAGAGGATGACCAGATGAGGCAATAGGAATTGAAAGGACTAAAAATGGTTGGAAAATGAGGGAGAACCGATCTCGCCAACTCGGTTGGGCCGGATTTGCGGAGAACTAGTCTGAACCAGTCGAGGCGAGGTTGAATATGAACAGTGTCCCGGTGCGTGGGCTTCACGTGTGGCGCCTTTAGGCGGTGCGTGAGGGCGTGTGGGGTAGTTCTGGGGGATGTGTTCAACATGTAATTTCATCCTTTCAATGTAACGAACATTTTGGGACTGGTTTCGAGTCTATCGGACATCATTCGAGGTAGTTTTGGATGTCCAAAGGTTTAGGTTCCATGATGCATGCATAACTGTTTTATATGTTTTATATCTATGTTTTGAATGCCTTGA
Organism: Prinsepia uniflora; assembly: GCA_032719365.1. Lineage (NCBI taxonomy): Eukaryota > Viridiplantae > Streptophyta > Magnoliopsida > Rosales > Rosaceae > Prinsepia > Prinsepia uniflora. The sequence continues at coordinate 29,835,752 of CM064867.1, read as the reverse complement.
GTATGCATGTTTGTGGTAATTAGTTTTTACGTATTTAAACGTAATTTGAGGCGTATGGTTTTATATTGGATTTGTAGGTGCTTGTGTTTTCAATAACGGTTTGATGAAATGGTTTTGAATTTGAAAAGACGAACTCGGGCATGAGACCCATTAGATTTGGAAACTATCTGACTTGGTGTCCATTTGATTTAATGAAGTATCGGGATGGCACCCATTTGAGTTATACGATCGGGCCGTGGGCCCAGTTGATTATTATATCGGCCATGAGTCCCATTTGTGATTTATGAATGTGATTTCGGGTCGGGGACCCTAAGCAAATTTGGATTTGAGTACTTGGATTTCTGGATTTATGGAAATTCTGGGCATGGCCCCTTTGAGGTATTTTGAGGTGTTCTGGAAATGGTTTTAAAAAAGATGTTTCCCATTTACCATCTTAAGATGAGGATATGTGGATAGGTCTCACTCCATGTCTGGGACATTGGTGTAGACACGGCGCATTGCCTTTGAGGGGTCAGTGCACGGAGCGACCGGACCGTATAGTGACTCAGGAGCAAGATTGCTATGATTAGACGTCTGGGACGTCAGACATCTAGGATATTATAGATATGGACCCGGAGAGACCCATGACAGTACGCGTTGCTTAGCCGTGATATATATGACGTTTGGGACGTCAAGTGTCTAGTACGCTAGGCATCTGGGATGCCGATGATGGGTATTTGTTAAACATGATTGATTATGGGATTTATGAAATTGCATTTTTGTGTTTATGGTTTGGGCCGAGTTCCCACATATTTTTGGATTTTATGGTTTGGGCTAAGGCCCACTGATTTGCGAAAAGAAATGGCTTTGGTTTTATAAGCAGTTTTTATTATATTTGATTTGATTGAGATAACTGTTTTTTGAATGCATGCATGCTTTTTAAGTGAAGGGCACAAATGTCTTTTTCTGTAAAATGTTTTATGAACTTATTTATTTTCGTCTACTCACAGCTTTTAGTGGTTTTTAATGCCCTTCAGATTGTTGATAGCGGATGTGGACTGTAGTAGAAACAGATACCTCACATTCCTCGGCTAATCCTGGCGCACTCTGGAAGCCCATTGGGCTCAGGATTTCAGGTTATCCCTTGTCTGGCCCGCGTGTTACCTCGGGTGGCACGTGTATTAGATGGGAGCTTGGCATATCCCGCGTTAATCCTAGGAGATTGAGATGGGTCGTGTCACAAAATCTCGTTTCAGAAACCTGGGCCTCGGCCCAAAATCAAACTTTACACCAGACCTCGTAAAACATGCATAAATAGCATTTGCATGAAAATCATTGGGTAATCAATAAAACGTATACTCAACGAAACCTCGTAAAACATGCCATTGCATAATTTCCTTAAAACCATCCAAAATTATATAAAAATCCATAAATATCCAACACCAATATCTCATGTCATAAACCACAGTCAATCCAAAACCATAATCAAAATGGAATCCAGAAATGTAATTTACTTAAAATCTTGTAAAACACGCAATAAAATAATAATTAGTTATACAATCACCAAAAATTGTATAAATTCCCAATCGACCACATAGCACCAAAAACCATAATAAAACATTTAAAATACATAAATATGCATGCACAATATTTTAATAAAACAAAACATCCACTCACAGTGCAATTTCGCCGCTTATTAATGTTCCGGACGTTCCTCACCGACTCCAGGAGTTCTTTCTAAGATCCAAAAATACAATTTTAGGTTACTAAAGTCTCAAGAATCGTCATCTAACCTCCTAGTACAAACCCTAACTCCCAAGAATTTAATATTAATTTTTAAACATTAATTACGCTCTTTGGACACCCAAAAGTTCCCCGAAACGGTGTCTGATTGCCTCCAAAATTGTGCTAAAACAATTGTAAATTGAATTAATAAAAACACATGTTGGCCATACCTCCAAATTCCCTAGAACGGGGCCCCCTGCGCCACCAGAAGCAAATACGTGTGAAGCGCACGTACTAGACACTATTCATCATCTTCTTCGCCCGTTTCCTCTGGTTTTCAGGTCTCCTGTAATGACCCATCCCAAATATCAAGATTAAATATTAATTAATTATGGATTTAGAATGACTAATCGGAGATTGGTTGAGTGAATTCGGACGGACGGTGCGAAATGATAGTTTTTCCCGTGGAATTGGGCAAATGTTAACTTTTGACTCGGGGAGTCAAACATACGAGGACCGAGGACCGTTACGTAGATTGAGACGTTACGAGTAAATAGACATGCGGCATGTCGAAATTGGAGGTTCGACGAAGAAGTTACAGGTCTAGAACTTTTTAAAGAACTATTCATGTAAACCGAAAAACTGACAAGTGACAGGTTTGGATTGGATTGGAAATCTGGGTGGACCAATCTGTAAGTGACATCGTGAAAGTGAAAAATCATGAACCCCAATCCTTGCAGCCCCTTCAATCCCCATTATTTGTGTCTGAGGTGTGAATGAAAGAGAGAGAGTGAGGCGAGACGATGAAGATGGTGGCGACAGTTCAAGCCGTCGTGGACGGTGACCAGAGAAGCCATGAAAGGTATGTATCGGTTTTCAAATTGGAAGTTGAGTTTTGGTGTTTTGTGGGATGGTTTTGATGTTTTGAATGCGTTATGGAGGTTGCTAGGACGTTAATGAACTTGGAACGGAGGCCAACGGTGGCCGGAATCTTGGAAAACCGACAAGGGAATGTTGGTTAGTTCATGTAATCGAATGGGGAGGTATGATCTTGACTTGGTTTTCGTGTTTTGATTTCATAAATCGATTAGGATTAATTAGAGGAAAGTTTAGGAATGAAAATGGATGAAAATGGATCGAAAACACGAGAGTTATGGAGGTGAACCGGTCACGCTGGTCCAGTTGGACCTGCTACGCAGTCGAACCGGACCGGATCGATTCAGCCAAAAGACATGGATGATGATATGTAACGACCCGTCCCGAATTCCGGGATTAGATTAGTCACTAATCTCGATTAGTGAGGTTGAACGGTGCTTAGTAGGGCGGAATCAGACAAATGTGCAAAATGACCGTTTTGCCCCTGGTCGTGGGCAAAATGCTGACTTTTTGATCGGGCGGTCAAACGGACCTTGACCGATGACCGTGACGTAGTTCGGGACGTCATGAGTTCATAGACAGGTGGCTCGTTCGATTCCGACATTCGTAGAGAAAGTTGTGGTGTGCGGAAGTTGAGGGGTATTTTGGTAATTTGGCATGTTTGGGGCCAAATGTTGACTTTTTGATCGGGAGGTCCGATGGACGAGGGCCAAGGACCGTTACGTAGGTATCGTCGATACGGATCCAACGACAGGTGGCATGCCGAAATCGGAGATTCGACGACGAAGTTATGGTCAAGGACGTGAAATGCGATTAACCGAGACTCGAAATAAAATAATAATATAATAATAAAATCTGATTACTTTAATCCAAACCAATCTGGACCCTTGATGAGTGACACATGTCATCATCTCCTTCCTTCCCTAATTCAGGGATCCTTGCTGGCCATTTAGGTTAATTAATTATTTCCTCTCCTCAAATCCTCACCCTTCATTTTGAACTCAGGATTGAATCCTGGCCATTGATCTCATCTGCTCTCTCTGTTTTTAAAACCATCAGAATATCATCCTCACATTTTCATTTCTTTCAACCCGTGCACTCTCACTCCTTGCACGATCACTCCACAACCTCACAGCCCAGCCTCACACACCAGTCAGCCCCAGACGAACCCCAGCCACCTTCAGACGCCGGCCACCACCACCACGGCCGCCCTGCACGGCCGGAAACTCCCCAGACCCGAGAGGAACCCGAACAGCCCAAATCGATCCAACCATCCAAACCTTCATACCTGGACTCGAACCAACGTAGGGATAGGACCACTGGAACCTTAGGACGACTCAGACCATGACTGGACGAGCCACGGCGGCACCACGGCGGCACCACGGCGGCGATATGCCCAGAAACCCGAGAGGGTTTGATTTTCTTCCCTGTTTCGAAACACTGGTTTTTGACGTTGGGATTGCTTGCTTACTTCTGAAACATGTCCTAGGAACCTAGACGACCATTTTGGACCATGAACCACGGCCGGAATCTCGACGAGTCGCCGGAGTTGATGACCTGAGTTCTCAGCCGATTTTCCTGTCAGTTTTCAGGTAGTTTAATCCACCTAAAAATTAGTTTGGATGTCACAGAACCATAGAGGGGATTATGACGAGTCCATAGGATCAAACCGCATAAAAAATGGTGGTCTGGAACTCGATCTGTGATCGGGTCAAGCCGCGGGTCGACGGCGACCCGGTTACAGACCCGGTTTCAGAACCCGGTACTGTAGCATGACGTCATCTATGTTGACCTGAGTGTTGACCTGGCGCGTGGGGGCGCGTGGAGGGTATTTTGGGGAAACTTCCAACATGACTTTTAATCTATTCGATGTAACGGACATTTTGGGATTAGTTTCGTGTTGATCGGACACCGTCTCGATAGTGTTCGGGATGTCCGATGGTTTTAAATTAAGTTTAAATAAGTAAAAATTCGGGAAAATTACGGGACTTTGATAGGATGTTAATAATGAGGTTAGTGACCCTCTAATGTGATTTGGACAGGATTGGGAGTCCCGGTGATAGTGGTGTGGCCCGGGAGGGCTGGTGGCACGCGTATCGAGGCACACGGTTAAAACGGTCTGTGAGTGGACTTTGGTTTTATAAATCCTATGCATGCTTAAATGTGTTATATGGTTTATATACATGATTTCTATGATGGTATTTGTGAGCATTGATTTCGGGTATGTTGCACGTATTTCAAGGTGTTTTCCGTATTTCACGTATATCGGGATTAACGGTTTATTTGTGGTTTTGCGTGCTTGTGGTTAAATAAATAATATGATAAAATGGTTTTTATATTGGAAAGATGAATTCGGGCTTGAGGCCTACTTGTTTTGGAAATCTCGGACTTGGAGTCCATTTGAGTACGTAATCGGGTTGCGGGCCCAGTTGGTTTATAAATCGGGCCGTGGGCCCAGTAGTTCATAAAGTCGGGCTTGAGGCCCAGTTGGATTAAAATGATGATTTCGGGTCAGGGGCCCTATATTTAATAAATGTGGTTTCGGGTCAGGGACCCTAAATGGAAATGTGTTGTTTTATGGAAATTTCGGGCAAGGCCCAATGGTAATGATGTGATAAAAGGATTTAATAAAACTGTTTTCCATATACCATCTGGATACAAGGATATATGATGGTCTCCTCCAGATGTCTGGGACACTGGGGAAGTCACGGTGCATTGCCTGCGAGGGGTCATTATACGGAGCAGCCGGACCGTATGATGACTCAGGAGCAGGATTGCTATGATTGACGTCAGGGACGTCAGACATCAGGGATGTCAGAAATATGGACCCGGAGAAACCCCGGGCAGCACGCGTAGCTTATGAAACCGTGAGACATGACGTTAGGGACGTCTAGCATCATGGATGCTGGTGATGGTAATGGTAAAATACGAATTAATGAAATGGCTTTCCGGGTGGATTTATGATTGTGTGATTTTAATGAATTGATGTTCATTTATGGTCGTGGGTGGTGACCCACATGGTTGTTTATGTATGGTGGTGGTATTCCACTGTTTTGGGCTGAGTTCCCACACTTGGTTTTTGGTTAACGGTTTTTGGGCTAAGGCCCTAATGGCTCGGTTGAGCAAACGTTTTGGTTACTGGTTTTGGTGGCATGCATACTTTTTTATTGGAGGGCATAAATGTCTTATAAATGTATTTGATGAACTTACTGGTTTTTGTCCACTCACAGCTTTTGGTTTTAATGCCCTTCAGGTTGATCATGGATGCGATTGCAGCAGAGACTGGGACATTGCACACCTCCTCCATCGGTCCTTGCGCACTCTGGATGGCCCGTTTGGGCAGTAGCTCTTGGTTATCCCTTGTCTGACACCCCTTGTTGGACGGGAGCAGGGCACATTCCATGGTAATCCCGGGGGGATTGGGATGGGTCCTGTCAACTTGGTATCAGAGCACGGTTGCTCTTTTGTGTGCGCAGGTCGAGGGTGTGATGTCTCTTTGGGCTGCACTTCGTTATCAACCTGATAGATAGGTTTTGGGTTTGGATAGTGGATGGAGTGTGATTGGCCCGATACGCCGTGCATTAAGGTGATTCGACCCAAGTGGTGTTGATTGTGGTGAACTGGTATTATGGGACCGTCGGTTCGGTCATGTGATATTGGATTTTCGTGCTGCTAGGTGCAGCCAGGTTCGGGGAACCTCATTTGAGTAATGGTCTAAAATGTGAACCCTAGTGGTGGTTGTTGGTGTGAGAGATGTTGGTTCATCGGAGTTGGCCGGTGACCTAAGTGGTGGAACCCACATTGAGTTGATGGTAGGATTGGATTTGACGTCTATTCGATGTCAGGACCGCGAGGTCGGTCAGGTTGTGGATTTTATACTACGGAAAGTGGTTGGGTTAGGGTGAACCATAGAGTGTGATTGTGGAACCCTAGTATTAAAAAGGTAAACCTTAATTGTGACTAGTGGATGAGAACTTGTGCTGCGACGAGTGGCTGAGGTCGTGGATGACCATGTGGATAGCTCTGGTGAGTCTCGTTAGAACTATGGGATCCGATTTACGGATACGGTTCTGAGATAACTTATGGAATCCCGTGTTGGATCGGGTATTAGTGCGAGGTATGGATGGGGATCTCAACAGCAATGACAGTTAGTCGGAAGTCATATGGAGATGACTGGCTATTGAGGGTAATTGGTGTGGTTATAATACTTGGGGATCAGGGGACGTTCAGGGAACGTTCATTTTCCTGATGTGGATTGTCAGAGTGGTGGTACCCATAGTCGTGAGGTACGGGATCGTCGTTCCGTATGAACGGAGATCCAGGGTTGTCGTATTTGCACACAGCGTGCAGTATGTATGTTTGCGGGTTGGTACTTTTGTGCTGATGCTAGTATGGATGCCTGTGTGCTGATACTAGTGTTGTTGATAGTGTGTTGGTGCTAGTGTCGGTAATGGTGTTGACGATGAGCCACCAGTTGGGGTGTGACTCCGTCATGATGAACATATGTTCGGTCTTTGAGTTTTGGTAGTGGTTGAGTGATGGACTGGATGGGATCAAGTTAAGATTGTGATGTGTTGGGATAAGTCCCAATAGTGGTGAGATAACCAGTAAGGAGTGGATTAAAAAGGTATAATTGAGAACTTGGGAAACCGAGTGTTGAACCTGTAAAGGTTGGGATGTGCGAACGGGACAATAACAGATTGATTGTGGACACGGGGTTGTCCAAGTGAATTGAGGAGGTAGGAAGTCTAGTGGTTAGACTTGACGTCTTGTTGGGAGCATGTCTGTTTCCAACATGGTTGGAACCTTAAATTCGAGAAGCGTTGTGATTGGGGAACGAGAGTGGTGCTCGTTCTTGGTGATTGGTATTCCGAAGTCATTGGGGTTGACTTCTTGCTTTCTGCCCTGGCAGACATTGACTGTAGTTACCAGTACGTTGAGCGTGTATTGGTTGTTGAACCCTTGTGTGTTGTGAGGTCATTAGGAGGAGCTACGTATTTGAAATTAGGTAAACGAGATTTTTTTTCATTTTCTTCTTGGTGGCAGACGATGTGGTGACACATGGCGTGGTGAGTGCAGTGAGTTTTGTTGCATCCACGTAGGATGAGTTTTGACGTCATCATTTTGGATCATCCTTGGTTTTTCCTAGGTGGAATGGCAAGGACTGATACAAGGTAATCCGTGAGAATCCGCAGTCTCGACGTGTCTCGTCGTTGACTGATCTGTCTAGTTGTGGGAGTCGGTTGTCGATCGTTGTGGCAATCTAGGATTTTGACGTTATTGTCAGGGACACAGTGTCTATCTGGGTCGTGATCTTGATGATTCAGATAGGGGGAGAGTATATCACTCTTACCTTGGTACGTGAGTCGTAAATGACGGGGTTGAACTTCTTTTCGAAGTGGGGCATGTATGGTATTCTACTCGGGTGAGTAGGTTTTCAAGGTAGTTGAATTTTGTCAACCTTAGACGTGTGGAGGATGGATTGGCTTCCCTATGAAGTCAATCAAGTGTTTTGAGCGGGTAACAGATAGGTTCGGTTTTGGTGTGTCTTGGTAAATGTGAACGAGATTTCGGGATTTGGAATCGAATTTCTGGGTGACGATTCAGGATTCGATTTTGAAACTTGAAAGTTTATTTCCAGATTTGGGTACGGAATGATTATTCCAAATGCTACCTTACGGAATAATGATTTCAGATTCGGATTTGGATATAAATTAAAAAGTTGATGTCTGGGCTTGGATCCGGGATTTCTTACGAAATTGCGGATTCAGATTCGGAATTGGAACTAGATGTTGGGTGGAGTTTCGATTTGTCTCATGCTGGATTGGGCAAACGTACTCCATTATTGGAACACGTTCGGCTATGACCTAGGTGGTTGTAGTCTGGTTATTAGGTAGATGTGTGTACTTCGTACTTGGGTCGAGGTACAATACCGTGTAGACTTGTGATGTCTAGTTACGGTATACGGGATATACCCGAGGTGTGTCGGTGAACGTGTTGGTAGTCGGATTGGTTCCGATACCATGGGATTGGTTGTGGACCGGACATTACTATGCAATGGGTCATGGTAATTCCGATGTGTTTAATTACACACAGGTCGTGTGAAATGTCGGTAAGGGTATTGGTGAGTCGAGTGCGTTGGTGGCATGTGTAGCCAACGAGTGAGTATAGTGTCAGTTTTCGACTGACGACAACTGTGTGGTGACAGATTGTCAGGATGTGTCAACATAGATTGTTGAGTGGGGTCAGCTGACTCCTAGTGGGAGTGGGAAAGGAACCGTCGAGTTGTTGCGTCAACGAGAGGGTTGATTTGACAAGTGGTGTCAAATTCGAAACAAGTAGTTTCAGTCATTCGACGGGGTCGAATGTAATCGTTGCGTTTTGAGTACTAGTGGTACGTTGGGTGTAGCCAAGTTTTGTCTAAGTAGTTGGTGTACGGGTGTACACGTGTTGCGTGGTCGATTCCACTTTCCACGGGGTGTTTGTGGAATCAGGGTAATCGAGTTTCGAGAGCGAAACTTATTAAGGAGGGAAGTACGTTGAGATTAGAGCGGTTGGAATTTCGAGGACGAAATTTATTAAGGAGGGAAGGTTGTAAAGACCCGTCCCGAATTCCGGGATTAGATTAGTCACTAATCTCGATTAGTGAGGTTGAACGGTGCTTAGTAAGGCGGAATCGGACAAATGTGCAAAATGACCGTTTTGCCCCTAGTCGTGGGCAAAATGTTGACTTTTTGATCGGGCGGTCAAACGGACCTTGACCGATGACCGTGACGTAGTTCGGGACGTCATGAGTTCATAGACAGGTGGCTCGTTCGATTCCGACATCCGTAGAGAAAGTTGTGGTGTGCGGAAGTTGAGGGGTATTTTGGTAATTTGGCATGTTTGGGGCCAAATGTTGACTTTTTGATCGGGAGGTCCGATGGACGAGGGCCAAGGACCGTTACGTAGGTATCGTCGATACGAATCCAACGACAGGCGGCATGCCGAAATCGGAGATTCGACGACGAAGTTATGGTCAAGGACGTGAAATGCGATTAACCGAGACTCGGAATAAAATAATAATATAATAATAAAATCTGATTACTTTAATCCAAACCAATCTGGACCCTTGATGAGTGACACATGTCATCATCTCCTTCCTTCCCTAATTCAGGGATCCTTGCTGGCCATTTAGGTTAATTAATTATTTCCTCTCCTCAAATCCTCACCCTTCATTTTGAACTCAGGATTGAATCCTGGCCATTGATCTCATCTGCTCTCTCTGTTTTTAAAACCATCAGAATATCATCCTCACATTTTCATTTCTTCCAACCCGTGCACTCTCACTCCTTGCACGATCACTCCACCACCTCACAGCCCAGCCTCACACACCAGTCAGCCCCAGACGAACCCCAGCCACCTTCAGACGCCGGCCACCACCACCACGGCCGCCCTGCACGGCCGGAAACTCCCCAGACCCGAGAGGAACCCGAACAGCCCAAATCGATCCAACCATCCAAACCTTCATACCTGGACTCGAACCAACGTAGGGATAGGACCACTGGAACCTTAGGACGACTCAGACCACGACTGGACGAGCCACGGCGGCGATATGCCCAGAAACCCGAGAAGGTTTGATTTTCTTCCCTGTTTCGAAACACTGGTTTTTGACGTTGGGATTGCTTGCTTACTTCTGAAACATGTCCTAGGAACCTAGACGACCATTTTGGACCATGAACCACGGCCGGAATCTCGATGAGTCGCTGGAGTTGATGACCTGAGTTCTCAGCCGATTTTCCTGTCAGTTTTCAGGTAGTTTAATCCACCTAAAAATTAGTTTGGATGTCACAGAACCATAGAGGGGATTATGACGAGTCCATAGGATCAAACCGCATCAAAAATGGTTGTCTGGAACTCGATCTGTGATCGGGTCAAGCCGCGGGTCGACGGCGACCCGGTTACAGACCCGGTTTCAGAACCCGGTACTGTAGCATGACGTCATCTATGTTGACCTGAGTGTTGACCTGGCGCGTGGGGGCACGTGAAGGGTATTTTTTGGAAACTTCCAACATGACTTTTAATCTATTCGATGTAACGGACATTTTGGGATTAGTTTCGTGTCGATCGGACACCGTCTCGATAGTGTTCGGGATGTCCGAAGGTTTTAAATTAAGTTTAAATAAGTAAAAATTCAGGAAAATTACGGGACTTTGATAGGATGTTAATAATGAGGTTAGTGACCCTCTAATGTGATTTGGACAGGATTGGGAGTCCCGGTGATAGTGGTGTGGCCCGGGAGGGCCGGTGGCACGCGTATCGAGGCACACGGTTAAAACGGTCTGTGAGTGGACTTTGGTTTTATAAATCCTATGCATGCTTAAATGTGTTATATGGTTTATATACATGATTTCTATGATGGTATTTGTGAGCATTGATTTAGGGTATGTTGCACGCATTTCGAGGTGTTTTCCGTATTTCACGTATATCGGGATTAACGGTTTATTTGTGGTTTTGCGTGCTTGTGGTTAAATAAATAATATGATAAAATGGTTTTTATATTGGAAAGATGAATTTGGGCTTGAGGCCCACTTGTTTTGGAAATCTCGGACTTGGAGTCCTTTTGAGTACGTAATCGGGTTGCGGGCCCAGTTGGTTTATAAATCGGGCCGTGGGCCCAGTAGTTTATAAAGTCGGGCATGAGGCCCAGTTGGATTAAAATGATGATTTCGGGTCAGGGGCCCTATATTTAATAAATGTGGTTTCGGGTCAGGGACCCTAAATGGAAATGTGTTGTTTTATGGAAATTTCGGGCAAGGCCCAATGGTAATGATGTGATAAAAGGATTTAATAAAACTGTTTTCCATATACCATCTGGATACAAGGATATATGATGGTCTCCTCCAGATGTCTGGGACACTGGGGAAGTCACGGTGCATTGCCTGCGAGGGGTCATTATACGGAGCAGCCGGACCGTATGATGACTCAGGAGCAGGATTGCTATGATTGACGTCAGGGACGTCAGACATCAGGGATGTCAGAAATATGGACCCGGAGAGACCCCGGGCAGCACGCGTAGCTTATGAAACCGTGAGACATGACGTTAGGGACGTCTAGCATCATGGATGCTGGTGATGGTAATGGTAAAATACGAATTAATGAAATGGCTTTCCGGGTGGATTTATGATTGTGTGATTTTAATGAATTGATGTTCATTTATGGTCGTTGGTGGTGACCCACATGGTTGTTTATGTATGGTGGTGGTATTCCACTGTTTTGGGCTGAGTTCCCACACTTGGTTTTTGGTTAACGGTTTTTGGGCTAAGACCCTAATGGCTCGGTTGAGCAAACGTTTTGGTTACTGGTTTTTGGTGGCTTGCATACGTTTTTATTGGAGGGCATAAATGTCTTATAAATGTATTTGATGAACTTACTGGTTTTTGTCCACTCACAGCTTTTGGTTTTAATGCCCTTCAGGTTGATCATGGATGCGATTGCAGCAGAGACTGGGACATTGCACACCTCCTCCATCGGTCCTTGCGCACTCTGGATGGCCCGTTTGGGCAGTAGCTCTTGGTTATCCCTTGTCTGACATCCCTTGTTGGACGGGAGCAGGGCACATTCCATGGTAATCCCGGGGGGATTGGGATGGGTCCTGTCATGAAAAGTAGGTGCGTGAGGCCCACGTGTAGTGCCTTTGGGCAGCGCGTGGGGGCGCATGAGGGACTTTTTGGGGAAGTGTTCAACATGTGAAATCATCTATTTGATGTAACGAACATTTTGGGATTGGTTTCCTGTCGATCGGATACCGTTTCGGGGTATTTTTTGGGTGTCCGAAGATTTAAAGCCTATGTAAAATACGTTTAAAAATTTGGGAAGTCCCGGTGATAGTGAGGTCGCTCGAAGGGCGTATGGCACGCGTATCGAGGCAGCCGCGTAGGACGGTCTGTGAGTGGATAATATTTTCTAAATTGTGATGCATGCATAACTATTTTATATGTTTTATATATGGGATGTCTATAGTGATGATTGTGGCATTCGTGATTCACATGGTTGCGCGTATTTCGATGTAATCTCATATTTGCACGTATTTCGATGTTACAATTTTATACTGTGGTTATACATGATTGTGGTTTTAATAATGGTTCAATGGTATGGTTTTGGTTTTGGAAAGATGAACTCGGGCATCAGACCCATTTGAATTATGTGATCGGGTCGGGGGCCCTAGTTTGTTTACAAAATCGGGCTGAGACACTTTTGAGTTACGTGATCGGGCTGGGAGCCCAGTTGGTTTACGAAATCAGGCATGAGGCCCAATTGGGTTTTATAAATGTGATTTGGGGTCTAGGACCCTATGTTTCATAAACGTGATTTCGGGTCGGGGACCCTAAATGGATTTGTGATGTCTTATGGAAATTCTGGGCAGGGCTCTTTAGACGTTTTGAAATGACTTTAAAAAACGGTTTTCCATATACCATTTTGATATGAGGATCTGTGGATGGTCTCCTCCAGGTGTCTGGGACACTGGGGAAGTCAAGGGTCATTGGCTGCCAAGGGTCATTATAAGGAGCGACCAGACCGTATAGTGACTCAAGAGCAGGATTGCTATGATTAGACGTCTAGTACGTCAGACATCTGGGATGTCAGAGATATGGACCGGGAGAGACCCTGTAAAGACCCGTCCCGAATTCCGGGATTAGAATAGTTACTAATTAAGGATTAGTGAGGTTAATCGGTGATTAGTTGGGTGAAATCGGTAACGGACAACACAAAATGACCATTTTGCCCCTCATCGTGGGTAAAATGTTGACTTTTGATCTGGGGTGTCCCGATGGCCGAGGGCCGAGGACGGTTATGTAGATCGGGTCGATACGAATACGTAGACAGGCGGCACGCCAAAATTGGAATAGGACGGGAAAGTTATGGTTCACGGAAGTTTGATTGCACTATGCACAAATTACGAGACAGGGATGATGTGGCGATATTTGATTGGGCAGATATTTAAGTGGGACCCATGGATGAGTGACAAGTGTCACTCATCCCATTGGTCACTTCCCCAAAAAATGGATCTATCTTAATTCAATATTATTATCCTAAACTATTTTATAATTTAATTTCACCCATCTCTCATGCTAACCATTCATCTTATCTAATCTCTCATCACCACCATCCATTTCCTTCTCTCTCTCACCTGATCATCAGTCATCCTCTCAGTTCCATTCACAAACCCGAAACACCCCCCCCCCCCCACCACCCCCCCCCCCCCCCCCCCCCCCCCCCCCCAATTCTCCATTTCTCCTTTGAGCAAAAAAACACACCACCCCATCATCCCTTCAGACCTGTGTTCGCGTGTGTAACCATGAGAAACTAAGGTTGACTTGAGGCTGAGGGGGGCAGAAAAGACGGTGTGGCCATCGTGGACGGCGGAGGTAAGCTAGGCTAAGAATCCCACACGTTTTCAAATTTGAAGAATGAGTTCTAGTTGTGGTTTTGAGCTCCTATTTGGTTCTAACATGACCTAGGGACAAGGACGACTATGTGGGGACCTTTTACGATGGGAATGCATGGCTGGAATGACGCTGAACGGCGGAGGAAGTCACCGTCACCATTGTTCGATCAAGGAGGTACGTTCTTAACCCTTTTCACGTGTTTTGTGGGCTTAGATGTAACGCCCCGGAAATTCGGAGAATGTAATTTTGCAAAATAATGAATGAAATGACGTTTTTACCCCTGTGATTAGTGTGGTTAATTTGTTGACTTTTTGATTGGTGGATCAAACGGACGTTGGCCGATGACCGTGACGTAGTTCGGGACGTCACGAGTCCATAGACAGGTGGCACATCCAATTCCGACGATCAGGGAAAAAGTTACGACGTTTGGAAGTTCAAGGGCATTTTCGTAATTTGGACGAAAAGGGGGAAAATGTTGACTTTTTGATTGACAACTAATTTTCACACAATTCGGGGACCGTTAGGTAGGTCTCGAGGCCTTGAGTACAACGACAGCGACACGCTTCAAACGGACATTGGGTGACCAAGTTACGGGTCACATAAGAGGACGGGCATTTTGGTAATTTACCAAGTAAGGGCAAAATGGTAATTTTGTGCAGAGGTTACTGTTCTAACATCGTGAAAACAGAGACTGTACGGCCATACCGTGGTGCTCTGAGCAATCCAATTGTTTAAACGTGTAGTGGTTGGCCAGAGTGGATTAGTTTAATTGTTTTGAGGATATTGGAGGCATTGAGGCATGGTTTGGACAGACACAGGGCACGGGCAAGTTTTAAAATGGTTCTGGGTTCTGTGTTGCGGGAAGCAGGTTTCAGTGAGTCTGAGAGTGTTTCCCACGGGTTGTCGTCTGCACTGAGCGATTAACAAAGTGTTTGGGGGGGGGGGGGGGGGGGGGGTTTCTGTGATTCATTTTGAACCAAAGAAAGAGCTGAGAGTTGAGAGAAAACTGAGTCGGGAAGAAACTGAAAAATGGAGGGAAAATTCTAAGATTAATTTGTGAGGGGAGATGAGCTAAACAGATATTGGGATTAGTCTTCTGGGTTCATTACGAACTCAACCATACAAAAATCGAGGGAAGTGGAGCACTGTTTGGCCAGGAACCCAAGTTCCAGTTTTGAAGAAATTTCTGTGTTGTGGACGACGACTTCCAGGTGAGTATTCGTTCAATTGGTTGTGTTAGAGTGTTCATTTAGGTCCCCTTAAGCTCCTGTCTAACTTAATTTGGGAATGGGGCTGAGTTGGGTAAGTTTCAGACGTCGACCCGTTCGACTGTTTGAGTTCGGATTTATCGATTTAGGGCATGTCGAAGTTAATCAAGGACTGAGATCTTAAATTAACGTGTTAAAGAAGAAGTTAGGATAAAAACGAAGGGAATCGAATAGGAATTGAGGGTTAATTGGCCGGGGTCAAGCCGCTGGTAGCAGACCCGTTTAACAGTTAAACGGGTGAAGGAGATGACAATGTAGCAGTCACTGTAGCAGGCGCGTGGCTTTCACGCGTAGCCACATTTTGGCGGCGCGTGAAGCCTCATCTCCGATCACGGTCAACTTGAGATTTAATCCTTTCAGTGTTTTGAACATTTTTTATTTAAAGTTCAAGTTGATTGGGTGTCGTTCAGGATAGTTTCGAGGGTTCAGAAGTTTAGGGCCTTAAGTTAAATTACGTCGAAAAATCCCAAAAAATTATGGAAATTAATACGAGCTTTTTGGGAATGTTTGTAACCCTTATTGTACCTTTTGACAGGCCCGAACATTCCTGAGGCTACTGAGGAGCACACGTGGCGCGATTGACGCGTCCGAAAACCGTGAGTAGACTTTTGATTTCTAACCGAGCATGCATGACTGTTTTTACTCATTTGTTTTATGATTTCATATATGATTTTATGATGATGATTATGATATTCTAATTTTACGTAATTTCATGTTTTTCGAGGTGATTATAAATTTCTCACGTGATTTTGGGTTTAAAGACCCGGTATGAATGTTGGATCTGGTTTTGGGTTTAAAGACCCGGTTAATTAATGATGGGGGCGGGCCCGAATTGGGTTTAAAGACCCGGATTAAGTTTAAAGACTCGTGAGTTTAAAGACTCGGTTATTGTGATACCCCTGAGGCCTATTAATTATGTTTTGAGTTTAAAGACTCGTTGATATCCCGGGAAGGCTTGATATTGAGTTTAAAGACTCGGATGGATCCAACGGCTTGATTGTGATTATTGATTCAGTTTTACTTGCGTTGGTTTGATTGATAATTTGAAATGACGTTTCTGGATTTTGGGTAATATTATATTATTTTACATGAGTTATGACGGTTTACTTGACAGGACCCGTCCCAACTGGTCGTTAAAAACCGTACACGGCCCTGCTCTCGTCTGACAAGTCAACTGAAAGTCCGAAACTACCCTTCAATACCTGCCAGACAAGGGAATTTTTGCGCCTGTGCCCGCACATACCTCCACCTCTAGAATAGCCTCGATCAACACGCCACGACCTGAAGGGTTAACAAAACAGAAAAGGTGTGAGTGGACAAAAATGACCTCTTATAAAAACATTTATCAAAATACATTCTTACCCTCCAGTTTTCACAAACTTGCATGCATATCGTAAAACATGAGTAATAGTATGAAATCATTCAAGTATGAACAGTGGACCGATAAAATCAAAACATATTTTCCCATGGTCCACAAAAACTCATGTTCTCCAAATCAGTTTAACATCTCAAAAAGTTCACAATTTCTTTAAATCATTTTAACCGCTAAACCACGGTTTCCTCAAAATCATTTTCCATAATCCACGGGACTTATTTCCATATCCTGTTGCTTAGAGTCACGTTTATCCCTGCAACGCGTGCATATCAATAGGCTCAAGGACCGCTCAAAATCCGAGCATCCGCTGCTGTGAACACATCATCAGTCAGCAATCCGTCGCTGGGAAAATCCCTCACCAGCCGACGATCCGGATCTCGTGAACACATCACTTACCGATCCATATAATCCAGCACATCTGATCTAAGTCAAGCCTCCCCTGGGCTGCAAGACAAAGATCGTGCTACGTGACCTCTTCGGGGAAAACACTTCCATCCCGAAGGCGAGCGTTATCTCCAGGGTGCACTCCGGGGAAAAACATATTTTCTCCCGAAAGCCCTAAATATCCGCAACATATCACCATCACAAAAACCAGTGAAAAACAGTTGCATTGAAAACCAAATCATATATCAATACAGGGTCTCAGCCCCAAGTCCCGATTTACTTTATAAATCCAAAAATCATCAATATCATCATGTCATCACACGGAAATACAATTCCAACCAAAATCACAATTCCATTGGGTCTCAAGCCCAAAATATCAATATCACGTAAATCCGTGCAACCGTAAACCCGAGTTGCCACGATCACGTAAATCCATGATCAATCACTGACTCATAATCCGAGTCCAAATATCATATTCAATCCGGGTCTAGCCCAAAACATCATTTGCACGTTCCTCGTAAAACGTGCCCGAAAGACTGATTAAAATAATCACAAAAATCACGAGTATACCAAAAATCATCAAATTCACATGTAACTCCAAATCCGAGTCAAAATCATTATTTACTTGGGTTCTCACGCCCACAATATCATTTTTAACCAATTTCATGATTTCTCGAGAATCGTGCCAGAATATAATAATATAATAATCATAAAACTAAGAAAATCGAGAAATCACCGAATCAAAGCATCAATCATGTCAAACCATAGAAAATCATATAAATAAGCATTTTAAACCATATATGCATGCATCACAGTTAGAAAACCAAAAGTCCACTCACACACACCGTTCAAAACGGTTCGTTCCCGAGCTGCACGTTTTTCCGTAAATTCTGGAAATCATAACTCCTGTCCAAAATCATTATAGAGGGTTACTAACATCTCAAAATACATCATATAATTTTCCCCAATTTTTCCGGAATTAAATACGTATTTTAACTCGTAAAACAAAACTTCGGATACGCGGAACATTATCGAAACAATATCCGATTTCACCGAAATCAACGTCAAAATGTTCGTTACACTGAGAGGATCAAAAGTCATGTTGACCTCACCTTGAGACTAGGCTGGACGCGCCCTCACGCGCCGCCGTGAGTGGCTGCGCGTGAAACCCACGCGCCAGCTACAGTGTCACCAGCCTAACCCGTTTGTCTGATAAACGGGTCCTTTAGCCCGCGATCAGACCCGGTTCCAACCCTGTCAATTCGACATTAATTCCTTCAATTGAACATTCAATTAGTTTCGTTATAAGTTCAATTAGGGTTCTGTATCAACAATTACTTGAAACATTACCTAAATCCTCACGATCAAGGATGAACAATCGAAGGACCTCCGGCCACTGTTCATCATTCGAACTCCCTCAATTCCACACGATTTCCTCAAATTGATTCATCAAGAAGCTTCATTGATCTCAGGTAAACCTTTCCCCCAACTCAATTGCATCAAACCATTGCTCAATCTTCACGACTCAAACTCGAACATCCGTGCACTGTGCAACCATGGAGTTTCCACCTTGGCCACTGATTCCTCCCAATTGATGAACCCAGAAGCATCAATGGACCATGAGGAATTGTTTCCCCACCTCAATTTCGTCGTTTGACCGCTCCAAGATCACGACACAAACTCGATATCTCTTACTGTTACCAAACTCGTTCAGAGCCAATTGGGCATGAATTCCTCTCGTTTTTGATTTGAAACAACTCGTCTCAACCTCAGGAAGCTATTTCCAATCTCCAATTCGATCATCACAGCTCAATTCGTCCAATTCGATTTTCCCTCCCAAAACTCAAAATCCGAAATTCCAATTCGATAGTTACCCTCAATCCCTCGTGTTTTCCTCACTCAATTACTCTCTGAATTCTCTCCAATTTCCGTTCATAAGTTTAGTGGATAGGGAGGAGATTAAGGGTGGAAGGATTTTGAATTTTGGTGGTGCACGGGTTAAGAAATCACAGAAGAGAAAATGGAGGTTTAATGGATTTTTAATTAATTAATCATCACATAAACACAATAATTATGTTCTCCCCAAAACAAGGATCCTGGTTTTAGGCCTCAATTTAAGGGATGAGTGACAAGTGTCACTCATCCAAGTGTGTTCAGTCACCGGGTACTGTTCATTATTAAAATATTATTTTATTCCCGGTTCGTTCGGTTAATCGGGCTCGATTCCGTGACCATAACTTCGTCGTCGAATCTCCGGTTTCGGCATGCCGCCTGTCGTTGGATTCGCATCGACGAGACCTACGTAACGGTCCTTGGCCCTCGTCCATCGGACCTCCCGATCAAAAAGTCAACATTTGGCCCCTAATATGCCAAATTACCAAAATACCCCTCAACTTCCGAACATCATAACTTTCTCTACGTATGTCGGAATTGAACGTGCCACCTGTCTATAAACTCGTGACGTCCCGAACTACGTCACAGTCATCGGTCAAAGTCCATTTGACCGCCCGAACTAAAAGTCAACATTTTGCCCACGCTAGGGGCAAAACGGTCATTTTGCACGTTTCGTCCGATTTCACTCAACTAATCCCCGATTAGTCATTCTAATTCATAATTAATTAATATTCACTCCCGATATTCGGGACGGGTCATTACATTACTGTAACGTTTTCCATGTGTTTCGGAAAAAGGGATTTCGAACGTTTAGTATACGGTTTTCGAATATCTGGTTATCCATGCGTGTTATAAAACTGGAGGGCGAACCCCGATTTCATTAAACTTTTTTTTGCAAACTTTTGTTTAGTCCACTCACACTTTGCTGTTTTAAATACCCTCCAGGTGGTGGTAAATGTTCGGGGGCTAGCGACGAGGCAGAGGCATAAAGTTTTCCGTTGCGGAGTAGTTAGTTCACATAGTAGGATTTGTTCTTTATTTTGTTTTGTAATTTTATGCTCTGTGAAACTATGGACTTGATGTCCAGTCGGTTGTATTTGTTTAATCTCCCTGGTCTGACAATGGGTGTGATGTAATTCTATTTGGTTTTCTAGTCTTTTGTGTTCGATTGTCAGACGGGAGCAGGATGCTTCCCGATTATCGAGGCGATAATTGGGGTGGGTCCTGTCATTAGATCGATACGAAACGATGTTAGAAATATTCAGGAATTGAAAGGAAGGGAAAAGGACTAAAAATGAGGGAGAATGGATGCCAGACTTGTTGCGCCGGTCCAGTCCGGTTCGAAACCAGGTGAACCCAGTTCACCCTAGGATATGGACGATGAATAGTAGGCACGCGGGTTTCACGCGCAGTCCCTTTGGGCGACGCGTGAGGGCGCGTGGTGGGTCTTTTGGGGATGACTTCAACATGTGAATTAATCTATTCAATGTAATGAACATTTTGCGATTGATTTTGTGTCTATCGGACACTGTCCAATATTGTTCGGGACGTCCAAAGGTTTAGGATCTGGTTTAAAAATAGTTAAAAATTATGGGGCTTTAGTGAGGGGTTAATTAAGTAGTTAGTAACCCTCTATTACGAGTTGGACAGGATTGGAAGTCCCGGTGATCGGGATTGGCCCGGGAGAGCCGTATAGCACGCGTATCGAGGCGGCAACTGAGACGGTCTGTGAGTGGACCTTGTTTTCTAAATTGATGCATGCATAAATGCTTATTATGTGTTTAATACATGTTTTGTGATGCCATGAGTGCATTTGTGTGTGTTCACATATTGGCACGTATTTCGAGGTTTCGGCCTTATACGGTGCTTATACAAACTATGCTTTCTATGATGGTTTAAATGAAATTGTTTTCGATTTAAAAATGATGAACTCGGGCATGAGACCCATTTGGTTTTGTCTCGGGCATGTGTCCTTATTGACGACTTACGGGTCTGAGTCCTGGTCGCGGCGAGTGCTATGTGCACGGCGATGGACGATACGACGCTCACCTCCAGATTGGGATGTGTTCCTTCCGGAGAGGTCACGATGCACGGCCTGTTGTAGAGCAGCCACTGGAGGCTCGACTTTAGAGTTCTGATGGTTCAAGATATCGTTCGGTGATGAGTGAACCATGATCTAGTGGTGGTCGCGTCGGTTGATTCGTTCACAGCAACATACCAGGATTGAGGGCGGGCCTGGAAGGATGGTTGTACGCATCACTACGATCGGAATCGTGACTGGCCCTGAATCATGAGTTCGGTCTTGAGGCCCAGTTACTGACCGGGAATCATGAGTTTGCGCTGAGAAATTGTGACTGACCCGGAATCATGAGTTCGGGCTTAAGGCCCAATTACTTTACGATTATGATTTCAGGTCGAGGACCCTAAATGGATTTCTCATTTCATGACGGTTTATGTGGACCGGGCATGAATCTCTTGAAAGGTTTTAAGAATGTTTTCTATATATATATATATATTCATATACCTTCCTTATTTATGGATTGTCTCCTCCGAGAAGGGTTGTTGGCCTGGGTGGACCACGGAGTAGTCACGGAGCACTAACTGAGTGGAGTCGCCCCCGTTGAGTACCTAACTCTCAAGAAGGCTTAAGGATTATAGCCCCCAGGGAGGGTCATTGATCTATGGATATTGACCTAGGTGGACCCTGAGGAAACTTGGGATTTGAGAACCCCGGTAGCACGCGCGTAGCTTTAGAAACCGTGATAGGATTGGATATGTGAATTATATGTATATGTTATATGATATATGATGTACTAGTTTTGGGCTGAGTCCCACATGGGTTTGGGCTGTGACCCGTACGATTGGTTTCATTTACGATTTTGGGCCAAGGCCCTATTAGTTTGATAAATTGGTTTTCGAATGCATGCATGCTTTTTAGTGAAGGGTATAAACGTCTTTTCTTATATAATGTTTTTAAAAATTCTTTGTTTTGTCCACTCACAACTTTTAATGTTTTGATTACCCTTCAGGTTGATCGCGGATGCGGGCTGTAGCAAAGACCGAGACATCACATACCTCCTCCGGATCCTAGCGTACTCTGAAGCCCCGAGCGGGCTAAAGTTGGAATTTCCCTTGTCTAACACTCCGTGTCAGACAGGATCAGGCGCATCCCGCGTTAATCCTAGGGGGATTGAGACGAGTCCTGGCAGACCCCGGGCAACACACGTTGCTTTTACCGTGAGATATGACGTCCGGGACGCTAGGCATCTGGGATTCCGAGGATGGTTATGTGGTAAATATGGATCATTGGATTTATGAAATGGTATTTCGGTGTTTTTGGATTTGTTTTTATGGATTTGGGTAATGGCCCACTTGGTTCTGGATTTACGGATTTTGATATTCTATGGTTTTTGGCTGAGTTCTCACATATGTTTGGATTTATAGTTTTTGGGCTAAGGCCTAATGGCTTATTTAAGTAAATGGTTTGATTATTTGTTTTCGATTGCATTCATATTTTTTAGTGATGCAGGCTGTAGCAGGGACCTAGACATAGCACTCTTCCACCAATCTTGGCGTGCTCTGGAAGCCCCGTATGGGTTGAGGTATGCATTATCCCTTGTCTGACACTTCGTGTCAGACGGGAGCATGACACATCCGACGTTAATCCCGGGAGGATTGGGATGGGTCGTGTCAAGTGGTATCAAAGCCAGTTTATCGCTATTCGAGCAAACAGTGTAGTTCTTGTGGTATGCACTGGTCAAGGATGTGATGTCTCTACGCGGTCAGCCCGTTATCAACTTGATAGTTAGAATGCCAATATAATAGTTAGTGGGAATAATTAGTGGTTAGAGTGTGTTTGGTCGATATGACGTGCGTCAGTGTGATTCAACCCAAGTGGGGTTGTATTTTACGAACTGGTAATGTGGGACCATTGGTTCGGTCATGTGATGTTAGATGGTTATGCTGCTGGGAGCAGCTAGGTTCGGGGAAACCCAGTTGAGTTGATGGTAGGATTAGATTGACGTCCATATGATGTCAGGACCACGAGTTCGATCAAGTTGCGGATTATACTGCAGAGAGCAGTTGAGTTCAAAGGAACCCTAGGGTGTGATTGTGGAGCCCTAAATTATGTTAGATGGTCAGGAAAGGTGAACCTTAGTTGTGATTGTTAAACCAGAATTATGAGTCTGTAGTTGTTGTGGATGGGACGACTTTTCTAAGTCGAGGTGGTCTGTCAGGTCGAACCCCAGATTGTGACTGATGGATTTGAAATTGTGCTGCAGAGAGCGGTTGAGGTCGTGAATGACCATGTGGATGACTCTAGTGAGTATAGTGGAAACTATGGAGATTGGTTGGCCCGACACGAAATGAAATGATGGGATTCGATCCACGAGTACGGTTATGAGAAGATATATGGAATCGAGTTGGACTGAATAATAGTGTGATGTGTGGATCCGGATCACGATAGCAATGATCGTTGATCGACAGTCGTGTGGAGATGGCTGGCTATCGAGGGTGATTGATGTAGTTGTGGTTGTTGAAAATTGGGGAACATTCAGGGAACGTTCATTATCTTGTTGTGATTTGTTAAAGTGGTGGTACCCATAGTTGTGGGGTATGAGAGAGGCAGAGTTCCTTTACCCTGAGCGATGGTACGAGGTCGTTACTCGGTATGAGCAAAGATCTAGGGTCGTCTAATTCGTACATTGTGTGCCAGTGATTGTGATGATGATGAGCCACGAGTTGGGATGTGACTCTGTCATTACGGGCATACGTTCGGTATCTGAGATTCAGTAGTGGATGAGTTGGATTGGACGGGATCCAGCAGGGATTGAGATGTGTTGGGTTGAGTCCCAACAGGTATGAGATGACTAAGTGATGAATGGACGAAAGGTATCATTGAGACATGAGGAGTTTTGGATGACGCAGGGGACGTCATGGAAATTAGTGGATTCGGGCAGTTGTCGTCAACTCCGAAACTTGAGTGGTTGTATGTTTCTAGTCTCACGAGGAAGTGCTAAGAATTTATTGGGATTGGAAGAAGCCAAAGAGAATCAATGGTAGTATTGATGTGAGATTGTATGATTGTCAATAACATGGGGACTCGAGAGTTGAGCTTGTAAAGGTTGAGATGAGAGAACAAGATAGTAACGAATTACATCTTTTTGGATGTGCATAAATGGTTATAAACGAACAGGCGGTCGGGGGATAGATTGATTGCGGACACTTGGTTGTTCGAGTGAGTTGAGGATTTGGGAAGTCCGATGGTTGGACTTGACATCTAGTTGGTAGCATATCTATTTCCAACATGGTTGGAACTTTGGAATCAAGAGAAGTTGTGATTGAGACGATGAGAAGGTTGTTTGATTCCGAATTGGGGATGGCTGTCGAGATGTTGTCAACATATATTATTGGTTGGTGAAGGTGAACTTGTCATTTTTCTGCCCTGTAACCGATGATGTCGGGTGTCACCGGTACAGTGATCGAGTATTGGTTGGTGGACCCGTGATTTCTTTTGGGTCATCAGGAGGAGTTGGGTAATTCGATGTTAGGTGAACGTGATTTCTCATTTTTTGCTTGGTGGCAGATGATGTTGGGTTACATGGTGTGGTAGGTGCAGTGAGTTTGTGTTTGTACTCACGTAGGATGCATTTTTATGTCATTGTCTTGGATCATCTTTGATTTTCCCTAGGTGGGATGACAAGGATCGATATGCGGTAATTCGAGAGGACCCACAGTCTAGACATGTTTCGTCGTTGACTGATCGGTTTAGATGGGAAAGTGGTTGAGAAGCGATTCGATAGGATGCGGATTCAAGAGGGTGTAAGACCCTATGACCTGAAATCTAGTAGTTAGCAGAGTGAGAATGTGTGTGGATACTAGGTGGATCAAGATTATGATGTTGAGGATATAGCTCGTTGTGACAATCGAGGATCGTGATGTTATGATCAGGTGATGTTGTGGTGGATTAAGATGGCGTGAATTGTGATGTCGTGCCCGTGTTGGCAGACTTCGTCTTATTGATTATGCTAAGCTAGGAGCATAGGAGAATCATTTATTGAGATAGTTGAGGAATCTTGTGGTTTAGTTAGTGAGATGACAAGACAGAAGTTGGATATGGGAATGATGGGATTGGCTTCCTTTCGAAGTCAATCGAATATGGTATGGTAATCGAATGAGCAGGTAACCGATAGGTTCACAGTTGGTGTGTCTTGGTAGATGTGGGTAAGATTGGATTCTCATTTGGCATGAATGGGTACGCCTTGGTAGGCGTGATTCTGATTGGTAAGTGTTGGGTTACGTGATTCGGAGTAGACGCTGTGATGCTGGTAGGGTGACCATTGGACTCGTGTTGGATGATGAGTTGGAGTTTTTGATCTGTCTAGTTCTGGACTGGACAGATGGACTCTATAATTGAAGCGTGATTGGCTACGAGATGTGTAGTAGGCCGATTGGTGGATGGATGCACGTACTGAGTACATTTTGCGAGGACCGATACGGGACAGCCTGAGTGGTGCCTGGTAACGATGTATGTGATATACCAGCCGTATATAGATGAACGAGTTGGTAATCGGCTTAGTTCCGATATCATTGGATTGGTTGAGGACGTGAACTAGACATTGCATACTGTGCGTTGGTCCAGAGTGATTTTGATGGGTTCAGTGATTGTTTGAGTAGGTGCTCAAAGCCTTGGTAGGCGTGATTCTGATTGGTAAGTGTTGGGCTACGTGATTCGGAGTAGAAGCTGTGATGCTGGTCGGGTGACCATTGAACTCGTGTTGGATGATGAGTTGGAGTTTTTGATCTGTCTAGTACTGGACTGGACAGATGGACTCTAGAATTGAAGCGTGATTGGCTACGAGATGTGTAGTAGGCTGATTGGTGGATGGATGCACGTACTGAGTACGTTTTGCGAGGACCGATACTGGACAGCCTGAGTGGAGCCTGGTAACGATGTATGTGATATACCAGCCGTATATAGATGAACGAGTTGGTAATCGGCTTAGTTCCGATATCATTGGATTGGTTGAGGACGTGAACTAGACATTGCATACTGTGCGTTGGTCCAGAGTGATTTTGATGGGTTCAGTGATTGTTTGAGTAGGTGCTCAAAGCCTTGGATGGCTAGTGGAACCCTAGAGTTGTGATGTATATGTAACGACCCGTCCCAGATTTTGGGATTAGCTTAGCGATTAATGAAGGATTAGTGAGATTAATCGGTGATTAGTTGGATAGTGGAGACGGACGATGTGAAATGACCGTTTTGCCCCTAGACTTAGGTAAAATGTTGACTTTTAGTTTGAGCGGACAAATGGACTTTGGCTAATGACTGTGACATAGTGCGGGATGTCACGAGTCCATGGACATGTGGTACGTCTGATTCTGACATTCGAGGAGGAAGTTATGGGCATCGGAAGTTGAGGGGCATTTTGGTAATTTGGCATTAAGGATATTTTGGTTATTTCGGTTACCTTGGGAATTGTACCCAGTGAAATTAGGACACATGTCCTTCTCTAGAAGCCTGTGGAAGCCTGTGTCACCGCCTCAATTGTGATTTAAATGGGTGAGGATTAATGGTTGCAGGGTTTGAGAAGAAAAACATAGTGTGTGTGTGTGTAACCCGTGAGAAATCCACTCATACAATCCCTTCGATCTCCCTCAGTTGCCTATGGTTGGTGAATGGAAAAGAGTGAGGGTGGTGAGACAAGCTTGGTGGTGGCCACCGCGATGCCCACGACGACAAGAGAATGTAAGATCCGTGAAACATCTTGTTCTAGTTTGGACATGGAAATTTGTATTTTGAAGGATGATAATCAAATTAATTGATCAGATGAGGTTCTGGAAGGTGTTAGGAACCCATAGGGTGGCTAGGAAAGGAAAGAGCTGGTTGTTAGGCGGTGATCTGTGGTGGAGCAGCCAGGAGACCAAGTCGGTGGCCAACGACTGAATTCATTTTCGGGCCAGGTAAGCTTAAACCAGTCCTTCAAACATTATTCTAAGGCCCCTATAAGCTTAATGGAGTCATTAGGGTGAGTTTATGGTCCTTGGATGTGCCCAGATCATTCGATGCAATTTAGGACTTTGAATGGTTAATGAAAAAAGTAGTTTTAGGGTAATTTTCATGGATTTAATTGCATAAAAATATTCCTGGAATAGATTAGAGAAAATTGGTGGAAAGAAGGAAGTAAAAGGATGAAGGAATACCACTGAACCGGTCATGTCGGTCTAGTTGGGCCGGACTTGCAGAAAACCGGTTTAGACCGGTCTGATCGTAGCAAGAATGTAACGACCTGTCCTAAATTAACGGGATTAATTAAGGATTAATGATGGATTAGTAAGGCTAATCGGGGATTAGACGAGGATTAGCGGAAGTTCAAGGCAAAATGACGATTTTGCCCCTAGAATGGGTAAAACGTTGACTTTTTGTTCGGACGGTCAAATAGACTTTGGCCGATGACCGTGACGTAGTTCGGGACGTCACGAGTTCATAGACAGGTGGCACGTTCGATTCCGACATCCGTGGAAGAAGTTATGACGATCGGAAGATCAAGGGCATTTTGGTAATTTTGGCAAAAAGGGGCCAACGGTTGACTTTTGACCCGGAAGATCCGATGACCAAGGGCCGAGTACCGTAATGTAGATCACGACGATACGAATCTATAGACAGGCGGCATGTTGAATTCGGACATTCGACGACGAAGTTACGGTTCACGGAAATTCGAATGTACTATTGCACGTTTTTCGAGACGAGAACTTATTTGGCATTTAGTGGGCCCCAGTTTTTTCTCAGAACCAATGGATGAATGACAGGTGTCATTCATCCATTCCTCATCATTTCCTTCATGCACCAAACCTTCCCCGTTCATCCATTTTCTCCCATTTTTCCCAAACCAACTCGATCACCAATTTTCATCCAAACCCAAACCCTTGACCTGTGAGAGTAACTGAGAGGACAGAGAGATGAAGAGGACCGACTGGAAGTGGTAGCCGGCCCAGGAAGTACCGCCGTGGACGGTGGAGGAGGAGCCGATCGAGATAATCGGTTTTACCCGATTTTGTTCATTTTCCATTTCAATTGTTATGGGCCGATTTGGATGGTTTCACTGAAGTAAATAGGTTGCTAGGAGTGTGTTAGGAAGGTTTTGAGAGGTTTTGGACATTGGGGAAGCCCTGGGGAGGAGATTGGATTTTCGAACCGTGAGAACCAAATTGGACCGGTCGGATTTTGGATGTTTTAGGAGTTCTAGGTTATTGGTTTAGGTTCCTACGACAAAAATAGGATGGATAGGATCGATTAGGATTGAAAACGGTGAAAAATTGGGACGGAATGAGCTTGAACCGGTCACGCCGGTCCAAGTTGCAGGCGAACCGGGCCGGACCGGTTCAGACTGGTCGACGCGAGGTTAGGGGTGACACTGTAGCAGGCGCGTGGCCTCCACGCGCAGCCACTTCAGGCGGCGCGTGGCAGTGCTTGGAGGAGAATTTGAGGAAGGTTCCAACATGTCAAATCATCTATTCGATGTAACGAACATTTTGGGACTGGTTTCGAGTCGATCGGGCATCGTCTCGATATAGTTCGGACTGTCTGAAGGTTTCAGTGTGCGTTTAAAAATAGTTAAAAATCCCGAAAAATTAGGGGGCTTTAGTGAAGGGTTAATGAACTAGCTAGTAACCCTCTAAAGTTTTTTGGATAAGTTTGGGAATCCCGGAGACGACGTTTGACCCGGAAAGGCGTACGGCGCGCATATCGAGGCGGCAGCGCGGACGGTCTGTGAGTGGACTTTATTTCTGAAATCGATGCATGCATAAATGTTTTATATATGTTTTAATATGTCTTTTGGGATGCCTTGAGTGCATTTTGGTGAGTGTTGATGTATGGACACGTACTTCGAGGTTTTCAGGTTGGATCAGATTCACTATGGGATTAAATAGCATTAAAATCCACTTTTGATCTCAGCCATTGATTTGAAGTACCCAGATCTAATCTGAACCATTGATCTCATCCTTGAGATCAAATCTGGACCGTCCATTTCCTTTCCCTCCATTCTTTATATTTCCTACCCGAAATGCACATTCTGTCCATTTTGAACAAACACCCCAGCACATCACCCATTCTCTGTGTTTGTGTGTTGCTGGACTCACGGGGAAGGAGGGAGGCACGGCGGTGGACGGCGGCAGACGGCGGCGAGGTGAGCCGGTTTCTAAACCCAAAACGGTTTCAAAAACCCAGGATTTGGTAACTTGATTTCCAACGTTTGGTTTTGTGTTAATTTGATCCTATTCGATTCTATGGACTGATAGGGAACTTTAGGACGTGACTTCGTGGTCGGAGGTGACCTGAACGGTGGCTAAACAGCGACGGGAACCCGGGTCTGTTCATCGAGGTAAGTCTTCGATTCAGCCCTTGTTTATTGATTTTAATTAGCTAGAACTGTTTCTGGGATTAAGACGAGCAGTTAGGAACAAACCTGAACAAAAATGATTGAGAAATAGTGGAATGCTGACCGGGTCATGATCGCGGGTCTGATCGACCCGAGTTGCAGAGATACGGGTTAACCCGTTTGAGGACAGAGGTGATGATGTGGCACCCTGTCAGACTGTCAGGTGACGTGGACCAACCGTGAGCCGACACGTGTCACATGTCAGTGCACAGTCAGCACTGACATGTCAGTGACGTGGCCCAATCAGGGACTGCCACGCGTCACTGACATGTCAGTGACGTGGACCAGTGCCGTGCTGACACGTGGCACATGTCAGATCTGACACATGGCCTGACAGATCAGTGAGATGGACCAATCGGATGTTGACACGTGGCACCTGTCAGAGTCTGACATGTCAGACCTGACAGCTGTCAGATGACGTCATCATGATGTCAGCAGTGACGTCAGCGATGACATCAGCAGGGACTGTTCTTGCGTTGACCGACGCGTTGACTGGCGCGTGTGGGCGCGTGTGAACAGTACTTTTGGTGTGACCACCACCATTCTTTAGGTTTTGACGATCCGGATCCAATGGCGGTGGTTTCGGGTCGATCGGAGATCATTAAGTTGGTCAAAATGAGGTTTATTGCATTGGGAAGCGCGTTCGGGCGGCTTTCCCGGGCCGGTTTCGGCCTAGGCTTTCATGGTTGAATATTGGGGGTTTAAATTGACCTTTACGAATACTTTGGACTTGACAGGGATTGTACATTTGTACCAGGACGAGGGTATACGTTCGGTTTCTAGCAGGATTGTACTGTGAGTGGGCCCGTTTTCATTAAACCCTTGCATGCTTAAATGTTTTCCGATTTACTTATATGTTCACATGCTGGAATCTATAAATGGTTTTGATGATATTGAGATTTCGGTTATGGCACGTTTCACGGTATTTGGGCATGAGACCCGTTTGATGAAACGTAACGATCGGTTCAGATTTTACCTATGTATACATATATGTTTGCATGTGGATATCAATAAAATGTATTTGGTACTGCACTGTATAGATCCTTCCATATTATATTGTCTCCTCCGGATGAGGTACCCCGGAGAGGTCACGGACGTCTAGAACGTCCAGCGTCTATGACGCTAAGCATCGGGGATGCTGTAACCGAACAGGGTTCGGGGATTGAACTCGGAATTGAGACCTGAGTGGCACGCGTAGCCTTGTGATTGTGACCTTATTGGACGTCAGGGACGTCAGACATCGGGGATGTCGGGATTGGAGTGTATAGTGCAGTGGCTACAATTATGGTTATGGTTTTATTACATGCCTTATGATTCATATTATATTATTTATGATTTTAAATGATGCTGCATGCATGTTTGGAAAACGGAGAGGTAAATTATATGTTTTACTTATCAAATGATTTTATAAACTTGAGTTCGGTCCACTCACCCTTAATGTTTTTGGTAACCCCTCCAGGTCGTGATACTGAGGTAGAGGAGGAACCTGAGGCTGAGGCATAGGTCTACTTCTGCGTACCTGAACCCCTGTTGGGTGGTGTACCCGCAGGTTTACTATAGTGTCGTGCTCGCAACTTGTAATTTTGGATTTCATCCCTTTTCTGACATTCGTTTAATTCGGATTTGATGTATGACTTTAATTTGGTTATTTATGCATTTGATGTTTTGAGGTTAAAATTGGTATGAATTACTTGGTGTCAGACGAGAGCAGGGCACGTCCCCTTGTGGTCCCTGTGGGATCGGGGCGGGTCCTGTCAGCTTGGTATCAGAGCACTAGGTTGTGGTCAGTACTAGGGTATGGTCAGCATGCTAGACTAGCGATTAGTACAAGTTACTTTTCGACTTTTAAGAATATTGTTATCTGATCTATGCCTCTTGACAGTTGGTTATGCCTCCTAGGAGAATTCCTCATACACGAACTGACGAGGATCTGGAAAGGGAGATGGAATGCGCGAGCATTGAAAGGGCTCAACGGTTGGGAGCCACTCCTTTCTGCGGGGGATCAAACTCCGAGGATGCTCATGATTGGATCACCAAGTGGGAGAGGATCTTCTCGGTGATGCACTGCCCTCCGGGCGAACGGGTAACTTTGGTGGCCTTCTTGCTGGAAGGAGGAGCCTACCAGTGGTGGCACGGACTCGAAATGTCTGGGTGGTCTGTCCATACCACTACTTGGGAAGCTTTCCGTTCCAGATTTCTGGACCAGTACTACCCGCGATCCTTTCGCGCGGCGCGGGAGGCTGAATTCCTGCGGCTGGAGCAGGGTGACATGTCCATTGCGGACTACGAGAAAACTTTCGGAAAACTATCCCGGTTCGCTGCATCATTCGTGAGCACGGAGGAGGACAAATGCCAAAGGTTCGAGCTTGGACTCCGAGGGGGGATCCGGGCAAGTGTGACTGCTGCTACTCATGCTTCACTGAGAGATTTGGTCGACGCTGCGGTGCGTGTCGAGGCCAGTCTGGCGGCACACCAGACACGACAACCTTCGAGCGAGGGGTGACGTCAGGATCGCCCACATCGTGGGCCATCGGGCCATAAGAACAACAGGGGGGGGCTACAGGGGAGCACCCTCATCTTTCAAGGGTCGTGGCTGGTCAGGTCGACGCGGAGGCTCTCAGGGTAGAGGATCTGGATACAACTCTGGGCAACGCTCATCTTGGAGCGGTGCTTCTGGCGGGCATTCGAACAGGCCAAGGCCAGTAACTTATTTTGCTTGCGGAGAGGAGGGCCACTATGCCTGTGATTGCCCGCAGTTGTCCAAGAACAACGACGCTGGGGGCTCTAGTCTGGTGCAGAGCACGGCTTCCCACACTAATGGAGGTCGCGGTCAGGGAGGTGACCGTGGTGCTGGGCATGGCGCGCGCGGGCGCGGACGGAACGGAGGGCCGAGGGCCCAAGTTTTTGCCATGACCCAACAGCAGGCGAGGACTGCCCCAGGCGTGGTCACAGGTACACTTCATATCTTAAATCTTCTTGTACGTGTTTTGATGGATGCGGGGGCTACACATTCTTTTATTTCGAAGAGTTGTGATGGTATGCTTCATTGTGTGGTATCAGCTTTAGATTGCGAAATGGGTGTTGGCTCCCCGATGGGTATCGTGTACCTTGTGAATCAGGTGATTCGGAGGTGCCCGGTAAGAATTGAGGATGTGGATTTACCGGCAGACTTAATTATTCTGGATATCCACGACTTCGATATAATCCTAGGGATGGATTGGCTATCAGAGCACGGATCGCTCATCGACTGCTGTAGCAAGCAAGTGATTCTGCGGAGCCCGGGTTTTCCGGAAGTTATCTTTCAGGGGGAACGTGACAGTTCACCTCCTGAAGTGATTTCGTCACTTGCTGCTACCAAACTTCTACGGAAGGGATGCCAGGCTTATCTGGCGCATGTCGTGTCGGAACGGGTTGATACTCCGGGTATCGACGAGATACCGGTGGTATGTGAGTTTCCGGATGTGTTCCCGGAAGACTTACCTGGATTACCGCCATCGCGGGAGATTGAGTTTACTATTGAACTACTCCCGGGTACCCGACCTATATCCCAGGCACCATACCGGATGGCGCCGGCCGAGTTACGAGAACTCAAGACTCAATTGCAGGAGTTGGTGGATTTGGGATATGTCCGACCGAGTACTTCACCGTGGGGAGCACCGGTGTTGTTCGTAAAGAAGAAGGAGGGAAGTCTCCGTTTGTGTATTGATTATCGACAACTCAACAAGGTGGCACTGAGGAACCAGTATCCTCTACCCAGGATCGATGACCTTTTTGACCAGTTGCGGGGAGCTCAGTGCTTCTCGAAAATTGATTTGCAGTCTGGGTATCACCAACTGAGGATTTCGGAGGAGGATATTCCGAAAACTGCTTTTCGAACCCGTTACGGACACTACGAGTTCCTTGTTATGCCATTTGGATTAACGAATGCTCCAGCAGCATTCATGGATTTGATGAACGGGGTCTTCCGACCCTACCTGGATAAGTTCGTGATTGTGTTCATCGATGATATTTTGGTGTACTCGAGGAGTGCCCGTGCACATGAGGGACATCTACGGTTGGTCTTGGAGAGGCTGAGACAAGAACAATTGTACGCCAAGCTGAGCAAGTGTCAGTTTTGGCTGAGCAGTATTGGTTTTCTGGGACACGTGATATCGACGGATGGGATTTGCGTGGATCCCCAGAAAACAGAAGCGGTGACCAACTGGGCTAAACCGACAACAGTGACCGAGGTGCGGAGTTTCGTCGGATTAGCAGGTTACTACCAGAGATTCGTGGAGGGTTTCTCCAAAATTGCTGCACCATTGACTCGTTTGACTCGGAAGGGAGTGAAGTTTATCTGGGACGAGCAGTGCGATCGGAGCTTTCAAGAGTTGAAAGATCGATTGACCACTGTACCTGTCCTTGCATTGCCGGATGACAGTGGAGAGTTTGTGGTCTTCAGTGATGCATCGCTGCAAGGTCTGGGCTGCGTGCTGATGCAAACTGGCAAGGTTATCGCCTATGCATCCCAGCAGCTGAAGACCCACGAGTTGAACTACCCTACCCATGATTTGGAGTTGGCGGCGGTGGTTCATGCCCTGAAAATCTGGAGACATTATCTATTCGGCGCAACGTGTCGGATATAAACCGACCACCAGAGTCTTAAATACTTATTCACTCAGAAGGAGCTTAACATGAGACAACGGAGGTGGTTGGAACTGCTGAAGGACTATGACTGTACGATCGAGTACCATCCGGGTAAGGCCAATGTGGTGGCGGATGCACTCAGCAGAAAATCTGCGGGATCAGTTGCACACCTAGGGATGGTGTATCTTCCTTTGCTGGTGGAACTCCGGAAGACGGGAGTTATTTTGGGTACGGATGAACATGGAGCTTTGTTGGCCAGCTTCCATGTACGACCAGTATTAATTGATCGGATTATCGAAGCACAACTTCAGGATCCGATACTCTGTATTTACAGAATTAAGGTCGATGCGGATGGGAGACAGGATTTTACCATCCGGGACGATGGAGCACTTGTGAAGTTGGGCCGTTTGTGTGTACCTGCAGTGGCAGAGTTACGGGCCGAGATTCTTGAGGAGGCCATAGTTTGGCCTATGCTATGCATCTGGGAGGTACAAAGATGTACCGTACCCTCCGGAACCATTATTGGTGGCCAGGAATGAAGAAGATATTGCTGAATTCGTGAGCAAATGCTTAACCTGTCAGCAGGTTAAGGCGGAACGGCAGAGACCTTATGGGGCTATGCAGCCACTTCCGATTCCCGAGTGGAAGTGGGATCACATCACCATGGACTTCGTCTTTAAGTTACCGAGGACTCAGAGTGGAGTTGACGGAGTATGGGTGATCGTGGATCGGTTAACCAAATCAGCCCATTTTCTGCCAGTTCAGGAGACCTATAAACCTAACCGACTGGCTCAGTTGTTTGTGAAGGAAATCATACGATTGCATGGTACGCCGGAATCGATCGTGTCCGATCGTGATCCACGTTTCACTTCCAGGTTCTGGCGGAGTTTGCAAGCTACTCTGGGAACAACCCTACGTTTCAGTACTGCTTTCCATCCACAGACCGATGGACAGTCTGAAAGAACCATTCAGATCCTGGAGGACATGATGAGGTCATGTGTACTACAGTTTCAGGACTCTTGGGATACTCATTTTCCATTGATGAAATTCGCTTACAACAACAGCTATCAGGCAAGCATCGGGATGGCACCTTACGAGGCACTGTATGGTCGACAGTGCAGGACACCTATCTGCTGGACGGAGATAGGAGAGCGAGCGGCAGTAGGGCCGAAATTGATGGACTTAACCATGGAAACTGTTCGTGTTATCAAGGAGAGATTGAAGGCGGCACAGGATCACCAGAAGAGTTATGCCGATCAACGGATTCGAGACTTGGAATTTGAAGTGGGAGATTTTGTCTTCCTGAAGTTATCATCGTGGAAGGGGATTATCCGATTCGGTCGACGGGGGAAACTGAGTCCGCGTTTTATCGGACCTTATGAGATCGTGGAGAGGATTGGCAGAGTTGCTTACAGATTGGCGCTACCTCCAGAACTATCTAGAGTTCACGATGTTTTCCACATATCGATGCTACAGAGGTACGTACGTGATGCGTCTCATGTACTTGGGGAACAACCTGTCGAACTACGGGAGGATTTGTGCTTTGAGAAACAACCAGTACAAATCTTGGATCGGAAGGACAAGGTACTACGTCGGAAGACGATCCCTCTCGTGAAGATTCTCTGGAGAAACCAGAATGTGGAAGAAGCCACATGGGAGCCTGAGTCTCAGATGCGAGAACAATTTCCTTATTTGTTTCTTTGAAATTTCGGGATGAAATTTCTTAAGGGGGGAAGGTTGTAACACCCCGGAAATTCGAGGATTTCAATATTGTAATTTAATGTGTGATTTGACGCTTTTACCCTTGTGATGGGTATGGCCAATTGTTGACTTTTTGATTGATGAATTAAATGGACTTTGACCTATGACCGTGACGTAGTTCGGGACGTCACGAGTTCATAGACAGGTGGCACGTCCAATTCGGACGATCAGAGAAAAAGTTATGGCTATCGGAAGTTCAGGGGCATTATCGTAATTTGGACTTCCGGGAGGGGAAAATGTTGACTTTTCTTTTGGCAACTAAGGACCGTCAGGTAGGCCTCGACGTCCTGAGTCCGTAGACAGGCGGCACGCCGAAATCGGAATTCGTACGAGGAAGTTATGGTCAGAAACGTGAAATCGGGAGGTTTGTGTCTCGGTTTTCGTGTCGAATATTTTATTCTAAAAATTCTGATTGGAGGACACCTCCCATTGGCTAGATTGGATCAGATCCACTATGGGATTAAATAGCATTAAAATCCACTTTTGATCTCAGCCATTGATTTGAAGTACCCAGATCTAATCTGAACCATTGATCTCATCCTTGAGATCAAATCTGGACCGTCCATTTCCTTTCCCTCCATTCTTTATATTTCCTACCCGAAATGCACATTCTGTCCATTTTGAACAAACACCCCAGCTCATCACCCATTCTCTGTGTCTGTGTGTTGCTGGACTCACGGGGAAGGAGGGAGGCACGGCGGTAGACGGCGGCAGACGGCGGCGAGGTGAGCAGGTTTCTAAACCCGAAACGGTTTCAAAAACCTAGGATTTGGTAACTTGATTTCCAACGTTTAATTTTGTGTTAATTTGATCCTATTCAATTCTATGGACTGATAGGGAACTTTAGGACGTGACTTCGTGGTCGAAGGTGACCTGAACGGTGGCTAAACAGCGACGGGAACCCGGGTCTGTTCATCGAGGTAAGTCTTCGATTCAGCCCTTGTTTATTGATTTTAATTAGCTAGAACTGTTTCTGGGATTAAGACGAGCAGTTAGGAACAAACCTGAACAAAAATGATTAAGAAATAGTGGAATGCTGACCGGGTCATGATCGCGGGTCTGATCGACCCGAGTTGCAGAGATACGGGTCAACCCGTCTGAGGACAGAGGTGATGACGTGGAACCCTGTCAGACTGTCAAGTGACGTGGACCAACCGTGAGCCGACACATGTCACATGTCAGTGCACAGTCAGCACTGACATGTCAGTGACGTGGCCCAATCAGGGACTGCCACGCGTCACTGACATGTCAGTGACGTGGACCAGTGTCGTGCTGACACGTGGCACATGTCAGATCAGTGAGATGGACCAATCGGATGTTGACACGTGGCACCTGTCAGATGACGTCAGCAGGGACTGTTCTTGCGTTGACCGACGCGTTGACTGGCGCGTGTGGGCGTGTGTGAACAGTAATTTTGGTGGGACCACCACCATTCTTTAGGTTTCGACGATCCGGATCCAATGGCGGTGGTTTCGGGTCGATCGGAGATCATTAAGTTGGTCAAAATGAGGTTTATTGCATTGGGAAGCGCGTTCGGGCGACTTTCCCGGGCCGGTTTCGGCCTAGGCTTTCATGGTTGAATGTTGGGGGTTTAAATTGACCTTTACGAATACTTTGGACTTGACAGGGATTGTACATTTGTACCAGGACGAGGGTATACGTTCGGTTTCTAGCAGGATTGTACTGTGAGTGGGCCCATTTTCATTAAACCCTTGCATGCTTAAATGTTTTCCGATTTACTTATATGTTCACATGCTGGAATCTATAAATGGTTTTGATGATATTGAGATTTCGGTTATGGAACGTTTCACGGTATTTGGGCATGAGACCCGTTTGATGAAATGTAACGATCAGTTCAGATTTTACCTATGTATACATATATGTTTGCATGTGGATATCAATAAAATGTATTTGGTACTGCACTGTATAGATCCTTCCATATTATATTGTCTCCTCCGGATGAGGTACCCCGGAGAGGTCACGGACGTCTAGAACGTCCAGCGTCTATGACGC
Source organism: Prinsepia uniflora (assembly GCA_032719365.1). NCBI lineage: Eukaryota > Viridiplantae > Streptophyta > Magnoliopsida > Rosales > Rosaceae > Prinsepia > Prinsepia uniflora. Next base: position 29,797,981 of record CM064867.1, on the reverse strand, counting down.
TAAGCATCGGGGATGCTATAACCGAACAGGGTTCGGGGATTGAACTCGGAATTGAGACCCGAGTGGCACGCGTAGCCTTGTGATTGTGACCTTATTGGACGTCAGGGACGTCAGACATCGGGGATGTCGGGATTGGAGTGTATAGTGCAGTGGCTACAATTATGGTTATGGTTTTATTACATGCCTTATGATTCATATTATATTATTTATGATTTTAAATGATGCTGCATGCATGTTTGGAAAACGGAGAGGTAAATTATATGTTTTACTTATCAAATGATTTTATAAACTTGAGTTCGGTCCACTCACCCTTAATGTTTTTGGTAACCCCTCCAGGTCGTGATACTGAGGTAGAGGAGGAACCTGAGGCTGAGGCATAGGTCTACTTCTGCGTACCTGAACCCCTGTTGGGTGGTGTACCCGCAGGTTTACTATAGTGTCGTGCTCGCAACTTGTAATTTTGGATTTCATCCCTTTTCTGACATTCGTTTAATTCGGATTTGATGTATGCCTTTAATTTGGTTATTTATGCATTTGATGTTTTGAGGTTAAAATTGGTATGAATTACTGGGTGTCAGACGGGAGCAGGGCACGTCCCCTTGTGGTCCCTGTGGGATCGGGGCGGGTCCTGTCATGAAGCCTATATGTATATGTGGATGAGTTTTCACTGAGATGCCGTTGGGCTGAGACCCTCGCGTATTGGTTTTAGGCTGAGACCCTTATGAGGTGCTTTTGGGACGAGTTCCCATGTGTTTTAGTTTGGGCAACGGTCCCATGATTTGATTGACGGATTTCGGGCTAAGTCCCAATGGTGATGGTTCATGACGGTTTATGGGAACCGGGCATGAACCCTAGAAATGGTTTTCAAATGCATGCATATGTTTTTAATGAAGGGTATAAAGGTCTTTTATGAAATGTTTTAATCAAATATTTGTTTTGTCCACTCACAGCTTTTATGTTTTGCATGCCCTTCAGGTTGATCGCGGATGCGGCTGTAGCAGAGATGAGACATCGCATTCCTCCTTCGGATCCTGGCGTACTCTGATAGCCCCGGTTGGGTAAAAGACGAAAATATCCCTGGTCTGACACTTTGTCTCAGACGGGAGCAGGCACGTCCCACGCTAGTCCCGAGGGATTTGGGACGGGTCCTATCAAAGAAGGCAACTGTGCAAGTGTGTGAAGCCCACGCACAGCCCCTTTGGGCGGCGCGTGAGGGAGCGTAACACTGTTCCTCGGGAAGTCTTCAACAAGTGATTTAATGTATGTGATGTAACGAATATTTTGGGACTGGTTTCGAGTTGATCGGACATCGTTTCGATATAATTCGGGATGTCCGAACGTTTATGGCAAGTTTAAAAATAGTTAAAAATTCGATAAAATTACGGCGACTTAGTAGAAGCATATTGAAGTGGTTGGTGACCTTAGTTTGTGCTATGGACAGGTTCGGGGAGTCTGGTGATAGTGGATTAGATAGGAAAACGTAATTGCATGCATATCGAGGCAACAGCGGGAATGGTCTGTGAGTGGACTTTGCTTTCTAAATTATGATGCATGCATACATGTTTTTATATGTTTTTTTATACGTGATTTCTATGTTTATGATTGTGATATCTATGATTTATGATTTGCACGTATTTTGAGGAGATTTACGTATTTGTACGTTTATGCTATGATTTGATAATGGTTTCGACACTATGATTTTGGGATTTGAATGATGATTTGATTTCAATGGCTTAAAAATAGATGTTTTTGAAAAGTGATTTCGATAAACGTTATTTTTGGTTTTGGATTCGGAATGATGATTTTGGATTCGGATTGGGATTCAAAATAGTGATTTTGGATTCGGATTTGAAAATGGATTTATCGATTTAGATTCGCTAAAATGGTTTTGAATTGGATTTTCTGGATCTGGTTTTGGTTTTAAAGACTCGGATATGATATGTGACAGGGGTGGTCCCGAATATGTGATTTTGGGTTTAAAGACTCGGGAGTTTAAAGACTCCGATATTGTGATTTCCCCCGTAGGCCTGTTGAGTTTAAAGACTCGGGAGTTTAAAGACTCATATTGATATTGGGGGTAGGTCGTGTTAGTATATCACTGCTGGGCAGGTATTCAATGGGATCTAGTTACACACAAGTCAAGTGGGATATTGGTATACATATACTCAGGTTGAGTAAGTTATCGGTTAGTGTAACCATGGGTTGTTTTGCGTGGATCGGCTACTCTGTGACTCTCACTAATGGCAACATGGATTTATGAGGAAATTTTGGTAGGAGGTACCTTGGTGCGACTCTAGAGTGAGTCAGAGTTGTGTTGGTGTCTCGAATTGAAACCATGGAGCCGTGAATAATGGCTGAGTGCGACGTTATGTGACGTGTGATGTTGACATGGTAAAATTTAGGAAATGCGGAGAAATTGCGAGATTTGGTAACTCTCGATGTGGGAGATATGCTAGATTGATTTTCGACTGGCTACTGATGATAGTTTGGCTGGAGGTGTCAGCGTGGATTGATGAGGGAGAATTGGTGCCTCCCAGTGGGAGCAAGTGTCAGCGTAATGGTATCAACACGGAACGTGTGATCATTGTCACTCGACGTGGTCGGGTGTAGTCGATGCAACATGAGTGCATGATGGAACGTCTGGGTGCAGACAAGTATTGTTCTCGTTAGTGGGTGTACAAGTGTACACATGATGTGAGGTCGAATTTGCTTTCCACAATGTGCATGTGGAATCGGGATAGTTAGAATTTCGAGGATGAAATTATTTAAGGAGGAAAGGTGTAACGACCATCCTGAATATCGGGATTAAATATTAATTAATTGTGGATTTAGAATGACTAATCGGGGACTGGTTGAGTGAATTTAGTTGGACGGTGCGAAATGACCGTTTTACCCCTGGAATTGGGCCAATGTTAACTTTTGACTCGGAAACTCAAACGTACGAAGACTGATGACGGTTACGTAGATCGTGATGTTACAATTACATAGACAAGCGGCACGTCAAAATCAGAGGTTCGACAGAGAAGTTACGGGTCTAAAATGTTTTACAGCACTATTCATGCAAATCGAGAAACTGACAAGTGACAGGTTTGGACTGGATTGGAAATTTGGGTGGACAAATCAGTAAGTGACACATGTCCATTATCTGATTGGCCTATTTCCCCACATGGTGGGATATTTCATTTTCCCTTTCGATCAATCATCTTTCCTTTTCTCTCCCAAAACTCGTGAAAGTGCAAAACCGTGAACCCCAATCTTTGCAGCCCCTTCAATCCCCATTATCAGTGTGTGAGGTGTGAATGAGAAGAGAGAGAGAGAGAGAGAGAGAGAGAGAGAGAGAGAGAGAGAGAGAGAGAGAGAGAGAGAGAGAGAGAGTGAGGCGAGACGATAAAGATGGTGTCGACGGTTTGAGCCGTCGTGGATGGTGGCCAAAGAAGCCATGAAAGTTAAGTTTCGGTTTTCAAATTAGAAGTTGAGTTTTGGTGTTTTGTGGGATGGTTTTGATGTTTGGAATGTGTTATGGAGGTTGCTAGGACGTTAATGAACTTGGAACGAAGGCCAACTGTGAGATATGAGGTTGCTGGGACGTCAACCGTCTGGGAAGCTAGGCATTTGGGATGCCGAGGATGGTTATGTGGTAAATATGGATCATTGGATTTATGAAATGGTATTTCGGTGTTTTTGGATTTGTGTTTATGGATTTGGGCAGTGGCCCACTTGGTTCTGGATTTACGGATTTTGATATTCTATGGTTTTGGGCTGAGTTCCCACATATGTTTGGATTTACAGTTTTTGGGCTAAGGCCTAATGGCTTATTTAAGTAAATGGTTTGATTACTGGTTTTCGATGGCATGCATACTTTTTAGTGAAAGGCATAAATGTCTTTTTAATAAATGTGTTTTATGAACTTATTGATTTTCGTCCACTCACAGTTTTTAATGGTTTTAATGCTCTTCATATTGATCACGGATGCAGGCTGTAGCAAGGACCGAGACATCGCACTCCTCCACTGATCCTGGTGCGCTCTGGAAACCCCGTATGGGCTGAGATATGATTATCCCTTGTCTGACACTTTGTGTCAGACGGGAGCATGGCACATCCCACGTTAATCTCGGGGGGATTGGGATGGGTCGTGTCATCACTCGACCCGGCCTTATCTCTTTCAAATTTCACCTTTTTCACTCCTTTTTCGACGACTACCTTTTAATCCACCTGTGGTATGGATCCATGACCTTAAAATTGAAAAAAAGGACTGATAGCACGGAACCATACCTTTTGTTTCGGCTCAAAGCTTTGTTCTTCAGTCCCCAGTGATCCCCACTACCCAAATGGCGGCATCTGACAATGCTCGCATGGTAACAAACAAACCTACTATCACAACAGCCCAGATCTCACCTCATAATCCTAACTCAAACTGTCTGCACTTGTCTGCCTTAGTTGCCATAAGTGCTAGAGCATATCTGGAATGTAGGTACGTGCTTATGAATGCGTGCTCAACAATCTCGGTTTAATCAGTTGAGAAGGAAACTTGACATCGTACAACAACACAACATTCGGAGACGCACTAAAGCAAACTAGCTCATCCGAACCTCCATCCCTAATACTCTGTGAGTCCATAAGTGAGAAGAGTGATTTAGAAGAGGAACAGACTCTCAAAACACCATTATCCATGGCACGAAATCTGAGAATCTATGAGCAAACCTATGCAAACATGAATGGTACTACAAACTTCTGCATCCAATATCTCAAGCCTAGAACCAACAAGAAAGATATTTAGCTTAAGAGTGGAGTCCTTCAGGAACGATGATTCACACAAACACTTGACTGAGTTCTTCATTATTGGTAGCATATGTCTCAATGACGCAGACTTGGAAATCATGAAGCTGAAAGCTTTCTCATTGTCATTGGAAGATAGAGCACCGGTATGGCTTTTGGGACTCCCACCCAATCATATTGACTCTTGGGAGAAGTTGATTCAGGAAATTCTTACCAAGTACTTCCCTGCCTCAAAGATTATGGTCTTAAGAAAAGAAATCACTGGAATCAAACAAAAAGAACACGATGAAAATTTCAGTTAGTATTACGAGAGGTTTAAGGAACTTTGTGCTTTATGCCTTACTCACGGGATCGCTGAAGGCTATCTTTTAACCTATTTCTACAAAGGACTTAAGGCTTGGGATAGAGGACTACTTGATGCTGCAGCTAATGGAAATTTCTTAGCTCAGAGCTTAGTAGACGATCGTGCACTACTTGAAAGCCGTGCACTCAATGATGCATAATATGAAGGTGTCGAGCCTCGTCCGAGAAAGGTACATATGGTGAGTTTCCATGTTATCAATGATTGTAAATTAGATAAGATCACCTCTATGCTTTTGAATGTGTTAGAGCTCAAGAAACAGGTAGCTCTGGTTTGTTCCACATGCTCTCAAAGCCACCTAGATGGCCAATGCCCCTCCACTGCAAGGGAAGAAGACAACAAAACTGAGTTCGAAAGAGGACCAAAGAACCAAGGTTACAGTTGGAGAGACCCGAACAATGTCCTAAATCCTCATCACATGTCTACAGGGCCATACCATACCCAGAACCATTTCCAACAACCCACATGCCAACCAAGGCCCCCGTTCCTATTTTCAAACTTTTCTCATAATCATGCAAATAATCATATCTCTTCATCCCCTAATCCTAATTATGATAAAATGCTAGCTGCTCTTTCCCAAGGGTAGTAAACACTAATGGCTTCGATTCAGGCTCTTGTCACAGGTTAGTAGAATCAACAAAAAGACATCGTCAACCTCAAAACCCAATTGGACAAGGTCGTGGATTTCATGGGTAATAACTAAGCCAATGAGGTGCTTCCACCTCAACCTACGTCCAACTAGAATGCAATACTTGAGCCCAAAACGATTATAACTCGAAGTGGGAAAGTGTTCAGAGACATAACCAGATCCAGCTGTTGTTGAGGGTGAAAAACACATGGTGGCAACTAAGACCACCACGGCACAACCACCAGTTCAACCTACCCACACACAAGGTAATGACCATATCCCTTCAAGTTGGGTTGTTACTAATTCTCCGTTTATGCATGTACCATTTCCAAGTAGGCTTGCAAAGTCAAAGAAGGATGAATCCGACGAGGAAATCTTGGAAATGTTCAAGAGGGTGAAAATCCACATGCGCTTAATTGAGTGCATCAAGCAAGTGCCAAATTACACAAATTTTTTGAAAGAGTTATGCACTCCAAGGCACCAAATGAAGGAGAAAGAGGTTGTGATGGTGAGTGAAACAGTTTCTGCTGTAATTCAACGATAGTTACCCCCAAAGTTGAAGGATCCAGGGATTTTTTTCGTCCCCTGCGTGATTGGTAACAAGTCTTTTGATAAATCCGTTGTAACGACCAGTCCCAAATTCCTAGATTAGATTAGTGACTAATCACGATTAGTGAGGTTAATTGGTGATTAGTTAGGCGAAATCAGATGAACAATGGAAAATGACCATTTTGCCCTTGGTTGTAGCAAAATGTTGACTTTTTACTTGGGCAGTCAAATGGACTTTGACCGATGACCGTAACATAGTTTAGGACATCACGAGTTCATAGACAGGTGGCACGTTCAATTCCGACGTTCGAGGAGGAAGTTATGACGTTCGGTAGTTTAGGGGCATTTTGGTAATTTTGGTTAAAAGGGGCAAATGTTGGGTTTTTGACCAGGAGGTCCGATGGCCAAGGACCAAGGACCATTACGTAGATTGGGACGATACGAATCCATATACAGGCGGCACGTCGAATTCGGACGTTCGACGGCGAAGTTACGGTTCATGGAAGTGCAAGTGCACTATTGCATGAATTACGAGACAAACTAACTTTTGGATTCTAGTGGGGCCCAAATATTTTATGGAGGCCCAATGGGTGAGTGACACTTGTCACCCATCCACAGGCCACCCACATTGATTCATGCGTCGACCATCCTTTTCATTTCTTCATTTCAAAACACAAACCTAAATACCCTATCTCATTCCCTCTTCTCTGTGCAACCCAAACTAATCCAACCCAACCCCATATGATCACCTGTGAGAACCATAGAGTGAGAGAGAGACTGAGGATGGTTGATGGGCGGCTGGAACCGCCGTGGACGGCGGCAGGGAGGAGAAAAACCGATCGAGGTAATCGGTTAGCTCATTTTCGATCCATTTTCCATTTTTGATGTTATGGGTCATTTTTGATGGTTTTAATGAATTAGTTAGGTTTCTTAGGGAGTATAGAGATTATTTTAGAAGGTGGTTGACGGCTGTGAAGCCCAGGGGGGATTTCGAAAGATTGAAGCATGAAGGGGAGTTGGACATGGGTCGGTTTAAGGGGTTTTGATTAGTTTGGATGATTGGAATAGATGGGAAACAAGAAAATAGGAATTATAGGATTGATTAGGGCTGGAATCGGACCAAAATTAGGGGTTTAGGAGCTTGGACCGGTCACGTCGGTCCAGGAGGACCGAATTTGCAGGAAAAATCGGGCTGGCCGGTTCGGACCAGCCTAGCCAAAAGAAGAAGACACTGCTACAGTAGGCGCGTGAGCCCACGCGCAGTAATCTTCTAGGGGCACGTGGGGGAGTTTTTTAGGGTGTTTCCAACATACGAAATCTTCTATTTGATGTAACAAACATTTTGGGACTGGTTTCGTGTCGATCGGACACCGTCTCGATAATGTTCGGGGCATCGGAAGGTTTCAGATCGAGTTTAAAAATAGTTTAAAATACTAGAAAATTACGGGGCTGTAGTGGGAGGTTAATTAGGTAGTTAGTAACCGTCTATTACGATTTGGATAGGTTCGGGAGTCCCAGTGACGGTGATTGGCTCGGGAGAGCCGTATGGCAAGCAAATAGAGGCGGCAGCTCGGATGGTCTGTGAGTGGACCTTGGTTTTCTAAATTGGTGCATGCATAAATGTTTATTATATGTTTTTATACATGTTTGGTAATGCCATGGGTGCATTTGGTTGTGGTTACATATAAGCACGTATTTCGAGGGTTCGGCCTTATACGGTGCTTATACGGGCCTGTATTTCTTTAATGGTTTAAATGATTTGGATTTGGATTTCCAAAAGGATAAACTCGAGTATGAGACCCATTTGGTTTTGTCTCGGGTATATGACCTCAGATATCGGGAACGGTGCCCAGCTGATGTCATATGTTCGGGCATGAGACCCAGGTTACTTTACGGTTTTGATTTCAGGTCAGGGAACCTTAAATGGATTTCTAGGTTCATGACGGTTTATAGAAACTGGAATGAACCCTTTGTATGGTATCATGGTTCATGACGGGTTATGGGAACCAGCATGAACCCTGGTTATGTTATTATGGTACATGACGGTTTATGGGAACTGGGCGTGGAGGATGTTTTATATATATATATATATGAATGGAATGGATATTATACATCATGACGGTTCAGGGGAACCGGGAATGGATATTTGTGTTATGTATATATATGTTCATATACCTTCCTTTATTTCTATTATCTCCTCTAGGGAGGGTCATTGGCCTGGGTTGACCCCGGAGTAGTCACGGAGCATCGACTGAGTGGAGTCACCCCCCAGTTGGGTTCCTTACTCTTAGGAAGGCTATGATTACTATAACCTCGGGTAGGGTCAGTGGTCTGTGAACATTGACCTTGACTTTGAGAAGACTCGGATTGAGACCATGGTAGCACGGGCGTAGCTTTAGAAACCGTGACAGGATTGGTTGTGTCAATTATATGTATATATATGGATTATGATATGTGATGTGTGGTTACACAGGATTTGAGCGGTGGCTCGTGTACTTGGTTTCACGATGGTTTTGGGCTGAGTCCCGTATGGTTTTGGGCAGTGGCCCGTATGGTTGAATCTTTATGATTCTTTGATATGTTGTGTGCACAGGTGTGCACAGGATTTGAGCAGTGGCTCGTGTATTTGGTTTCAGTATGGTTATGGTTTTGGTCTGAGTCCCTTATTGGTTTCTTATGGATTTGGGGAGTGGCCCATATATTTGATTTGATTATGGTTTTGGGCTTAGTTCCCACAGATGGTTCCATTTGGTTAAATGGTTTTCGAATGCATGCATGCTTTTTAGTGAAGGGCACAAATGTCTTTATGGAAATGTTTTTATAAACGCTTGTTTTGTCCACTCATAGTTTTTAATGTTTTGACTGCCCTTCAGGTTGACAGCGGATGTGGACTGTAGCAGAGAGCGAGATATCACATACCTCCTCCAGATCCTCACGTACTCTGATAGCTCGGGAGGGTAAAGGTCGAAAATATCCCTTGTCTGACACTTCGTGTCAGACGGGAGCAGGGTCATCCCGTGTTAATCCCGGGGGGGATTGGGATGGGTCTTATCATTCATGCTAGACTTAGGTGCATCCATTAATTTTATTCCATATTCGGTATATGTTGCCCTAGGTTTAGGTAAACTGAAACGTTATGATGTTATCATTTAGTTAGTCGATCGTTCTTACGTGTATCCTAACGGATACGTTGAAGATGTTCTTGTGCAGGTTAACCAACTCATCTTCCTTGTGAATTTTTATGTCCTAGACATGGAGGATTCCCCTACGAATCACGCCTCGTTGCTGTTGTTGGGACGACCATTCATGAGGACTGGAAAAACAAAGATTGATGTATTCAATGGTACACTAACTATGGAAGTCGATTTTTTTTTGAGGGGGGGGGGGGGGGAATAGGATTCAACATTTTTTACGCCATGAGGTACCCTAGTTCCACTACTAAAACTACTTTTTCTATTGATGTGTGCCCTTCTTTTGCAGAAAAACATCTTGAGTCAATTCGAGAAGACACACTCAATATGGTGATTCAGGAAGGAGTAGGACTAACTCAACCAGGGGACGCCTTGGTTGAAGATGCAAACTATGAACTAGAGCCTCAAATTTGGAAAGACGTTATGGCCCTCAATGAGGCCCCCATAATGATAAATCCTCCTATGCCTTTGTCACTTTCAGTTAGTACTGACGAAACTCTTCCTTCAGTGGTTCGTGCTCCTATTCTCGAGCTCAAGGTTCTACTTGACCACCTAAAGTATGTCTATCTCGACCCTAATGAAACTTTGTCTGCCATAGAGTCTTCTTCACTGACTGAATCACAAGAGAGATTGGTACATTTCTTAACTAAGTATAAGACAACTAATAGATGGACTTTGTCAGACATCAAAGGAATCGGCCTTACAGCTTGTGTGCATCGAATCTTGTTGGAAGATGATGCAAAACCATCTCGTGAAGCTCAACATCGCCTCCATCCTCCAATGATGGATGTCGTGAAGAAAAAGGTAATCAAACTCTTAGATTGTGGTGTCATCTACCCAATTTCAGACAGTAAATGGGTCTCACCAGTCCAAGTAGTTCCAAAGAAAACTGGAATCAGAGTTGTTGAGAACAACTAGGGTGAGCTTGTACCCCAGAGAATAGTAACTGGATACAGAGTCTGCATAGATTATCGGCGTCTTAAAAAAGTAACCAGGAAGGACCACTTCCCTTTGCCCTTCATCGATCAAATGCTTGAAAGGTTAGCCAGTTATTCTTATTACTGTTTTCTTGATGGTTATTCCGAGTACAATCAAATTTTTTTAGCTTAAAACAATCAAGACAAAACGACTTTCAATTGTCCTTTTAGCACTTTTTCCTATAGGAGAATGCTCTTTGGCTTATGCAACGCCCTAAGTACGTTCCAAAGATGCATGCTTTATATTTTCTCTAAATATTTTGAAAAAATAATTGAAGTATTTATGGACGATTTAAGTGTCTTTGGGGATAGTTTTGACACATGCTTAGAACACTTAGAACTTATCTTACAAAGATGTATCAGAACTAATCTAGTGCCTAATTGAGAAAAATGCCATTTCATGGTTAGACAAGGTGACAGGACCCATCCCAATCCCGCCGGGATTAGTGCGGGATGACCCTGCTCCCGTCTGACACGGAGTGTCAGACAAGGGATATTTCTGACATTTGCCGTCCCGGGCTATCAGAGTAAGCCAGGATCCGGAGGAGGCATGTGATATCTCGGTCTCTGTTACAGTCCACATCCGCTGTCAACCTGAAGGGCAGTCAAAACATTAAAAACTGTGAGTGGACAAAACAAAAGTTTATAAAAACATTTTAACGAAGACATTTGTACCCTTCACTAAAAAGCATGCATGCATTTGAAAACCATTTACCCAAAACAAATCATATGTGGGACTAAGCCCAAAACCATAACCATGTTGAAACCAAGTACCCGAGCCACTGCTCGACTCCTGTGCACACCTGTGCATACCACACACCACATATAATATCATATACATATATAAGTCACACAACCAATCCTGTCACGGTATCCAAAGCTACGCGCGTGCTACCCGGGTCTCAATCCGAGTCATCTCAAAGTCAAGGTCAATGTCCGCAGACCACTGACCCTACCCGAGGTAATAGTAACCATAGCCTTCTTGAGGGTAAGGAACCCAACTGGGGGGTGACTCCACTCAGTCGGTGCTCCGTGACTACTCCGGGGTCCACCCAGGCCAACGACCCTCCCCGGAGGAGATAATAGAAGTAAAGGAAGGTAGATGAACATATATATATACATAACATAATATCATGCCCGGTTCCCCTGAACCGTCATGATCCATAATATTCATAACCAAGGTAACATGCCGGTTCCCATAAACCGTCATGTACCGTAATAATCAACAAGGGTTCATGCCGGTCCCCATAAACCGTCAAGAACCAGAATGACCTGACAAAGGTTCATGCCGGTTCCCATAAACCGTCAAGAACCACAATGACCTTTCCAGAGTTCATGCCGGTTCCCGTAAACCGTCATGGACTTGGAAATCCATTTAGGGTCCCTGACCCGAAATCATAAACTGTAAAGTAACTGGGTCTCGTGCCCGAACATATGACTCAACTGGGCACCGTGCCCGATATCTAAGGGTCAGTCACGACTCCGATCATAGTGATGCGTGCAACCATCCATCCACGACCGCTCTCAATCCTGGTATGTCGCCGTGAACGAATCAACCGACGCGACCACCACAAGATCATGGTGCACTCATCACCAATCGATATCCTGAACCGTCAGCACTCCGAAGTCGAGCCTCCCCAGACTGCCCGACAACGAATCGTGCATCGTGACCTCTCCGGAAGGAACACATCCCAATCCGGAGGCGAGCGTCGTATCGTTGATCGCCGTGCACATAGCACCCGTCGCGACCACGATTTAGACCCGAAGGTCATAAATAGTGTCATATGCCCGAGACAAAACCAAATGGGTCTCATACCCGAGTTTATCCATTTAGAAATCCAAAACCGTTTCATTTAAATCAATAAAGGAATACAGACCCGTATAAGCACCGTATAAGGTCGAAACCTCGAAATACGTGCTTATACGTAACCACATACAAATGCACCCATGGCATCATCAAACATGTAATAAAACATATAATAAACATTTATGCATGCACCAATTTAGAAAACAAGGTCCACTCACAGACCGTCCGAGCTGCCGCCTCGATTTGCGTGCCATACGGCTCCCCGAGCCGATCACCATCACCGGAACTCCCAAACCTGTCCAAATTTTAATAGAAGGTTACTAACTACTTAATTAACCTCCTACCAAAGCCCCGTAATTTTCCTGTATTTTTAACTATTTTTAATACCAAACCTAAACCTTCTGATGCCCCGAAACATATCGAGACGGTGTCCGATCAACTCGAAAACAGTCCCAAAATGTTCGTTACATCGAATAGATGATTTCGTATGTTGGAACCTTCCCCAGATTCCCTGCCACGCACCCTCACGCGCCTATGGAATGCACTGCGCGTGGGCCTCACGCGCCACCGCACAGTGCCTTCATCAACCTGCCGCGAACCGGCCGGTCCGATTTTTCCTGCAAATCCGGTCCGCCTGGACCGGCGTGACCGGTCCAAGGCCCTCCACTCCTCATTTTTTTTCCAATCTTCTTCTTTTCAATCCCAATCTTCCTAATTTAATGTTTTCTATCAATTCCAATTAATAAAACTAACTAAAACACCTTAAATCCTATCCAAGAACAAAGAGGCTCACGACCTCTGTTTTCACGGCCACCCTCACGGCCTCCTCCGCCGTGAACCAGCCTCCAAAACATCTTAAAACTATCCTAGCAACCTAATCAACTCATCCTAATCGTCCAAAAGCCACCATAATATCAAAATCAAATTGAAAATGGAAATTGGGCCTTACCGAGCACCCTCTCGGGTTTGTCTCCTCCAAGCCGCCGTACACGGCGGTTCTGGCCGTCCAGGCCGGCCACCAACATCCAACATCCTCCCCTCACTCTCCTGGTTTCTCAGATATCCATGGGTTAAGGTTTGGATTGGATTGGTTTGGGTACAAAGGATGAGATCGGGTGGGTTTGGAAATGGAAAGAAATGATCGATGCATGTATGTGGGAAGGTGGGCAATGGATGGGTGACACTTGTCACTCATCCATTGGCCTGCCAAAATATCTGGGTCCACACTAAAGACAAAACTCAATTCGTCTCGTAAAACGCATCACCGTGAATAGTATCTTGGAACTTCTGTGAACCGTAACTTCGTCGTCGAACGTCCGAATTCGACGTGCCGCCTGTCTATGGATTCGTATCGTCCTTATCTACATAACGGTCTTCGGCCCTCGGCCATCGGACCCCTTGGTCAAAAAGTCAACTTTTTGACCCTTTTAACCAAAATTACCAAAATGCCCCTAAACTTCTGAACGTCATAACTTCCTCCACGAACGTCGGATTTGAACGTGCCACCTGCCTATGAACTCGTGACGGTACGAACTACGTCACGGTCATCGGTCAAAGTCCATTTGACCACCCGAATGAAAGTCAACGTTTTGCCACCACCAGGGGCAAAACGGTCATTTCGCATCGTTCGTCCGATTTCGCCCAACTAATCACGGATTAGCCTCACTAATCGTGATTAGTCACTAATCTAATGTAGGAATTTGGGACGGGTCGTTACACAAGGGATAGTCTTATGACAAGGGATAGTCTTATGACAAGGGATAGTCTTATGACATATTATCTCTGAAAGAGGAATCGAAGTTGATAAATCTAGAGTTGATATTGTGCACCACTTACCCTCACCCACTTCCAAGAGAAAGATTCATTCATTTCTTAGTCACGCAGGTTTCTATAGAAGATTTATCAAGGACTTTTCCCACATTGCAAGGCCCTTGTGTCGGTTGCTTCAGAAGGAGACACCTTTTTATTTAATGCAGACTGTCAGGAAGCTTTTGAGAAGCTTAAAAAACTTTTAACCACAGCACCCATTAATTGTGCCCCAGATTGGTCCTTACCTTTTGAACTAATGTGTGATGCCTCTGATTGTGCAATTGGTGTCATGCTTGGACAAAGGCGGGAGAAGAAGCCCTACACCATATACTATGCATCCAAAACTTTGAATGATGCCCAAATGAACTACACCACTACTGACAATGAGTTGCATGCTGTTGTGTTTTCTTTAGATAAGTTTCTCTCTTATTTACTTCAAACTAAAGTAATTATTTACACTGATCATGCAGCACTGAAGTATCTTCTGGCCAAGAAGGAAGCTAAACCAAGGCTAATCCGATGGATTCTTCTTTTTCAAGAGTTTGACATCAAGATTCGGGACAATAAAGGTATAGAAAATGTGGTAGTTGACCACTTGAGCCGCATGGTACATGAATGAGATCCGGTAGTGATTCAAGAGATTTTCTAGATGAACAACTCTTTGAAATTGAGGTAAGTACTCCTTGTTATGCTGATATTGTTAATTACTTAGTCACCAAGTAGTTACCTACCATTCTAACTTGTGCACAAAGCAATAACCTCAAGAAGCATGGTTTGGGATGAACCTTACTTATGGAAACACTGTGCAGATTTTTTAATTAGGAGATGTGTCCCTAATATTGAACATAAGTCAGTCCTAGAATTCTGCCATAACCATTCTTATGGAGGTCACTTTGGATCTAGAAAACCTGCACTTAAAATTTGGATTATATTGGCCTACAATTTTTAAAGATAAACATTCCTTTTGTTTAGCATGTGATAAATGCCAAAGATCCAAAAACTTAGGATGAAGGGATGACATGCCACAACATTATGTTTTAATTGTTGAATTATTTGATGTTTGGGAAATTTATTTTATGGGTCCATTTCCACAATCTAATGGTTATCTCTTTATCTTACTTGTCTTTGATTAGATCTCGAAATGGGTGGAAGCTAAGGCCACCGGGACTAAAGACTCTAAAACTATTGCAAATTTCCTCAGAACTAACATTCTTTATAGGTTTGGGATCCCACAGGTCCTAATAAGTGATGGTGGAAGTCACTTATGTAACAAGACCATTGAAGCCTTAATGAAACGGTATGGTGTCACTCATAGAGCATCTATACCTTATCATCCTTAAATGAGTGGAATGACCAAGGTTAGTAATAGAAAGATCAAGAAGATCTTAGAGAGAACTGAGGGCCCTAATCGTAAGGATTGGAGACAACGGTTGGATGATAAACTCTGGGCATACAGGACGGCCTACAAAACCCCTATAGGAATGTCACCCTATAGAATGATCTATGGCAAAGCATGCCACCTTCCAGTGGAATTGAAACACAAAACATGGTGAGCCGATGAGGTCGAGTTGCATCGAAAGCTCCAGCTGACAAACAGATCAGGAATGATCAAGAGTAAAACATTTGAGAACACTTTGATCCACAAGGAGAAGACTAAGGCATTTTATGACAAATAGATCAAGAGTAAAACATTTGAAATTGGCCAGAAAGCTTTGCAATTCAATTCACGACTTAGACTCTTTCCTGATAAGTTATTTTCTAGATAGGTAGGTCCTTTTTTTGTTACTGGTGTGTTTACCCATGGAGCCATACAGATCAAAAGCATTGCAACTGGAAAAGAGTTCAAGTTAAATGGCCATAGATTAAAGCCTTACATCGAGAAATTTGGAGAACATGATGTGGCGTCAGAAAGGATGTTACCACCTCACATCGTATGAGTTGATTTAAGCACTTGTTCTAGGCTGGATGGATGTTAAACTTCAAATGCTTGTTGGGATGCAACCCAATGTGTTCCTGAGTTGTGAAGGAGTCATCAACGCATATTTTCTTTCTTTCAACCCTTCACTCTTTTTTACTTTGTTTATTTAATGTTTTTCTTACTTTATTTTTGCAAATCCTCTTCCTTAATTTGATTCTATGTTCATTTACTTTCTACTTGCTTACATTGAGGACAATGTAGAGTTTAAGTGTGGGGGAAGGGTTTATAATTTTGAAATAATTTTTTTTTAATAAAAAATTTAGTTTTTTCGTTTTTCACATAGTGTTTGTCCGAGTCTTAGTATGCCCTTTAACCTGTCAATGATAAGAATGAAGGAAAATCGAATACAATATGGCTATAAAGATGATCACCACAATTTGAATCCATTTGTTAATACTTTATGATTAAGTGTTTATGACTTACAAATGATGAATGTTAAACTGGTACATAAACGAGCATGTTAAGATAAGTATGAATCATATGAACCTTATGTGAGCTTTAGAACTTTATATACATCTTTGATGAGTGATTCATAAGTGTTTTTGGAGAAGTTGATATGCATATGTCTTATAACTGTTTGTCATAACTTTTAATGAACTCTAGAGTACTAGAACTTCTTCTATGTGATTTTTAAAGCTTTTAAGTTAATGAACTCTCTGATGTTGGACATGATTAAGGCATTAGGGTTAACACCACAAATTCAAACATCCATGTTCCTTATTTGTGCTCACAAGTTGAGACCTCCTTAGTTTTAACCCCTTTGAGCCCACATTAAGCCTTTCTTTCATCGCCATGAATATCTAAACACTTGAGCCTAGTATATACATATTTTACCCTTGTTCCAAAGACTAGGTTGAAGACCTAAAGAAGGTGTGAAGAGAAATTTATGATGTTTTGAAGACTTGTATGTGTATTCTATGGATTAACTTACTAAACTTTGTTTAATATTGGCATACGTTATTACCTTGAAAAAAAAACGAGAGAAAAAATTGACAAATGATGAAAAAACATTGTTTTTGAGTCTCTCTCAAGATAAGAAGGTTTGATTATGTTCAATTTGAGTTAAGTCCCTTATACTTGTAAATCTAATACAAAGAATGAATGTAAGGCCCAACATGATGAAACTTGGCCTATGTTCGAAGGAATTGATTATTGACATTATTGCACTAAGGATGGGAAGCTTTGCTACGTTTTGGGAGTCTATTGAGTCTTAGAACGAATTTGAGCACCACTTATCCTATATATTCCTTGCCTCTAAACTTAGCCTCATTACAACCTTAATAAAGACCTTATGATCTTTAAGATGGTAAATTTGATTAATTGAGTTTATCACTAGAGTAAGCTTATGGATTTGGTTCATTTGTGCAAGTATGTTTAATTTTTATCTTGAGGTGTTTGTTTAAGATTTTACAAAAGTACTTTATTTCTATTATGTGAGCATCATTCTCACATACCTTGAGTGCAATCACAAACCCTTGCAAAATGAGAGAATTTTGAGTGCATACCCTCGTGAGTAGATTCGTACTTGTTTTATTCATGTTGAGATCCATTTCACCAAAGTTTACTCATTGTCTTGTTGAAATATTTTTTTACCATTTATTAACTCTTGAATTCCATACGCTTAAATGCCTTCAAGGTAAAGTCTTTAATGCCATATGTATATTAATGAAATTTTGAGACAGATGGTTAAGGGCTTAGTTGTTTAAAATTCTTCGTTTAATTTTATTATTTGATAGGGACTAGCAATGTTTAAGTGTGGAGGTATTTGATAGGCCTTTAATTAAACTTTATTTTATATTATTTTATGCCCTTAATACTTATCTTTTAATGTTAAAATGTCAAAAATTGGAGAAAATAATATATTTTGTGAGAAATTTGCATAAATAAATAAAACTTGGAATTTTGAGCATTTTGGCGAAAGAATCATCTCAATTAGAGTTATAAAGAAGAAGATATGATCGAAACACTGGAGGCTACCAAAAATCTCTTGGACATTCGGTAGCTTTCTACCGAATCCAGTGACGCAGCCCAGTCTAGATAAGCCCAAATCCATCTCCTGTTCATAGCCCAGTAATCAGCTAACCAAGCCCAAAATTCTGCACAGTATAGACCACACGTTGAACCCAAACCTGCGGCCCAATCCTTGCGAATCCCGCCCAGAACCTCAGCACAGGCTAGAGGATGGCTACGACGCTCTCCCTCGGATCTTGCCTGACAATTTATGCGCCTTATTCGCTGAAGCATCAGTCCACCTGCCAGCCCATGTCCACCGATCATGCAGCCCATGCCTTGCACCAACCGCCTGACCCGCTGCATTTCTTCAGCAACTGACTCGTCGAATTCCCTAATTCCAGCTCAACAGCTCTCTGCCAAATTCCAACCCTCCATGCCCTACTCCCAAATGCATCAAAACTGCGCCATTTGGGCAGGTTTTTCAGCCATTTTACATCAAAAATCAGTCACAAGCTCATCATTTCACCATTTATTTTTAATAGTAATTTTCATTTAATTTAGTTATTTCATACCTTTTAGTGCTTTATACTTTAATTTGATGTTATGTGTTTTATCCGCTGTCGGTGCACTTAGAATAGGATCGAAAAAACTTAATGTTGTTCGATGTTGGCACATTTAGTATAAAACGAAAGGTGAATCATATTGTAAGTGTCGGCCGTTCTCGGTGCATTTATAATACTGAAAAATTTATGAAGGTAATTGAGATGATTAATTTAAAATATCGTGATTGGTTTAATATGTGCAAATGCTGAAGTGTTGGTAAGATGTGTGTTTGAAGAAAATCAGTTGTGCAAAGGTTAAATTAGGAGTATAATTAATTTCATAATTGTTTATACATGTATTTTTATAATTACACTTTGTTCAAAACTCCCCCATATTATTCTTTTATTCTTTTTCACTTACCATTATTTAATGTCCCTAATTTCCCGGTTAAGAACGATCCCTATTTACCAATACTAAAATGATCCAGAAAGGGTTTTAAAATAAATATATACTTGAATTACGTGTTTATTTAAATGCATAGTTTAAGTGTATCAGGTCCCAAAATGCCTCGTTGCTAGGAAAATACGTGCCCACACATATAAAACACTTCACTTTTCCCTCCCCGAGCGATGTGGGACTGTTTACCGTTCTTCGCAAAATACGGGTCTTACACCACACATATAAGGCACTTGACCTTTACCTCCCCGAGCGATGTGGGATTGCTCACCGGTACGGGTCTTACACCACACATATAAGGCACTTGACCTTTACCTCCCCGAGCGATGTGGGATTGCTCACCGGTCTTACTTTCTCAAGCTCATGGGTCATGTTCACAGGTCTTGCTTCTCAAGCTCACAAGTCTTGCTCCCCAGTCCTGTTTTCCGAGCTCACGGGTCTTACAATCCACCCACCTTAGGGCCCCACGTCCTTGCTAACACACTTCTGGTTGGGGTCTAGCTCCTATACTATTCTGTCACGACCGGTCTCCCCTAACACGATATTTTCTGCTTTGGGCCCACGCCCTCACGACTTTATTTCTACGAACTCACGTGCAACTTCGCAGTGGGTCACCCATCCTAGGATTTTTCCAGCCCAACCTTGCTGAACTTCAGAGTTCCAAAAGAATTCAAATCCAATGAGCTCCCAAAAGATCTCGGGCTAGGAAGATATGTGTCACACATATAAGATACTTCACCTTTCCCCCCCAAGCGATTTGGGATTGCTCTCCGATCATCCTTTCCCAAGCTCATGGGCCTTGCTCATTGGTCTTGCTCACTACTCTTGCTTCCGTAGCTCACAGGTCTTGCTCATTGGCCTTGTTCCCAAGCTCACGAGTTTTACAGAAAAATATTAAATAAAGAAACTGGTTCGGTATCGATACATCACTTCAGTTTTACTATTCGGTATTGTTTCCAATTTGGTCTTATTTGAAATGGTATGATTTTGGTTTATTAGTTCTATATGCTCGGCTATATTATTTACTTTTAAGAAAGTTTACTCTTATCCTATTTTTTTTTTTTTACAAAACTCTTATCCTAAACATAAGATTCACCTTCTTTTGCATTATTAAAAGAGTAAATCAGTGTTACACTCTTAACAACTTTTACTTTTATTTAAAAAATATAATGCTTGTATATTAAAAAAAAATAAGACCTTATCTCAAACTTTTTTATTCAAAATTCGCTAAACATAATTTGTAAACAATAAATTTTACATCTATCCTTTTATATATCAATAAATAGGATGAGTGAGTTATTGAAAATTCCTTTATTAATTTATTTAGCCTCTTGGGCCCTTTATTATATTATGCATATAATAAATATTATATATGTATACTCTCTCTATATATATTGTATATTGTTATAATTGAATTTTTTCAATAAAATAAAAGATAAAGTCCGTATTGTATGAAGTTCAACGGTAGGATATAGAATTTGTTTTGGGAAGGGGGGGGGGGAATGGTGGTGGAAAATTGTATGACATAGGGTTTAATTCTTGAATTTTGGCACAAAATTCAAGAATTAAACCCTAAATTATACGAAATTAACCAAATTATTTAATATGTGAAATTTTTAAATTTAAATTTAGAAATATTTTTGAAAAATTACTGCTTTTAATTATCTTACTTTAAATTAGATTAGATACTCATATTATTTTTAAAATGAGCAACTGAAAAAAAAAATTATAAATAGGAGTAATGTTTTCATACTCCTCAATATAATTTTATAATAAAAGAATAAAAATAAAAAGTAATGTTGAAATCATGATAAATTTTGGTAAGTCTTTTTTAGATTGTTGCTGGACTAGTTTACAATTGGATAACATTAATTATAATTTCTATAAAAAAAAAACTATAGTCTATTTTAAATTGTATAGTCCTTTAACTAATCAAAGAACCTGTGAGTTTAATTTTTCTATATGCAAATTTTTGAATAAACTTATATGTTAGTAAGGACCTATGAGTTAATTGCCTATAAAGAATTTTTAAATTTAAAATTTTAAAGTATTTTTGAAAAAATATTGTTTTTAATTATCTTACTTTAAATTAGATTAGATACTTATATTACTTTTAAAATGAGCAAGTGAAAAAAAAAATTATAAATAAGAGTAATGTTTTCATAATTCTCAATATAATCTTATAATAAAAAGTAAAAATAAAAGTAATGTTGAAATCATGATAGATTTTGGTAAATGCTTTTTAGATTGTTGTTGGACTATTTTACAATTGGATGATATTAGTTGTAATTTATATAAAAAGTATGGTCAATTTTAAATTGTATAGTTTTTTGCCTAGTCAAAAGAGCCTATGGGTTTAATTTTTCTATATGCAAGTTTTTTTTTAAAAAAACTTATATGTTAGTAAGGACCGAGTTAATTTCCCTTAATTAAATTCATATGAGAGGATGGAGTGTAAAAATGTAACCGCATGAAACACATTCACATCATAAAGCCATTTTTATTAATAAATATTTAATTATAAAGTCATGATTTTATTTTTATTACAAAAAAACAAATACGTCCTTCTTTTTTCACCCCAACATAAAAAGAAAGGAAAAATTTGAGAAATAGTCCCTCAACTAAACCCTAATTATTGGGATCATCTATCTACTCGTTTTTCTACTTTTTGGTCCCACTACTTCAACAAAATTACTGTCAGGACCCGACCCTCCTCGGTCAAGACCTGACTCATCTAGTACCATATTGTCCGCTTTGGGCCTCGCCCTCACGGTTTTGTTTTCGGGAGCTCATGGTGCAACTTCCCACGGGGTCACCCATCAGGGAATTGCACCAGCCTCAACTCTCTTAACTTTGGGGCTCCAATCCCCCCCAAAGCCACTGAGCTCCCAAAAGGCCTAGTGCTAGATAGGTGTGTGCCTACACCTTTAAGGTACACCACCATCCTCTCCCAGACCATTCCCCCTTGCAGGAATGTGGGATTGTTCACCGGTCCCTACAGGATACGGGTCTTACAATCCACCCCCCTTAAGGCCCAGCGTCCTCGCTAGCACACTTCCCGGTAGGGGTCTGGCTCTGATACCAAATTGTCAGGACCCGACCCTTCTCGGTCAAGACCTGACTCATCTAGCACCATATTGTCCGATTTGGGCCTCACCCTCACGGTTTTGTTTTCGAGAGCTCATGGTGCAACTTCCCAGGGGGTCACCCATCATGGAATTGCACCAACCTCAACTTGCTTAACTTTGGGGTTTCAATCCCCACCAAAGCCACTGAGCTCCCAAAAGGCCTAGTGCTAGATAGGTGTGTGCCTACACCTTTAAGGCACACCACCATCCTCTCCCAGACCATTCCCCCTCGCATGAATGTGGGATTGTTCACCAGTCCCTACAGGACACGGGTCTTACAATTACTAATTTAGTCTCTCCGTAAAAAAAAGACCCGAATTCGGTAAAATTATGGGCATATTCATCAATTTATATTAAATTTTCCAACTTTAACTATTTATCAATTAAAAATAAAAAGATAAAAAAAAACCCCCTCCCTCTCACTCTCTCTTCCTCTCTCTGCCTCTCTCGACAGAGTCAAAGACAACTTAAAAAAAATAGGCTTATTAGCTTAAATGCACCATGAACTCACACTTTTATCACATTTTGCACCATAAACGCGTTATTCACTCACTTAACTGTCTGAACTCGTTGAGTTGTACCACTCAACTTTTTTTCCATCACTGATACTAAATGACCGTGTAAATTAAGGGTAAATTTGAGATTTTTAACACGCTGATACACATTTGTCATGTAAGACTCTGTGAAAAATGATTAGAAATTAATTTTTTATTTTTTGTTTTGATAGAAAGGATTAATTATATCATCAACACCATACTTTTATTTATTCAGTCAAGGAGGATATTGTCTGAGAATTTGATTGATCTACACCATCATCCACACCTCTCGATCTTCGTCTTTAACCGTTCCACAATGTCTTGGTCCGTCCATTCATCCAACTGCAACCTCCCTTCATCTTGTCCCGATCGCCCAAGATAGAAATAGAATTTGCTTAAATCATTTGGTGTGTTGTTGAAATTTGTATCTGTTTAGGAAATTTAAGAGCAAGGCGTCGTCCTCAATATCAATGGCTAGCATTGTCTATATTGTAATAACCCGTCCCAAAATCACGGGATTAATTAAGGGTAATTAAGATTAATTAAATACTAATTAAGGATTATCATGACTAATCGGGGATTAATCAAAGAATTTCGGAAAATCGGTGTAAAATAACGATTTTACCCTTAGGAATGGCCAAAAAGTTCATTTTTGACCCGGGTGGTCAAATGCACAAGGACCGAGGACCGTTATGTAATTCGAGACATTAAGAGTTGGTAGATAGGCGACATGTCGAAATCGGGCGTTCGATGGGAAAGTTACGGTTCACGGAAAGAAAATGATACTATTCATGTAAACTGAGAAATGTGGACAAATGGCATCTTTGGATTGGGTTGGAAATCTGAGTGGTCCAAAACCCAAGCATTTGGGATCCTATTTTGTTCTTCATTTTCCTTTGTTTCGTTACACCCGAAACACACATACAAGCTACCCCAAAACTCAAACCCATCTCCCTCAAACCTCATCCATTGCTTTTGGAGTATGAATGAAAGTGATAGATTGAAGGAGGATGAGCATAGTGGTGGAAACAGCGAGGGCAGTTTTGCACGGCGGCTGGAATCCGACATAGCGAGTTTTAAATTCAAAAATTTGAAGTTCGGATTTAAGGTTTGTTGGACGATTTAATTAATTTTGACTTGTTTATTGGGTCCTTACGAGGCTGAGGAGCCAAAAATGAAAGCCTGAGGTGGCCGGAATCGATGGAGGAGGACGGTTGCAGATGGCCGGATTGTTCAAGCTTAGGAAGGTAATTTCTGGGCTTTTTATTGGGTTTCTGATGTCATAGATCGATTGTTGGGTTCAATACGAGTCTTTACAAAGAAACTAGGACGTATTTGGTGCAGAATTGGAGAAATGGGAGCCGGGTCGAGTCGCAGGTCTGCGCGACCTGATACAGTAATCTGGGTCTGACACGTCGAGACAAGGAAGATGATGATGTCATCGTGTCAGGCTGTCAGGCCAGGTGGCCTAGCCAGGAGTCGACATGTGGCAGTTGTGAGTGCCCAATCAGCCTGACATGTTAGTGACGTGGAACAATCAGGTGATGACTGATAGGTCCTCAAATAAGCATTATTTTATATTATTTTATACCCTTTATACTTGACTTTTAATATTAAAATAATCAATAATTAGATAAAATAATTTATTTTGTGATATTTTTGTTTAAATAAATAAAGCTTGTAATTTGGAGCGCTTTGGCGAAAGAATCGTCCCAATCGGAATTATAACGAAGAAATTATGGACGAAATTTGGTTGAATTATATGAATTAATTTATTTATTTTTGATTTGTAGGCCCAGTTTAATTAATACAATTCAGCCCAATTTAATTGAGAAAGCCCAGAAAATCCTTAAATAAACCAGTCCAACTGCTTTCAGGCCCAAGGAACCGGCCCAAAACTCTCGGCCCAGTCCGCACAGCCTCCAGCCTAAGCAGCACCAGCCTCCACCCCTATACCGAAGTGCCTTCCACCCACTAAGCGCGCATGTACCGAATGAGGCTTCCACCTTCGACGCGCCTGCGCTGAACGCCTAGCCTCCTCCTCAGCGCGTCCCTACCGAACCGTATGCCCTCCTTTCCAACAAGGATTGTCGGCCACTCACCAACTTTCCAGCCTAGGCCGGCCAAATCTTTTAGCCCTTTTAAGCTGATCTCTGCCAAAAGCCATCAGCAGCAATTAAATAGGTTTTTCTTGCTGTTTTTCAAACTTTTCTTTTGTTTTTTTTAAACTTCTTTTCCCCAAAAACCACCCAATCTCATCATTTCACTTTTGATTATTTTTATTGTAATTTTTATTTGTTTTTATTTATTTTATAGAATGTAATTTAGTTTTTTCCCCCTATAAATAGGGGTTCATTTCACTTGTTGAGAAGACTTCTTGGAAGCACACATTTGAGCCTTCCTTAAGAGAAACTTTGGCAAAATATTTCCAATACAAAGTTTATAGTTTGAGTCCATATGTCCCGAGTTTATTTCCTCCATCTTCATAAAGTTCTGTCCACTGTCGGAGAACCGTGTGAATAACAATCCATTGTTCTCATCCACCTTGAAAGTGTAACAATTACTCTCCATTTACTTAAACTCTTTTATTTTGTTATTGGTTTTGATTATAGTTCAATATATGTGTGGTATTTTCTTGCTAATATTTGTAAGTGTTTAATGCAATCTCCATGTGTCTTACTTTATGAATCTTAGTTATTTTATACATTTTAGTGCTTCATACTTCAATTTGATGTTAAATGTTTTATCCGCTGTCAGTGC
Organism: Prinsepia uniflora; assembly: GCA_032719365.1. Classification (NCBI taxonomy): domain Eukaryota; kingdom Viridiplantae; phylum Streptophyta; class Magnoliopsida; order Rosales; family Rosaceae; genus Prinsepia; species Prinsepia uniflora. Next base: position 29,772,529 of record CM064867.1, on the reverse strand, counting down.
ACTTAGAGTAGAATTGAGGATACTTAATGTTGATCGCTATCGGCGCATTCAGTAAAAAACAAAAGGTAAATCATATTGTAAATGTCAACCGCTGTCGGTGTAACACCCCGGACATTCGAGGATTTTAATATTTCAATTTAATGTGTGAATTGATGCTTTTACCCTTGTGATTGGCATGGCCAAATTGTTGACTTTTTGATTGATGAGTTAAATGGACTTTGACCTATGACCGTGATGTAGTACGGGACGTCACGAGTTCATAGACAGGTGGCACGTCCAATTCGGACGATCAGGGAAAAAGTTATGACTATCGGAAGTTCAGGGGCATTACCGTAAGTTGGACTTCACGGGCGAAAATGTTGACTTTTCGTTTGACAATTAATTTTCACGCGACTCAAGGACCGATAGGTAGGTCTCGACGTCCTGAGTCCGTAGACAGGCGGCACGCCAAAATCGGACTTCGTATGGCTGAGTTACGGGTCTAGGAAGTGAGGGGTATTTTGGTAATTATTGAACCAGGGGCATTTTGGTCTTTTTGCCTTGGTTACTGTAGCAGACCGCGGGGGAAATGGGCGGCACCACCATGTGCGGTGGTTCTATCGTGCAATTGATTATGCTATCATGTGCTGGAATGTCTGGGTTGTCTTTTGCTTTTGAACGTGGCCTGAGCCGTCCAGCCTGCACGATCAATTGATTAATTCAAGATTGAAGCTTTTCGGGGAACATTTTTCAGTGGACAATTGGACACCCACGAGCCTCTGGGACGGCTTGAAATTGTTTAAAACCAATTAGAACGTGCTTGAGCATCACTCTGATGCTGTTATAACTAAGAACGGGTGAGGAAACCAGAGAAGCCATTTCTGGAAAAATTGGAGGGAAAATCAGTGTTTAATTTCTACGGTGTGTTGGGCCAATCTAATCGCAGAGTAAGCTTTCTGGGAGTATTTGGAACACAACCATATCAAAATCGAAGGCAACCAGCCACGGGTGAGTTGGGACGGTGACTGCCGTGTTCAGAAGAATTTCAGAGGTTTGGACGACTACTTCCAGGTGAGTGTTGATTCAATTGAGTGTGTTTTCCAGTTCGTTGTGATACTAGGATGCTTCATGTAAGGTTAATTTGATTTCGGTTTAGAAACCAGTAAGTTGGGGTGATCAACCCGTTTGGATGATCACGGGTCGAAGGGCCGTTTGAGGATTCGATTTGGCAAATTAATAACCCAGAACTTAAATTGAATGTTTAACTAACATGTTAGGATCAAGTTGGATTGAAATCGAGTAGGAATTGATGGGTAATTAACCGGGTCAAGCCGCGGGTGGCAGGCCCGAATTACAGACAAACGGGTGAAGGTGCTGACACTGTAGCTACAGTGTCAGGCGCGTGACTTTCACGCGCAACCACTTTGGGCGGCGCGTGAGGGCGCGTTGGGGCTTATCTCCGATCACGATCAACATGACTTTTATTCCTCTCATCATTCTGAACATTTGCGGTGAATTAACCATGTTGATCGGAGATAGTTTAAAGGGTCCGGTTAGGGTCGGTTGCCTTGGGAAACGTGTTGACGGTTTCCCCGAACCGGCTTCTGTTTCGAACCTTCTTTTGAATAAATTTTAAGGACTTGTAGTGACCCTTACGTGTGAATTGAACTGACTGGAATTGTACGATAATCTCGGTACAGGTCCGTACGCGCCGATTCGCAGCGGAATCGTACTGTGAGTGGGCCCGTTTTCAATAAACCCTTGCATGCTTAAATGTTTTCTGATTTACTTATATGTTCACATGCTGGAATCTATAAATGGCTTTGATGATATTGAGATTTTGGTTATGACACGTTTCACGGTATTTGGGCATGAAACCCGTTTAATGAAACGTAACGATCGGTTCAGATTTTACCTATGTATACATATATGTTTGCATGTGGATATCGATAAAATGTATTTGGTACTGCACTGTATAGATCCTTCCATATTATATTGTCTCCTCCGGATGAGGTACCCCGGAGAGGTCACGGACGTCTAGAACGTCCAGCGTCTACGACGCTAAGCATCGGGGATGCTGTAACCGAACAGGGTTCGGGGATTGAACTCGGAAATTGAGACCCGAGTGGCACGCGTAGCCTTGTGATTGTGACCTTATTGACGTCAGGGACGTCAGACATCAGGGATGTCGGATTGGAGTGTATAGTGCAGTGGCTAAAATTATGGTTATGGTTTTATTACATGCCTTATGATTCATGTTATATGATTTATGATTTTAAAATGATGATGCATGCATGTTTGGGAAAACGGAGGGGTAAATTATATGTTTTACTTATCAAATGATTTTATAACTTGAGTTTCGGCCCACTCACCCTTAATGTTTTGGTAACCCCTCCAGGTCATGATACTGAGGTAGAGGAGGAACCTGAGGCTGAGGCATAGATCTACTTCTGCGTACCTGAATCCCTGTTGGGTGATGTACCCGCAGGTTTATGTTAGAGTCGTGCTCGTAACTTGTAATTTTGGATTTCATCCCTTGTCTGACATTCGTTTAATTCGGATTTGATGTATGACTTTAATTTGGTTATTTATGCATTTGATGTTTTGAGGCTAAAAATTGGTATGAATTACTGGGTGTCAGACGGGAGCAGGGCACGTCCCCTTGTGGTCCCCATGGGATCGGGGCGGGTCATGTCAGCTTGGTATCGAAGCACTAGGTTGTGGTCAGTACTAGGGTATGGTCAGCATGCTAGACTAGCGATTAGTACTAGTTACTTTTCGACTTTAAAAAAAAAACATCGTTATCTGATCTATGCCTCTTGACAGTTGGTTATGCCTCCTAGGAGAATGCCTCATACACAAGCTGACGAGGATCTGGAAAGGGAGATGGAATGCGCGAGCATTGAAAGGGCTCAACGGTTGGGAGCCACTCCTTTCTGCGGGGGATCAAACCCCGAGGATGCTTATGATTGGATCACCAAGTGGGAAAGGATCTTCTCGGTGATGCACTGATCTCCGGGCGAACGGGTAACCTTGGCGGCCTTCTTGCTGGAAGGAGGAGCCTACCAGTGGTGGCACAGACGCGAATGTCTGGGTGGTCTGTCCATACCACTACTTGGGAAGCTTTCCGTTCCAGATTTCTGGACCAGTACTACCTGCGATCCTTTCGCGCGGCGCGGGAGGCTGAATTTCTGCGGCTGGAGCAGGGTGACATGTCCATTGCGGACTACGAGCAAACTTTCGGAAAACTATCCCGGTTCGCTGCATCATTCGTGAGCACGGAGGAGGACAAATGCCAAAGGTTTGAGCTTGGACTCCGAGGGGAGATCCGGGCAAGTGTGACTGCTGCTACTCATGCTTCACTGAGAGATTTTGTCGACGCTGCGGTGCGTGTCGAGGCCAGTCTGGCGGCACACCAGACACAACAACCTTCGGGCGAGGGGCGACGTCAGGATCGCCCACATCGTGGGCCATCGGGCCATAAGAACAACAAGGGAGGGGGCTACAGGGGAGCACCCTCATCCTTCAAGGGTCGTGGCTGGTCAGGTCGACGCGGAGGCTCTCAGGGCAAAGGATCTGGATACAACTCTAGGCAACGCTCATCTTGGAGCGGTGCTTCTAGCGGGCATTCGGACAGGCCAAGGCCAATAACTTGTTTTGCTTGCGGAGAGGAGGGCCACTATGCCAGTGATTGCCCGCAGTTGTCCAAGAACAACGACGCTGGGGGCTCTAGTGTGGTGCAGAGCACGACTTCCCACACTAATGGAGGTCGCGGTCAGGGAGGTGACCGTGGTGCTGGGCGTGGCGCGCGCGGGCGCGGACGGAACGGAGGGCCGAGGGCCCAAGTTTTTGCCATGACCCAACAGCAGGCGAGGACTGCCCCAGGCGTGGTCACAGGTACACTACATATCTTTAACCTTCTTGTACGTGTATTGATGGATGCGGGGGCTACACATTCTTTTATTTCGAAAAGTTGTGCTGGTATGCTTGGTTGTGTGGTATCAGCTTTAGATTGCGAAATGGGTGTTGGCACCCCGATGGGTATCGTGTACCTTGTGAATCAGGTGATTCGGAGGTGCCCGGTAAGAATTGAGGATGTGGATTTACCTGCAGACTTAATTATTCTGGTTATCCACGACTTCGATATAATCCTAGGGATGGATTGGCTATCGGAGCACGGATCGCTCATCGACTGCTGTAGCAAGCAAGTGATTCTGCGGAGCCCGGGTTTGCCGGAAGTTATCTTTCAGGGGGAACGTGACGGTTCGCCTCCTGAAGTGATTTCGTCACTCACTGCTACCAAACTTCTACGGAAGGGATGCTAGGCCTATCTGGCGCATGTCGTGTCGAAACAGGTTGATACTCGGGTATCGACGAGATACCGGTGGTATATGAGTATCCGGATGTGTTCCTGGAAGACTTACCTGCATTGCCACCATCGCGGGAGATCGAATTTACAATTGAACTACTCCCTGGTACCCGACCTATATCCCAGGCACCATACCGGATGGCGCCGGCTGAGTTACGAGAACTCAAGACTCAATTGCAGGAGTTGGTGGATTTGGGATATGTCCGACCGAGTACTTCACCGTGGGGAGCACCGGTGTTGTTCGTAAAGAAGAAGGAGGGAAGTCTCCGTTTATGTATTGACAATCGACAACTCAACAGGGTGACACTGAGGAACCAGTATCCTCTACCCAGGATCGATGACCTTTTTGACCAGTTGCGGGGAGCACAGTGCTTCTCGAAAATTGATTTGTCTGGGTATCACCAACTGAGGATTTCGGAGGAGGATATTCCGAAAACTGCTTTTCAAACCCGTTACGGACACTACGAGTTCCTTGTTATGCCATTTGGATTGACGAATGCTCCAGCAGCATTCATGGATTTGATGAACCGGGTCTTCCGACCCTACCTGGATAAGTTCGGGATTGTGTTCATCGATGATATTTTGGTGTACTCGCGGAGCGCCCGTGCACATGAGGAACATCTACGGTTGGTCTTGGAGAGGTTGAGACAAGAACAATTGTACGCCAAGCTGAGCAAGTGTCAGTTTTGGCTGAGCAGTATTGGTTTTCTGGGACACGTGATATCGACGGATGGGATTTGCGTGGATACCCAGAAAACAGAAGCGGTGACCAACTGGGCTAGACCGACAACGGTGACCGAGGCGCGGAGTTTCGTCGGATTAGCATGTTACTACCGGAGATTCGTGGAGGGTTTCTCCAAAATTGCTGCACCATTGACTCGTTTGACTCGGAAGGGAGTGAAGTTTATCTGGGACGAGCAGTGCGATCGGAGCTTTCAAGAGTTGAAGGATCGATTGACCACTGCACCTGTCCTTGCATTGCCGGATGACAGTGGAGAGTTTGTGGTCTTCAGTGATGCATCGCTGCAAGGTCTGGGCTGCGTGTTGATGCAAACTGGCAAGGTTATCGCCTATGCATCCCGGCAGCTGAAGACCCACGAGTTGAACTACCCTACCCATGATTTGGAGTTGGCGGCGGTGGTTCATGCTCTCAAAATCTGGAGGCATTATCTATTCGGTGCAACGTGTTGGATCTACACCGACCACCAGAGTCTTAAATACTTATTCACTCAGAAGGAGCTTTACATGAGACAACGGAGATGGTTGGAGCTGCTGAAGGACTATGACTGTACGATCGAGTACCATCCGGGTAAGGCCAATGTGGTGGCGGATGCACTCAGCAGGAAATCAGCGGGAACTGTTGCACACCTGGGGATGGTGTATCTTCCCTTACTGGTTGAACTCCGGAAGGCGGGAGTTATTTTGGGTACTGATGTGCATGGAGCTTTGTTGGCCAGCTTCCATGTACGACCAGTACTAATTGATTGGATCATCGAAGCACAACTTCAGGATACTATACTCTGTATTTACAGAATTGAGGTCGATACAGATGGGAGACAGGATTTTACCATCCGGGACGACAGAGCACTTGTGAAATTGGGCCGTTTGTGTGTACCTGCAGTGGCAGAGTTACGAGCCGAGATTCTTGAGGAGGCCCATAGTTCGGCCTATACTATGCATCCGGGAGGTACAAAGATGTACCGTACCCTCCGGAACCATTATTGGTGGCCAGGAATGAAGAAGGATATTACTGAGTTCGTGAGCAAATGCTTAACCTGTCAACAGGTTAAGGCGGAACGGCAGAGACCGTATGGGGCTATGCAGCCACTTCCGATTCCCGAGTGGAAGTGGGATCACATCACCATGGACTTCGTCTTTAAGTTACCAAGGACTCAGAGTGGAGTGGACGGAGTATGGGTGATCGTGGATCGGTTAACCAAATCGGCCCACTTTCTGCCAGTTCAGGAGACCTATAAACCTAACCGACTGGCTCAGTTGTTTGTGAAGGAAATCATACGATTGCATGGTACGCCGGAATCGATCGTGTCCGATCGTGATCCGCGTTTCACTTCCAGGTTCTGGCGGAGTTTGCAAGCTACTCTGGGAACAACCCTACGTTTCAGTACTGCTTTCCATCCACAGACCGATGGACAGTCTGAAAGAACCATTCAGACCCTGGAGGACATGATGAGGTCATGTGTACTACAGTTTCAGGACTCTTGGGATACTCATTTGCCATTGATGGAATTCGCTTACAACAACAGCTATCAGGCAAGCATCGGGATGGCACCTTATGAGGCACTGTATGGTCGACAGTGCAGGACACCTATCTGCTGGACGGAGATAGGAGAGCGAGCGGCTGTAGGGCCGGAATTGATGGACTTAACCATGTAAACTGTTCGTGTTATCAAGGAGAGACTGAAGGCGGCACAGGATCGCCAGAAGAGTTATGCCGATCGACGGATTCGAGACTTGGAATTTGAAGTGGGAGATTTTGTCTTCCTGAAGTTATCTCCGTGGAAAGGGATTATCCGATTTGGTCGACGGGGGAAACTGAATCCGCGTTTTATCGGACCTTATGAGATCGTGGAGAGAATTGGCAGAGTTGCATACAGATTGGCGCTACCTCCAGAACTATCTAGAGTTCACGATGTTTTCCACATGTCGATGCTACGGAAGTACGTACGTGATGCTTCTCATGTACTTGGGGAACAACCTGTCGAACTACGGGAGGATTTGAGCTTTGATGAACAACCAGTACAGATCTTGGATCGGAAGGACAAGGTACTACGTCGGAAGACGATCCCTCTCGTGAAGATTCTCTGGAGAAACCAGAATGTGGAAGAAGCCACATGGGAGCCTGAGGTTCAGATGCGAGAACAATTTCCTCATTTGTTTCCTTGAAATTTCGGGACGAAATTTCTTAAGGGGGAAGGTTGTAACACCCCGGACATTCGAGGATTTTAATATTTCAATTTAATGTGTGAATTGACGCTTTTACCCTTGTGATTGGCATGGCCAAATTGTTGACTTTTTGATTGATGAGTTAAATGGACTTTGACCTATGACCGTGACGTAGTACGGGACGTCACGAGTTCATAGACAGGTGGCACGTCCAATTCGGACGATCAGGGAAAAAGTTATGACTATCGGAAGTTCAGGGGCATTACCGTAAGTTGGACTTCACGGGCGAAAATGTTGAATTTTCGTTTGACAATTAATTTTCACGCGACTCAAGGACCGATAGGTAGGTCTCGATGTCCTGAGTCCGTAGACAGGCGGCACGCCAAAATCGGACTTCGTATGGCTGAGTTACGGGTCTAGGAAGCGAGGGGTATTTTGGTAATTATTGAACCAGGGGCATTTTGGTCTTTTTTGTAACAACCCGTCCCAATTATCGGGATTTAATAATATTTAATTATGATTTACTAATCTGGGATTAGTTGGGCGATTTCGGACGAATTGTTCAAAATGACCGTTTTGCCCTAGGCGTGGGCAAAACGTTGACTTTTAATTCGGATGGTCAAATGGACTTTGACCGATGACCGTGACGTAGTTCGGGACGTCACGAGTTCATATACAGGTGGCACGTTCGATTCCGAGGTTCGTGGTGAAAGTTATGATGAACGGAAGTTCAAGAGCATTTTCGTAATTTGGACGAAAGAAGGGAAAATGTTGACTTTTTGACCGGGATGTCCGATGGCCGAGGGCCAGGGACCATTACGGAGGTTTCGTCGATGCGAATCCAACGACAGGCGGCACGCCGAAATCGGACTTCGTACGAGGAAGTTATGGTCTGAAACGTGAAATCGGGGAAGTTACGTCTCGGTAACTGTGTTGATTATTTTATTCCGAAATGGTGGTTGGAGGACACTTGGATGAGTGACAAGTGTCACTCATCCGACGGCTAGATTGGATCTTGATCCACTAATCATAAACTATATACTAAAGTTCCACTATGTAATTATTTAGAATTAAAATCCCTGCTTTTGATCTGAACCATCCATCTAACTCCCCAGATTGCATCACAGCCGTCCATCTCATCTCTCCCTTCTATTTCTGATCAGTCCTCAACCGTGTACACCAAAACTTCAAATTTTTTCTACCCTTAATCCCCTCCCTATCCACTGAAATTGTGAACGAAAATTGGAGAGAATTGAATTTGATTCAACCTGGGATTACACGGGGGATTGACTGAGTGAGGGAGACTGAGAAATCGAAAATTTAGTTTTTGGGAGGGAAATTCGAAATGGATGATTTGAGCCGTGAGGATTGAAATTGTTGATTCAGTTCGACTTCTGGGATCAAAACGATCAGTTTTGCAGCAAGAACGACGGGAAACCGTGTCGGATTGAAGGAGAACGGAGCTTCCATGGCAGCTTCATTTCGAGCTTGAGTTCAACAGGTTAGAGGTATGAATTCATCAAATTGATTTTGCAGAAACATCCCTTACACTCTCACGATGCTTACTCTATGAATTAATTTGGAAATTAGGGACGGAATCGGTGAACCCGAATTGGAAACCCGTCAAGAATCGATCGAGAGTCGTGAGGATTTGGACCCTAAATTGTGTAATTCGATTTACAGAACTTAAATAGTGATTGATTACAAGGGATCAGTTGAAAGAACAGATGGATTTGATGTTGAACTGGGTGTAATTGGACCGGGTCTGTTCGCGGGTTTTTCAACCCGTTTTACAGACAAACGGGTGAGAGGGATGACTGTGCGGGTACTGTAGCTGGCGCGTGGCTTCCACGCGCAGCCGCTTGCGGTGGCGCGTGGGGGCGCATGAGTGCGAATCCTGAGGTATGATCAACATGACTTTTGTCCTATACAATGTAACGAACATTTTGGGATTGGTTTCGTGTCGATCGGACACCGTCTCAATATTGTTCGGGATGTCCGAAGGTTTTAAATCCAATTTAAAAATACTTAAAAATTCGGGAAAATTACGGGACTTGAATAGGATGTTAATGATGAGTTTAGTAATCCTCTAATGTGATTTGAACAGGATTGGGAGTCCCGGTGATAGTGGTGTGGCCCGGGAAGGCCTATGGCACGCGTATCGAGGCGCTCGGTTAAACGGTCTGTGAGTGGACATTGGTTTCATAAATTCGATGCATGCATAACTGTTTTATGATTGTTATAATTATGATTAAATGATTTACTTTGGATATCGGTGAATTTAAAATGATTTCACGTATTTCGAGGTGAATTACGTATTTGCACGTAAACCGAGGTTTTCTGGATTTGTACCGATTTCCATAAATGTGGTTGGATATGATTTCATGAAACAGTTTCGAACTTGAATAAAGTAAAATCGGGCCAGGGGCCCAGTTGAACTATGAAATCGGGCCAGGGGCCCAGTTAACATGTGGATCGAGCTAGGGGCCCAGTTAACTTGTGAAATCGGGCCAGGGGCCCAGTTGATTTCTACATACGATTGCGGGTCGGGGACCCTAAAATGGAATTGAATAAATGTTTCCTGGTTTACATTTTATATATGTTCACATGCTGGAATCTATAAATGGTTTTGATGATATTTCGGTTATGGCACGTTTCACGGTATTTGGGCATGAGACCCGTCTGATGAAATGTAACGATCGGTTCGGATTTTACCTATGTATACCTATATGTTTTGCATGTGGATATCAATAAAATGTATTTAGTACTGCACTGTATAGATCCTTCCATATGATACTGTCTCCTCCGGATGAGGTACCCCGGAGAGGTCACGGACGTCTAGTACGTCCAGCGTCTATGACGCTAAGCATCGGGGATGCTGTACCCGAACGGGGTTCGGGGATTGAACTCAGAAATTGAGACCCGAGTGGCACGCGTAGCCTTGTGATTGTGACCTTATTGACGTCAGGGACGTCAGACATCAGGGATGTCGGATTGGAGTGTATAGTGCAGTGGCTAAAATTATGGTTATGGTTTATATTATATGCCTTATGGTTCATATTACTGGATTTATGAAATAACTCTTGGATTGACTTTTGGAAATTGAAACTATGCTTTGGTTTCCGGGCTAAGGCCCTAATGGTTATTTCTAAATAAATGTGTGATCATTGGTTTTTGGAGCATGCATATGGTTTTACGGAGGGGCATAAATGTCTTATAAATGTTTTAAACAGACTTGTTTATTTTCGTCCACTCACAGCTTTTGTTTTTAATGCCCTTCAGGTTGATTCCGGATACGACTGCAGCAGAGACTTGAGCATCGCACACCTCCTCCATCGATCCTTACGCACTCTGGAAGCCCGTTTGGGCAATGGCAATCGGTTATCCCTTGTCTGACGCCTCTTGTCAGACGGGAGCACGTCACATCCCATGGTAATCCCGTGGGGGATTGGGATGGGTCGTGTCATTTTTGCCCTGGTTACTGTAGCAGACCGCGGGGGAAATGGGCGGCACCACCATGTGCGGTGGTTCTATCGTGCAATTGATTATGCTATCATGTGCTGGAATGTCTGGGTTGTCTTTTGCTTTTGAACGTGGCCTGAGCCGTCCAGCCTGCACGATCAATTGATTAATTCAAGATCGAAGCTTTTCGGGGAACATTTTTCAGTGGACAATTGGACACCCACGAGCCTCTGGGACGGCTTGAAATTGTTTAAAACCAATTAGAACGTGCTTGAGCATCACTCTGATGCTGTTATAACTAAGAACGGGTGAGGAAACCAGAGAAGCCATTTCTGGAAAAATTGGAGGGAAAATCAGTGTTTAATTTCTACGGTGTGTTGGGCCAATCTAATCGCAGAGTAAGCTTTCTGGGAGTATTTGGAACACAACCAAATCAAAATCGAAGGCAACCAGCCACGGGTGAGCTGGGACGGTGACTGCCGTGTTCAGAAGAATTTCAGAGGTTTGGACGACTACTTCCAGGTGAGTGTTGATTCAATTGAGTGTGTTTTCCAGTTCGTTATGATACTAGGATGCTTCATGTAAGGTTAATTTGATTTCGGTTTAGAAACCAGTAAGTTGGGGTGATCAACCTGTTTGGATGATCACGGGTCGAAGGGCCGTTTGAGGATTCGATTTGGCAAATTAATAACCCAGAACTTAAATTGAATGTTTAATTAACATGTTAGGATCAAGTTGGATTGAAATCGAGTAGGAATTGATGGGTAATTAACCGGGTCAAGCCGCGGGTGGCAGACCCGAATTACAGACAAACGGGTGAAGGTGCTGACACTGTAGCTACAGTGTCAGGCGCGTGACTTTCACGCGCAGCCACTTTGGGCGGCGCGTGAGGGCGCGTTGGGGCTTATCTCCAATCACGATCAACATGACTTTTATTCCTCTTATCATTCTGAACATTTGTGGTGAATTAACCATGTTGATCTGAGATAGTTTGAAGGGTCCGGTTAGGGTCGGTTGCCTCGGGAAACATGTTTACGGTTTCCCCGAACCGGCTTCTGTTTCGAACCCTCTTTTGAACAAATTTTAAGGACTTGTAGTGACCCTTACGTGTGAATTGAACTGACAGGAATTGTACGATAATCTCGGTACAGGTCCGTACGCGCAGATTCGCAGCGGAATCGTACTGTGAGTGGGCCCGTTTTCATTAAACCCTTGCATGCTTAAATGTTTTCTGATTTACTTATATGTTCACATGCTGGAATCTATAAATGGTTTTGATGATATTGAGATTTCGGTTATGACACGTTTCATGGTATTTGGGCATGAAACCCGTTTAATGAAACGTAACGATCGGTTCAGATTTTACCTATGTATACATATATGTTTGCATGTGGATATCGATAAAATGTATTTGGTACTGCACTGTATAGATCCTTCCATATTATATTGTCTCCTCCGGATGAGGTACCCCGGAGAGGACACAGACGTCTAGAACGTCCAGCGTCTACGACGCTAAGCATCGGGGATGCTGTAACCGAACAGGGTTCGGGGATTGAACTCGAAAATTGAGACCCGAGTGGCACGCGTAGCCTTGTGATTGTGACCTTATTGACGTCAGGGACGTCAGACATCAGGGATGTCGGATTGGAGTGTATAGTGCAGTGGCTAAAATTATGGTTATGGTTTTATTACATGCCTTGTGATTCATGTTATATGATTTATGATTTTAAAATGATGATGCATGCATGTTTGGGAAAACAGAGGGGTAAATTATATGTTTTACTTATCAAATGATTTTATAACTTGAGTTTCGGCCCACTCACCCTTAATGTTTTGGTAACCCCTCCAGGTCGTGATACTGAGGTAGAGGAGGAACCTGAGGTTGAGGCATAGATCTACTTCTGCGTACCTGAATCCCTGTTGGGTGATGTACCCGCAGGTTTATGTTAGAGTCGTGCTCGTAACTTGTAATTTTGGATTTCATCCCTTGTCTGACATTCGTTTAATTCGGATTTGATGTATGACTTTAATTTGGTTATTTATGCATTTGATGTTTTGAGGCTATAAATTGGTATGAATTATTGGGTGTCAGACGGGAGCAGGGCACGTCCCCTTGTGGTCCCCATGGGATCGGGGCGGGTCCTGTCAGATTGGTATCAAAGCACTAGGTTGTGGTCAGTACTAGGGTATGGTCAGCATGCTAGACTAGCGATTAGTACTAGTTACTTTTCGACTTTAAAAAAAAACATCGTTATCTGATCTATGCCTCTTGACAGTTGGTTATGCCTCCTAGGAGAATGCCTCATACACAAACTGACGAGGATCTGGAAAGGGAGATGGAATGCGCGAGCATTGAAAGGGCTCAACGGTTGGGAGCCACTCCTTTCTGCGGGGGATCAAACCCCCGAGGATGCTTATGATTGGATCACCAAGTGGGAAAGGATCTTCTCGGTGATGCACTGCCCTTCGGGCGAACGGGTAACCTTGGCGGCCTTCTTGCTGGAAGGAGGAGCCTACCAGTGGTGGCACAGACTCGAAATGTCTGGGTGGTCTGTCCATACCACTACTTGGGAAGCTTTCCGTTCCAGATTTCTGGACCAGTAGTACCCGCGATCCTTTCGCGCGGCGCGGGAGGCTGAATTTCTGCGGCTGGAGCAGGGTGACATGTCCGTTGCGGACTACGAGCAAACTTTCAGAAAACTATCCAGGTTCGATGCATCATTCGTGAGCACGGAGGAGGACAAATGCCAAAGGTTTGAGCTTGGACTCCGAGGGGAGATCCGGGCAAGTGTGACTGCTGCTACTCATGCTTCACTGAGAGATTTGGTCGACGCTGCGGTGCGTGTCGAGGCCAGTCTGGCGGCACACCAGACACAACAACCTTCGGGCGAGGGGCGACGTCAGGATCGCCCACATCGTGGGCCATCGGGCCATAAGAACAACAAGGGAGGGGGCTACAGGGGAGCACCCTCATCCTTCAAGGGTCGTGGCTGGTCAGGTCGACGCGGAGGCTCTCAGGGCAAAGGATCTGGATACAACTCTAGGCAACACTCATCTTGGAACGGTGCTTCTGGCGGGCATTCGGACAGGCCAAGGCCAGTAACTTGTTTTGCTTGCGGAGAGGAGGGCCACTATGCTAGTGATTGCCCGCAGTTGTCCAAGAACAACGACGCTGGGGGCTCTAGTGTGGTGCAGAGCACGGCTTCCCACACTAATGGAGGTCGCGGTCAGGGAGGTGACCGTGGTGCTGGGCGTGGCGCGCGCGGGCGCGGACGGAACGGAGGGCCGAGGGCCCAAGTTTTTGCCATGACCCAACAGCAGGCGAGGACTGCCCCAGGCGTGGTCACAGGTACACTACATATCTTTAACCTTCTTGTACGTGTATTGATGGATGCGGGGGCTACACATTCTTTTATTTCGAAAAGTTGTGCTGGTATGCTTGGTTGTGTGGTATCAGATTTAGATTGCGAAATGGGTGTTGGCACCCCGATGGGTAACGTGTACCTTGTGAATCAGGTGATTCGGAGGTGCCCGGTAAGAATTGAGGATGTGGATTTACCTGCAGACTTAATTATTCTGGATATCCACGACTTCGATATAATCCTAGGGATGGATTGGCTATCGGAGCACGGATCGCTCATCGACTGCTGTAGCAAGCAAGTGATTCTGCGGAGCCTGGGTTTGTCGGAAGTTATCCTTCAGGGGGAACGTGACAGTTCGCCTCCTGAAGTGATTTCGTCACTCACTGCTACCAAACTTCTACGGAAGGGATGCCAGGCCTATCTGGCGCATGTCGTGTCGGAACAGGTTGATACTCCGGGTATCGACGAGATACCGGTGGTATGTGAGTTTCCGGATGTGTTCCCGGAAGACTTACCTCGATTGCCACCATCGCGGGAGATCGAATTTACAATTGAACTACTCCCTGGTACCCGACCTATATCCCAGGCACCATACCGGATGGCGACGGCTGAGTTACGAGAACTCAAAACTCAATTGCAGGAGTTGGTGGATTTGGGATATGTCCGACCGAGTACTTCACCGTGGGGAGCACCGGTGTTGTTAGTAAAGAAGAAGGAGGGAAGTCTCCGTTTATGTATTGACTATCGACAACTCAACAGGGTGACACTGAGGAACCAGTATCCTCTACCCAGGATCGATGACCTTTTTGACTAGTTGCGGGGAGCACAGTGCTTCTCGAAAATTGATTTGCGGTCTGGGTATCACCAACTGAGGATTTCGGAGGAGGATATTCCGAAAACTGCTTTTCGAACCCGTTACGGACACTACGAGTTCCATGTTATGCCATTTGGATTGACGAATGCTCCAGCAGCATTCATGGATTTGATGAACCGGGTCTTCCGACCCTACCTGGATAAGTTCGTGATTGTGTTCATCGATGATATTTTGGTGTACTCGCGGAGCGCCCGTGCACATGAGGAACATCTACGGTTGGTCTTGGAGAGGCTGAGACAAGAACAATTGTACGCCAAGCTGAGCAAGTGTCAGTTTTGGCTGAGCAGTATTGGTTTTCTGGGACACGTGATATCGACGGATGGGATTTGCGTGGATCCCCAGAAAACAGAAGCGGTGACCAACTGGGCTAGACCGACAACGGTGACCGAGGTGCGGAGTTTCGTCGGATTAGCAGGTTACTACCGGAGATTCGTGGAGGGTTTCTCCAAAATTGCTGCACCATTGACTCGTTTGACTCGGAAGGGAGTGAAGTTTATCTGGGACGAGCAGTGCGATCGGACCTTTCAAGAGTTGAAGGATCGATTGACCACTGCACCTGTCCTTGCATTGCCGGATGACAGTGGAGAGTTTGTGGTCTTCAGTGATGCATCGCTGCAAGGTCTGGGCTGCGTGTTGATGCAAACTGGCAAGGTTATCGCCTATGCATCCCGGCAGCTGAAGACCCACGAGTTGAACTACACTACCCATGATTTGGAGTTGGCGGCGGTGGTTCATGCTCTCAAAATCTGGAGGCATTATCTATTCGGCGCAACGTGTCGGATATACACCGACCACCAGAGTCTTAAATACTTATTCACTCAGAAGGAGCTTAATATGAGACAACGGAGATGGTTGGAGCTGCTGAAGGACTATGACTGTACGATCGAGTACCATCCGGGTAAGGCCAATGTGGTGGCGGATGCACTCAGCAGGAAATCAGCGGGAACTGTTGCACACCTGGGGATGGTGTATCTTCCCTTACTGGTTGAACTCCGGAAGGCGGGAGTTATTTTGGGTACTGATGTGCATGGAGCTTTGTTGGCCAGCTTCCATGTACGACCAGTACTGATTGATCGGATCATCGAAGCACAACTTCAGGATCCTATACTCTGTATTTACAGAATTGAGGTCGATACGGATGGGAGACAGGATTTTACCATCCGGGACGAAGGAGCACTTGTGAAATTGGGCCGTTTATGCATACCTGCAGTGGTAGAGTTACGAGCCGAGATTCTTGAGGAGGCCCATAGTTCGGCCTATGCTGTGCATCCGGGAGGTACAAAGATGTACCGTACCCTCCAGAACCATTATTGGTGGCCAGGAATGAAGAAGGATATTACTGAGTTCGTGAGCAAATGCTTAACCTGTCAGCAGGTTAAGGCGGAACGGCAGAGACTGTATGGGGCTATGCAGCCACTTCCGATTCCCGAGTGGAAGTGGGATTACATCACCATGGACTTCGTCTTTAAGTTACCAAGGACTCAGAGTGGAGTGGACGGAGTATGGGTGATCGTGGATCGGTTAACCAAATCGGCCCATTTTCTGCCAGTTCAGGAGACCTATAAACCTAACCGACTGGCTCAGTTGTTTGTGAAGGAAATCATACGATTGCATGGTACACCGGAATCGATCGTGTCCGATCGTGATCCGCGTTTCACTTCCAGGTTCTGGCGGAGTTTGCAAGCTACTCTGGGAACAACCCTACATTTCAGTACTGCTTTCCATCCACAGACCGATGGACAGTCTGAAAGAACCATTCAGACCCTGGAGGACATGATGAGGTCATGTGTACTACAGTTTCAGGACTCTTGGGATACTCATTTGCCATTGATGGAATTCGCTTACAACAACAGCTATCAGGCAAGCATCGGGATGGCACCTTATGAGGCACTGTATGGTCGACAGTGTAGGACACCTATCTGAAGGCGGCACAGGATCGCCAGAAGAGTTATGCCGATCGACGGATTCGAGACTTGGAATTTGAAGTGGGAGATTTTGTCTTCCTGAAGTTATCTCCGTGGAAAGGGATTATCCGATTTGGTCGACGGGGGAAACTGAGTCCGCGTTTTATCGGACCTTATGAGATCGTGGAGAGAATTGGCAGAGTTGCATACAGATTGGCGCTACCTCCAGAACTATCTAGAGTTCACGATGTTTTCCACATGTCGATGCTACGGAAGTACGTACGTGATGCTTCTCATGTACTTGGGGAACAACCTGTCGAACTACGGGAGGATTTGAGCTTTGATGAACAACCAGTACAGATCTTGGATCGGAAGGACAAGGTACTACGTCGGAAGATGATCCCTCTCGTGAAGATTCTCTGGAGAAACCAGAATGTGGAAGAAGCCACATGGGAGCCTGAGGTTCAGATGCGAGAACAATTTCCTCATTTGTTTCCTTGAAATTTCGGGACGAAATTTCTTAAGGGGGAAGGTTGTAACACCCCGGACATTCGAGGATTTTAATATTTCAATTTAATGTGTGAATTGACGCTTTTACCCTTGTGATTGGCATGGCCAAATTGTTGACTTTTTGATTGATGAGTTAAATGGATTTTGACCTATGACCGTGACGTAGTATGGGACGTCACGAGTTCATAGACAGGTGGCACGTCCAATTCGGACGATCAGGAAAAAAGTTATGACTATCGGAAGTTCAGGGGCATTACCGTAAGTTGGACTTCACAGGCGAAAATGTTGACTTTTCGTTTGACAATTAATTTTAACGCGACTCAAGGACCGATAGGTAGGTCTCGACGTCCTGAGTCCGTAGACAGGCGGCACGCCAAAATCGGACTTCGTATGGCTGAGTTACGGGTCTAGGAAGCGAGGGGTATTTTGGTAATTATTGAACCAGGGGCATTTTGGACTTTTTGCCCTGGTTACTGTAGCAGAACGCGGGGGAAATGGGCGGCACCACCATGTGCGGTGGTTCTATCGTGCAATTGATTATGCTATCATGTGCTGGAATGTCTGGGTTGTCTTTTGCTTTTGAACGTGGCCTGAGCCGTCCAGCCTGCACGATCAATTGATTAATTCAAGATCGAAGCATTTCGGGGAACATTTTTCAGTGGACAATTGGACACCCACGAGCCTCTGGGACGGCTTGAAATTGTTTAAACCAATTAGAACGTGCTTGAGCATCACTCTGATGCTGTTATAACTAAGAACGGGTGAGTTGGGGTGATCAACCTGTTTGGATGATCACGGGTCGAAGGGCCGTTTGAGGATTCGATTTGGCAAATTAATAACCCAGAACTTAAATTGAATGTTTAATTAACATGTTAGGATCAAGTTGGATTGAAATCGAGTAGGAATTGATGGGTAATTAACCGGGTCAAGCCGTGGGTGGCAGGCCCGAATTACAGACAAACGGGTGAAGGTGCTGACACTGTAGCTATAGTGTCAGGCGCGTGACTTTCACGCGCAGCCACTTTGGGCGGCGCGTGAGGGCGCGTTGGGGCTTATCTCCGATCACGATCAACATGACTTTTATTCCTCTCATCATTGAACATTTGTGGTGAATTAACCATGTTGATCGGAGATAGTTTGAAGGGTCCGGTTAGGGTCGGTTACCTCGGGAAACGTGTTGACGGTTTCCCCAAACCGGCTTCTGTTTCGAACCTTCTTTTGAATAAATTTTAAGGACTTGTAGTGACCCTTACGTGTGAATTGAACTGACAGGAATTATACGATAATCTCGGTACAGGTCCGTACGCGCAGATTCGCAGCGGAATCGTACTGTGAGTGGGCCCGTTTTCATTAAACCCTTGCATGCTTAAATGTTTTCTGATTTACTTATATGTTCACATGCTGGAATCTATAAATGGTTTTGATGATATTGAGATTTCGGTTATGACACGTTTCACGGTATTTGGGCATGAAACCCGTTTAATGAAACGTAACGATCGGTTCAGATTTTACCTATGTATACATATATGTTTGCATGTGGATATCGATAAAATGTATTTGGTACTGCACTGTATAGATCCTTCCATATTATATTGTCTCCTCCGGATGAGGTACCCCGGAGAGGTCACGGACGTCTAGAACGTCCAGCGTCTACGACGCTAAGCATCGGGGATGCTGTAACCGAACAGGGTTCGGGGATTGAACTCGGAAATTGAGACCCGAGTGGCACGCGTAGCCTTGTGATTGTGACCTTATTGACGTCAGGGACATCAGACATCAGGGATGTCGGATTGGAGTGTATAGTGCAGTGGCTAAAATTATGGTTATGGTTTTATTACATGCCTTATGATTCATGTTATATGATTTATGATTTTAAAATGATGATGCATGCATGTTTGGGAAAACGGAGGGGTAAATTATATGTTTTACTTATCAAATGATTTTATAACTTGAGTTTCGGCCCACTCACTCTTAATGTTTTGGTAACCCCTCCAGGTCGTGATACTGAGGTAGAGGAGGAACCTGAGGCTGAGGCATAGATCTACTTCTGCGTACCTGAATCCCTGTTGGGTGATGTACCCGCAGGTTTATGTTAGAGTCGTGCTCGCAACTTGTAATTTTGGATTTCATCCCTTGTCTGACATTCGTTTAATTCGGATTTGATGTATGACTTTAATTTGGTTATTTATGCATTTGATGTTTTGAGGCTAAAAATTGGTATGAATTATTGGGTGTCAGACGGGAGCAGGGCACGTCCCCTTGTGGTCCCCGTGGGATCGGGGCGGGTCCTGTCAGTCGGTGCATTTATAATATTGAAAAATGTATGAAGGTAATTAAGACGATTAAGATAAAATTTCGTGATTGTTTTAATATTTGCAATTATTAGAGTATTGGTAAGATATGTGCTTTAAGAATGTCACTTGTACATAAATTAGAGTAGAAGTAGGATTAGTTTATTTATGTTTTTACTTATTTGTATGATTACAAACCTCTTCAAAACCCCCCCTTTTTAATTCTTTATTCTTTTAATCTTTTATTCTTTTAATTCTTTATTCTTTTATTATTTTATTCTTTAATTCATTAATTTATTAATTCTTTATTCTCTTATTCTTTTATTCTTTTAATTCTTTTATTCTTTTATTATTTTATTCTTTTATTCATTTATTAATTCTTTATTCTCTTATTCATCTATTCTTTAATTTATTGATTCTTTGATTATTTAATTCTTGGATTATTTTATTATTTTATTATTTTATTTTTTGATTCTTTAATTCAATAATTTATTTATTATTCTTTTATTCTTTATTCTTCGCACTAACATATTATTAATGTTCCCTAATTTCTCCGGTTAAGAATGATCCCTATTTACCAATACTATATCTACACAAAAAGGGTTTAAATTGCATAACACTCAAATTACGTGTTTAATTTCATGCGTAGTTTGGGCGTTGTCAATGACACGTGTCACTGACATGTAAAACACGTGGACTAACGGGCTGCTGATGACATGACCCATCCCAATCCCCCCGAGATTAACGTGGGATGTGTCATGCTCCCGTCTGACACGAAGTATCAGACAAAGGATAATACGTACCTCAGCCCATAAGGGGCTCCTAGAGCGCGCCAGAATCGGTGGAGGAGTGCAATGTCTCGGTCTCTGCTACAGCCCGCATCCGTGAACAACCTGAAGGGCATTAAAACCATTCAGAATTGTGAGTGGACGAAAATCAATAAATTCATAAAAAAACATTTCTTAAAGATATTTATGCCCTTCGCTAAAAAGTATGCATGCATCGAAAATCAGTAATCAAAATATTGACTCAAATAAGCCATTAGGGCCTTAGCCCAAAAACCATAAATCCAAAACCAAGTGAGCCAGTGCCCAAATCCATAAACACAAATCCAACCAAAAATCCATTTCATAGATCCAATAGTCCAAATTTACCATATAACCATCCCCCGCATCCCAGATGACTAGCTTTCCAGACGCTCGACGTCCCAGACGTCATATCTCGTGGTAATAAGCAACACGTGCTACCTGGGGTCTCTCCGGGTCAATATCTCTGACATCCTAGATGTCTAACGTCCCAGACGTCTAATCATAGCATTCATGCTCTTGAGTCACTATATGATCCTGTAGCTCCGTATAATGACCCCTCGTAGGCAATAAACCGTGACTTCCCCAGTGTCCCAGACACCTGGAGGAGACCATCACATATCCTCGTATTGAGATCGTATATGGAAAACAGTTTTACAAAGTCATTTCAAAACATCTTAATGGGCCATGCCTGAAATTCCCATAAAACATCACAATCCATTTAGGATCCCAGACCCGAAATCACATTTATAAAACTCAACTGGATCTCATGCCCGATTTTGTAACCCACTGGGCCCCCAACCCGATCACATAACTCAAAAGGGTCACAGCCTGATTACGCAAACCAACTGGGCCCCTAGCCCGATCACATAATTAAAATGGGTATCATGCCCGAGCTCATCTTTCCAAAGCCAAAACCATGCCATTGAACCATTATTGAATTCTCAATCACATAGCAATAGCATAAACTCGTAAACCTCAAAATACGTGTAAATACGGAATTAGCTCGAAATATGTGCAATCATGTAAACCACCAGTGCCACAATCCTCATCATAGAAATCACATACATAAAACATATAAAGCAGTTATCCATGCATCACAGTTTAGAAAACGAAGTCCACTCACAGACCGTCCTACGCTGCTGCCTCGATACGAGTGCCATAAGCCCTCCCGGGCCACACTACTATCACTGGCACTTTTAAACCTGTCCAAATCATATTAGAGGGTCACTAACCTCTTCATTAACCTCCCATTGAAGCCCCGTAATTTTTCCAAATTTTTAACTATTTTTAAACTCGATCCTAAACCTTCGGACACCCAGAACTATATCGAGATGATGTCCGATCGACCCGAAACCAGTCCTAAAATGTTCGCTACATCGAATAAATTAAAATCCATGTTGACAACATCGTCAAAATGCCCCCACGGGCCCCCACGTACCGCTGCAAGCGGCTGCACGTGGAGCCCACGTGCGGCAGTACTGTTCATCGTCAACCTTGGGTGAACCCGGTTCACCTGGTTTTTCGGTTTGATTGAACCGGTGAACTAATCCGGCCGATTCTCAGCCACTATCCAACCATTTTCCTCCCCGTTTTTTCCTATTTCATCATCTCAGCCTAATCTAGAGTTCTACGGACTCAAAAACTAGAAAAAGATTCAAGATCTTTACCTGTGATGCCAAACCCAAAGCCCAGAATTCTGGTCGTCCTCCTCGTCAACTCAGGCTAACCCTTGCCTCGAAACCACGTCCATTGCACTCGTCTAGGTTCCTAAAACATTTTAGGATCAACCCCAACAGTTAGCACATGTCCAAAACTCGGTTTCCATTTTTGGTTTTGAAACGGGTTACGGGTTCTTACCTTCACCGTCGTCTCCGTTGTGCCCAGCTCATCACTGTCACGTTGTCCTTGTCCCTCTGGCCTCACACTTTCTCAGTCGTACTCACTCGACCTCAAGATGCAGAGGAATGAATGTGTGGTTATGGTTTTGTGTTCTTCGCGGTTTGAGAGATGTCGAGAGTGATATAGAGTTTGATGGTGATGAGGAATCAGATGGGATGGCATGGAGTGTGGGGATGAGTGAGCTGAGAGGAGATGGACGGCTAGGATGAAAGATGAGAGAGGTGTGATGTTAAAACCAATTAAATAATTAAACCAATGAAAAAAATCCACGTTTTGAGGGTTCTAAGTCATGGGATGAGTGACACTTGTCACTCATCCAAGGGCCCCACTCAAATATCTGCCCAATTAGCTTTACTTAGTACTTTATTCGGATTCCCGAAACGTAAATCCCCGATTTCGCTTCCGTGATCATAACTTCTTCGTTCGACGTCCGATTTTGACGTGTCACCTGTCTACGGACTCGTGACGTCTCGATCTACGTCACAGTGATTGGTCCTCATACGTTTGATTCCCCGAGCCAAAAGTAAACATTTTACCCAAGACCAAGGGCAAAACGGTCATTTTACACTGTCCATCCGATTTCGCTCAACTAATCACCGATTACTCTCACTAATCCTTCATTAGTCACTAATTTAATTTTGGAATTCAGGACGGGTCGTTACAGCTAACACGTGGCACCTGTCAGATCTGACATGTGTTAGATCTGACAGCTTTTAGGATGACGTCATCGCTAAGGTTAGCATGACGTTAACGTTGACTTTTACTAGCACTTCAGGGAGCGTGGGTGTGAATCTCGAGGTGGGACCAGTATTATGATAAAGGTTTCGACGATCCGGATCCAATGGTGGCGGTTTCAGGTCGATTATCCATCGTTAGGTTGGTCAAATTGAGATTTTTAGCCAAGGGAAGTGTGTCCGGGACACATTGACTTTTCCAGGAGTTTTGGGAGTTGATGATTAGGACTTGTAAAGATGGTTAGTGACCTTTAAGTGTGGTTTGAACAGGTCCAGATGACTCGGAGTGGTTGGATTAGCCCGGAGGGGCTTATGGCACGGTTATCGAGGTGCAGCAAGGACGGTATGTGAGTGGACATTTGCTTTCTAAATACGATGCATGCATAAATTTTTTTTATTTTTTATTTCGATTATTTGAGATGCCTTGAGGGCATATGATTGTGGTATTCGGTATTTACGTATTTACACGTATCTCGAGGTTTATGGTTTTAGGTTGGTTTTACACATGCTTGTATTTTCTATGGTGTGATTAATGGAATGATTTGGATTTATGAACTATCGGACTTGAAGTCCATTTCATTTAATAAGGTATTGGGTTGGATGCCCCTTTTGTTTATACTATCGGGCTTAAGGCCCGGTTGGTTTATGATATCGAGCTTGAGGCCCAGTTGGTTTATGATATCGGGCTTGAGTCCCAGTTATGGTTTACATATTTGATATATGGAAATGGTTTATGAAAGTTATACTTCAGGCATGAGACCCAGTTATGGATTTACGATGGTTTTATGGAAACGGAATGGATGAAACTATATTTCGGGCGTGGGCCCCTTTGAGAGGTTTTGAGACGATTTATGAAATGTTTTCCATATACCATCCTTATGAGTGGATTGTCTCGTCCAGACTATTCGGTACCCTGGAGTAGTCACAGTACATTACCTGAGAGGGGTCGCCCTATGGAGAGACCGCATAGAGTCTCACGTAGAGAGGCTCAAGATCAGGATTGAATGAGGTTAAAACCTCTCACCCCCCTGCGCCAAAGAGGGTCATTATCCTGGGTGGACCTTGGGGAGACTCAGACTTGAGACCTCAGAGCAGCGTGCCTAGCTTAGGACCATGACATTATGACATCTAGGATGTCAGGCGTCTGGGATGTCTAGGATTGGTTAAACTATATTTCAATGGACTAGTTAATTAATATTGATGGATTTGGGCTGAGTTCCCACATACTTTGGTTTTATGGTTTTGGGCTAAGGCCCTAATGATTTGAGGAAAGAAATGGCTATGATTGATAAACAATTTTATTAAGTTTGATTTTATTTGAGAAATGATTGAGTTAATTGGTTTTCGAATGCATGCAAGCTTTTTAGTGAAGGGTATAAATATATTTTCTGAAAGGTGTTTTATTAAACTATTTATGTTCGTCCACTCGTAACTCTTAATGGTTTTTAATACCTTTCAGGTTGATCGCGATGTGGGCTGTAGCAGAGGCCGAAATGCCACATTCCTCCATAGATCCTGGCGCGCTCTGGAAACCCTGATAGGGTAAGGGTTTGGGTTATCCGTTGTTTGGCACGTGGTGTCAAAGTGGTATCAAAGCAGTGGTGAGCTTGTGCAGGATGTGATGTCTCTGGGCTGTCTATTCCCCATCATCAACCTGAGAGTTAGAGTAAGAGTAGGAGAGTTGGTGGAAATGAATCATGTGTTGGATGTGTTTGGCATCTTATGCCGTAGTTATGCCATGTTTGGGCAGTGCTAGACCCTGAGGAGGGCTAGGTTTTACGACTTATCGAAGACGAGACCATTGGACGGTCAAGTTTGGGGTTGTGCTGCAGAGAGCAGCTGAGGTCGTGAACGACTCTAGTTGACATTGTTGAGAATTGGGTGACGTTCGAGGAACGTTCTTTTCTTGTGTGGTTTGCTAGAGTTATGAGTTAGGAGGGAGACCGAGTTCCTCCAACATGAGTAGGGGATTAACTATGAGCTCGTATCGAGCTAACGAGCAGAGGTGTGACTCAGTTGTGGTGTGCTCATGATCGGTGTTGACCAGACGATGAGGATTCCTTGGGAGTGTGAACCGAGTGACAGTGTGGTATCTCAGGTCGAGATAAGTTGGATGGAATCTCAACGTTAATTGAGTGGTTCTGGATGACGCAGGGACATCATGGAAATTAGTGGATTTGGGGAGCTAACGATAATTCTCTGAGACTTGAGTGGTAGTTGGACGAGTCTAATAGTGGTTGAGTGGGACATAGAGGATCCCTAATGGCTCAGTGAATTCAATTTTTCTTGGTTTTCCTAAGGTACGAGATACCTGTTTTGGTGACAAGTTCCCTCAGGGTGAGATAGGTTGCACAAGTGTTATACTCAGGAGTTGAGCCCTGAGGCTGGACAGGAGAATCTGGTAGCTCAATTACTATCCATTTGGATGTGTTTAAATGGTATAAAACAGACAAGCGAGGTTGACTTTGAGTTGGATTTGTTTTCCAGGACTTATGGGACATGTGTGATGTCTCTAGTTCCATTCAAAAGGGTTGAGTAGAGGACGAAACTTCAGGAGTCGTGGAGTCATGGAGGTGTAAGTTTGTAAGGTTGAGCTCAAGTGAGGAATGACTTGCTCGTGGGAGAATCACGACAGTAGTTATCACCATATATTATTGGTTGATGCTTGGTGTCACCAATACATTGATTGTGTATTGGTTAGGTGGACACGTATTGGTTTTGGGTCATTGGGCGAGAGAGTTAGTATGGATCCTAGGTGGATCGGGTGGTGTTGTGATAATTGAGAAGATCGAGATGTTGTGGGCGAGTTGTTGGTCGAGTTAGTTGGAGCTCGAGTAATTGACGATAGAGAGAGTTGGGATTGGTGGTGGCCAATCAATACGATAGGGTTTGGAGTTATAGTCAAAATACTCATCCGTTTTGACTTTTGGGTAGAAGTTACCCTTTGGTAAATGAGACGATACTTGGAGTATCAATCAGGAAAGGATGAATAGCCGATGCCTCAGGTAGGATGTTGGCAGGTAATTGACAAGTCGGGGATTTGTACATCTTAGATGACGTGATCGGGATTGGACACTCTTCAGGTGTTGGTCAGGTAACCAGGAGACTCAAGATAGACGTTGAGTTGGAGTGTATGATCTGACTAGAATCGGATTGGACAGACAGGCTCTAGACTTGAACCGTGTCCCAACCATGTTGTAGATGTATTGGATCCGAGGATGCTGTGATTTCTTGGGGTATGCACCAGTCATGTAGTGGACGGTTTAGATACGAGGGTATTGTGATTTCTTGGGTATGCACTAGCCATGTTGTGGACTGGTTTGTGTCACGACCCGACCCTCCTTTTGTCAGGACCCGACCTGACAGGACCCATCCCAATCCCCCCAGGATTAGTGCGGGATGACCCTGCTCCCGTCTGACACGAAGTGTCAGACAAGGGATATTTCCGTCCTTTGCCCTCCCGGGTTATCAGAGTACGCCAGGATCCGGAGGAGGTATGTGATATCTCGATCTCTGCTACAGTCCACATCCGATGTCAATCTGAAGGGCAGTCAAAACATTAAAAGCTGTGAGTGGACAAAAATAAAGAGTTTATAAAACATTTAATCAGAAGACATTTGTACCCTCCACTAAAAAGCATGCATGCATTCGAAAACCGTTTAACCAAAGAAACCATATGTGGGAAGTAACCCCAAATCGGATATAAACCAAGGTCGAAAGGACCACAATGAAAACGACCATACGGAACTCAGCCCAAACCATAGTAAAACCAAGTACACGGGCCACTGCCCAAAACCTGTGCATATCACATATCATATATCTCATTTATATCATATACACATATATACATATAATTCACACAACCAATCCTGTCACGGTTTCCAAAGCTACGCGCGTGCTACCCAGGTCTCAATCCGAGTCTTCTCAAAGTCAAGATCAATGTCCGTAGACCACTGACCCTACCCGAGGTAATAGTAATCATAGCCTTCCTGAGAGTAAGGAACCCAACTGAGGGGTGACTCCTCTCAGTCGGTGCTCCGTGACTACTCCGGGGTCCACCCAGGCCAACGACCCTCCCCGGAGGAGATAGTAGAACATGGAAAGGAAGGTAGATGAACATATATATATACATAACATAAACGTTCATGACTGGTTCCCTTGAACAGTCATGATCCATAATATCCATAACCAACGTAACAAGCCGGTTCCCATAAACCATCATGTACCATAATAACATAACCAGGTAACATGTCGGTTCCCATAAACCATCATGTACCGTAATAACCAACAAGGGTTCATGCCGGTTCCCATAAACCGTCATGAACCACGATACCATAACAAGGGTTCATGCCGGTTCCCATAAACCGTCATGAACCTGGGAATCCATTTAAGGTTCCCTGACCTGAAATCAAAACCGTAAAGTGACTGGGTCTCGTGCCCGAACATAGGACATCAGCTGGGCACCGTGCCCGAAATCTGAGGTCGTATGCCCGAGACAAAACCAAATGGGTCTCATACCCGAGTTTATCCTTTTGAAATCCAAATCCAGTTCATTTAAATCAATAAAGAAATACAGACCCGTATAAGCACCGTATAAGGTCGAAACCTCGAAATACGTGCTTATATGTAACCACATACAAATGCACCCATTGCATCATCAAACAAGAAATTAAAACATATAATGACATTTATGCATGCACCAATTTAGAAAACAAGGTCCACTCACAGACCGTCCGAGTTGCCACCTCGATTTGCGTGCCATACGGCTCCCCGAGCCGATCACCGTCACCGGGACTCCCAAACCTGTCCAAATTGTAATAGAAGGTCACTAACTACTTAATTAACCTCCCACTAAAACCCCGTAATTTTCCTGTATTTTAAACTATTTTTAAACCGACCCTAAACCTTCCGACACCCCAAAAACTATCGAAACGATTTCCGATTGACGCGAGACCAGTCCCAAAATCCTCGCTACATCGAATAGAAGATTTCATATGTTGGAACCTTCCCCAGATTCCCTGCCACGCGCCCTCACGCGCCGCCTGAAGTGGCTGCGCGTGGGCTTCAAGCGCCAGCTACAGTACCTGCTGACGTCAGCATGACGTCATCTGACAGGTGTCAGGTCTGACATGTCAGACTCTGACAGGTGCCACGTGTCATGCTCCCATTGGTCCACATCACTGTTCTGTCAGTGCCACGTGGCAGTCTGACATGTGCCACGTGTCATCACGGCACTGGTCCACGTCAGTGACAAGTGTTAGCCCCTAATTGGGCCACGTCACTGACATGTCAGTGCAGACTGTGCACTGACATGTGACACGTGTCGCACTCATATTGGCCCATTTTCTGACATGTCAGCTGACATTGTCATATCTGACAATGCTGACATCATCCCTGACATGATGACGTCAGCAGGATGACGTCACCTGTCATCTCTGTCCTCCCGTGGGTCGACCCGAATACCAGTAACCGGGTCGCCGTGACCCGCGGCTTGACCCGGCCGGTTCTCCGCCGTCCGGCCACCAAAACCATTCCCGTTTGTCCCATTCTCTTCGTCTCAACCTAACCTACTGTCCTATGACTTAAAACGGAAGGAAAAACATCAAAAACCCGTACCTTCAATCCAGCCATGGCGGCCGTGACTTCTCCTGCCGTTCACAGCTGTTCCAGGCCGTCCAACACCTCGAAACCAATCCTAGTCATCTCCTGGGATCCCTAGAAACCTTACCCAATTAATGGAATCGAGTAAAAACCATTAAAATCCAATTTCAAATTTTTGAACATTTTCTTACCTCACGGGTTCGACTCCCCGCCGTGGCCACCGCCGTCCCCGGCCGTGGCTTGCCATCCTCAGCCTCTCACTACTTCCTCACAGTCATATTCATTGTAGCACACTCACAAGATGAGTGATGGAGGTGGGAAATATGTGTGTTTGTGTTTTGAAGAAAATGGAGAAAATGGTGAAGGGGGGGTTTCGGGTTTCGGGTGTGAGGAAACAAAGAAGAAGGAGATGATAGCTGATGAGAGAAGAGAAATGGAGGGTGAGGATTGAATGATTAAAATAGAATGGATGGTTAAGATTTAAGGTTGTTAGGATTTATTATAAAATAATTAAAATATTATTATTTAATTACTTAGATCCACATTTTGGGGGAGTTAGCCAATAGGATGAGTGACACTTGTCACTCATCCATGGGACCCACCAAAATATCTGCCCAAATCAGATTTCGCCAAATCGTCCCCGTCTTGAAGTTCGTGCATAGTGAAATCGAACTTCCGTGACCCATAACTCTCCCGTTTGAAGTCCGATTTCAGAGTGCCGCCTGCCTATAGATTCGTATCATCCTTATCTACGTAACGGTCTTCGGCCCTCGGCCATCGGACCTCCCGGTCAAAAAGTCAACATTTGACCCCCCATTTAACCAAAATTACCAAAATGCCCTTAAACTTCCGAACGTCATAACTTCCTCCCCGAACGTCGGAATTGAACGTGCCACCTGCCTATGAACTCGTGACGTCACGAACTACGTCACGGTTATCGATCAAAGTCCGTTTGACTGCCCGAATGAAAAGTTAACGTTTTGCCACGACTAGGGGCAAAACGGTCATTTTGCATCGTTCGTCCGATTTTGATCTACTAATCACGGATTAGCCTCACTAATCGTGATTAGTCACTAATCTAATCATGGAATTTGGGACGGGTCGTTACAACCTTACCTCCTTAATTAATTTCGTCCTCGAAATTCCAACCTACTCTAATCCAACCGTTCTTCCCTCCTTAATTAGTTCCGTTCTCGAAACTCCAATTCTCTTGATTCCACATCCACCCCGTGGAAAGTAGAATTGACCTCGAAACTCGTGTACACTCGTACACCAACTAACCAGAACGATACTCGTCTGCTACTAGACGTACCACTAACGCTCACGTCGCATCGTCTACATTCGACCACGTCGAATAGCAGAAGTCGTACGCTCCGAACTGACACCACCTGTAAGTATCAGAGTAGCCCAAGTATCCTATGATCGACCCACTTGTCAAATCTACCCTTTCGCTGACATAAACAACTCTACGGTTCCTTCCTCAATCTCTAACCTCTCCTGACGTCTGCTCCCACTGGGAGTCACCAAACCGCACTCAACGATCTACGTTGACATCCCCGACAAACTGTCACCACTTGACAGCCGTCAATCGAAAACTGTCACTATACTCACTCGTGGTTACACTAACCACCAACTCACTCAACCATGGGTAAAAACTTACCCACAAAGCACTCGACCTGTGTGTAACTAGACCCATTAGAAATACCTTGACCCAATGCACAGTATCCAATGTCCAGTCCACGTACAAGACCTCAACTAATCCAATGGTACCGGAACTAAGCCGAATACCAATACGCTATCCAATGTACCACTGGTATAACCTATATATCGTCACCAGACATCACCAGTCTACCTGGTATCATACCACGAACAACGTACAAGGTACATACAACTACCCATCAATCAGCCTACAACCACCTAGGTTGTAGCCAATCACGTTCCAATTTGGAGTCCATCTGTCCAATCCAGTACTAGACAAATCAAAACTCCAACCCATCATCTATTTCCAAATCTGAATCTGAATCCGCAATTTCGTAAGAAATCCCGATTTCAAAACCAGAAATCATATCTATAGCCATGTCCAAATCCGAATCCGAAATCATTATTCCGTAAGCTAGCATTTGGAATAACCATTTCGAACCCAAATCCATAAAAAGAAAATCCACAGTCAAGCTCTAGAATCAAATCCTGAATCGTCACCCAGAATCCGATTCCAAACCCCAACTCCAGAAATCCTCTTTCAAGTTCCAAAATCAAATCCTAAATCGTCATCTAGAAATCTGATTCCAAAACCTGAAATATCGTTCACGTCTACCGAGACGTACCAAAACCAAACCTATCGGTTACCCGCTCAACTGATTACCACAATACGATCGATTGACTTCATAGGGAAGTCAATCCCAACATCAACACAACACTAGGTCAGACAAAATCCGACCTCGTCAGACACCTACTCACCTGAGTAATATACCATACGGGATTCACTTCGAAAAGAAGTTCAGTCCCAACATCCTCAACTCAAACATCCAAGTAAGATTGACAAACTCTCCACCTATCTGGATCATCAAGATCACGATCCAGATCCATCACTACGTCACCCGACCATAACGTCACGATCAGTGTACCAGTGATACAACCATCATCTACCGTGGTAGAAACTGAGAAGTCACCCAAAATGACTTCGAAATACCCAATATCAATGCGGAAAACCCGCATTCCTCTCGTCACCTCAATTGCAACCTCTCGCGATTTCGAAGTTCCAACAAGATTGGAAACAACATACCTGGACATCAACCACGTGTCCCCTAACCAATTTAACTCTATCTGAGATCCACTCTGGGACCACATATACCGAACATATGCCCATCACGACGGAGTCGCATCCCGACTCGTAACTCATCGTCGTCGCAATCCCCGGGACCAGCACTAGTATCGGCATACCATGTGCAAAATTGACAACCCTGGATCTCCGCTCATACCGAGCGACGATCCCGTACCTCTGCTCGAATAGAAGAAACTCTGCCTCCGTCGTACCCAACAAATCTGGGTACAGTCACCCTGACAACTCATACATATGCGTTATTCACGCACCTCGTACCATCGTCACGACTGACAATCCCATCGTCACAATCGTCACGACAACCTGAGTCTACTCGACCGGATAAAATTCGACTACGTCTATCGATAGTAGCGTCTGCCACAACCTCGTGCAGACCTAACTACCAGACATCTCGATATCCAGACTCCGCATCCAACGGAATCAACTACCTGTACCAACTACTCAGTATCCCCGCTCCGGGATTCCATCGACAAGTACCAACCCTGGTAACTTGTCCAACCAAACACGAACCAGTCGCAACTCGACTCAATCACTGTCGTCTTCCAGGTCACCCATGACCTTAGTTGTACCAACTGTCCATCACTACCAAAGTAGCACGACAACCAAATAGGTTTAACCGATAAGTACAACCTCGACTGCGAAGTGCAGTCCCAACACAAGCTGACATGACTAGACCGACTAACGAATCCAAATCTGAATAGTCGTCAAAGTCACACCACTCGCCAACTTAGCTTTCCGAACCATACACATCCTACCATAGGATTCCACGATCACGCCTAGAGTTCCCTAAACCCAACTACGAAAAGCAGTAAAATCAACAATCTGACCGATTCCGCAGTCTTGACATCGTAAGGACGTCAATCCAATCCTACCGTCAATTAACTAGGATTCCCCGAATCCGGCTGCTCACAGCAGTAAATCTATCTAACTCACCAATATCCGATCATCGAACTTAACAATATCCGACCATCCGATTGTCACTATTCCTAACCAGTCATCAGAATTGATCCTACGACATCGTGAAGACGATCCCAACTAACCGTCTCACTATCCAAATCTATAAGAATACGTTTATCCCTTTGTAGGGTCCCACACTGTCATCCACGACAGAACTATGGTAACTCCGGCATCTAGTGCCGAACCAAGCCATTCCACGATACAGTCCTACTAACTATCGTACCGGCACCCCAACAATCAAGTTGACCACGAACTGCAGCCCATTGAGATATCACATCCTCGACCTGCGTACGGAGTATCGCGCAAAATATACTCTGGAATTCAGGAGTAACATGAGCGACCATGCTCTGATAAACAATCCTATGCTCTGATACCACGTTGACAGGACCCATCCCAATCCCCCAGGATTAGTGCGGGATGACCCTGCTCCCGTCTGACACGAAGTGTCAGACAAGGGATATTTCCGTCCTTTGCCCTCCCGGGCTATCAGAGTACGCTAGGATCTGGAGGAGGTATGTGATATCTCGATCTCTACTACAGTCCACATCCGATGTCAACCTGAAGGGCAGTCAAAACATTAAAAGCTGTGAGTGGACAAAAATAAAGAGTTTATAAAACATTTAATCAGAAGACATTTGTACCCTCCACTAAAAAGCATGCATGCATTCGAAAACCGTTTAACCAAAGAAACCATATGTGGGAACTAAGCCCAAATCAGATATAAACCAAGGTTGAAAGGACCACAATGAAAACGACCATACGGAACTCAGCTCAAACCATAGTAAAACCACGTACACGGGCCACTGCCCAAAACCTGTGCATATCACATATCATATATCTCATTTATATCATATACACATATATACATATAATTCACACAACCAATCCTGTCACGGTTTCCAAAGCTACGCGCGTGCTACCCAGGTCTCAATCCGAGTCTTCTCAAAGTCAAGATCAATGTCCGTAGACCACTGACCCTACCCGAGGTAATAGTAATCATAGCCTTCCTGAGAGTAAGGAACCCAACTGGGGGGTGACTCCACTCAGTCGGTGCTCCGTGACTACTCCGGGGTCCATTCAGGCCAACGACCCTCCCCGGAGGAGATAGTAGAACATGGAAAGGAAGGTAGATGAACATATATATACATAACATAAACGTTCATGACCGGTTCCCCTGAACCGTCATGATCCATAATATCCATAACCAAGGTAACAAGCCGGTTCCCATAAACCATCATGTACCGTAATAACATAACCAGGTAACATGTCGGTTCCCATAAACCGTCATGTACCGTAATAACCAACAAGGGTTCATGCCGGTTCCCATAAACCGTCAAGAACCACGATAACATAACAAGGATTCATGCCGGTTTCCATAAACCGTCATGAACCTGGGAATCCATTTAAGGTTCCCTGACCTGAAATCAAAACCGTAAAGTGACTGGGTCTCGTGCTCGAACATAGGACATCAGCTGGGCACCGTGCCCGAAATCTGAGGTCATATGCCCGAGACAAAACCAAATGGGTCTCATACCCGAGTTTATCCTTTTGAAATCCAAATCCAGTTCATTTAAATCAATAAAGAAATACAGACCCGTATAAGCACCGTATAAGGTCGAAACCTCGAAATACGTGCTTATACGTAACCACATACAAATGCACCCATTGCATCATCAAACAAGAAATTAAAACATATAATGTCATTTATGCATGCACCAATTTAGAAAACAAGGTCCACTCACAGACCGTCCGAGCTGCCGCCTCGATTTGCATGTCATACGGCTCCCCAAGCCGATCACCGTCACCGGGACTCCCAAACCTGTCCAAATTGTAATAGAAGGTCACTAACTACTTAATTTACCTCCCACTAAAGCCCCGTAATTTTCCTGTATTTTTAACTATTTTTAAACTGACCCTAAACCTTCTGACACCCCAAAAACTATCGAAACGATGTCCGATTGACGCGAAACCAGTCCCAAAATCTTCGTTACATCGAAGAGAAGATTTCATATGTTGGAACCTTCCCCATATTCCCTGCCACGCGCCCTCACGTGCCGCCTGAAGTGGCTGCACGTGGGCTTCACGTGCCAGCTACAGTACCTGCTGACGTCATCGCTGGCGTCAGCATGACGTCATCTGACAGCTGTCAGGTCTGACATGTCAGACTCTGATAGGTGCCACGTGTCATGCTCCCATTGGTCCACGTCACTGTTCTGTCAGTGCCACGTGGCAGTCTGCCATGTGCCACGTGTCATCACGGCACTGGTCCACGTCAGTGACACGTGTCAGCCCCTAATTGGGCCACGTCACTGACATGTCAGTGCTGACTGTGCACTGACATGTGACACGTGTCGCACTCCTATTGGCCCATTTTCTGACATGTCAGCTGACATTGTCATATCTGACAATGCTGCCGTCATCCGTGACATGATGATGTCAGCAGGATGATGTCACCTGTCATCGCCGTGACCCGCGGCTTGACCCGGCCGGTTCTCCGCCATCCGGCCACCAAAACTATTCCCGTTTGTCCCATTCTCATCGTCTCAACCTAACCTACAGTCCTATGACTTAAAACGGAAGGAAAAACATAGAAAACCCGTACCTTCAATCCAGCCATGGCGGCCGTGACTTCTCCTGTCGTTCACGGCTGTTCCAGGCCGTCCAACACCTCGAAACCAATCCTAGTCATCTCCTGGGATCCCTAGAAACCTTACCCAATTAATGGAATCGAGTAAAAACCATTAAAATCCAATTTCAAATTTTTGAACATTTTCTTACCTCACGGGTTCGACTCCTCGCTGTGGCCACCGCCGTCCCCGGCCGTGGCTTGCCATCCTCAGCCTCTCACCACTTCCTCACAGTCATATTCATTGTAGCACACTCACAAGATGAGTGATGGAGGTGGGAAATATGTGTGTTTGTGTTTTGAAGAAAATGGAGAAAATGGTGAAGGGGGGGTTTCGGGTTTCGGGTGTGAGGAAACAATGAAGAAGGAGATGATAGCTGATGAGAGAAGAGAAATGGAGGGTGAGGATTGAATGATTAAAATAGAATGGATGGTTAAGATTTAAGGTTGTTAGGATTTATTATAAAATAATTAAAATATTATTATTTAATTACTTAGATCCACATTTTGGGGGAGTTAGCCAATAGGATGAGTGACACTTGTCACTCATCCATGGGGGCCAAAATATCTGCCCAAATCAGATTTCACCAAATCGTCCCCGTCTTGAAGTTCGTGCATAGTGAAATCGAACTTCCGTGACCCATAACTCTCCCGTTTGAAGTCCGATTTCAGAGTGCCGCCTGCCTATGGATTCGTATCGTCCTTATCTACGTAACGGTCTTCGGCCCTCGGCCATCAGACCTCCCGGTCAAAAAGTCAACATTTGACCCCCTATTTAACCAAAATTACCAAAATGCCCCTAAACTTCCGAACGTTATAACTTCCTCCCCGAACGTCGGAATTGAACGTGCCACCTGTTTATGAACTCGTGACGTCACAAAGTACGTCACGGTCATCGGTCAAAGTCCATTTGACCGCCCGAATGAAAAGTCAACATTTTGCCACGACTAGGGGCAAAACGGTCATTTTGCATCGTTCGTCCGATTTCGCTCTACTAATCACGGATTAGCCTCACTAATCGTGATTAGTCACTAATCTAATCATGGAATTTGGGACGGGTCGTTACACGACCCTCCTCGGTCAGGACTCGACTCATCTAGCACGATATTGTCTGCTTTGGGTCTCCTTGCCCTTGCCCTCACAGTTTTGTTTTCGGGAGCTCACGGTGCAACTTCCCAGTGGGTCACCCATCATGGAATTGCACTAGCCTGAACTCGCTTAACTTTGGAGTTCCAACCGAACTCAAAGCCATTGAGCTCCCAAAAGGTCTCGTTCTAGATAGGTGTATGCCTACACCTTTAAGGCACACTACCATTCCCCTTCCAGACCATTCCCATCGCAGGAATGTGGGATTGCTTACCATTCCCTCCAGGACACTGGTCTTACAATCCACCCCCTTAGGGCCCAGCATCCTCCCTAGCATACTTCCCAGTCGAGGTCTGGCTCTGATACCATTCTGTTAGGACCCAACTGTCATCGGTCAAGACCTAAATCTAGCACGATATTGTTCGCTTTGGGCCTTCTTGCCCTCACTATTTTGTTTTCGGGAGCTTACGGTTCAACTTCCCAGTGGGTCCCCCATCATGGAATTGCACCAGCTTCAACTCGCTATTCTTTGGAGTTCCAACCAAACCCAAAGCCATTGAGATCCCAAAAGGCCTCATGCTAGATAGATGTGTGCCGACACCTTTAAGGCATACCACCATTCTCCTCCCAGACCATTCCCATCGCAGGAATGTGGGATCGTTCACCTTTCCCTCCAGGACACAGGTCTTACAGTTTGAAGGTGTTTGTACGTACTACGTAAGTTGAGTGAGAGCAATTCTTGAACAGGCCTGAGTAGTGCCTGGTGGTGGTGTATGGTATGCATTAGTTGAGCCATGTAGTTGACGGACTGGATCTACCACTACATCCAAGGTTGTTGAGGTGCGTGGACTTAATCTGAGGCTGTTAGGGTGCCTTGTGGGTGTGTGTAGTGTGCACTTGTGCCCTACTCACATTGGACAGCCATGTTATGGGCGTATTGGATTCGAGGATGTTGCGATTGTGTGGGGTATGCACCAGTGGTATTTTGGTGGATGTGATGGTAATCGGATAGGTTCTTATATTGTCAAATTTGTTGAGAATATGGACTGGACATTTAATACTGTGCACTAGACCAGAGTGATTTTGTAAGGGTTCAGTGAGTGTATGAGCCAGAGCTCAGAGCAGTGGATGGCCAGTGGAACCCTAGAGTGAGTGGTGTTACCACTACTATAGCAAATATTCGATGGGGTCCAAGTTGTACAACCTAAGTGTATCCACAAGTTGTACAACCTGATTGTACCCACAGTTTGTACAACCTGAGTGTATCCACAGGTTGTACAACCTGAGTGTATCCACATGTTGAGTGAGATGTCGATTTGTGTATCCACAGGTTGAGTGAGATGTCGGTCTGTGTATCCACAGGTTGAGTGAGTTGATGGTTAAAGTAGCCACAAGTTGAGTAAGATGTCAGCGTGGATTGCTAAGGGAGATGAGATATTATAGTGGGACTCTGGTGATAGTCATCCTAGAGTACGGAACACGAGTTAGAATCACAGTGTTGGACGTTGAGTAATACGAGATTTGATACGAGGTACCCTAGTAGGCCTCCGGAGTGAGTCATGGTTTGTGTTGGTGACTCGAGTAGTGACAGTGTAGCCGTGATTGCAGGCTGAATACGACGTTATGGAGACAGTTCAGTTTGATGGACGATTTGAGGTTTGATAACTCTCAGTGAGAGTATAATGTCTGCTTGATGTCAAATTGGATTGATATTGAGAAGAATCGTCACGCTGAAAAGCTGAATGATGTTGGATTGATACTGAGAAGGGTCGTCAGGCTGAAAGCTGAAAGATGTTATTTTGGTATGTCAACCTGATTTAGTAGGCCGAAAATCCTAATTTAGCGACTGAGTAGGACGGTAAGTTTCCCTGTCAGCTTAGAAGGTGCCAGCGTAATAGCAGAATTGTCAGCGTGGTACCTGTGTTGGTGACTAGTATGTCTGACCTACCAGTGAGTTAGATTGTGGTTAACGCTAAGTGACGTTGGGTACAGGCAAGTACTATGGCTAGTTAGTGGACGTGTACATGTACACAAGGGAAGCCTGAATATGAAGCCTGAATGTGAGCAGGTTTGGGTTCCAAAAAATTAAATGTGGAATTGGGTTAGATTGAATTTCAGGGACGAAATTCTTTTTAAGGAGGGAAGATTATAACAACCCGTCTAAAATTCACAGGATTAATTAAGGGTAATTATGATTAATTAAAGACTAATTAAGGATTCTTATGACTAATAGGGGAATTTTGGACAATCGATGTAAAATGATGATTTTGCCCCTAGAAATGGGTAAAAAGTTGACTTTTGACCCGGGTGGTCAAATGCACAAAGACTGAGCATCGTTACGTCGATCAAAACGTTACGAGTTCGTAGATAGGTGGCACGCCGAAATTGGACATTCGACGGGAAAGTTACGGTTCACGGAAATAAAATGACACTATTCATACAAACCAAGAAATGTGGAGAAATTGCATCTTTGGATTAGGTTGGAAATCTGAGTGGATTAATCAGTGAGTGACACTTGTCCCTCATCTGATTAGCCAAAAACCGAAGCATTGGGGATCCTATTTTGTTCTTCATTTTCCTTTGTTCCCTTACACCTGAAACACACATACAACCCACACCAAAACTCAAACCTATCTCCCTCAAACCCTAACCATTACTTCTGGAGTGTGAATGAAAGTGATAGAGTGAAGGAGGATGAGCACCGTGGTGGCAACGACGAGGGTAGTCGTGCACAATAGCTAGAAACCCGACATAGTGAGTTTTAAATTCAAAAATTCGAATTTCGAATTTAAGTTTTGTTGGACGATTTAATTGATTGGGACTTGTTCACTGGGTCCTTACGAGGGTGAGGAACGAAAAATGGAAGCCTGAGGTGGCCGGAATCGATGGATGAGGACGGTTGCAGATGGTTAGATCGTTCAAGCTTAGGAAGGTAGTTTTTGGACTTTTTCTTGGGTTTTTGATGTCCTAGATCGATTATTGGGTTCAATACGAGTCTTTAGGAAGAAACTAGGATGAATTTGGTGCATAGTTGAAGAAATGGGAGCCAGGTCGAGTTGCGGGTCTGCGCTACCCGATATAGTAATCCGGGTCTGACCCATCGAGAGGAGGAAGACGATGACGTCATTGTGTCAGGCTGTTAGGCCAGGTGGCCTAGTCAGGAGTCGACATGTGGCAGTTGTGAGTGCACAATTAGCTTGACATATCAGTGACGTGGACAAATCAGGTGATGCCACGTGTCAATGACATGTCAGACACGTGGACCAACAGGCTGCTGACTCGTGGCATCTGTTAGATCTGACACATGTCAGATCTGACAGCTGTCAGGATGACGTCACCGCTAACATCAGCATGACGTTAGCGTTGACTATCCGTTGACCGTCGACTTGACCATTGACCACCGTTGACTTTGACTTTGACCAGCGCGCGAGGGCTCATGGCACGAATCTTGAGGTGGGGCGAGTACTATTTTAAAGGTTTCAACGATTCGGATCCAATGGTGGTGGTTTCAGGTCGATCGGAGATCGTTAGGTTGCTCAAATTGATGTTTTTAGCCTAGAGAAGTGTGTCCAGGACACTTTGAATTTTCTAGGAGTTTTTGGGGTTGACGATTAGGGCTTGGATAGATGATTAGTGACCTTTGAGTGTGATTTGGATAGGTCTGGATGACCCAGAGAAGTTGGATTAGCCCAGAGAGGCTTATGGTATGGTTATCAAGTCGCAGCAAGAACTGTCTGTGAGTAGACATTTTCATTCTAAATACAATGCATGCATAACTGTTTTATTTTTTTTTATATCGATGATTTAAGATACCTTGAGTGCATATGATTGTGGTATTCGGTATTTACATATTTACACATATCTTGAGGTTTATGGTATGTTGGTTCTATACATGCTTGTATTGTCAGGACCCATCTCAATCCCCCCGGGATTAATGCGGGACGCGCCTGATCCCGTCTAACACAGAGTGTCAGACAAGGGAAATTCAGACTATAGCCCTCTCGGGCTTCAGAGTACGCTAGGATCCGGAGGCGGTATATGATGTCTCGGTCTCTACTACAGCCCGCAGCCGCTGTCAACCTGAAGGGCAGTCAAAACATTAAAAGCTATGAGTGGACCCGCATCCGCTGTCAACCTGAAGGGTAGTCAAAACATTAAAAGCTGTGAGTGGACAAAACAATAATTTATAAAAACATTTTATCGAAGACATTTGTACCCTTCACTAAAAAGCATGCATGCACTACCTAACGGTCCTCGAATTATGTGAAAATTCCTTGTCGTCCAAAATGTCAACCTTTTGCCCGTATTCGATCAAATTACCAAAGTACCCTCGAACTTCCGAACGTCATAACCTTTTCCTCGGATGTCAGAATTGGATGTGCCACCTGTCTATGAACTCGTAACATCCCGAACTGAACTACGTCACAGTCCTTGGTCAAAGTCCATTTGACCATTCGAACGAAAAGTCAACATTTTTGCCTATTCCAGGGGTAAAATCGTCATTTCGTATCGTCCATCCGAACGCCTCCAACTAATCACCGATTAACTGCACTAATCCGTCATTACACACTAATCTAATCCCGATTTTCGTGATGGGTCGTTACACAATTGCACTCATGGAATCACAAAACAAGTATTAAAACACATAATAAACATTTATGCATGCATCAATTTAGAAAACAAGGTCCACTCACAGACCGTCCGAGCTGCCTCCTCGATACGCAAGCAATAAGACTCTCCCAGGCTAATCACCGTCACCGAGACCCCCAAACCTATCCAAATCATAATAGAGGGTTACTAACTATTCAATTAACCTCTCACTAAAGCCCCGTAATTTTCTGGAATTTTTAACTATTTTTAAAGTCAATCCTAAACTTTCGGACACCCCGAAACCTATCGAAATGATGTCCGATAGACACGAAACCAGTCCCAAAATGTTTGTTACATCGAAAGGTTGATTTTTTGTGTTGGAAGCATCCTCAAAAGGTGGCCCACGCGCCTCCATACGAGGGCTCCTGCGCGTGAAGCCAACGCGTCGGGCACTATTTATCATCTTCAACCCTTAGCCAGCCTTATTCCTCCCTCATTTTCACTCCATTTCTTCCCATTTTTATTCCTAGATGTTCCTAAGGCCAAACCTAATTAAACCAGCCATTAAAAATAGGATAAATAGGTCAAAAACTCACCTTGAAGATCTAAGCTTGAACCGGCCACCTGCAACCGCCGTGTGCTTGTTTTTCCGGCCACCACAATCCACCAAATCCACTCCCCTAGGTCCTAGGGACACGACCCAATCATTAGAATCGATCAACACCCCTTAAAACCCAAAGTCCAAAATTCGAATCCTTACCTCATAGTTTTCGGGTTTCCCTCCGCAGTGGCCACCGCCATGGCCTGTCGGCCCTTCCTACATCGTCCCAGCCTCTCTCTCAGTCTCTCATTATCCCTCACAAATCGTCTGGATGCAAGTGGGGAGTGGGTGTTTGTTTTCCACATGGAAATGGAGGGAATGGAGGGCATTTCGGGTTTGGGCTGTTTGAAGAAACAGAGAAGATGATGATCAGGTGAGAGAGAAGAGAATGGAGGGTGAGGATTGAGAGATTAGATGAAATTGAGGGTTAGGATTGAGATATGGTTAGATTAAATTATAAAATAATAATAATAATAATATTTAATTAGGGCAGATCCACTTTTTAGGGGATTGGCTAATGTCCATGGGTCCCACCTAAATATCTGCCCAATCAGATATTGCCACCTCACCATTGCCTCGTAATGTGTGCATAGTGAAATCGAACTTCTGTAACCCATAACTTTCCCGTTCGAGATCCGATTTTGACGTGCCACCTGTCTAGGGATTCATATCGACTCTATCTACCTAACGGACCTTGGCCCTTGGCCATCGGACCTTCTAGGTCAAAAGTTAACTATTTGCCTCTTTTACCCAAATTACCAAAATACCCATGAACTTCTGAACGTCATAACTTCTTCCTCGAACTTCGGAATCGGACGTACCACCTGTCTATGAACTCGTGACGTCCCGAACTATGTCACAATCATTGGTCGAAGTTCATTTGACCGCCTGAACGAAAAGTCAACGTTTTACCCACGACTAGGGGCAAAACGGTCATTTTTCATCTTTAGTCCGATTTCGCTCAGCTAATCACCGATTAACCTCACTAATCATGATTAGTCACTAATTTAATCCTGGAATTCGGGACATGTCGTTACACTTGAGGCCCAGTTAGTTTACGAAATTGGGCTTGAGGCCTAGTTGGTTTAAATGATGGGACTTGAGGCCCAATTGGTTATAATATCGGGCATGAGTCCCATTTATGGTTTATAAAGATGATTTCGGGTTTCTAGACCCTAAATGAATTTGGATTTGGAAACATGGATTTCTGGTTTCATGATGGTTTATGGGGACTGGGCATGGATCCTTTGAAAGGTTTGAAAGGTTTTGAGAAGAATTTCGAAATGGTTTTCATATACCATCCTTGTATTTATGGATTGTCTCCTCCAGGGAGGGTTGTTGGCCTCGGTGGATCCCGGAGTAGTCACAGAGCAATAATTGAGTGGAGTCGCCCCCGTGGGGTACCTTACTCTTAGGAAGGTATTTATGGATTATAACCTCCAGAGAGGGTCATTGATCTGCGAACATTGACCTGGGTGGACCCTGGGGAGACTTGGGATTGAGACCCCGGGTAGCACACACGTAGCATTGGAAACCATGACAGGAATGGTTATATGATATTTGGTAAACATGGTTTATTGGATTTATGAAATGATAATTGGATTTCATAATTGATATTTCTATGTTTTATGGATTTGGGCAGTGACCCACGTGAATCTTGATTTATGGATTCTCGTATCCTATGGTTTTGGGCTGAGTTCCCACATATGTTTGGATTTACGATTTCCGGCTAAGACCTAGGATTCGAGAAAAGAGAAATGGTTTTTGGTTTTCCTAAATGGTTCTTATTACATGGCAAATGAATTTGTTTTCGAATGCATGTATGATTTTTAGTGAAGGGCATAAATGACTTTATGGAATTTGTTTTTATGAACTTATTGCTTTTCGTCCACTCACACAGCGTTTAATGATTTTAATGCCCTTCAGGTTGATCACAGATGCTGACTGTAGTAGAGATCGAGGCATCACACTCCTCCACCGGATCTTGGCGCGCTCTGGAAGCCGGTCGGGCTGAAGGTTTTGAATTATCCCTTGTCTGACACTTCGTGTCAGACGGGAGCATAGCACATCTCGTGTTAATCCCAGGGGGATTGGGATGGGTCGTGATATAATATCTATAATTCACTTGTGTACCTCGACTCCATGAAAATTGGATGCTAAGCATCGTCACCTCATGTCCCCTAGTGCTCGTGAACAAGTTAGTCCTATTTAACTAGTATTTGAGCAAGCATGGTTGATCAATCATGTGGAGGCTATAAGTGGCCAACAAATGGGTACCGGAGATACGGGCGACTCCTATGTTGGTATACAACTATAATCTTGACATAAAAGTCATATCTCAAATTAACTGTCTCGAGGAAATCTGTAAATATAATATAATAATTAATCACAAAATGCTCTAGAGAATATAATAAAACAATCATATAATGCATCCTCGAGGAAATATCATAGAACAATTACATCAGGCATGCTAGGTAAGTATCATAAAATAATCATGATAAAACGTGCAAGTAAAAGGCTGCTATAAAACCAAGTTTCAGAAAAAGGTCCACTCACTAACAAGTCAGGGAATTGAAATCACCCAACATGGTACGTCATGATAGGTCCTCAATTAAGCATTATTTTATATTATTTTATACCCTTTATACTTAGCTTTTAATATTAAAATATTAAATAAATAGATAAAATAATTTATTTTGTGTTATTTTTTGTTTAAATAAATAAAGTTTGTAATTTGGAGTATTTTGGCGAAAGAATCGTCTCGATCGGAATTTTAACAAATAAATTATGGACGAATTTCGGTGAAATATTACTAAATTAATTAAATTAATTAATTGTGCAGCCCAAACCCAATAAAATGCTGCAGCCCAATAGAAAGAAAAAGAAAAAGAAATTCAGCCCAGTCCGCAAGCCCAGCCCCAGGTCCGGCCCGCGTCCAAGCCGTGCGGCCTAGTCCAATTCGGCGAGCGTGTTCCGAACCGCCATCGTCCTCTTCGGCGCGCGCCTGCCGAAGTCTCCATCCTCTCTTCAGCAGCCTGCCGCCGAGTCCCTTTTCCTCCATTCAGCCAGCACGCGCCGAATTCTGCGTTTGATTTTCAGCAGCTCTCTGCTGAATTATTTTCCAGCAGCTTCCACCCAATTTCCACCCAACTTCCACCCAAATTCCTTCCACTTTCCAACCCAAT
The DNA here is from genome assembly GCA_032719365.1 of Prinsepia uniflora. Lineage (NCBI taxonomy): Eukaryota > Viridiplantae > Streptophyta > Magnoliopsida > Rosales > Rosaceae > Prinsepia > Prinsepia uniflora. The sequence goes on along the minus strand of CM064867.1, from coordinate 29,727,947 downwards.
TTTGCAACTTTACAACTCAAACCACTTCTAAACATCATTACAAATCTTTACTACTCATCATTCCATTATTCCACATTTTTTATTGTATTTTTATATTATTTTTGATAGCTTTTTCCACCTATAAATAGGGCTTCAATCCTTGTATTTTGGGAGTCCCCAATTAGTTCCATTCTTCCATTTCTTTCATTTTTCTTAGTTCTAGTTCTTAGTTAGTTCTTTTGTTTCTCTCTTTTGAGAGACATTTTTGGGGACCATTTTAACTTCTTGTAGATTTTCTTATTAATTAGCTTTCTTTTAATTCTTGTTCTTAATTTATGTTATTTTTATTTTTCTTAATTTCATTTCTTCTTTACTTTGTTCTTGTGATATTTCTTTGAGATCTCTTAAACACATTTTTATGCTTTCCTTAAGAAATACCTAGGCCAAGTAATTCTAAGACAATTCAAGAGTTTTAAGACCGAATTCCTCGTATTTCTTCTTCCATCTTCACAAGTTTCCTGCCGCTGTTCGGTGATTCTTGTGAAAATCCATACTTCTCTACTTAAATTCTTGTTGTTGTTATTGGTTTTACTTATAATTCAATATATGTGTTGGTATTTTCTTTCTAACATTTGTAAGTAAGAATGCAATCTCCATGTGTTTTACTTTTTGAGTTTCTTTTACTTCATATGTTTTAGTACTTAAACTTCAATTCGAAACTAAATGTTGATCCGCTGTTCGGGGCATTTAGAATAGAGTTGAAGAGATTTAATGTTTGATCGCTGTTCGGCGCATTAAATCACTTACTTAAGGTGAATCATATTGTAAGTAATAATCCGCTGTTCGGTGCATTTATAATATGAAAAATGGATGCATGTATTTGAGATGATTAAGGTATGATTTCGTGATTGGTTCAATATGAGCATGATGTTAGAGTGTTGGTAAAAATATGTGTTTGAAGAAAATTCACTAGTACAAAGGTTAAAGTAGAAGTAAAATTAAGTATTTAATTATTTTTACTTGTTTTATTTATTTTATATTTACAACTCTTTTCAAAACCCCCATTTTCAATTCTTTATTCTTTATTCTTTAATTCTTTAATTCTTTTATTCTTTTTTATTCTTTATTCTTTTATTGTTTTATTCTTCTATCCTTTTTATTCTTTATTCTTTTATTCTTTTATTCTTCTTTTATACTTTTAGTTTATTATTCTTTGATTCTTTCATCTCTTTATTCTTTTATTCTTTAATACTTTTAGTTTATTATTCTTTGATTAATTAATTCTTTAATTCTTTAATTCTTTAATTCTTTAATTTGTTAATTCTTTAATTATTTAATTCATTAATTTATTCATTATTCATTTATTCATTACTCTTTCCCACTAACACATTATTAATGTTCCCTAATTTCCCCGGTTAAGAACGATCCCTATTTACCAATACTACATCTACACAAAAAGGGTTTAAATTGCACAATACTCAAATTACGTGTTTAATTTAATGCGTAGTTTGGGCGTAGTCACGTCATTGTCCAAACCCTATACAAAACCATCACAAAGTTTACTAAACACTTCCCGTGTCAAACACTAAGAAAATCCCACTAGGGTTGCCCAAAACAGTGCTTAAACGATTCAAAACGGATTAGAAATATGTTTTAGACTATTTGAAGTGTCCCAAACTAAGCCCACGTGCCTCCATGAGCTAGAAAATAGCCTCATGTGCCTTCACGCATTGGTTAGAGGTCGAACATGTCGTCACTCACACTATCACTCGCCGACCAGAGGTTGGACTCGCCATTCACGCGCATCTCACGTGCTGGAACAGTCTCGGTGGAGTATTCTTTAATTAGTTGCCAACAGGCAGATCCACAGAGGGGCAAGAAGGGTCCATGAAATGACCCTTCTCTCTTTCTCTCTGGGAAAATCACGTAGGAAGATTTGAAATATAACTATTATTGGCACGAAAGTTTGTCCGTAAGATTGCCCATAAACTATTCGAGCAAATGCCTTCTTGAACCATATTTAGCTCCTCCTTATTATTCCATACTACCTACTCCAAAGTCCCAAAGCCAAACTTACCAAATGCTCAAGTTCAACGTGATCTTATTCTTTATATGCAACATGTCAATATCTGTTTTTTTTTGTTGCAGTTGATTGTATATCTTTTTTGAGCTATCTAATATTATGGTGTTACACTTCATATGTTATGCTTTTCCATACAATCCTTTTGTGTTCTAGAGCTCTTGGTTGCGCATTAAACCTTAATAATAAGGAATTTCATTTTGATTTTTGATAAGGATTTTGTTTAGATAAATTGATATGCTATTGAGACCATTCTTGGATAAGTGTTATTGATGGATTAATTAATGAAATGATATCAGTTTTGAGTCATTCAATAAATAGTATGAATTCTTTTCCTAATCATACATTTATGGAATTGAAAGATATAGTTATCAATGGAACCCTTTACATGTCTACACTCCCCAAAAATAAATCTGAGCCGCCCCCCTCTACTCACTAATATAGATTAGTTAGTTTCTGGTTATGGTATGAGTGTTATTTTGGCCTTTGTACCAGTTGTTGCTTGCTGGATTCCTAGCCTATTAGCTTTTTTTTCTAGGCTTGTCTTTTTATCTTTTTTATAAAATATCATTGGACAAAAAAAAAGAAGAGAATTTCTAGTTTTAGTAAAGGGAATTCATGACTAAGTTGGGTTCTTAAATTGATTCTAATTTTACTCGTCTAAAATGCTTTGCTTTCTTTAATGTAAATGAACTTGTTTTATTGTAAATATGGATATTAGTATGTCTGATTTCTGAGTTTTGTGGTTGAATTTTCCTATTCCCATGTGATCTTCTAGGCTTATGACTCAAAATGTCTTCCAAAGCGGACACTAAATCTCAATTTTCTCCCAAACACCAAATCTCAATTTCTCCATGAATCCCCATTATGTCAGGTCCCTTGCTCCAAAAGTTAGCCTTCATTACTAACGGTGTTTAGAGTGCTTACATGGCACCTATGTGCCAATGATGTGGCAAGACTTCAATGGGACTACATGAGGATGGAGTTGAGATCTGATTTGAGCAACAAAATCATCCCTAATCGAGGTGAAGTAGGAACCAGCATGGGGAAAATTTCGAAAAATTGTGCAGTAATCCACCAAAAAGTAGCAAATTGGGCTTTATAAATGTTTATGAACCATAAAACACCACCATCATCAATTAATTTTAGTTAAAAGGGATGCTCAATTATGGAGGATAGTGGAAATTACCAACTAAGAAAATTCTTTTGTGGGAAGATGAGAAGAATGAAAGGATCATGGACGGATGAAAACTCAGGGCGAAGGTTTGTCGTCTGTACAGATGCTAAGGTAAGTGATAGTGGATTTACTATTTGAAAGGGAATTTATTAGCATAATGAAAAGGAAGCTGTATATCAATGGAATTGGGGATTTGGGTTTCTGGGTTATGTTTCTGTTTTTTGGTTTCTGGTTTCTAGGATTTTGATATTGGTTTTTGTTTTATGCTAGTTGGGTCAATAAGAAGAAAATTTGGTTGGTTTATAAGAAGAGTATGAAATTGATGTTTTGATTGTTGTTGCATTGATTGATTGGTGATATGTTTGAATTTCTAATTTGTTTTGCAGCAAAATGGAAAAGATAGATGTAGAGGAAGAGATAAAGGTTGTATTGTTTGTGAGTGGTTTGGTCTGAAAATGTGCAAGAGGTCAACAAAAATAATCCCAAGGTTGTTAAGAAAGCTTGATTGAATTGAAAAGTATTTGTAGAATGAGAAGTGGAAGGTGGGCTAAATTTTTGATTGCACTCTTGGTTACTTGGGTCTTAGTGTGAGGGCTCAGAGATTTTTTTGGTCCTTCACTTTAGTTATGTATTAGGTTATGTTTACTTGAATGGCACTATTTTTTCATGTTTAGGGCTTTGTAGCATGTAAAAGTTAGTGTGGTGGTATATGGTATGTTGACACCATATCTGACCAGACCCACTGGGCCGTATACTTAAAGCCCTGACAACGCTCAAGGCCCAAGAACACCATACTTGCGACAGCCCTAACACCGGGCCCAATGCGGGATGCCACGCGGAAGCATATCCACCCTCGATTTATGTAACACGTGTCCGCACGTAAATCGAGAAGCATTCGTCCCACATCGGAACTTTGGGAATTGAACATCCCACCTACCTATACATAAAGGGTACACATTTCCCAATAAAGGTAACTAAATTTGACTATTACAATTACTCTACCGAACTCACCATTTACTGCTTCCTCTTACGAACAAAGTAACTGACTTGATCGTCGGAGAGCCTTAGGCCGGCACCACACCGGTGCCCGTACTAACGGAGACCCGCGATCCACTTGAGTTGACAGGTCACAAGAGGGACAGGCGTCATTTGGTGATTGGGCAACGAGTACTCGACAGTTGGAACATTTAACGCTTCAACAGTTTGGCGCCGTCTGTGGGAAATCTGACTAAGGTTGCCCACGCTCAACCAGACCGAGTTACGACTCATCCACAAGTTATAACGAGAGTCAGCTCTTCGTCACCAAACAAGCAGGGTGAACACGACCTCGGTGAAATCACACCCGGGCAAGGCCCCAGAACGAGGGGAGAACCCTCTCCCAACTTCTTGCAGATAATCGAGAAACTCCAGAGCGACATGGCCGAGGTGAAAGCTAAGGGCACCCAAGCCGAGTCGAGGTGTCAGGTGCTCGACGATCGGTACACTGAGGTGGCCGAACAGCTACGGGTCGCACAGGCAGAACTCGCTGCCCACCGAGCACGCGTCGGTAGCGCTGAGGCCAATAAGGTGGTGGCTGAATGCGCGGAGCGTGCCGAGAAGAATCGTCGATTGGCGGAAAAAAGAAAGGAACATGCAGTCGCCGAGCCATGGAAGGGAAGGTATGGGGTCACCGAGCCGAGCAAGAAACCGGCTCGGATGTTAATCATCCCCGGCAGTCAACCCGGTGACACCAGGATCTACCGGGACGCCCGAGACGCCCTCAGCGAGGGAGGGCGGAACCGATCGGTCAACGAACAACCTTCACGCCGACCTGACCCTCGGTCGGAGGTGGCAAAAGGAGACCACCACCGAGGAAACATAACCGCTCGGTGGTCCCGCAGCAATATCAGCCATGGGACCTTCGTGACTGGAGATCCTGTCCCCATCACCGACTCGTCCATGGAGGCCGAGAGCACGGCCAAATCCGCTCGGCATCTCGGCACCAGAACCAACCACTCGGGAAGGGGGAGGCAAACATCGAGGTCCCCTCGTGGTGACACCGAGCGGTCAACCCACCTCGGCCTCCCGCTCCCTCTTCCCCCTGAACCAACCCGCCGAAGGAGCGCCGAGCGGTCAGGGCAGGCTGGGAGGCAGAACGACAAGCCTCAAGAACGATCCCGCCGGCGGGACACCGAGCGGTCTAGGCCGCTCGGTCAAGATGCTAGTATATGCCGGAGCATACCCAAACAGGGGTACACCGAGCGGTCACGGCAGGTCGGTCACGGAAGGAGTGAATCACAGAGCCCGCCAAGCGGAGGTGGCACCGACCGACCTTATAGGGTCGACCGTGACTGAGCATCCAGGGATAAACATCAATCCAAGACCGACTCGCTCGTCCAGCACCTCATGGACCGAGTCCGGACGCTTGAGGCCGGGACGGCCTGGGAAGCGAGGCCAGCCTGGTCGAAAACCAGCCCGGGCCCCTTCACAGAAAGAATCAACCAGTTCAGGATCAACCACGAGATTAAACCCCTGAAAATTCCCCTTTACAACGGGAAGGACGAACCGTGGAATCATCTGAACAACTTCTACTCTGCCATCGCCCTCAAGAACCTCGCCGATGAGGAACAGTGCCTCATCTTCAGTTCCACACTGACCGAGGCAGCGATCAATTGGTTCTACAAGTTGGAATCTAGGTCCATCGACTCTTTCGAGCAGCTCACCTCCACCTTCATGAACCAGTTCATGATACAAACCGACCGCCTGTCCTCGGCCGAGGACCTCTTCCAGCTCAAGCAAGGTGAAAACGAGTCGCTGCAGCGATATGCAGCGAGATTCAGTCATGAATACTCTCGGTGCGCGGAAACGGACGATCCAGCAGCCTTTACGGCCTTCAAGGGCGGCCTCCGAGACTCCCCATTCAGGTACGCAGCTCACACCCAAGGTTGGAAAACTTATAACGAAATAATGAAACAGGCGGCGATCCACGCCAAGGCTGAGGCACTAACCCAAAGGTCCAACGCTGCCAATACCTACCAACCCCCCCGGGCCGACTCGGTGAAAACATACCCACCGAGCGTCCCGGAACAGCAGGGCCTGGCACAGCGTCCGCAGGAGTAGGGGCAACAGAGCTATGGGGGAAAACGGAAAGACTACCCCCACAGCAAAAATCTGTACAGCCCTGGGAAGAAGGGTAAGAACCCGAATCACCAGGAGAGACAACAGGGGGAGCGGTCAAACACCGGGGAAAAACGAGTTCCTCGTTCCAAGTACGAGACATACACCATCCTCAACACCCCCTACGAGAATGTCCTCCTCAATGTGGAACACATGATCCCGAAGTCTACTTGGGCACCAGCGAAGGGAAAGCTTGGCAAAGACACGGGAATTTATTGCCAATACCACAAATACAATGGCCATAGCATTGACCAATGCGTTGCATTCCGGGATCTGGTAGAGGCTTTGGCCCGAGATGGGAAGATCAACCAATTTCTTCAACACGCTCCACCTCCACCTCGCAACCCACAGATCAACACGATCTCCGGAGGACCGTCAATCTCTTGCCCGCTCACTTCCAACCGGGCAAAGAAGAACTTTCTACGGGCCACCAAACAGAATCAGCAGCTCTTCAGCATAGAGGAGGGAAGAGCCAAGAAAACAAATCGACTCTGTTGGGAGCCGATCACATTCTCCGAGGATTAGGAGCGCGGGATCATCTACCCCCACGACGACCCCATTGTCGTGATGGCGGAGATATCTAACTTCGACGTACAACGGGTAATGGTCGACACTGGGAGCTCGGTGAACGTCCTTTTCATGCGAGCTTTCAAGCAGTTGGGCATCCCAGAATCAAGTCTGGGCCGCTCACCCACGCCACTCTTTGGCTTCACGAGGGACTCCATTGTCCCGCATGGAACGGTCACTCTCCCCCTCTCCCTCGGAACACACCCACGGAGGGCAACCGTACTGGCACCTTTCCTGGTGGTAGACTGCTCCGCAGCCTACAATGCCATTCTCGGGCGGGGAATACTCAACCAGATGAGGGCAGTCGTCTCCACCCACCTACTACTGGTAAAGTTCCCAACCCCTATGGGGATTGGTCAAGTCAAAGGAGACCAAATGGCTGTAAGGGCCTGCAATTCTGCCACCCTCATCCAACCTCCGAAAGAAACCATGGCAGTATCAGAGTCCGCGTTCGAGGCCGACCCCGTAAGCCCTCAGGACGCACAGAAAATCCGGGCCGAACCAATCGAAGATCCTCGGGACCATTCCGCAACACCCCATCCACAGCCCATTGAGGATGTCGAAGAGATAGTACTCTCCCACGACTTTGCGGAGCGGAAGGTAAAGACTGGGACAACTCTTTCGCCCGACCTGCGCTCACAACTGATCCGGTTTTTAAGGGACAACTCTGAAGTCTTTGCCTGGTCCGACGCCGACATGCCCGGCATCTCCACCGACGTGATCTGCCACCGGCTCAGTATCGACCCTACCTACAAACCTGTCGAACAGAAACGCCGCCTCTACGATGATGAGAGGACCGAGGCTATGAAGGCAGAGATCATCAAGCTCAGCACCATCCACTTTGTCCGGAAGGCCGTCTATGCTGCCTGGGTTGCCAATGTCGTACTCGTCAAGAAACCCTCGGGGGCGTGGCGAATGTGCATTGATTTCACTGACCTTAACAAGCCCTGCCCCAAGGACAATTTTCCTTTGCCCAAGATTGACCAACTGGTCGACGCCACGGCAGGACATGGGCTCCTGAGTTTTATGGATGCATACTCAGGCTACAACCAAATCTTTATGCATCCGGCAGATCAGATCCACACAACCTTCCGGACAGATCAGGGGTTATACTGTTACAATGTCATGCCTTTCGAACTCAAAAACGCCGGGGCCACTTACCAGCGCCTAGTGAACTTCATGTTCGCCGACCAGATTGGGAAAACCATGGAGGTTTACGTCGACGACATGCTCGTCAAGAGTAAATCGACTGACCTCCACATCCCCAATCTCTCACGAATGTTCGACGTCCTCAAACGGTATCGAATGAGGTTAAATCCGGCGAAGTCCGTGTTCGGAGTCAGCTCTGGGAAATTTTTGGGTTTCATGATTAGCCAGAGGGGCATCGAGGCCAACCCGGAAAAAATCAAGGCCCTGGTCGAAATGGAGCCGCCACGAACCCAGAAAGAAGTGCAAAGCTTAACGGGCCGAGTCGCAGCCCTTACACGCTTCATCTCCAAGGCCACGGACAGGTGCGTGCCTTTCTTTAAGGCCCTAAAGGGCAGGTCCAAACACATCACCTGGACCGAGGAATGCACCAAGGCCTTCACTGAACTTAAGGAATTCATGGGAAAAGCGCCGCTGCTGGCAAGACCAGACACCGGAGAAACCCTTTACAAGTATCTATCTGTCTCCGCTTCCGCCACAAGTTCAGTTTTCGTCAAGCGTAGGGACGGCGCCGAACATCCGGTGTATTACGTCAACAAGGCTCTGCAGGACGCCGAGACAAGATACTCTGACTTAGAGAAGCTCGCTTTCGCCCTCATCATGTCCGCCCGGAAGCTCAGGCCATACTTCCAGGCTCATTCCATCGTCGTCTTAACCGACAGACCACTCCGGAAAGTGCTTCAGAAGCCCGAAACTTCGGGCCGCCTACTGAAATGGGCAATCGAACTCAGCGAGTTCGACATCACGTTCATTCCCCGCACTGCCGAGAAAGGACAGGCCATGGCGGACTTTATCTCTGAGTTCTCCTACGTCCTGGCAGCGACCACAGCTGAGATGCCACCATCTCCCCCTCTGTCCATAACACATACTTTGGACGGAGAGAACCCCCAACTCGACCCTACTCGGCCAACCTGGCTCCTTTATGTCGACGGGTCGGCTTGCCACAACGGGTCCGGAGCTGGACTTGTCCTTACCACACCGGACAAGGTCCGGATGGAGTATGCCCTTCGTTTCCAATTCAAGGCCTCCAACAATGCCGCCGAGTATGAGGCCCTCCTTGTAGGGCTCCGCCTCGCTAAAACCATGGAGGCGGAACAGGTCAAGATCTTCAGCGATTCACAGCTCATCGTCAACCAGATCAACAACGCCTATGAGGCGAAAGACTCATCCATGGCAGCATACAGGGCACTAACGAAGACCCTTCTATGTAGTTTCCGCAGCTACGCTATCACTCGGATTCCACGCTCCGAAAACAACCATGCCGACGCCCTGGCCCGGTTCGCATCCTCCCTCGATGAGAAGCAGAGTCGAAGCGTACTGATCGAAATTCTGGATCAACCCAGTACACAATGCTCGGCGGTCTACGCCATCAACACTAATGGCACGTGGATGGCCCCACTAATTAGATTCCTCGCAGATGGAACTCTTCCTTCTGACAAAATCGAGGCCAAAAAGGTCCGAAGACGGGCAGCCCGCTATACACTCATCAACGACCAACTTTACAAACGGGGTTTCACTTTGCCCCTCTTGAAGTGTCTCGTCCCGGAGGCAGGCAGAGCCGTTCTCGGGGAAATCCACGCCAGTATTTTCGGAAATCATTCTGGACCACGGTCGTTGGCCCACAAGGCTTTCCGGCAAGGTTTCTATTGGCCAACCATGCACGGAGACGCGGCCGAGCTGACCAGGCGGTGCGATAAGTGTCAACGGTTCGCCCCTCTCTTCCACCTACCTCCAGAAAACCTCACACCAATGGTCAGCCCCTGGCCCTTCTCGCAGTGGGGACTTGATTTGATCGGGAAAATGCCGGCAGGAAAGGGCAAGACAGAGTATGCGGTGGTAGAGGTGGATTACTTCACAAAGTGGGTTGAGGCGAAAGCTTTGGCTTCTATCACCTCTCGGTCGTCCCCACTATTCTTAACAAAAAAAAGGGGGAGAAACACAAGCATCCTACACTAGCTCTTCCACCGGCTGCTCGGCTTGCTGAGCTCCCTCCACCTCTGGCTCAGGCTCCTTTTGCGGCTCCACCTGGTCGGCTTCCGGCTGGTCACTCGGCTGGGCACCCTCCTCATCCTCCTCCCCCGACTCGTCCTCAAACATGTCTGCAGTAATGTCCTGACCGAGCCAGGGGGTCTTCACGGTCAGTCCAGGATTATGCAGGAAGAGGTTGCGGAAGAACTCCTGCTCGCACTCGGCGGCATACTCGTTCTTCAGCTGGTCAAACTCCTCTGAAGTCTTGAACTCCGCCACCGCCATTTTCCCCGCCTCTTCCAGGTCGGCCTCTCTCGCTGTCTTCACCCGACAGAGCTCCTTCCAGTGCTTCAGCCTGTCCTTCTCCTTGGCCTCCACCTCGATCTTCAACTGATCTCTAGAAGCCAGGGCCTCCTGAGTCTTCCACCTCTCGGTTTCCAACTTTCGAGTGAGGTCGGCCGCCTCTTTCATCGCCCTCTTGGCTTCCTGAAGCTTGGGGGTGAGCTCTTCCTGTTTCTGCTTCAGCCGTTCCTTCTCCCGCCGAGCAGACGCCACCCTCCTCTGGCTGTTCCCAAACTGGAGGTACACCTCACCGAGAGCCTGCACATGACAACCGTTAGCAACTCACTCGGCCTAACATACCACACTTGCAACATACGAAAAACTTACATTGCTCAGTAGCAGCAGGGCCTTCTCCATCCTCTGATCAGCCGACCGGCATTGCACCTCGGCCAGCTCTTCCAAGGGCGTCGAAGCCCCCTGACAGACCCCATTCAGCAACGGCACCATTTTCCTCGGGCTGCAGAGGGTTTTCTCGGCACTGGATCCCTCGCCGATCGCCTCCCCGTCGGTAAACACGCTGAGATTCACATCTCCTCTCCTCTGGAGCATCTCCAGGATCCTCGCGTCCAGCCGAGGGGGGGACGGTGGAGGATTGAATTCTGGGGCCGCCATGGTCCTCTTGCCCCCAATGGCCTCCTGGGCCGACATGATCGTCTCGGCCTCCATCCTCGCCTTCATCCGCCTTGGTTCGGGAGAGCGTACTCGGTCTCTGTCCATTGCGCTCTGTTTCCTCTTGGTAGACCTAGGTCGCGGACTCGGTGGCCTCGGTTTGGAAGTTTGGCCCTGCTTTGACCGGTCGGACCGCTCCGACTGACCTCTCTCGGCTCTCTCCTTTTTCTTCTTGAGAATGAGCTCCAGGCGCTCGGCAGCCTTCGTCAGGGACGCAGATTCTCCGGTGCCTTTGTCTGCCTTCATTGTCAGTTGCTCACAATCCTTGTAAATCCGGCTGCCGAGGTGGTAGGGGACTACAACACCGATACACAGGTCAGATATAAGAAAACAAATAGCAAACCAACAACAAAAACAGACTTACCCTCGTCGGTGTCGATGAGGCCGGCCTTGTACTGAAACCCAGGTAGACGAAGTATTCGTCGGTTCCGCTCCAACTCGTCCAAGATCTCCCTAACTCGGTGGACGATCGCTTTCTCCTCTGGCGTTATTTCTTCTTCTGGGAACAAACCTGCACACAGAGCAATGATCAGCTACAACACTAATACTTAGCATATAAACCTATCAACATTTACATTAAGGGGCGCCCTCTGCTACAACTATCAACCTTGGGTCTGGAATTTGGACGGTATCGGGGGTCCCTCGGTGTTCCCCTCCCAGTCCCCACCGACCAGGCAAAACCCACACTTTTACGTAAGTAATTTCAAATTAACAATCACATTATTTAAACTACTCCTAAAAATAGACTTCTTTCTAACATTTTGCTCATAATAAACCAATCACGAAATCCTACCTTCATCATCTCAAATACTTACATATATCTTTCAATATTATAAATGCATCAACCATTAATGTGCGTCAAACATCAATATGCTTCAAACATTTACAACATGATTTACCTTAAGTTTATAATTAAATGCGCCGACAGCGATCAACATTTAATCTCTTCAATTCTACTCTAAGTGCACCGACAGCGGATAAAACACTTAACATCAAATTGAAGTTTAAGCACTAAAACATATGAAGTAAAAGAAATTCAAAAAGTAAAACACATGGAGATTGCATTCTTACTTACAAATGTTAGAAAGAAAATACCAAGAACAATAGTAAAGAAGAAATGAAAATAACATAAAAATAACATAAATTAAGAATAAGAATTAAAAGGAAACTACTTAATAAGAAAATCTACAAGAAGTTAAAATGGTCCCCAAAAATGTCTCTCAAAAGAGAGAAACAAAAGAACTAAACTAAGAACTAAGAACTAAGAACAAAGAAAAATGAAAGAAATGGAAGAATGAAACTAATGGGGGACTCCCCAAATACAAGAATTGAATCCCTATTTATAGGTGAAAAAAGCTATCAAAAATAATATAGAAATAAAATAAAAAATGTGGAATAATGGAATGATGAGTAATAAAGATTTGTGATGATGTTTAGAAGTGGTTTGAGTTGTAAAGTTGAAAAATTGGGTTGGAAAGTCGCTTGAAAAATCAGAAAAATATGAGAAAGTGGAGCAGTTTTGGAGTGGGTTGAACATGTTGGGCTGTGCAGGATTTGGGCTGAGTTGGTTGCACTGTAGATTGGGCTGAAGGCTGAAGCAGGTTGGGCCTGGAGCTGAAGCAGGTTGGGCCTGGAGCTGGGCTGCTACTTGCTTTTTCTTTCTATTGGGTTGCAGCATTTTATTGGGTTTGGGCTGCACAATTAATTAATTTAATTAATTTAGTAATATTTCACCGAAATTCGTCCATAATTTATTTGTTAAAATTCCGATCGAGACGATTCTTTCGCCAAAATACTCCAAATTACAAACTTTATTTATTTAAACAAAAATAACACAAAATAAATTATTTTATCTATTTATTTAATATTTTAATATTAAAAGCTAAGTATAAAGGGTATAAAATAATATAAAATAATGCTTAATTGAGGACCTATCAAATACCCCCACACTTAAACTTTGCTAGTCCCTAGCAAATACTAAAATTAAACTACGAATTCAAAACAAGTAACCTTTAACCATTTGTCTCAATATTTCATTATTACAATCATGGCATAAAAGATTTTTACTTAAAGCGTTTAAGCATATGGAATTCAAGAGTTAATACATTGTAACAAAATGCTTCAACAAGTATGAAAATGAGTAAATATGGTGAAATGGATCTCAACATGAATAAAACAAGTATGAATCAACTCACAAGGATATGCACTCATAAATTCACTCAATTTTGTAAGGGTTTGTGTTTGCACTTAAAGTATGTGAGAAATACTCACATAATCGAAATGAAGTATTTTTGCAAAATCTCAAACAAACACCTCAAGATAAAAACAACACATACTTGCGCAAATGAACCAAAACCATAAGCTTACTCAAGTGATTAACTCAACTAATCAAAATTTACCATCTTAAGGATCATAAGGTCTTTACGAAGGTTGTAATGGGGCTAAGCTTAGAGGCAAGGAAAATATAGGACAAGTGGTGCTCAATTCGTTCCAAGACTCAATAGACTCCCAAAACGTATCATAACTTCTCAACCTTAGTGCAATGATGTCAATAATCCATCCCTTCGAACATAGGCCTAATTTCATCATGCTGGGCCTCACAATCATTCTTTGTGTCGGATTTACAAATGTGAGGGACTTAACTCAAACATTACATAACCAAACCTTATTACCTTGATCGAGACTCAACCTTTTTTTTTTTTTGATTTTTTTTTTGATTTTTTTTATACCAAGGTAATAACATGTGTCAACAATACAACAAAGCTTGAGTCGATAAATCCAAATAATTCACATAAAAGTCTTTCCAACATCATCATTTTCTCCTTACACAATCTTTATATCTTCAACCGAGTTCTTGGAACAAGGGTAAAGGATGTCTATACTAAGCTCAAGTGTTTAGATAATCATGGTGATGAATGAAAAGCTTAATGTGGGCTCGAAAGGGTTAAAACTAAGGGGGTCGCAACTTGTGCGCACAAAATAGGGAACATGGATGTTTGAATTTGTGGTGTTAACCCTAATGCCTTAATCATTTCCAAAATCAGAGAGTTTATTGACTTAAAAGCTTTGAAAATCACATAGAATAAGTTCTAGTACTCTAGAGTTCATTAAAAACTATGGCAAGCAGTTATGAGACATATGTATATCAATTTAAACAAAGAACTTATGAATCACTCATCAAAGATGTATATAAAGTTCTAAAGCTCACATAAGGTTCATATGATTCATACTTATCTTATCATGCTCGTTTATATGCCAATTTACATGCATTATCTTCAAGTTATAACACTTAATCACAAAATATTAACAAACAAATTCAAGTTGTAGTGATCATCTTTATAGCCATAACATATTCATTTCCGTTCATTTATATCATTGACAAGTTAAATGGCAACTTAAGACTCATAAAAACACTAAGTTAAAAGATTCACGAAAACAAATTTTTTTTTTTCATTTTTTTCACCTCTTTTTTTTATATATTTTTTTATATTTTTTTAATTTTTTTTTCGTAAGAAATACTTAATAAAACAATTTCAATTGCACAAAAAAAAAACTCATAAAAATACTAAGTTAAAACAAAAAGATTCAAAACAGTAATTTTTTTTTTTGCCAATTTTTTTTTTTAAATTTTTTTTTTGTAATTTTTTTTTTTGAACATTCAAAATTGTAAACCATTCCCCCACACTTAAATTCTACATTGTCCTCAATGTAGGAAAATACGAAGTAATTAAACATAGAATCAAAGTAAGGAAGATGATTTACGAAAATAATAGGAAAACATTAAATAAACAAAATAAAAGAGAGTGAAGGGGATAGCAAATCTGTATTGATGACTCCTTCACATCCCGAGAACACATTGGGTTGCCTCCCAACAAGCGCTTGAAGTTTGACGTCCATCCAGCCTAGACAGAGATGCAAATTAGTTAGTCAGAGATGTACGTTAATTAAGAATGCAAGTTAGATGTGCAAATTAAAGTTAAGGATGAAATGTGAGTTAAAGATGTAAGTTAGAGGAAGAGTGCAATGCAAGTTAAACTAAATATGCAAGTGAAGTTAAAAATGCAAGTTAAATGAAATATGAAATGCAAGTTAGAATGAAAGATGCAAGTTAAGTGAAAATGCAAGTTAAATGAAAATGCAAGTTAAATGAAACGTGAAATGCAAGTTAGAATTAAATAAATGAAGAAAAAGAAAATAATTTATTTACGTATGAACAATTTTATTTACGAGTATGGTTTCATTCCCAAGTAATGGTATTTACAAAACAATTTCACATTAACAAACTAATATATGTACAAGATTTATTTAAGAATTTATATTTATACTAACACAAAGTTAAGATAAAATTTTATTTATTTATTTATTTTTAATTTTTTAATTTACATATTTTTTTTGGTTTGAAGAAAAAGACAAACTTAAATAAATTCATCCACAAATAAAATAAAATAAACAAGTAATATACAACTTATGAACTAGTATAAACAAATAAGTATGAATAAAGATGTACAATTATAAACAAAGTATGAACAAGTATAATAATAAAATAAAAATTATGAATAAGTATGAATGAATACTATGAAATAAAAAAAAAAATTATGAACAATTTATGAACAAGTATAAAAGGTAACAAGTAACATATATACAACATTTATTTACAAATATGAATTAACACTAACATAAAGCTAAGATAAGAATTTTTTTTTTAAATTTTAAATTTTTTTTTTATTTCGATTTTTTTTTAAATTTAAATTTAAATTTTATCAAGACATAACCAAATAAATAATTACATAAGAATAAAATAAGTGTAATAAAAAAGTTAATGGAATAAAAAGATAATGAAATAAAGTTAATGGAATAAAAAGTTAATGGAATAAAAAATTAATGGAATAAAATTAATGGAATAAAAAGTTAATGAAATAAAAAGTTAGTGGAATAAAAAGTTAATGGAATAAAATTAATGGAATAAAAAGTTAATGGAATAAAAAGTTAGTGGAATAAAAAGTTAATGGAATAAAGTTAATGAAATAAAAGTTAATGGAATAAAAAGTTAGTGGAATAAAAAGTTAATGGAATAAAATTAATGGAATAAAAAGTTAATGAAATAAAAAGTTAGTGGAATAAAAAGTTAATGGAATAAAATTAATGGAATAAAAAGTTAATGGAATAAAAAGTTAGTGGAATAAAAAGTTAATGGAATAAAGTTAATGGAATAAAAGTTAATGGAATAAAAAGTTAATGGAATAAATTTAAAGTTAAAGGAATAAAGAAAAAGTTTATGGAATAAAATTAAAGTTAATGGATTAAAGAAAAAGTTAGAAAGTGTAAAGAAAAAAAAAATTAAAAGTAAGGAAAAGTGAATATGTACAATATGCATTTATGACAAGTACAAATTAAATTAAATTATGAACAAGTATGATAGAATTTTAAATTTACATAAACAATTTGAAGTCTTGAACAATTATGATAGGATTATGCAGGAAGAGGTTGCGGAAGAACTCCTGCTCGCACTCGGCGGCATACTCGTTCTTCAGCTGGTCAAACTCCTCTGAAGTCTTGAACTCCGCCACCGCCTTTTTCCCCGCCTCTTCCAGGTCGGCCTCTCTCGCTGTCTTCACCCGACAGAGCTCCTTCCAGTGCTTCAGCCTGTCCTTCTCCTTGGCCTCCACCTCGATCTTCAACTGATCTCTAGAAGCCAGGGCCTCCTGAGTCTTCCACCTCTCAGTTTCCAACTTTCGAGTGAGGTCGGCCGCCTCTTTCATCGCCCTCTCGGCTTCCTGAAGCTTGGGGGTGAGCTCTTCCTGTTTCTGCTTCAGCCGTTCCTTCTCCCGCCGAGCAGACGCCACCCTCCTCTGGCTGTTCCCAAACTGGAGGTACACCTCACCGAGAGCCTGCACATGACAACCGTTAGCAACTCACTCGGCCTAACATACCACATTTGCAACATACGAAAAACTTACATTGCTCAGTAGCAGCAGGGCCTTCTCCATCCTCTGATCAGCCGACCGGCATTGCACCTCGGCCAGCTCTTCCAAGGGCGTCGAAGCCCCCTGACAGACCCCATTCGGCAACGGCACCATTTTCCTCGGGCAGCAGAGGGTTGTCTCGGCACTGGATCCCTCGCCGATCGCCTCCCCGTCGGTAAACACGCCGAGATTCACATCTCCTCTCCTCTGGAGCATCTCCAGGATCCTCGCGTCCAGCCGAGGGGGGACGGTGGAGGATTGAATTCTGGGGCCGCCATGGTCCTCTTGCCCCCAATGGCCTCCTGGGCCGACATGATCGTCTCGGCCTCCATCCTCGCCTTCAACCGCCTTGGTTCGGGAGACCGTACTCGGTCTCCGTCCATTGCGCTCTGTTTCCTCTTGGTAGACCTAGGTCGCGGACTCGGTGGCCTCGGTTTGGAAGTTTGGCCCTGCTTTGACCGGTCGGACCGCTCCGACTGACCTCTCTCGGCTCTCTCCTTTTTCTTCTTGAGAATGAGCTCCAGGCGCTCGGCAGCCTTCGTCAGGGACGCAGATTCTCCGGTGCCTTTGTCTGCCTTCATTGTCAGTTGCTCACAATCCTTGTAAATCCGGCTGCCGAGGTGGTAGGGGACTACAACACCGATACACAGGTCAGATATAAGAAAACAAATAGAAAACCAACAACAAAAACAGACTTACTCTCGTCGGTGTCGATGAGGCCGGCCTTGTACTGAAACCCAGGTAGCCGAAGTATTCGTCGGTTCCGCTCCAACTCATCCAAGATCTCCCTTACTCGGTGGACGACCGCTTTCTCCTCTGGCGTTATTTCTTCTTCTGGGAACAAACCTGCACACCGAGCAATGATCAACTACAACACTAATACTTAGCATATAAACCTATCAACATTTACATTAAGGGGCGCCCTCTGCTACAACTATCAACCTTGGGTCTGGAATTTGGACGGTATCGGGGGTCCCTCGGTGTTCCCCTCCCAGTCCCCACCGACCAGGCAGAACCCACACTTTTACGTAAGTAATTTCAAATTAACAATCACATTATTTAAACTACTCCTAAAAATAGACTTCTTTCTAACATTTTGCTCATAATAAACCAATCACGAAATCCTACCTTCATCATCTCAAATACTTACATATATCTTTCAATATTATAAATGCATCAACCATTAATGTGCGTCAAACATCAATATGCTTCAAACATTTACAACATGATTTACCTTAAGTTTATAATTAAATGCGCCGACAGCGATCAACATTTAATCTCTTCAATTCTACTCTAAGTGCACCGACAGCGGATAAAACACTTAACATCAAATTGAAGTTTAAGCACTAAAACATATGAAGTAAAAGAAATTCAAAAAGTAAAACACATGGAGATTGCATTCTTACTTACAAATGTTAGAAAGAAAATACCAAGAACAATAGTAAAGAAGAAATGAAAATAACATAAAAATAACATAAATTAAGAATAAGAATTAAAAGGAAACTACTTAATAAGAAAATCTACAAGAAGTTAAAATGGTCCCCAAAAATGTCTCTTAAAAGAGAGAAACAAAAGAACTAAACTAAGAACTAAGAACTAAGAACTAAGAAAAATGAAAGAAATGGAAGAATGAAACTAATGGGGGACTCCCCAAATACAAGAATTGAATCCCTATTTATAAGTGAAAAAAGCTATCAAAAATAATATAGAAATAAAATAAAAAATGCGGAATAATGGAATGACGAGTAATAAAGATTTGTGATGATGTTTAGAAGTGGTTTGAGTTGTAAAGTTGAAAAATTGGGTTGGAAAGTGGCTTGAAAATTCAGAAAAATATGAGAAAGTGGAGCAGTTTTGGAGTGGGTTGAACATGTTGGGCTGTGCAAGATTTGGGCTGAGTTGGTTGCACTGTAGATTGGGCTGAAGGCTGAAGCAGGTTGGGCCTGGAGCTGAAGCAGGTTGGGCCTGGAGCTGGGCTGCTACTTGCTTTTTCTTTCTATTGGGCTGCAGCATTTTATTGGGTTTGGGCTGCACAATTAATTAATTTAATTAATTTAGTAATATTTCACCGAAATTCGTCCATAATTTATTTGTTAAAATTCCGATCGAGACGATTCTTTCGCCAAAATACTCCAAATTACAAACTTTATTTATTTAAACAAAAATAACACAAAATAAATTATTTTATCTATTTATTTAATATTTTAATATTAAAAGCTAAGTATAAAGGGTATAAAATAATATAAAATAATGCTTAATTGAGGACCTATCACCTCCCCGTCGGTAAACACGCCGAGATTCACCCCTCTCTTAAGTATAAAGGGTATAAAATAATATAAAATAATATAATATAAAATAGTATAAAGGGTATAAAATAATATAAAATAATGCTTAAGTGTCAACGGTTCGCCCCTCTCTTCCACCTACCTCCAGAAAACCTCACACCAATGGTCAGCCCCTGGCCCTTCTCGCAGTGGGGACTTGATTTGATCGGGAAAATGCCGGCAGGAAAGGGCAAGACAGAGTATGCGGTGGTAGGGGTGGATTACTTCACAAAGTGGGTTGAGGCGAAAGCTTTGGCTTCTATCACCTCTCGGTCGTCCCCACTATTCTTAACAAAAAAAAAACACAAACAAAAAAAAAAGGGGAAAAACACATGCATCCTACACTAGGTCTTCCACCGGCTGCTCGGCTTGCTGAGCTCCCTCCACCTCTAGATCAGGCTCCTTTTGCGGCTCCACCTGGTCGGCTTCCGGCTGGTCATTCGGCTGGGCACCCTCCTCATCCTCCTCCCCCGACTCGTCCTCAAACATGTCGGCAGTAATGTCCTGACCGAGCCAGGGGGTCTTCACGGTCAGTCCAGGATTATGCAGGAAGAGGTTGCGGAAGAACTCCTGCTCGCACTCGGCGGCATACTTGTTCTTCAGCTGGTCAAACTCCTCTGAAGTCTTGAACTCCGCCACCGCCTTTTTCCCCGCCTCTTCCAAGTCGGCCTCTCTCGCTGTCTTCACCCGACAGAGCTCCGTCCAGTGCTTCAGCCTGTCCTTCTCCTTGGCCTCCACCTCGATCTTCAACTGATCTCTAGAAGCCAGGGCCTCCTGAGTCTTCCACCTCTCGGTTTCCAACTTTCGAGTGAGGTCGGCCGCCTCTTTCATCGCCCTCTCGGCTTCCTGAAGCTTGGGGGTGAGCTCTTCCTGTTTCTGCTTCAGCCGCTCCTTCTCCCGCCGAGCAGACGCCACCCTCCTCTGGCTGTTCCCAAACTGGAGGTACACCTCACCGAGAGCCTGCACATGACAACCGTTAGCAACTCACTCGGCCTAACATACCACACTTGCAACATACGAAAAACTTACATTGCTCAGTAGCAGCAGGGCCTTCTCCATCCTCTGATCAGCCGACCGGCATTGCACCTCGGCCAGCTCTTCCAAGGGCGTCGAAGCCCCCTGACAGACCCCATTCGGAAACGGCACCATTTTCCTCGGGCAGTAGAGGGTTGTCTCGGCACTGGATCCCTCGCCGATCGCCTCCCCGTCGGTAAACACGCCGAGATTCACATCTCCTCTCCTCTGGAGCATCTCCAGGATCCTCGCGTCCAACCGAGGGGGGGACGGTGGAGGATTGAATTCTGGGGCCGCCATGGTCCTCTTGCCCCCAATGGCCTCCTGGGCCGACATGATCGTCTCGGCCTCCATCCGCACCTTCATCCGCCTTGGTTCGGGAGACCGTACTCGGTCTCCGTCCATTGCGCTCTGTTTCCTCTTGGTAGACCTAGGACGCGGACTCGGTGGCCTCGGTTTGGAAGTTTGGCCCTGCTTTGACCGGTCGGACCGCTCCGACTGACATCTCTCGGCTCTCTCCTTTTTCTTCTTGAGAATGAGCTCCAGGCGCTCGGCAGCCTTCGTCAGGGACGCAGATTCCCCGGTGCCTTTGTCTGCCTTCATTGTCAGTTGCTCACAATCCTTGTAAATCCGACTGCCGAGGTGGTAGGGGACTACAACACCGAGACACAGGTCAGATATAAGAAAACAAATAGCAAACCAACAACAAAAACAGACTTACCCTCGTCGGTGTCGATGAGGCCGGCCTTGTACTGAAACCCAGGTAGACGAAGTATTCGTCGGTTCCGCTCCAACTCGTCCATGATCTCCCTTACTCGGTGGACGATCGCTTTCTCCTCTGGCGTTATTTCTTCTTCTGGGAACAAACCTGCACACCGAGCAATGATCAGCTACAACACTAATACTTAGCATATAAACCTATCAACATTTACATTAAGGGGCGCCCTCTGCTACAACTATCAACCTTGGGTCTGGAATTTGGACGGTATCGGGGGTCCCTCGGTGTTCCCCTCCCAGTCCCCACCGACCAGGCAGAACTTCTTCTTGTACGATTTTTGGGAGGTCGGTATGTCCAGAATGAACTCTCCCCGTTTGCTCTTCTTGCGGTGGCGGACGAAGACCCACCCGGTACTCTACTGCTGGAAGCCGAACTCGTACAGGTACATCAGTTGGGCATAGGTCGGCTCCGGTTGCTCGGCCCACCTGAAGGCCGTGTAGAGCGAGCAAAGCACAATCCATATGTTCGGATTGAGCTGACCGAGTGCCACCCCCATCTTCTTCACCATCCTACGCAGCCAAGGGTGAAGGGGCAGCCTTACCCCGTGGTGCATCAGCTCGGTATAGAACATTGCCATACCGGGCGGGGGGTTACTCGGTCTTTCCTCTCTTGTGGGTAACCTTGTTGTCACCGAGTCGGGAACGCCAAACTCAATCCTCATCTTCATCAGGCCCTTCTCGGTCTCCTTGTTCACCATTTCATCCATGGTGAAGGCCGCCCGCTCAATCGGCACGGCTACCGGGACCGACTCGTCCCCGTTTGTTTTCACTTTGTTCAGCCGCACTATGCCCTTGTCACGGCCATGGGTCAGCTTCAACGCTCGGTGCACCCCCACCTTCACTATTGTCTTGGCGTCTCCCAGCAGATTCCCACTACCCGACCTGCCCGTCGGCCCAGCCATCGAACCGATGTCCGTGGTCCTACCGGACGACTCGACCGTGCTGTGCACCGCCTCTACTCTCTTTTGTGCATCGAACGAGTGGACCTCGCCCTCATTACTACCCGACGACTCACCGCCCTGTGAGTCGTAGCATTTACCCTCCGATACCGAGTCACTCTCGACCGACATCTACAAAAGAAAACAGAAAAACCAAACTCAGCCGACCGACTCGTTCCTATGAAGATCTGACCATGACCTTCACCACGTTCATGACCAGTTCTTCACACCCTCCTACTTTAATCGAAAAATTAAACTTGGACAGGTGCTTACCTTGTTTTTTCACGGGGTCAAATGCTGGTCGGTGGGGACTGTACGCAAACACCGTACGCACCGCCGTCAAATGCTGGTCGGAAATCGCCTCTTTGTTTGGCCAGAGTTTCTCAACTTTTCTCAAAAAACACAAGTGAGGAAATCGGTGAAGAGCTCCCCATATTTATAGAAATTGATGCACAGACTACGAAGCGTCACTCCCCTCAGTGACAGACACGTGTTGCAACCAAACATTCTGACCGGACACGTGTCAACCATCTGTCCGAGGAAACCCAACCGTCTTCCTACAGGTCTACACCGACTTCCGTACACCGCTCGGTGTCTGGGACTGCTTAACAGACGTTGGTCCTCCCACCGACCCATGTACACCGCTCGGTGCTCTCATCCGTGGGCGGGTATTGGCTCTATTCACCGACTCGTATACACCGCTCGGTGTTCTCACCCCCCGTACGGACGCTGGTCCTCCCCCACCGACCCGTGTACACCGCTCGGTCTCCGCAGCTCCAACGCGTCATTTGGCTCCTATCACCGACCATGACGTCGCCACCGACCAACTGCACACAACCGCGACCGACTGAGCCACTTTTCCGCCGAGTGCTCTTTATCACCGACCGCATACTAGCTCCTTCCTCTCCATGACCGAGACTGTCTCGGCGGACTATCCCACCAGGGGACTTGGGGGACTACACGTATACTTCCCACCAGGGTCTGGGAGAATGAGACAAGTCCCCGACCGAGAAATTCCACCTCAGTCAACGACTTGGGGGACTTCTGTTGACACCATATCTGACCAGACCCACTGGGCCGTACACTTAAAGCCCTGACAACGCTCAAGGCCCAAGAACACCATACTTGCGACAGCCCTAACACCGGGCCCAATGCGGGATGCCACGCGGAAGCATATCCACCCTCGATTTACGTAACACGTGTTCGCACGTAAATCGAGAAGCATTCGTCCCACATCGGAACTTTGGGAATTGAACATCCCACCTACCTATACATAAAGGGTACACATTTCCCAATAAAGGTAACTAAGTTTGACTATTACAATTACTCTACCGAACTCACCATTTACTGCTTCCTCTTACGAACAAAGTAACTGACTTGATCGTCAGAGAGCCTTAGGCCGGCACCACACCGGTGCCCGTACTAACGGAGACCCGCGATCCACTTGAGTTGACAGGTCACAAGAGGGACACGCGTCATTTGGTGATTGGGCAACGAGTACTCGACAGTTGGAACATTTAACGCTTCAACAGTTTGGCGCCGTCTGTGGGAAATCTGACTAAGGTTGCCCACGCTCAACCAGACCGAGTTACGACTCATCCACAAGTTATACCGAGAGTCAGCTCTTCGTCACCAAACATGCAGGGTGAACACGACCTCGGTGAAATCACACCCGGGAAAGGCCCCAGAACGAGGGGAGAACCCTCTCCCAACTTCTTGCAGATAATCGAGAAACTCCAGAGCGACATGGCCGAGGTGAAAGCTAAGGGCACCCAGGCCGAGTCGAGGTGTCAGGTGCTCGACGATCGGTACACTGAGGTGGCCGAACAGCTACGGGTCGCACAAGCAGAACTCGGTGCCCACCGAGCACGCGTCGGTAGCGCTGAGGCCGATAAGGTGGTGGCCGAATGCGCGGAGCGTGCCGAGAAGAATCGCCGACTGGCGGAAAAAGGAAAGGAACATGCAGTCGCCGAGCCACGGAAGGGAAGGTATGGGGACACCGAGCCGAGCAAGAAACCGGCTAGGATGTTAATCATCCCCGGCAGTCAACCTGGTGACACCAGGATCTACCGGGACGCCCGAGACGCCCTGAGCGAGGGAGGGCGGAACCGATCGGTCAACGAACAACCTTCACGCCGACCTGACCCTCGGTCGGAGGTGGCAAAAAGAGACCACCACCGAGGAAACATAACCGCTCGGTGGTCCCGCCCCAATATCAGCCATGGGACCTTCGTGACCAGAGATCCTGTCCCCATCACCGACTCATCCATGGAGGCCGAGAGCACGGCCAAATCCGCTCGGCATCTCGGCACCAGAACCAACCGCTCGGGCAGGGGGAGGCAAACAACAAGGTCCCCTCGCGGCGACACCGAGCGGTCAACCCACCTCGGAGTGAATCACAGAGCCCGCCAAGCGGAGGTGGCACCGATCGACCTTATAGGGTCGACCGTGACCGAGCATCCAGGGATAAACATCAATCCAAAACCGACTCGCTCGTCCAGCACCTCATGGACCGAGTCCGGACGCTTGAGGCCGGGACGGCCCGGGAAGCGAGGCTAGCCTGGTCGAAAACCAGCCCGGGCCCCTTCACAGAAAGAATCAACCAGTTCAGGATCAACCACGAGATTAAACCCCTGAAAATTCCCCTTTACAACGGGAAGGACGACCCGTGGAATCATCTGAACAACTTCTACTCGGCCATCGCCCTCAAGAACCTCGCCGATGAGGAACAGTCCCTCATCTTTAGTTCCACACTGACCGAGGCAGCGATTAATTGGTTCTACAAGTTGGAATCTAGGTCCATCGACTCTTTCGAGCAGCTCACCTCCACCTTCATGAACCAGTTCATGATACAAACCGACCGCCTGTCCTCGGCCGAGGACCTCTTCCAGCTCAAGCAAGGTGAAAACGAGTCGCTGCAGCGATATGCAGCGAGATTCAGTCATGAATACTCTCGGTGCGCGGAAACGGACGATCGAGCAGCCTTTACGGCCTTCAAGGGCGGCCTCCGAGACTCCCCATTCAGGTACGCAGCTCACACCCAAGGTTGGAAAACTTATAACGAAATAATGAAACAGGCGGCGATCCACGCCAAGGCTGAGGCACTAACCCAAAGGTCCAACGCTGCCAATACCTACCAACCCCCCCGGGCCGACTCGGTGAAAACATACCCACCGAGCGTCCCGGAACAGCAGGGCCCGGCACAGCGTCCGCAGGAGCAGGGGCAACAGAGCTATGGGGGAAAACGGAAAGACTACCCCTACAGCAACAATCTGTATAGCCCTGGGAAGAAGGGTAAGAACCCGAATCACCAGGAGAGACAATAGGGGAGCGGTCAAACACCGGGGAAAAATGGGTTCCTCGTTCCAAGTACAAGACATACACCATCCTCAACACCCCCTACGAGAATGTCCTCCTCAATGTGGAACACATGATCCCGAAGTCTACTTGGGCACCAGTGAAGGGCAAGCTTGGCAAAGACACGGGAATTTATTGCCAATACCACAAATACAATGGCCATAGCATTGACCAATACGTTGCATTCCGGGATCTGGTGGAGGCTTTGGCCCGAGATGGGAAGATCAACCAATTTCTTCAACACACTCCACCTCCACCTCGCAACCCACAGATCAACATGATCTCCGGAGGACCGTCAATCTCTTGCCCGCTCACTTCCAACCGGGTAAAGAAGAACTTTCTACGGGCCACGAAACAGAATCAGCAGCTCTTCAGCATAGAGGAGGGAAGAGCCAAGAAAACAAATCGACTCGGTTGGGAGCCGATCACATTCTCCGAGGAGGTGGAGCGCGAGATCATCTACCCCCACGACGATCCCATTGTCGTGATGGCGGAGATATCTAACTTCGACGTACAACGGGTAATGGTCGACACTGGGAGCTCGGTGAACGTCCTTTTCATGCGAGCTTTCAAGCAGTTGGGCATCCCAGAAGCAAGTCTGGACCGCTCACCCACGCCACTCTTTGGCTTCACGGGGGACTCCATTGTCCCGCATAGAACGGTCACTCTCCCCCTCTCCCTCGGAACACACCCACGGAGGGCAACCGTATTGGCACCTTTCCTGGTGGTAGGCTGCCCCGCGGCCTACAACGCCATTCTCGGGCGGGGAATACTCAACCAGATGAGGGCAGTCGTCTCCACCCACCTACTACTGGTAAAGTTCCCAACCCCTATGGGGATTGGTCAAGTCAAAGGAGACCAAATGGCTGCAAGGGCCTGCAATTCTGCCACCCTCATCCAACCTCCGAAAGAAACCATGGCAGTATCAGAGTCCGCGTTCGAGGCCGACCCCGTAAGCCCTCAGGACGCACAGAAAATCCGGGCCGAACCAATCGAAGATCCTCGGGACCATTCCGCAACACCCCATCCACATCCCATTGAGGATGTCGAAGAGATAGTACTCTCCCACGACTTTGCGGATCGGAAGGTAAAGATTGGGACAACTCTTTCGCCCGACCTGCGCTCACAACTGATCCGGTTTTTAAGGGACAACTCTGAAGTCTTTGCCTGGTCGTACGCCGACATGCCTAGCATCTCCACCAACGTGATCTGCCACCGGCTCAGTATCGACCCTACCTACAAACCTGTCGAACAGAAACGCCGCCTCTACGATGCTGAGAGGACCGAGGCTATGAAGGCAGAGATCATCAAGCTCAGCACCATCCACTTTGTCCGGAAGGCCGTCTATGCTACCTGAGTTGCCAATGTCCTACTCGTCAAGAAACCCTCGGGGGCGTGGCGAATGTGCATTGATTTCACTGACCTTAACAAGGCCTGCCCCAAGGACAGTTTTCCTTTGCCCAAGATTGACCAACTGGTCGACGCCACGGCAAGACATGGGCTCCTGAGTTTTATGGATGCATACTCGGGCTACAACCAAATCTTTATGCATCCGGCAGATCAGATCCACACAACCTTCCGGACAGATCAGGGGTTATACTGTTAATATGTCATGCCTTTCGGACTCAAAAACTCCGGGGCCACTTACCAGCGCCTAGTGAACTTCATGTTCGCCGACCAGATTGGGAAAACCATGGAGGTTTACGTCGATGACATGCTCGTCAAGAGTAAATCGGCTGACCTCCACATCCCCAATCTCTAGCGAATGTTCGACGTCCTCAAACGGTATCGAATGAGGTTAAATCCGGCGAAGTGCGTGTTCGGAGTCAGCTCTGGGAAATTTCTGGGTTTCATGATTAGCCAGAGGGGCATCGAGGCCAACCCGGAAAAA
Organism: Prinsepia uniflora; assembly: GCA_032719365.1. NCBI lineage: Eukaryota > Viridiplantae > Streptophyta > Magnoliopsida > Rosales > Rosaceae > Prinsepia > Prinsepia uniflora. Next base: position 29,700,539 of record CM064867.1, on the reverse strand, counting down.
ATCAAGGCCCTGGTCGATATGGAGCCGCCACGAACCCAGAAAGAAGTGCAAAGCTTAACGGGCCGAGTCGCAGCCCTTACACGCTTCATCTCCAAGGCCACGGACAGGTGCGTGCCTTTCTTCAAGGCCCTAAAGGGCAGGTCCAAACACATCACCTGGACCGAGGAATGCACCAAGGCCTTCACTGAACTTAAGGAATACATGGGAAAAGCGCCGCTGCTGGCAAGACCAGACACCGGAGAAACCCTTTACATGTATCTATCTGTCTCCGCTTCCGCCACAAGTTCAGTTTTCGTCAAGCGTAGGGACGGCGCCGAACATCCGGTGTATTACGTCAACAAGGCTCTGCAGGACGCCGAGACAAGATACTCTGACTTAGAGAAGCTCGCTTTCGCCCTCATCATGTCCGCCCGGAAGCTCAGGCCATACTTCCAGGCTCATTCCATCGTCGTCTTAACCGACAGACCATTCCGGCAAGTGCTTCAAAAGCCCGAAACTTCGGGCCGCCTACTGAAATGGGCAATCGAACTCAGCGAGTTCGACATCACGTTCATTCCCCGCACTGCCGAGAAAGGACAGGCCATGGCAGACTTTATCTCTGAGTTCTCCTACGTCCCGGCAGCGACCACAGCTGAGATGCCACCATCTCCCCCTCTGTCCATAAAACATACTTTGGACGGAGAGAACCCCCAACTCGACCCCACTCGGCCAACCTGGCTCCTTTATGTCGACGGGTCGGCTTGCCACAACGGGTCCGGAGCCGGACTTGTCCTTACCACACCGGACAAGGTCCGGATGGAGTATGCCCTTCGTTTCCAATTCAAGGCCTCCAACAATGCCGCCGAGTATGAGGCCCTCCTTGCAGGGCTCCGCCTCGCTAAAACCATGGAGGCGGAACAGGTCAAGATCTTCAGCGATTCACAGCTCATCGTCAACCAGATCAACAACGCCTATGAGGCGAAAGACTCTTCCATGGCAGCATACAGGGCACTGGTGAAGACCCTTCTATGTAGTTTCCGCAGCTACGCTATCAATCGGATTCCACGCTCCGAAAATAGCCATGCCGACGTCCTGGCCCGGCTCGCATCCTCCCTCGATGAGAAGCAGAGTCGAAGCATACTGATCGAAATTCTGGATCAACCCAGTACACAATTAGATTCCTTGCAGATGGAACTCTTCCTTCTGACAAAATCGAGGCCAAAAAGGTCCGAAGACGGGCAACCCGCTATACACTCATCAACGACCAACTTTACAAACGGGGTTTCACTTTGCCCCTCTTGAAGTGTCTCGTCCCGGAGGCAGGCAGAGCCGTTCTCGGGGAAATCCACGCCGGTATTTGCGGAAATCATTATGGACCACGGTCGTTGGCCCACAAGGCTTTCCGGCAAGGTTTCTATTGGCCAACCATGCACGGAGACGCGGCCGAGCTGACCAGGCGGTGCGATAAGTGTCAACGGTTCGCCCCTCTCTTCCACCTACCTCCAGAAAACCTCACACCAATGGTCAGCCCCTGGCCCTTCTCGCAGTGGGGACTTGATTTGATCGGGAAAATGCCGGCAGGAAAGGGCAAGACAGAGTATGCGGTGGTAGCGGTGGATTACTTCACAAAGTGGGTTGAGGCGAAAGCTTTGGCTTCTATCACCTCTCGGTCGTCCCCACTATTCTTAACAAAAAAAAAAACACAAACAAAAACAAAGGGGGAGAAACACAAGCATCCTACACTAGCTCTTCCACCGGCTGCTCGGCTTGCTAGGCTCCCTCCACCTCTGGCTCAGGCTCCTTTTGCGGCTCCACCTGGTCGGCTTCCGGCTGGTCACTCGGCTGGGCACCCTCCTCATCCTCCTCCCCCGACTCGTCCTCAAACATGTCGGCAGTAATGTCCTGACCGAGCCAGGGGGTCTTCACGGTCAGTCCAGGATTATGCAGGAAGAGGTTGCGGAAGAACTCCTGCTCGCACTCGGCGGCATACTCGTTCTTCAGCTGGTCAAACTTCTCTGAAGTCTTGAACTCCGCCACCGCCTTTTTCCCTGCCTCTTCCAGGTCGGCCTCTCTCGCTCTCTTCACCCGACAGAGCTCCTTCCAGTGCTTCAGTCTGTCCTTCTCCTTGGCCTCCACCTCGATCTTCAACTGATCTCTAGAAGCCAGGGCCTCCTGAGTCTTCCACCTCTCGGTTTCCAACTTTCGAGTGAGGTCGGCCGCCTCTTTCATCGCCCTCTCGGGTTCCTAAAGCTTGGGGGTGAGCTCTTCCTGTTTCTGCTTCAGCCGCTCCTTCTCCCGCCGAGCAGACGCCACCCTCCTCTGGCTGTTCCCAAACTGGAGGTACACCTCACCGAGAGCCTGCACATGACAACCGTTAGCAACTCACTCGGCCTAACATACCACACTTGCAACATACGAAAAACTTACATTGCTCAGTAGCAGCAGGGCCTTCTCCATCCTCTGATCAGCCAACCGGAATTGCACCTCGGCCAGCTCTTCCAAGGACGTCGAAGCCCCCTGACAGACCCCATTCAGCAACGGCACCATTTGCCTCGGGCAGCAGAGGGTTGTCTCGGCACTGGATCCCTCGCCGATCGCCTCCTCGTCGGTAAACACGCCGAGATTCACATCTCCTCTCCTCTGGAGCATCTCCAGGATCCTCGCGTCCAGCCGAGGGGGGGAGGTGGAGGATTGAATTCTGGGGCCGCCATGGTCCTCTTGCCCGCAATGGCCTCCTGGGCCGACATGATCGTCTCGGCCTCCATCCTCGCCTTCATCCGCCTTGGTTCCGGAGAGCGTACTCGGTCTCCGTCCATTGCGTTCTGTTTCCTCTTGGTAGACCTAGGTCGCGGACTCGGTGGCCTCGGTTTGGAAGTTTGGCCCTGCTTTGACCGGTCGGACCGCTCCGACTGACCTCTCTCGGCTCTCTCCTTTTTCTTCTTGAGAATGAGCTCCAGGCGCTCGGCAGCCTTCGTCAGGGACGCAGATTCTCCGGTGCCTTTGTTTGCCTTCATTGTCAGTTGCTCACAATCCTTGTAAATCCGGCTGCCGAGGTGGTAGGGGACTACAACACCGAGACACAAGTCAGATATAAGAAAACAAATAGCAAACCAACAACAAAAACAGACTTACCCTCGTCGGTGTCGATGAGGCCGGCCTTCCCCTGAAACCCAGGTAGCCGAAGTATTCGTCGGTTCCGCTCCAACTCGTCCAAGATCTCCCTTACTCGGTGGACGACCGCTTTCTCCTCTGGCGTTATTTCTTCTTCTGGGAACAAACCTGCACACCGAGCAATGATCAGCTACAACACTAATACTTAGCATATAAACCTATCAACATTTACATTAAGGGGCGCCCTCTGTTACAACTATCAACCTTGGGTCTGGAATTTGGACGGTATCGGGGGTCCCTCGGTGTTCCCCTCCCAGTCCCCACCGACCAGGCAGAACTTCGTCTTGTACGATTTTTGGGAGGTCGGTATGTCCAGAATGAACTCTCCCCGTTTGCTCTTCTTGCGGTGGCGGACGAAGACCCACCCGGTACTCTGCTGCTGGAAGCCGAACTCGTACAGGTACATCAGTTGGGCATAGGTCGGCTCCGGTTGCTCGGCCCACCTGAAGGCCATGTAGAGCGAGCAAAGCACAATCCATACGTTCGGATTGAGCTGACCGAGTGCCACCCCCATCTTCTTCACCATCCTACGCAGCCAAGGGTGAAGGGGCAGCCTTACCCCGTGGTGCATCAGCTCGGTATAGAACAGTGCCATACCGGGCGGGGGGTTGCTCGGTCTTTCCTCTCTTGTGGGTAACCTTGTTGTCACCGAGTCGGGAACGCCAAAATCAATCCTCATCTTCATCAGGCCCTTCTCGGTCTCCTTGTTCACCATTTCATCCACGGTGAAGGCTGCCCGCTCAATCGGCACGGCTACCGGGACCGACTCGTCCCCGTTTGTTTTCACTTTGTTCAGCCGCACTATGCCCTTGTCACGGCCATGGGTCAGCTTCAACGCTCGGTGCACCCCCACCTTCACTATTGTCTCGGCGTCTCCCAGCAGATTCCCACTACCCGACCTGCCCGTCGGCCCAGCCATCGAACCGATGTCCGTGGTCCTACCGGACGACTCGGCCGTGCTGTGCACCGCCTCTACTCTCTTTTGTGCATCGAACGAGTGGACCTCGCCCTCACTACTACCCGACGACTCACCGCCCTGTGAGTCGTAGCATTTACCCTCCGATACCGAGTCACTCTCGACCGACATCTACAAAAGAAAACAGAAAAACTAAACTCAGCCGACCGACTCGTTCCTATGAAGATCTGACCACGACCTTCACCACGTTCATGACCAGTTCTTCACACCCTCCTACTTTAATCGAAAAATTAAACTTGGACAGGTGCTTACCTTGTTTTTTCACGGGGGACCGTAGGTCGGAAATCGCAAACACCGTACGCACCGCCGTCAAATGCTGGTCGGAAATCGCCTCATTGTTTGGCCAGAGTTTCTCAACTTTTCTCAAAAAACACAAGTGAGGAAATCGATGAAGAGCTCCCCATATTTATAGAAATTGATGCACAGACTACGAAGCGTCACTCCCCTCAGTGACAGACACGTGTTGCAACCAAACATTCTGACCGGACACGTGTCAACCATCTGTCCGAGGAAACCCAACCGTCTTCCTACAGGTCTACACCGACTTCCGTACACCGCTCGGTGTCTGGGACTGCTTAACAGACGCTGGTCCTCCCACCGACCCATGTACACCGCTCGGTGCTCTCATCCGTGGGCGGGTATTGACTCTATTCACCGACTCGTATACACCGCTCGGTGTTCTCACCCCCCGTACGGACGCTGGTCCTCCCCCACCGACCCGTGTACACCGCTCGGTCTCCGCAGCTCCAACGCGTCATTTGGCTCCTATCACCGACCATGACGTCGCCACCGACCGACTGCGCACAACCGCGACCAACTGAGCCACTTTTCCGCCGAGTGCTCTTTATCACCGACCGCCTACTAGCTCCTTCCTCTCCATGACCGAGACTGTCTCGGCGGACTATCCCACCAGGGGACTTGGGGGACTACAGGTATACTTCCCACCAGGGTCTGGGAGAATGAGACAAGTCCCCGACCGAGAAATTCCACCTCAGTCAACGACTTGGGGGACTTCTGTTGACACCATATCTGACCAAACCCACTGGGCCGTATACTTAAAGCCCTGACAACGCTCAAGGCCCAAGAACACCATACTTGCGACAGCCCTAACACCGGGCCCAATGCAGGATGCCACGCGGAAGCATATCCACCCTCGATTTACGTAACACGTGTCCGCACGTAAATCGAGAAGCATTCGTCCCACATCGGAACTTTGGGAATTGAACATCCCACCTACCTATACATAAAGGGAACACATTTCCCAATAAAGGTAACTAAGTTTGACTATTACAATTACTCTACCGAACTCAATATTTACTGCTTCCTCTTACGAACAAAGTAACTGACTTGATCGTCAGAGAGCCTTAGACCGGCACCACACCGGTGCCCGTACTAACGGAGACCCGCGATCCACTTGAGTTGACAGGTCACAAGAGGGACACGCGTCATTTGGTGATTGGGCAACGAGTACTCGACAGTTGGAACATTTAACGCTTCAACAGTTTGGCGCCGTCTGTGGGAAATCTGACTAAGGTTGCCCACGCTCAACCAGACCGAGTTACGACTCATCCACAAGTTATACCGAGAGTCAGCTCTTCGTCACCAAACATGCAGGGTGAACACGACCTCGGTGAAATCACACCCGGGCAAGGCCCCAGAACGAGGGGAGAACCCTCTCCCAACTTCTTGCAGATAATTGAGAAACTCCAGAGCGACATGGCCGAGGTGAAAGCTAAGGACACCCAGGCCGAGTCGAGGTGTCAGGTGCTCGACGATCGGTACACTGAGGTGGCCGAACAGCTACGGGTCGCACAGGCAGAACTCGCTGCCCACCGAGCACGCGTCGGTAGCGCTGAGGCCGATAAGGTGGTGGCCGAATGCGCGGAGCGTGCCGAGAAGAATCGCCGACTGGCGGAAAAAGGAAAGGAACATGCAGTCGCCGAGCCACGGAAGGGAAGGTATGGGGACACCAAGCCGAGCAAGAAACCGGCTCGGATGTTAATCATCCCCGGCAGTCAACCCGGTGACACCAGGATTTACCGGGACGCCCGACACGCCCTCAGCGAGGGAGGGCGGAACCGATCGGTCAACGAACAACCTTCACGCCGACCTGACCAATGCGTTGCCACCTCCGACCGAGGCTCAGGTCGGCGTGAAGGTTGTTCGTTGACCGATCGGTTCCGCCCTCCCTCGCTGAGGGCGTCTCGGGCGTCCCGGTAGATCCTGGTGTCACCGGGTTGACTGCCGGGGATGATTAACATCCGAGCCGGTTTCTTGCTCGGCTCGGTGTCCCCATACCTTCCCTTCCATGGCTCGGCGACTGCATGTTCCTTTCCTTTTTCCGCCAGTCGGCGATTCTTCTCGGCACGCTCCGCGCATTCGGCCACCACCTTATCGGCCTCAACGCTACCGACGCGTGCTCGGTGGGCAGCGAGTTCTGCCTGTGCGACCCGTAGCTGTTCGGCCACCTCAGTGTACCGATCGTCGAGCACCTGACACCTCGAGTCGGCCTGGGTGCCCTTAGCTTTCACCTCAGCCATGTCGCTCTGGAGTTTCTCGATTATCTGCAAGAAGTTGGGAGAGGGTTCTCCCCTCGTTCTGGGGCCTTGCCCGGGTGTGATTTCACCGAGGTCGTGTTCACCCTACATGTTTGGTGACGAAGAGCTGACTCTCGGTATAAATTGTGGATGAGTCGTAACTCGGTCTGGTTGAGCGTGGGCAACCTTAGTCAGATTTCCCACAGACGGCGCCAAACTGTTGAAGCGTTAAATGTTCCAACTATCGAGTACTCGTTGCCCAATCACCAAATGACGCGTGTCCCTCTTGTGACCTGTCAACTCAAGTGGATCGCGGGTCTCCGTTAGTACGGGCACCGGTGTGGTGCCGGCCTAAGGCTCTCCGACGATCAGGTCAGTTACTTTGTTCGTAAGAGGAAGCAGTAAATGGTGAGTTCGGTAGAGTAATTGTAATAGTCAAACTTAGTTACCTTTATTGGGAAATGTGTACCCTTTATGTATAGGTAGGTGGGATGTTCAATTCCCAAAGTTCCGATGTGGGACGAATGCTTCTCGATTTACGTGCGGACACGTGTTACGTAAATCGAGGGTGGATATGCTTCCGCGTGGCATCCCGCATTGGGCCCGGTGTTAGGGCTGTCGCAAGTCTTGTGTTCTTGGGCCTTGAGCGTTGTCAGGCCTTTAAGTATACGGCCGAGTGGGTCTGGTCAGATATGGTGTCAACAATATCAGTTTTGAGTCATTCAATAAATAGTATGAATTCTTTTCCTAATCATACATTTATGGAATTGAAAGATATAGTTATCAATGGAACCCTTTACATGTCTACACTCCCCAAAAATAAATCTGAGCCGCCCCCCTCTACTCACTAATATAGATTAGTTAGTTTCTGGTTATGGTATGAGTATTATTTTGGCCTTTGTACCAGTTGTTGCTTGCTGGATTCCTAGCCTGTTAGCTTTTTTTTCTAGGCTTGTCTTTTTATCTTTTTTATAAAATATCATTGGACAAAAAAAAAAGAGAATTTCTAGTTTTAGTAAAGGGAATTCATGACTAAGTTGGGTTCTTAAATTGATTCTAATTTTACTCGTCTAAAATGCTTTGTTTTCTTTAATGTAAATGAACTTGTTTTATTGTAAATATGGATATTAGTATGTCTGAGTTCTGAGTTTTGTGGTTGAATTTTCCTATTCCCATGTGATCTTCTAGGCTTATGACTCAAAATGTCTTCCAAAGCGGACACTAAATCTCAATTTTCTCCCAAACACCAAATCTCAATTTCTCCATGAATCCCCATTATGTCAGGTCCCTTGCTCCAAAAGTTAGCCTTCATTACTAACGGTGTTTAGAGTGCTTACATGGCACCTATGTGCCAATGATGTGGCAAGACTTCAATGGGACTACATGAGGATGGAGTTGAGATCTGATTTGAGCAACAAAATCATCCCTAATCGAGGTGAAGTAGGAACCAGCATGGGGAAAATTTCGAAAAATTGTACAGTAATCCACCAAAAAGTAGCAAATTGGGCTTTATAAATGTTTATGAACCATAAAACACCAACATCATCAATTAATTTTAGTTAAAAGGGATGCTCAATTATGGAGGATAGTGGAAATTACCAACTAAGAAAATTCTTTTGTGGGAAGATGAGAAGAATGAAAGGATCATGGACGGATGAAAACTCAGGGCGAAGGTTTGTCGTCTGTACAGATGCTAAGGTAATGATAGTGGATTTACTATTTGAAAGGGAATTTATTAGCATAATGAAAAGGAAGCTGTATATCAATGGAATTGGGGATTTGGGTTTCTGGGTTATGTTTCTGTTTTCTGGTTTCTGGTTTCTAGGATTTTGATATTGGTTTTTGTTTTATGCTAGTTGGGTTAATAAGAAGAAAATTTGGTTGGTTTATAAGAAGAGTATGAAATTGATGTTTTGATTGTTGTTGCATTGATTGATTGGTGATATGTTTGAATTTCTAATTTGTTTTGCAGCAAAATGGAAAAGATAGGTGTAGAGGAAGAGATAAAGGTTGTATTGTTTGAGAGTGGTTTGGTCTGAAAATGTGCAAGAGGTCAACAAAAATAATCCCAAGGTTGTTAAGAAAGCTTGATTGAATTGAAAAGTATTTGTAGAATGAGAAGTGGAAGGTGGGCTAAATTTTTTATTGCACTCTTGGTTACTTGGGTCTTAGTGTGAGGGCTCAGAAATTTTTTTGGTCCTTCACTTTAGTTATGTATTAGGTTATGTTTACTTGAATGGCACTATTTTTTCATGTTTAGGGCTTTGTAGCATGTAAAAGTTAGTTTGGTGGTATGTGAAAATATGTAAGATATGTATGCAATGCATTTTATATTTATTAAGAATGAAAGTTGATAAATTAAGAATGAGAAACATCCCATAGTCATTCATACATCAAAAGGAGCATATAGTCATTTTAACGACAGGAACAAAAGGAGCACCAAACTTCCATCCAACTACGACTTCATACTAAAGACTAAACAAAATAGTGATAATATTTGTAAAAGTTAGCAATGCAAAATGACAAGTGGTTCCACTAAGCACCAAACGGCCATCCAAATATTTCTTCACACGCTTTGTAGGAAACTTGAATCTCATATGCCTTCCACTTTCTACGAGTGATTAGTGTTGTGAATTGTCACTTGGCTGAGTAGTAATATGGGTTGGATGCACTAGTATGCATGTGTAATTCTTGTTTGAGTGTCCTGGGTAATGATATTTGTTGTTGGTGGTGGCTTTGGAGATGATTGTTGGCTTGTGATGGTGGATGTACTAGCCGGTGGTGGATTTAAGCATGAACATTGGCTTGGGGCAACAAATGGATTTACTGGTGGAGAATTTGGGTGTGTTCGTTGGCTTTTAGCAGTGGCTGTACTAGCTGGTGGTGGAATTGGGCATGAATTTTGTCTAGGGGAGTGGGATATTTAAGCATGATCATTAGCTTGTGGCACTACCTATACTAGGTAGTGGTTGATTTGGACTAGAATGTTGGCTTAGGGCTGTAAAAGGCATTGCTAGTGGCAGATTTGGCCACGACTGCGCGAATAGGCAACCACGACTTCCTCATTTCTTTAGGTTGTACTTCTTATTCCTCTTCGCACCTATTCAATTACAATGACCAATAGTTAACACGTGGCCAAGAAACACAATCAAAAATCTTTCTTCAATCAAACCTTAATTCAATCAGAGTTCACATCAAGCATAATTCAATTCAATGACTTCAAGAAAAAATTCAATTCAATCCCAATATAATGTAGATCAGGATAATTTAACTTCAATGCAAATCAGACTACCTGGAAATACAATAGTAAATATGGAGAAACTGAGTCTATGACAATAAGTTCTCGGTGTAAAGTGATTCTATAGTACATAATCATGTTATTAAGTGATGCATAATCAAATGTTTGTGGCTTTTAAGTGATACTAGATTACCATATTAAGCTATTATAATATGTTCTGCATGTGCATGTGAAAGCATTCAAATGAACTTGTATTATGTTAGTATGCTTATCGGCAACTTGTATAGCCTTGGTTTGGTTGCAATATATTCCTTCATCCTTTCTTGCTTACGTTTGAACATTTATTTACTGATAGGGTCAGCAAATTATGTGCATGCTTTTCATCTGTGGCTACTAACACCACAATTGCCAACTTAAGTGTAGAGTGGAATTGAGGGAACTTGGTAAGATTTGGAGGAGGAGGAGGAGGCTCATTTTGACTTCTTTTTCTTTTCATCCTTCGTCTCCTGGGCTGCTTATGATAGTTTTGTGTCTTCAGGGATGGTGCACCAATCTTCTCCCCTTGATCTTCACTTGGCCCTGGTTTGATAATTCTTTCATAGGTCCTAATATAGGTAGAGTGAGAGTAGCAATTATATACTTCTCTAGGTTTCCATTGGATAGACGAATGCAACTACATGCATATAGGTAGGGAATCCCAGTAAGTTGGAATCTTTTGCAAGAGCATGTGTGAGCATTTCAAATCAAATGAGAATCTTATTCCATGTGAATGCTTGACTTCAAAGACGTTCGCACCACAATGACTATGAATCAAGGTATACCTGCCATCTTATTAAAATCGAAAAGGCCATGGATTCTCATACCTACTGGATGCTCACCCCAATTACCACCGTCGTCTCTTCTCTTGGTCATGAATGCACTTTGGTATTGACTAATTTTGTCCACCATAGATATGATAGGCTTAGGCCTAAATGGGAGAATGGATTTGTTGAAGGCCTCTAATAGATTACTCAGCAATATATTGCACTTATAGTATGTCCTAAAATGACTTCTACACCACTGTTTTGCATCCATTTCCTTCAGCCAATTTTGAATGGACACATTGAGAAGTTTCATTTTCCTTATCCCTCCATTGTACCTTGGTATTATATAGCCCTAGCAATCTTCTCTAGCTGCAACTTGACAACCAAACCTTTATGTGTGGCATTGAGGTTCACGTAGAGATGCCTCAAGCAATGCCCGTGTTTTGTATCATAGAATAATTGGGTCACTGCATCGAATAACCCTTTTTGCTTATCAGTCATTATTAGAATAGCTTTCGAGTTCTTAATTTGAAGGTCTTCCTTCAACTACTCCATGAACCACCTCTAACAACTTAAGTTTTCAACTTCACAAACAACATATATGATAGGAAACAGACCATTGTTGGGATCCACTCCTTAGTTGCAAAAAAATTTCGAGAGTGATTGCCCTTAATATGGCATGCATCAAACCCAATGAAGGATTTGCGTCTTTTAATCCAACCATATTTGGAAGCTTGCATACACAACATACATTCTCTGAAATCAAGGGCAATCATCAGCTTCCAATTCTGGCTTGATTATCACTATAAAATCAGGATTAGTCTTCAACACTTGCAAGCAATAATCCCCCGAAAACTCATATTGCCTCTTGTAGATCCCTTTAACCACTCCCATTACACTAGCCCTAGATGGTCTGGAATTCCACCTAATCCCATTTTTTGCTTGCCACCTTGGAAAGGTATAGTACGATTTGGCAGACTCGAGAAATTGAGTCCCCTTTATATTGGGCCTTATGAGATCACATAAAGGATATGACCCATTGCTTATAGGTTGGCATTACCCCCCAGAACTTTTGATAGTTCATGATGTGTTCCATTTATCGATGCTTCAGAAGTATATGTTTGATGACGTTCATGTACTAGAGAGGCAACCTTTGGAACTCTGAGAGGATCTGAGCTTTGAGGAGCAACATGTACAAATTTTAGACCAGAAGGAGAAAGTGCTACGATGAAAAACTATTCCCCTTGTGAAGGCGTTGTGGAGGAATTACAACGTGGAGGAAGCCACATGGGAACCCGAAGCGTTAATGCGAGCGCAATATCCACATTTGTTTCTTTGAACTTTGGGGGCGAAATTCTTTAAGAGGGGTAGATTGTAATGACCCGAGAATAAAGGAAATGTAAATTTGGAAATTCGACTTATAAATTGAAGTTTTTGCCCTTGTGTTATTAGTAGTCAACGTTGAATTTTTGTTTGGAATACTTTTTTCACATTTTTTAGGACCGTTGTGTAGGTCTCGGAGCTTTGAGTTCATACAGAAGCGGCAAGCCAAAATCGGTGTTCGATTGAAATTGTTATAGGCGGAGTTGCCTATGGGCATTTTTATAATTTTGGACCTTGTGGGGATGGTGACAAGTGTCGCCATCTTGATGGGGATTAGTGGCCTTGTTGGGCATATGTACGCGTGTGTGTGTTCACCTTGAAGTTGTGTGTGTTGGTGTACATGGGCACCCGAAAAACCTTAAGACAAAACCTATCCAACTTCACTGAATTGACCTTCATATGAGAACTACGAGAAATATAGGGAGGAAAGGAGTGAAGGAAAACGGAAATAGAAGAAGGAGCGGAGGAAACCTGGAAAACCCCAAACCCGAAACACCCAGACTTGAATAACATCCTTATATCCGTAAGTCGAATTCCCATTTTTGAAACTGGGAACATGGAATTGAGGCTACTGTTGTGTTAATTATTCCTTGGCAAGCAGGATTGTGTGGTTTTGGTATAGAATTGGTTTCATGGAAGCATGTGTTGAAGGAATGAAATTTAGTAGAAACTCATCGATATTGATCATTGATTTTGGGTAAGTATTTCATGAAATTGAGATCACAAATCCTCATCCGGGAATGAGTAGCATCGATTTGATACCCGGATTATGGGAATTGGTGCGTAAATGAGGAACTTTGAATCAGGTCATGGAACCAGGTTGGGTGACCCGTTTGTAGGAAACGGGTGAGGAAGACGAGTACCGTAGAAAAAGCATGGGTACCACACGCAGCCATTTCCGGTGGCGTGTTGGGGTGCGTGTGGTTTTGGCTTAGGTTTCGAGCCAATCGGACACCGTTTCCTTGTAGTTTTGGGTCTCCGAAGTGTTATGTTATGTTTTTAAGCACGTACTTTATCCTGGAAAAATAGGGGATTTTAATGTGAGGTTACTTGGGATGTTAGTGACTCTTAGTGATGGTTTTTGGCAGGATTGGTGATTCCTAAAACTTCAGAGGAGCATACGGCTCGGAATCAAACCGTTTAGACGGTGTATGAGTGGACGTTTGTTTTATGAATTGTGTTTCGTGCATAATGAAATGTTTTATTTGATTTATTACATGATTTTATTGCAATGATTTGAGTAGTGATTTGGAATGATTAACAGATGATTTTATGGACTTATTTATTGGTTTCTGGGCATGATCTACGGTGTTCGGTGAAAACAATATTTTGGGTGTAGGCCCAACTTGAAAAAGATGATTTTCACATAGAATGCGAGTCCATGTGGATTTGAAAGAAAGATCTTGGTTTGATCCATGATTGATGTCATATTTGTCTGTATAATTAATATTATATTGAGTTTAAAGACTCGTGAGTTTAAAGACTCGGACCCCAGAGGCCTGCAATGATTTTGAGTTTGAAGACTCAGAGTTTAAAGGCTCGTTGACCTAGAAGTCGAAAATCCAGTCCCCGTCACTGGATCAACATCGGGACATATTGTGATGTCCCGAAAATCCAAAGAAGGTAAAATATTAAAATAATATGTAAAATCACGTTTTTACCCTTGGAATGGTGTGGTTAAATCTTGACTTTTGTTTGGAATACTTTTTGTATATTTTTCGAGGACCATTGTGTAAGTCTCGGGACGCTGAATCCGTAGATAGGTGGCACGCCGAAAACGGAGCTCGGATGAAAAAGTTACAGGTCTGTGAAGTTAAGGGGCAAAATGGTCATTTGTTACATGAAGGGTAAAATGGTAATTTTGGGCAGTCAAATTAATTAAGTGGTGAAGGTGGCTGAATAAACCATGTGGGTGATTCAGGTGAATCTTTTAGTGACATTTGTCACTTGTTAATTGTGATGGGTGGCAAATTGTTGTCGTTTGAATATGGGATAAACTCAAAACAATAAATCAACATTTAAACTAACTTTCTTGACTGAGTAATAATAATAGAACAGAGAACCAATTGATCGATTCCCAGCAATCCAGGGTGAAACAAGTTTAAATTGGATGAGAAACTAAGTGCAATTGTGAGTGAAAATGGAAAGGGAAACAGAGAAAACCCCAGCTCGAACCATACTGAGAAACCCGAAAAACTACCCAAAACCATTAATGTCGAATTAGATTTCTTAGACGGTTCTGAGTGAAATTGACTTGACATTTAGTCTTCTGGGAGCTAAACGAATCGAACCAAATCAAATGGGAAGGAAATTGATGGAGATTTGACGAAGAACAGACCCTGCGACATCCTTGAATTGTGGAGGCTGAGTTCGAATACTTGGAGGTAAGGAATCTTGAAATTGGTTTCGAATCTATGTTTAGAATCGAGATAGGATGCTTCCGGTGTGTTTAATTGATTGAAACAACTTGAAATTTGGTAGAACCCGATTTAGAACACATCGGCTATTCATTTCGAGTCGAGGGATTTTAGGATCCATTTCATGAAATTGAGGTTACAGATCCCTAATGAACACGGAATAAATGAAAATGAGTGAAAGAAGGAACAAAATCGAGGTCGAATTGAGGGAGATTTCACCGGGTCTGATTGCGGTTTCACGACCCGTTTACCAGGTAATCGGGTGAGGGAGACGTACTGTAGCAGTACTGTGCACGACGCGTGGCTTTCACGCGTAGCCGCTTGTGGCGACGCGTGAGGGCTCGTAGCTGGGATTCTGACTTTTAGCCCAACATACTTTTTGATGTTCTCAATGATACGAACCTATTGGCGTTGGTTTCGGGTCAATCGGATGTAAATTTAGAGTAATTTTGAGTACCCGAAACGTATAGGTTACGTTTAAATAATATTATTAAATTCTGACGATTAAGGAATTTGAACATGAGGTTGTGTGATAACCTAGTGACCTTATATTACTTTGTTTGACAGGCCGGAATATTCCCAGGACGGCGGAAGAGAACGAACAGCTCGAAACTGAACAATCTGGACGGTGTGTGAGTGGACTTTTGTTTTCTACCCTGAATGCATGCATATATGTTTTAAATGCTTTATTATATGATTTGAAATGCTTTGGCATGATTGATGCTTCGATATGATGATTTCCAGGTTTTGGGAATATTATATTATTTATATAATTTTGGGCAAAATTTTCGAGAAAATCATGATATTCATGTTTAGGGCGAAGGCCCGGGATTTGAGTTTGGTTTTGACTAGGATAATTGATTTGATAAAATTGAAATGCTTTTGACTATCGTTTATGGATTTGCGTGATTATGATGAAATTGATGATTATGATGGATTTGTGGAACCTCCTTTGTGAAATCTATGTTTCGGGCAGAGGCCCTATTGAAATGTTTTGATTTGATTTGAGATTTAAATGGTTTTAAAATGAGATTACTGGATTTCGTGACTATTCCACATATACCATCCTCGGTGATTTTATGGTCCCCTCCGGACGTCGTAGATCCTGGAGTAGTCCCGATCCACTGCATGGAGATGAGTAGCTCCGAGGGAGGCTCAATCTCAGGAGTGTGAGATTATGATGATATCCTCCAGACGTCATAGATCATGGAGATGATATCACCCCAGACGTCATAGGTCCTGGGGAGGTACTAAGACATGAGACACCCGAATTTGCACGCGTTGCATTGATATCGTGACGGGTTACTTGGACATTGAGATTGGGTATTGAGGATTGGTGGTATTATGATCATTGATTGATATTTGTGCCTGATTTGATGAACATGTTTTATCGGTCCACTGTTCATACTTGATTTATTTTACACTATGACTCATGTTTTATGATATGCATGCATGTTTGTACAACTGGAGGGTAAGAATGTATTTTACTCCATGTATTTCTAAAACTTTCTTTTGTCCACTCGCACCTTTGATGTTTTATGTACCCTCCAGACCAGTGCATAGATACTGGGGCTAATATTGAGGCAGAGGAATAAGCAGACCGTTGCGCACTCAGACACCTTACAGAGTAGGATTTTGATCGCTACTTGTAATATTACCTATGCTCTGTAAACCTGTTGACTAGTCAAACTTGTGAGGTCAACGGTCTTGAAAAACTTAATTATCCATTGTCTGACAATGTTTGTCGTTTGTTATGTTATATGTTATATATATATATCTGTAAGATTACTTTTGGTACTTTCGAGTTTGTCGGACGGGAGCAGGATTCATCACGGTTATCGAGGGATAATCGGGATGGGTCTTGTCAAATTGGTATCATAGCATTAGGTTGCGGTCTGAGTCTTGCACATTGGGTGCCTGTCTTGTTATACTGATCTGTTGTACTTACAACATACCTCAATATGCCTCCGAGACGCGAGCCTCGTTCACAACCTGGCGATGAGATGGAGGGTCCAGACGTAGAGAGAGCTCAACGGTTGGGGGCCACTAGTTTTACTGGCCATACCAACCCAGACGAGGCCTATGAGTGGATTACGCAATTGGAGAGGATTTTCGAGATCATGCGATGCCCACCAGGCGACATGGTTCCATTAGCCACGTTCATGCTGAGTAATCAGGCTTATCATGGTGGCGTGGATTACAGCTGACAGGGTTGGATGCCCGCACCCTGAGTTGGGAGGATTTCCAGCATGGTTTCCTAGACCAGTTTTATCCTCGTTCCTTTCGCAATACCAAGGAAGTGGAGTTCCTTCAGCTGCAACAAGGAAACCGGTCAGTGGATGACTATGAGCATAAATTCTTGAACCTATCTAGTTTCGCTCCTCTGTATATGGCAAACGAGGAGGACAAGTGCAGAAGATTTGAGCAAGGATTGAGAAATGAAATCTGTGGTGCTGTGACAGTAGGATCGTATGCTACCCTGAGGGAGTTGTCTGATGCTGCCGCTAGAGTTGAGGTGACCTTGCCAGCACAACAGCAGGTTTCAGGCTTCGGTCGGCGCCGAGAGCCACAATATCAGGGATCTTCGAGTCAGAGATGGCCTAAGTGGGGTAGTTCTAGTTCAAGATCTTCTGGTGGCACCCGTCCGAGTTATGGTAGTGGAAGTACACAGAGATTTGGTTTTAGACCTCAGGCAACATCTTAGTCTAGTGGAACATCTGTGGGGTCTACTGGCAGACAGAGTGATAGACCTAGTCGGCCTGGTTCAGTGACTTGTTTCTCTAGACACATCATAAGGGACTGCCCATACCGATCAGGTGGTAGCGGTATAGGTCGAGGAATAGCAGAGCAGAGTCTAAATATGGCCTCGACTTCTGATGCAACAGGTAGGAGAGGAGTTGGCAGAGGACGTGGTGGACCACGAGGATGGGGTCGGACTTCGGGATCACAGGCTCGAGTATTTACAGTAACTCAACAGGAGGCCCGAGCAACCCCGGGAGTGGTGACAAGTATGCTTACTATTTTTGGTCATCATGCATGTACTTTAATCGACCCGGGAGCTACCCATTCCTTTGTTTCTCGGGATTATGCATCGTTAGCAGATAGAGAGATCTTTTTGATTGGTTGTGATATGGGAGTCGGTACGCTGACTGGTGATATATATGTGGTAAACCAGGTAATACGAGGTTATCCTGTAGTGATGGGGGGTGTGACCCTAGTGTTTGACCTCATACGTTTAGATTTGTATGATTTTGATGTTATCCTTGGGATGGATTGGTTGACAACCCATCATGCCTCTATCGAGTGTTTCGAGAAGAGGGTGATACTCCGGAGCCCTGGTGTACCAGAGGTGATATTTCAGGGAGAGCGGAGAGTGTTACCCTCCAGAGTCATATCAGCCCTGACGGTAGAGAGATTGTTGCAGAGAGGTTGCCAGGGTTATGTGGCATATGTGATTGATGTACGGGATACCCCAGCTAGGGCCGAGGACATCCCAATAGTATGTGAGTTCCCATATGTGTTTCCTGAGGATTTACCAGGGTTACCACCGCATAGGGAGATGGAGTTCACTATTATTTTGATCCCTGGTACACGACCTATTTCCTTCACTCCTTATCGTATGGCACAAGCCGAGTTAAGGGAATTGAAGGTGCAGTTCCAAGATCTAGTTGACATGGGGTTCATTCGGTCGAGTGTATCACCATGGGGAGCCCCCGTACTATTTGTAAGAAAGAAAGAGGGCATCTTGAGATTATGTATGGATTATAGGCAACTTAACAAGGTTACAATAAAGAATAAGTATCCTTTGCCCCGAATCGATGATTTTTTTACCAACTAAGGGGAGCTAAGTATTTTTCGAAGATTGATCTCCATTCTGATTACCATCAATTGAGGATCCTAGAAGAGGATATTCCAAAAATAGCCTTCCGGACTCGGTATGGCCATTATGAGTTTCTAGTAATGCCATTTGGGTTAACTAATGCACCGACGACATTTATGGATCTGATGAACCGAGTATTCCGGAAATATCTTGATCAGTTTGTCATTGTGTTTATTGATGATATTTTGGTGTATTGAAATAGTAAGAAGGCGCATGAGAAGCACCTGAGACTTGTGCTTGAGACTCTAAGGGAGAATCAGCTTTTTCCAAATTAAGTAAGTGCCAATTTTGGCTAACTAGTGTGGGGTTTCTGGGACATGTGATTTATGCAGAAGGAATTTGTGTTGATCCCCAGAAGATTAAGGTAGTGGCAAACTGGGAGCAGCCGACAACAGTGACCGAAGTGAGGAGCTTTGTAGGGTTGGCCGATTACTACAAACGTTTTATAGAAGGATTTTCTACGATTGCTGCCCCATTGACTCATTTGACCAGGAAGGGAGTTAGGTTCATTTGGGATGAGACTTGTGAGTGGAGTTTTTAGGAATTGAAGAAACGATTGACATCCACTCCAGTATTGACCCTTCCAAATGATAGTGGAGAATTCGAAGTGTATACTGATGCATCCTTACACGGGTTGGGGTGTGTGTTAATGTAACATGGGAAGGTGATTGCTTATGCCTCTCGACAGTTAAAATCGCATGACCAAAACTACCCTACCCATGATCTAGAACTTGCTGCAGTGGTACATGCGCTAAAGATTTGAAGACATTACTTATACGGTGAAACATGCAGACTGTTTACAGATCATAAAAGTTTGAAGTACTTTTTCACATAGAAGAAGTTAAATGTGAGGCAAGGAAGATGGTTGGAACTGATTAAGGATTATGACTGCACGATTGAATACCATCCTGGAAAAGCTAATGTGGTAGCTGATTCATTGAATTGAAAATCAGCACATTCTATAGCCCATCTGCGGATGATACATTTGCCCTTATTGGTTGAACTTCGTAGGACTGGTCCTATGTTGGGACTAGATAGCCAAGGTGGTTTGGTAGCGATTTTCCAGGTGCGACCAATCCTAATTGATCAGATTATTGATGCCCAATTCCAAGACCCTGTCTTATGTATGCTCCGAATTGAAGTGGAAGTAGGGGAACGACAGGATTATGCAGTTAGCGAGGATAGAACCTTAACAAAGGAAGGAAGATTATGTGTACCTGTAGATGTAGTGTTAAAGAAGGAGATTCTGGACAAAACCCATAGTTCGGCGTACGCTATGCATCCAGGAGGGACCAAAATGTACCGTACGCTTCGAGAACATTATTGGTGATCAAGTGTTTGATATGTCAGCAGGTAAAAGCTGAGAGACAGAGACCCTATGGAGCACTGCAACCACTTCCTATCCCAGAGTAGAAATGGGACCATATAACCATGGATTTTGTGTTTAAGTTGCCTAGAACGCCCAGAGGCCACGATGGAGTTTGGGTGATTGTGGACAAACTCACCAAGTCAGCGCATTTCTTACCTGTGAAGGAAGACTTTCAGATGACCCAGTATGCCAGATTATTCATTCATGAGATCATCCGGTTACACGGCACTCCTGCCTCCATTGTCTCGGATCGAGATCCGTGATTTACATCCAGATTTTGGCAGAGTTTACAGGAAGCTTTCGGGACAGGATTACATTTTAGTATGGCGTTCCACCCTCAGACAGACGAACAGTCGGAACGGACCATCCAGACTTTGGAAGATATGATGAGAGCGTATGTTCTGTAATTCCAGGGTACTTGGGAGTCGCATTTGCCATTGATTGAATTCGCCTACAACAATAGTTACCAAGCGAGTATTGGGATGGCACCTTATGAAGCCTTATATGGACGACAGTGTAGGACCCCTTTGTGTTGGACAGACGTGGGCGAAAGAAAATTGTCTAGGTTCGAATTGATAGATCTGATGATGGAGAAAGTTAAGCTCATCAGAAATAGACTCAAGGCAGCCCAGGATAGACAAAAGAGCTATGTGGACCATCGGATCAGAGATCTTGAATTTGCAGTTGGAGATTGGGTCTTTCTGAAGTTATCGCCTTGGAAAGGTATAGTACGATTTGGCAGGCGTGGGAAATTGAGCCCCCGGTTCATTGGACCATATGAGATTGTTCAGAGAATTGGCCGGGTTGCTTACCGATTAGCGTTACCTTCAGAGCTTTCCAGAGTTCATAATGTATTCCATGTGTCAATGCTGCGGAAATATGTGTATGATGAGTCCCATGTATTAGAAGAACAGCCCATTGAGCTCAGGGAAGACTTAAGATTTGAGGAACAACCTGTATAGATATTGGATCGAAAGGATAAGGTGCTTAGCCGAAAGACGATTCCCCTAGTGAAGGTTCTTTGGAGAAATTAGAACGTGGAAGAGCCCACATGGGAACCCGAGACACAGATGCGAGAGCAGTATCCGTATTTGTTTCCTTGAGATTTCGGGAACGAAATTTCCTAAGGAGGAGAGGTTGTAACGCCCCGAAAATCCAAAGAAGGTAAAATATTAAAATAATATGTAAAATGACGTTTTTACCCTTGGAAGGGTGTGGTTAAATGTTGACTTTTGTTTGGAATACTTTTTGTATATTTTTCGAGGACCATTTTGTAGGTCTCGGGATGCTGAATCCGTAGACAGGTGGCACGTCAAAAATGGAGCTCGGATGAAAAAGTTACAGGTCGGTGAATTTAAAGGGCAAAATGGTTATTTGTTACAGGTAATTTTGGGCAGTCAAATTAATTAAGCGGTGAAGGTGGCTGAATTAGCCATGTGGGTGACTCAGGTGAATCTTTCAGTGACATTTGTCACTTGTTAATTGTGATGGGTGGTAAATTGTTGCCGTTTGAATATGGGATAAACTCAAAACACTAAATCAACATTTAAACTAACTTTCTTGACTAAGTAACAATAATAGAACAGAGGACCAATTGATCGATTCCCAGCAATCCAGGGTGAAACAAGTGCAAATTGGATGAGAAACTAAGTGCAATTGTGAGTGAAAATGGAAAGGAAACAGAGAAAACCCCAGCTGGAACCATACTGATAAACCCGAAAAACTACCCAAAACCATTAATGTCGAATTCGATTTTTTAGACGATTCTGAGTGAAATTGACTTGACATTTAGTCTTTTGGGAGCTAAACGAATCGAACCAAATCGAATGGGAAGGAAATTGATGGATATTTGACGAAGAACAGACCCTGCGACATCCTTGAATTGTGGAGGCTGAGTTCGAATACTTGGAGGTAAGGAATCTTGAAATTGGTTTAGAATTTATGTTTAGAATGGAGATAGGATGCTTCCCGTGTGTTTAATTGATTGAAACAGCTTGAAATTTGGAATAACCCGATTTAGAACCCATCGGGTATTCATTTCGAGTCGAGGGATTTTAGGATATATTTCATGAAATTGAGGTTACAGATCCCTAATGAACATGGAATAGATGAAAATGCGTGAAGGAAGGAACAAAATCGAGGTCGAATTGAAGGAGATTTCACCGGGTCTGATCGCGGGTTCACGACCTATTTACCAGGTAATCGGGTGAGGGAGACGTACTGTAGCAGTACTGTGCACGGCGCGTGGCTTTCAGGCGTAGCCGTTTGTGGCGACACGTGAGGGCACATGGCTGGGATTCTGACTTTGAGTCCAACATACTTTCTGATGTTCTCGATGATACGAACCTATTGGCGTTGGTTTCGGGTTAATCGGATGTAAATTTAGAGTAATTTCGAGTACCCGAAGCGTATAGGTTATGTTTAAATAATATTATTAAATTCCGACGATTAAGGAATTCATACATGGGGTTGTGTGATAACCTAGTGACCTTATATTACTTTGTTTTACAGGCCGGAATATTCCAAGGACGTCGGAAGAGAACGAACAACTCGAAACTGAACAATCTGGACGGTGTGTGAGTGGACTTTTGTTTTCTACCCTGAATGCATCCATATATGTTTTAAATACTTTATTATATGATTTGAAATGCTTAGGCATGATTGATGTTTCGATATGATGATTTCCATGTTTTGGGAATATTATATTATTTTATATGATTTTGGACACGATTTTCGAGAAAACCATGATATTCATGTTTGGGGCGAAGGCCCGGGATTTGAGCTTGGTTTTGACTCGGATAATTGTTTTGATAAAATTGAAATTTTTTTGACTATCGTTTATGGATTTGCGTGATTATGATGAAATTAATGATTATGATGGATTTGTGGAACGTGCTTTGTGAAAGCTATGTTTCGGGCAGAGGCCCTGTTGAAATGTTTTGATTTGATTTGATATTTAAATGGTTTTCAAATGAGATTACTAGATTTGGTGATTGTTCCACATATACCATCCTCTGTGATTTTATGGTCTACTCCAGACATCGTAGATCCTGGAGTAGGCACGATCCACTGCCTAGAGATGAGTAGCTCTGAGGGAGGCTCAATCTCAGGAGTGTGAGATTATGATGGTATCCTCCAGACGTCATAGATCCTGGAGATGATATCACCCCAGACGTCATAGATCCTGGGGAGGTACTAAGACATGAGACACCCGAGTTTGCACGCGTTGCATTGATATCGTGACGGGTTACTTGGACATTGAGATTGGGTATTGAGGATTCGTGGTATTATGATGATTGATTGATATGTGTGCCTGATTTGATGAACATATTTTATCGGTCCACTGTTCATACTTGATTTATTTTACACTATGACTCATGTTTTATGATATGCATGCATGTTTGTACAACTGAAGGGTAAGAATGTATTTTACTCCATGTATTTCTAAAACTTTCTTTTGTCCACTCACACCTTTGATGTTTTATGTACCCTCCAGACCAGTGCACAGATACTGGGGCTAATATTGAGGTAGAGGAATAAGCAGACCGTTGCGCACTCAGACACCTTACAGAGTAGGATTTTGATCCCTACTTGTAATATTACCTATGCTCTGTAAACCTGTTGACTAGTCAAACTTTTGAGGTCAACGGTCCCGGAAAACTTAATTATCCCTTGTCTGACAATGTTTGTCGTTTGTTATGTTATATGTTATATATCTATATCTGTAAGATTACTTTTGGTACTATCGAGTTATTGTCAGACGGGAGCAGGATTATTCACGGTTATCGAGGGATAATCGGGATGTGTCTTGTCACATATATCTCTCTGTAAACCTCTGCCCCGCGCGCAGTCATATCCAAGCCCACTGGGAATACGGAACCATGCTCAATGTCCGAGGATACACAATCTAGAACTCACAAGTATTCGTATCATTTTCCCAATCACATGTCATCCACTCATGACATGGTACAATGGCTTAAATCACCACGCATATGCCACCAGGACACCAGACCAATAACCTCATAAGTTTGTATGAATTCGGGAACTCATTCCCCTCTTCAAGTCAATCACTCCATACCCTTTTTTCCAGTCTCACTCAATATCATGAATTGAACCTTTTCCTTCTATTGTGTTTATCATCATAGGCCTTACTGATGCCTACCTCTTGCCAATAACTGGCACTCAGTACAATCATTCATATGATATCACAAATCATATCCATTCCTTAACCTCGACTCCCTCCAACATCATACACCAAGTATGATCCTACAGTTGGACTCAAGTAGTCCAAATGATCAAAACTCACGTACCACTCCAATCCTATGGAGTTCTATCAATAACAGGATTGCACCTATCCTTACATTATCAAATAAGTGAATTCTCGACTGGCTATCTTATTAGCCTCCCCACAAATGATACCTAACCCGACAATTCGGTCTTAATCTCAATGTATCCTGACCATCGCCTCATCACACATTAAGCCTTTCTATTTATCAATCATTTCTAATCCTGATGGTCGATACATTCCTTCCCAGAGGTATGACCTCTGCATACTCGACCCATGGATCACTATGGTCGATCCCAAATCATCCAAGAAAAGTAAAACTCCTGAGGGTTCAGCTAGCATCGGCAATCCCAGCCCTATGCTACCCAAGCACACCTCACCAACTCCCAAATCTCATAGTGACATATCACTATGCACATGGAAAAGGTCACATCGAACATAAGTCACGGTTTCTCCACTTTGTACTTATTCCATTTCAGTTCTCATTTCCAATAACTCTGACCTCCTTCTGGGTCAATCACCATAACTGGCAAAACATTGTAGAGAACCCCCCCTACAATCCTCCGTGATATCCATCAAATCGCAAAACAAAAAATGTTCCCTATGACAGTCTTTGATTATTTTCCATTGACCAAAACATCTGTTTCTCCTGGGATTCATACTAATCCCGACCTTTATTAGCATATGTTCCACAAACCTACTCTGGTGGACCAGACCTAACACTTATTCAACCATATATTTTTCTCTCTGCGGGAATTCAATACATCTGTCCAGTATATCACACTCCCATCTGTACATGTGAGTACACCAATCAATCATCAATCATGGTACCATACACCATCCAAATGTGGTCAGAATACCGGACTCATCATCTCACAAATATAACCGGTTCATTTGCCCATCCAAAGGCATCACCATTGACTCACCTTAGCCACATCAAATCCGGACATCACATGTTTCTCTTTTACTTATGACTGTTAGTGATCACCCTGTTGGCCACTCTCATTAGGCCCAATAATCACATATTTCCAACATAACCACAAATCATTAGCTCATGATAAGGGATACTCATCCCATGTCGTTACCTTTTTAAGTTGTCCATAATTGGCACGTAAGCTCGGACCATCATCCTTTTTTCCTCTTACCGCGTAAGGAATACTGGGTTCCCCATGGCAACACTGAGCCGATTGAACCCGTATCTATCAAGTCCTGTACTTGCACCTTCAGTCCTCATGACTCCGTAGGCGCCACATATCAAAGTGTCAGAGAAACAACTCATATACTCGACATGATCATCATCATAAACTCAATCTCTCATCCTGGCAAAACCTCAAGAATTATGTTGAAAAATCCATACATCTTCACCCTTCACTGGGCATCTCATACACTAATTACACTAATCACATATGTCACACATCTGACTAGTGAACTTTGATTACCTCCTACAACCAGTCCATTGATTGTGAGGTTCAATATCATTCTAGAGGGTAACATCCTCGAATCTGGCAATCCTGGACTCCACATATCACTTTCTAATCGACATACTCGATAGAGGTATCGTGAGTCATCAATCAATCCATCCTAAGGATTACGTCCAAATCATCCAAGTCCAGGAAAGCCCCAAGTCTGCCACTAGGAGAATAACACCTGTCATCCTGGGTAGCCTCACATCGATAGGTCTACCCCCCTTATGTCTCACCAATTTCACTATATATATTTACCAAGGTTACCATATAAATATCATTAATTTTATCACATCCGTAGCTCTAGTCGGCTCACCGACTTCCATACCTTAACCAATCACGGACAACTCCATATCCGTCCAATGCACAATCTCAAAACATGGAAGAGTGGATAGCCCGGATCCTACCGAAAACATACGTCATGACCACGAGTAATAGGTATCCAGGTCATCACTCCAGAGGTTACTCAGAACTCCTGCCAAGTAACTGCAATCCTCGGGCATGTGGTCCCAATTGACCACGCCCCTCCGGTCCACCATGGGCCCTACCAATTCTTCCCGCGCCTGTCACATCAACAATCATTAAAGGAGCCAATCCCTGCTCTATTGCACCACAACAGTGCCATATCATTTTATCAATCTATGTAACCATTTTTTTATGATGTGACCAGAAGACTCACAACCATGAACAATTAACCGTAGCATTTTATCACCCAGTGGACTCAACTGGCTTCCCACTACACTGGATCATTTCCTAGGTCCGAATCTCTGTGTACTACGGTTCTCTACCTGAACCTTCACTCACTGAGTGAAATTGACACGACCCATCCAAATCCATAAGTCTAGTAAACAGGGTTAAACAATTCCAATCCATAAATTCATAACCCATATGTATCTGAACCTATCCCCATCCTTGGCATCGCAGGTGGCAAACATTCCTCAATCAAGGGTCGGCCGTGTCAAAAACCATAGTTATATTTCTTTACGGCTCATCCTGAGCCCTGATACATTACCATGACTCATCTCGAGTCCTAACCGATCTCCTGACTCACTTTGAGTCCCATTTTCCTGTCTCGACTCCTCTCGAGTCCAATCTTGACTCCTTTTGAGTCCAATCTCATAACAATCATCCATGCCATCATTGGCATACCCGATCACCGAGCAATTACCCCTGGTGAATCACATCTTATACGACTTATAAGGCATAAGGGATATCCCATCATATTCCAGACTTGTTAAACATACATTCCACTTAAGGAATGCATGAATCACATCTTATACGTTTTCGGAGGCATGACATTGCAACAGAATCAACAACCTATTTCTCTGATACCAATTTGATAGGACCTGTCCCCAAAGGACATAGATAACCGTGCTCGGTCCTGCTCCCATCTGACAAGTTAACTGAAGTTACGAAATTACCCTCAGCACTTGCCAAATAAGGGATAACCGCACCTGTGCTCAATCATGCTTCCACCTCCCGATCAGCCTCGATCATCGGGGCACGACTTGGAGGGTCAACAAAATAGAAAAGGTGTGAGTTGACAAAACAAAATTTTAGAAATACATTTATCAAAATACATTCTTACCCTCTAGTTTCACAAACATGCATACATATCATAAACCATGAGTAAAATATATCTGGGCACAAATGTTTATAAATCACAAATCTCAATAAAACCACGGGACTCATTTCCATATCCAATCTCATATAGTCACGTTATCCCTGCAACGCGTGCAAATCAATAGGCTCAAGGACTGCTCAAAATCCGAGCATCCGTCGCTGTGAACACATCACCAGCCGACAATCCAGATCATCGTGAACGCATCACCGACCGATCTCCATATAATCCAGCACATTTGATCTGAGTCGAGCCTCCATCGGCTGCACGACAACAGAACGTGCTACGTGACCTCTCCGGGTGAACACATCCCATCCTGGAGGCGAGCGTTATCTCCACGGTTCATTCCAGGGAAACACATTGCCAACCGGAAGCCCTAATATCCACAACACAGGGTGCACTCCGGGGGAAACATATTCCCACTCGAAAGTCCTATATATCTGCAACATATCATCACCATGAAAACTAGTGAAAAAAAACTTCATTTGAAATCAAGACCATTTTCAACACAGGGTCTCGGCCCAAAACAAAGTTTCCTCAAAATCCGTAAAACCAGAGTCCCGATTATTTCATAAATCCGAAAACCATCAATATCATCATGTAATCACATGAAAATACCAATCCAATCAAAATCACATTTTCATTGGGTCTCAAGCCCAAAATATCAATTTCACGCAAATCCGCGCAATCGCAACCTCAGTTGCCATTTTCACATAAATCCACAAAATAAATCCAAAAATCATTACAAATCCATCAAATCAATCCCTGGCTCATAATCCAAGTCAAAACCAGTCACAAATCCCGGGTCTTCACCCAAAACAACAATTTCACAATTTTCTCGAAAATCGTGCCCAAAATCAATACAAAACAATATAATATTCCCAAAATCCGAAAATCATCATATCGAAACATTAATCACGCAAAATCATTTCAATTCATATAATAAAGTATTTTAAACATATATGCATGCATTATAGGTAGAAAACAAAAGTCCACTCACACACCCTCCATATCGCTTGCTTTCCGAGCCGCACGTTTTTCCGTAAATTCCAGAAATCACCATTCCTATCCAAAATCATTATTGAGGGTCACTAACACTTCAATATACCTCATATAAATTTCTCCAATTTTTTTGGGATTTAAATACATATTTTAAACATATATTAAAACTTCCGATACACAGAACATTATCGAAACGATATCCGATTTGCTCGAAACGAGTGCCAAAATGTTCGTTACATTAAATGGGACAAAAGTCATGTTGACCTCACCTCGGGAATCGAGTCCACGCGCCCTCACGTGCCACCGTGAGTGGCTGTGCGTGAAACCCACGCGCGTGCTACATTATCGTCGTCCCAACCCGTTTTCCTGTAATTCGGGTTCAGCAACCCGCGAGACGACCCGACTCATTCCCTATCAATTCGACATCAATTCTTTCAATTTATTTAGCTAACATCATCGTTTTAATGTTAATTAGAGGTCTATCAGTTCAATTATATGATTTCATACCTTAATCCTTCAATTTGAAGATGAACTTTCCAAGAAATCTGGGCATTGTTCAACCTTCGAAGTTCGTCAATCCCACTAGTTTTCCTTCAATTGATCCATCCAAAAGCTTCATTGGACTATGATAAACTTGTTTTCGAGCCCAATTCCATCGTTTAATCCCTTCAAGATCACAACTCAAACCTCGAATTTCTTCTCTGTCACCAGGTTCGTTCAGAGCCAAATGGACACCAATTCCCTTCATTCTTGAGGTGATCCTGATCGAGACAATCCCAGAAAGCTTAAATCAAGCTCAAATTCAAGTTTTATGACCTACAATTTCAAATTCAATTTTAAGGTTCATCAAGGGTTTTCGGGTTTTTGAGTTTGGGTCCAGCAAGGTTTGAAGCCCATCATTCATCCTTCAATGTCCTGTCATTTTTCTATCTGGATTTCATTTAATTTCTCACGATCCCAGCCTAAGGATTCAATTGTCACCTGAGATCATGCTCTGTTTTTGTTTCCTTCGCAATTTACACACATATACGTACAAATATGTATTCTAGCTAAACATTATCACATACTTGCCACTAATTGTCTCATTAAAGTGACAAATGTCACCTTACAGCAATCCCACGCCCAATTCCACTAGTACAGGTGTCCATCGTGTGGTGAAAACAGCAATAACATAGGTGAATCAGCCATCATAGCCAAATTACCACTTTGTCCCTGCCATAACAAATTACCAAAATGCCCTTCATGTATCTAGACTCGTAACTTTGTCATCCGAACTCCGATTGACTCATACCGCCTGTCTACGGATTCAGTGTCCCGAGACCTATCCAACGGTCCTTTTGAAAAGTCCAAAAAGTGTTCCGATCAAAAATTCAACTTTCATCCCTTATAACCAGGGGCAAAATCGTCATTTCCTTCAAATTTTCCAAATTTTCCTTTTTCGAATTTCCGGGTCGTTACACCCACAGTTTTCGATGTGATATGATTTGTAATCTAGTTGTTCATGTTTTACCCTATGCATGCATGCTTTATAACTAGAAGGTAAATGGTTTACTTTTTTCTAAATGGATTTTAAAATGTGTATTTTATTCCATTCACACTTTTGATGTTTTGATGACCCTCCAAGTCATGGCATGAAGATTGGGGCTGATCGAAAGGCGCATGCATGAATGGGACTCAGTACGATTATCCTTTGTCTAACAAGTATTAAGGGTATTTTTGGAACTTTGGTTGACTTTTCAGACGGGAGTAGGATCAGACGGGGTTATCAAAGCATTTTTTGGACTGATCCTATTAGAGCCGGTATAATATGAACCTACGAATTAGGTTTTTGTAATGCTAGCACTGTGTCGATTGATTTAGAATATTTGCATGTTAAAGTTGGAGGAGTTTATATGAGATAAAGATGTTAGAGCCCACTTATAAGTTGCTACTATTTAGTACGCACCTGTATGGACATAGAAAAGCTTCCACATGATTGATCATCGCGCATCTTGTAACACTAATTTAAAAAGTGCCAGCTTGTTCCCCGAGCGCCAGGGGAAATAGGGTGACGGTGCATGTCATCCAGCTTTCACGTGGCCGAGGTACCGAGTAAAAACACTCAGTTATTTTCATATGCGTATGACTCAAATGACTCATGAGTAATTGAGTAGTATGTTGACATGTGACATAATTACGAATTGGCATAACTCTTTTGATTAATTATTATTTTTGTAAGGACCCACCCCGGTTTCACCCCGAAAACCGAGGTAAATCCTGCTCCCGTATGACACCCCGACACAACACCAAAGTAAACCACTAAACTACACAGTCAGACGCAGGAGGAAATTTAAACATCTCGAAGTCAAAGTTTTACAGAGCATAGAACCAGATACAAAAAAAAAGAAAACCGATGAACAGTACACGCACACGGAAAACTTAAAACACTCTGGGGTTGCTCTCGAGTACGCTATGCCTCAGACGCTGCCTCGACGCCGAAACCCAGCTCTAGCTCCACGACCTGGAGGGCAGTTTAAAAACAGAAGATGTGAGTGGACCATAAATAAGAAAACAATTTCCGAAAACCATTTCATAATAAAACCAGGGTTTTAGCCCTCCGTTTTGAAAACACACATGCATAACCCATTAGATGAAAAAAATTATAAATCACATAAGGATCATCATAAAAACAGAATTTAAACCAGTTATAGAAATCACGTCGTACACATCATAACACCAGATCATAAAGCATAAATCTCAAGCAATCATTATCCGATCAAACCTGGTGGACCTATCCGAGTCTTTAAACTCCCGAGTCTTTAAACTCAATCCAGGCATCAATAATATCCGAGTCTTTAAACTCCCGAGTCTTTAAACTCAACAGGCCTACGGGGGAAATATCAATATATCCGAGTCTTTAAACTCCCGAGTCTTTAAACTCAATCCGGGCCCGTCCCCCGTCAAATATAATCTGGGTTTTTAAACTCAATAACCAGATCCAGGAAATCCAATCCAAACCGTTTGAAAACCATTTCAAAATTCATACCCAAAACCGAATCCGAAATCACCGGTCGGATGCCCTTCCAGCATCCAAAACCGTCATTCCGAACCCAAAGCTGGAATTCAACTATTCAACTTTTCAACTTTAAAACCAAATCTCGATTCTTGAAATCCGATTTTAAAACCGAAAACCTTGATCCTCAAAATTATGTTTCAAAATCCATTTAAAATCATTGAAAATCGCCTATCATTTGAAAACCCCAAGTCATGGCATCAAAATCGTAAACATAGTATTTCTCGTAAAACGTGCGGAAAACCATACTTTCTCGAAAAATGTGCAATGATGTAAAACCAACACCACATATTCAAAAATCATGGAATCACATGTAAAACCATAAAACAAGTAATTAAAAGCAGTTATGCATGTTCAAGTTAAGAGAAAGGGTCCACTCACAGTACCGAGCCCTCAATCACGTCCCGAACGTCCTGTACGTTCTTCAGCTTCCTCGGGAAATCTCGAACCTGTCAACCATCACCCAAGAACGTTACTAACACATCTAAGAAGGTCCACCTCATTTTCCCTAAAAATCCCCGGGTCCTAAACGTAACGAACCGAAACCGTAAACCTTCACCTTCACGGAACTAACCTCAAACGACGTCCGATTAACTCGAAACCTATTCCAATGGACTCGTCACAACACCTAGACCAAAAACCATGTTGACCGTTTTCCCAAACACCGCCGCACGCGCCCCCACGCACCACCCAAAGTGGCGGCGCGTGGGCTTCACGCGCCTGCTACAGTGTCATCGTCAACCTCAGTCTCAACGGTCCAGACCGGTCCAGCCAACCCGAACCGGCGTGACTGGTTCTCCATCAACCCTCCACTGTTTTCCTCCTTTTTTTCACCATCTTCATCGTCCAATCCTAAGCTACCCATTCTTCTACTCCAAACACCTCGACACCGTCCCTAACCCGTCGACTCGAGCTCAAAACCAAAACCCAAACTGTCCCCTGTTTCACACTCCGGCCAACCAGGTAATCCCCCGTCACAACAACCGCCTTAGACGACTCCTAGGACCTCCCTGAGTCTCACCTAACTCACCAAAAGCCTCGACTCGCACTCCCACCACTTTGAGTTTAGAATTCGATGACAAAACAGGGCAATTGAAAGAGGATGAGGAATTACCTATACACCGACCACCACCGTGAGCTCAGTCAGGAGAACACGACTCCTCCAGTCCACCTCCGTCCTCTGGACACCTCCACCAGCCTCAATTGGTCCTTCACAGGGCAGCACCACCGCTCGAACTCCTCTCTGTTTTTCTGGTTTCCCCGTGAGCTCACACCTCGCACACACACTCACACCTCACCTCCCAACCTTCTCATTGCCTCCCTCTCAATCTCTGATCACTCCTCACTCACCAAACACACCAACACTCACGTTCAACGTCCAACTCCCCTCAATTTTCTCTCAATCTCTTCGTCTCTGTTCTCTCTTCTTCGAACACACACACACGACACACACGAACACTCAGCCCAAAATAATTGGACCGTGCACCCTAGAAGCCTCTAGCCAAGCCCCACGTGTCACAATCCTCCCCATTCTCTCACAAATGTCCCAATCTCAACCGTCCACTTGTCCTAATTTGTTGCACAATCCCCAATGTGCAGAAGACCAAAATACCCTTCTTTGAACCCAAAATTACAATAATGCCACTACCTTCCTAGACCCGTAACTCACACATCCTAACTCCAATGAATACGTACCGCCTGTCATCGAACTCAGGACGACAAGATCTACCTAACGGTCCTAGGTCAACGTGTAAAAACTCATTCGTACGAAAAGTCAACTTTTCCCCCCTATTTTAGCCAAATTACGAAAGTACCCTCAACCTTCCGAACATCATATCTTCCTCCTCGGATGTCAGAATCGGGCGTGCCACCTGTCTACGGATTCGTGACGTCTCGAACTACGTCACAGTCATCGGTCAAAGTCCATTTGACCGCCCGAACTAAAAGTCAACAATTTGCTCGAACTAGGGGCAAAATCGTCATTCTACGCTAACCGACCTATCGTAACCGACTAACCACCAATTAAGCTCACTAATCTCATCTTAAACACGGTCTTAACCATAATTCCTGGGACGGGTCATTACAATTTTAATATTATTTATCGTAGAACATGCAAGTCTAAATTTATTGTTTTGGCTTTTAGTAAAACTGAGGGGGTTAAAGCTTATTTTACTTTCATGGTTTTACACTGAAATAAGTTATTGGGTCTGCTCCCTCTTTGATTTTAAACCTTCGGTCTTGTTGGTGTTTTCGAGGAGGAGTGGTTAGCTGCTCTGACACTCACTCTCAGGTTTAACAAGAAGTGGTGGAAATCGGGTATTACAGGTAGTTAAGCAGTTGTATGATCATCATTAAATGTCCATGCCCTACACTTTCGCTATTGCAGGGAAATGTAATTGGTTTCCGATGGTTATGTTTCACCTGACCTCCCAAAAAGGAACGTTTTA
This sequence comes from Prinsepia uniflora, assembly GCA_032719365.1. NCBI lineage: Eukaryota > Viridiplantae > Streptophyta > Magnoliopsida > Rosales > Rosaceae > Prinsepia > Prinsepia uniflora. The sequence goes on along the minus strand of CM064867.1, from coordinate 29,666,916 downwards.
ATTAAATGGCTATTGTCATCCGGACATCACAGTCCAAGTGTCGACCAATATACCTTGATCTTCGTGTCCTAGTGGACTTTTCAGATCATGGTGTGTTAATTTAATATCAGAACATGGTTTTAGAACTTGTCGTTAGTTTTTGGACACTTGTTGTTAGATGTGTCACTTGACGTTAGTTTTATTTCTCTTACAGCCTAATCGTGAGGGGTACGCCGGGCGATGTTTCCGGTTACTTGAGCCAGATACGTTAACACTTGAGACTGAGATCGTGTAACTTATATCATCTAATCATTGTGAACCTCCCGGCAGTTTGGTAAGCAAACTACTTAACCATTCCCTTATCCGTCTTCTAAGACGTGTAACCATTTGCTTTTTTAGTACAAGAACCCTATCATCGTTTTGTCGATTCCATTACTTAAACCTCCCTTGTATGCACCTTAGGAGCAATTCAAATCATGTGATCTTAATGTTTGTCGCTTGTTTGATGCGCTTTTTTTAGTGCCCTTTTAGAGATGGTATTTTGCCTTACAAGGCATTTAAAACGAATTTAAAGTTTTTTTGAAAATGATTCCATCCTACTACTAAGTTTCTTACAACTTTTATGTGTCCTAGTGAATTTCCTTACTTGTGACAATAATACCTTCCTGCATCGAAATAAGTTTGGGTGGTGTCAAAATTGTAGCACGTATTATGAAATGATACATTTTGATGCCAGTTACATTCACTTCACTTAACCTATCCAAAAATCTTTTACGACTTAGTTTTCTATTATATAAAATTACGCATTTCTACAACCGGGAGTCACATCCCCTATTTGTGACTTTTGCTTAAACTACTTTAAACAACGATTTTGGTATCGCTTCCCGCTACTACTTTTGACCCATGAGGGTATTCCAGTTTTGATAAATTGTATCTCCATATAGATTTAGTAAATGCTTTAAAGTTTTTCAACTTGATTTCACGTTTTGGCAATTGTGCCTCGTCTCACGCACTCGACTTATTTCTGCAATTTTCCTCACTATTTTCTGGCAATTTACGTGCCCTCGAGGTTTGGAAAAATATGAGACTTATACATTCTTTTTATAAACAAAAGTTAGAAATGAAAATTTTGGAATCGACGAGTTTCAACGTTTATTTCCAAAACAGATCCTTTTGCCTTGACGACTTTGATTTTCCTTGGAGTGCATTGGTGTCAATGGAATCTTTTTCGAAAACTATTAACTTGAATTTGATTTTTCTTATCATGGACCTTGGGAAAATCATTCTTAAAGCAAATTAACTCTTTCTGTTCTGGTGATGAATCACTAGTTTCGTTCCAAAACTTTTACTTGTTCATGGCGTGGTAAGTTTCTTCACTTAGGGTTCAACTATTTATTCTCTTTCGTTGCTGACCACATTGCTAGAAGTATCCTTAGCAGTTTCAATGGACCATTCATTTGGCTCTCATTTTTTTTTGAATCTTTAACAAGAGTACTCTATGCATCCTCTTGGCCACGTTATAGATCTTTCGTCTGATGACTAGAGTGAGTTTTCGACAAGTGTACGAGGTTAATTACCCGTACTTTTTGACAATCATTTTGATCATTGCAAACTCTCCTTTACAAGCTACTGATGGCCAACATCATGCTCTGATTGTTAATCAGCGATGTTACCCTTGAGTTTTAGTTGAACGTTGACACCGATTTGAATTACCTTTTTGGGTACTAGATTTGACCACCTTATGTCATCCTTTTTCAGTGAGCTTACCATTTCTGTGTAAAGCCATAAGTATATTCCCAATTTCTACACCTATTGACTTTATCGGTGCGCCAGCTAGTTAACGCTTTAGATTCTGCTTGCATCAACAAATTTGAGCACACGAGTAATATCGATTGAGGTTTGATAGGCATCCTTAGTATGAGGATGACTGGAACTTTTCCCTTGGCCTTATCACTACACCAAATTTAGATTTAGACAACACCACATTGACAACAAAATTTATAAAACTGTTGCCTAAACCACTTTAGGCACCAATTTTATAATTGCTGTTGTATAATGCATAATATGATGCCAATAGTCAAATATACTATTTTCTTTACCCCGTATTTAAAAACAATAAAAGTTTACTGTTATCTTTACCCCTTAATTAGCATTAGTAAAAAGACTAATGTTGTCTAAAGTAATTGAAAACTTGAGATGCTTTGCAAATTGTGAAAATGGCAACCTCATATGTCAAAAACATGCAAGCCACTGTTCAAAATAAGAGAAACATCACGCGTGGTCCTAAGTTCGATCCTTGCACACAGATTTTCACTTGTTTATTCTCAGCCTTTCCTTACATGTGCTCTCTCTCCTCTCTCTCACTCGCTCTCATAGTCGCAACCCTATCTCTTGAACCCAATACAAAAACTCAAGTTCTCAATCTTAATCTTCTTCTCAATATGAATCTCCTTCTAAAGTTCATAACTCTTACCTCTCATTCTGAATCTCCTTCTCAAGTTTTTAACCCTATTTCTCAATCTAAATCTCCTTCTCAAGTTCTCAACTCTATCTCTTTAAACCCAATGTGGAAACTCACTGCCCAAAACTAATAGTTGACAATCTTCCAAACCCACGACCTAAAACCAACTCAACAAGCAATAGCAATGGACTCCGACTCCGACATGGTGCTATATTATCGGCTTCGTTTGATTTTCTCGCTCTTCTCGGCCTTCCATCTCGACCCACAAACCAAAATCCTAGATTTCCTTTCTGATTCCCTTTTATTTTCCGAAGTTTTTGTATATTGGTTTTCTTTCTAGACTGGATTGGATTTGTAGGAATCAATGCCTATCACCGAGACCGTCAATGATCCCACCAATAACCCTCCACCTCCAGGATCATTACTCTCAAAATCAGGTTAATTTTGTAATGATTTTTCTAGCTTTTAGTCTTGTTGGGTAATGGGTAATAGGTTTGTCATCTAGGTTGTTCCTATTCTTGTAACATATTGGCTGAAATCTTGAAAAACATTTTCTAGGTAGTTGAATAGCCCTTTCATGTGGTATTTTTTTGATGTTTTTTACATGTATGCCATGATTCAAAAATCATTTTCATATCCTTGAAAATGCATATAAGATTTCAGGAGGTTTCACATTTTGGAAGATGTAGATGAGGAGACCATTTTCTGATCTATGTTTGGTGGAACCGACTTCTTTTTTGGTCATTCATTAATGAAGAAATCATCAAATTACTCCAATCATGGAAGGTTTGGGAACTGGGAACATCAGAATGAATAAAAATATGGTAGGTCTTGGAATTGGAGACATCAAAGAGAAGAAAAATATGAAACTGAGTCTGATTCTAAGAATTCAGAGTCACATGATAGGTTGGCACTCGTGATGGGGGATGGTTGATGGTGGGCGGAATTGTTCTATGCGAAGATTGAGCGGAGAAGACGATGTTGATGAGAAAGTGATAAAGGTTGAAGACTTGAATGAGTCTCTGACTTCATAAAAAAAATTAAAAGCTATTCTCTTGGTTTCCCAACCATTGGATTTCAAATCTAATGGTGGATATTTCATTGAGTCTTTTGACCAAAATAAAACGTGTGGGTTGAATAGGATTACCATAATGGTATATATTCACTGCAAACAAGAAAAATTAATATATTATTATTAATTTGGAAGATTCATCATATTATTTTAATAATAAAAAATACTGGATAAACCAAATTAAAATGTAAATAGTGGTTATCTCATTTAAAAAGTATTCTATAATTTAACCAAAAAATAATATATGTTCGATTAAAACTTATACACATTCAATTTATTATTATATATTTAATTATATTAACATCTAATTATAGTAATTCACTTCAATTTATATTTATTTTTAAAATTGTATATTGCTAGTCAACGTCAAAATCATATTGTATCATATTATTCATCATATATTTATTATATCAAAGTGATTTTATAATTTTTATTAGTCATATATAACCATTATTGGGTATGTAAGTTTTTCCCAAAGCTTCATTAAAAATTCCAACTTTTAGATTAAATTTCTGTCATTTTTATTGATCGTAAACGATTTTGATAAGAATTCGTTTTACGTCCAATTTTCACTAATTAATGTCCAATTTTCTAAATTTGTATCTAAATACAAACTCCTTGATTTTCTAAATTATTATGTAAATGTCAACTCCATTATTATGCTTATTTTTATGTTTTTAACTATATTAACATTTAATTATAGTAATTCACTTCAATTTATGTTTATAATTAAAATTTATAATATTACTCATCGGCAAAATCCTATTGTATCATATTATTCATCATATATTTAATGACCATAAACGATAGCGATATTTGGGGCGAGATATCTGTAAATTTGACTAGCGATATATCCGTCGATATCGATATTTCAATCCTTGACTGCATAACAGTCTTTATGCGATAAAATTTCCCGTTCTAATTGAACCCTAACCCTTGTTCTCTCTGTTCTAATTGAAAACAAAAGTTTTGTGTTCTTACTTGCTGGACTGAGGGGTTGGACTGGTGAAGAAATTTGATAAGATTGTTGCATCTAAGCCTCTAAAGTACGCATTTCATTCTTATTTTCCCGGTCTGTTAATTAGGGAGTTTTTGCTACTTAATGTATTATTGGGTGGGTTGATGGAGCATTAGTTGTTCATTAGAGCACATCACGTATGTCAAGTAGAGCTTGTTTAATGTTAAACTTGACAATGTAGAATTGATTGACAATGCAGTTGATGAGGTAATTTTTCAACAATCACGTTCTTTATTGTTGTGATTCGGCTGTTTTTTTTTCTTTTGAAATGTTCATTAATCCCTTGTGTAGAATAACAACACTGATGGATTTCCCTCAATAGAAATAGTATAAATTTTTATTTGTTGGAATTTAAATTTGAATAGAAATTTGAACAGTTTTTCCTATTCACCTCAATCGTACTTTCGTAACATTTTTTCGATTGCTTATTAACAAAAGTCCTGTGAAATGCATTGGTTTCCTCTCTTTTTCTCTCTCTCTCAGCAAACTTGTTTTTTATACCTTGAGGCTTTGTTTTTTTTAATTGTTTGTAACTGGAGTGCTTAATTACTTAGCATAAACCTTTGTTTTGTGGCTAGATAAAAATGAAGCTACTTTTGTTAGCATAGACATGGTGCTGACCCCACGATCGAGACTCCAGCTTTGGTAATACAAGGTTGGCCTACAAAATATTTTGACCCTTTTCTAGTAATATATGGACCGTGACATCATCTCATATGAACTTTTGGCTTCGCAAACCTGAAACTCGGCAATAAAAAGATAATGGTGGCGGAATGAACACTCAAGCTATAAGGCGCTGACTATCATGCCAACAAGAATTGTAATGACCCTTTGGAGGCTAATATAATTAATGTTAGGTTTCTCTGTTCACTATTTCCTTCCTGATTCATCTGAAAATGGGGTTATTTCATTTACACTGTGGGTCACCTCGGTTGGTGGTTCGAACTATATGAGTAGTTTTTGTATTATTGCAGTTGTTTTCGGGTTTGTTCGGTTAAATCATAGTATATGATATTTACAATGTAACCTAGCCATAATTTTCGATGCTTGGCTATAATGGCTTGTAGAGTCGTTCTCTTGGAGAAAACACGTTAGCTAACAACATAGTTGTGTTATTCGCTAAGGTGGTGTCTTATTACTTCCTGTTTTCTCTAATTCTTATAATCTTATTATCGATGCCGCTAGTTAGAACAAGAGCTGCAATATACTAATTGTATTATTCACTTTATTTTTTCTTGCCTTAGATATTAGCTTAATTTATCACATGATCTGCAATCAAGGAACAATCAAATTATATGTGGTGTACATTGTGTTAGAGGTAATTAAGTTTGAGATCCAATGTTTTACATGGTTTCAACTTGATATACTCTCACTGCATTATTTGCTATTTTGTTCTACCTGAAATTTCATGTATTACTGCTTCTTGCTCCTCCACGCAGATATTTGCTATACTTTGTCAAAGTTTCAACCCATAAGTATTGCAAACTCTATTTAACTCAACAGGACTTGTAAGTTGTCCACTAGAAAACGTGAGATTCTGGATTTGGAGACTCATTTTCGACCAACCTTTAGCTGTGGCTGCCTCAAATTTCCTTAATTTCAAAATTGTTATATTCTTAATGTTTTCTTCAGTACATTGTTCATGAGTAACCTATGGATTCATTGAATGTACATACTTATTCATTTTTGTTTATCTTATTGGCTCAGGCAATTACTTTATCAACTTTCATAGTTGCTCCCGATTACTTTATCAACCTGCATAGTTGCTCCTGATTACTTTCTCAACGTACATAGTTGGATTATCAACTTTGTCGAACATTCAAAATGTACCTTTCAATTTCCAGCTACTGAAAATACGGTAGGCTGAAGTTTCTATGAGTACTTATAAGTTGCACATGAGGTCCTAACTTCATTTATCGGAGATATTGTATTACTTATCGTTGTGTAATTGTACTTTTTTTGCTATCAATGAAAATTTACCTTTTATAGGATTTTTTTATGATTTTTGTTATGAATTAGGGTCCCTTTAGACAACGTTCCTATTTATCACTTTAGACTATAGTTATTTCATACAAAATACTAATGTCTATATCAATTTTTAGAACATGATATGTATTGCATAATAATACTTTAGACAACAACATAATTTAAAACCGTTGTATAAAAGCATTTTAAACAACGGTATATGTTTAAACCGTTGTATAAAAAAATTTAGACAACGGTTTTTTTGGAATAAAATGTTGTCTAAAACACCCTATAGAAAACATCATTTAATAATTAACCATTGTGTAAAGTACCCTTTAGACAACGGTATTTTTGTATAAACCGTTGTGTTAAGTACCTTTTAGACAACGGTATATATGCATACCGTTGTTTAATGTACGCTTTACCCTTTAGGCAACGGTATACATATATACCGTTGTCTAAAGTACCCTTTAGACAACGAATTTCAATAAGTACCATTGTCTAAAGGTAATCTAGACAACGGAGAAAATCTGTTGTTCAAACACCTCGTTTAGAAACCTGGGGCAGTTACAATTGTATTTAAGGAGAATAGACCGGATTTTCTCTATTGTCTAAAGGAAAATTTGGGGTAGTGTATTTACGGATTCTAGACTCCAGCTTACTCAAGCTTACTGTAGATTAGCCCACTTCAATTGGACTTAGTGCATGCTTATCTTAGTTAACCTGTTCAACTTAAACAAGAATGTGAAGTACCATAGGAAGCATTTTGTGGGAACCTAAGCATGGAGCTATGTACTTGGAATTATATTATCCTTAGATTTCATTACGTATGTGCTTAGGTTTAACTGTGATTCCAGCATTCAACCTTCTTTCACTTGGACCTATTATTGGGTAACCACTCTAATACACTCAATTATCTCCTAATTCAAGAAACAAGCAAGAACGTTTCCATCCCGTGTATAAGTGATGACTTCGTCTTTGGTTGACTTAAATCCAAGTGTTTGACATATGATCTTCTTATCAGCGCCTCAGAAACTGCCTTCGTTTACACCCTTTTTGTTGGATGTGACCTTTTGATGAGTGTTATTTTTCTTTGAAATTCATTGTTGAACTTGTGAAAATAGTTTTGACATAAGAGAACTTTGAGGTTATTTGACTGATGAGAGGATTCTAGTGGCCCTACTACTGCGGTCGTGACAGGACCCGTTCCAAATCACTCGGGATTAGAGTGGGACGTGTCTGCTCCCGTCTGACAGGAAGTGTTAGACCAGGGATATTTCCATCCTATGCCTAACCTGGGCTATCAAAGTACGCCAGGATCAGGAGGAGAAATGTGATGTTTCGTCTCTGCTACAGCCCGCATCTGCGATCAAGCTGAAGAGCATTGAAAACACGAAAGCTGTGAGTGGACAAAACATGACAGGACCCATCCCAAATCCCTCGGGATTAGCGTGGAACGTGCCTGCTCCCGTCTGACAAGAAGTGTCAGACGAGGGATACTTCCGTCCTTTTCCCAACCGGGGCTATCAGAGTGCGTCAGGATCTGGAGGAGGAATGCGATGTCTCATCTCTGCTACAACCGCATCCGCGATCAACGTGAAGGGCATTCAAAACACAAAAGTTGTGATTGGACAAAACAAATATTTTATAAAAACATTTCACAAAAAACCTTTATGCTCTTCATTAAAAACATATGCATGCATTCAAAAACCATTTCTAGGGTTCATGAACACCCTGTCCTGTAAACCGAGGTTAGATTAGTGGTTAATAATAGATTAGTGAAGATAATCAGTGATTAGTTGGATAATTTCGGACGGACGGTGCGAAATGACGATTTTACCCCTACAATGGGAAAAAATGTTGACTTTTAGTTCGGACTGTTAAATGGACTTTGACCGATGACCGTGACGTAATTTAGGACGTCACGAGTTCATAGACAGGTGGCATGTTCGATTCCGACGTCGGTGCAAAACGTTATGACGTTCGGAAGTTCAAGGGTAATTTGGTAATTTGGTTGAAAAGGGGTAATTTGTTGACTTTTCAAATGACATCGACTTTTCACGTAAACCGAGGACTGTTAGGAAGGTCTCGATGCCCTTAGTACAACGACAGGCGGCACATCGTCCTCAGACTTCGGATGAATTAGTTATGGGTCTAAAACGTGAGGGGTAAAACGGTAATTGTGAAGGTAGGGGCAATTTGGTCATTCCCTACATTGGGATCTGTGCCCAGTTAAAGATGGACACTTGGCCTGCTCTAGAATGTGTGCCCACAAAGAAATAGACACCTGGCCCAATCTGGATTTTTGCAATTGTGCACGGCTTGGACAAAACGAGAAACAGGGAGAAACAGAGTGGTCTGTGTGTGTGGCCGTGCAATCTAGTGATCCTACTACCCGTATGAGAGTTGTGTAAAGGAGAATGAGTGAACAGACAATAAGGAAGGTTGTGGTACTATCTTAAAGGTTCGCCGTGGACGGTGGCCACACCACCATGAGAACAGAGCAAAAGAGAAACCGTGAGGAACCCAGGATTTAATCACCCTCAACCATGGTCTTGAGCCCATGGTTTCTGAATGAAAAGTGTTTGGAAGGTTGAGATGAACTCCATGGACTTGAATTTAAGGCCTGGGAGAGAAGGTAAGTGCAAGTCCCATGAAACTCGATTTTGATTTTCAAAATGGTAAACTGAGTTTTGGTAATTGTTAACCGATACTATTAATTGGGTACTGTTTTGGAAGTTGAAAAGAATGGTTTGGCATCGAAATCAGAGGCTACGATAGCTGGAATCGTGGAACCAGAGAAGGGGGCCAGTTCGAGTTTTGCACGTTGATTGGGAGGTAATCTCTAGCTCTAGTTTTCACGAATTAAATATATGGAATTATTGGAAATGAAGGGACGAACGTATTAGATTAATTAGGATTGAAAAACGAATTGAAATTGCTAAAAACCACCCATGCTGGTTCAGGGCTGGACCGGATTACAGTGAACCGGACCGGACCGGTTCACTAGAGGTAGGGGATGACACTGTGCTGGGCGCGTGGTTTCCACGCGCAGCCCCTTTGTGCGGCGCGTATGGGTACGTGGCACAATATTTGAGGAAGGTTTCAACACGACTTTTAAAGTATTCGATGTAACAAATATTTTGGCGCTGGTTTCGAGTCAATCGGACATCGTCTCCATATGTTTCGGGATGTTCGAAGGTTTTAGGCCTTGGTTAAAAATAGTTAAAAATACGAGAAAATTATGGGACTTTAGTATGACCTTTGTGAAGTAGTTAGTGACCTTAGGATTTGGACAGGTTCAGGAAAGCCGAGGATAGCGAAATGGCCGGGAACGGCGTAAGTGCACCCGTATCTAGGCGACGTCGGAATGGTCTGTGAGTGTACTTTGCTTTCTAACTTTTGATGCATGCATATATGATTTTATATGTTTTCTATACGTGATTCTATGATTTGATTTATGATCTTGATGGTTTAAGGTTTTGCACGATTTCGAGATATTTACGTATTTGCACATTTTACGAGGTTTCGATTTTTATTGTGATTTGGGCATGATTTTGATGATTTGATTTCAATTATTTGAAATGGATTTTGGAAAAGTGATTTCGGGCTTGGAGCCCTTCTCATGGGATTTCGATATATGAGCTTTCGGATTTGGTTTTGAGATTTGGAAAGGAAGTCTGGATTTGGGTTAGGGATGATGGTTCCGGATGCTAGCTTAGGGGATCATTGTTGCGAATTCAGATAAGGATTTTCTTTGATTTTCACTATTGGTTGAAAAATGGTTTTGGGTTTAAATGTAACACCCCGGAAATTCGAGGATTCCCATATTGTAATTTATTGTGTGATTTGACGATTTTACCCTTGTGATTGGTATGGTCAAATGTTGACTTTTTGATTGATGAACTAAATGGACTTTGACCTATGACCGTGACGTAATTCGGGACGTCACGAGTTCATAGACAGGTGGCACGTCCAATTCGGACGATCAGGGTAAAAGTTATGACTATCGGAAGTTCAGGGGCATTACCGTAATTTGGACTCTCGGGGGAAAATGTTGACTTTTCTTTTGACAACTAATTTTCAGTTGACTCAAGGACCGTTGGGTAGGCCTCGACGTCCTGAGTCCGTAGACAGGCGGCACGCCGAAATCGGACTTCGTACGAGGAAGTTATGGTCAGAAACGTGAATTCGGGAAGTTCGTGTCTCGGTTTTCGTGTCAAATATTATATTCAGAAATTCTGATTGAAGGACACCTGGGGAGTGACAAGTGTCACTCACCCATTGGCTAGATTGGATCAGATCCACTATTGGATTAATTAACATTTGAATCAGCTTTAAATTTCAGCCTTTGGATTGAAAACCCCAGATCTGATCTCAGCCCTTGATCTCATTTTGAGATTCAATCTGGGCCGTCCGTTCTTTCCCTCCATTTCTTTATAATTCTTACCCGCAGAACACTCTGTCCATTTCGATCAAGCATCCCAGCTAACCATCCACTCACTGTGTCTACGTGTTGGGGGACTCCCTGGGGAGGCTGAGCGACGGCAGTGAGCACGGCGGAGGACGGCGGCAAGGAAGGAAGCAGGGGAAACCCGTGGCGGTTTCAACCCAAATTTTTGGTAAAACCATTTCCCACGTTTAAATTGGTCCGTTATGAATCCTAATCAACTCTAGGAACCTCCAGGAACCTTCTGGATTGAGCCCGTGGCCGGTGGAGCTCAGGGCGGTGGCACAACTGCGACGGGAGGCCGGTGCTGTTCTTCGAGGTAGGCCCTCGATTCAATCTGTTTTTCTCAATTCTTTTTACATAGAACCAATCTAGGGACTAAGACGAGTAATTAGGAAATGAAAGGAATGAAAATGATCCAGAAATGAAGAAATGGCAACCGGGTCGTGATCGCGGGTCTGATCGACCCGAGTTGCAGGAAAACGGGTCAACCCGTCTGAGGACAGCGGTGATGACGTGGCACCCTGTCAGCCTGTCAGATGACGTGGACCAACCGTGAGCCGACACGTGTCACATGTCAGTGCACAGTCAGCACTGACATGTCAGTGACGTGGACCAGTCAGGGACTGCCACGTGTCACTGACATGTCAGTGACGTGGACCAGTGCCGTACTGACACGTGGCACATGTCAGATCTGACACGTGGTCTGACAGATCAGTGAGGTGGACCAATCAGATGTTGACACGTGGCACCTGTCAGAGTCTGACATGTCAGAGTCTGACATGTCAGACCTGACAGCTGTCAGATGACGTCAGCATGACGTCATGCTGACGTCAGCAGTGACGTCAGCGATGACGTCAGCAGGAACTGTTCCTGCGTTGACCGCCGCGTGGGGGCGCGTGTGAACAGTGTTTTTGGTGGGACCACCACCATTCTTTAGGTTTCGACGATCTGGATCCAATGGCGGTGGTTTCGGGTCGATCGGAGATCTTTAAGTTGGTCAAAATAAGGTTTATTGCCTTGGAAAGCGCGTTCGGGCGGCTTTCCCGGGTCGGTTTCGACCTAGGCTTTCATGGTTGAATGTTAGGGGTTTGTATTGATCTTTACGAATACTTTGGACTTGACAGGGATTGTACATTTGTACCAGGACGAGGGTATACGTTCGGTTTCTAGCAGGATTGTACTGTGAGTGGACCATTTTCTTAAACCCTTGTGTGCATAAATGTTTCCTGGTTTTATTATACTTATTCACATGCTAAAACAATGATGGTTTTGATGATATGGAAAATATGGTTATGGCACGTTTCACGGTATTTGGGCTTGAGACCCGTCCGATGAAACTGAATGATTGGTTCGGATTCTATCTATGTTTATATATGTTTGCATGTGGATATCAATAAAATGTATTTGTTACTGCACTGTATAGATCCTTCCATATTGTATTGTCTCCTCCGGATGAGGTACCCCGGAGAGGTCACGGACGTCTAGAACGTCCAGCGTCTATGACGCTAAGCATCGGGGATGCTGTACCCGAACGGGGTTCGGGGATTGAACTCGGAAATTGAGACCCGAGTGGCACGCGTAGCCTTGTGATTGTGACCTTATTGGACGTCAGGGACGTCAGACATCAGGGATGTCGGGTTTGGAGTGTATAGTGCAGCAACTATAATTATACTTATGGTTTTATTATATGCCTTATGGTTCATATTATATGGTTTATGATTTTGAATTATGATGCACGCATGTTTGGAAAACGGAGGGGTAAATTATATGTTTTACTTATCAAACGATTTCATAAACTTGAGTTTCGGTCCACTCACCCTTACTGTTTTGATAACCCCTCCAGGTCGGGAAACTGAGGTAGAGGAGGAACCAGAGGCTGAGGCATAGATCTACTTCTGCGTACCTGAACCCCTGCTGGGCGGTGTACCCGCAGGTTTACTTTAGAGTCGTGCTCGCAAATTTGTAATTTTGGATTATATCCCTTGTCTGACATTCGTTTAATTCGGATTTGATGTATGACTTTAATTTGGTTATTTATGCTTTTAAATGTTTTGAGGTTAAAATTGGTATGAATTATTGGGTGTCAGACGGGAGCAGGGCACGTCCCCTTGTGGTCCCTGTGGGATCAGGGCGGGTCTTGTCAGCTTGGTATCAGAGCACTAGGTTGTGGTCAGTACTAGGGTATTGGTCAGCATGCTAGACTAGCGATTAGTACTAGTTACTTTTCGACTTTTAAGAATATTGTTTTCTGATCTATGCCTCTTGACAGTTGGTTATGCCTCCTAGGAGAATTCCGCATACTCGAACGGACGAGGATCTAGAAAGAGAGATGGAATGCGCGAGCATCGAAAGGGCTCAACGTTTGGGAGCCACTCCTTTCTGCGGGGGATCAAACCCCGAGGATGCTCACGACTGGATCACCAAGTGGGAGAGGATCTTCTCGGTGATGCACTGCCCTCCGGGCGAACGAGTGACTCTGGCGGCCTTCTTACTGGAGGGAGGAGCCTACCAGTGGTGGCACGGACTCGAAATGTCTGGGTGGTCTGTCCATACCACTACCTGGGAAGCTTTCCGTTCCAGGTTTCTGGACCAGTACTACCCGCGATCCTTTCGCGCGGCGCGGGAGGCGGAATTCCTGCGGCTGGAGCAGGGTGACATGTCTGTTTCAGACTACGAGCAAACATTCGGGAAACTTTCCCGGTTCGCTGCCTCATTCGTAAGCACGGAGGAGGACAAATGCCAGCGGTTTGAGCTTGGACTCCGAGGGGAGATCCGGGCCAGTGTGACTGCTACCACTCATGCTTCTCTGAGGGATATGGTCGACGCAGCGGTGCGTGTCGAGGCCAGTCTGGCGGCACATCAATCACGACAACCTTCGGGGGAGGGGCGACGTCAGGATCGCCCACATTTTGGGCCATCGGGCTGTAAGAACAACAAGGGAGGGAGCTACAGGGGAGCACCCTCATCCTTCAAGGGTCGTGGCTGGTCGGGTCGACGTGGAGGCTCTCAGGGCAGAGGATCTGGACACAACTCTGGGCAGCACTCATCTTGGAGCGGTGCATCTAGTGGGCATTCGGGCAGGTCAAGGCCAGTAACTTGTTTTGCTTGCGGAGAGGAAGGCCACTATGCCTGTGATTGTCCGCAGTTGTCCAAAAACAACGACGCTGGGGGCTCGAGTGTGGTGCAGAGCACGGCTTCCCACACTAATGTAGGTCGCGGTCAGGGAGGTGACCGTGGTGCTGGGCGTGGCGCGCGTGGGCGCGGACGGAACGGAGGGCCGAGGGCCCAAGTGTTTACAATGACCCAGCAGCAGGCGAGGACTGCTCCAGGCGTGGTCACAGGTACACTACATATCTTTAATTTTCTTGTACGTGTATTGATGGATGCGGGGGCTACACATTCTTTTATTTCGAAGAGCTGTGCTGGTTTGCTTGATTGTGTGGTATCAGCCTTAGATTGCGAAATGGGTGTTGGCACCCCGATGGGTACCGTGTACCTTGTGAATCAGGTGATTCGGAGGTGCCCGGTAAGAATTGAGGATGTGGATTTACCAGCAGACTTAATTATTCTGGATATCCACGACTTCGATATAATCCTAGGGATGGATTGGCTGTCGGAGCACGGATCGCTCATCGACTGCTGTAGCAAGCAAGTGATTTTGCGGAGCCCGGGTTTGCCGGAAGTTATCTTTCAGGGGGAACGTGATGGTTCGCCTCCTGAAGTGATTTCGTCACTTACTGCTACCAAACTTCTACGGAAGGGATGCCAGGGTTATCTGGCGCATGTCGTGTCGGAACGGGTCGATACTCCGGTTATCGACGAAATACCGGTGGTCTGTGAGTTTCCGGATGTATTCCCGGAAGACTTACCTGGGTTGCCACCATCGCGGGAGATTGAGTTTACTATTGAACTACTCCCGGGTACCTGACCCATATCCCAGGCACCATACCGGATGGCGCCGGCCGAGTTACGAGAACTCAAGACTCAATTGCAGGAGTTGGTAGATTTGGGATATGTCCGACCGAGTACTTCACCGTGGAGAGCACCGGTGTTGTTCGTGAAGAAGAAGGAAGAAAGTCTCCGTTTATGTATTGATTATCGACAACTCAACAAGGTGACACTGAGGAACCAGTATCCTCTACCCAGGATCGATGACCTTTTCGACCAGTTGCGGGGAGCTCAGTGCTTCTCAAAAATTGATTTGCGGTCTGGGTATCACCAACTGAGGATTTCGGAGAAGGATATTCCGAAAACTGCTTTTCGAACCCGTTACGGGCACTACGAATTCCTTGTTATGCCATTTGGTTTGACGAATGCTCCGGCAGCATTCATGGATCTGATGAACCGGGTCTTCCGACCCTACCTGGATAAGTTCGTGATTGTGTTCATCGATGATATTTTGGTATACTCGGGGAGTGCCCGTGCACATGAAGAACATGTACGGTTGGTCTTGGAGAGACTGAGACAAGAACAATTGTATGCCAAGCTGAGCAAGTGTCAGTTTTGGCTGAGCAGTATTGGTTTTCTGGGACACGTGATATCAACGGATGGGATTTGCGTGGATCCCCAAAAAACAGAAGCGGTGACCAACTGGGCTAAACCGACAACAGTGACCGAGGTGCGGAGTTTCGTCGGATTAGCAGGTTACTACCGGAGATTCGTGGAGGGCTTCTCCAAAATTGCTGCACCATTGACTCGTTTGACTCGGAAGGGAGTAAAGTTTATCTGGGACGAGCAGTGCGATCGGAGCTTTCAAGAGTTGAAAGATCGATTGACCACTGCACCTGTCCTTGCATTGCCGGAAGACAGTGGAGAGTTTGTAGTTTTCAGTGATGCTTCACTGCAAGGGCTGGGCTGCGTGTTGATGCAAACTGGCAAGGTTATCGCCTATGCATCCCGGTAGCTGAAGACCCATGAGTTGAACTACCCTACTCATGATTTGGAGTTGGCGGCGGTGGTTCATGCTCTCAAGATCTGGAGACATTATCTGTTCGGCGCAACGTGTCGGATATACACCGACCACCAGAGTCTTAAATATTTATTCACTCAGAAGGAGCTTAACATGAGACAACGGAGATGGTTGGAGCTGCTGAAGGACTATGACTGTACGATCGAGTACCATCCGGGTAAGGCCAATGTGGTGGCGGATGCACTCAGCAGGAAATCAGCGGGAACTATTGCACACCTGGGGATGGTGTATCTTCCCTTGCTGGTGGAACTCCGGAAGGCGGGAGTTATTTTGGGTACGGACAAGCATGGAGCTTTGTTGGCCAGCTTCCATGTGCGACCAGTACTGATTGATCGGATCATTGAAGCACAACTTCAGGATCCGATACTCTGTATTTTCAGAATTGAGGTCGATGTGGATGGGAGACAGGATTTCTCCATCCGGGACGATGGAGCACTGGTGAAATTGGGCCGTTTGTGCGTACCTGCAGTGGCAGAGTTACGGGCCGAGATACTTGAGGAGGCCCACAGTTCGGCCTATGCTATGCATCCGGGAGGTACAAAGATGTACCGTACCCTCCGGGACCATTATTGGTGGCCAGGAATGAAGAAGGATATTGCTGAGTTCGTGAGCAAGTGCTTAACCTGTCAGCAGGTTAAGGCGGAACGGCAGAGACCGTATGGGGCTATGCAGCCACTTCCGATTCCTGAGTGGAAGTGGGATCACATCACCATGGACTTCGTCTTTAAGTTACCGAGGACTCAGAGTGGAGTGGACGGAGTATGGGTGATCGTGGATCGGTTAACCAAATCAACCCATTTTCTGCCAGTTCAGGAAACCTATAAACCTAACCGACTGGCTCAGTTGTTTGTGAAGGAAATCATACGACTTCATGGTACGCCGGAATCGATCGTGTCTGATCGTGATCCGCGTTTCACTTCCAGGTTCTGGCGAAGTTTGCAAGCTACTTTGGGAACAACCTTACGTTTCAGTACTGCTTTCCATCCACAGACCGATGGACAGTCTGAGAGAACCATTCAAACCCTGGAGGACATGATGAGGTCATGTGTACTACAGTTTCAGGACTCTTGGGATACTCATTTGCCATTGATGGAATTCGCTTACAACAACAGCTATCAGGCAAGCATCGGGATGGCACCTTATGAGGCACTGTATGGCCGACAGTGCAGGACACCTATCTGCTGGACGGAGGTAGGAGAGCGAACGGCTGTAGGGCCGGAGATGATGGACTTAACCATGGAAACTGTTCGCGTGATCAAGGAGAGATTGAAGGTGGCACAGGATCGCCAGAAGAGTTATGCCGACCGACGGATTCGAGACTTGGAGTTTGAAGTGGGAGATTTTGTCTTCCTGAAGTTGTCTCCGTGGAAAGGGATTATCCGTTTTGGCCGACGGGGGAAACTGAGTCCGCGTTTTATCGGACCTTATGAGATTGTGGAGAGAATTGGCAGAGTTACATACAGATTGGCGCTACCTCCAGAACTATCTAGGGTTCACGATGTTTTCCACGTATCGATGTTGCAGATGTACGTACGTGATGCTTCTCATGTACTTGGGGAACAACCTGTCGAACTACGGGAGGATTTGAGCTTTGAAGAACAACCAGTACAGATCTTGGATCGGAAGGACAAGGTACTACGACGGAAGACGATCCCTCTCGTGAAAATTCTCTGGAGAAACCAGAACGTGGAAGAAGCCACATGGGAGCCTGAGGCTCAGATGCGAGAACAATTTCCTCATTTGTTTCTTTGAAATTTCGGGACGAAATTTCTTAAGGGGGGAAGGTTGTAACACCCCGGAAATTCGAGGATTCCCATATTGTAATTTATTGTGTGATTTGACGATTTTACCCTTGTGATTGGTATGGTCAAATGTTGACTTTTTGATTGATGAACTAAATGGACTTTGACCTATGACCGTGACGTAGTTCGGGACGTCACCAGTTCATAGACAGGTGGCACGTCCAATTCGGACGATCAGGGTAAAAGTTATGACTATCGGAAGTTCAGGGGCATTATCGTAATTTGGACTCTCGGGGGAAAATGTTGACTTTTCTTTTGACAACTAATTTTCAGTTGACTCAAGGACCGTTGGGTAGGCCTCGACGTCCTGAGTCCGTAGACAGGCGGCACGCCGAAATCGGACTTCGTACGAGGAAGTTATGGTCAGAAACGTGAATTCGGGAAGTTCGTGTCTCGGTTTTCGTGTCAAATATTATATTCAGAAATTCTGATTGAAGGACACCTGGGGAGTGACAAGTGTCACTCACCCATTGGCTAGATTGGATCAGATCCACTATTGGATTAATTAACATTTGAATCAGCTTTAAATTTCAGCCTTTGGATTGAAAACCCCAGATCTGATCTCAGCCCTTGATCTCATTTTGAGATTCAATCTGGGCCGTCCGTTCTTTCCCTCCATTTCTTTATAATTCTTACCCGCAAAACACTCTGTCCATTTCGATCAAGCATCCCAGCTAACCATCCACTCACTGTGTCTGCGTGTTGGGGGACTCCCTGGGGAGGCTGAGCGACGGCAGTGAGCACGGCGGAGGACGGCGGCAAGGAAGGAAGCAGGGGAAACCCGTGGCGGTTTCAACCCAGATTTTTGGTAAAACCATTTCCCACGTTTAAATTGGTCCGTTATGAATCCTAATCAACTCTAGGAACCTCCAGGAACCTTCTGGATTGAGCTCGTGGCCGGTGGAGCTCAGGGCGGTGGCACAACTGCGACGGGAGGCCGGTGCTGTTCTTCGAGGTAGGCCCTCGATTCAATCCGTTTTTCTCAATTCTTTTTACATAGAACCAATCTAGAGACTAAGATGAGTAATTAGGAAATGAAAGGAATGAAAATGATCCAGAAATGAAGAAATGGCAACCGGGTCGTGATCGCGGGTCTGATCGACCCGAGTTGCAGGAAAACGGGTCAACCCGTCTGAGGACAGCGGTGATGACGTGGCACCCTGTCAGCCTGTCAGATGACGTGGACCAACCGTGAGCCGACACGTGTCACATGTCAGTGCACAGTCAGCACTGACATGTCAGTGACGTGGACCAGTCAGGGACTGCCACGTGTCACTGACATGTCAGTGACGTGGACCAGTGCCGTACTGACACGTGGCACATGTCAGATCTGACACGTGGTCTGACAGATCAGTGAGGTGGACCAATCAGATGTTGACACATGGCACCTGTCAGAGTCTGACATGTCAGACCTGACAGCTGTCAGATGACGTCAGCATGACGTCATGCTGACGTCAGCAGTGACGTCAGCGATGACGTCAGCAGGAACTGTTCCTGCGTTGACCGCCGCGTGGGGGCGCGTGTGAACAGTGTTTTTGGTGGGACCACCACCATTCTTTAGGTTTCGACGATCCGGATCCAATGGCGGTGATTACGGGTCGATCGGAGATCTTTAAGTTGGTCAAAATAAGGTTTATTGCCTTGGAAAGCGCGTTCGGGCGGCTTTCCCGGGTCGGTTTCGACCTAGGCTTTCATGGTTGAATGTTAGGGGTTTGTATTGATCTTTACGAATACTTTGGACTTGACAGGGATTGTACATTTGTACCAGGACGAGGGTATACGTTCGGTTTCTAGCAGGATTGTACTGTGAGTGGACCATTTTCTTAAACCCTTGTGTGCATAAATGTTTCCTGGTTTTATTATACTTATTCACATGCTAAAACAATGATGGTTTTGATGATATGGAAAATATGGTTATGGCACGTTTCACGGTATTTGGGCTTGAGACCCGTCCGATGAAACTGAATGATTGGTTCGGATTCTATCTATGTTTGTATATGTTTGCATGTGGATATCAATAAAATGTATTTGTTACTGCACTGTATAGATCCTTCCATATTGTATTGTCTCCTCCGGATGAGGTACCCCGGAGAGGTCACGGACGTCTAGAACGTCCAGCGTCTATGACGCTAAGCATCGGGGATGCTGTACCCGAACGGGGTTCGGGGATTGAACTCGGAAATTGAGACCCGAGTGGCACGCGTAGCCTTGTGATTGTGACCTTATTGGACGTCAGGGACGTCAGACATCAGGGATGTCGGGTTTGGAGTGTATAGTGTAGCAACTATAATTATACTTATGGTTTTATTATATGCCTTATGGTTCATATTATATGGTTTATGATTTTGAATTATGATGCACGCATGTTTGGAAAACGGAGGGGTAAATTATATGTTTTACTTATCAAACGATTTCATAAACTTGAGTTTCGGTCCACTCACCCTTACTGTTTTGATAACCCCTCCAGGTCGGGAAACTGAGGTAGAGGAGGAACCAGAGGCTGAGGCATAGATCTACTTCTGCGTACCTGAACCCCTGCTGGGCGGTGTACCCGCAGGTTTACTTTAGAGTCGTGCTCGCAAATTTGTAATTTTGGATTATATCCCTTGTCTGACATTCGTTTAATTCGGATTTGATGTATGACTTTAATTTGGTTATTTATGCTTTTAAATGTTTTGAGGTTAAAATTGGTATGAATTATTGGGTGTCAGACGGGAGCAGGGCACGTCCCCTTGTGGTCCCTGTGGGATCGGGGCGGGTCTTGTCATTAAAGACCCAGAAAAAGAAAAGAAAAACCGCTAGATCTGGTTTTGAGTTTAAAGACTCGGTTGATTGACGGGGGGAGGGCCCTGGATTGATATGTTTTGAGTTTAAAGACTCAGTATATATTTTGAGTTCAAAGCCTCGGTGATTGTGATACCCTGTAACGACCCATCCCGAATTCCGGGATTAGATTAGTCACTAATCATGATTAATGAGGTTGATCGGTGGTTAGTAGGGCGGAATCAGACAAATGTGCAAAATGACCGTTTTGCCCCTAGTCGTGGGCAAGATGTTGACTTTTTGATCGGGCGGTCAAACGGACTTTGACCAATGACCGTGACGTAGTTCGGGACGTCACGAGTTCATAGACAGGTGGCACGTTCGATTCCGACATTCGAGGAGGAAGTTATGATGTTCGAAAGTCGAGGGGCATTTTGGTAATTTGGCATGTTAGGGGCCAAATGTTGACTTTTTGACCAGGAGGTCCAATGGACGAGGGCCAAGGACCGTTACGTAGGTATTGTCGATACGAATCCAATGACAGGCGGCATGCCGAATTTGGAGATTCGACGACGAAGTTATGGTCAAGGAAACGAATTAACGAACCGAGGCTCCGATTAAAATAATAATAAAATAATGAATAGTGACCGTTGACTGTGCACACCTAGATGAGCGACAAGTGTCACCCATCCCCTAATCTAAGCCTTAAAACCTGATCCATGTTTTCCTCTAAACACTATCATTACAACATCATCATTATGTCTAATATTTGTTAATTAATTGTTAAATCCATTAATCCCCTTTGTTCTTCAAACCGTGCACAAATTGGGGGAAACTGAATTGAGCTCCCTTTCACAACCAGTTTCGAGGGGAATTTGAGAGCTATGAGAGATGGATTCAACTGGGTAAACACGAGAGATTGACAGTGAGGAGGAGACTGGAATTTCGGATTTTGAGTTTTGGGAGGGAAATTCGAAATCAAATCATAGGGCCGTGAGGATCGAATTGGAGGTTACTTTCAGCTTCCTGGGATCCCCACGATCAGTTTCGTCGAAAGAACGAAGGGAATTGGCCACCAATTCACTCTGAAAGGACTTGGTGACAGTAATGGAGTTTGAAGGTTGAGTCGTGATCTTGGAGCAATCAAACGGTGTAATTGATGTGGGGAAACTACTTCTCAGGATCCCACGATGCTTCTGGGTTCATCAATTGGAAGAAACCGGTTGAGATTGACGGAATTCCATGGTTGCACAGTGACGGGTGTTCTTCGTGTTCATCATCGAGTTGATGAGTTTTACGTGAGTTTTTGTGTAATCATCGATACAGAACTCAAATTGAACTTAAAATGAAACTAACTGAATGCTCAATTGATGAAATCAGTGTCGAATTGATAGGATTGGAACCAGGTCATCTCGCGGGTTAATTGGACCCGTTTACCAGAGAAACGGGTTAGAACGACACACTGTAGCAGGCGCGTGGGTTTAACGCGCAGCCACTCACGGAGGCGCGTGACGGCGCGTTGGCACGAATCTCGAGGTGAGGTCAACATGACTTCTATCCAATTTAATGTAACGGACATTTTGGGATTGGTTTCGTGTCGATCGGACACCGTCTCGATATTGTTCGGGACGTCCGAAGGTTTTAAATCAAGTTTAAAAATAGTTAAAAATTCGGGAAAATTACGGGACTTTGATAGGATGTTAATGATGAGGTTAGTGACCCTCTAATGTAATTTGGACAGGATTGGGAGTCCCAGAGATAGTGGTGTGGCCCGGGAGGGCCGATGGCACGCGTATCGAGGCATACCGTTAAACAATCTGTGAGTGGACTTTGGTTTTATAAATTCTATGCATGTCTAACTGTTTTATATGGATTATGATTGTGATTGTATGATGTTGATTTGATTGTTGGTAAATTGTACGGTTTCACGTATTTCGAGGCGATTTACGTGCATGCACGTAAATCGAGGTTTTTCTGGTTTTGCACGGAATTTCCATGTTTATGGTCTTGGATATAATATGATGAAATGGTTTTGAAATTGGAAATATGAACTCGGGCTTGAGGCCCACTTGTTTTGGAAATTTCGGACTTGGAGTCCATTTAAGTGCGTAATCGGGCCGGGGGCCCAGTTTCTTTATGAAATAGGGTCAGGGGCCCAGTCGTTTACGAAATCGGGCTGAGACCCATTTGAGTTATGTTATCGGGCCAGGGGCCCAGTTGATTTACGAATTCGGGCCGTGGGCCCAGTGGGTTTATAAAGTCGGGCTGCGGGCCCAGTTGGTTTACAAATCGGGGCGTGGGCCCAGTGGTTCATAAAATCGGGCATTGACTATGCTCAAACTACGCATTAAATTAAACACGTAATTTGAGTATTGTGCAATTTAAACCCTTTTTGTGTAGATGTAGTATTGGTAAATAGGGATCGTTCTTAACCGAGGAAATTAGGGAACATTAATAATGTGTTAGTGGGAGATGAATAAAAGAATAATGAATTAAAGAATTAAATAATCAAAGAATTAAATAATCGAAGAATTAATAAATTAAAGAATAGATGAATAAGAGAATAAAGAAATAAGAGAATCAAAGAATAAAGAATTAAAGGAATAAAAGAATTAAAGAATTAAAAGAATAAAAGAATGAAAGAATAAAAGAATAAAGAGGGGGGGTTTTGAAAAGATTTATAACTAAATTAAAGAAAACACTAATTAAGAATTAAAATGCAAATGCTCATGCTAATTGGAATTTACAAACCATAGAGTAGTTTCATAGACAAAACCCACACTTTTACGTAAGTAATTTCGAATTAACAATCACATTATTTAAACTACTCCTAAAAATAGGCTTCTTTCTAACATTTTGCTCATAATAAACCAATCACGAAATCCTACCTTCATCATCTCAAATACTTACATATATCTTTCAATATTATAAATGCATCAACCATTAATGTGCGTCAAACATCAATATGCTTCAAACATTTACAACATGATTTACCTTAAGTTTATAATTAAATGCGCCGACAGCGATCAACATTTAATCTCTTCAATTCTACTCTAAGTGCACCGACAGCGGATAAAACACTTAACATCAAATTGAAGTTTAAGCACTAAAACATATGAAGTAAAAGAAATTCAAAAAGTAAAACACATGGAGATTGCATTCTTACTTACAAATGTTAGAAAGAAAATACCAAGAACAATAGTAAAGAAGAAATGAAAATAACATAAAAATAACATAAATTACGAATAAGAATTAAAATAAAACTAATTAATAAGAAAATCTACAAGAAGTAAAAATGGTCCCCAAAATTGTCTCTCAAAAGAGAGAAACAAAAGAACTAACTAAGAACTAAGAACTAAGAACTAAGAACTAAGAAAGAAATGGAAGAATGAAACTAATTGGGGACTCTCCAAATACATGAAATGACCTCCCTATTTATAGAGGGAGTGCCACAATTGTTTAATTAAAAGTACAAAATTAAAATATAAAAATAGCAATAAAATAGTACATGAAGAAGTGATGGAAATGATGAGATTGGGTGGGAAAAGATGCTGATTTTGGGGCAAATATGCTGATTTTAGGGAAAAGTGGCTGATTTTGGGGAAAAGTTACTGAATTTGGGGCAAATATGCTGATTTTGGGAACTATTGGGGGCTGCTGGATTTTTGGCTTGGGCTGCTGGATTTCAGCAGCTTCCCACCGAATTTCCTTGCGATTTTCGGTGGTTTCTCATATTTCGTCCATAATTTCTTCGTTATAATTCCGATCGGGACGATTCTTTCACCAAAATGCTCCAAATTCCAAGCTTTATTTATTTCTACAAAAATATCACAAAATAAATTAATTTTTCTAATTATTTATTATTTTAATATTAAAAGTCAAGTATAAAGGGTATAAAATAATATAAAATAACGCTTATTTGAGGACCTATCAGGCATGAGGCCCAGTTGGATTATAATGGTAATTTCCGGTCAGGGACCCTATGTTTAATATTTGTGATTTCGGGTCAGGGACCCTAAATGGAATTATGTTGTTTTATGGAGATTTTGGGCGGGGCCCATTGTAATATTGTGAAATGATTTAATAAAACTGTTTCCATATACCATCTGGATACGAGGATATATGATGGTCTCCTCCAGGTGTCTGGGACACTGGGGAAGTCACGGTGCATTTCCTGCGAGGGTTCATTAGACGGAGCAGTCGGACCGTATGATGACTCAGGAGCAGGATTGTTATGATTGACGTCAGGGACGTTAGACATCGGGGATGTCAGAGATATGGACCCGGTGAGACCCCGGGCAGCACGCGTTGCTTAGTACCGTGAGATATGACGTCAGGGACGTCAAGCGTCTGGGACGCTAAGCATAAGGGATGCTGGTGATGGTAATGGTAAATATGGATTAATGAATCTATGAAATGGCTTTTCGGTTGGATATGTGTTATGTGGTAAAAATGGATTATTGGTTATGTTATGGTATTTCGGGTCGGGGACCCTAAATGGTTTTGGATTTATGGATTTATGTTTATGGCTTTGGGCGGTGGTCCACATGATTTTAATATGTCTGGTAGTGGGATTCCACAGTTTTGGGCTGAGTTCCCACACTTGATTTTTGGTTAACGGTTTTTGGGCTAAGGCCCTAATGGCTCGGTTGAGCAAACATTTTGGTTACTGGTTTTCGTGGCATGCATATGTTTTTATTGGAGGGCATAAATGTCTTATAAATGTATTTGATGAACTTATTGATTTTTGTCCACTCACAGCTTTTGGTTTTAATGCCTTTCAGGTTGATTACGGATGCGATTCCAGCAGAGACTAGGACATTGCACACCTCCTTCATCGGTCCTTGCGCACTCTGGATGCCCCGTTTGGGCAGTGGCTCTTGGTTATCCCTTGTCTGACACCCCTTGTTGGACGGGAGCAGGGCACATTCCATGGTAATCCTAGGGGGATTGGGATGGGTCCTGTCAACTTGGTATCAGAGCAGGGTTGCTCTTTTTGTGCGCGCAGGTCAAGGGTGTGATGTCTCTTGGGGCTGCATTTCGTTATCAACCTGATAGATAGTTTTGGGTTTTAATCGCGGATTGAGTGTGTTTGGCCCGATACGCCGTGCGTTAATGTGTTTCGACCCAAGTGGGGTTGTATGTGATGAACTGGTATTGTGGGACCGTCGGTTCGGTCATGTAATATTAAATTGTTGTGCTGCTAGGTGCAGCCAGGTTCGAGGAACCTCATTTGAGTAATGATCTAAAATGTGAACCTTAGTGGTGGTTGCTAGTGTGAGGGATGTTGGTACATCGGAGTTGGCCGATGACCTTAGTGGTGGAACCCACGTAGATGGGATGGTAGGATTGAATTTGACGTCTATACGATATCAGGACCGCGAGGCCGGTCAGGTTGTGAGTTTTATATTACGGAGAGCTGTTGGGTTCGGTTGAACCATAGAGTGTAATTGTGGAATCCTAGTATATGATGGATTCAAAAGGTAAACCTTAATTGCGACTAGTGGATGAGAACTTGTGCTGCGACGAGCGGCTGAGGTCATGGATGACCATGTGGATGACTATAGTGAGTCTAGTCAGAACTATGGGATTTGATCTACGGATACGGTTCTGAGATAAATTATGTGATCCCGTGTTAGACCGGGTATTGGTGTGATGTGTGGATGCGGATCTCGATAACAATGACAGTTAGTCGGTAGTCATATGGAGATGACTGGCTATCGAGGGTAATTAGTGTGGTTACAATACTTGGGGGTCAGGGGACGTTCAGGGAACGTTCATTATCCTGATGTGAACGGTTAGAAAAGTGGTACCCATAGTTGTGAGGTACGGGTTCGTCGTTCGGTATGAACGGAGATCCAGGGTTGTCATATTTGCACACGGTGTGCAGTATGGATGTTTGTGAGTTGGTACTTTTGGGCTGATGCTAGTATGAATGCATGGGTGCTGATACTAGTATTGTTGATAGTGTATTGGTGCTGGTACTAGCGCTGGTGCTAGTGTCGGTGATTGTGTTGACGATGAGCCACAAGCTGAGGTGTGACTCCGTCATGATGAACATATGTTCGGTCTTTGAGATTCGGTAGTGGTTGAGTGATGGACTGGATGGGATCCAGTTAAGATTGTAATGTGTTGGGATAAGTCCCAATAGTGGTGAGATAACCAGTTAGGAGTGGATTAAATGGTATAATTGAGACCTAAGGAATTTTTGGATGACGTCCCCTACGTCATGAATTAGTGGATTTGGGGAGTTGTTGGCAACACCAAAATTGGTGTGATTTTATGTTTTTATTATAGATGTGGAATTTTGTAATTGAGAACTTGGAAAACCGAGTGTTGAACCTGTAAAGGTTGGGATGTGCGAACGGAACAATAACGGATTGATTGTGGACACGTGGTTGTCCAAGTGAGTTGAGGAGGTAGGAAGTCTAGTGGTTAGACTTGACATCTCGTTGGGAGCATGTCTGTTTCCAACATGGTTGGGGAACATGTCTGTTGGGAGCATGTCTGTTTCCAACATGGTTGGAACCTTAGATTCGAGGAGCGTTATGATTGGGGAACGAGAGTGGTGCTCGTTTTTGGTGATTGGTATTCCGAAGTTATTGGGGTTGACTTCTTGCTTTCTGCCCTAGCAGACATTGACTGTAGTTACTAGTACGTTGAGCGTGTATTGGTTGGTGATCCCATGTGTGTTGTGGGGTCATCAGGGGGAGTTGCGTATTCAATATTAGGTAAACGAGATTTCTCATTTTCTGCTTGGTGACAGACGATGTTGGGTTACATGGCGTGGTGAGTGCAGCGAGTTTTGTTTGCATCCACGTAGGATGAGTTTTGACGTCATCATTTTGGATCATCCTAGGTTTTTCCTAGGTGGAATGACAAGGATCGATACGAACTTGGGTGTGTGAGTCGTAAACGGCGGGGTTGAACTTCTTTTCGAAGTGGAGCCCGTATGGTATCTTACTCGAGTAAGTAGGTTTCCGACTGGTCGGATTTTGTCAACCTTAGACGTGTGGAGGTTGGATTGGCTTCCCTATGAAGTCAATCAAGTGTATTGAGCAGGTAACCGATAGGTTCGGTTTTGGTGTGTCTTGGCAAATGTGAACGAGATTTCGGGATTTGGAATCAAATTTCTGGGTGACAATTTAGGATTCGATTTTGGAACTTGAAAATGGATTTCTGGATTTAGGTACGGAATGATTATTCCAAATGCTAGCTTACGGAATAATGATTTCGGATTCGGATTTGGAAATGAATTAAAAATGTGATGTCTGGGTTTGGATCTGGAATTTCTTACGAAATTGCGGATTCGGATTCGGAATTGGAACTAGATGATGGGTGGAGTTTCGTTTTGTCTCTTGCTGGATTGGGGATACGTACTCCATTATTGGAACGTGTTTGGCTATGACCAAGGTGGTTGTAGTCTGGTCGATGGGTTATACTCGAGGTGTGTCGGTAAGCGTGTGGGTAGTCGGATTGGTTCCGATACCATGGGATTGGTCGTGGACCAGATATTACTATGCAATGGGTCATGGTATTTCCGATGAGTAATTACACACGAGTCGGGTGAAATGTCGGTAAGTGTATATTTAAGTCAAGTAAGTTGCTGGCTTGTGTAGCCACGAGTGAGTCTAGTGTCAGTTTTCGACTGACAAAAACTGTGTGGTGACAGATTGTCAGGATGTAATGCCCCGAAAAATCCAAAAATTGTAAAATATTAAAATAATGTGAAAATGACGTTTTTACCCCTAGAAGGATATGGTTAAAAGTTGACTTTTTGTTTGGTATACTGTTTGTATATTTTGCTTGTGCCATTGTGTAGGTCTCGGAACGCTGAATCCGTAGACAGGTGGCACGTCGAAAACGGAGTTCGGATGAAGAAGTTACGGGGTTGTGAAGTGTAGGGGTAAAATGGTAATTGTGCTTAAGAAGGGTAAAATGGTAATTTGTGTGGATTATACTTGGACGGTGGAAGGATCATTACAACTCCACTTGATTGCTGATTCATGCCAATTAAATGACTCAGATAGGGCTGATTAGTGGCATTAGTTAAATTAATTAGGATTAATGAATTGAAGATTGTTAACTGATAACAACAAACCATACACGACCAAAACCTTCAAACACCAAAACAGAGAACATCTTCACCATGATCGATTGCAGTAGAGTTAAGTGTAATTGAGTAAGGAATTAGAGACAATTTGGAGAGAAAAACTGAGAAGAAACCGAACAAAACCCAGAGGCAACCCGTGCTGCACATACCCGAAAATCATCCAAAAAACCTTGATTTCGATTTTAATTTTAGAGACAGTTTGGTGTGAAATAAAGGTGAGATTCAGCTTCCTGGGAGCTAAACGACTCGAACCCAATTAATTGGAACAAGAATTGGAGGTGAAATCGTGACGATCAGACGCTGCAACTGTTTGGAGAAATCGAGTTTGAGTCGAGTTACTTAGAGGTAAACTTTCATAAAATTGATCTTGATTTCGTGTTCCTTATAGTCCTATGATGCTTCTGGTGTTAATAATTGAAGAAAACAGGTCGATTTGAGGTCAAACCCGAATTAGGATCCGATGAGTGTTCTTCGTGAGTTGAAGTGTTTTATGGTTTAATTGATGCAATTGAAGGCACAAAACTATCAGTTAGATTGGATAGATGTTAGTGAGTGAAAGAACGAGATGAATTGAGTTAGAATCAAAGGAAAACGATTCGGGTCTGATCGCGGGTCTACAACCCGAATACCAGAGAAACAGGCAAGAGAGAGACACTGTAGCAAACACTGTTCACGGCGCGTGGCTGTCACGCGCAGCCGCTTGCGGCGGAGCATGAGGGCGCATGACCGGGAATCTGAGGAAGGGTCCAACATACTTTTTAATGTTCTCGATGATACGGACCTATTGGCGTTAGTTTCGGGTCAATCGGATATAAATTGAGGGTAGTCTTGCGTATCCGAAGCGTATAGGTTACGTTTAAATAATATTATTTTATTCCGACGATTCGGAAATTCGTACCTAAGATTATAACCTTATATTATATGCTTGACAGGCCAAAATATTCTCGGGACAACGGACGAGAACGAACAGCTTGAATCCGAGCAATCTGGACGGTGTGTGAGTGGGCTTTTGTTTTTCTACCCTAAATGCATGCATATATGTTTTAACTGCTTTTAAATGCTTATAATATGATTTAAATTGCTTTGTCATGATTAATGATGTGATATGATAATTTTCGGATTTTGGGAATATTATATTATGATTATATCATTATTATATTGTTTTGGGCACGAATTTCGAGAAAATCATAACATTGTGATTTTGGGCGATGGCTTGAGATTTGAAATGGCTTTTGACTTTAACATTAAATTACATGATTTAATTGAAGAAATTGACTTATAAATGATCGGTTAGACATGAATTTATGGAATTTACGTGTGCTTTGGAAATGCTATATTTCGGGCAGAGACCCTGTTGAACTTTTGATTTGATTTTGAGATTTAAATAGTTTTGAAATGAGATTCTTGAGTAGTGGTATCATCCTCGGTGATTTGATGGTCTCCTCCAGACGTCGTAGATCCTGGAGTAGTCACGATCCACTGCCTGGAGATAAGTAGCTCCGAGGGGAGGCTCAATCTCAGGAGTGTGAGTTTATATTGATATCCTCCAGACGTCGTTGATCCTGGAGATGATATCACCCCAGACGTCGTTGATCCTGGGGAGGTACTCGGACGCGAGACACCCGAGTTGCATGCGTTGCATTGATATCGTGACGGGTTATTGAATATTAAGACTGGATGTTGAGGATGGTGGTATCATGATTGATATTGAATTAAATTAACTGTTTTCTTTTCCCTTTGATTTATATATAACTCTTGTTTTATATGTGATATGCATGCATGTTGTGAAAACTGGAGGGTAAGACTATTTTGATAAATGTATTTCTAAACCTTTATTTTTGTCCACTCACACCTTTACTGTTTTTGTACCCTCCAGGCCCGTGCACAAGTACCGAGGCTCGTATTGAGGCAGAAGAATAAACAGACCGCTGCATACTCGAGTTCTGACCGCGTAGGACTTTAATCTTTGTTTGTAAATATTTCTTATGCTCTGTAAACCGGTTGACGACTGAGATAGTCAACGGTCCTAAAGACGTACCTATCCCTGGTCTGACTATGTGTGTTGTTGGTTATGTTATATTATATCTCTATGTATATATCTTCTGTGGACTACTTTTGGTATTTGAAAATCATAGTCAGACGGGAGCAGGATCATTCACGATTATCGAGGAATAATCGGGATGGGTTCTGTCAAATTGGTATCAGAGCATAGGTTTGCGGTCTGAGTTCGACACACGGTGTGCATGGGTTGTTATACTAATCTGTTTCTGTTTACAGCTACCTCAAAATGCCTCCACGACGTGAGCCTCGTGCACAGTCCGGTGAAGAGATAGAGGGTCCCGATGTCGAAAGAGCTCAACGATTAGGGGCCACTAGCTTTACGGGCCAGACCAACCCAGACGAAGCCTATGATTGGATTACCCAGTTGGAGAGGATTTTTGAGATTATGTGATGTCCACCCGGAGATATGGTTCCCTAGCTACATTTATGCTGAGTAGTTAGGCATATAGTTGGTGGCGCGGCTTACAGTTGACGGGATTAGATGCTAGCACTCAACTTGGGAGGATTTCAAGCATCGTTTTCTAGATCAATTCTATCCTCGTTCCTTTCGTAATACGAAAGAAGTGGAGTTCCTTCAGCTGCAACAAGGAAATATGTATGTGGCTGATTATGAACAGAAGTTCCTGAACCTAGCTAATTTCGCTCCTCTGTATGTGGCCAATGAAGAAGATAAGTGCAGAAGATTTGAACAGGGGTTACGGAATGAGATCCGTGGTGCTGTAACAGTGGGATCGTTTGCTACTCTGAGAGAGTTATCTGATGCTGCTGCTAGAGTTGAGGCAACATTACCAGTACGACATCAGTTTTCGGGTTTCGGCCGGCGCCGAGAGCGATCATATCAGGGAGTCCGGAACCAAAGATGGCCAAAAAGGGGTGGTTTTAGTTCTGGATCTTCTGGTGGTACTCGACCGAGTTATAGCAGTGGAGGAGGTACGCAGAGATATGGTGTTCGACCTCAGGCAACAACTCAGTCCAGTGGAACATCTGTGGGATCTACTGCGAGATAGAGTGAGAGATCTAGTCGGCCGAGTTCAGTGACTTGTTTTTCTTGTGGAGAGCCTGGACACATTATAAGGAACTGCCCATACCGGTCAGGTAACAGTGGTACAGGTCGGGGGACAACAGAGCAGAATTTGAATACAGCCTCGACTTCTAACGCAACTGGACGAAGCGGAGTTGATCGCGGACGTGGTGGATCACGGGGATGTGGTCAGACTTCAGGACCACAGGCTCGAGTGTTTGCTGTAACCCAACAGGAGGCCCGAGCAACTCCAGGAGTGGTGACAGGTATGCTTCCTATTTTTGGTCATGATGCACGTACCTTAATAGACCCGGGAGCTACGCATTCTTTTGTTTCTTGCACTTATGCAACCTTAGTTGATAGAGAGATTTCTGCACTCGATGGTGATATGGGAGTCGGTACGCCGACTGGTGATGTTTATGTAGTCAACCAAGTGATACGAAATTATCCTATATTGATAGAGGGTGTGCACCTAGTAGCTGACTTAATTTTGTTAGATTTATGTGATTTTGATGTTATTCTTGGGATGGATTGGCTGACAACCCATCATGCCTCGATCGAATGTTTCGAGAAGAAGGTACTACTCCGGAGCCCAGGGTTACCGGAGGTGGTATTTCAGGGAGATCGGAGAGCGTTACCCGCCAAAATCATATCCGCCCTCAAGGCAGACAAATTGTTAAGGAAGGGTTGCCAGGGCTATTTAGCACAAGTGATTGATGTACGAGATTCACCAGTTAAGGCCGAGGATATTCCCATAGTATGTGAGTTTCCGGATGTGTTTCATGCGGATTTACCAGGGTTACCACCACATAGGGAGGTGGAGTTCACGATTGATTTGATCCCTGGTACACGACCCATTTCATTGACTCCTTATCGTATGGCCCCAGCTGAATTGAAGGAACTGAAGGTGCAACTGCAAGATCTAATTGACATGGGGTTCATTCGACCGAGCGTATCACCGTGGGGAGCCCCCGTGTTGTTTGTAAAGAAGAAAGAAGGCAGTTTGAGATTGTGCATGGATTACAGACAGCTCAACAAGTTCACAATTAAGAATAAGTATCCTTTGCCCAGGATTGATGATTTGTTTGATCAATTAAGGGTGGCCAAGTATTTCTCGAAGATCGATTGAGTGGCTCCGATTAGAATAATAATAAAATAATGAATAGTGATCGTTGACTGTGCACACCTGGATGAGTGACAAGTGTTACCCATCCCCTAATCTAAGCCATAAAACCTGATCCGTGTTTTCCTCTAAACACTATCATTACAACATCATCATTATGTCTAATATTTGTTAATTAATTGTTAAATCCATTAATCCCCTTTGTTCTTCAAACCGTGCACAAATTGGGGGAAACTGAATTGAGAGAATTGAGCTCCCTTTCACAACTAGTTTCGAGGGGAATTTGAGAGCTATGAGAGATGGATTCAACTGGGTAAACACGAGAGATTGACAGTGAGGAGGAGACTGGAATTTCAGATTTTGAGTTTTGGGAGGGAAATTCGAAATCAAATCATAGTGCCGTGAGGATCGAATTGGAGGTTACTTTCAGCTTCCTGGGATCCCCACGATCAGTTTCGTCGAAAGAACGAAGGGAATTGGCCACCAATTCACTCTGAACGGACTTGGTGACAGTAATGGAGTTTGAAGGTTGAGTCGTGATCTTGGAGCAATCAAACCGTGTAATTGATGTGGGGAAACTACTTCTCAGGATCCCACGATGCTTCTGGGTTCATCAATTGGAAGAAACCGGTTGAGATTGACAGAATTCCATGGTTGCACAGTGACGGGTGTTCTTCGTGTTCATCATCGAGTCGATGAGTTTTAGGTGAGTTTTTGTGTAATCATCGATACAGAACTCAAATTGAACTTAAAATGAAACTAACTGAATGCTCAATTGATGAAATCAGTGTCGAATTGATAGGATTGGAACCGGGTCATCTCGCGGGTTAATTGGACCCGTTTACCAGAGAAACGGGTTAGAACGACACACTGTAGCAGGCGCGTGGGTTTCACGCGCAGCCACTCAAGGCTGCGCGTGACGGCGCGTGGGCACGAATCTCGAGGTGAGGTCAACATGACTTCTGTCCTATTTAATGTAACGGATATTTTGGGATTGGCTTCGTGTCGATCGGACACCGTCTCGATATTGTTCGGGACGTCCGAAGGCTTTAAATCAAGTTTAAAAATAGTTAAAAATTCCTGAAAATTACGGGACTTTGATAGGATGTTAATGATGAGGTTAGTGACCCTCTAATGTAATTTGGACAGGATTGGGAGTCCCGGGGATAGTGGTGTTGCCCGGGAGGGTCGATGGCACGCGTATCGAGGCATACCGTTAAATGGTCTGTGAGTGGACTTTGGTTTTATAAATTCTATGCATGCCTAACTGTTTTATATGGATTATGATTTTGATTGTATGATGTTGATTTGATTGTTGGTAAATTGTACGGTTTCACGAACAATGGAATAAAATATTAATTTATTACGGAAATCCGTGCCAACCTAATATTTAAATCAAACCGATGGATTGGTGACAAGTGTCACCCATCCAAGGCCACACTATTCCAATAAAGCAATTAACACTATTTAATCAATTTTAATATTCATTATTTTTCCCTCCAATTAACCCTAGCCTTTGGATATGCTGCTCAAGTGAATCTTGGCCCTCCATTTCTCATCTGCTCCCTTGTTCATGCACGTTATGTTTCTGCTTTTTCTGCTTCATGCACGATCTCTGCCTTTGTTTACAAACACACACATCCATTCCCCCTTCACACCCGTGCTTCTCTTCCCATTTTCTCTCAAACCAGGCGATCGAACCAGCCACTCTCACACCACCACCCGATCACCAGCTGCATCACCAACATCTACTAACCATCACCGAGCATCACCGGCAGCCACCACCCCATTTCCCAGCCCTGAAAATCCCGTCCAAAACACGACCCGAAAACCTCAAGGAAACGGGTCCAGGAAGCAAACCTCGATAACCACCTCACCTCGACGCGGGAGGAGCTCCAGTCTGCACCGTGGGGATCCTAGGAGCCTAACTGGACGACGGCGAGGGCTACGGCGGCGTGACGGCGGCGGTAAGACCCAAAACCCGACAAGCCCGTTTTCCTTCCCTGTTTGACCCAATCGTGTTTAATTCTTAGAAATTGATTGTTAGGTGATAGACATGTCCTAGGGTGAGAGACGAGTCGTTTGGGACCGGGTTGGACGACGGAGACGCCGTGGATCACCGAGGACGACGACCGGACCGTGACCGTGAGTTTCAGAGACATTCTGGTGAGTTTCTTCCCACTTTCTTCTTGTTTTGAGGTTGTAGAACCATAGGACAGACCTAGACGATCCCATAGGGATCAACCCCGTCGAAAATGGTGGCCGGAATCGTGTGGTGGAATCGGGTCAAACCGTGGGTCGACGGCGACCCGGTTCCAGTCAAACGGGTCGACCCGGTGCTATAGCATGATGACGTCATCATGCTGACGTCACTTCTGACGTCATGATGACGTCATCCTGTGAGATGTTGTCAGACCAGGGACCAATCAGAACGTGGCACGTGTCACCTGACAAGTGTCAGTGATGACGTCATGCTGACGTCAGTATGACGTCACTGCTGACGTCAGCGGTACTGTAGTAGCGTTGACCCACGCGTTGACCAGGCGCGTGGGGGCGCGTGTGAACAGTAATTTTGGTGGGGCCGGTACCATTTTCAAGGTTTCGACGATACGGATCCAATGGAGGTGGTTTCGTGTCGATCGGAGATCGTTATGTTAGTCAAAATGGGGTTTGAAGCACCGGGAATAGTGCCCGGGATGCGTTTTTGAGGCGGATCTGTTCTAGGGTCTTAGTATTGATATTATAGGGTCCTTAAGTAACCCTCAGGAGTACTAATACAGGTTTATAGAGATCATTGAGCAGCAAGGACCGAGTGTGAGTGGGCTGTTTGATTTATAAAAGGCTTGCATGCATAAACTGATTTACTATTTCCACTGATGAGTCTTATAAACTGCTTATATATGTTATTACAATGTTTTGGGCATGAGACCCGTCTGGATTATATGTGGATTTTGTTTGGGATGTCCGGGGGACATAGGGTAAACTATACTGTTATTGTACTGTACTTTCCTACCTGTGTATATTGTCTCCTCCAGGGAGGGTCGTTGGCCTGGGTGGACCCTGGAGTAGTCACGGGGCTCTGACTGAGTGGAGTTGACCCCCGTTGGGCTGCTTACTCTCAGGAAGGCATGTTCATATACCTCGGGCAGTGACCGGGATACCGGGAGCTGATGTACCTAGAGAGTCTCGGGTGTGAGACCCTGAGTGGCAACGCGTAGCCTTAGAACCGTGACATCATTTGGGTTGGGTTTTACAATGCACTGATATGTTAGTTTCACCTTACGATTATTATTGTGGTTCATTTGTTATGATTTCATTGTAATATTATGTTTTCACTGCATGCATGATTTGGAAAACGGAGGGGTAAAACCTTATGATTATTTTACTATTAAATTGATTTCTAAACTGTTATTTTTGGCCCACTCACCCTTGTTTTACTAACCCCTCCAGACCCTGACACGGCAATAGAGGAGGAGGATCCGGAGGAGGAGGCAGAGGTTTAGTTTGCCTAGCTGTGCACCTGTACACCCACTTGTGGGTAGGTTGAGCACCGAATAAATGTACTCTGACTAGTGTGCTCACATGTTGTATTTTACTTTCCCTTGTCTGACAGTATCACTTTAAACACTGTGTTTGTACATTATCTATCTATGTGAGTCTTCGGTTTTTATTTAAGGGTAATTTTGGTATGTTTAGAGTCATTGTCAGACGGGAGCGGGTCACGTCCCCGGGTGGTCCCAGTGGGATTGGGACGGGTCCTGTCAGCTTGGTATCAGAGCATTAGGATTAGTAGTCAGAGTACTAGGTTAGCGGTTTGTACTTTGTACATGGTCGCTTTCGATGTCTTTTAACCTGTTTGCCTCTTCACAGTTGGATATGCCTCCCCGACGTGAACCCCGTGCACGTGTTGACGAGGGCAATGGAGGAAATGGAGACACTGCGAGCATTGAGCGGGCTCAGCGCCTGGGTGCTACGCACTTCAGTGGGGGAACCGACCTTGAGGAAGCACACCAGTGGATTGACCGCTGGGAGAGGATTTTCGAGGTCATGCACTGTCCTCCGGAGGAGCGTGTCATACTGGCGACTTTCCTACTGGATGGGAGCGCCTATCGATGGTGGCACAACCTTGTTTTGGCCGGCTGGACTGTTCACACCATTCCATGGGAGACCTTCCGAGAGCGGTTTCTCAACCAGTTCTATCCGCGGTCGTTCCGCAACGCCCGTGAGGCGGAGTTTCTGCAACTCCGGCAGGGGGATCAGACTGTAGCAGAGTACGAGGAGACCTTCCTGATGTTGTCTCGCTTTGCTGAGAACTTCGTGATCACCGAGGCAGACCGATGTCGCAGATTTGAGTGGGGCTTGCGACCTGAGATTCAGGCGATGGTGACTGCAACACCCTTTGCTTCCATGAGGGATCTGACTGATGCGGCAACCAGGGTTGAGAACAGTATCCTGGCTCGTCAGCGAGCTGAGGGGGAGACTCGGCGACGTGATCGCCCACACTTGGGATTTTCGGGCCGTCGTGGCTCGAAGGGAGGACATTCTGGTGGATCTTCGTCTTCCGGCAGCCGAGGACGTTCTGGTCAGTTCAGGAGTCCTCAGAGGTCTGGACAGCGTTCTGGAGCTTGGCAGCGGTCTTACTCACCGATGAGCATCTCACCGGGAGGATACTCGGGTCGACCTAGGGAGGTCACATGCTTCGCTTGTGGGGAGCCGGGGCATTATGCTTCTGAGTGTCCACTGATTCGCGGCAGTACTGCGCCAGCGCAGAGCACAGCATCCCAGACTGACAGCAGCCGGACACGCGGTGTTGTGCGTGGCCGTGATCGAGGGGCTAGAGGACGGGGACGACCTGCAGAGTCTATGGCTCGTGTGTATGCTGTTACCCAGCAGCAGGCCAGATCCATTCCGGGAGTGTTGACAGGTACTGTACATATTTATGGCATGGTTGTTCGTGCATTGATGGATTCGGGGGCAACTCATTCTTTTATTTCACCACGTTGTGCGAGTCTGTTGGGACGTGAGGTGACCGCACTTGAGCACGAGATGGGAGTAGGGACACCGATGGGTGTGACCTACCGGGTGAACCAGGAGATACGAGCTTGTCCTGTGGAGATTGAGGGAGTCGAATTTCCGGCAGACTTAATCCTGATGAATGTTCACGATTTCGATGTGATACTTGGCGTCGATTGGTTGTCGGAGTACAATTCCCTCATCGACTGTGGTAACATGCGGTTGACTTTGAGAGGTCCAGGATTACCGGAAGTGATATTCCAGGGAGAGTGTGGAGACGCATCACCCAAGGTAATATCTGCACTCACAGCTACTAAACTCTTACAGAAGGGGTGTCAGGGTTATCTTGCTTATGTGGTAGAGTCTACGGATGAATCTTTGCGTATTGAGGATATTCCGATTGTGCGGGAATTTCCTGATGTCTTTCCAGGAGATTTACCTGGATTACCACCACCCAGGGAGATCGACTTTACGATCGAGTTACTCCCCGGGACTCGACCGATTTCACAAGCACCGTATCGTATGGCACCGGCGGAGCTACGGGAATTGAAAATCCAATTACAGGAATTGGTGGATCTAGGGTTTATCTGACCCAGTACATCACCATGGGGAGCGCTGGTCTTATTTGTGAAAAAGAAGGAGGGTAGTTTACGGTTGTGTGTGGATTATCGGCAGTTGAACAAGGCTACGGTAAGGAACTAGTATCCCTTACCCAGGATCGATGATTTGTTCGATCAGTTACGAGGAGCGCGATATTTCTCCAAGATAGATCTGAGGTCAGGATACCATCAACTGAGAATAGCCGAGGGGGATGTTCAGAAAACAGCTTTTCGAACGAGGTATGGGCATTATGAGTTCTTGGTGATGCCCTTTGGATTGACGAATGCACCAGCGGCATTCATGGACTTGATGAATCGAGTCTTTCGAGCATACTTGGATAAATTTGTGATAGTGTTTATTGACGACATCTTGGTGTATTCCAAGAGTGTCAGGGCTCATGAGGAACACTTACGAAGGGTATTGGGTAAACTACGACAGGAGCAGCTGTATGCTAAGTTAAGCAAGTGTCAGTTTTGGCTAAATAGTATTGGATTCTTAGGTCACATTATATCACCCGAGGGGATAAGTGTGGATCCTCAGAAAACGGAGGCTGTGAAAAATTGGCCAAGACCGACCACGGTGACGGAAGTGCGAAGTTTTGTTGGGTTAGCAGGCTACTATCGGAGATTCGTAGAGGGTTTCTCCCAGATTGCCGCACCATTGACTCGGTTAACCCGGAAAGGGGTGAAGTTTGTATGGGACGATCAGTGTGAACAGAGTTTTCAGGAATTAAAGTTCCGATTAACCACTGCACCTGTCCTTGCATTACCAGACAGCAGTGGAGAGTTCGTGGTATATAGTGATGCATCGCTGCAGGGTTTGGGTTGTGTATTGATGCAGAATGGAAAAGTGATTGCTTACGCATCCCGGCAGCTGAAGACGCACGAGTGGAACTACCCTACTCATGATTTGGAATTGGCAGCGGTGGTTCATGCTCTAAAGATCTGGAGACATCATTTGTTCGGTGTGACATGCCGAATATTCACCGATCACCAGAGTCTTAAACATTTGTTCACTCAGAAGGAACTCAACATGAGACAGCGGAGATGGTTGGAGTTGTTGAAGGATTATGATTGTACCATCGAGTACCATCCTGGCAAGGCAAATGTTGTAGCTGATGCACTTAGCAGGAAGTCGGCGGGATCAGTTGCGCATTTGAGATTGGTCTATCTTCCTTTGCTAGTGGAACTCCGGAAGAGCGGAGTTATGTTAGGGATGGACGATCAGGGAGCCTTGTTGGCTAGCTTTCATGTGCGACCCGTGTTGGTCGACAGGATCATCGAGGCTCAACTACAGGACCAGATACTTTGTGCTTACAGGAACGAGGTTGAATCCGGACAGAGACAAGATTTCTCCGTCAGGGGCCATGGAGCATGAGTAAAGCTTGGGAGATTGTGTGTACCTGCGGTACCAGAGTTGAGGAGAGAGATATTAGACGAGGCCCACAGTTCGGCCTATGCTATGCATCCAGGAGGGACAAAGATGTACCGTACCCTCCGGGACTATTATTGGTGGCCAGGGATGAAGAGGGAGATAGCTGAGTTTGTCAGCAAATGTTTGATCTGTCAGCAGGTCAAAGCAGAACGGCAGCGTCCGTATGGGGCTATGCAGCCACTTCCAATTCCA
Source organism: Prinsepia uniflora (assembly GCA_032719365.1). Taxonomy (NCBI): domain Eukaryota; kingdom Viridiplantae; phylum Streptophyta; class Magnoliopsida; order Rosales; family Rosaceae; genus Prinsepia; species Prinsepia uniflora. The sequence continues at coordinate 29,626,877 of CM064867.1, read as the reverse complement.
CAATGGAAGTGGGATCATATTACAATGGACTTTGTCTTCAAGTTACCGAAGACAAGGAGTGGAGTTGATGGAGTCTGGGTAATAGTGGACCGGTTGACTAAATCAGCACATTTTCTGCCTGTACGTGAGACGTACAAGCTAAACCGTTTGGCTCAGTTATTCATTAATGAGATCATCCGACTACACGGTACCCCAGAGTCGATCGTGTCGGATCGGGATCCGCGTTTCACATCCAGATTTTGGAGGAGTCTGCAAACTACCTTAGGTACAAAATTGCATTTCAGTACGGCATTCCATCCTCAGACCGACGGGCAGTCTGAAAGGACGATACAAACTCTCGAGGACATGATGAGAGCCTGTGTGTTGCAATTCCAGGATTCGTGGGCTGATCGATTGCCATTGATGGAGTTTGCCTACAATAACAGCTACCAGGCGAGTATAGGGATGGCACCATATGAGGCACTGTATGGTCGACAGTGCAGAACACCGGTATGCTGGATGGAGATCGGAGAAAGAACTGCAGTGGGGCCGGATCTGATGGATATGACCCAGGAGACAGTTCGGGTTATTCGGGAGAGATTGAAGGCGGCCCAGGATCGTCAGAAAAGCTATGCGGATCGACGGATCCGAGATTTAGAATTCGAGGTTGGTGACTTTGTCTTTTTAAAGTTATCGCCGTGGAAAGGGATTCTTCGATTTGGACGACGTGGGAGATTGAGTCCTCGTTATATCGGACCGTATGAGATTGTCGAGAGGATTGGTCCAGTGGCTTACCGTCTAGCACTACCTTCGGAACTTTCCCGAGTACATGACGTGTTTCATGTATCGATGCTACGGAAGTATCTTCGGGATGACTCTCATGCACTGCCAGAGCAACCACTGGAACTGATGACAGATTTGAGTTTCGAGGAACGGCCAGTGCAGATTCTGGATAGGAAGGAAAAGGTCTTAAGGAACAAGACGATTTCTTTGGTTAAGGTACTATGGCGGAACCACGAGGTGGAGGAAGCGACGTGGGAACCCGAGGAGTTGATGAGAGGGCAGTACCCATACTTGTTTGAGTAAATTTCGAGGACAAAATTTCTGTAAGGAGGGTAGGTTGTAACGACCCGAACCAAAATAATAATATTTTAATATAAAAAGACTGTTTTACCCTTGGGGGGAAAATTTTGACTTTTTCTCGGGAAATAATTCGGACTTTGACCCATGACTATGACGTAGATCGGGACGTCACGAATCCGTAGACAGGCGGCACGCCGAAATCGGAGTTCGTATGAAGAAGTTATGGTCAAGGAAGCGTTTTAGCGGAATTTACGAACCGAGAACAATGGAATAAAATATTAATTTATTATGGAAATCCGTGCCAACCTAATATTTAAATCAAACCGATGGATTGGTGACAAGTGTCACCCATCCAAGGCCACACTATTCCAATAAAGCAATTAACACTATTTAATCAATTTTAATATTCATTAATTTTCCCTCCAATTAACCCTAGCCTTTGGATATGCTGCTCAAGTGAATCTTGGCCCTCCATTTCTCATCTGCTCCCTTGTTCATGCACGTTCTGTTTCTGCTTTTTCTGCTTCATGCACGATCTCTGCCTTTGTTTACAAACACACACATCCATTCCCCCTTCACACCCGTGCTTCACTTCCCATTTTCTCTCAAACCAAGCGATCGAACCAGCCACTCTCACACCACCACCCGATCACCAGCTGCATCACCAACATCTACTAACCATCACCGAGCATCACCGGCAGCCACCACCCCATTTCCCAGCCCTGAAAATCCCGTCCAAAACACGACCCGAAAACCTCAAGGAAACGGGTCCAGGAAGCAAACCTCGATAACCACCTCACCTCGACGCGGGAGGAGCTCCAGTCTGCACTGTGGGGATCCTAGGAGCCTAACTGGACGACGGCGAGGGCTACGGCGGCGTGACGGCGGCGGTAAGACCCAAAACCCGACAAGCCCGTTTTCCTTCCCTGTTCGACCCGATCGTGTTTAATGCTTAGAAATTGATTGTTAGGTGATAGACATGTCCTAGGGTGAGAGACGAGTCGTTTGGGACCGGGTTGGACGACGGAGACGCCGTGGATCACCGAGGACGACGACCGGACCGTGACCGTGAGTTTCAGAGACATTCTGGTGAGTTTCTTCCCACTTTCTTCTTGTTTTGAGGTTGTAGAACCATAGGACAGACCTAGACGATCCCATAGGGATCAACCCCGTCGAAAATGGTGGCCGGAATCGTGTGGTGGAATCGGGTCAAACCGTGGGTCGACGGCGACCCGGTTCCAGTCAAACGGGTCGACCCGGTGCTGTAGCATGATGACGTCATCATGCTGACGTCACTTCTGACGTCATGATGACGTCATCCTGTCAGATGTTGTCAGACCAGGGACCAATCAGAACGTGCCACGTGTCACCTGACAAGTGTCAGTGATGACGTCATGCTGACGTCAGCGGTACTGTAGCAGCGTTGACCCACGCGTTGACCAGGCGCGTGGGGGCGCGTGTGAACAGTAATTTTGGTGGGGCCGGTACCATTTTCAAGGTTTCGACGATACGGATCCAATGGAGGTGGTTTCGTGTCGATCGGAGATCGTTATGTTAGTCAAAATGGGGTTTGAAGCACCGGGAATAGTGCCCAGGATGCGTTTTTGAGGCGGATCTGTTCTAGGGTCTTAGTATTGATATTATAGGGTCCTTAAGTAACCCTCAGGAGTACTAATACAGGTTTATAGAGATCGTTGAGCAGCAAGGACCGAGTGTGAGTGGGCTGTTTGATTTATAAAAGGCTTGCATGCATAAACTGTTTTACTATTTCCACTGATGAGTCTTATAAACTGCTTATATATGTTATTACAATGTTTTGGGCATGAGACCCGTCTGGATTATATGTGGATTTTGTTTGGGATGTCCGGGGGACATAGGGTAAACTATACTGTTATTGTACTGTACTTTCCTACCTGTGTATATTGTCTCCTCCAGGGAGGGTCGTTGGCTTGGGTGGACCCTGGAGTAGTCACGGGGCTCTGACTGAGTGGAGTTGACCCCCGTTGGGCTGCTTACTCTCAGGAAGGCATGTTCATATACCTCGGGCAGTGACCGGGATACCGGGAGCTGATGTACCTAGAGAGTCTCGGGTGTGAGACCCTGAGTGGCAACGCGTAGCCTTAGAACCGTGACATCATTTGGGTTGGGTTTTACAGTGCACTGATATGTTAGTTTCACCTTACGATTATTATTGTGGTTCATTTGTTATGATTTCATTGTAATATTATGTTTTCACTGCATGCAAGATTTGGAAAACGGAGGGGTAAAACCTTATGATTATTTTACTATTAAATTGATTTCTAAACTGTTATTTTTGGCCCACTCACCCTTGTTTTACTGACCCCTCCAGACCCTGACACGGCAATAGAGGAGGAGGATCCAGAGGAGGAGGCAGAGGTTTAGTTTGCCTAGCTGTGCACCTGTACACCCACTTGTGGGTAGGTTGAGCACCGAATAAATGTACTCTGACTAGTGTGCTCACATGTTGTATTTTACTTTCCCTTGTCTGACAGTATCACTTTAAACACTGTGTTTGTACATTATCTATCTATGTGAGTCTTCGGTTTTTATTTAAGGGTAATTTTGGTATGTTTAGAGTCATTGTCAGACGGGAGCGGGTCACGTCCCCGGGTGGTCCCAGTGGGATTGGGACGGGTCCTGTCAACTCGTTCCAAAACCATCTCATAAGGGTCTCAGCGCAAAACCAATACGCGTGGGTCTCAGCCCAACACCACCTAAGTGAAAACTCATACACATATACATATATACATATATAACCCCCCATCTTAGGCTCTTCCGGAGAAGATGCCAACTCAGGGCACATAGCCTAGGGAACACATCCCCGATATTATCACGATGTCTCTATATATATAAGTATGCATACTACTCGGGGTCTCACTCTGAGTCGTCTCTGGGATTCCCAAACCTATCCAAATTAATTTAGAGGGTTACTAACTACTTATATAACCCCTCACTAAATTCCCGTAATTTTCCGGAATTTCTAACTATTTTTAAACTCGAACCTAAACCTTCGGACAACCCGAACTATATCGAAACGATGTCCGATTGTCACGAAACCAGTCCCAAAATGTTCGTTACATTGAATAGATGATATTACATGTTGGAACCTTCCCCAAAGGAGTCACCACGCGCCCGCACGCGTCTTAAGAATGGCCTACGCCTGGGCCTCACGCGCCCATGCATAGTACTTTACTTCAACCTCTGGCCAGTTTAGACCGGTCGGTTCGGTTCAAGGCTTGCAACTGGACCGGTGTGACTAGTCCAGGCCTATATTATCCGTATTTTTCGTCCAATCTTCCCCTTTTCAATTCCAACCTTCCTAATTCGATTCTCGGAACCTAAATCTATCAATCAAAACTCCTAAAACCCGTAAAATCAACCGGTCCAACATGGCTCTCACGGTTCGATCTTTCCAAAACTTCCCCAGGGGTTTCTCAACTTTCAACCATCCTCAAAATCATTCTAACATGAACCTAGAAATGGTCAAAGGGTTAAGGGTTTGGATTTGGGGTAAAGGTTGATCGGTTTGGGTTTGAAAATGGGAAAATGATCGATGATGAAGGAATGGGATATGCATGAGTTGGTTTGGATGGGCAATGCATGGGTAACACTTGTCACTCATCCAATGGGCTTGTCCAATAATATGTGGGCCCACTTGCTGCCAAATAATCCCCATCTCGTAAAACGTGCAATAGTATGTTCGGTGGGCCCACTTGCTGCCAAATAATCCCCGTCTCGTAAAACGTGCAATAGTATAATCCCCGTCTCGTAAAACGTACAATAGTATGTCCAATGGGCTTGTCCAATAATATGTGGGCCCCCAAAACCAATACGCGTGGGTCTCAGCCCAAAGCAGTCTCAGTGAAAACTTGTACACATACATATATACATATATGTCACAATATATGTCACGATTTCTCGTGGGTCTCCGAGAAGATGCCAACTCGGGCCACACAGCCTCTAGGGAACTCATCCTCGATATATATCACGATTTCTCTATATATATAAGTATGCATACTAGTCGGGGTCTCACTCCGAGTCTTCTCCAAGGAATTCTCCATCTGGGAGGCTCTATCTTCGGACCTAGTCCAATCATCTCTCCGGAATCTGGTCCGGAACCACATCATAACTCCCACTCCTTGAATGGGATCCCTATGGGGATACCCACTCTGGTCTGTGGATCGTGACTCTCCATGTCGACGATTGGAGGAGACCAATCAATACGCTCGTAAGGAGGGTATATACATACTAGTATACAAACCATAAACGGGACTCACGCCCGATAACATAATGAACTGGGCGTCAAGCCCGAACTCGTAAATTAACGGGGCATCGAGCTCGATAGCTCAGGGTCAATCACGATTCTAATCAGAGTGATGCGTGCAACCAATAGTCCAGGATCGCTCTCAATCCTAGTATGTCGCTGTGAACAAATCACTGTCGCGACCACCCCTTGAACATGGTACACACATCACTGATCGATCCTCTAAACTGTCAGCACTCCAAAGTCGAGCCTCTAGAGGCTGCTCGATAATGAAACATGCATCGAGACTTCTCCGGAAGGAACACATCCCAATCCGGAGCCGAGCGTCACGTCGTCCGTTGCTGTGAAAATAGGTCTCATGCCCGAGTCAAAACCAAATCCAAATGGGTCTCATGCCCGGTTTTACCTTTTCAAAACCATTTCATGAAAGCCGAAAGCATAAGCGCGTATAAGCAAGTAAAAAACCCGAAAACCTCGAAATATGTACCAATACGTAAACACTCACCAAAATACACTCAAGGCATCATATAACACATATTAAAACATTTTAAAAAAATTTATGCATGCATCAATTCATAAAATAAAGTCCACTCACAGACCGTCTGCGCTGCTGCCTTGATAAGCGCTCCATACGCCTTCTCTGCCCAATCGTCGTCTCCGGGTTTCCGAAACCTCCCCAAATCACTTTAGAGGGTTACTAACTACTTAATTAACCCCTCATTAAAGCCACCTAATTTTCTGCGATTTTTAATTATTTTTAAACGCGCTCCGAAACCTTCAGACAGCCCGAACTATATCGAGACGATGTCCGATCGACTCGAAACCAGTCCCAAAATGTTCGTTACGTCGAATAGATAATTTCACATGTTGGATGCCTCCCCAAAAGCTTCACCATGCGCCATCATGCGGCGCTGGATGGCTCTACGCGTGGGCCTAACGCGCCACTGTACAGAGTCATCCCCTACCTTCCGCCGACCGGTCCGATCGACCGGTTCGGTTTTTCCTGCAACTTGGACCAGCGTGACCGGTCCAACCTCCTACACGGTTAAATTTTCATCCTTTCTCTTCCTAATCAATCCTATTCTTCCTATTTTGATCTTAGGAACCTAAATATATAATTCAAACGACCTAAAACTTCCTAACACCAATGAACCGATTTGTTCCTCGCGGTTCAATTTTCCCAAAAAACCCCTAGGGCTTCCTCAGCCTCTAACCATCACCAAAACCATCCTATTATCTTCCTAACAACCTAATAAGCCCATTCTAATCACTAAAAACGGCCCATAATGTCACAAATTGAAAATGGAAGGAAAATGGGTTTTATCGAGCTTACCGTGCACAAGTCCTCCGCCTTCTTGGCCAGCCACCACCTTCCTCATGGCCCTACTCTCACTCTCTTGGCCTCACAACCATGATCATAGGGGTAAGGGTTTGGATTGGGGTTGAAGGTTTTGATCGGGTTTGGTGAAAATGGTCGAATACAAAGGAAGGAGAGGATATGCATGAATTGTTTGGGCTGGGTAATGGATGGGTGACACTTTTCACTCATCCATTGGGCCTGCCCCAAAATATATAGGCTCCACTTGCTGACAAATAACTTTCATCTCGTAAAACGTGCAATAGTACATTTAAACTTCCGTGAACCGTAACTTCTCCGTCGAACATCCGAATTCGACGTGCCACATGTCTACGGATTCGTATCGTCCCGATCTACGTAACTGTTCTTGGCCCTCAGCCATCTGACCTCCCGGGTCAAAAGTCAACTGTTGGCCCCTTTTTCAACCAAACTACCAAAATACTCCCGAACTTCCAAACGTCATAACTTATTCCTCGAATGTCGGAATCGGACGTGCCACTTTTCTATGAACTCGTGACATCCCGAACTACGTCACAGTCATCGGCCGAAATCCATTTGACCGCCTAAATGAAGAGTCATTGTTTCGCCCACTCTAGGGGCAAAATCGTCATTTCGCCCTGAACGTCCGTTAATCCTTGTATAATCCCCGATTAACCTCGCTAATTCGTCATTAAGTCTTAATTAATCCCGATAATTAGGACGGGTCGTTACAGGTTGACTTACGTTATGAGTTAAAGTTGACCAAAGGTTGTAGGTTTACGATCAAATGTTAACCTTCAGAAAGATTGTTTTGTTGTAACTTTGACGTGGAAGTTGGATTAACCAACTGGAATTTATACTCTAGTTAATAAGGACCCTAGTATGAAGACTTCTAATCAATACCCACGCTTATCACTTTGATCTTTACTAATGCACTTTCTCTAGTTTAGCAGTGGTGAGTTTCATTTCCCGATTAAGTTGGTAATCTTTACTTGGGAGCTGGCCTACGCGTTTGGCCATAAGGAATGTTTGACTTGTACGTTGAACCTGAGTCGTAGGATTTCACTTCCTCACTTAATTTTTCCTCAGCGATTAGTTGAGATTTCTTTTAGATATTCTCCTTCCTAGATTTTTCCTTGACACCACTTGAGTAGTGGAGTGACTTTCCTATCCCACCATTGATCTCACTACTATTCAGAGTTATAAGGATCAAAGCTTGGACTTTCTTAAGCCACATTGAACATAGATTTGAGATTTGAATTCTTAGGTTTTAGATTGCGTTGCAGAATGTTTTCACCACGAATAGGATTGAAGGAGAAATTGGGGATCTTCATGATGGGAATCATCACTGAATTTTAAGGTAAGGGTTTTTGTTTCATTACCCCCTTTTTTTCCTTTGGAGAGTTTTACGGTATTTTTAGTGGTGGTTGATTAAAGCTTTATGCTAGTTTTGGCCGTATGGGTAAAAAGAATCCTTCATGAAAATCAATACCTCCTTATTGAGGTGACTATCCAGACTTGTTGACTTATAGGAGAAACCTGAGGAACCGTTAGTTACAAATTATCGACTAGGGGCGGGTTACGTTATACATCATTTTTCCTAGAGATCAAATAGAACCAGACTTATTACTTGGTGTTTTCCCTATACCCGTGTTGAACTTAAGGACTGGAAGGATCACTTAGTTGGATTAGCTACTTGAAGACCCCGAAGGACTAACATTTGGGTTGCGTTCTCGTGAGTCTAATAGCTAGCAATTAATCAAACTTACATATTCCTAATCCCAACCTAGGACCTGATTTAGCAAAGAGTAGTATTGGGTCACCATTCGAACTTTTGAGGCCTGTTTGAATTTAACTATCCTATTACCAATTGTGTACCTTAAACCAATGTTAGAGGGAATATGTTCATAGACCGTATTAGTTGTTGATTTAGCATGAACACTATTGACCAAATTCAAAGAGGCTGGCCATTAGATGATGACACGTGACAGCCTCTAATTGGGCCATATCTTTGAAATTTCAGTGCTGACTGGGCACTGACATGTTACACATGTCACTCTCCTACTGGACCACGTTTTTGACAATCTGACAGATTAATGACGTCCGCTGATGTGGTCATCATCCTTGACCTCCAGCACTAACCCTATAAACGGGTTGCGCAGACCCACGACCAGCCCCGGTCCTAAAATGCTGATTTCTCAACCATTTTAGTTCATGTTTCTTCCTACTTACTCTTCTCAAGCCCTTTAATAGATCTAAGTATCAAAAACATCAAAAAACAAACTAAATCATACATGTGAATCGATAAATAGTAGCGTGTAAATTCTTGGGTCGTTTTTTCTCAACTCCAGCCACCTCATTCCTCGAAAACAAGGCTATTGAGATCGCCTTGGTCCCTAGAACCTGTTAGGGTCCATTAGAACTCTCAACAAACATCCAAAACCAAAGTTCTATTTTTGAACAACAATGGGTGTTTCAGATTTCTCACCTCCGTCGTGGTTCCACCGTGCTCAGCCCTTCACTCAGCCACTCTTCACGTCCCTCTAGTCTCACTCAATCTGTCCCAAAGATGAACACAGAAGATGAAGTTAGGGTAGTATGGTGAGGTTGTTTTTGGTGTTTTAAGTGTTTACGGTTTAAAGAGTAATAAGGATGATAAAATGGTGAAGGATGATGCATTGAACCCTAATCAGATCCAAAACCATGGGGAATGCACTAATGGAATCAGTGAAACTTGTCACTCATCCAAGGGTCCCACTAGATATTTTATTCAATCAGAATCAGCCATTAGTTTCAAATCCCAGAAATTATGAATAGTACCATTTTGTTTTCGTGACCCATAACTTTTTTCGTCCGACGACCGAAAAGATAACCTGAGATAAAAGTCAACATTTTCCCTACTAGGGGCAAAATAGTCATTTTACACTAAATTTCTGAAATTACAAAGTAAATACAGTTTGGGTTGTTACAATCTACCCACCTAACAAAAATTTCGTCCTCGAAATTCACTCAAATAAATGGGGATATTGTTCCCTTATCTGAACCTCTGCCTCCTACGTGGCTTCCTCCACGTCACGGTTCCTCCATAATACTTTCACCAAAGGAATCGTCTTGTTCCTCAAAACCTTGTCCTTCTAATCCAAAATCTATACTGGTTGCTCCTCGAAATTCAAATCGGTCCTAAGCTCCAATGGTTGTTCTAGTAAGACATGCGATTCCTCACGCACGTACTTCCGAAGAATCGATACGTGGAACACATCATGCACTCTGGCATGTTCTTAACGTAAAGCCAACCGGTACGCTACCGAACTAATCCTCTCGGTAATCTCATAAGGTCTAATGTACTTGGGACTTAGCCTCCCATGTCGACCAAATTGAACAATTCCCTTCTAAGGAGATAATTTCAAGAAAACCCAATCTCCAGCTGCGAACTCTAGTTCCCTGATCAGTCGATCGGCGTAACTCTTTTGGCGATCTTGCCCTGCCTTCAACTATACCTTAATAATCCGGACCTTTTATTGGGTCATATCCATAAGATCTGGCGTCAAAGCTGCCCTCTCGCCTACCTCAGTCCAACAAATAGGTGTCCTGCACTACTGACCATATAGTGCCTCATAAGGTGCCATCCCAATACACGCCTGATAACTGTTATTGTAGAAAAAACTCGATTAAAGGCAAGAGCGTATCCCATGAATCCTGAAACTGCAACACACAAGCTCTTATCATCTCCTCTAATGTCTGAATAGTCCTCTCAGACTGACTATCCATCTGTAGATGAAAAGTCGTGCTAAAGTGTAAGTTTGTACCAAGAGCTTTCTATAGACTCCACCAAAATCTCGAAGTAAACGGTGGATCCCGATCCGATACTATAGACTCTAGCTTCCCATGTGGCCTGATAATCTCGTGTACGAACAAATGTGCTAATCGGTTAGGCTTAAACGTCTCACGTACAAGTAGAAAATGTGCTGATTTTTTCAATCTGTCCACAATCACCCAAACTCCATCATAACCACTCCGTGTCCTAGGAAGTTTGAATACAAAGTCCATAGTGATTTGATCCCATTTCCACTCGGGAATCGGAAGTGGTTGCATAGCTCCATACGGTCTCTACCATTCCGCTTTAACCTGCTGAGAGGTCAAACACTTGCTAACAAACTCTACGATATCTTTCTTCATTCCGTCCCACCAATAATAAACCCTAAGGGTACAATACATCTTCGTCCATTCTGGATGCATAGCATAGGCTGAACTATGGGCTTCTCCTAGAATTTTCGTCCTCAACTCTGCCACTGCAGGCACACACATACAACCCTGCTTCAATAAGGCTCCATCGTCTCTTATGGTGAAATCCTGCCGGTTACCTGCTTCAGCTTCAATCCGATAAACACACAGTGTAGGGTCCTGAAATTGATCCTCAATCATCCGGTCTATCAAGATCGGCCTCACGTGGAAACTGGCCAATAAAGTTCCTTCACCGTCTATCCCAAGTATAAATCCAACCTTCCGGAGTTCTACTAACAAAGGTAGGTACACCATCCTCAGGTGTGCCACCGAACCCGCTGATTTCCTACTTAGAGCATCCGCCACGACATTCACTTTTCCTGCATGATACGCGATCGTGCAGTCGTAGTCCTTAATCAGCGCCAACGACCCTCTCTGTCTCAGGTTCAGTTCCTTCTGCATAAACAAGTGTTTCAAACTCTGGTGGTCAGTGAGGATCCTGCAAGTCTCCCCATACAGATAGTGCCTCCAAATCTTCAAGGCATGTACCACTGCCGCCAACTCCAAATCATGAGTGGGATAGTTCAACTCATGTGGCTTTAACTATTGTTAGGTGTAAGTAATGACTCTCCCATGCTACATCAATACACAACCCAAACCCTGTGGTGATGCATCGCTATACACCTCGAACTCCCCACCATTATCTAAAAGTGCGAGAATTGGCGCAATAGTTAACCGTTTCCTCAACTCTTGGAAAATCTGCTCACATCCGTCATCCCAATTAAACTTAGCCCCTTTCTGGGTCAATCGGGTCAAAGGATCTGCGATGGTAGAGAAACCCTCTACAAATCGCCGGTACTATTCTGCCAAACCTACGAAACTCCGAACCTCGGTAACCGTCTTTGGTTGTTCCTAGTTAGTTACAGCTTTCGTCTTGGCAAACAACTGGTTCTTCTTTAGCTTGTTCAACACCAATCTCAGATGTTTCTTGTGCGCTCTGGTACTCCTCGAATAGACTAAGATGTCATCGATGAAGACGATCACAAACGTCCCCAAGTACGCTCTGAACACATGGTTCATCAGATCCATGAATGCAACTAGTGCATTCGTCAACCCAAATGGCATTACCAGGAATTCATAATGTCCATATCTCGTTCGAAAAGCAGTCTTCCGAATGTCTTCCTCAGAAATCCGTAGCTGATGGTATCTTGATCGAAGATCAATCTTAGAAAAGTACCTTACTCCATCCAGTTGATCAAACACACCATCAATCCTGGGTAAGGGATACTTTTTCCATACCGTCACCTTGTTAAGCTGCCGATAGTCCACACACAATCGTAGACTTCCATCCTTCTTCTTGACAAACAACACCGGTGCTCCACAAGGTGAATTACTAGGTTAGATGAATCTCAAATACACCAACTTCTATAGTTGAACCTTCAGCTCCCGCAACTCAGCTGGTGCCATACGATACGATGCTTGAGATATCGGTCGTATTTTGGGGAGTAGTTCAATCGTGAACTCAATCTTCTGATGCAGTGGTAATCCAGGTATGTCCTCTGGAAATACATCTAGAAACTCCTGCACCACGGTATGTCCTTAGTTCTCAACGGAACCTCACCCTTCTCTATGACATAAGCCAAATAACCCTGACAACCTTTTCGTAGTAACTTGGTAGCTGTAAGGGAAAAAAATTACCTCAGGTGATGAGACTTCTTGCTCTCCTTGGAAAGTCACCTCCAGTAGACCTGGACTCCGCAAGGTCACTCGCTTATTGCAACATTCCACTATAGAGTAGTGCTCCGACAGCCAATCCATACCCAGTATGACATCGAAGTCATGTAAGTCCATGAAAATCTGATCAGCATTTAATTCCACATCTCCTACTTTCATTGGACAATCCTTCATCACTTGTGTTCACTATGTAGACAACTCCCATCGGTGTACTGACACCCATCTCACTCTCTAGTGCCGACACCTCACAATTCATCATAATCGCACAACTCGTCAAAATGAATGAATGCGTATCTCCGGGATTCATTAAAACAAGAACAACTATATCGGAAATAGTGAGTGTACCAGTCATAATACCTCCAACTGCCCTAGCCTACTGCTGGGTAACTGCAAAAACTCTGGCTATTGATTCCATCTGTCGACCACGTCCTCGTCCTCTCACTCCACCATGGTCTCTGCCCGTTGTGGCATATGAAGTAGTAGCTGCGTTCCGTCCTAGTTCTGCTGAGCTCTGACCAGCCCTGCTGCCACCAGCCAAGAACAACGGGCACTCCCTAGCAAAATGTCCAGATTATCCACAAGAGAAGAAAGACAACCCTCTCGGCCTTAAAGAGCCTACTGAAGTACCACTAGTCGCTGTCTACTATGGCCGATAGCTAGACCTCGATCGTAATCTCTGAGGACTCCCATATCTGCCAAACTATCCTGGGCCTGGAGAGGATGATCTCCCCCTATAATGTCCTACCTTCGAACCCCTATGGCTCGAAGGTCTAAGATAAGGACGATCCTTGCGTTGTCCCTTGCTGAAAGTCTGCTGCTGCGCCGATAAACTAGATTCCACTCGCACTCTTACGTCAGTGAAATCTCTCAGGGTGGTGTAAGTCCCAGCCGTAACTATAGGACAGATATCCCCCCTAAGTCTCTGCTCGAAGAGGTGACACTTATCCTCTTTGGTCCTCACATAAGCAGAAACAAATTGAGACAACATCAGGAAACACTATTCATGCTTAGTCATTGTTTGGTTCCCCTGCTGAAGCCGATGAAAATAAATCTCACGAGCATCCTTGAATGATTGTGGATAGTACTAGTCTAAGTACCTCTCCCTGAAAACCTCCCAGGTTGTGGTGCTAGCACTCCAGCACGTCATCTCTAGTGCGTACCACCACTGGTAAGCACCGTCATCGAGTAGGAAAGTAGCCAATAGTACACGCTCCTCAGGAGGACAATACACCACAGCAAAAATCTGTTCCCATCTAGTAATCCACTTATGAACCTCCTCGGTGTCTGCTCCACCACTAAAAGTCGCAGCTCCCAACCGTTGGGCTTGTTCAATACTCGTACTCTTCATTTTTCTCGCTATCTCTTCCTAAGTCCGTACACGAGGATCACGTCTTAGAGGCATGAACAACTGTTAATAAGAATAGATTAGTTATGACATTAAAAACGTTGTACAATACGTTATCCTAGTGCACTGCTGTGATACCAAGCTGATAAGACCCATCCCGATCGCCCTGGGACCAGCAGGGGATGTGCCCTTCTCCCGTCTGACAACAACCCTAAAGAATGCCAAACATACCCTTAACGAGTTTAAATCTAAATAAATTTAAACATAACCAAATTAGGGTTCACATTGTCAAACCAGGGATAATGTACTACAAAACGTGAGCACAAATGTCAATTTACAAAAATAGTGCTCAACCTACCCAGAATGGGTTTTTAGGTACGCAACGATAACAAACTATGCCTCTACCTCAAATCAGCCAAAAGAAAGAAAGTATGAGTGGGCCGAAAATAAACCACAGTTCATAATCATTTATAAGATAATAAAATACTATTTTACCCCTCTGTTTTCAAACATGCATACATTCGAGTCAAACATAGGTAATCATATCTGAATAGAATATCGTATAATCACATGCAATAGAATATATATATATAACCATCATATAATCACATGCAATAGAATATATATATATATATATAACCATCATAATAGTGCACCGTATATCCTAACCCTAACATCCCTGATGTCTGACGTCTTGGATGTCCAAAGAAGTCAAGGTCCTAAGGCTATGCATGTCGCTCGGGGTCGCGCTCTGAGCCTTTCCCTGAACCCAGGTCGGGATATGACATCCCAGATGTCTAAAGCAATCCTAATCCTGAGCCTCTCTACAGTTTCTCACATAGAGAGGCCTTTCTCAAGCAATGCGCCGTGACTACTCTAGGGTAGCAAGTATCTGGAGGAGAAAATAATCCATAAGGTCAGTATTTATAGTGTAATAGTATGAACCAATGAAAATCCATGTTTTATGCCGAAAACAAGATAATATGTACAAATCATCCATGCATAATATCCAGTAAACCAAATCCAATCATATAGTAATATAGTGAAAATAGTTATGCATGCAATCCATTTAGAAATCAAAAGCCCACTCACTGACAGTCCTCGTTGCACAATCGAACCGTCTAAACCTATTCTGAAGCCAAGTCATAGTCTCCGGCCTGTCCAAAACATATCCAAAGGTAACTAACGAACTCTATAAGTTCATACATACAACCCATGATCAGTCCCAGCCCATAAACGAGTCTCGAACACGCATCTCGAGACTTTAAACCCCAATTTGACCTATCAAATGATCTCTGATCGGCCCTAAACTACCACCATTGGATCCAAATCGTCGAACGCTTTAAAATTGTACTGGTCCCACCTCGAGATTCGCGCCTATGCACCATTACGCGCTGGTCAAAGTCAACACTGACCAAAAAGTCAACGCTGACATCAGGTTAAGGGTAAAAGTGAACACCGACGTAAGCCTGACTTCATCTCACAGGTGCCAAGTGTCAGTAGCTAGTTGGTTCACGTCACTAACATGTCAATGACACGTGGCAGGCTCTAAGTGGGCCACATGACTAACATGTCAGTTCTGACTGGGCACTGACATGTGACACGGGTCACTCTCCTACTAGGCCACCTTTTTGACAGTGTGACAGGATGATGATGTCAGTTGATGATGCCATCGTCAATGACCTCCAACTAGATCCTTGTAAACGGGTTACCCAGACCTGTGACCCGACTTGGTCCTAAAACCCTTATTTCTCAGCCATTTTAGTTATTTTTTCTTCATACTTACTCGTCTCAAGCCCCTTAATCGATCTAAGTGACAAAAATGAACTAAATCCTACCCGTGAATCGATGAATAGTAGCCCCGTAAATTCCCCCGTCGTTTTCTCTCAACTTCTACCACCTCTTGCCTCGAAAACTAGTCTACTGAGATTGCCTTGATCCCTCGAACTTGTTAGGGTCCATTAGAGCTCTCAACACATGTCCAAAACCAATGTCCTATTTTTGAACAACAATGGGCCTTTCGGGTTTCGGGTTTCTCACCTCCACTGTAGCTCCGTCGTGCTTAGCCCTTCACTCAACCGTCCTTCACGTCCCTATGGTCTCACTCAGTCCTTCCCAAAGATGGGCACAGAAGATGAAGCTAGGGTAGTATGGTAAGGTTGTGTTTTGTGTTTTGAGTGTTTACGTTTTAGAAAGTGATGAAGATGATAAAATGGTGAAGGATGATGCAATGAACCCTAATTAGATCCAAAACTATGGGGAAATGCACCAATGGCATGATTTACACTTGTCACTCATCCAAGCATCCCACTAGATATTTCATCCAATCAGAATCAACCATTTGTTTCAAAACCTGGAAATTGTGAATACTGCCATTTTGTTTCCTTGACCCATAACTTTTTCGTCCGACGTCCGAATTCGACATGCTGCCTATCTATGGACTTGTGATGCACCGATTTACGTCACGGTCATTGGTCAAAGTCCAAAAGATAACTCGAGTCAAAAATCAAAATTTTCCCCATCACGAGCAAAATAGTCATTTTACACTAAATTTTCGAAATTACGAAGTAAATACGGTTCGGGTTGTTACAAGTGGAGGGGGGTGTGTTAGTCAAGATTGTTGACATTTTTTCAGACTGAATGCTCGAGTTCAATGAGATCGACACTAGTAATAACCACCTCGTTGTGCTTTATTAGTTGGATATGAGGCTAAACAAGAACATTTTGGTATGAGTTATCTTATGGGATGATTGGAACAGATATGTCATCTGAGTTATTTTGCCTACTTGAATTTACTTTCGAGGGTTCGGTATTATTTTGGGAGATAATTTTAGTTAACTAAGAAACGGTTATAGGACATTCAGAAAACTCTTCTGAAAGAATATGATTTGTTGTATCATTGATAGTCAACGTTTACTAACGAATCTCTTAGATGGAGCATTTGTTTGTCGGGCCTTTCGAGGATGTTAAATTTTGGTCGCGATAGCACATATGATTTTGGGTAACTGTAGGAGATGTACCTTTAGCCGACGTTGACCAAATTTCGAGGATAGAATTTCTTTAAGGGGCGGTAGACTGATACAACCTGTATAGAAAACTCAAACCGAAAGTTTTGAAATTTACCATTTTACCCCAATATGTTCAATTTAAATTTTAATTGGGCTTTGGATGGATTATTTGTGAAACAACCTTATCCCCCCTTACTGAGAACACACTTACACACACTAGTTGCCCTCTCCAAATAAGCCACACTTAAGAACCCATTATGGTTCACAAACACAAGAACCTCTTGTACACACTGAGCCCTTCGATTAGATTGTTGGACCACCTACTTCTCCCTCCCCAAAGTAATCTTCCCCTCTCAAATTCCACCATGAGCCTTGATGCCCACGACTGCTAAACCAGACCTCGAGTCGAGAGTACCAGCTCCATGCGACATAGACTAGGACCCAACGACTTCAACCGTCTCGCCTAGTAATCAAATGACTTCTGGTCGTGTTTTGGAGACCCGAGAATTGTCGTGGCCCAAATGAGAAGACTAGATCCGCTTTGGACCCGAGAGTGACCCGATGATGGTGACCACAATAAAGGTAGTTTCTGAACTCTAATGGGATTGCATGTTCATTTCAATGTGAGAAGTGACAAAGACGACTACGACCCGATGCAGACATAAGATGACCAAACTTCGACCCATCACGATTTAGCCTATTTCAGGAAAGCTTGGGCCATGGAAATCGAGACCTTTGTAATCCTGCCATTGAGAGCTTCTCTTTGACCTATTTGCATGTTGAATCCGAGCATCTTACAGTGGAGACCACGACGGCTGGAAAACATAGAACTAACACCTTCCTAATGTCGTAATGATTAGAGTTGGCATAATCTGAACCTACGAGTTAGATTTTTGTAATCCTGCTATTTTTAGGTTGATCTGAACTATTGTCATGTTAAAAATCGAAGGATTTTAGACCTCGCCAAATTCTGGAATTTTTTCTTCGAAAATTCCATATTCCAACCACTATGAACATCGTTAGTGGTGGCAATCCGGTCACCGTCTCTAGCGAAGATCGATGACGGTGGTCAACGGTCAAATATCGTTAGTCAACATTAGTTAGTGGTCAATCAACGTTAGTCAAATGGAGCTGGCACGGATAGAGCATGTTATGCATGCGTGTTGTGTGTGGCCAACGCTTGGGAGCTGATCCGGTGCGTGGATCACTTTTCTGGTGCCCCACTAGAGCATGGCGGCAGGTAGAGCCCCTTTCAAGCCCATAGTGGCGCGAAAGCACAGTTTAAGGGCATTTTGCGCAGTTTTTATTGCATTTCAAGCCTATTAAATTAGCTTAAGTACGTTTTTAGCCTACACTAGTGGGATTTCTCTAGGGTTTTGTGTTGGATTCGATTGGTAACTTGTACAATTGGTCTTGATAGGGTTAATTGGGCTTGGAGCTTGTGCTAGCCTGGCATGTCGGGTGATTTCGACTCCCCGACTAGCATATAAGTGGACCCCTTTTCCTAAACTTGTTTCATAATGTTATTTACTCGCATGTGTTTACAATGTTTATGTTTATGTTGATTATCCATATCTAACATGCATGATTTACTATTTGAATTACTCATGGAGTTTGTTTGAGATACTTGCTTTATGATACTTGCATGAATGTACTAGTTGTGCTATGCTTTTATGGTTATGCATGGTCTGTAACAAGTTGAGTCACTTGTTTCATTTGCATATTAGTCCATGGGCATTGACGAGATAGAGATGTTAGAATACACTTAGGAGTTGCTAGTATCTATGTAACGACCCGTCCCGAATATCGGGATTTAATAATATTTAATTATGATTTACTAATCTGGGATTAGTTGAGTAATTTCGGACGAATTGTACAAAATGACCGTTTTGCCCCTAGGCGTGGGCAAAATGTTGACTTTTAATTCGGATGGTCAAACGGAATTTGACCGATGACCGTGACGTAGTTCGGGACGTCACGAGTTCATAGACAGGTGGCACGTTCGATTCCGACGTTCGTGGAAGAAGTTATGATGTACGGAAGCCCAAGGGCATTTTTGTAATTTGACTTAAATGGGGCCAAATGTTGACTTTCGACCCGGGAAGTCCAATGGACGAGGGCCAAGATCCGTTACGTAGGTTTCGTCGATACGAATCCAATGACAGGAGGCATGCCGAAATCGGAGATTCGACGACGAAGTTATGGTCACGGAATCGAGCTCGGTTAACCGAACGAACCGGGATTAAAATAATATTTTAATATGAACAGTACCCGGTGACTGAACACACTTGGATGAGTGACAAGTGTCACTCATCCCTTAAATTGGGGCTTAAGACCAGAATCCATGTTTTTGGGGGAGACCTAATTATTATGTTTTATTAATTAATTAATCCTAATTATTTTTAATTCCCTCCATTAATCCTCTCTGTTTTCTTAGCCGCGTACAACCAAAATCCCAATTCCTTCCATCCTTAATCTCCTCCCTATGAACCGAACTTGAGAGTGAAAATTGGAGAGAATTCAGAGACTAACTCAACTGGGATTACACGGGGGATTGATTGAGTGAGGGAGACAGAGAATCGGAAATTTGGTTTTTGGGAGGGAAATTCGAAATGGAAGATTTGAGCCATGAGGATCGTTTTGGTGCTCACATTCAGCTTCCTGGGATCACAACGATCAGTTTCGTCGAAAGAATGAAGGATTTTGGTGCCCAATTCACTCTGAACGAGCTTGGTGACAGAGGAAGAAAATCGAGGTTGTGTCGTGATCATTGAGTGATCAAACGACGAAATTGATGAAGGGGAACTGTCTCTCATGGTCCAGTGATGCTTCTGGATGCATCAATTGGAAGAAACCAGCAGCCATTGAAGGAATTCCATGAACGAACAGTAACCGGGTGTTCTTGGTGTTCATCATCGAATCGTGGGAATTTGGGTAAGTGATCGTGTAATTGAGTTTACAGATCTTCAATTGAACTTGAAACGAAGCTAACTGAATGATAAATTGGAAAGTTTAAGGCTGAATTGATGGACATTGAACCGGGTCATCTCGCGGGCTAATTGGACCCGTTTACCAGACATACGGGGTTAGGCTGGTGACACTGTAGCAGGCGCGTGGGTTTCACGCGCAGCCACTCACGGCGGCGCGTGACGGCGCATGAGCACGAATCTCGAGGTAAGGTCAACATGACTTCTGTCCTATTTAATGTAACGTACATTTTGGGATTGGTTTCGTGTCGATCGGATCCCGTTTCGATATGGTTCGGGATGTCCGAAGTTTTTTAATCCAGTTTAAAAATACTTAAAAATTCGGGAAAATTACGGGACTTGAATAGGATGTTAATGATGAGGTTAGTAATCCTCTAATATGATTTGGACAGGATTGGGAGTCCCGGTGATAGTGGTGTGGCCCGGGAAGGACTATGACACGCGTATCGAGGCGCTCGGTTAAACGGTCTGTGAGTGGACATTGGTTTTATAAATTCGATGCATGCATAATTGTTTCATGATTTTTATAATTATGATTAAATGATTTACTTTGGATATCGGTGAATTTAAATGATTTCACGCATTCCGAGGTTTTCTGGATTAGCACCGATTTCCATAAATATGGTTGGACATGATTTCATGAAACGGTTACGGACTTGATAAAGTAAAATCGGGCCAGGGGCCCAGTTAACTTGTGAATTCGGGCTGGGGGCCCAGTGGACTTATGAATTCAGGCTAGGGGCCAGTTAACTTATGAAATCGGGCCAGGGGCCCAGTTGATTTATACATGTGATTCGGGTCGGGGACCCTAAAATGGAATCGAATAAATGATTTTGGATTTAAATCAACTATTTGGACTTATAATGGTTTTGATGATATTGAAAATATGGTTATGGCACGTTTCACAGTATCTGGGCTTGAGACCCGTCTGATGAAACTTAAAGATTGGTTTGGATTTTATCTATGTATGTATATATTCTTTGCATTTGGATATTAATAAAATGTATTTGGTACTGCACTGTATAGATCCTTCCATATTATATTGTCTCCTCCGGATGAGGTACCCCGGAGAGGTCACGGACGTCTAGTACGTCCAGCGTCTATGACGCTAAGCATCGGGGATGCTGTACCCGAACGGGGTTCGGGGATTGAACTCGGAAATTGAGACCCGAGTGGCACGCGTAGCCTTGTGATTGTGACCTTATTGACGTCAGGGACGTCAGACATCAGGGATGTCGGATTGGAGTGTATGGTGCAGTGGCTAAAATTATGTTTATGGTTCATATTATATAATATATGATTTTAAATGATGGTGCATGCATATGCTTTTACTAGGGGGGCATAAAGGTCTTATAAATGTTTTAAACAGACTCGTTTATTTTCGTCCACTCACAGCTTTTGTTTTTAATGCCCTTCAGGTTGATTCCGGATGCGACTGCAGCAGAGACTGGGACATCATACACCTCCTCCATCGATCCTTACGCACTCTGGAAGCCCGACTGGGCAATGGCAACAGATTATCCCTTGTCTGACACCTCTTGTCAGACGGGAGCATGACACATTCCATGGTAATCCCGGGGGGATTGGGATGGGTCGTGTCAAGTGGTATCAGAGCAGGTTTTGCTCTTTTGTGCGCAAAGGTCGAGGGTGTGATGTCTCTTTGGGCTGCAGTTCCGTTGTCAACCTGATAGATAGTTTTGGGTTTGTATGGTGGATTGGGTGTGTTTGGCCCGATACGCCGTGCAAAGACGCGACTCAACCCAAGTGGGGTTGTATACGATTAACTGGTAATGTGGGACCGTCGGTTCGGTCATGTGATGATGGATGGTTGTGCCACTGGGCACAGCTAGGTTCAGGGAACCCCATTTGAATAATGTATTGGAAATACGAAACTCAGTTGAGTATTGGTCTAAGTTTTGGACCCTGGTAGTGTTGGCTAGTGTGCGGGGTGTTGGTGCATCGGAGTTAGCCGATGACCTTCGTGGTGGAACCCACGATGGAACCCACGTTGAGTTAACGATTGGATTGGATTGGACGTCTATACGATGTCAGGACCGCGGGGTCGGTCAGGTTGTGGATTTTACTGCAGAAGGCAGTTGGGTTCGGTGGAACCCTAGGGTGTGATTTTGGAACCCTAATTTATAATCGATGGACAGGAAAAGTGAACCTTAAATGAAAACTTGTGCTGCGGCGAGCGACTGAGGTCGTGGATGACCATGTGGATGACTCAAGTGAGTCTAGTCAGGATTATGGGATTCGATCCACGGATGCAGTTACGAGATATGATGTGGAATTCCGTGTGGGATCGAATGGTAGTGTGATGTGTGGATACGGATCTTGACAACGATGACTGTTGGTCGACAGTTGTGTCGAGATAACTGGCTATCGAGGGTATTTAGTGTGGTTTTGACACTTGGGTATCAGGGGATGTTCAGGGAACGTCCATTATCCTGATGTGCCAGTGGTCAAATTGGAGGTACCCATAGTCGTGGGGTACGAGTGGGGTTACGGGATCGTCGTTCGGAATGAACGGAGATCTAGGGTAACAACTTTGCACATAAGTGTGCTATGTATGGATGTTGGTATGTTGGTGCTTTTATGCTAATAGTAGTATGGATGCATGTGTGCTGATGCTAGTGTTGATGATGGTGCACTGGTGCTGGTGTTAGTAATTGTGATGGCGATGAGCCACCAGTTGGGGTGTGACTCTGTCATGATGGACAGATGATTGGTATCTGCGACTCGGTGGTGGTTGAGTCTTGGACTGGATGGGATCTAGTGGAGGTTGTGTCGTGTCGGGATAAGTCCCAACAGATTTATGGTGACAAGTGATGAATGGATAAAAAGGTATGTTTGAGACTTGAGGAATCTAGGGACGATGTTCCCTACGTCATGAGAATCAGTGGATTTGGGGAGTTGTTGTCAACTCCGAGATTGGTAAGATTGTTTACCTCTAATATCCTCAGAGGGTGCAAGGAAGTATTGAAATTGGAAAAGTCGAGGAAAACCATTCGTGGTATTGATGTGGGATTTTGTGATTGTGAATCACTTGGAACCTGAGGATTGAACCTGTAAAGGTCGAGATGTGAGACGAAGACAGTATGGTATGCACATCCAGGCAGAGTTGTGGATATTCCGTTCGGAATCAGGGTATGTGCGTAGATGATTATTGGCGGACGTGAGGTCCGAGTAATGAATTGATTTTGGACACGTGGTGGTCCAAGTGAGGTAAGGATGTGGGCAGTCCAGTGGTTGGACTTGACATCTCATTGGGAGCATGTCTGTTTCCAACATGGTTGGAACTCCCGATTCGGGGAGAGTTGTGATTGGGAGACGAGAGGAGTGCTCGTTTCCACATCGGTGATTGGTATTCCGAAGTCTTTGGGGGTTGACTTCTTATTTCCTGCCGTGGCAGATGATGATTGTTACTACTAGTACATTGAGCGTGTATTGGTGGGTGGACCCATGTTTGGCTTGGGGTCATTGGACACAAGCAGTTGTGTATGATTTTGGATTTGGTGGTGAAATGCGAGGTCATCTATCCACCAAGGGAAATTTGGCAAATGATTCAATGAGGGTGTAAGACCCTACGATCAGCTTTCAGATGGATTGTTAGCTATGTGGGCATATGTGGATCCTAGGCGGATCTGATTTGTGATGTTGTCGACTTTGGGCATGGTGACGATCTAGGATCGTGATGTTACTTGTCAGATGACGTAGCGATGGATCTGGATCGTGATCTTGATGATCCAGATAGGTGGAGAGTTTATCACTCTTACCTTGATATGTGAGTCGTAAATGACGGGACTGAACTTCTTTTCGGAGTGGAGTCCATATGGTTTGTTACTCGGTTGAGTAGGTTTCCGATGTGGTCGGATTTTGTCAACCTTTGACGTGTGAATATTAGGATTGGCTTCCCTATGAAGTCAATCGAGTGTTTTGGACAGGCAGCCGATAGGTTCGGTTTTGTTACGTCTTGGTGGACGTAAACGAGATTTTGGGTTTTGGAATCGAATTTCTGGGTGACGATTCAGGATTCGATTGCGAAGCTCGAAAATGGATTACTGGATTTGGATGCGGAATGATTATTCCAATGCTAGCTTATGGAATAATGATTTCGGATTCGGATTTGGACATGGAATAAAAATATGATGTTTGGGTTTGGATTCGGAATTTCTTACGAAATTGCAAATTTGGATTCGGAACTAGAACTGGATGATGGGTGGAGCTCGCTTTGTCTCATGTTGGTTTGGGCAAAGGTACTTCATTATTGGAACGTGTTTGGCTATGACCTGGGTGGTTATAGGCAGATTGATGGATTGAGGTGCGTATAGGGTACGTTGTACGAGGATTGATACTGGTTAGGCTGAGTGGTGCCTAATGGCGGTACATGGGATGTACCAGTGGTGTGTAACTAAACGTGTTGGTAATCGGCTTAGTTCCGATATCATTTGTTTGGTTGTGATTGTGGACTGGACATTGGATACTGTGTTCTGTGCAGAGTGATTTTGTCGGGTTCAGTGATTGTATGAGCAGGTGCTCTTAGCCATGGTTGGCTAGTTAAACCCTAGTATCGAGATGTGTGATCACTGCTAGGCTGGTATTCATTGTGTTCCAGTTACACCACTTGATTGAATAAATTGACGGTATACGTACACTCAGGATGAGTGAATTGGTGGTCTAAGTGACCACGAGTAGCCTTGTGTGACTTGATCACACCGTGATTTCCCAGCGTCTTTGTTCGCTGAGGGAGTCGGCCATTATGGACATTGAGATTAATATATGTCGCAGGATTGGACTTGCCCTGCGAATTGTGATCATGTAGTTGATCCTACGCTACATCGGGAGTGATGTAATACGTGGTGTTGTCACTGACGGACAGATGGTTGGGGCTTTACTAGGGTGGTAAAGCTTTGCGGTGACAGTTTGACTTGTGGAGTCAGCGTGGACTGACAAATGAGATTTGGTGACTCCCAATGTGAGCAAATGTAAGGATATATTGGCAATGGAAGGGAACTGTTTGGCTGAATGAGTCAGCTAAATGGTTAAGCGATCTTATCGCGGATCAGGTGATTATGTCCACTCGAGGTGGTCGAGTGTTGTTGTTGTGACGAGTGACTGTGATGAGATGTCTGGGTACAGACGAGGCTGGTGTTGTCCCAGTAAGTGGGTGCACAAGTGTACACATGGTTTGTGGTCGAAATGTCTTCCACAAGGTGGTTGTGGAATAAGGTTATTGGTAATTTCGAGGACGAAATTCTTTAAGGAGTGAAGGTTGTAACGACCCGTCCCGAATATCGGGATTTAATAATATTTAATTATGATTTACTAATCTGGGATTAGTTGAGTAATTTCGGACGAATTGTACAAAATGACCGTTTTGCCCCTAGGCGTGGGCAAAATGTTGACTTTTAATTCGGATGGTGAAACGGACTTTGACCGATGACCGTGACGTAGTTCGGGACGTCACGAGTTCATAGACAGGTGGCACGTTCGATTCCGACGTTTGTGGAAGAAGTTATGATGTACGGAAGCCCAAGGGCATTTTCGTAATTTGACTTAAATGGGGCCAAATGTTGACTTTCGACCCTGGAAGTCCAATGGACGAGGGCCAAGAACCGTTACGTAGGTTTCGTCGATACGAATCCAACGACAGGCGGCATGCCGAAATCGGAGATTCGACGACGAAGTTATGGTCACGGAATCGAGCTCGGTTAACCGAACGAACCGGGATTAAAATAATATTTTAATATGAACAGTACCCGGTGACTGAACACACTTGGATGAGTGACAAGTGTCACTCATCCCTTAAATTGGGGCTTAAGACCAGAATCCATGTTTTTGGGGGAGACCTAATTATTATGTTTTATTAATTAATTAATCCTAATTATTTTTAATTCCCTCCATTAATCCTCTCTGTTTTCTTAGCCGCGTACAACCAAAATCCCAATTCCTTCCATCCTTAATCTCCTCCCTATCAACCGAACTTGAGAGTGAAAATTGGAGAGAATTCAGAGACTAACTCAACTGGGATTACACGGGGGATTGATTGAGTGAGGGAGACAGAGAATCGGAAATTTGGTTTTTGGGAGGGAAATTCGAAATGGAAGATTTGAGCCGTGAGGATCGTTTTGGTGCTCACATTCAGCTTCCTGGGATCACAACGATCAGTTTCGTCGAAAGAATGAAGGATTTTGGTGCACAATTCACTCTGAACGGGCTTGGTGACAGAGGAAGAAAATCGAGGTTGTGACGTGATCATTGAGTGATCAAACGACGAAATTGATGAAGGGGAACTGTCTCTCATGGTCCAGTGATGCTTCTGGATGCATCAATTGGAAGAAACCAGCAGCCATTGAAGGAATTCCATGAACTAACAGTAACCGGGTGTTCTTGGTGTTCATCATCGAATCGTGGGAATTTGGGTAAGTGATCGTGTAATTGAGTTTACAGATCTTAAATTGAACTTGAAACGAAGCTAACTGAATGATAAATTGGAAAGTTTAAGGCTGAATTGATGGACATTGAACCGGGTCATCTCGCGGGCTAATTGGACCCGTTTTCCAGACAAACGGGGTTAGGCTGGTGACACTGTAGCAGGCGTGTGGGTTTCACGCGCAGCCACTCACGGCGGCGCGTGATGGCGCGTGAGCACGAATCTCGAGGTGAGGTCAACATGACTTCTGTCCTATTTAATGTAACGAACATTTTGGGATTGGTTTCGTGTCGATCGGATCCCGTTTCGATATGGTTCGGGATGTCCGAAGGTTTTAAATCCAGTTTAAAAATACTTAAAAATTCGCAAAAATTACGGGACTTGAATAGGATGTTAATGATGAGGTTAGTAATCCTCTAATGTGATTTGGACAGGATTGGGAGTCCCGGTGATAGTGGTGTGGCCCGGGAAGGCCTATGGCACGCGTATCGAGGTGCTCGGTTAAACGGTCTGTGAGTGGACATTGGTTTTATAAATTCGATGCATGCATAACTGTTTCATGATTTTTATAATTATGATTAAATGATTTACTTTGGATATCAATGAATTTAAATGATTTCATGCATTCCGAGGTTTTTTGGATTTGCACCGATTTCCATAAATACGGTTGGACATGATTTCATGAAACGGTTACGGACTTGATAAAGTAAAATCGGGCCAGGGGCCCAGTTAACAAGTAAAATCGGGCCAGGGGCCCAGTTAACTTGTGAATTCGGGCCGGGGGCCCAGTGGACTTATGAATTCAGGCCAGGGGCCAGTTAACTTATGAAATCGGGCCAGGGGCCCAGTTGATTTATACATGTGATTCGGGTCGGGGACCCTAAAATGGAATCGAATAAATGATTTTGGATTTAAATCAACTATTTGGACTTATAATGGTTTTGATGATATTGAAATTATGGTTATGGCACGTTTCACAGTATCTGAGCTTGAGACCCGTCTGATGAAACTTAAAGATTGGTTTGGATTTTATCTATGTATGTATATATGCTTTGCATTTGGATATCAATAAAATGTATTTGGTA
Organism: Prinsepia uniflora; assembly: GCA_032719365.1. Taxonomy (NCBI): domain Eukaryota; kingdom Viridiplantae; phylum Streptophyta; class Magnoliopsida; order Rosales; family Rosaceae; genus Prinsepia; species Prinsepia uniflora. The sequence continues at coordinate 29,599,378 of CM064867.1, read as the reverse complement.
CTGCACTGTATAAATCCTTCCATATTATATTGTCTCCTCCGGATGAGGTACCCCGGAGAGGTCACGGACGTCTAGTACGTCCAGCGTCTATGACGCTAAGCATCGGGGATGTTGTACCCTAACGGGGTTCGGGGATTGAACTCGGAAATTGAGACCCGAGTGGCACACGTAGCCTTGTGATTGTGACCTTATTGACGTCAGGGACGTCAGACATCAGGGATGTCAGATTGAAGTGTATGGTGCAGTGGCTAAAATTATGTTTATGGTTCATATTATATAATATATGATTTTAAATGATGGTGCATGCATATGCTTATACTGGGGGGCATAAAGGTCTTATAAATGTTTTAAACAGACTCGTTTATTTTCGTCCACTCACAACTTTTGTTTTTAATGCCCATCAGGTTGATTCCGGATGCTACTGTAGCAAAGACTGGGACATCATACACCTCCTCCATCGATCCTTGCGCACTCTGGAAGCCCGGTTGGGCAATGGCAACAGGTTATCCCTTATCTGACACCTCTTGTCAGACGGGAGCATGACACATTCCATGGTAATGCCGGGGGGATTGGGATGGGTCGTGTCAATCTAGTACTCATCTGTAACGACCCGTCCCAAATTCCATGATTAGATTAGTGACTAATCACGATTAGTGAGGCTAATCCGTGATTAGTAGAGCGAAATCGGATGTGCGATGCGAAATGACCGTTTTTCCCCTGAGGGTGGCAAAACGTTGACTTTTTCATCGGGTGGTCAAATGTACTTTGACCGATGACCGTGACGTCACGAGTTCATAGACAGGTGGCACGTTCAATTCCGACGTTCGGGGAGGAAGTTATGACGTTCGGAAGTGTAGGGGCATTTTGGTAATTTGGGTGAATAGGAGGTCAAAAGTTGTCTTTTTGACCAGGAGGTCCGATGGCCGAGGGCCGAAGACCGTTACGTAGATGAGGACGATACGAATCCGTAGACTGGCGGCACGTCGAATTCGGACGTTCGACGGCGAAGTTACGGTTCACGGAAGTTCCCGGTTACTATTCACGACGGCACGTTTTACGAGACAAAAAGTGCAGTTTTGTCTCTAGTGGGCCCAGATATTTAATGGAGGCCCAATGGATGAGTGACACTTGTCACCCATCCACTGGCCAACCTCACCCACTCATGCACCAAACCCATTCACCGTGCATCCATTTCTTCCATTTTCCTCCATCCATTACCCGATCCCATTTCCAAATCCCACCCAGCCAACCCAACCCCATTTCGGCTAGGACTGAGGACAGAGTGAAGTGAGGATGGTGAGGACGTGGTGGCCGGCCCAGGACGGCGCCACCGTGCACGGCTGAGGCCAAACCCGAACAGGTAACCCGGTTAGCCCATTTTGATCCATTTTTCCATTTTCGTTGTTATGGTTAGTTTTTAATGGTTTTAATGAGTCCATTAGGTTGCTAGGGACATTTTAGGAAGGTTTTGGTGGTGGTTGACGGCTGAGAAGCCGTGTAGACTGATCGGGAAAAATTGAACCGTGAGGTTCAAATTGGACCGGTCGGATTTCGTAGGTTTTAGGTTGTTTAGTTAATTGGGGTAGATTGGAAATGAGAAAATAGGAATTTAGGAATTGGAATGGAGGAAATCGGACCGAAAATGAGGGAGAAGAAGGCCTGGACCGGTTACGCCGGTCCAGTTGCAGAGGTTGGACCGGACCGGCCGGCCCAGACCGGTTCGATCGCTGGAGCGGGTGACACTGTAGCGGCGCGTGAGGCCCACGCGCAGCCACTTCAGGCGGCGCGTGAGGGCGCGTGGCAGGGAATCTGGGGAAGGTTCCAACATACGAAATCTTCTATTCGATGTAACGAACATTTTGAGACTAGTTTCGTGTCGACCGGACACCGTCTCGATATGTTTCGGGGCATCGGAAGGTTTAGGTTCGGGATTAAAAATAGTTAAAAATACGGGAAAATTTCGGGGCTTTGGTAGGAGGTTAATTAAGTAGTTAGTAACCTTCTATTAAAATTTGGACAGGTTTGGGAGTCCCGGTGATGGTGATCGGCTCGGGGAGCCGAATGGCACGCAAATCGAGGCGGCAGCTCGGACGGTCTGTGAGTGGACCTTGTTTTCTAAATTGGTGCATGCATAAATGTTTATTATATGTTTTATTACTTGTTTGATGATGCCATGGGTGCATTTGTATGTGGTTACGTATAAGCACGTATTTCGAGGTTTCGGCCTTATACGGTGCTTATACGGGTCTGTATTTCTTTATTGATTTAAATGAACTGAATTTGGATTTCAAAATGATAAACTCGGGTATGAGACCCATTTGGTTTTGTCTCGGGCATATGACCTCAGATTCCGGGCACGGTGCCCAGTTGGTGTCCTATGTTCGGGTACGAGACCCAGTCACTTTACGGTTTTGATTTCAGGTCAGGGAACCTTAAATGGATTTCCCGGTTCATGACGGTTTATGGGAACCGGCATGAACTCTTAATATGGTATCATAGTTCATGACGGTTTATGGGAACCGGCATGAACCCTTGTTGGTTATTACGGTACATGACGGTTTATGGGAACCGGCATGTTACCTGATTATGGGTATTATGGATTCATGACGGTTCAGGGGAACCGGTCATGAATGTTTATGTTATGTATATATATGTTCGTCTACCTTCCTTTACATGTTCTACTATCTCCTCCGGGGAGGGTCGTTGGCCTGGGTGGACCCCGGAGTAGTCACGGAGCACCGACTGAGTGGAGTCACCCCCCAGTTGGGTTCCTTACTCTCAGGAAGGCTATGGTTACTATTACCTCGGGTAGGGTCAGTGGTCTGCGGACATTGACCTTGACTTTGAGATGACTCGGATTGAGACCCGGGTAGCGCGCGCGTGGCTTTGGATACCGTGACAGGATTGGTTGTGTGACTTATATATATGTATGTGATGGATATATGATATATGATGTGTGGTGTGTACAGGTGTGCACAGGATTTGGGCAGTGGCCCGTATGGTCGTTTTTATTGTGGTCCTTTCGACCTTAGTTTATATCTGCTTTGGGCTTAGTCCCACATATGGTTACTTTTGGATAAAGGGTTTTCGAATGCATGCATGCTTTTTAGTGGAGGGTACAAATGTCTTCATATTAAATGTTTTTATAAACTCTTGTTTTGTCCACTCACAGTTTTTAATGTTTTGACTGCCCTTCAGGTTGACATCGGATGTGGACTGTAGCAGAGACCGAGATATCACATGCCTCCTCCGGATCCTGGCGTACTCTGATAGCCCGGGAGGGCAAAGGACGAAAATATCCCTTGTCTGACACTTCGTGTCAGACGGGAGCAGGGTCATCCCGCACTAATCCCGGGGGGATTGGGATGCGTCCTGTCATCATCTGTATGGCCACATAGCAGCTTTCACGTGTGCAGCTCGTAATACTATTTAAAAAGCACCAACTTGTTCCCCGAGCTCTAGGGGACAAGAGGTGATGGTGCATGGCACGCAGCTTTCACGTGGTTGAGGTACGTAGCAAAGATACTCAGTTTTTGTCATTTGCGTATAACTCGAGCGACTCATGAGCAAATGATTATTAGGTTGACATGTGACATTTATGCTTTGGCATGGCTATTTTAGTTAATTATTATTTTAATATTATGTATCGTAGAACGTGCAAGCCTAAATTTACTATTTTGGCTTTCAGTAAAATTGAAGGATTACAGCTTATTTTACTATTCATGATTTTACACTGAAATAAGTTTTTAGGTTCGCTCGCCCTTTGTTTTTTGAATCCCTCAGGTCTCGTTGGTGTTTCACATACTTCGAGAAGATGTGGTTAGCTGCTCTGACACTCACTCCCAGGTTTAGAGTGACATGGTGGAAGTCGGGTATTATGGTTAGTTAAGCACTTGTATGATAATCATTAAATGTCCGTACTCTATACTTCCATTGCCGTGGTGAAATGTAATCGGTTGCCATTAGATATATTTCACTTGAGCTCCCAAAAAGGAACGTTTTAATTAAATAGCTATCGTCATTTGGATGTCATGGTCCCTTTGTCAGCCAGCATACTTCGATCTTCGTGTCCTAGTGGACTTTTCGAATCGGGGTGTGTCAGCTATAATAAATATAAAATTATGCAAAAAAACAAATGATGATATATGTAAATAGTTAATTCTCTTTTCAAGATTTTCTCATTTTTTTTCTCATTTTTATTGATAATCAATTGAACAAGTCTGCAGTAAGACACAGACAATTTTTTGTTGGTTAAAAAAGAAAGAAGAATTGTCTTGAAAGAAGGCATAAGGCAGCTCACGTGGTGGAAGAACATAAGCAAGAGAAAGAATTCCTCGTGTGTGGAGGAAAGAAAAAGAAAGGAATAAAAGAAGAAACCAAAAAGATGCTGGTCAACGTGAAATAGAAGAAGGGTAAACGAAATAATAGAAAAGAAAGGAAAATAAAAAAACTAACAAATTAGAGATGAAATAGAAGATCTAGTCAAACTTAAGTGCACGAGCACAAGAAGTTTAATGGGCCAAGTCATCTGGGTTAATTAATTAACCCCAACTAGCAAGGGTTATCCAGTGATTGTACGGATTAACACATAATGGTTTCTTGGATAAGTAGCTAGGTCAGACTCTATTTGTCAACATTTTAAATACTTAGATAGATTTGGCGCACTCACGCAAGGCCATCACCGAGGCGAAACTTGAAAAGTTCGTATGGAAGGGCTTCATATGCCGTTTTGATGCCCCACAGGGCCATTATCACTGACAACTGTCAGCAATTTGACAACAAGCACTTCCGCGCACTCTGCATGGCATACGACATCAAGCTCTGTTTTCCTCACACTGCCACCCACAATTAATGGCCACGTCCAGGCCCTCAAGATTATCAAGCGCACAGCCAAATTTCGGCTCAGCGAGTCGAAAGCGGCTTGGGCCAGACTCCTACTCTAAGTGCTACGGAGTTATCGTTGCACACGAAGGACTGCCACAGGAGAAATCCCCTTCTCACGGGCCTTTGGCTCGGATGCTGTCATCCAATTGAATATCTGATCTCTCACCTCGCATAGAGGGTTAGAGCATCCAGCGAAATGAGGTCGAGCAGCTACCGAGCTTCAACTTAATTGGGGAGGATTGCATCAATGCAGAGGTCCAGACCATTGCATGCCAACGAAGGGCAACCAGTTTTTACAATAAGCATATTAAGAAGACATTTCCAGCCCGAGGATCTAGTTCTCCACAAGGTAAATCAATCCACCCGGAACAAGAATGCCAGCATAATGGGAGCCAATTGAGAAGCCCGTACAAAGTACTCTACGCTATCTGACCCGGATCTCCGAGCTTTGCCAAGCGCAACAACAAAGCTTTACCCCAAAAAATCTGAATCATCATAAGGTTTTTAATTAGTCCGAGAGAGAGAGAGAGAGAGAGAGAGAGAGAGAGAGAGAGGAAACCAAAGCATTTTACAGGACTTTTGTTATTAAGCAACAAAACAAATGTTACTAAAGTACGATTGAGGTGAACAAGAAAAATCATTCAAATTTCTATTGAAATTTAAATTCAAACAAATAAAAAAATATGCTATTTCTAGTGAGGCAAATCCATCCCAATGTTGTTATTCTGCAAGGGATTAATGAACATTTCAAAGGGAAAAAAACAGCGGAATCACAATGATAAAGGACATGATTTTTTGAAAAATTACCTCATCAACTGCATTGTCAAGCAATTCTGCATTGTCAAGTTTCACGATAAGCAAGCACTACTTGACATACGTGATGTGCTCTAATGAACAACTAATGATCCATCAATCCATCCAATAATACATTAAGTAAAAAAAACTCCCTAATTAACAGACCAGGAAAATAAGAATGAAATGTGTACCTTAGATGCATCAATCTTATCAAATTTATTCACCAGTCCAACCACTCAATCCAGCATGTAAGAACACCAAACTTTTGCTTCCAATTAGAACAGAGGGAACAACGGTTAGGGCTCAATTGGAACGGGCAAGTTTATCGTATAAAGACTGATATGCAGTGCAGCAAAGCTTAAACCTTTCCTCTACAGCAGCCTGCAGTAACATAAGCTCATTTTTCAGTCACTGTACAATGCTCAATTGGAACGGGCAAGTTTATCGTATAAAGACTGATATGCAGTGCAGCAAAGCTTAAACCTTTCCTCTACAGCAGCCTGCAGGAACATAAGCTCATTTTTCAGTCACTGTACAAGCTGTTTTGAGACATTCAATGATGTGGGAAATGTAATAAGTCATAGCGCTCAGTTTATGCGAAGTAATGGTTTGTGTCCATCGACTAGCAACAAAACTTCTATTTCACTGGTGATATATGGACCTGAGACCAGAATTAGTACATAGAAAATTGTAATGAATAGTTAGAGCATGTTGCTGGTATCTCGGAAGAGCCATGCTGACGATCAGATGATAAAGAAGCATTAGGAAATATGAGTGGATTGACTGAGAAGCCAAAAACATCCTATTAATAAAGCTCACGCATTTTTCACATCTTCAAGTGTTAGAGGGCCAGAAGCACTCAATCTGAGTGCCAACCTTTCATGTGACTCCAAGGCCTACCATATTTTTCTTCACTCTGATGCCCCCAGTTCCCAAACCTTCCATGATTGAAGTAATTGGACGATCTCCACTGTGAATTTTCTTTGTCAATGAATGACTAAAAAACAGAAGTGGGTTCCACCAAACATAGTTCGGAAAATGGTCTCCTCATCTACATCTTCACAAAACTTGAAAACTCCTGAAATAACGTTGCAAATGCACTGAAATCTTACGCAATTTCAAGGATATGAAAATGAATTGTGAATCAAGGCATAATTACAAGAAACATCAACATATCCCACATGAAAGGCTTATTCAACTACCTAGAAAATGTTTTGCAAGTTTTTCGGCAATACGTTACAAGAATATGAACAACCTAGACGACAGACCTATTACCCATTACCCAACGAGACTTAAGGCTAGAAAAATCAATACAAAATTAACCTGATCGAGTTTGAGAGTAATAAGCCGGGAGGTGGAGGGCTACTGGTGGGATCGTTGACGGGCTCAGGGATAGGCGTTGATTTGCTCAAATCCAATACAATCTAGAAACACTAGTAGAATTTATAGCTTTTGCGGCAAAAAATTTCCCGGCAAAACCTAATTTTGCTGCGATAGGTTATCTATCACGACAAAGATAAAAATTTGCCGTCAAACTTTTAGAGGGAACTTTTGATTATGGCGCGAAACCTAAGGCGACAAATAAGGAAACTACGACGACAAATTGTTTCCTCGCGATTTTTTTTTTTTCCAAAAAATTATTTTGAATGGAATAAATTCGCTAGCAATGCTCTTAGGAAAAAAATAGGCGGGATGCGTTCCCTCTAAAAAAACATTTGGTCACAGGCTGATAAACTTGGTTTGTTGGCTTAGGTATTATAGTAGTGTCGAAACAGCGCCGTTCTATTTCATTTGTTGAGGACAAAATATTGTCCTGCGCGACATCTTCCTCAGCTTGCTTCTCTGCATCTCAATCTTTAGTCTTTTACATAATTAGTCATGTAGAAGATCCCCAATTTCGATGACTGTACACCTCATGGCTTTCTCTGCTTTCTCCCTCTTCGATTCTGAGACTAAGATAGAAGTTAATCGATCGGCTCCCTTGTAATTCTCAGGTGCGAGCTCGTTGGTGTGTTTTCTCACAGAATAATGTTATGGTGATTTAGGGTTGGAAATTGATAAATCTTAGTCCATAACATGAAGGTTTTCACCTGTATAGTTTATTTATTTATTTCTACCTTTACTTGTATGATGGGAGAGATGTAATGATGAGGAGAACCTTTGGGTAGGAGGGTCACACTTGATATGCAATTATGCTGATAAGAGAAGTGAGGGAAACGATCAAAAATAAACTGTAGGTGTTGGTTCGACACCTGAGAGGCTCTTTGCGAAACCTAAATTGGAATGTCATGCTCCAATTCAGGCGTTGCCCAAGATTGTAGCCCCTGAGGGAAATAATGGGTTTGGCGGTGATCAATTGAAAAGGAATCATGGTGATCCGTTGGACGAAGACTGATTTGAATTGATGGACTGAGGTTTAGGTTGAGGTTGAGGTCGTGCTTGTGCTTGAGCAGCTGCTACACAGCCTAATTATGCTTGTGCTTCTTGTTTAATATGTGTACTTTGTTTGAGATTTTAGGTCACACTCGTTTAATTGGGATAGAAATCAGCAAAAGCTAAAATCTTTTTCTAATCTTGAATGTGAGGACCTCTCACTTACTACGTGAATTAGAGTAGTTATTATTTGCTGCCTTAGTGTTTATGGGTTGCAGATGTTTAGTACTTTAGTTGTTGCTGGTGTTGTTCTTGTTAATTAGGTGAAGTTTGATTTCAGGTTATAAACTTGGCTTGAAAAAGCTGCCATTTTCGCTCAAATTAGCTACTGATGCACCGGCATTAGATGATGCTCTTCTCATTGTTCATCACTAGGCTAGGTTTAGACCATTTCACTGATTTATGTGTTCATCCTTCTTGTGTTCTTTTATGACTACTTTCTCATTGTCCATCACTGCTTATATCCTGATATTTTGTCCAAACAATGAAATTGACCACTTGGTCAATCTTTGGTTGGCAAAATTATATAATTGATGATACCTACGAATCCTGAGAATCTCTCCTTCTGCTGGAAGCTCAGTTTTGTAAAGTTGAAGTTGGGTTTGTTGTACACGGAGTTGGTATTTTTGGTTTGGACTTGTATTGGGTTATCAAGAAGGAGAACAACCAGAATAGTTATAACCTGATACGTAACTAACCACTGTTGTAAACTCAGGCTGAGCTAAATTGTGTAAGAATTTTTGTTCCTTCATTCCTTCTGTGCATTTTTCTATAAAGCTTATAAGCAAAGTGAACAAGTTGTTTACACGTAAATCCAAGAAAAATTGAGGAGAGCAATTGGTATTGGATTTCAAAATATTTTCCATAACTTAAATTGCAATTTCAAATTCTCTCTTTTTCCTCTGCTTTTCAATCTGTGTGTGATTCATTGGCTTATTTGAAGCTTTGCACAATCTCTTGCTTGCTTGTTTGTTGGTTGTACACCTTATGGGTTTGATTAGGATAAGACTAATAATTAAATGGTAAGTATATTGATAAGATGCGTGAGTTTTTTGAGGAAAGTTCGACTCATGTTGATTATCTGTGTCTTCTTCTTCTTGATCTGTATTTTTATTTTATTTATTTAGTGTGAACTTTTTCAATTTTCTTCTTGGAAATTTCGACTCATGTTGATTCATTTTTAGACTGACTCATCTTTCTTGGATGCTTGTTCACTGGTTTTCGACCTCTAGTCTTGCAAATCACGTGGGTTTGACATGTGTGTGCAAATTACCTAGTATGATTAGCTTTTTTATGAGAGAACTGCTATGATTAGCTAATGTTTAAATTTTCAGTTTGTATGATCCCATTTCGAACATAAAGAAATAATGAGCGCATGTTGCAACAAAATTATTTGTATGCCATAAATTCATCCAAACATCCATGGTTTCTGCAATTTGATTTAGACTCAGAACTCCCTAACAGAACTCCATCATATGAAATTGATGTGGGAAATCCATCATATGTTGCAATTCAAATTCCTTATACCTTGTTCAGTTGAAATTGATGTGGGAAATCCATCATCTAACAGAACTCTCTGGTGTGGATTGCTCATGGCTGATCTCAAAGCTTTAGGCTTATGCTTTTTACTTTTATCATATGTCTAGGATTTGGTCTAAGCCGCTTCCTGAAGCCTATGATCCTGAAAGTGTTGATGAGTACTTCAGCTGCAGGCCCCACGTACTGACCTTGAGACTTCTTGAGGTGGGTTCAATATCTAATAGATAATTTATAGGACAACTAATGATTTATTTGTGTGCCTCTTGTCTTATTGAATTTCCTTTCCTATAACCTCTTCTCAAAATTCTTTTGTAGACCCTTTGCAAGTACCATTCGCCCTCCAAAATTTTCTTTCACGTGTCAATTTCTAGTGTAGTGTGGAAAACAAGATGCAAAGATACACCCGATGAAGCTAAGGTTGGTGACTTGGTGATGCCAAGTTTAATGGAAATGGGGCCTGACTTAATGAGAACCCACATTTAATGCAAAATTATTATGTAAATCTTGTTGGTTCATTTGTTTTCATTGCCTGAACTAGGGACTTAACTACCATTTAATATTGTCGGGCTATGATTAGGTCAAACATATAAATAGCATATCCTCAAAGTGACAGGACCCGTCCCGACTGGACCTCGATAACCGTGCCCGATCCTGCTCCCGTCTGACAAGTCGACTGAGGTCCCGAAACTATCCTTCAGCACCTATCAGACAAGGGATTTTCTCCGCTTATGCCTCCGCCTCTCGGTTAGCCCCGAATGTCATGTCACGGCCTGGAGGGTCATCAAAACAGAAAAGTGTGAGTGGACAAAAATAATATCATTTGAAATACGTTTGAAACACATCATTTACCCTCCAGTTTATCAAACCTGCATGCATAGGGAAAAACACGTGGACAACAATCACTGGCCTTCCAGTCATACCACATAACAAATCAAATTCCTGACTCTCAGTCCAAACATACCAAAACATAAGCACCTGGTTATACATACCAGAACTCGTACTCAATACCAGTACGTAATTACAATCAACATCAAACAATACTATGCACAAGTTCACAAGCAATTACTCAAGAAATCAATCAATCAATCCGCACTATTCACAAGTGCACAAACCATCACATTGTCACATATGCACTACGCGTAGGCCATAACCCGTGCCTCAGTCGTCTGGGAAGTCACCCCGAGCTCCGACTGCCCCGGCACACATCACCCCGAGCGTTAGCCGTCTGGGAACACCCCAAGCCTCGGCTATCTGGGAATATATCTCACCCCGAGTACCAACCGTCTGGGAACACCCCTAGCCTCGGCTGCCTGGGAACAATCACAATTGTATCCCCGAGCTCCTGTCGTCTGGGAACACCCCTAGCTTCGACCGTCTGGGTATCCATAGTCACAAGCACAATCATAATGAAAACCATCCGGGATTATATCCCAAAATATCTCAATCAAATCCTTGACTTCCAACCAAGTCAAAATCGTTACCAACCGGGACTCAAGCCCAAATAGCATTTATACGTAAATCCGCACAGAGAAAACATTATAATAACCCAAAATCATCCTTGACTCACCAATTAAGTCAAAATACTCTTTTGGAAACCTTTTTAACTCCGGGCCTAGCCCAAAATACCATTTGTACATTTCCTCGAAAAACGTGCAAAAACACCGATTAAAATAATATAATATTCCCCAAAATCCGAAATTCACCATATCGGAACATCAATCATACCAAATTATGTCAAATCATATTATAAAGCATTTAAAACATATATGCATGCATTCAGGGTACAAAACAAAAGTCCACTCACACACCGTCCAAACCGCTCGCTTTCTGAGCTGCACGCGTTTCCGTAATTTCCGACACTTGCCAGGAACCTCGAATCCTGTTCAAATCATTATACAGGGTTATAAACAAGTCAATTTACATCATATTAATTTCCCATAATTTTCTGGGACTTAAATATTATTTTAAAATATAACTTAAACCGTCGGACCCTCGAAACATTATCGAGCCGGTGTCCGATCGACTCGAAACCAATTTTAAAATATCCGTTACATTACAGGGAGTAAAACACCTGTTGAAACTTTCCTCAGAAAACGTGCCACGCGCCCTCACGCGCCGCCGCAAGCGGCTGCGCGTGAGTCCACGCGCCGTGCTACAGTGATTGCTATAGTGCCCTTCTCTACCCGTTTCTTTGATAAACGGATCCTACGACCCGCGATCAGACCCGATTAGTTCTTCACCAATTTGAACTCAATTTTACCGTTTCTTTCACTCATTAGCATCAAGTTAATATGGATTAAGGGTCTGTAAACTTAATTTCGTGAAACCATGCCCCAAAGTCCACGACTCAACATAGATACCCGACGGGTCCCTAATCGGGTTTTACCTAAAATCAACCCGTACCCTTCAATTGTTCATACAGGAAGCATTCTTCGTCCATTTTAAGCATGAATGTGAAATCAATTTCAGAAATCCTTACCTCCAAGTCGTCGAACTCAAGCTCCAATTTCGACACAGTCGCAGGGGCTGTTCTTCGTCAATTTCCAATCAATTGGCTTCCCAATTGATTCGGTTCACTTCGTCGAGCTCCCAGAAGACTAATTGTTCAGTCAATTTCAATCAAAAGCATCTAAACAATCAAATTCGACATTAATTGTTCATAGTTCATTTTTCGGGTTTTTGTCTCAGTTCTCAATCTTCCCAGCCTTCCTCTCGATTCATTTCACTCAGTTTCCCTCGTCTAATTCTCTCGGTTTTTCTCTTTTTCACAATGGTATATGTTGGTTTTGAATCATGATCAATCAATTATAGAAGAAAATGGTGTGTTCTCTGTTTTTCTTATGCACCCTTACAAACTATATGGTAACCGTCTAATTCATTTGTTAATTAGGCAAAAGGCACCTAAGTGCCACTAATCTCCATTTAAATTGGCCAGGTGTCATTTAGGTAGTTATCCTCATCCCATGAGCTGAATCAGCGAATGCAAGGATATATTTGTTCAGTTAATTGCATCATTAAAGACAAATTACTGTTTTACCCTCATCATAACAAATTACCAAAATGCCCCTCATCGTTCTAGACCCATAACGTTTTCGTCCGAACTCCGATTAACGCATACCGCCTGTGACAGGACCCGCCCCGATCCCACAGGGACCACAAGGGGACGTGCCCTGCTCCCGTCTGACACCCAATAATTCATACCAATTTTAACCTCAAAACATTTAAAAGCATAAATAACCAAATTAAAGTCATACATAAAATCCGAATTAAACGAATGTCAGACAAGGGATATAATCCAAAATTACAAATTTGCGAGCACGACTCTAAAGTAATCCTGCGGGTACACCGCCCAGCAGGGGTTCAGGTACGCAGAAGTAGATCTATGCCTCAGTCTCTGGTTCCTCCTCTACCTCAGTTTCCCGACCTGGAGGGGTTATCAAAACAGTAAGGGTGAGTGGACCGAAACACAAGTTTATGAAATCGTTTGATAAGTAAAACATATAATTTACCCCTCCGTTTTCCAAATATGCGTGCACCATAATTCCAAAATCATAAACCATATAATATGAACCATAAGGCATATAGCAAAACCATAACCATAATTTTAGTTGCTGCACTATACACTCCAATCCCGACATCCCTGATGTCTGACGTCCCTGACGTCCAATAGGTCACAATCACAAGGCTACGCGTGCCACTCGGGTCTCAATTCCGAGTTCAATCCCCGAACCCCGTTCGGGTACAGCATCCCCGATGCTTAGCGTCATAGACGCTGGACGTACTAGACGTCCATGACCTCTCCGTGGTACCTCATCCGGAGGAGACAATATAATATGGAAGGATCTATACAGTGCAGTAACAAATACATTTTATTGATATCCACATGCAAACATATATATACATAGGTAGAATCCGAACCAATCATTCAGTTCCATCGGACGGGTCTCAAGCCCAAATACCGTGAAACGTGCCATAACCATATTTTCCATATTATCAAAACCATCATTGTTTTAGCATGTGAATAAGTATAATAAAACCAGAAAACATTTATGCACACAAGGGTTTAAGAAAATGGCCCACTCACAGTACAATCCTGCTAGAAACCGAACGTATACCCTCGTCCTGGTACAAATGTACAATCCCTGTCAAGTCCAAGTATTCGTAAAGGTCAAATTAAACCCCCAACATTCAACCATGAAAGCCTAGGTCGAAACCGACCCGGGAAAGCCGCCCGAACGCGCTTCCCAAGGCAAAAAACCTTATTTTGACCAACTTAATGATCTCCGATCGACCCGAAACCACCGCCATTGGATCCGGATCGTCGAAACCTAAAGAATGGTGGTGGTCCCACCAGAAACACTGTTCACACGCGCCCCCACGCGCCGGTCAACGCGGCGGTCAACGCAGGAACAGTTCCTGCTGACGTCATCGCTGACGTCACTGCTGACGTCAGCATGACGTCATGCTGACGTCATCTGACAGCTGTCAGGTCTGACATGTCAGACTCTGACAGGTGCCACGTGTCAACATCTGATTGGTCCACCTCACTGATCTGTCAGACCACGTGTCAGATCTGACATGTGCCACGTGTCAGCACGGCACTGGTCCACGTCACTGACATGTCAGTGACACGTGGCAGTCCCTGACTGGTCCACGTCACTGACATGTCAGTGCTGACTGTGCACTGACATGTGACACGTGTCGGCTCACGGTTGGTCCACGTCATCTGACAGACTGACAGGGTGCCACGTCAGCACCACTGTCATCAGACGGGTTGACCCGTTTTCCTGCAACTCGGGTCGATCAGACCCGCGATCGAGACCCGGTTGCCATTCCTTCATTTCTGGGTCATTTTCAGTCCTTTAAATTCCTAAGTACTCGTCTTAGTTCCAGAAAGTGTTCTATGGAATCAAAAACAAGAGAACAATATTAGATCCTTACCTGCAAACAAAACCCGAAGCTTCAGATTTTCCGGTTATCCTCCCCGTCAATTCCGGCCACCTCGAGCCTTGAAGTCAAGCCTACAGGTCTGTTTCAGTCCCTAGGTCTCATGAGAAGCAAGAAAAGGGAACAAAACTCGACTACACGTTGACTTCCAAATTTTGAAAGTACAAAGCTCACGGGTTACTCACCTGCCGTGAACCACCGTGCCTCCACCGCCGTTCCTGCCGCCCTCCCGTCGTCTCTCAGTCGTAGTCACACTCACACGCACACAGAGAAAGGTTGTAATGCGGAGGTGTGAGGGTTGAAATGGGCAGAAGGTGGGTGTCGGGTAGAAGAATATATAAAGATGGAGGGAAAATAATGGACGGCCCAGATTTGATCTCCAGATTAGATCAAGGGCTGAGATTAGATCTGGAGGTTTTCAATCCAAAGGCTGAAATTTAAAGCTGGTACAATTGTTTAATTAATCCAATAGTGGATCAGATCCAATCTAGCCAATGGGTGAGTGACACTTGTCACTCACCAGATGTCCTCCAATCAGATTTCCTGAATTTAATATTCGACACGAAAACCGAGACACGAACTTCCCGAATTCACGTTTCTGACCATAACTTCCTCGTACGAAGTCCGATTTCGGCGTGCCGCCTGTCTACGGACTCAGGACGTCGAGGCCTACCCAACGGTCCTTGAGTCAACTGAAAATTAGTTGTCAAAAGAAAAGTCAACATTTTCCCCCGGAAGTCCAAATTACGGTAATGCCCCTGAACTTCCGATAGCCATAACTTTCACCCTGATCGTCCGAATCGAACGTGCCACCTGTCTATGAACTCGTGACGTCCCGAACTACGTCACGGTCATAGGTCAAAGTCCATTTAGTTCATCAATCAAAAAGTCAATAATTTGACCATACCAATCACAAGGGTAAAATCGTCAAATCACACATTAAATTACAAAATGAGAATCCTCGAATTTCCGGGGTGTTACAGCCTGTCTACGGATTCAGTGTCCCGAGACCTATCTAACGGTCTTCTCGGAAATTCCAAACAATGTCCCGATCAAAAATTCAACAAATGGCCCCGTTTGACCAATTTACCAAATTACCCTCAAACTTCCGCACGTCATAACTTTTTCCTCGAATGTTGGAATCGGGCGTGCCACCTGTCTATGAACTCGTGACGTCCTGAACTATGTCACAGTCATCGGTTAAAGCTCGTTTGACCGCTCGAATAAAAAGTCAACTGTTTGCCCAATTCTAGGGGCAAAATCGTCATTTTCCTCAAATTTTCTAAATTTTCATTTTTCACATTTTCCGGGGTGTTACACAAAGTCTCTCTCTTGTTCTCATTTACATACAACAATATTAATTAAGAGATTATATATGTTACCTATCGATTCTATTTTTTATGATAAATTGGCACTTAATTGGATGAATTGGCACTTAATAACAATAGCTAGGTACCATGGGGAAATGGTATGGTTCACAATTCCTAAATGTCAAGTCAATAGAGGAGAACCTACTTCTTGCCTATCCCAAATAAAATTCTTGGCACCTTAGTATCCATACATATATATATATGGCATAAAATTTTGTATTTGATTTACTTAGAAGCTTAGCACATGGTATACTAGACTCATTGATTTATGTATACATCCTCTTGTAGAAGCCTAGCACCGACAATCTTAAGAAGAAAGGCTCATTTCTAAGGAGAGGCAAGCCTAGATTGGCAGGTAGGAGAAGATTTTTGGGTCAAAACTGAAGGCAATCTTTGAAGAAAGGTAAACTTCTAAACTACACAATAATTAGAAACATTTTTCTCTTTAGTAAGCATTAAAACTTATCTTAGTTTAGACTTCAATCTAATTAGTTATTTCTGGAAACTTATAGGAGAATGAGGAAATTATTGAGTATAAATGAATTGTAGGTATAGTTGATGCTTGATGGAGTGGCAAAACCAGAATGTTAAGTATATTTGGAATCTTATCTTACTGAATCCTTGTTATTATTTATCAGATTTGTTTGCTTAATACTAGATTAGTATATTTGGAATTTTATTATTTGATCCCTATGAGAAGTATGTTTTGGGCTCATTGTTTGAATAGGCTTTGGTTGTTCCATGGACAAGCAATGGATACAAAGTTCTCAAAAATTGAGTATGGAATACATGGACGAGATTAAGGCATTTATTGAAGTTGCAAGGAATCATGTCAATAGTCGTTATCAAACTAGATGTCCATGCCAAACATGTAGCAGTAGATATTGGAAGTCAATTGATGAAGTTCAAATGCACTTAATTTGATATGGGATGTCCTATGGTTATACGACATGGATTCACCATGGTGAAAAAGTAGGATCTGGTTCAAGTTCATTCATTGCTCGGTCGGTGGTACCACCTACTGATGATATAGGTAGTGGTAAAGATGATGTAATGAGGATAATCAATGATTTGTACCCATACGCATCTCAAAATCATGGCCATGATGGCTTGCAAGAAGATAACATCTCAGTTAATGATGATGGAGATGCTAATTTGGAAGATGATCACTCATGCAATATGCAATGGGAGGATTCTGCCAAATACGAAAGATTGTTGGAAGAAGCTCAACAGGACCCGTATCCTGGATGTGAAGAATTCTCTGTGCTAACAGCAGTAGTTGAGTTAAAGCATTGTAAAGCAATGTACTTGATGTCCAATAGATGTTATAACCACTTGATGGGAATATTGAAAAGGATGCTACCTAAAGGGAATCTTCTACCTTCGACGCATCATCAAGCACAAAAAGTTCTGAAAAATCTTGGGATGGAGTATGAAAAAATTCACGCATGTCAATATGATTGCATTTTGTACTACAAGGAGAACGAAGGGTTGGATAAATGTCCCGTGTGTAATGAGCCAAGGTATGAATACATGGGTGATGACAAGAAAATAAAAAGATTCCTCAGAAGGTATTGTGTTATTTACCACTTAAACCCAGATTGCAGAGGTTGTACATGTCTATGCACACTGCGAGTGATATGAGATGGCACAAGAATGGCCGAGTTGATGATGCTATCAGGAGGCATCCAGCAGATGGAGAAGCTTGGAAGGAGTTTGATAGAAAGTACCCAGATTTTGTAATGGAGTCACGAAATGTTAGGTTGGGACTTGCCACCGACGGATTTAATCCATTCGGGAATATGACCACATCTTACAGCATGTGGCCTGTTATCATGATGCCTTACAATCTTCGTCCTTGGAGGAGCATGCGGAAAGAATTCTCAATGCTAACTTTATTAATTCCTAGGCCTCGTACGCCTGGTAAGGAGATTGATGTTTATTTAAGACCGTTAATTGATGAGCTCAAGGAGTTATGGGAACATGGTGTGCAGACATATGATAGAGCATCTAATTTAGTATTTAACCTCCGTGCAGCAGTGATGTGGACCATTAACGACTTCCCAGCATACGTGAATCTATCTGGATGGAGCACAAAAGGTTATAAAGCATGCCCGGTTTGTAACGAGGATGTAAGTTCCCAATGGTTCAGTGGGAAAGTTTGTTACTTGGGACACTCACGATTTTTGCCATGGGATCATCCATGGCGCCAGAACAAAGATGTTTTTTATGGGAATAGTGACGTAAATGCAAGACGTAGAGAATTCTCAGGTGAAAACCTTTTGGATCAGTTGAACAATCTACACTTTGGTTAGTTTGGTAAACATCCCAATAACCCGGATAGGAACAAAAAGCGGACACAAGATGAGTTAAATTGGAACAAAAAAAGCATTTTTTTTTTAGTTAGAGTACTAGTCCAAGCTTAAAATTAGGCATATGCTAGTTGTGATGCATGTAGAGAAAAATGTTAGTGGTAGTTTGGTAGGAACGATTCTAGGCATAGAGGGAAAATCTAAGGATACAACAAAGGCTCGCCATGATTTACATGACCTGAGCATTAGGAGCTAGATGTGCTTAGAGTGGATGGGGAGCAAGTATAAAAAGAAATACGCAGCTTACACTGTTCATCCAGATGAGCGGAATTTTTTTTTTCAATTTTTGAAATCTATAAAATATCCAGATGGATATGCATCCAACATATCCAGAAGTATTAAACTTGATAAGGGAAACATTTCGGGCCTAAAAAGCCATGATTAGCATGTGATATTGCAGCGGGTACTTCCTGTGGGAATTAGAAAATATTTGCATGCTGGTGTGGTTGAACCTGTCATTCATCTATCAAGGCTTTGTCTGAAATAGGGTTCGTCCGGAAAGGTCATTAATTGAAGCATACATTACAAATGAATCCCTAATGTATTGTTCAATGTACCTTCATAATGTGGAGATATATTTCAATAAGCCTGATTGAAATAATGATGGTGGTGCACGAGAAGAGAAACTTTCTGTCTTTGCTCAAAATGTAACGACCCGTCCCGAATATCGGGATTTCATATTATTTAATTGTTATTTACTAATCTGGGATTAGTTGGGTGATTTCGGACGAATTGTGCAAAATGACCGTTTTGCCCTTGGGCGTGGGCAAAACGTTGACTTTTATTTCGGATGGTCAAATGGACTTTGACCGATGATCGTGACGTAGTTCGGGACGTCACGAGTTCATAGACAGGTGGCACGTTCGATTCCGACGTTCGTGGTGGAAGTTATGATGTACGGAAGTGCAAGGGCATTTTTGTAATTTGGCATATTAGGGGCCAAATGTTGACTTTTTGACTGGGATGTCCGATGGCTGAGGGCAAAGGACCGTTACGTAGGTTTCGTCGATGCGAATCCAACGACAGGCGGCACGCCGAAATCGGAGATTCGACGACGAAGTTATGGGTCACGGAAGTTTGGTTTCGTTATGCATGCATTACGAGGCAGGGACACGTGGCGTTTTCTGATTGGTCTGGGATTCTGAGTGGGACACGTGGACCACTAACCTTTAATTATGGACTCAGATCTGGATTGGTGGGATTGGATTAAATTATTGGAATTAAAAATATAAAGAATTCCCACTTATTGCACCTTTTGATCTGGACCCTTAATCTCATTGGTGAGATTGAATCTGGACCATCCATTTTTCTTTATCATCTCCCTCCCCATATTAAAATTGCTTACCCGAGTGCACAACCATTCGAACCGTGCACCAGATCTTCACACATCTCCTCTGTGCACAAGTGTGAGTCACTAACATTGTGAGAACCGGCGGGAGGCGGCAGGACGACGGCGGAGACCACGGTGGTCCACGGCGGATGCGTTAACCCGAGGAGAGTTATGCCCAGGTTTTTGGAAATCGAAAATCTGTTGTGTTTCTGAGCTCCTTCTTGATTCCTTTGGGACTTGGGGTCAGAAACAGACACAGGGGACTAGTTTTCGAAGCTCGAAGTGAGCTGGGCACGGCGGGGACGGCGGTGCCCGTGACCCAGTTCGAAACCAAAAATGGTGATCGGGTTTTGGATGGGTATTAGTCGTTGGATTTGATCCTACGGTGTTCTTTGAGCATAAACAAACCTTGTGGACGTGATTTTGGGACTCGAGGCGGCCAGAATCGGGAGGAAGGACGATCGGAAAATTCTGGGCTTCGGGTTTGAGTCAGAGGTAATAATCTGGACGTTACTTCTGGTTTTTGTTTCCACAGAACTGATGGTTGAACTCAGACGATCTTGCAGGTGAAAACCCCGTCCAAAATGATGGAGAAATGACCGAGAACCAGTCGGGTTGGGCCGCGGGTCACGGTGGCCCGTTTTACAGTGATACGGGTTGGACGATGATGAACAGTACCCGGCGCGTGGGTTTCACGCGCAGGGAGTTCAACCGGTGCGTGGGGGCGCGTGTGAGGTAATTTTGGGAAACTTCCAACACGACTTTTGTCCTATACAATGTAACGAACATTTTGGGATTGGTTTCGTGTCGATCGGACACCGTCTCGATATTGTTCGGGATGTCCGAAGGTTTTAAATCCAATTTAAAAATACTTAAAAATTCGGGAAAATTACGGGACTTGAATAAGATGTTAATGATGAGGTTAGTGATCCTCTAATGTGATTTGAACAGGATTGGGAGTCCCAGTGATAGTGGTGTGGCCCGGGAAGGCCTATGGCACGCGTATCGAGGCGCTCGGTTAAACGGTCTGTGAGTGGACATTGGTTTCATAAATTCGATGCATGCATAACTGTTTTATGGTTGTTATAATTATGATTAAATGATTTACTTTGGATATCGGTGAATTTAAAATGATTTCACGTATTTCCAGGTGAATTACGTATTTGCACGTAAACCGAGGTTTTCTGGATTTGCACCAATTTCCATAAATGTGGTTGGATATGATTTCATGAAACGGTTACGAACTTGAATAATGTAAAATCAGGCCAGGGGCCCAGTTGAACTATGAAATCGGGCCAGGGGCCCAGTTAACATGTGGATCGGGCCAGGGGCCCAATTAACTTGTGAAATCGGGCCAGGGGCCCAGTTGATTTCTACATACGATTGCGGGTCGGGGACCCTAAAATGGAATTGAATAAATGTTTCCTGGTTTACATTTTATATATGTTCACATGCTGGAATCAATAAATGGTTTTGATGATATTTCGGTTATGGCACGTTTCACGGTATTTGGGCATGATACCCGTTTGATGAAACGTAACGATCGGTTCGGATTTTATCTATGTATACCTATATGTTTTGCATGTGGATATCAATAAAATGTATTTAGTGCTACACTGTATAAATCCTTCCATATTATATTGTCTCCTCCGGATGAGGTACCCCGGAGAGGTCACGGACGTCTAGTACGTCCAGCGTCTATGACGCTAAGCATCAGGGATGCTGTACCCGAACGGGGTTCGGGGATTGAACTCAGAAATTGAGACCCGAGTGGCACGCGTAGCCTTGTGATTGTGACCTTATTGACGTTAGGGACGTCAGACATCAGGGATGTCAGATTGGAGTGTATAGTGCAGTGGCTAAAATTATGGTTATGGTTTATATTATATGCCTTATGGTTCATATTACTGGATTTATGAAATAACTCTTGGATTGACTTTTGGAAATTGAAATTATGCTTTGGTTTCCGGGCTAAGGCCCTAATGGTTATTTCTAAATAAATGTGTGAACATTGGTTTTTGGCGCATGCATATGATTTTACTGAGGGGCATAAATGTCTTATAAATGTTTTTAACAGACTTGTTTATTTTCGTCCACTCACAGCTTTTGTTTTTAATACCCTTCAGGTTGATTCCGGATACGACTGCAGTAGAGACTTGAGCATCGCACACCTCCTCCATCGATCCTTACGCACTCTGGAAGCCCGTTTGGGCAATGGCAATCGGTTATCCCTTGTCTGACGCCTCTTGTCAGACGGGAGCACGTCACATTCCATGGTAATCCCGGGGGGATTGGGATGGGTCGTGTCAAGTGGTATCAGAGCAGGATTTGCTCTTTTGTGCGCGAAGGACGAGGGTGTGATGTCTCTTTGGGCTGCTGTTCCGTTGTCAACCTGATAGATAGTTTTGGGTTTGTATGGTGGATTGGGTGTGTTTGACCCGATACGCCGTGCATTGACGCGATTCAACCCAAGTGGGGTTGTATACGATTAACTGGTAATGCGGGACCGTCGGTTCGGTCATGTGATGATGGATTGTTGTGCTGCAGGGCACAGCCGGGTTCAGGGAACCCCATTTGAATAATGTTATGGAAATGCGAAACTCAGTTGAGTATTGGTCTATGTTTTGGACCCTAGTAGTGTTGGCTAGTGTACGGGTTGTTGGTGCATCGGAGTTAGCCGATGACCTTCGTGGTGGAACCCACGATGGAACCCACGTTGAGTTGACCATTGGATTGGATTGGACGTCTATATGATGTCAGGACCGAGAAGCCGGTCAGGTTATGGATTTTACTGCAGAAGGCAGTTTGGTTCGGTGGAACCCTAGGGTGTGATTTTGGAACCCTAACTTGTAACTGATGGATTTGGAAAAGTGAACTTTAAATGAGAACTTGTGCTGAGACGAGCGGCTGAGGTCGTGGATGACCATGTGGATGGCTCTAGTGAGTCTTATGGGTTCGATCCACGGATGCGGTTATGAAATATGGATTTCCGTGTGGGATCGAATGGTAGTATGATGTGTGGATACGGATCTTGACAACGATGACTTTTGGTCGACAGTTGTGTCGAGATAACTGGATATCGAGGGTATTTAGCTTGGTTTTAATACTTGGGGACGTTCAGGGAACGTTCATTATCCTGATGTGTGGATGCCCAAATTGGGGGTACCCATAGTTGTGGGGTACGAGTGGTGTTACGGGATCGCCGTTCGGAATGAACGGAGATCCAGGGTAACAACTTTGCACACAGTGTGCTAGCATGGATGTTCGTGTGCTAGCATGGATGTTCGTGTGCTATGTATGGATGTTGGTATGTTGGTGCCTTGATGCCAATACTAGTATGGATGCCAGTGTGTTGATACTAGTGTTGATGATGGTGTGTTGGTATTGGTGCTAGCACTGGTGCAGGTGTCAGTGATTGTGATGACGATGAGCCACCAGTTGGGGTGTGACTCTGTCATGATGGACATGTGATCGGTATCTGCCACTCAGTGGTGATTGAGACTTGGACTGGATGGGATCCAGTGGAGGTTGTGTCGTGTTGGGATAAGTCCCAACGGATTTATGATGACAAGTGATGAACGGATAAAAAGGTATGTTTGAGACTTGAGGAATCTAGGGACGATGTTCCCTACGTCATGAGAATCAGTGGATTTGGGGTGTTGTTGTCAACTCCGAGATTGGTAAGATTGTTTACCTCTAATATCCTCAGAGGGTACAAGGAAATTATTGAGATTGGAAAACTCGGGGAAACCATTCGTGGTATTGATGTGTGATGTTGTGATTGTGAATCACTTGGAACCTGAGGATTGAACCTGTAAAGGTCGAGATGTGAGACATGGCTGTATGGTATGCACATTCAGGCAAAGTTGTGAATATTCCGTTCGGAATCGGGGTGTGTGCATAAATGATTATTGGCGGACGTGAGGTCCGAGTAATGAATTGATTTTGGGCACGTGGTGGTCCAAGTGAGGTAAGGACGTGGGCAGTCCAGTGGTTGGACTTGACATCTCATTGGGAGCATGTCTGTTTCCAACATGGTTGGAACACCCGATTTGGGGAGAGTTGTGATTGGGAGACGAGAGGAGTGCTCGTCTCCGCATCGGTGATTGGTATTCCGAAGTCTTTGGGGTTGACTTCTTATTTTCTGCCGTGGCAGATGATGATTGTTGTTACCAGTACGTTGAGCGTGCATTGGTTGGTGGACCCATGTTTGGCTTGGGTTCATTGGACACAAGAAGTTTTGTATGATTTTGGATTTGGTGGTGAAATGCGAGGTCATCTTTCCACCAAGGGAAATTTGACGAATGATTCACTGAGGGTGTAAGACCCTACGATCAGCTTTCAGATGGTTTGTTGGCTATGTGAGCATGTGTGGATCCTAGGTGGATCTGATTTGTGATGTTGTCGACTTTGGACGATGTGACGATCTAGGATCGTGATGTTACTTGTCGGATGACGTAGCGATGGATCTGGGTTGTGAGTCGTAAATGACGGGACTGAACTTCTTTTCGGAGTGAGTCCATATGGTTTGTGACTTGGTTGAGTAGGTTTCCGATGTGGTCGTATTTCGTCAACCTTTGACGTGTGGATATTGGGATTGGCTTCCCTATGAAGTCAATCGAGTGTTTTGGACAGGCAACCGATAAATTCGGTTATGTTACGTCTTGATGGACGTAAACGAGATTTTGGGTTTTGGAATCGAATTTCTGGGTGACGATTCAGGATTCGATTGCGAAGCTCGAAAATGGATTACTGGATTTGGGTGCGGAATGATTATTCTAATGCTAGCTTACGGAATAATGATTTCGGATTCGGATTTGGACGTGGAATAAAAATATGATGTCTGGGTTTGGGTTCGGGATTTCTTACGAAATTGCGAATTCGGATTCGGAATTGGAACTAGATGACGGGTGAAGCACGTTTTGTCTCATGATGGTTTGGGCAAATGTACTCCATTTTTGGAACGTGTTTGGCTACGACCTAGGTGGTTGTAGGCGGATTGATGAATTAACGTACGTTCCGGGTACGTTGTACGAGGATTGAGACTGGTTAGGCTGAGTGGTGCCTAATGGCGGTACATGGGATGTACCCGTGGTGTGTGATTTAACGTGTTGGTAATCGGCTTGGTTCCGATATCGTTTGTTTGGTTGTGATTGTGGACTGGACATTGGATACTGTGCGCTGTGCAGAGTGATTTTGTCAGGTTCAGTGATTGTATGAGCAAGTGCTCTTAGCCACGGTTGGCTAGTGGAACCCTAGCATCGAGATCTGTGATCACTGCTGGGCTGGTATTCAATGTGTTCCAGTTACACCACTTGATTGTGTAAATTGACGGTATACGTACACTCAGGATGAGTGAATTGGTGGTCAGAGTAACCACGAATAGCCTTGTGTGACTTGATCACACTGTGATCTCCCAGCGTCTTGGTTCGCTGACGGAGTCGGCAGTTTTGGATATTGAGATTGATTTGTGTCGCAGGAATGGGCTTGCCCTGCGAATTGTGATCATGTGGTTGATCTTGCGCTACATCGAGAGTGATGTAGTACCTGGTATTGTCACTGACGGACAGATGGTTGGGGCTTAACTAGGGTGGTAAAGCTTTGCGGTGACAGTTTGACTGGTGGTGTCAGCGTGGACTGACAAATGAGATTTGGTGACTCCCAATGGGAGCAAATGTAAGGATATATTGACAATGGTAGGGAACCATCTAGCTGAAGGAGTCAGCTTAATGGTTAAGAAATTTTATCGCGGATCAGGTGATTATGTCCACTCGAGGTGGTCGAGTGTTGTTGTTGTAACATATGACTGTGATGGGATGTCTGGGTACAGACGAGATTGGCGTTGTTCCAGTAAGTGGGTGTACAGGGGTACACAGATGTGAAGTCGAAATGTTTTCTACGAGGTGGTTGTGGAATAAGGTTATTGGTAATTTCGAGGACGAAATTCTTTAAGGAGGGAAGGTTGTAACGACCCGTCCCGAATATCGGGATTTAATATTATTTAATTGTGATTTACTAATCTGGGATTAGTTGGGTGATTTCGGACGAATTGTGCAAAATGACCGTTTTGCCCCTGGGCGTGGGCAAAACGTTGACTTTTATTTCGGATGGTCAAATGGACTTTGACCGATGACCGTGACGTAGTTCGGGACGTCACGAGTTCATAGACAGGTGGCACGTTCGATTCCGACGTTCTTGGTGGAAGTTATGATGTACGGAAGTGCAAGGGCATTTTTGTAATTTGGCATATTAGGGGCCAAATGTTGACTTTTTGACTGGGATGTCCGATGGCCGAGGGCAAAGGACCGTTACGTAGGTTTCGTCGATGCGAATCCAACGACAGGCGGCACGCCGAAATCGGAGATTCGACGACGAAGTTATGGGTCACGGAAGTTTGGTTTCGTTATGCACGCATTACGAGGCAGGGACACGTGGCGTTTTCTGATTGGTCTGGGATTCTGAGTGGGACACGTGGACCACTAACCTTTAATTATGGACTCAGATCTGGATTGGTGGGATTGGATTAAATTATTGGAATTAAAAATATAAAGAATTCCCACTTATTGCACCTTTTGATCTGGACCCTTAATCTCATTGGTGAGATTGAATCTGGACCATCCATTTTTCTTTATCATCTCCCTCCCCATATTAAAATTGCTTACCCGAGTGCACAACCATTCGAACCGTGCACCAGATCTTCACACATCTCCTCCGTGCACAAGTGTGAGTCACTAACATTGTGAGAACCGGCGGGAGGCGGCAGGACGACGGCGGAGACCACGGTGGTCCACGGCGGATGCGTTAACCCGAGGAGAGTTATGCCCAGGTTTTTGGAAATCGACAATCTATTGTGTTTCTGAGCTCCTTCTTGATTCCTTTGGGACTTGGGGTTAGAAACAGACACAGGGGACTAGTTTTCGAAGCTCGAAGTGAGCTGGGCACGGCGGGGACGGCGGTGCCCGTGACCCGGTTCGAAACCAAAAATGGTGATCGGGTTTTGGATGGGTATTGGTCGTTGGATTTGATCCTACGGTGTTCTCTGAGCATAAAAAAACCTTGTGGACGTGATTTTGGGACTCGAGGCGGCCAGAATCGGGAGGAAGGACGATCGGAAAATTCTGGGCTTCGGGTTTGAGTCAGAGGTAATAATCTGGACGTTACTTCTGGTTTTTGTTTCCACAGAACTGTTGGTTGAACTCAGTCGATCTTGCAGGTGAAAACCCCGTCCAAAATGATGGAGAAATGACCGAGAACCAGTCGGGTTGGCTCGCGGGTCACGGTGGCCCGTTTTACAGTGATACGGGTTGGACGACGATGAACAGTACCCGGCGCGTGGGTTTCACGCGCAGGGAGTTCAACCGGTGCGTGGGGGCGCGTGTGAGGTAATTTTGGGAAACTTCCAACACGACTTTTGTCCTATACAATGTAACGAACATTTTGGGATTGGTTTCGTGTCGATCGGACACCGTCTCGATATTGTTCGGGATGTCCGAAGGTTTTAAATCCAATTTAAAAATACTTAAAAATTCGGGAAAATTACGGGACTTGAATTAGATGTTAATGATGAGGTTAGTGATCCTCTAATGTGATTTGAACAGGATTGGGAGTCCCGGTGATAGTGGTGTGGCCCGGGAAGGCCTATGGCACGCGTATCGAGGCGCTCAGTTAAACGGTCTGTGAGTGGACATTGGTTTCATAAATTCGATGCATGCATAACTGTTTTATGGTTGTTATAATTATGATTAAATGATTTACTTTGGATATCGGTGAATTTAAAATGATTTCACGTATTTCGAGGTGAATTACGTATTTGCACGTAAACCGAGGTTTTCTGGATTTGCACCAATTTCCATAAATGTGGTTGGATATGATTTCATGAAACGGTTACGAACTTGAATAATGTAAAATCGGGCCAGGGGCCCAGTTGAACTATGAAATTAGGCCAGGGGCCCAGTTAACTTGTGAAATCGGGACAGGGGCCCAGTTGATTTCTACATACGATTGCGGGTCGGGGACCCTAAAATGGAATTGAATAAATGTTTTCTGGTTTACATTTTATATATGTTCACATGCTGGAATCAATAAATGGTTTTGATGATATTTCGGTTATGGCACGTTTCACGGTATTTGGGCATGAGACCCGTTTGATGAAACGTAACGATCGGTTCGGATTTTATCTATGTATACCTATATGTTTTGCATATGGATATCAATAAAATATATTTAGTGCTGCACTGTATAAATCCTTCCATATTATATTGTCTCCTCCGGATGAGGTACCCCGGAGAGGTCACGGACGTCTAGTACGTCCAGCGTCTATGACGCTAAGCATCGGGGATGCTGTACCCGAACGGGGTTCGGGGATTAAACTCGGAAATTGAGACCCGAGTGGCACGCGTAGCCTTGTGATTGTGACCTTATTGACGTTAGGGACGCCAGACATCAGGGATGTCGGATTGGAGTGTAACAACCTGTCCCGAGAGCCGGGATTAAGATAGTGATTAAGGTGTGATTAGTGAGGTTAATCCGTGGTTAGTTGGTCCCGATAGGTCCGTAAGTTTAGAATGACGATGTTGCCCCTAGTTTGGGCAAAATAGTTGACTTTTAGTTCGGGTGTTCAAGTGGGGGTTGACCAGTGACCAGGACGTAGTTTAGGACGTCACGAATCCATAGGCAGGTGGCACGCCTGATTCCGACATCCGAGGAGGGAATTGTGATGTTCGGAAGGTTGAGGGCATGACCGTAATTTAAGTAAAGTAGGGGGAATAGTTGACTTTTTGAATAATCGAGTTTTGGTAGGTTGACCTAGGGTGGTTAGATAGATTTCGTCGTCCTGAGTTCGATGACAGGCAGCACGTATTCATCGGACTTACGAGATGAGAGTTACGGGTCTAGGAAGTTTCGGTAAAACCGTAAAAATGTGTAAAACAGGAGGGTATTTTGGTCTTTTTGGCTTTTGGGGATTTGTGCAGAGAGAAGCAAGATGGACGGCTGGGGTTTAAGCAGGTGGGATAAGGATGGACTGGATTGTGACACATGGCATTTGTGTAGTGGGTTCTGGGGGGTTCTTCCGTGTGTGTGCGGTCCTAAAGACTTGGGTGAACCCGTGTGTGCGTGTGTGGTTCTTCGACAAGCACAGAGAAACAGAGTGAGCTTGTGAGGGAGAATTGAGGAAGGATCTTGGCTGGTGTTGAGTGCGGGTGAGTGAGGGAGAGACAGGGAGGTCAGTGTGAGCTGGTGGTGGTGAATTGGTGGTGCAATCGTGCACGGCGGCACGGTGGAGGTGCGGAGGAGTTTGGGGGAACCAGGGAGCCTGAGAGTTCGAGGTGGTGGCTACGCCGTGAGGTGAGGCAAACCAAGGCAAGGGGAGGCTGAGGAGGTTGCAAGGAGTCCAACGATCACAGTGGTAGGCGGCGGTGCGCACGGCGGAGCTGCAACCAAAGGGTAAGTCTTCCTGCTCTGTTTTTCCCGTGATTTTCATTTGGAAAGTCGTGGGTCTGGGCTGAGAGTCGAGAGGATTGGAGGTCGGGATAGTGTTCAGGGAGGTCCTAGGTGTCGACTAGGATGGTCGCCGTGACGGGAGTGTCCACGGCGGAGCTCGGGCGATGATGAGCACTCTGATGCTCTGTTTGGCCGTGAAATTCAAACGGTGAGTCGATGAGTTTGGGGGTGAGTCGAGGGTAACGGAGGTTTGGTCTAGGTTCAGTGAGGTCTTCGGGACCGTCTGGTGTCACCACCGTGATGGGAGGTGACCGGAGTAGAGGAGTCGTGAAACAGGGGGACATTGGCCGTCTGGTTTTGAGTTTAGTCGACGGGCTAGGGACAATGTCGAGGTGAACGGAGTTGGGGAATCGATAGGGTTGGTCTGGACGAAGCTGCAGGTGAAAGAAGGGGCTGAAATGGTGGCCGGACGGTGGAGAATGCCTCTCGCCGGTCCAGTTGCAGCGGCCGGTTCAGCACAGTGCACTCGAGGTTGGGGGTGACACTGTAGCTGGCGCGTGAGGGCCACGCGCAGCCACTTTGGGCGGCGCGTGGGGGCGCGTGCGGCGGCGGATGGAAAAGTGATCAACATGGATTTTGGTCTAGGAGCTATCGTGAGTTCAATGTAGTTGGTTTCGAGTTAATCGGACGTCGTTTGAGGTTAGTTCCGCGAGGGTGAAGGTTTAGGGTCCCGGGTTCTTACGTTTAGGATTCGGGGATTTTTGAGGGAATTTAGGTGAGTGTTTGTAGACGTAGTAGTGACATAATTTGACGGTGTTTGACAGGATCGGGATTTCCCGAGGAAGCCGAGGAACGTACAGGACGTTCAAGACGCGAGTAGGGCTCAGTACTGTGAGTGGACCCCTTCTTTAAACTCGAACATGCATAACTGTTTTCTATAATTGTTTTATGGTTTTGTTTATGGTTTCATGTTTCTCGAATATGTTTTGTTGGCTCTACATGTTTGTACGTTTTACGAGGAAGTACAGTTTTAGCACGTTTTACGAGGAAAGGGTGATTTTGAAAAGATAAATGATTTCCATGATTTTAAGGGGTTTTTGGGACATGATTTTGATAATCAAGGTTTTCGATTTTAGAATCGGATTTCGGAAAGCGAGATTTGGTTTTAATGTTGGAAAGTGGATTTCCGGATTTGGGTTCGGAATGGCGGTTCTGGAAGCCGGAAGGGCTTCAGACCGGGGATTTCGGATTCGAGTTTGGATATGGATTTCCTGTGGTTTTAAAATGGTTTTGGGATTGGATTTGCTGGATCTGGTTATTGGGTTAAAAGACCCGGATATATGTGACGGGGGACCGGCCGGATTGGGTTTAAAGACCCGGATTGAGTTTAAAGACTCGGAAGTTTAAAGACTCGGACATATTGATTTCCCCCGTAGGCCTTGAGTTTAAAGACTCGGATATGATTAAGGCCTGGATTGAGTTTAAAGACTCGGGAGTTTAAAGACTCGGATAGGTCCAGCAGGTTTGATCAGAAAATGATGATTTCATGTTCATGATTAATGATACAGTTTGAGAATTTCACATGTTCTAGTTTTTCTAACTGTTTATAGTGTTTTTGTTTCTTATGAGGTTTTGTTTAGTAACTGTCGGTTATGCATGTGGTTTCCAAAACGGAGGGTTAAAGTCGGTTTTCTGATAAATGGTTTTAGAACATTTCTTTCATTATGGTCCACTCACATTTTCTGTTTTAAACTGCCCTCCAGGTTGTGGAGCGAGCGCGGGGTCTTGACGTCGAGGCAGTGACCGAGGCATAGAAGTCACACGAGGGGTCCAGGAGTAGTTTAAAGTCTTCCGTGTGCGTGCAATTTATCGGTTTTTAGTTCCGTGTATTTTCGTACTATGCTCTGTAAACGTTAACGTCGGAATATTTTGTTTAATTACTCCTGCGTCTGACTGGGTTGCGTGAGTGTTACTTGGGTGTTGTGTCGGGGAGTCAGACGGGAGCGGGATTTACCTCGGGTTTCGGGGCGAAACCGGGGTGGGTCCTGACATGGAGTGTATAGTGCAGTGGCTAAAATTATGGTTATGGTTTATATTATATGCCTTATGGTTCATATTACTGGATTTATGAAATAACTCTTGGATTGACTTTTGGAAATTGAAACTATGCTTTGGTTTCCGGGATAAGGCCCTAATGGTTATTTCTAAATAAATGTGTGAACATTGGTTTTTGGCGCATGCATATGATTTTACTGAGGGGCATAAATGTCTTATAAATGTTTTTAACAGACTTGTTTATTTTCGTCCACTCACAGCTTTTGTTTTTAATACCCTTCAGGTTGATTCCGGATACGACTGCAGTAGAGACTTGAGCATCGCACACCTCCTCCATCGATCCTTACGCACTCTGGAAGCCCGTTTGGGCAATGGCAATCGGTTATCCCTTGTCTGACGCCTCTTGTCAGACGGGAGCACGTCACATTCCATGGTAATCCCGGGGGGATTGGGATGGGTCGTGTCGCAAAAGGCACATCTATTTATGAGTAAGTGAACTATTTATAGTTTATTGTTCATAATAGTTGAAGTATGACAACATCTATCCAATGTATAACAAATCCACTGATTAATAATGTAGGGCGCATGAGGAACTCATACGACGTGAAAATGATGAGAACATTGAAGAAAGGCACAAGAAATCATTTCCTGTTTCGTTTCTGGGTCAGGTAAGCAAAGATCATGATTTTGTAAATAGTGTTATTCATGGATCGATATTTTTGAAGGTTGTATCAGAAAAATCATTTGTTTTATGGTCATAGAGCTTATTAGCACAAAACAAGACTAAATCAGAAAAATAATTTTTTTTAGTTAAATGAATCAGAAGAAAGCAACATATACATAGACGAGCAATAAGGCCTGGATTTCAAGAATAGAATCTAAATTTCCTATAAAAGGAGGACTTTCAAGGGCGATTTCCCATTGAATTTTTGTTTGCATGATTTTAGACTGATTTCTGCATTTTCTTTTTTCCTGATTTTATGCTGGTTTCTCTTCAAAATTGTCTACAACTAATAGCAATTGTTTTCCTTAGCAGATGAGAAATTTACGGAAGGAGAATTCTGTGAAGTTTAGTGATGAGTTATTTGAGTTATCGAGGGGCCCTGTTAGAGTTGAAACTTACCAAGGATATGTTGTAAATGGAGTTAAGTTTGTGGTTGCTGAATGTGATGATAATTTGACTACCCAAAATAGCGGAGTTTTTGTGCTAAGAAGCTATGAGACTCATGAGATTGATTTCTATGGCAAGTTGACAAGTGTAGTGGAGGTGTTATATAGACAACGTTATAGGGTCGTGTTGTTTAAATGTCGATGGTTTAACACAGACCTCGCAAGGGTTGGAAGTCTAAAGCGCGATTATATGCTAACATCCATGTATACACGTACTCAATGGTATGAACATGATCCTTATATCCTAGCAACTCAAGCCAAACAAGTGTTTTATTTGGACGATCTTAAGCTGATGGTGGCTGGAAGGTGGTTGAGCATATTGAACATAGAAACATTTGGAACATTCCAGAAAAGGAAAATTCTAAAGTTGATGACAGCGATGATGATGGGCCATACCAAGAGAAGTTTTCATCAGAGATACATAGCCTTATTCAACTTGATAATGATGATGTCATCATTACACAGTTACATAGAGAAGATGTTGCACCAATAGAGATTGATGCTATACATATTGATCTCGGCCCTTTCGGGCCAATTGATAGAGGGGATTTTTTTTTCAAGATGATAGTTCATTTGATGAGGAATATAGTCTTCAAAGTGATGAGGGTAATAGTATTGATAGTGATGAGGAAGATAGTCTTTATAGTGATAAGGAAAGCAACTTTGATCACTAAGCGATATGCCAAAAACACTTAGAAATTGATTTATACAAATTGGTAAACGTTTTACATATAATGTGTATATTTAGGTTTGGTTGATATTGTAAATGATGTATGTTTTTCTAATTTGCAGATGAGTTTCATTTCAAGGAGAAAACTATTGCTACGTAATCGATCCAATGCTCACAGCCAATATGCTCCCAAGGTTTCTTCTACTCAGCCTAAAACAACTTGTGGGTCTTGGACTCAGCCTCAACTTAACAAAAGGTCTTGTACTACTCTTGTTGATAGTCATCCTCAACCTACAAGAATTCCCTCGCCGACTCAATCCACGAGTGTGCCACGCTACCTCATGAGGTAATATAGAGAAGTGGTGATTGCTCAGTTTGAGCAGGGTCATAGGATTGATTTGATTTGCACTCCGTGCGGCAGTGATGCGATGACGTTAATAAGAGGAGACAACGATCCACGAGATGAGGGTAGCTCAGTCGTGGTGTGCTCATGATTGAATTCTACCACTACACGATGAGAAGGATTTGTTGGCTAGTGTAGATTCTCGGGGATCATGATGGAGATGGTTTGATTGACAGCGATTGACCATACCTTCTGAGTTCATGTACGCTGTTTGAGGAGAATTTGATAGTGGGAAATAGAATGGGTCACTACAGTAGTTGTTGACAATTGTTGTTGGTCGAAAGGAATGGACAACGTAAGGATTGTCGTGAGGATTAGTGATCGGAAGATTGGGCAGTACATAGAGAGTTCTCTGCAGATCACAGCAAGAGCCCGTTGTGACTCCGCAATTGGGTGGCACATCAGATTAGGATGAATTGGCATCTTTTAGGATGTGCATATACAGTCATAAAAGGATAGGCGAATTGGAGTGTGTGCGGACATGCGGATGATGTCTGAGTGAGTTGATGTGACCAGGTTGGTAGTCGTACCCTAGCGTGGGAGTCATGCGAGTTTCCGCGAGTACTGAGCGACACGGAGAGAATCCCGAGTGGCTCAGTGCGAGGTATACCCAATACCTGGTTTGGCCAGGTATGGGTTGTACCTAACTTCTGGGTACCTGACCCGAGACTGTTGTGGACTGAGGGCACGAGAGTTAGGTGCTGGATTTGGATCCCATAAGGATTGGGATAGGGTTTGATGTAAGGTCCGATTCATTTTGATTTTTGGATGATTATTTCTCATATAACAATGAAGTGTGGACGAGCCAAGACTTAGGCTAATTCTTGGATTTCTTTGAGTTTTCGTTTTCGAGTGATAAATTTGATGAAAGGTTGAATCTTTAGGTCATTTATGGGCCAAACATCCAGGTTGTGAGACAAATTTGAATAAGTTGAGGAGGAGAAAGTGTTTGGTGTTGCATGACGTGGATGTGTACGGAATGTATTCTCATCCACATCTGACTTGGATGACTTTGATGTCATCATCTTCAACTTTCCTCATGTGGATTGATGAGGAAAGAGACAACGGTGATGTCAATTGGATTGACTTGGAGATCAGATGATTCTTGGTGTCACATCTGGTGATGTGACAAGTGAGTACCCAAGACGAGACAGATCGAGTAACATGAGGATGATCGAAATGACGAAAGTGATTGTGACGACCGTGAGGTGTTCAGACCGAGGTCTGGTTGTCATTGGAATGAATTGTCTTGGTGATTATGCTAAGCTAGGAGCAGAGGAGTATCTTTTGGTCGGACTGTTGAAGGATCCCTTAGCATAGTTGGTGAGATGACAGAGTTTGGGAGTGGGAATAAAGGCGAGATGAGGACGATACGTGGATATCGATTGGGAAGAGATGAATAGCCGATGCCTCGAGATGGAATTGAGAATAGAGATTGTGTTGGATTGAGGCTGGCTCGTGACGCACGATTGAACATCAGACCGATGAGTACTATGATCGGATATGTTCCGACATAGTGGTGTATTGATTAGTCATCCAATGTTGTATGCTTGAGCAGAGTTGACAGAGAGGGTTCAGATAGTTGGTGAGCCGAGAGCTCAGGGCCATGCAGGCCAGTGGAACTATAGTGCCTGTTTGTGTCTTCTGCTGAGACAAGTATTCGATTGGAGTTCCGTGTACGCCTGAATGGGTGAGACGTCGACCCACAATCGGTAGGATGAGTAGTACGATGGTTAGGACTCGAGGTGAGTCTAGATGGTAGCGGAGATCACTGAGTGATGTGAGATACGATACGGTACGCGGACTCAAGAGCGAGTCGAGATCAGAGTGTTCAGCGCGAACACAGTGGAGTCGAGCACTACTGATTAGACACGATCATGCTCGTGGACTTAGTGATAGTGACGGAAGTTGTGTATCGCTCCGTGGGAGTAGTGAGGATAGTTGTCGGATCGGATGTTGATTATGACATCAGTTCCGATTGTCAGATGAGAAGAACCATCAAACTGAAAAGTCGACATGATGACTCTCGAGAGCCAACGATCAGAATGCAGCTAATGAGAGTTGATATGGAGCTTGGGAGCTTCGATGATAAAGCGTACCGACGAGTACGGCATAGTGATGGATGTGTATTTGTACACAAGAGCGGCCGTGTGCGGGGACACGATTGAATTTCCACAGTTGGTTGTGGAAATTGGGTCAGTTTGAATTTCGAGAACGAAATTCTTGAAGGAGGGAAGATTAGCGGACGTTCAGGGATTAGACGAGGATTAGCGGATGTTCAGGGTGAAATGACGGTTTTGCCCCTAGAATGGGCAAAACGTTGACTTTTAATTCGGGTAGTCAAATGGACTTTGGCTAATGACTGTGACGTCGTTCGGGGCATCACGAGTTCATAGACAAGTGGTACGTTCGATTCTAACATCCGAGGAAGAAGTTATGATAATCGAAAGTTTGGGGGTATTTTGGTAATTTAGTTGAATAGGGGCCAACAGTTGGCTTTTGACCTGGGAGATCAGATGGCCGAAGGTCGAGAACCGTTACGTAGATTAGGACGATACGAATCCGTAGATAGACGACACGTCAAATTCGGAAGTTCGACGACGAAGTTACTATTAAGGGAAATTCGAGTGCTCTATTGCTCATTTTACGAGACGAGGAAGTTTTGGCAGCAAGTGGGGCCCAGATATCATTGGAAAGGACCAATGGATGAGTGACAAGTGTCACCCATCCATTGCCCAGCCCAAACAACTCATGCATATCCATCCATTTCCTTCATTGATCATTTTCCCCATTTTCCCAACCAACTTGATCACCCTAACACCCCAAATCCAAACCCTTAAACCCTATGATCATTGGTGAGACCCAAGAGAGTGAGAGGAGGACTCAGGAAGGTGGTGGCCGGCCAGGAACAGCACTGCCGTGGACGGCGGAGGAGGAACCCGTGCAAGGTATCGGTTTTAACCAATTTTCTCCCTTTTTCATTTTAATCGTTATAGACCCTTTTTAATTATTTGAATGGGTTTATTGGGTTAGTAGGAGTGTGTTAGGATGATTTTGAGGAAGGTTAGAGGTTGAGAAACCCCTGGGGAGGTTTTGGAAAAATTGGACCGTAGAGGATAGTTGGACCGGTTGGATTTTAGGGGTTTTAGGGGATTTGATTCATAGTTTCAAGTTCCTAGGATCAAAACAACAAGATTAGGATTAATTAGGAAGGAAAACAATGAAGATTGGACCGGGTATGAAGCTGGACCGGTCACGCCAGTCCAAGTTGTAGAGAAAACCGAACCGGTCAAGTCGGACCGGTCAGTTGAAGGAAGAAGAAGGACTGTGCAGTGGCGCGTGAGGCCCATGTGTAGGACCTTTGTGGGGCACGTGTAGGTGCGTGGTGAGGAATTTGAGGGTGGTTCCAACATATGAAATTATCTATTTGATGTAACAAACATTTTGGGACTCGTTTCGAGTCGATCGGACATCGTCTCGATATAGTTCGGGTTGTCCGAAGGTTTCAGTGTGCATTTAAAAATAGTTAAAAATCCCGAAAAATTAGGGGGCTTTAGTGAGGGGTTAATTAAGTAGTTAGTAACCCTCTAAATTGATTTGGACAGGTTTGGGAACCCCGTAGACCACGGTTGACCCGGGAAGGCGTACAGCGCGCGTATCAAGGCAACAGCGCGGACGGTCTGTGAGGGGACTTTCTTTCTGAAATCGATGCATTCATAAATGTTTTATATATCTCTTAATGTGTGTTTTGTGATTCCTTGAGTTCATTTTGGTGTGTGTTTACATATGGGCACGTACTTCAAGGTTTTTGGGTTTTATACGTGCTTATTCATGCTTATAATTTTGATTTTGATGAAATGGTTTTGAGAAGGTTAAACCGGGCATGAGACACAATTGGATTTGGTTTTGACTCGGACGTGAGACCCTATTGATGACCTACCGGTCTGAGTCATGGTCGTGGCGGGTGCTATGTGCATGGCGACGGACGACGTGATGCTCGCCTCCGGATTCAGATGTGTTCCTTCTGGAGAGGTCACGATACACATCCTGTTGACGACCAGCCACTGGAGGCTCGACTTCAGAGTGCTGACGGTTTAGAGGATCAATCGGCGACGTGTGCACTATGGTCTCGAGATGTTCGCGGCAGTGATGTGTTCACCACGGTAGTGATGTGTTCACGATGACATACCAGGATTGAGAGCGGTTCTGGATTGATGGTTGCACGCATCGCTATGATCGGGATCGTGACTGACCCTGAGATATCAGGCTCGATGCCCCGTTTATTTACGAGTTCGGGCTCGATGCCTAATTCATTGTGAAATCGGGCTAGAGGCCCTGTTGAGTCTTATGTTCGGGCTTGAGGCCCAGTTACTTTGTGTTATCGGGCGTGAGTCTCGCTTTATGGTTTTGTATACTAGTATGTATATACCCTCCTTAAAAGATTATTGATTGGTCTCCTCCAGACGTCGACTTGGAGAGTCACTATCCACAAACCAAAGTGGGTATCCTTATAGGGATCCCGTTCCATGAATAGGCGTTATGTTGTGGTCCCGGACCAGATTCCGGAGAGATGATCGGACTAGGTCCGAAGATAGAGCCTCCCAGTTGGAGAATTCCTGGGAGAAGACTCAGAGTGAGACCCCGAGTAGTATGCATACTTATATATATAGAGACATCGTGACCATATCGGGGATGTGTTCCCTAGGGGCTGTGTGCCCCGAGTTGGCATCTTCTCCGGAAGTGTCTAGGATGGGTTATATATGTATATATGTATATGTGTATAAGTTTTCACGAAGACGACGTTGGGTTGAGACCCACGCTTATTGGTTTTGGGCTGAGACCCATATGAGATGGCTTAGGGACGAGTTCCCATGTGTTTTGGTTTGGACGGAGGTCCCATGTATTGATTTAAGGATTTCGGGCCAAGGTCCAAATGGTTTGATGGTTCATGACGGTTTATGGGAACCGGGCATTAACCCTAGAAATGGTTTTTGAATGCATGCATATGTTTTTAATGAAGGGCATAAAGGTCTTTTATGAAATGTTTTTATAAAATATTGTTTTGTCCACTCACAGCTTTTGTGTTTTGAATGCCCTTCAGGTTGATCGCGGTGCGGGCTATAGCAGAGATGAGACATTCACATTCCTCTTTCGGATCCTGGCGTCCTCTGATAGCCCCGGTTGGGCAAATGATAGAAATATCCCTGGTATGACATTTCGTGTTAGACTGGAGCAGGCACGTCCCACACTAATCCCGAGGGATTTGGGACGGGTCCTATCATTCTCCATCTCGGACTGAATGTACAAGGGAGGATTCTTCTCCACCAATGCAGCCTCTCTCTCAACCTATGAGGGCTAGTTGTCGTTCACGCAACCGTAGGCTACCTATTATTGTAACCTCCTCAACAGTTGGTAATAAAATCAATTCAAGCTTACTTATTATTTGCATTTTTAGAACAATAAAATGACTAATGGTAAAGTTGCAGATGATGAGAGGATTGACTCAACCACGGGTGGAAATGAATCTAATGGTACGTTGTAGAAAGTACAACCCAATTTTTTTTTGTATTTAGTCTTTTGTAATGAATTATTTTTGTTCAGTTTAGGAAGGTGTGCTAAGACTAAGTATGATTTTTTTTTTTTATTCTTATTGCACAATGATAGGTTCTGGTCGTCTTCCAACTCAAGCAGATGTAGAGCACCCAATTCCTAAACTGGGAGTTAGGGGGGCATGTGCGGCAATCAAGACAAATCGAATTGTTCGCACCACCTTGCAGAAGATTCATTTTGAATTTGATCCTCTGTTTAATAGATCTGTGAGTCAGCAGATTTCGAGCTTGCTGTCCTATGACCTTGGAGCAATTATCCAAAGGAATTGTGTCATGAATAAAGCATATTGGACCGACATTGAGGATAATATGATAGGAGTGCCCTTATGAATGAGATCACTGTGAGTAAATTACTTGTCATCGACTTCATTTTGTAACTTCATTTTTCATTACTTGTACAATTAGGTTTTTGAATATTTCGGTTTCCTTACTCCTTATTTAGTTTGTTTCTCTTCAAAAAAACTTTTTATATTTGAATTAAATTTTATTTTGGTTCACAGTTTTTGCTGATACTTTATGTAAAAAATCTTCTGTTTTGCACAAAACATATCGTTGACACTTTTCCAAATTGGTTGTAGCTCAACTTTGATATAGACTTGAAAGATCCAAAGAGTGAAAAATATGTCAACGATGTCATGGCTAGGAGGTTTAGAGACTTCAAGCACGAGCCGCACAAGTACTTTCAGTTTTTCCCAACAGTTGGGGAAGCATTGGCCAACCCACCATTGGAGATGGTACTTAGAGACTCTCAAGACCAATGGGCATTTATGTGTGGCCATTTTCAAACACCGAAGTTTTTGGTAGTTTTATTATTTTGTAAAATTATACAGAAAAATTCTCTCTTAATGCTAACAAACTCATTAGTCATCCAACTGTGCAGAAAGCATCTAAGGCAAATATAGCGAACTGAGCTGAAAAGGAGATAGAGCATCATGCTTGTTCGAAATCTTTCTCACACATAGCAATGAAATGTGTTAAGGTAATATAGCTGTCAGGACCCACCCCGGTTTCACCCCAAAACCCGAGGTAAATCCTGCTCCCGTCTGACTCCCCAACACCCCACCAACGTAGACTCACGCGAACCCACCAAAGTATTCAGTCAGACGCAGGAGAACTATACAATACATCCCGAAGTTAAAAGTTTACAGAGCATAGTTCTAAGTACAAAAGAAAAGAAAACCCGATAACAGTATACGCACACGGAAAAATTAAACACTCCGGGATCCCTCTCGTGACTTCTATGCCTCAGACGCTGCCTCGACGCCAAAACCCAGCTCTAGCTCCACGACCTGGAGGGCAATTTAAAACAGAAGGTGTGAGTGAACCATAAATAAGAGAAAAATTTCCAAAACCATTTTATAAGCAAACCGGGTTTTAGCCCTCCGTTTTGAAACCACATGCATAACCCAGTTATTAAAACAGTTATAAATCAATCACCATAAAAACATCATAAGAAACAGAAACACTATAAAACAGTTATAGAAACCATATCAGAAACATCATAAAGCCGTATCATAAACCGTGAATATCAAACCATCTTTTCCGATCAAACCTGCTGGACCTATCCGAGTCTTTAAACTCCCAAGTCTTTAAACTCAATCCAGGACTCAATAATATCCGAGTCTTTAAACTCCCGAGTCTTTAGACTCAATCCGGGCCCGTCCCCCGTCAATCAATATCCGGGTCTTTAAACCCAATAACCAGATCCAGCAAATACATTCAAAATCATTTGAAAACCTTTTCCAAATCCACATCCAAACCCGAATCCGAAATCACCGGTCTGATGCCCTTCCAGCATCCCGAACTGTCATTCCGAACCCAAATCCGGAATTCCACTTTTCACTTTAAAACCAAATCCCGTTACCGAAATCCGATTTCAAAATCCCTTTATGAACATTCAAAACCATGTAGCGTTGAAATCCCAAATCCATGGCATTATTCTCAGAAATCGACATTTCTCGTAAAACGTGCCAAATACGTAATTTCCTCGGAAAACGTGCAATTAAGTAAAACAGTTATAGCATATTCAAATAACCATGAAATCACAAGGAAAACCATAAAACAAGTAATTAAAAGCAGTTATGCATGCTCGAGTTTAGAGAAGGGGTCCACTCACAGTACCGGGCCCTCAATCGCGTTCCGAACGTCTCGTACGTTCCTCAGCTTCCTCGGGAACTCCCGGTCCTGTCAACAACTGCCAAACCACGTTACTAACACGTCTACGAGGATCCACCTAAATTCCCTCAAAAATCCCCGGGTCTTAAATGTAACGAATCGGAACCCTAAGACTTTACCCTCGCGGAACTACTTCGATTCGACGTCCGATTAACCCAAAAATTGCACCAATGGATTCCTTAAGAAATTTAGAACTAAAACCATTGGATGTTTGGCCGGAATCCTCCCCACGAGCCTCCACGCGCTGCCCAAAGTGGCTGCGCGTGGCCCTCACGCGCCTGCTACAGTACATCTTCAACCTCGAGCAAACCCGGTTCAGCACAGTGTCTGCAACTTGAACCGGCGTCCACGGTTCTCCGTCGTACCCGCACCAAAACACCTCCTCTCTTCACCAACCGCATTGTCTAGACCTAAGCTATTCATTCCCCATACTCAGACACCTCGACACAGCCCCTAAGTCATCATCCCTAACTCGAGATCAGACCCGTTCAGTCCCCTGTTTCCTTCTCCGGCCACCCAGGTCTTCCCCCGTCACGGTAACCACCGTAAATGGTTCCTAGGACCTCCCTGAAGCTCATCTCACTCACCACAACCGTCGACTCACTCCCTAAGTCCACGACTTTCAAACTAAGCAAAACGGATAAAACAGAGCACACAGGGTACTCTCCGTCGTCTGGACTCCGTCGTACACTTCTCCGTCACGGCAGCACAACCAGCAGCTACCTAGGACTCAACTGAGTCCCCTACACTTCACTAGACTCCTCGATTCTACCCCACACGCTACGACTTAGCGTCTGAAACTAGACGGCAAAACAGAGCATCGAAAAGGAAATCAGAAATTACCTACCGTCCTTTCGCCGTCGTGAGCTCAGCCGTGAGGACACGGCTCCTCCCGTCCACCTCCAACCTCTGGACCCCTCCTCTGGCCTCGATTGGTCGAACACAGCACAACCACTACCACGATCTCTCTGTTTTTCTCTGAGTTTCCTCCCTGGTTCCCGTGGCTCGCTACTCACACACACACGGCCACCGTACCTCCCTGTCTCCTCCCAAGCTCTCTTCCACTCTCTGATCACTCTCACACACTCACAACTCACCAACACCCTTGATCACCCTTCAATTCTCTCAATTCTCTTCCTCTGTTTCTCTCTGGGTCGAAGAACACCCACGAACACACGGGCATCCCCCAAATAATTGGACCGTGTAAGATCCTAGAACCCTCTAGTCAAGCCCCACGTGTCACCAATCCTGTCCCTTCTCACCCAACTGGCCCAATCCCAACCATCCATTTGTCCCTCTCTGCTGCACACATTCCCATGTGCAAAGACCAAAATACCCTTCCTTTTAAATCAAATTTACAGTTTTGCCACTATCTCTGTAGACCCGTAACTCACACATCGTAAGTCCGATGGATACGTGCCGCCTGTCATCGAACTCAGGACGACGAGATCTAGTTAACCATCCTAGGTCAACATCTCAAAACCCGATCATACAAAAAGTCAACTATTCCCCCTAGTTTAGCCAAATTACGGTTATGCCCTTAACCTTCCGAACATCACAACTTCCTCCTCGGATGTCGGAATCGGGCGTGCCACCTGCCTACGGATTCGTGACGTCCTAAACTACGTCCTGGTCATTGGTCAAAACCCATTTGACCACCCGAACTAAAAGTCAACTTTTTGCCCGAACTAGGGGCAAAATCGTCATTTTATACTAACGACCCCAACGAGACCAACTAACCACTGATTAAGCTCACTAATCCCATCTTAATCACTATCTTAACTTTAATTTCTAGGACGGGTCGTTACAATCTACCCACCTAAAAAGAATTTCGTTCTCGAAATTCCACAGCTAGTTCCCAACACTTAGGGTCTCATACTCGGTAATCCACGCTAGGTCAACAACAACTTCTCCTGGGTTTCCTGTCTATCATCTCCACCTTGGGTATTTCACACCATCCCCAACTACTGTTACCACGTCTAGGCCTCTCTCCGTACTACTAAAACTTTATGGTGTACGCAAGGGAAACCTTATGAACAGTAAACAAAGATATTTTAAAACACCTCATATGGAGTACCCAATAGAATTCACAGAGTACATCCTCACGTACTACCCCACCTCACCTTCCCAAAGCCAACTCGAGTCCTAACCCAGAACAATCTAGTCCAAACAGGAAAACCTATCTATTAGCTCACTCCCTCGGCTGCTACTTCGGCCACTATCGGAATAAATCTACATTGTCCTAAAGGAAACTCTAGCTTGTGTGTTCTCTCCTTCAATAACCTCATATCGATCAGTTATACTCATTCCTTTCCCATTCCTTCCGTCATCCTTCAACGAAACTCACCAGAACACTCCAGGTCACCTAGGAAAAATCCTAGACTCTACCTTGGGATCCAACAAAAAAGTAGGTACAACACAACCAAAAATAGTAAAAATACGTGTCCCAGCACCTGGTGCTGACTGAACCTCATGCTGAGTCATCGAGAATACTCGGGCCTGAGATCCCGACGCTCTACCACGTCCCCTCGAACCACTAGTGGCACCACCACCTCCTCTAGTGCCAGCTGTCCCCGACGCTGTACTATGTCCAGGCTCCGCCACTCCTCGGCCTACACCACCTTCCTGTGGCAACAGTGGACACTCACGTCGAAAGTGACCTCGCTCTCCGCAGTAGTAACACACATCCCGACCAGAAGGACCACTCGATCTCCCCGTCGACGCAACAGACGTTGCACTAGCTTGTGGAGTCGGCTGTGCTCGGTAACCTCGAAATCCTGAACTCTGGAAACTACCAGGTCTACTGAAACGATCATCGCCCGACGACGACGCTCCACCGAAGTCACCTCTCTTCGGTGTCCTCAGACTCAAAACTCCCGGAAAAGGTGGCTCCCGGCGTCGCACCGACAAGCTGGCCTCAACCCTCACCGTAGCGTCCGACAACTCTCAGAGGGTAGTGAACGATCCAGCCGTCACTATGGCTCGAATCTCACCTCGCAGTCCCAACTCAAACCTACGGTATTTCTAGGCTTCAGTAGCCACAAACGCAGGAGCAAACCAAGACAACATCTGGAACTTCTGTTTGTACTCAGCCACACTCAGATTCCCTTGTTGAAGCTGCAGAAACTCAGCCTCCTTGGCATCTCGGAAAGAACGAGGGTAATACTGTTCTAGGAATCTCTCCCGAAACGTCTCCCAGGTCACTGTGTGGGCATCCCAGCCAGACAACTCGAGGGTATACCACCACTCGTATGCCGCACCATCCAGTAAAAACGTAGCTAGTAACACTCGCTCCTCCGGCGGGCAATGCATCACTGCAAAGATCCGCTCAAGTCTCG
Source organism: Prinsepia uniflora (assembly GCA_032719365.1). Classification (NCBI taxonomy): domain Eukaryota; kingdom Viridiplantae; phylum Streptophyta; class Magnoliopsida; order Rosales; family Rosaceae; genus Prinsepia; species Prinsepia uniflora. The sequence goes on along the minus strand of CM064867.1, from coordinate 29,554,847 downwards.
TGATCCACCTCTGGGCTTCCTCAGGATCAGCCCCGCCACTAAAAGTAGTAGCCCCGAGCCGCTGGGCTCGCTCAATCGTAGCACTCTGTGTTTCTCTTGCTACTTCGTCTTCAGGTCGTGGAGAGGGTCTACGTCTCGGAGGCATCGTCAACCGCACGCTGAAAGAGGCATAGAAACAGTCAGACAACCTAAACACAACCTCACAAACAGACAAACTCAACAAACTCGACAAACCTATGCTATGATACCAATTGTCAGGACCCACCCCGGTTTCACCCCGAAACCGGAGGTAAATCCTGCTCCTGTCTGACTCCCCGACACCCCACCAACGTAGACTCACACGAACCCACCAAAGTTTTCAGTCAGACGCAGGAGAACTATACAATACATCCCGAAGTTAAAAGTTTACAGAGCATAGTTCTAAGTACAAAAGAAAAGAAAAACCGATAACAGTATACGCAGACGGAAAAATTAAACACTTCGGGATCCCTCTCGTGACTTCTATGCCTCAGATGCTGCCTCGACGCCGAAACCCCGCTCTAGCTCCACGACCTGGAGGGCAAATTAAGACAGAAGGTGTGAGTGAACCATAAATAAGAGAACAATTTCCAAAACCATTTTATAAGCAAACTGGGTTTTAGCCCTCCGTTTTGAAACCACATGCATAACCCAGTTATTAAAACAGTTATAAATCAATCACCATAAAAACATCATAAGAAACAGAAACACTATAAAACAGTTATAGAAACCATATCAGAAACATCATAAAGCCGTATCATAAACCGTGAATATCAAACCATCTTTTCCGATCAATCCTGCTGGACCTATCCGAGTCTTTAAACTCCCGAGTCTTTAAACTCAATCCAGGCCTCAATAATATCCAAGTCTTTAAACTCCCGAGTCTTTAAACTCAATCCGGGCCCGTCCCCCGTGAATCAATATCCGGGTCTTTAAACCCAATAACCAGATCCAGCAAATCCAATCAAAATCAATTGAAAACCTTTTCCAAATCCTCATCCAAACCCGAATCCGAAATCACCGGTCTGATGCCCTTCCAGCATCCCGAACCGTCATTCCGAACCCAAATCCGGAATTCCACTTTTCACTTTAAAACCAAATCCCGTTACCGAAATCCGATTTCAAAATCCCTTTATGAACATTCTAAACCATGTAGCGTTGAAATACCAAATCCATGGCATTATTCTCAGAAATCGACATTTCTCGTAAAACGTGCCAAATACGTAATTTCCTCGAAAAACGTGCAATTAAGTAAAACAGTTATAGCATATTCAAATAACCATGAAATCACAAGGAAAACCATAAAACAAGTAATTAAAAGCAGTTATGCATGCTCGAGTTTAGAGAAGGGGTCCACTCACAGTACCGAGCCCTCAATCGCGTTCGGAACGTCTCGTACGTTCCTCAGCTTCCTCGGGAACTCCCGATCCTGTCAACAACCACCAAAGCACGTTACTAACACGTCTACGAGGATCCACCTAAATTCCCTGAAAAATCCCCGGGTCTTAAACGTAACGAATCGGAACCCTAAGACTTTACCCTCGCGGAACTACTTCGATTCGACGTCCGATTAACCCAAAAATTGCACCAATGGATTCCTTAAGAAATTTAGAACTAAAACCATGTTGGAAGTTTGGCCGGAATCCTCCGCACGCGCCTCCACGCGCCGCCCAAAGTGGCTGCGCGTGGCCCTCACGCGCCTGCTACAGTACATCTTCAACCTCGAGCAAACCCGGTTCAGCACAGTGTCTGCAATTTGAACCGGCGTCCACGGTTCTCCGTCGTACCTGCACCAAAACACCTCCTCTCCTTACCAACCGCATCGTCCAGACCTAAGCTATTCATTCCCCATACTCAGACACCTCGACACAGACCCTAAGTCTTCGTCCCTAACTCGAGATCAGACCCGTTCAGTCCCCTGTTTCCTTCTCCGGCCACCCAGGTTTTTCCCCGTCACGGTAACCACCGTAGACGGTTCCTAGGACCTCCCTGAAGCTCACCTCACTCACCACAACCGTCGACTCACTCCCTAAGTCCACGACATTGAAACTGAACAAAATGGATAAAACAGAGCACACAGGGTACTCTCCGTCGTCTGGACTCCGCCGTACACTTCTCCGTCACGGCAACACAACCAGTAGCTACCTAGGACTCAACTGAGTCCCCTAGACTTCACTAGACTCCTCGATTCTACCCCTCACGCTACGACTTAGCGTCTGAAACTAGACGGCAAAACAGAGAATCGAAAGGGAAATCAGAAATTACCTACCGTCCTTTCGCCGTCGTGAGCTCAGCGGTGAGGACACGGCTCCTCCCGTCCACCTCCAACCTCTGGACGCCTCCTCTGGCCTCGATTGGTCGAACACAGCACAACCACTACCACGATCTCTCTGTTTTTCTCTGAGTTTCTTCCCTGGTTCCCGTGGCTCGCTACTCACACACACATGGCCACCGTACCTCCCTGTCTCCTCCCAAGCTCTCTTCCACTCTCTGATCACTCTCACACACTCACAACTCACCAACACCCACGATCACCCTTCAATTCTCTCAATTCTATCCCTCTGTTTCTCTCTGGGTCGAAGAACACCCACGAACACACGGGCATCCCCCAAATAATTGGACCGTGTAAGATCCTAGAACCCTCTAGTCAAGCCCCACGTGTCACCAATCCTGTCCGTTCTCACCCAACTGGCCCAATCCCAGCCATCCATCTATCCCTCTCTGCTGCACACATCCCCATGTGCAAAGACCAAAATACCCTTCCTTTTAAATCAAATTTACGGTTTTGCCACTATCTTTGTAGACCCGTAACTCACACATCGTAAGTCCGATGGATACGTGCCGCCTGTCATCGAACTCAGGATGACGAGATCTAGTTAACCATCCTTGGTCAACATCTCAAAACCCGATCATACATAAAGTCAACTATTCCCCCTAGTTTAGCCAAATTACGGTTATGCCCTTAACCTTCCGAACATCACAACTTCCTCCTCGGATGTCGGAATCGGGCGTGCCACCTGCCTACGGATTCGTGACGTCCTAAACTACGTCCTGGTCATTGGTCAAAACCCATTTGACCACCTGAACTAAAAGTCAACTTTTTACCCGAACCAGGGGCAAAATCGTCATTTTATACTAACGACCCCAACGAGACCAACTAACCACTGATTAAGCTCACTAATCCCATCTTAATCACTATCTTAACTTTAATTTCTGGGACGGGTTGTTACATAGCAGTTTTGTATTAATGATATTATCTTGTTTTGAGCTATAAAATATATTTATTAATTTATTTTAAACGCTATTATACCACATTAGAAGGGTTCAAAATTTGTGGAGAACGATACTTATGGGAAAGCCTATTCTGGGAAAACCAACCAATGGAGCAATGACAAGGCCAAAACTAAATATGTAAGTATTTCCTTAATTATATGTTTGGTCACTTAGTACAATTTATAACATTTCATTTCAAAGAAAGTGGTCTTGAAAAGTATAGTCAAACACCCTTTTAGAAGTATGTATTGATACTGAAACTGAGTACACTGCTTGGTTTGGTGCATGATTTGTTATCGGTGAGCTTTTTTTTGTCTTGATTTGCTATGGGGTTGCCTACATATGGTTTTAGTTAGGTGCTCTTCAAGTTAGATTTTTTCTGGTTTATTGATAATGAAGTGCTTAAGAGTTTGGTAAAGTAATCTTTTTTTTTCTTCTGGTTTATGTATGCTGGTTTTAGTTTGGCTATTACATATGAATTATGTACTGTGACCTTTTAATCTTCCACGATTGGTTTGGTGCATGATTTTTTATTGCTAAAATTTTGCTTGTCTTGACTTAGTATGGGGTTGGTGGTATGAAGTATAAGTTAATAGATACTTATTTGGAGTGGGAACACAAAACCATCTACTATTATGAAGTCTGCCTCTTGAGTTTCCTCCTGCACCTGAAATTGGGTGTTATTTTGAAGCTTGATAGGTCGAGTTCTAATGTCACAATTAGTTTGTTATTTTTTTTTTTGAAAAAAAAAACAACTCTCTCTATTGAGGTCTAAATATTAATACATGTTAGGCTTGTGTTTCTGTGTTTTTTAAGGGTTCTAGAAATCAAACATGGAAGCTATGAATTTCTATTTATACCAGTTTCCTAGAGATTTGTTGATTGTAGTTCAAAGAAAAGTTAATTAATTTAAATGGAAAACACGGATATCAGTATGACCTATATTGTATACCGAGAGCTTGATGAGCTGTTTTATAGTTCAAATGGATTTTTGTTGGTTGTTTGTTTACACTCTCTTTTTCCTTTCAACAAACCCTCATTATGGGGGTTTTGAATGTGGAAAAGCCTATAAATTTTCATTCATTTTTAGGTGGCTAATTGATGCAGAATGAGTTTGTGCCAGATTTTGGTTTGATTCTTGGATATGATTATTTATGGTTGTAAAAGATCTATTTATTATTGGATACCTATACCTTTGTGTTATTTAGATATATGTTTGAAGTCATTGTTTGGTGGAGGCCGGAGCAAGCACCACTGTGGAATTCCATTACATTGCATGGTTGATTGTTTCATCTGCAGTTTGTTAGAGAACTTATCGTTATGCTTTATTTGATTGGTTGTTTCCCAAATTTGGGGTCTTGTTCAATGATTTTATGTTTGATATTATTTGATCATTCAAGTTTTTGATTGTGAAGGATAGTATGAATGTAAAGTTATCATCAGACATTAAGGCAACATGTTTGTATCTTTTCTTAGTGTATCTTCATGCGAGAAGGTAACATGTTTTTCATGTTGATTTCATTTAAAGGATGAGATGATGGCCAAAAAGAATAATTATCTTCAAGAGGTAGCGAAGGAATATCCCGAGGGTACTCCATTCGATGAGATACCTATATCTGATACTAATGTTGGCCTTAATATTTTGATGGATGTACTTGGAAAGAAGCCTGGAACACAGATACATGGATTAGGATATGAACGTGTTTGTGAGACTGGAAGTTCTCGGTCTTCAAGATCCACTCACTACTTACAAAAAGAGGTTGATAATTTGAAAGATGAGTTGGCAGTAGCAAAGGTAGCTCAAGAGGTAGCTACCAAGGAAGTTGATCATTTGAGAGATGAGTTGACTATGGAAAAAAAGGCATCCGACAAGAAATTAAACATATGCAGTTGTATCTCCAGCAAATAGTACAAAGTATTTCAAGAGTGTCTGGGCTTGAACTATAGCCGATTGAATTGGAAGTACCATCGACTGATGAAGCACACAATGAGGATGATGGTCAACTAGGGTAGTCTTTTTTCGGGTTTATGTATATATTCTATATCTAACTTGCATTTGGAAACCTACAACTCTTTTGAATCTATATACTATATTATTATAATGAGTATTAAAATGTTTTATAATTGTGGTGTTGCCACTATTCTACAAATATGGTGTATTGTGGTATTTGGAAGTTGAATCTTTGCGATAGTTATTATGTATATTTTTGTTGTGAAATAAACCATAGACGGCAAAGCTATTTGTCGGCATAGAACACATTTCAGCAAAGATAATTTGTCGCGATAGAGAACCTATCGCAACAAAAATAGTTTGCCACCAAAGAGCATCTGTCCCAGCGCATGTATTTGTCGCCATAGGCCTTCTTTTCGCCACAAATTTGTTTGCCAGCTAAGCTTTTCTTTCCTGGCGAAGACGTGTTTGACGGTCCAAGGCGACAAAATTTTGGCGGGAATGTACATCTATGCCGACAAAAGTTTAAATTTTGCCGTCATAGATCTTTCGCGGCGACACTTTCCTAACGAACATGGCGACAAATTATTTCACCGTGATATATTTTAGGCGACAAAGTTTGACTTTTACCTAGAAATGTTTTTTGCCGCCAAAGCCAACTGATAGAAATTTTACCAAGCACAAAAGATGTACTAGGAAAAATCTCTACGTGTAATAAACTTTGCAAGTGCACAAGACGTGTAGATAGTGTAGATGCAAGCAAAGGTCGATCCCACGAAGACTTGCTCAATGATATCCAATTCCGTTTAACTCAATTGACTTAAGTGGAGTAATTAAAATGCAATGGGGGGTTTGTTATGTTTTATGAATGAAATAAATTAACTAATAATAACTAACTAAGTCGAGCTAGGGTTTCTATCCCCCTTTACCAATTATAGTTCCGTTAGATTTCCTTGATTAGTTACTATGAATGTATCTAAATTAAGTGCCGGTGCAGGGGTCCAGCTAAGGTTCACCCCACACATATTATCTTCTCTTAGATTGCATGTTTAAGCGTGATGTGCCCGCCCTTAAACAACTATTACGGATGGTGCGTGATAATGCATGAAACATAAAGAAGATTTAATGATGTGCAGACCTAGGAAGTCATGAGTTTAGATTATGAATAAGATTCCCCCTCTTAAACGTGATGCCATAAATTGCAGGGTGAACATGGACATGAAGGTGATTCGTCAAGCAATTACATCGACAATTATACACAAATAAGGCAGCTAAGCTTATAAGCATAAATTGAGTTCATGAAGCGCATTAATCCAACAAATCCAGGCATTCATAGCAATCATAATCAAGAGCCAGAAATCAAACACGAACTAACATGGCTAGGGCTTCAAGTAACCCTAGCCCTAATTACACTACTCAAACATTATTGAATAAAACAAGCACATAATTAAAAGGTGCACAAATATAAACAAAGCAAGAAATAAAAAAAGGACAATGATTAAAAGAGATGAAGGAAAACTCCCTCAAGGTAGACGTGCTGAATTTGAAGATGCTTGAGTTATAAAGAGTGCTTGAATTAAATTACAAAACTCTAAACTAAGAACATGGATTGAAGTACAAATTTTGACAGAGTTTTGGGGACCTTCAAGAGGTAAATTCGGCCCCCAAAAACAATGAGAAAACATCTATTTATAACCCCAAACACCTGCCCTAACATCTCCCTCAAAGAAAAGGGAAAACAGCCCCAAAACAAGGAGGAAAACTCCTTGTTTTTGTGAAAAACCATAGTTGGCCGTTTTTTGTATCCTTCTTGTACTTAACGTCATCGCATCACCACCACACGGAGTGCAAATCAAACCAATCTGATGACCCTGCTCAAACTGAACAGTCACCACTTCTCTCTATTACCCCACAAGGTAACATTGCACACTGGCCAACTCGAATGCTCCTCTTCTTCTCTAATTGCACTCGGTCTTGACTGAGCCAACTCCCCAAACCACTGCTCGTACTGTGTGTCACCCACGCACCCTCGTATCCAAGTCATGACTGACGAATCTCATCGTCACAATTTTCACGGCAACCTGAGCCTATCCGACTGGATCCCTCGCTCTCGACTCCAAAGTGTTTTCATACTCCAATACTGGTACCCGAACAACCAGTAACCACAACCTAAGTGACAGGACCCGCCCCGATCCCACGAGGACCACGAGGGGGCGTGCCCTGCTCCCGTCTGACACTCAATAATTCATACCAATTTTAACCTCAAAATATCCAATGCATAAATAATCAAATTAAAGTCATACATCAAATCCGAATTAAACGAATGTCAGACAAGGGATGAAAACCAAAAATTACAAGATGCGAGCACGACTCTAAGGTAAAACCTGCGGGTACACCGCCCAACAGGGGATCAGGTACGCAGAAGTAGATCTATGCCTCAGCCTCAGGTTCCTCCTCTACCTCAGTTTCCCGACCTGGAGGGGTTATCAAAACACTAAGGGTGAGTGGACCGAAACTCAAGCTTATGAAATCGTTTGATAAGTAAAACATATAATTTACCCCTCCGTTTTCCAAACATGCGTGCATCATAATTCAAAATCATAAACCATATAATATGAACCATAAGGCATATAATAAAACCATAAGTATAATTTTAGTTGCTGCACTATACACTCCAATCCCGACATCCCTGATGTCTGACGTCCCTAACGTCCAATAAGGTCACAATCACAAGGCTACGCGTGCCACTCGGGTCTCAATTTTCCGAGTTAAATCCCCGAACCCCGTTCGGGTACAGCATCACCTGATGCAGCATCACCTGATGCTTAGCGTCATAGACGCTGGACGTACTAGACGCCCGTGACCTCTCCGGGGTACCTCGCCGGAGGAGATAATATAATATGGAAGGATCTATACAGTGCAGTAACAAATGCATTTTATTGATATCCACATGCAAGGCATATATATACATTGATAAAATCCGAACCAATCATTAAGTTTCATCAGACGGGTCTCAAGCCCAAATACCGTGAAACATGCCATAACCATATTTTCCATATCCTCAAAACCATTATTGTTTTAGCATGTGAATAAGTATAAATAACCAGAAAACATTTATGCACGCAAGGGTTTAAGAAAATGGTCCACTCACAGTACAGTCCTGCCGAAAACCGAACGTATACCCTCGTTCTGGTACGATTATACAACCCCTGTCATATCCAAAGTATATGCAAAGGTCAATTTAAACCCCTAACATTCAACTATGAAGCCCTAGACCGAAACCGGTCCGGAAAAGCCGCCCGAACGCGCTTTCCAAGGTAATAAACCTTATTTTGACCAACCTAATGATCTCCGATCGACCCGAAACCACCGCCATTGGATCCGGATCGTCGAAACCTAAAGAATGGTGGTGGTCCCACCAGAAACACTGTTCACACGCGCCCCCACGCGCCGGTCAACGCTGGAACAGTCATGCTGACGTCATCGCTGACGTCACTGCTGACGTCAGCATGACGTCATGCTGACGTCATCTGACAGCTGTCAGGTCTGACATGTCAGACTTTGACAGGTGCCACGTGTCAACATCCGATTGGTCCACCTCGCTGATCTGTCAGACCACGTGTCAGATCTGACATGTGCCACGTGTCAGCACGGCACTGGTCCACGTCACTGACATGTCAGTGACACGTGGCAGTCCCTGACTGGTCCACGTCACTGACATGTCAGTGCTGACTGTGCACTGACATGTCAGTGCTGACTGTGCACTGACATGTGACACGTGTCGGCTCACGGTTGGTCCACGTCACCTGACAGACTGACAGGGTGCCACGTCATCACCGCTGTCCTCAGACGGGTTGACCCGAATACCTGCAACTCGGGTCGATCAGACCCGCGATCATGACCCGGTTGCCATTTCTTCATTTCTGGATCATTTTCGTTCCTTTCAATTCCTAACTACTCGTCTGAGTCCCTAGATTGGTTCTATGTAAATAGAATGGAGAAAAACTGATAGGATCGAGGGCCTACCTCGAAGAACAGCACCGGCCTCCCGTCGCAGTTGTGTCACCGCCCTGAGCTCCTCCGGCCACGAGTTCAAATCCAGTAAGTCCCTGGCAGTTCCTAGAGTCTATTAGGATTCAATAAGGACAAATCAAAACGCGGGAAATGGGTTTACCAAAAACTGGGTTTGAAACCGTCACGGTTTCCCCTGCTTCCTTCCTCGCCGCCGTCCTCCGCCGTGATCACTGTCGTCGTTCAGCCTCACCAGGGAGTCCCCCAACACGCAGACACAGTGAGTGGGTGATTAGCTGGGATGCTTGATCGAAATGGACAGAGTGTGCGGTTCGGGTAGGAAATATAAAGAAATGGAGGGAAGGAAACGGATGGCCCAGATTTGATCTCCATGATTAGATCAAGGGCTCAGATTAGATCAGGGGTTTTCAATCCAAGGGCTGGAATTTAAAGCTGATTTAAATGTTAATTAATCCAATAGTGGATCTGATCCAATCTAGCCAATGGTGAGTGACACTTGTCACTCACCAGGTGTCTTCCAATCAGATTTCCTGAATGTAATATTCGACACGAAAACCGAGACACGAACTTCCCGAATTCACGTTTCTGACCATAACTTCCTCGTACGAAGTCCGATTTGGGCGTGCCGCCTGTCTACGGACTCAGGACGTCGAGGCCTACCCAACGGTCTTTGAGTCAACCGAAAATTAGTTGTCAAAAGAAAAGTCAACATTTTCCCCCGAGAGTCCAAATTACGGTAATGCCCCTGAACTTCCGATAGTCATAACTTTTACCCTGATCGTCCGAATTGGGCGTGCCACCTGTCTATGAACTCGTGACGTCCCGAACTACGTCACGGTCATAGGTCAAAGTTCATTTAGTTCATCAATCAAAAAGTCTTCAATTGACCATACCATTCACAAGGGTAAAATCGTCAAATCACACATTAAATTACAATATGGGAATCCTCGAATTTCCGGGGTGTTACAACCTTCCCCCCTTAAGAAATTTCGTCCCGAAATTTCAAAGAAACAAATGAGGAAATTGTTCTCGCATCTGAGCCTCAGGCTCCCATGTGGCTTCTTCCACATTCTAGTTTCTCCAGAGAATCTTCACGAGAGGGATCGTCTTTCGTCGTAGTACCTTGTCCTTCCGATCCAAGATCTGTACTGGTAGTTCTTCAAAGCTCAAATCCTCCCGTAGTTCAACAGGTTGTTCCCCAAGTACATGAGAAGCATCACGTACATACATCCACAACATCGATACGTGGAAAACATCGTGAACTCTCGATAGTTCTGGAGGTAGTGCCAATCTGTATGCAACTCTGCCAATTCTCTCCACGATTTCATAAGGTCCGATAAAACGCGGACTCAGTTTCCCCCATCGGCCAAAACGGATAATCCCTTTCCACGGAGACAACTTCAGGAAGAAAAAATCTCCCACTTCAAACTCCAAGTCTCGAATCCGTCGGTCGGCATAACTCTTCTGGCGATCCTGTGCCACCCTCAATCTCTCCTTGATCACGCGAACAGTTTCCATGGTTAAGTCCATCATCTCCGGCCCTAAAGCCGCTCGCTCTCCTATCTCCGTCCAGCAGATAGGTGTCCTTCACTGTCGGCCATACAGTGCCTCATATGGTGCCATCCCAATGCTCGCCTGATAGCTGTTGTTGTAAGCGAATTCCATTAATGGCAAATGAGTATCCCAAGAGTCTTGAAACTGTAGTACACATGACCTCATCATGTCCTCCAGGGTTTGAATGGTTCTTTCAGACTGTCCATCGGTCTGAGGATGGAAAGCAGTACTGAAACGTAAGTTTGTTCCCAGAGTAGCTTGCAAACTCCGCCAGAACCTGGAAGTGAAACGCGGATCACGATCGGACACAATCGATTCCGGCGTACCATGAAGTCGTATAATTTCCTTCACAAACAACTGAGCCAGTCGGTTAGGTTTATAGGTTTCCTGAACTGGCAGAAAATGGGCTGATTTGGTTAACCGATCCACAATCACCCATACTCCGTCCACTCCGCTCTGAGTTCTCGGTAACTTAAAGACGAAGTCCATGGTGATGTGATCCCACTTCCACTCAGGAATCGGAAGTGCCTGCATAGCCCCATACGGTCTCTGCCGTTCCAGCTTAACCTGCTGACAGGTTAAGCATTTGCTCACGAATTCAGCAATATCCTTCTTCATTCCCGGCCACCAATAATGGTTCCGGAGGGTACGGTACATCTTTGTACCTCCCGGATGCATAGCATAGGCCGAACTATGGGCCTCCTCAACAATCTCGGCCCGTAACTCTACCACTGCAGGTACACACAAACGGCCCAATTTCACAAGTGCTCCATCGTCCCGGATGGTAAAATCCTGTCTCCCCTCCGCATCGACCTCAATTCTGTAAATACAGAGTATCGGATCCTGAAGTTGTGCCTCGATGATCCGATCAATCAGTACTGGTCGTACATGGAAGCTGGCCAACAAAGCTCCATGCTTATCCGTACCCAAGATAACTCCCGCCTTCCGGAGTTCCACCAGTAAGGGAAGATACACCATCCCCAGGTGTGCAACAGTTCCCGCTCATTTCCTGCTGAGTGCATCCGCCACCACATTGGCCTTACCCGGATGGTACTCGATTGTACAGTCATAGTCCTTCAGCAGCTCCAACCATCTCCGTTGTCTCATGTTAAGCTCCTTCTGAGTGAATAAGTATTTAAGACTCTGGTGGTCGGTGTATATCCGACACGTTGCGCCGAACAGAAAATGTCTCCAGATCTTGAGAGCATGAACCACCACCGCCAACTCCAAATCTTGGGTTGGATAGTTCAACTCATGGGTCTTCAGCTGCCGGGATGCATAGGCGATAACCTTGCCAGTTTGTATCAACACGCAGCCCAGACCTTGCAGCGATGCATCACTGAAGACCACAAACTCCCCACTGTCATCCGGCAACGCAAGGACAGGTGCAGTGGTCAATCGATCTTTCAACTCTTGAAAGCTCCGATCGCACTGCTCGTCCCAGATAAACTTTACTCCCTTCCGAGTCAAACGAGTCAATGGTGCAGCAATTTTGGAGAAACCCTCCACGAATCTCCGGTAGTAACCCGCTAATCCGACGAAACTCCGCACCTCGGTCACCGTTGTCGGTCTAGCCCAGTTGGTCACCGCTTCTGTTTTCTGGGGATCCACGCAAATCCCATCCGTCGATATCACGTGTCCCAGAAAACCAATACTGCTCAGCCAAAACTGACACTTCCTCAGCATGGCGTAAAATTGTTCTTGTCTCAGTCTCTCCAAGACCAACCGTAGATGTTCTTCATGTGCACGGGCACTCCTCGAGTATACCAAAATATCATCGATGAACACAATCACGAACTTATCCAGGTAGGGTCGGAAGACCCGGTTCATCAGATCCATGAATGCTGCTGGAGCATTCGTCAAACCAAATGGCATAACAAGGAACTCGTAGTGCCCATAAGGGTTCGAAAAGCAGTTTTCGGAATATCCTCCTCCGAAATCCTCAGTTGGTGATACCCAGACCGCAAATCAATTTTCGAGAAGCACTGAGCTCCCCGCAACTGGTCGAAAAGGTCATCGATCCTATGTAGAGGATACTGATTCCTCAGCGTCACCTTGTTGAGTTGTCGATAGTCAATACATAAACAGAGACTTCCCTCCTTCTTCTTCACGAACAACACCGGTGCTCCCCACGGTGAAGTACTCGGTCGGACATATCCCAGATCTACCAACTCCTGCAATTGAGTCTTGAGTTCTCGTAACTCGGCTGGCGCCATCCGGTATGGTGCCTGGGACATAGGTCGGGTACCCGGGAGTAGTTCAATAGTAAACTCAATCTCCCGCGATGGTGGCAATCCAGGTAAGTATTCCGGGAATACATCCGAAAACTCACATACCACCGGTATTTCGTCGATAACCAGAGTATCGACCCGTTCCGATACGACATGCGCCAGATAACCCTGGCATCCCTTCTGTAGAAGTTTGGTAGCAGTAAGTGACGAAATCACTTCAGGAGGCGAACCATCACGTTCCCCCTGAAAGATAACTTCCGGCAAACCCGGGCTCCGCAAAATCACTTGCTTGCTACAGCAGTCGATGAGCGATCCGTGCTCCGACAGCCAATCCATCCCTAGGATTATATCGAAGTCGTGGATATCCAGAATAATTAAGTCTGCTGGTAAATCCACATCCTCAATTCTTACCGGGCACCTCCGAATCACCTGATTCACAAGGTACACGGTACCCATCGGGGTGCCAACACCCATTTCGCAATCTAAGGCTGATACCACACAATCAAGCATCCCAGCACAACTCCTCGAAATAAAAGAATGTGTAGCCCCCGCATCCATTAATACACGTACAAGAAGGTTAAAGATATGTAGTGTACCCGTGACCACGCCTGGAGCAGTCCTCGCCTGCTGCTGGGTCATCGCAAACACTTGGGCCCTCGGCCCTCCGTTCCGTCCGTGCCCGCGCGCGCCACGTCTAGCACCACGGTCACCTCCCTGACTGCGACCTCCATTAGTGTGGGAAGCCGTGCTCTGCACCACACTCGAGCCCCCAGCGTTGTTGTTCTTGGACAACTGCGGACAATTATTGGCATAGTGGCCCACCTCCTCGCAAGCGAAACAAGTTACCAGCCTTGGCCTGTCCGAATGCCCGCCAGAAGCACCGCTCCAAGATGAGCGTTGTCCAGAGTTGTATCCAGATCCTCTGCCCTGAGAGCCTCCACGTCGACCCGACCAGCCACGACCCTTGAAGGATGAGGGTGCTCCCCTGTAGCTCCCTCCCTTGTTGTTCTTATGGCCCGATGGCCCAAGATGTGGGCGATCCTGACGTCGCCCCTCCCCCGAAGGTTGTCTTGATTGGTGTGCCGCCAGACTGGCCTCGACACGCACCGCTGCGTCGACCATATCTCTCAGAGAAGCATGAGTGGTAGCAGTCACACTGGCCCGGATCTCCCCTCGGAGTCCAAGCTCAAACCGCTGGCATTTGTCCTCCTCCGTGCTTACGAATGAGGCAGCGAACCGGGAAAGTTTCCCGAAAGTTTGCTCGTAGTCCGCAACGGACATATCACCCTGCTCCAGTCGCAGGAACTCAGCCTCCCGTACCGCGCGAAACGACCGCGGGTAGTACTGGTCCAGAAACCTGGAACGGAAAGCTTCCCAAGTAGTGGTATGGACAGACCACCCAGACATTTCGAGTCCGTGCCACCACTGGTAGGCTCCTCCCTCCAGTAAGAAGGCCGCCAAAGTCACTCGTTCGCCCGGAGGGCAGTGCATCACCGAGAAGATCCTCTCCCACTTGGTGATCCAGTCGTGAGCATCCTCGGGGTTTGATCCCCCACAGAAAGGAGTGGCTCCCAAACGTTGAGCCCTTTCGATGCTCGCGCATTCCATCTCTCTTTCTAGATCCTCGTCCGTTCGAGTATGAGGAATTCTCCTAGGAGGCATAACCAACTGTTAAGAGGCATAGATCAGTAAACAATATTCTTAAAAGTCGAAAAGTAACTAGTACTAATCGCTAGTCTAGCATGCTGACCAATACCCTAGTACTGACCACAACCTAGTGCTCTGATACCAAGCTGACAGGACCCGCCCCGATCCCACGAGGACCACGAGGGGGCGTGCCCTGCTCCCGTCTGACACCCAATAATTCATACCAATTTTAACCTCAAAATATCCAATCCATAAATAATCAAATTAAAGTCATACATCAAATCCGAATTAAACGAATGTCAGACAAGGGATGAAAACCAAAAATTACAAGATGCGAGCACGACTCTAAGGTAAAACCTGCGGGTACACCACCGAACAGGGGATCAGGTACGCAGAAGTAGATCTATGCCTCAGCCTCAGGTTCCTCCTCTACCTCAGTTTCCCGACCTGGAGGGGTTATCAAAACACTAAGGGTGAGTGGACCGAAACTCAAGTTTATGAAATCGTTTGATAAGTAAAACATATAATTTACCCCTCCGTTTTCCAAACATGCGTGCATCATAATTCAAAATCATAAACCATATAATATGAACCATAAGGCATATAATAAAACCATAAGTATAATTTTAGTTGCTGCACTATACACTCCAATCCCGACATCCCTGATGTCTGACGTCCCTGACGTCCAATAAGGTCACAATCACAAGGCTACGCGTGCCACTCGGGTCTCAATTTTCCGAGTTAAATCCCCGAACCCCGTTCGGGTACAGCATCACCTGATGCAGCATCACCTGATGCTTAGCGTCATAGACGCTGGACGTACTAGACGCCCGTGACCTCTCCGGGGTACCTCGCCGGAGGAGACAATATAATATGGAAGGATCTATACAGTGCAGTAACAAATGCATTTTATTGATATCCACATGCAAGGCATATATATACATAGATAAAATCCGAACCAATCATTAAGTTTCATCAGATGGGTCTCAAGCCCAAATACCGTGAAACATGCCATAACCATATTTTCCATATCCTCAAAACCATTATTGTTTTAGCATGTGAATAAGTATAAATAACCAGAAAACATTTATGCACGCAAGGGTTTAAGAAAATGGTCCACTCACAGTACAGTCCTGCCGAAAACCGAACGTATACCCTCGTTCTAGTACGATTATACAACCCCTGTCATATCCAAAGTATATGCAAAGGTCAATTTAAACCCCTAACATTCAACTATGAAGCCCTAGACCGAAACCGGTCCGGAAAAGCCGCCCGAATGCGCTTTCCAAGGAAATAAACCTTATTTTGACCAACCTAATGATCTCCGATCGACCCGAAACCACCGCCATTGGATCCGGATCGTCGAAACCTAAAGAATGGTGGTGGTCCCACTAGAAACACTATTCACACGCGCCTCCACGCGCCGGTCAACGCTGGAACAGTCATGCTGACGTCATCGCTGATGTCACTGCTGACGTCAGCATGACGTCAGCATGACGTCATGCTGACGTCATCTGACAGCTGTCAGGTCTGACATGTCAGACTCTGACAGGTGCCACGTGTCAACATCCGATTGGTCCACCTCGTTGATCTGTCAGACCACGTGTCAGATCTGACATGTGACACGTGTCAGCACGGCACTGGTCCACGTCACTGACATGTCAGTGCTGACTGTGCACTGACATGTGACACGTGTCGGCTCACAGTTGGTCCACGTCACCTGACAGACTGACAGGGTGCCACGTCATCACCGCTGTCCTCAGACGGGTTGACCCGAATACCTGCAACTCGGGTCGATCAGACCCGCGATCATGACCCGGTTGCCATTTCTTCATTTCTGGATCATTTTCGTTCCTTTCAATTCCTAACTACTCGTCTGAGTCCCTAGATTGGTTCTGTGTAAATAGAATGGAGAAAAACTGATAGGATCGAGGGCCTACCTCGAAGAACAGCACCGGCCTCCCGTCGCAGTTGTGTCACCGCCTTGATCTCCTCCGGCCACGAGTTCAAATCCAGTAAGTCCCTGGCTGTTCCTAGAGTCTATTAGGATTCAATAAGGACAAATCAAAACGCGGGAAATGGGTTTACCAAAAACTGGGTTTGAAACCGTCACGGTTTCCCCTGCTTCCTTCCTCGCCGCCGTCCTCCGCCGTTATCACTGCCGTCGTTCAGCCTCACCAGGGAGTCCCCCAACACGCAGACACAGTGAGTGGGTGATTAGCTGGGATGCTTGATCGAAATGGACAGAGTGTGCGATTCGGGTAGGAAATATAAAGAAATGGAGGGAAGGAAACGGACGGCCCAGATTTGATCTCCATGATTAGATCATGGGCTCAGATTAGATCAGGGGTTTTCAATCCAAAGGCTGGAATTTAAAGCTGATTTAAATGTTAATTAATCCAATAGTGGATCTGATCCAATCTAGCCAATGGGTGAGTGACACTTGTCACTCACCAGGTGTCCTCCAATCAGATTTCCTGAATATAATATTTGACACGAAAACCGAGACACGAACTTCCCGAATTCACGTTTCTGACCATAACTTCCTCGTACGAAGTCCGATTTCGGCGTGCCGCCTGTCTACGGACTCAGGACGTCGAGGCCTACCCAAAGGTCTTTGAGTCAACCTAAAATTAGTTGTCAAAAGAAAAGTCAACATTTTCCCCCGAGAGTCCAAATTACGGTAATGCCCCTGAACTTCCGATAGTCATAACTTTTACCCTGATCGTCCGAATTGGGCGTGCCACCTATCTATGAACTCGTGACGTCCCGAACTATGTCACGGTCATAGGTCCAAGTTCATTTAGTTCATCAATCAAAAAGTCTTCAATTGACCATACCATTCACAAGGGTAAAATCGTCAAATCACACATTAAATTACAATATGGGAATCCTCGAATTTCCGGGGTGTTACACTAAGGACCTCGTCCTCTCGTAGCACTATGAATCTCAGTTGCTGGCCTCCACAAGAACTTAGCCATACTTCGTGCCTAACACTGCACAATGGCTAGACGTCGCAATCGTATCCTATCGCGTCACACCACAACTACTCTGGCATTTCCTGCCGCTCGACATCCCTTCGGAATTTGACACCTCTAAACGTGGCCTCTCATGCCATTTCATATCAACGGTCCTATTCCAACCAGTCTCAACGAAAGTCCTCGCACGTCTGACTGCTCTGGGCAGAATAATCTCGATCCTTGCGGTTCCATCGTGGATGATCCCAACATCCGACTTCCACGAATTCCACTATGCTCCATTCCATGTCCGTCACGACGCCTCGGTGATCCCGACTCTCAGGTCGTCCTATTGCGTCTACTGATCCACTGGATTCTATCCCTATAACTATACGGCTCTAAGCCGTCGGATTTGCATGAATAACGATCCTACTTGGGTTCCAACCTCCTCAAAATACGCGACAAAGGATGCCAGATGAACCCTAATCCATCGCACCGAGTTTCGTTCCGCATAAAGTGCTTCCTACTCTTACCCTACATATCAGGTTGATGACGGGCTGTTACGACTGGAGAGACATCACATCCTCGATCTGCGCACTCTGGGAGCAAAACTTGATCTGATACCAACTGGTATCAGAGTACTATGAGTATGAGATGAGCCTACCTCGCTCTGATACCAACTTGACAGGACCCGTCCCAATTCCCTCCGGATTCGCGTGGGACGTACCTGCTCCTGTCTGACACGAAGTGTCAGACCAGGGATATTTCTGTCCTTTAAAAAATCGGGTCTATCAGAGTATGCCAGGATCCGAAGGAGGGATGCGATGTCTCGTCTCTACTACAGCCGCATCTGCGATCAACTTGAAGGGCATTCAAAACCCAAAAGCTGTGAGCGGAAAAAACAAATATTTTATAAAAACATTTCATAAAACACCTTTATGCCCTTCATTAAACACATATGCATGCGAAAAACCATTTCTAGGGTTCATGTCCGGTCCCCCATAAACCGTCATGACCCATAAAACCATTTGGGCCTTGGCCCGAAATCCGTAAATCAATACATGGGACCTCCGCCCAAACCAAAAACACGTGGGAACTCGTCCCAAATCCATCACATATGGGTCTCAGCCCAAAACCAATATGCGTGGGTCTCGACCCAATGCCATCTCAGTGAAAACTCATACACATATACATATATACATATATAACCCATCCGAGGCACATCCGGAGAAGATGCCAACTTTGGGCACACAGCCCCTAGGGAACACATCCCCGATATAGTCACGATGTCTCTATATATAAGTATGCATACTACTTAGTGTCTCATTCCGAGTCTTCTCCCAGGAATTCTCCATCTGGGAGGCTCTATCTTTGGACCTAGTCCGATCATCTCTCCGGAATCTGGTGCGGGACCACATCATAATGCCCACTCTTGGAACGGGATCCCTATGGGGATACATACTCTGGTCTGTGGATCGTGACTCTACAGGTCGACGTATGGAGGAGACCAATCAATAAGCTCAAAAGGAGGGTATATACATACCTGTATGCAAAACCATAAAAACGGGACTCACACCCGATAACACAAATCAACTGGGCCTCCAGCCCGAACATAGGACTCAACAGGGCCTCTAGCGCGATTTCACAATAACCGGGCATCGATCCCGAACTCGTAAATCAACTGGGCATCGAGCCAGATATCTCAGGCTCAGTCACAATCCTGATCATAGAGATGCGTGCAACCATCAATCCAGGACCGCTCTCAATCCTGGTATGTCGCCGTTAACACATCACTGACACAACCATCTCGATACCATGGCGCACACGTCACCGATCGATCCTCTAAACCGTCAGCACTTCGAAGGTGAGCCACCAGTAGCTGCTCAACAATGGGACGTGCATCGTGACCTCTCCGGAAGGAACGTATCCCAATCCGGAGGTGAGCGCGTCTTCCGTCGGCGTGCCGACAGCACCCGTCGCGACCACGACTCAGACCCATAGGTCATCAATAGGTCCTCATGTCCGAGTCAAAACTAAAACCAAATGGGTCTCATGCCTGGTTTTACCTCTTCAAAACCCTTTCATGAAAACCAAAAGCATAAGCACGTATAAGCACGTAAAAAGCCTAAAACCTCGATGTACGTGCCCATACTTAAACACAAACCAAAATGAACTCAAGGCATCCCAAAACACATATTAAAACATATATAAAATATTTATGCATACATCGATTTCAGAAAGAAATTGCACTCACAGACCGTCCGCGCTGCCGCCTCGATATGAGTTCACTCGAAGGAAAAATGTAAGGGAATGGATGAATGACACCTGTCATTCATCCATTGGTCCTGGGAAAGATATGGGGCCCACTAAATGCCAAATAGGCTTCTGTCTCGAAAAACGTGCAATAGTTCACTCGAACTTCCGTGGACCGTAACTTACTCGTCGAACGACCAAATTCGACGTTCCACCTGTCTACGGATTTGTATCGTCCCAATCTAGGTAACGGTTCTTTGCCCTCGGCTATCTGACCTCCCAGGTTAAAAGTCAACTGTTGGCCTCTATTCAACCAAATTTCAAAAACGCCCTCGAACTTCCGATCGTTCTAACTTCTTCCTCGAATGTTGGAATCGAACGTGCCATATGTTTATGAACTCGTGACATCCCTAAACTACACCACAGTGATCGGCCAATGTCCATTTGACTGTCCGAACGAAAAGTCAACGTTTCGCCCATTCTAGGGGCGAAATCGTCATTTAGCCCTGAATGTCCGTTAATCCTCGATTAATCCCCGATTAGTCTCGCTAATTCATCATTAATCCTTAATTAATCCCACTAATTCGTGATGGGTCGTTACACTACCACCGACCTGGTCGACCCAATTAGTAGAAGATTGACTTCCTTAAGTCACTTTAAGTATCGATGCTAGCCTCAACCATTGATGTAAGGACTCGTCCTAAATTTGCGGATTAATGTTGGATTATCGAGAAGTAATTGAGGACAAATCCAGGATTAGCTGACGATCGGGGTAAAATGACAATTTTGCCCCTAGAAAGGGTAAAAAGTTAACTTTTGACACTGGAGGTCAAATGCACGAGGACAAACGATGGTTACGTAGATCGAGATGATACGAGTCTGTAGATAGGCGGCACGTCAGAATCAGACATCTTACAGGGAAGTTACAGGTAACAGAAAGTTTTAGGAACTATTCAAGATTGTACAGTTTTTAAATCAATTTGTCTTTAGTGGGACCCAAAATATCTTTTATTAACCAATAGATGAGTGACAAGTGACACTCATACATTGATCCACACACAGACACATTCATGCATCATTCATCATCTTCAGTTTAATTTCTTCCTCAAACCCGTACCCACCACCCAAACCCATTCCATTTTCTTCATTGAGGCCACAAAGAGATTGAGAGGATGAGAGAGAGGCTGAGAAGATGGTGGCAGGACAGTAGGGACGCCATGGATGGCGAAGGAAGCCACGGGAAAGGTAAAACCTGAAATCCATGTATGTTGAATTTTCGAAATTGGGATTTTGGACGTTTGGGGTGTTTGCTAATGAATGGGTCGTGTTTATTGAGTCCTTGCGAGGTTGAGGAACCAAAAATGAAAGGATGAGGGTGCCAGAATTACACAGGGGATGAGCTGGAAGTTTAGCCGTGGAAGATCGAGCTTGGACAAGTATTTTCTAGCCCTTGTTTCATGATTTTGAGGTCATTGAAACCGTTCTAGGATCAAGGCAAGTCGATAGGAAGAAAAATGGAGTGAAATGGTGGCCAGATGGCTGAGCTCTGGCCGGGTCATGGTTGCGTAAGGTCACGGGTCGACCCAGCTAGAGGTTGACGATGATGACGTGGTAATCCACGTCATCATCTATCATACCTGTTAGGCCACGTGGCCAACAAGAGGGTGACACGTGGTAGGGTATCAGGTCCAGTCAGCAGTGACATAGCAGGTCTAGGTCAGACATTGTCAGACCACGTGGACCAATCATGTGGTGCCACGTGGCATTGTGTCAGGACCTGTTTGGCCTATGTGGCAACTAACGTGCCAGGTCCACTCATCACTGTCAGAACACATGGACCAATAAGGTTGTGCCATGTGGCAATCTGTTAGAGATTCCAGAGACAAGTGTCAAGACACGTGGCACCAATTAGAGAGTGCCACGTGGCAGGTGTCAGACTTGCATGTTGACGTAAGCAGATGACGTCAGCATTGACCGTTGACTTTTGTTGACCGGATCTTTGACCAACGCGTGGGTATGTGTTTCGAGATCAAACTGCTCTTATTCAAAAGGTTTCGACGTTCTGAATCCAATTGTGGTGCTTTCAAGTCGATCGGAGATCATTTGATAGGTCATTTAGCAATTTTTAGCCCCGGAAAGCGTGTTCGGGACACGTTGATTATTCTAGGAGTTTTAAGAGTTTACGATTAGGACTTGTATAGCTTAGTAGTAACATTTGAGTATGATTTGGACAAGTCTGAACGTCCGTGAGAGTATGGATTAGCCCCGGAGTGGATTACGAGACCGATTTCGAGACGCGAAGCTTGGACAATTTGTGAGTGGACTTTGCTTTATAAAATATGATGCATGCATAACTGTTTTATATGTTTTATGAACATGATTTAATATGCATTGTTTTCATATGCTTGTAAAATGATTTGATTGGTATTTTTGTAGATAATGCAATATGGCATATATTTCAAGATTTATGATTTATGTTCTTTAGGCTTCTGCCGAGTATTCTACGTGCATGTGTTTTATATGATTTCGATGGTTTCACAGAGAGGCATGACATTGAGAATTTGATATACAATTCTAAAGAATTTCAAAAAGATACATGAAATAGGCACTCAGGAGTGTTTTGGAAAAGTGTTTGAAATGTGAAATGGTTTTCAGATTTGGAAATATCTTTAGGGCATATGTCCTAGTTGATTTATAGTTTGACTTAGAGTATAGTCAATGTTTTCAATGATGATTATGATTTTAAGTTTAAAGACTCGGATTTTATCAGAGGGCCTCCAGTTGTGAATGTGTTTCCCCAGAGAGCACCCTCGAGATAATGCTCACCTCCGAGGTACCGAAAGGTCACAATGTGTCCGTTGTCGAACAGTCGAGAGAGGCGACAGCCGAGAGAGGCGGTAGCTGAGGGAGGCTCAACTCAGGAGTGTGATATATGAGATCGATCGATGATATGTTCATGACGATCTTATGATTGTCAGCTGGTGATGTGTTCACGGCAACATGCTCAAGATCAGAGCAGTCCTTTAGCTTATGGGCACGATTTTCTGGGATTGGAATCGTGATTGATGATGATGATGGGTTGAAACCCCTCATGGTATGATATTTGGGCTGAGGTTCCACATGGATTTGAATTGGGCTGAGACCATGTGTGATTTGGTTTTTGCGCTGAGTTCCTACTGAGGAAATGGCTTCGATTGAGAAGCATTTTTCACTGTGTTATGTTTTGAAAAGCAATACGACTTGCTTTTGAGAAAGTATTTGACATACTTTTTTTCTGATGCATGCATGCTTTTACATGAAGGGTATAAATGTCATTTTGATAAATTATTTTTATAACTGATTGTTTTTGTCCACTCGCAACTTTTATTATTTTTTATACCCTTCTGGTTGATCGTGGATACGGGCTATAGTAGAGATCGAGACATCACATGCCGCCACAGATCCTTACGTACTCTGGATAACTCCGAGTGGGTTACCGTTTTATCCCATGTATAGCACGTGGTGTCAGACGGGAGCAGGCACATCCCACGATAATCCAGAGGGATGGGGATGGGTCCCGTCAGCATGGTATCTGAGCACTAGGTTGCTTTCGAAGTGTTGTGCATGTGCCAAATGCAATGTCTCTACGATAAGGACAGCCTGTCATCAACCTGATACTGATGGTAAGGATAGGAAAGTTAAGTGGGAATGAACCCGGATAGATTGTGTTGAGCATAGTATGCCATGATTCAGTGAGGTTTAACCCCGAGGATGGTTGAGTATTACCACCTTCGAGAATCGTGACTGATGATTGGTCAGGATGGATGTGGTCATTGGTGGCCCTGAGATTGATTGGATGAGTTACCAGGAGAGCAATACTTGTGGATCAGTCCATCCCCGACCCGTGGATTATACGCTTTTTAGCGGACTGTACACACGTTGAGTTGCGCGCTCGAGGACATGGTTTTGTGGGTCTTGAGCGTTGGGTACAGATAGAAATGATAACGTGAGTTGGTGGAGACCAATCTGCATGAGGATTGTAGTAGACATTGCTATCGACGGTCGTGGGTGAGGTTATCGAGGGTTGGGCGACGTTCGAGGAACATACTCACATTATGAGAGAGATAGAGTTATCTCGAGAGGTGGAGTTCCTCTGACATGCGCATGAGATCTGATGGTTTCTCGGTACAAGCAGAGGTTTGTGTTCTTGTCATGGTATGCTCATGTTCTGGAAACAACTGAGACGATGAGGATTCGCCAATTGTGTTGAGTGCCGAGAAGTGAGGTTCCTGCATTTGAAGTAAAGGTATATGGGATCGTCGTCGCACACAAGAGACGATGATAGATAGATAATGGGCAAGACAACAGGAGACGAGGAGCCTGGGTTGGTGGCGATTGTGTCAGGATGTCACACTATCCCAGTGGAGATGTCTTAGATGATTGAGATTAGTGAGACGAGTTGGATAGAATTCGAAGATGGTCAAGATGAGTTGACGGAATGTCAGCATCAATCATTCAATCGCTGGAGAGGGTTACAATAGTTTATGATTCCTGATGATGCCAAGTGCGTCGAGGTGATGTGATTAGCCGGGGAGCTTAGACGAGGATGCGTCGAGCTCTGAGCCTTGGAGTGGCTAACATGTGAGTTCAGTGATCGCTGAGCCAGACAAGGAGGGTCTCGAGTGGCCTAGTGGGAACACAATATCCTCCTTGTTGAGTTGAATTGGATTACTGGAGGCACGAGGTACGCTTGGACTAGAAACAAGTGTCTTGTCTTGCCTTGGAAAATTTGCACGTGTCAGGACCCATCCCAATCCCTCTGGGATTAAAGTGGGACGTGCCTGATCCCGTCTGACATGGAGTGTTAGACAAGGGAAATTCGTACTTAGCCCGCTCTGGGCGTCATAGTACGCTAGGATCTGGAGGAGGAGTGTGATGTCTCGGTCTCTGCTACAGCCCGCATCTGCGATCAACCTGAAGGGCATTCAAAACATTAAAAGATGTGAGTGGAAAAAACAAAGAATTTATAAAAACATTTTCACGAAAGAGATTTATACCCTTCACCAAAAAGCTTGTATGCATTCGAAAACCATTTACCAAACCACTAGGGCCTTGGCCTAAAATTGTAAATGAAACCAATCACGCGGGCCACTACTCAAATCCATGTGGGACTCAGCCCACAACCAGTATATATATATATATAATATAATCACATAACCAATCCTATCACGGTTTCTAAAGCTACGTGCGTGCTACTCGTGGTCTCAAATCCCAAGTCTCCGCAAGGTCCACCCAGATCAATGTCGGTAGATCAATGACCCTCCAATGGGTTATTATCCACAAGCCTTCCTCAGAGTAAGGTACCCAACGGGGGCGACTCCACTCAGTTAGTGCTCTGTGATTGCTCCGGGTCCACCCAAGCCAACGACCCTCCCTAGATGAGACTATCCATAAATAAGGATGGTATATGAAATCCATATCGAAAACATTCTTAAAACCTTTCAAAGGATTCATGCCCGGTCCCAATAAACCGTCATGAAACTAGAAATCCATTTAGGGTCCCCGACCCGAAATCATAAACGTACACCAACTGGACCTCAAGCCCGAACACATGATTAACTGGGCATCGAGCACGATATCTCAGAGTCTGTCACGATTCCAATCGTAGTGATGCGTGCAACCATCCGTCCAGGACCGCTCTCAATTCTGGTATGTCACCGTGAACAAATCAACCGACGCAACCACCTCTAGATCATGGTGCGCCCATCACTGATCGATATCCTGAACCGTCAGCACTCTGAAGTTGAACCTCCATTGGCTGCTCGACAACAGAACATGTATCGTGACCTCTCTGGAGGCGAGCGTCGTATCTTCCGTCGCCGTGCACACAATACTCGCCGCGACCACGACTCAGAACCGTAGTTCATCAATAGGGCTAGATGCCCGAGACAAAACCAAATGGGTTTCATGCCCAAGTTTCATATTTCCAAATTCAAAACCATTTTATTAAAACCGAAACCACAAACACGTATAAGCACCGTATAAGGTCGAAGCCTCGAAATACGAGGAAATATGTAAACACACACAAATGCACTCAAGGAATCCCAAAACATATATTAAAACATATATAAAACATTTATGCATGCATCAATTTAGAAAACAAGGTCCACTCAAAGACCTCCGAGCTGCTGCCTCGATACGTGTTCCAAACGCCTCTCACGGGCCAATGGCTCTCCCCGGGACTCCGAAATCTATCCAAATCGTAATAGAGAGTTACTAACTACCTAAATAACCCCTCACTAAAGCCCTGTAATTTTTTGGATTTTTTAACTATTTTTAAACCAGATCCTAAACCTTCGGGACATCCCGAAACGTATCGGAACGGTGTCCGATCAACACGAAACCAGTCCCAAAATGTTCGTTACATGGAATAGATGATTTCGTGTGTTGGAAGTATCCCCAAAAGAGGCCTTACACGCCCCTACGAGCGGCCTCAAGTCCCTGCGCGTGAAGCCCACGCGCTAGAACAGTGTCGTCTTCTTCCTTATGCACTCGTTCCAGCCGAACCGACGGAACCGGTTCGGTTCCATATCTTCTTCGTTTTTCATCCTTTTTCACCCATTCCAACTCCTATGGCTTTGTTTCTTCATTTCCTATCCAACCATGTCCTCAAAACCTAGAAACCAAGCCTAAAACCCATTGGTTCTGAAAACCATCTTGAACCCAAACTTTCAACCTTGGTTCAGGGAACCTTCTAGGGGTCCAAAGTTCAACCTAAGGGTCCCAATATGTTCCAAGGATCAGTGGAAAGAGGTTTGAGGGTTCGATTTGGGTTAACTTGGCCGGAATAAGAATTCGGTTGGAAGCCACCGAAAACTTCCCAGCCGCCATTCTGGGCTTGCTTAGCCGTGCTCAGCCTCCAAAACCTTCTCTTGAGCTTCCTAAAAACCTCCTAAACCTATCCTTATCAACATTTAGCCTCCCTAACGTCCAAAACCTGAATTTCAAATTTGAAATATACAGGGGGTTCGAGTTTTACCTTTTTCTTACAATTTCCTCCTCCGTTGACGGCGGCTCAGCCGTCTCCCTGCCTTGCCTTGGGTCACCAGCCACCCTCAACTCCTCTTCTGGCCTCAGATTCAACAATGGGAAGGGTTGGTGTTTGGGGGTTATCGGGGTGGTTGCTCAGGGGTTCGAGTTTGGTTTGGACGAACATAGACAAGAGGGGTGTATGTGTCTGTGTAATGGAAGCAATGGATGGGTGACACTTGTCACTCATCCATTGGGCCTGGGGGAAAGATCTGGGACCCACCTAAGTTAAAAGTTCACTTTTAACTCGTAAAGCGTACTGCCATAAATAGTACCTTGAAACTTACTTTAATCGTAACTTTTCCGTCGAACATCCGAATTCAACGTGCTGCCTATCTACGGATTCGTATCGACCCAATCTACGTAACGGTCCTCGGCCCTCGATCATCAAACCTTCGGGGTCAAAAGTCAACTTTTTGCACTCGTTTAGGGGTAAAATTGTAATTTTTCCAAAAACGTTTGTTACACCTCGGCTAATTAGGGATTAGTCACGTTAATCCATCATTAGTCTTAATCTAATCACGAAATTCAGGACGGGTCGTTACAACCTCCCCTCCTTAAATAATTTCGTACTCGAAATTCAAACCGACCTAATTCCACAACCAAACTGCGGAATCCAATCATGTCCCCTCACACGGACCGTTGCACACATCACGAGAGTGCCCGTGTAAAAGTACACGTCCGATACAGCCGCACTTTGGCTCGTAAGTCTCACTCGAGACGAATGTTGATATCTCGCCTGTCACTCACCCTGATCGGTCAGTAATACCAAGATGACGTCAAATTGGCTTTTCAGCCTGATGGTTATTCTCAAATGACACCCAAATTCAGCTTTTCAGTCCGACGGCCCTTCTCATCCGACAACTGGAGCTGATATCTTATTCAGCATCCGATTAGACATTTATCCTCATTGCTCCCACTAAGCGATATCTCACATCACTCAGTGATCTCCATTGATACCTGGACTCACCTCGACTCTCAACCGTCGTACTACGCATCCTGTCGACACCCAATCGACGTCTCACACAACCTAGGTGTTTATGGGATCCAAATACACCTTACTTTTCTCAGGAGAGAAAACACTCTGCACTGAAGGGTTCCCTTGTCACAGAGGAGTCGTTTCCCAAAGCAACCGACCCCAGCTCGGAATGTGGGTAAATTTTCCAATTTTATTTCCTATACCCATGTTCTTTCCGTACACCAGCATGCACGTCTGACTTAGTGTCCGGCACTCACGCCAACCAATGCGGTCTATTCGAACTAATTCTACCAAGACGCACCATTCCGAATCTCGCTACCTCTTCTTCATAACCAAGACAGCATGGCTACACTCTCTACATATTCAATCTCTGTCTTGTCATCTCACCAACTATGCTAAGGGATCCTTCAACAGTCTCACAATACGATTCTCCTCAGCTCATAGCTTAGCATAATCAGCAAGGCAATCCATTCCAATGATTACCAGACCTCGGTCTACTCGCCTCAAGGTCGCCACAATCACCCCAGTCATCTCAACCACCCTGATCGTTACCACACGACTCGATCTCACGCACCTCAGTCCATCCTTACCTCCAACACTCACTCGTCACATTCAGTGACACCAAATACCATATACACCAGGTCAATCAAATTTGATCAACAGCCTAGGTCATGGACCCTCTTTGAACCCTTACCTGTCAAATCACTCCTCGTCATCCCACCTACGGAAGAATAAAGGAGAATCCAAGATGATGACATCAAAGTTCATCCTATGTCATCCTCCGGCACCCAGTACTATCTGCTAAAAAGCAAAAAACGAGAAGTCTACTTAATCAACTTCGGAATCGAGAGTAGTTGCAACCTTGTTGGAAGTATACCTAACTTTTCCAATTACTGAGCTAGTTGAAAAAACGAAGTCCTCCATCTCCGACTAAGAGTATTCTCTGATAATCACTGTAATGCTTAACCCTTTCCTTTCGAATTAAACACTTCCATCTTTGTCGACCAACGACAACTACCAGCAACTATTGTAATGACCCATTATATTTCTCACCATCATATTCCTCCTCAAAAAAGCGTACACGAAACTCAGGAGGTATGGTTAACCGCAGTCAACCAAAACTATCTCCATTACGATTCCTACGAATCTACACTATCCGAAAAATCCTCCTCGTCGTGTAGTTGTAGAAACTTACCATGAGCACATCACAACTGAGACACCCTCAGCTCGTGGCTCGTCATCTCTCCTCGTTATCGTTATCGCATCATCGCCACACGGAGTGCGAATCAAACTAATCCTAAGGCTTGCTCAAACCAAGCAATCACCACCAAACTCTGCTCGGGTTGGAGGGGTCTGCCTCCTTTGTACTCCTATGACTCTCGGTAAGACTATTCCAACAATCCATACCAGAAGATGAATGTTCCCCGAATATTCCCCGATTCTCAACAACCATCAACAAAGCCACCTTCGATGGTGGTACCTACCACAAGCTCGTACAGACACAACCCACGTACATCACCACCGAGACTCCGAACCTATGTGATCAACTCACCGCCAGCACCAACCGCTCAACACACAACATCTACCGATCGGTCCACCTCGGAATCTGATTGACAAGTACCACTCTCCTGGTCACTCATCCGATCAACCGCCAACTATTGTTATTACGAACCCGGCTGCTCCCTGCAGGATGACCATCTCGAGTGATCCCTCGCACTCAACTCCAAAGAGTCGTCATACTCCTATACAGTTGTCCAATCCACCAGTAACCACACTCTGAGGATCTAGTCCTCTCGTAACTCTACGGTTCCCAACCGCTGGCCTTCACAAGAACGTGGCCATACTCCGTGCCTAACACTGCTCAAGCGCTACAAGTCGCAAACGCATCCTACCAAGCCACTGCACTGCCCCGACTCTCAAGGCGTCATCTTGAGTCCATTAGTTCACTAGATCCTATTTCCAGTAACTATGCAGCTCTACTGTAACGACCCGTCCAGAATTCCAGGATTAGATTAGTGACTAATCTCGATTAGTAAGGTTGAACGGTGCTTAGTAGGGCGGAATCGGACAAAATGTGCAAAATGACCGTTTTGCCCCTGGTCGTGGGTAAAAGGTTGACTTTTTGATCGGACGGTCAAACGGACTTTGACCGATGACCGTGACGTAGTTCGGGACGTCACGAGTTCATAGACAGGTGGCACGTTCGATTCCGACATTCGTAGAGAAAGTTATGATGTTCGGAAGTTGAGGGGTATTTTGGAAATTTGGAGTAATTGGGGCCAAATGTTGACTTTTTGACTGGGAGGTCCGATGGACGAGGGCCAAGGACCGTTACGTAGGTATCGTCGATACAAATCCAATGACAGGCGACATGCCAAAATCGGAGATTCGACGACGACGTTATGGTCAAGGAAACGAAATTACGAACCGAAGCTCGGATTAAAATAATGATATAATAATGAATAGTGACCGTTGACTGTGCACCTCCGGATGAGTGACAAGTGTCACCCATCCCTTGTTTCCAGCTCCTTGTTTCCCTCCAAACATCATCATTACTACATCATCATCACTAATCCACCATTTCCCTTAATTAATCACCCTTAATCCTCCATTTTCTTCTCTGTGTACTGCAAACCGTGAGCAAAATCAGTGTAGGAGAATTGGGAGAATTGGCTCCCTCTCTCTGCCGTTCTTGAGAGAAAAATGAGAGACTAATCGATTGGGATACCAGGGGAAACACAAGGGATTGAGAGTATTGAATTTTGGATTTTGGATTTCGGGAAAATTGGGGGGAAAATTTGAAATGGAAGAATTAGGCCGTGAGGATCGAATTGGAAATTACCTTCAGCTTCCTGGGATCACAACGATCAGAATCGTCGAAGGAACGAAGGGAATTGGTGCTGTTTTGGCTCTGATCACACTTGGTGACAGAGGAGGAAATTCGACCTTGAGTCATGGAGTTGGAGGCTTCGATGGACGGAATTGAGGTGGGGAAACTACTTCTCATGATCCCACGATGCTTCTGGGTTCATCAATTGAAAGAAAACGGTCGTGGTTGACGAAACTCCATGGTTGCACAGTGGACGGTGTTCGAGCTTGTGTCGTGATCATTTAGTGATCAAACGACGAAATTGATGTGAGGGAATTGTTCCTCATGATCCATTGATGCTTCTGGATGCATCAATTGGAAGAAACCTGCAGCCATTGAAGGAATCCCAAGATTGAACAGTGACCGGAGTGTTCTTCGTGTTCATCGTGGAATCGAAGGAATCTGGGTAAGTGTTCGTGTAATTGAGTTTACAGAACTTAAATTAGACTTAAAATGAAACTAACTGAATGATTAATTGAAGGAATTAAGGCTGAATTGATGGACATTGAACCGGGTTGTATCGCGGGTAAATTGGACCCGTTTACCAGAGATACGGGTTGGGCTGGTGACACTGTAGCAGGCGCGTGGGTTTCACGCGCAGCCACTCACGGAGGCGCGTGACGGCGCGTGGGCACGAATCTCGAGGTGAGGTCAACATGACTTCTGTCCTGTTTAAAGTAACGGACATTTTGGAATTGGTTTCGTGTCGATCAAACACCGTCTCGATATTGTTCGGGATGTCCGAAGGTTTTAAATTAAGTTTAAAAATAAGTAAAAATTTGGGAAAATTACGGGACTTTGATAGGATGTTAATGATGAGGTTAGTGACCCTCTAATGTGATTTGGACAGGATTGGGAGTCCCAGTGATAGTAGTGAGGCCCGGGAGGGCCGGTGGCACGCGTATCGAGGCATACCGTTAAAACGGTCTGTGAGTGGACTTTGGTTTTATAAATTCTATGCATGCTTAAATGTTTTATATGGATTATGGTTGTGATTGTATGATGTTGATTTGGTTGTTGGTAAATTGTACGGTTTCACGTATTTCGAGGCGATTTACGTGCGTGCACGTAAAATCGAGGTTTTCCGGTTTTACATGGATTTTCCATATTTATGACTTGGATATAATATGATGAAATGGTTTTGAAATTGGAAATATAAACTCAGGCTTGAGGCCCACTTGTTTTGGAAATTTCGGACTTTGTGTCCATTTGAGAATCGGGCCGGGGGCCCAGTTGGTTAATGAAATCGGGCCAGGGGCCCCGTTGGTATGAAATCGGGCTGAGACCCATTTGAGTCATGTTACTGGGCCAGGGGCCCAGTTGATTTACGAATTCGGGCCATGGGCCCAATGGGTTTATAAGTCGGGCTGCGGGCCCAGTTGGTTTACAAATCGGGCCGTGGGCCCAGTGGTTCATAAAATCGGGCATGAGGCCCAGTTGGATTATAAATGTGATTTCGGGTCAGGGACCCTATGTTTAAAAATTGTGATTTTAGGTCAGGGACCCTAAATGGAATTATGTGGTTTTATGGAAATTTCGGGCAGGGCCCACTGTAATGATGTGATAAAAGGATTTAATAAAACTGTTTTCCATATACCATCTGGACACAAGGATATATGATGGTCTCCTCCAGATGTCTGGGACACTGGGGAAGTCACGGTGCATTGCCTGCGAGGGGTCATTATACGGAGCAGTCGGACCGTATGATGACTCAGGAGCAGGATTGCTATGATTGACGTCAGGGACGTCAGACATCCGGGATGTCAGATATATGGACCTGGACCCCGGGCAGCACGCGTAGCTAATGAAACCGTGAGATATGACGT
Organism: Prinsepia uniflora; assembly: GCA_032719365.1. Lineage (NCBI taxonomy): Eukaryota > Viridiplantae > Streptophyta > Magnoliopsida > Rosales > Rosaceae > Prinsepia > Prinsepia uniflora. Next base: position 29,522,189 of record CM064867.1, on the reverse strand, counting down.
CAGGGACGTCTTGCGTCTGGGACGCTAAGCATCTGGGATGCTGGTGATGGTAATGGTAAAATATGGATTAATGGATCTATGAAATGGCTTTTCGGTTGGATATGTGTTATGTGGTAAAAATGGATTATTGGTTATGAAATGGTATGTCGGGTCAGGGACCCTAAATGGTTTTGGATTTATGGATTTATATTTATGGCTTTGGGCGGTGGCCCACATGGTTTTAATATGTATGGTTGTGGTATTCCACTGTTTTGGGCTGAGTTCCCACACTTGGTTTTTGGTTAACGGTTTTTGGGCTAAGGCCCTAATGGCTCGGTTGAGCAAACGTTTTGGTTACTGGTTTTCGTGGCATGCATATGTTTTTATTGGAGGGCATAAATGTCTTATAAATATATTTGGTAAACTTATTGGTTTTTTTCCACTCACAGCGTTTGGTTTTAATGCCCTTCAAGTTGATTACGGATGCGATTGCAGCAGAGGCTGAGACATTGCACACCTCCTCCATCGGTCCTTGCGCACTCTGGATGCCCCGGTTGGGCAGTGGCTCTTGGTTATCCCTTGGCTGACACTCCTTGTTGGACGGGAGCAGGGCACATTCCACGGTAATCCCAAGGGGATTGGGATGGGTCCTGTCAACTTGGTATCAGAGCACGGTTGCTCTTTTGTGCGCGCAGGTCGAGGGTGTGATGTCTCTTGGGGCTGCAATTCGTTATCAACCTGATAGATAGTTTTTGGGTTTGGATAGTGGATGGAGTGTGATTGGCCCGATACGCGCGTGCGTTAATGTGATTCGACCCAAGTGGGGTTGATTGTGATGAACTGGTATTGTGGGACCGACGGTTCGGTCATGTAATATTAAATTGTTGTGCTGCTAGGTGCAGCCAGGTTCGAGGAACCATTAATGTGAACCCTTGTGGTGGTTTCTAGTGTGAGGGATGTTGATTCATCGGAGTTGGCCGATGACCTAGTGGTGGAACCCACGTTGATGGGATGGTAGGATTGGATTTGACGTCTATTCGATGTCAGGACCGCGGGGTCGGTCAGGTTGTGGATTTTATATTACGGAAAGCTGTTTGGTTCGGTTGAACATAGGGTGTGATTGTGGAACCCTAGTGGATGATGGATTAAAAAGGTAAACCTTAATTGTGACTAGTGGATGAGAACTTGTGCTGCGACGAGCGGTTGAGGTCATGGATGACCATGTGGATGGCTCTGGTGAGTCTAGTCAGAACTATAGGATTCGATTTACGGATACGGTTCTGAGATAAATTATGGAATCCCGTGTTGGATCGGGTATTGGTGTGATGTGTGGATGCGAATCTCAATAGCAATGACAGTTAGGCGGTAGTCATATGGAGATGATTGGCTATCGAGGGTACTTAGTGTGGTTATAATACTTGGGGATCAGGGGACGTTCAGGGAACGTTCATTTTCCTGATGTGGATTGTCAGAGTGGTGGTACCCATAGTCGTGAGGTACGGGATCGTCGTTCGGTATGAACGGAGATCCAGGGTTGTCGTATTTGCACACGGTGTGCAGTATGGATGTTTGTGGGTTGGTACTTTTGTGCTGATGCTAGTATGGATGCCTGTGTGCTGATACTAGTGTTGTTGATAGTGTGTTGGTGCTGGTACTAGCGCTGGTGCTAGTGTCGGTGATGGTGTTGACGATGAGCCACAAGTCGGGGTGTGACTCCGTCATGATGAACATATGTTCGGTCTTTGAGATTCGGTAGTGGTTGAGTGATGGACTGGATGGGATCCAGTTAAGATTGTGCTGTGTTGGGATAAGTCCCAATGGTGGTGAGATAACCAGTAAGGAGTGGATTAAAAAGGTATAATTGAGAACTTGGAAAACCGAGTGTTGAACCTGTAAAGGTTGGGATGTGCGAACGGAACAATAACGGATTGATTGTGGACACGGGGTTGTCCAAGTGAGTTGAGGAGGTAGGAAGTCTAGCGGTTAGACTTGACGTCTTGTTGGGAGCATGTCTGTTTCCAACATGGTTGGAACCTTAGTTTTGAGGAAAGTTGTAATTATGGGACGAGAGGAGTGCTCGTTTCCGCATTGGTGATGGGTATTCCGGAATCATTGGGATTGACTTACTGGTTTCTGCCCTGGCAGACATTGACTGTAGTTACCAGTACGTTGAGCGTGTATTGGTTGGTGGGACCATGTGTGTTGTGAGGTCATTAGGAGGAGCTACGTATTCGAAATTAGGTAAACGAGATTTTTCATTTTCTGCTTGGTGGCAGATGATGTTGGGGTACATGGCGTAGTGAGTGCAGTGAGTTTGTTGCATCCACGCAGGATGAGTTTTAACGTCATCATTCTTGGATCATCCTTGGTTTTCCTAGGTGAAAAGACAAGGATCGATACGAACTTGGGTATGTGAGTCGTAAATGACGGGGTTGAACTTCTTTTCGAAGTGGAGCCCGTGTGGTATCTTACTCGAGTGAGTAGGTTTCCGACTGGTCGGACTTTGTCAACCTTAGACGTGTGGAGGTTGGATTGGCTTCCCTATGAAGTCAATTGGAGGTATTGAGCAGGTGACCGATAGGTTCGGTTTTGGGTGTGTCTTGGTAAATGTAAATGAGATTTCGGGATTTGGAATCGAATTTCTGGGTGACGATTCAGGATTCGATTTTGGAACTTGAAAGTATATTTCTGGATTTGGGTACGGAATGATTATTCCAAATGCTAGCTTACGGAATAATGATTTCGGATTCGGATTTGGAAATGAATTAAAATGTGATGTCTGGGTTTGGATCCGGGATTTCTTACGAAATTGCGGATTTGGATTCGGAATTAGAACTAGATGATGGGTGGAGTTTCATTTTGTCTCATGCTGGATTGGGCAAATGCACTCCATTATTGGAACGTGTTGGCTACGACCTAGGTGGTTGTAGTCTGGTCGATGGGTTATACCCGAGGTTGTCGATGAGCGTGTTGGTAGCCGGATTGGTTCCGATACCATTGGATTAGTTGTGGGCCGGACATTACTATGCAATGGGTCATGGTATTTCCGATATGCTTAATTACACAAAGATCGTGTGAAAGGTCGGTAAATGTTTACTAAGTCAAGTACGTTGGTGGCATGTGTAGCCACGAGTGAGTCTAGTGTCAGTTTTCGACTGACAACAACTATGTGGTGACAGATTGTCAGGATGTGTCAACATAGATTGTTGAGTCGAGTCAGCTGACTCCTAGTGGGAGTGGGAAAGGAACCGTCGAGTTGTTGCGTCAACGAGAGGGTTGATTTGACAAGCGGTGTCAAATTCGAAACAAGTAGTTTCAGTCATTCGACGGGGTTGAATGTAGTCGTTGCGTTTTGAGTAGTAGTGGTACGTTTGGGTGTAGACAAGTTTTGTCTAAGTAGTTGGTGTACGGGTATACACGTGTTGCGTGGTCGATTCCACTTTCCACGGGGTGATTGTGGAATCAGGGTAGTCGAGTTTCGAGAGCGAAACTAATTAAGGAGGGAAGTACGTTGAGATTAGAGCGGTTGGAATTTCGAGGACGAAATTTATTAAGGAGGGAAGATTGTAACGACCCGTCCCGAATTCCGGGATTAGATTAGTGACTAATCTCGATTAGTAAGGTTGAATGGTGCTTAGTAGGGCGGAATCGGACAAAATGTGCAAAATGACCGTTTTGCACCTGGTCGTGGGCAAAAGGTTGACTTTTTGATCGGGCGGTCACGAGTTCATAGACAGGTGGCACGTTCGATTCCGACATTCGTAGAGAAAGTTATGATGTTCGGAAGTTGAGGGGTATTTTGGTAATTTTGAGTAATAGGGGCCAGATGTTGACTTTTTGACCGGGAGGTCCGATGGACGAGGGCCAAGGACCGTTACGTAGGTATCGTCGATACGAATCCAATGACAGGCGGCATGCCGAAATCGGAGATTCGACGACGACGTTATGGTCAAGGAAACGAAATTACGAACCGAGGCTCGGATTAAAACAATGATATAATAATGAATAGTGACCGTTGACTGTGCACCTCCGGATGAGTGACAAGTGTCACCCATCCCTTGTTTCCAGCTCCTTGTTTCCCTCCAAACATCATCATTACTACATCATCATCACTAATCCACCATTTCCCTTAATTAATCACCCTTAATCCTCCATTTTCTTCTCTGTGTACTGCAAACCGTGAGCAAAATAAGTGTGGGAGAATTGGGAGAATTGGCTCCCTCTCTCTGCCGTTCTTGAGAGAAAAATGAGAGACTAATCGATTGGGATACCAGGGGAAACACGAGGGATTGAGAGAGTATTGAATTTTGGATTTTGGATTTCGGGAAAATTGGGGGGAAAATTCGAAATGGAAGAATTAGGCCGTGAGGATCGAATTGGAGATTACCTTCAGCTTCCTGGGATCACAACGATCAGAATCGTCGAAGGACCGAAGGGAATTGGTGCTGTTTTGGCTCTGATCACACTTGGTGACAGAGGAGGAAATTCGACGTTGAGTCGTGGAGTTGGAGGCTTCGATGGATGGAATTGAGGTGGGGAAACTACTTCTCATGATCCCACGATGCTTCTGGGTTCATCAATTGAAAGAAAACGGTCGTGGTTGACGAAACTCCATGGTTGCACAGTGGACGGTGTTCGAGCTTGTGTCGTGATCATTTAGTGATCAAACGACGAAATTGATGTGGGGGAATTGTTCCTCATGATCCATTGATGCTTCTGGATGCATCAATTGGAAGAAACCTACAGCCATTGAAGGAATCCTAAGATTGAACAGTGACCGGAGTGTTCTTCGTGTTCATCGTGGAATCGATGGAATCTGGGTAAGTGTTCGTGTAATTGAGTTTACAGAACTTAAATTAGACTTAAAACGAAACTAACTGAATGATTAATTGAAGGAATTAAGGCTGAATTGATGGACATTGAACCGGGTTGTATCGCGGGTAAATTGGACCCGTTTACCAGAGATACGGGTTGGGCTGGTGACACTGTAGCAGGCGCGTGGGCTTCACGCGCAGCCACTCACGGCGGCGCGTGACGGCGTGTGGGCACGAATCTCGAGGTGAGGTCAACATGACTTCTGTTCTATTTAATGTAACGGACATTTTGGAATTGGTTTCGTGTCGATCGGACACCGTCTCGATATTGTTCGGGATGTCCGAAGGTTTTAAATTAAGTTTAAAAATAAGTAAAAATTCGGAAAAATTACGGGACTTTGATAGGATGTTAATGATGAGGTTAGTGACCCTCTAATGTGATTTGGACCGGATTGGGAGTCCCGATGATAGTGGTGAGGCCCGGGAGGGCCGGTGGCACGCGTATCGAGGCGTATTTCGAGGCGATTATGGTTTTATAAATTCTATGCATGCTTAAATGTTTTATATGGATTATGGTTGTGATTGTATGATGTTGATTTGGTTGTTGGTAAATTGTACGGTTTCACGTATTTCGAGGCGATTTACGTGCTTGCACGTAAATCGAGGTTTTCCAGTTTTACATGGATTTTCCATATTTATGACTTGGATATAATATGATGAAATGGTTTTGAAATTGGAAATATAAACTCAGGCTTGAGGCCCACTTGTTTTGGAAATTTCGGACTTGGGGTCCATTTGAGAATCGGGCCGGGGGCCCTGTTGGTTAATGAAATCGGGCCAGGGCCCAGTTGGTATGAAATCGAGCTGAGACCCATTTGAGTCATGTTATCGGGCCAGGGGCCCAGTTGATTTACGAATTCGGGCCGTGGGCCCAGTGGGTTTGTAAGTCGGGCTGCGAGCCCAGTTGGTTTACAAATCGGGCCGTGGGCCCAGTGGTTCATAAAATCGGGCATGAGGCCCAGTTGGATTATAAATGTGATTTCGGGTTATGGACCCTATGTTTAAAAATTGTGATTTTGGGCCAGGGACCCTAAATGGAATTATGTGGTTTTATGGAAATTTCGGGCAGGGCCCATTGTAATGATGTGATAAAAGGATTTAATAAAACTGTTTTCCATATACCATATGGACACAAGGATATATGATGGTCTCCTCCAGATGTCTAAAACACTAGGCAAGTCACGGTGCATTGCCTGCGAGGGGTCATTATACGGAGCAGCCGGACCGTATGATGACTCAGGAGCAGGATTGCTATGATTGACGTCAGGGACGTCAGACATCAGGGATGTCAGATATATGGACCCGGAGAGACCCCAGGCAGCACGCGTAGCTAATGAAACCGTGAGATATGACGTCAGGGACGTCTAGCGTCTGGGACGCTAAGCATCTGGGATGCTGGTGATGGTAATGGTAAAATACGGATTAATGGATCTATGAAATGGCTTTTCGGTTTGATATGTGTTATGTGGTAAAAATGGATTATTGGTTATGAAATGGTATGTCGGGTCAGGGACCCTAAATGGTTTTGGATTTATGGATTTATATTTATGGCTTTGGGCGGTGGCCCACATGGTTTTAATATGTATGGTTGTGGTATTCCACTGTTTTGGGCTGAGTTCCCACACTTGGTTTTTGGTTAACGGTTTTTGGGCTAAGGCCCTAATGGCTCGGTTGAGCAAACGTTTTGGTTACTGGTTTTCGTGGCATGCATATGTTTTTATTGGAGGGCATAAATGTCTTATAAATATATTTGGTAAACTTATTGGTTTTTGTCCACTCACATCTTTTGGTTTTAATGCCCTTCAGGTTGATTACGGATGCGATTGCAGCAGAGGCTGAGACATTGCACACCTCCTCCATCGGTCCTTGCGCACTCTGGATGCCCCGGTTGGGCAGTGGCTCTTGGTTATCCCTTGTCTGACACTCCTTGTTGGACGGAAGCAGGGCACATTCCACGGTAATCCCAGGGGGATTGGGATGGGTCCTGTCATCTACGCCGTTGGATTCGGACGAATATGGATCCTACTCGGGATCTACTTCCTCGAAACACGCGGCATAAGAAGCCAATCGTACCCTAATCCATCTCATCTCGTGCAAAACGTAGTCTAACTAGGATTCAATTCCACTGAATCTTCCTACTCTTACTCTAACTATCAGGTTGATGACGGGCTTTTACCACTGTAGAGAAATCACATCCTCGACCTGTACATCACTCTGAGAGCAAAATTTGCTCTGATACCACTTGTCAGGACCCATCCTAATCCCCCAAGGATTAATGCGGGATGCGCCTGATCCCGTGTGACACGGAGTGTCAGACAAGGGAAATTCCGACTTTAGCCCGCTCGGGGCTTTAGAGTACGCCACGATCCGGAGGAGCAGTGTGATGTCTCGGTCTCTACTACAGCCCGCATCCGCGATCAACCTAAAGGGCATTCAAAACATTAAAAGCTGTGAGTGGACAAAACAAAGAATTTATAAAACATTTTCACGAAAGAGATTTATACCCTTCACTAAAAAGCATGCATGCATTCGAAAACCATTTACCAAACCACTAGGGCCTTGGCCCAAAATCTTAAATGAAACCAATCATACGGGCCACTGCCCAAATCCATGTGGGACTCAGCCCAAGACCAGCATACATGTCGTATAATATAATATAATCACATAACCAATTCTATCACGGTTTCTAAAGCTACGTGCGTCCTACCTGGGGTCTCAAATCCCAAGTCTCCCTAGGGTCCACCAAGGTCAATGTTCGTAGATCAATGACCCTCCCTGGGGGTTATAATACATAAGCCTTCCTGAGAGTAAGGTACCCAACGAGGGCGACTCCACTCAGTTAGTGCTCCGTTACTGCTACGGGTCCACCCAAGCCAACGACCCTCCCCAGAGGAGACTATCCATAAATAAGTATGGTTTATGAAATCCATATCGAAAAAATTCTTAAAACCTTTCAAAGGATTCATGCCCGATCCCCAAAAACCGTCATGAAACCAGAAATCCATTTAGGGTCTTCGACCCGAAATCATAAACGTACACCAACTGGGCGTCAAGCCCGAACTCATGACTCAACTGGGCATCGAGCCCGATATCTCAGGGCCAATCACGATTCCAATCATAGTGATGCGTGCAACCATTCGTCCAGGACCGCTCCCAATCCTATTATGTCACCGTGAACAAATCAACCGACGCAACCACCTCTAAATCATGTTGCACCTATCACCGATCGTTATCCTGAACCATCAGCACTCCGAAGTCGAACCTCCATTGGCTGCTCGACAACGAAACGTGCATCGTGACATCTCTGGAGGGAACACATCCTCAGTCCGAAGGCTAGCGTCGTATCGTCCATCGTCGTGCACACAACACTCGCCGTGACCACGGCTCAGACTCGTATCGTCCATCGTATCTTTCGTTTTTCATCCTTTTTCACCCATTCCAACTCCTATGGCTTCCTTTCTTCATTTCTTATCCTACAATGTCTTCAAAACCTAGAAACTAAGCCTAAAACCCATTGGTTCTGAAAACCATTTTGAACCCAAACTTTCAATCTTGGTTCAGGGCACTTCTAGGGGTCCAAACTTCAACTTAAGGGTCCTAATAGGTTCCTAGGATCACCAGAAAGAGGTTTGGGGGGTTCAATTTGGGTTAACTTAACCGGAATAAGAATTCGGTGGGAAGCCACCGAAAACTTCCAAGCTGCCGTTCTGAGATTGCTCAGCCGTCCTCAGCCTCCAAAACCTCCTCCTAAGGTTCCTACCAACCTCCTAAACCTATCCTAATCAACATCTAGCCTCCCTAACATCCAAAACCCGAATTTGAAATTTGAAATGTACAGGGGGTTCGAGTTTTACCTTTTGTCCCGCGGTTTCCTCTACCGTCCACGGTGGCTCAGCCCTCTCCCTGCCTTGCCTTGGGTCACCAGCCACCCTCAACTCCTCTCTTAGCCTAAGATTCAAAAATGGGAAGGGTTGGTGTTTGGGGGTTATCGGGGTGGTTGCTCAAGGGTTTCGGGTTTGGTTTGGACGAACACAGATAAAGTGGGTGCATGTGTCTGTGTAATGGATGCAATGGATGGGTGACCCTTGTCACTCATCCATTGGGCCTGGGGGAATGATCTGGGCCCCACTCAAGACAAAAGTCCACTTTTGTCTCTTAAAGCATACCGATGTGAATAGTACCTTGAAACTTCATTGAATCGTAACTTTTCTGTCGAACGTCCGAATTCGACGTGTCGCTTGCCTACAGACTCGCATCCACCCGATCTACGTAACGGTCCTCATCCCTCGGCCATCGGACCACCCAGGTCAAAAGTCAACTTTTTACCCTTGTTCAGGGGCAAAATCATAATTTGGCCCTGAATGTCCGTTAATCCTCAGCTAATCAGGGATTAGTTAATCCATCAGTAGTCCTAATCTAATCCCGGAATTTGGGACGGGTCGTTACAGCACGAGTGTGGTGTGCAACAGGACTTGATCCCATAGAGTAGGATGTGCGAGATAGTACTCTGACTGGTACGGTGGTGGGACCACCATCCCATTGGATTTACATAGGAGGTTTTGACCTAAAGACAGAGTGGTTTCCAAGATACATGGATTGAAGTCTGAGTGAGTTACTGCAAGGAGGCCGAGAGGATACGCCAGTATGGTCGTTTGGGATATGCAACACGTGTTGTGATGTCCCTAGTTAGCTTAGTGAGCTTTGAGTGAGACGAGATTCAACTGACACGGAATTTCACTGATGGATGTCTATGTGAGATTGGGGTTTTGGTTGTTCATGATTTATTGGAAAAATGGAGAAGATAACTGAAGAAGATGAAGATAATATCCCCAAATTTGGGGATTAGGGCCAATCAGATGGGTGACACTTGTCACTCATCTGGTGGGTCCTTCCAGATTTTTCCCCAATCAAATCATGCCACACGTCGAAATCCTCGGGTTGCATGAATAGTGCCGTAAAAATTCCTAGACCCGTAACTTTCCCGTCAAACGTTCAACTTCGACGTGCTACCTGTCTACGGACTCGTAATGTCCTGATCTACATCACGGTCATTGGTCAAAGTCCATTTGACTCTGGAGGTCAAAAGTCAACTTTTTGCCGATTCTCAAGGGAAAAATCGTCATTTTACACCATCCCTCCGAAATCTCACGACTAATCCCTGATTAGTCACGTTAATCCGCAATTACTCACTAAACTAATCCCAAAATTCAGGACGGGCCGTTACACTACGCCCAAAACCACACTTTACAATAAACCTCGTAAATTGTGCACAAATATCATTTTCCTTGAAAATCATCCAAACATCATACATATTCATTACAATCGCACATCACAAATATCAAGAACTATACTTTAACCACACTTCAACCCAAATTCACAATTGAAGTAAAACCCAGAAACATAAGCTAAAGGAAATCTCATAAAACGTATCATTAAAAGAATTTACACAAAATCATCCAAAATCATATAAAAATTCCAATCAATTAAATATCTCCAAAAACACAAAAAAATCATTTAAAACACATAAATATGCATGCATAATATTTTAATAACAATAAACGTCCATTCATAGAGTGATTTCGTTGTTTATTGCTATTTTGAACGTTCTTCGTCCACTTCGAGGATTATACTTCCTATCAAAAATATAATTTCAAGTTATTAAAGTCCCATTAACTTTCAAGTAACCTCCTAGTACAATCCCAGACCCCTGAAAAATTAAATATTAATTTTGTTAGATTTACGTACTTCGAACACCTAAAACTACCCCGATATGGTGTCTGATTGGCCCGAGATACGTTGGCACGTTCCCCCATGCATCGTTAGAAGCTACTTGGCGTGGTGCCCACGCACTAGCACTATTCACTATCTCTTTCACCTAAATTTACTGGTTTCGGGTCACCCAACCCAGTTCTAAAACCCTAGTTTTTCACTCTTCTTCATTCCTTTTTCGACCAAGCTCTTGTATGCCAACCCATGAAAGGATCGGTGGATTCAAAATCGAGGAACTTACTCAAAAACCGTCCAATAGCCGCCAACTTCTCGACCGTCTATCACCCTTGCTGTTTGAATGATTTTTAACGTTCAATCTTGTGAACCTACAACTTATTAGCGTCGTAGGAATTAGAAAGGAAGTTACTAAACTTCTTTTTCAAACTTCCCTATTGAAATCTCACTTGTGAAATTCAAACTCCAATTTTTCTTTCTCGAGTTCTCTCTTTCTCGGTTCTGTGATCACCATCTTCCCTTTTTCTTTTCATCCTCTCTTCCTCCCTCTTTTCTCTCATATTTCTCCATCTTCGGTTTTCTTTCCTTTTCTTGTTATTCGCTTAACAACACACACACAAACACTTAAACTATCACAAACACACACCAATAATTACAAGATGGTTGCACACTCCCCTATGAGATAAGTGACACTTGTCACTATCTCAAATCATCCATAAGAAAATTCTCCCACTGAAATTACTAAAATACCTTTCTTGCCAAATTACCAAAACACCCCTATGTAATTTAGACCCAAAATGAACTCATACAAACTCAATTTTAAGCATGCTGCTGTCCACGAACTTAGGAGGCTGAGACTTTCATAATGGCCTTTGCAAAATATCCAAAAAGTATTCCAATCAAAAGTCAACCATTAACCCTTTAGGGACAAAATGGCCATTTCTTTTTTACTTTTCCAGTTTTACATTTATTTAAAGTTTGGACTGTTACACGCACTCATGCACTAGTAAGGCTCTCTGCACGTGAGCACCACGCGCCTGCATCAGATCACCTTCAACCTCGAAACTAGGTCGACCTAGTTCCAGTAACATAGGTCCTCAGTCAGTGATTCTAACCCGGTAAGAAATCACGTTTTTCATTACCAATACTCTTGTTATAATACTCTAAGTTCATCTATTCAAACCCAGAAAGGAGTCTATAGTTTTAGAATAGAGAAAAACTTACCTAATGACGTGGTCTGATAACTTGATCCTTCATCCATAGTTCTCCAACCATTTTTATTGCCTTTCCTACCTCTAAACTCTTCCTTTCCTATCTCAGAATGATAGCATGACATCCAGGGAGGTGCAATATTACCTGTTTTCCAAGTCCTCAAGCCTCAACTAAAAGCCCGAAATAGGAACTCACGAGTTCCTTATTTTTTCGTACTATTTTCCCCTTCTTTTCACTATATTTCATCATTTACTCTTCTTTTATCCCTCTCTTTCTTCCTTCTTCTTCTCCTTTCCTTCCTTTTCCTTTTCTAGTTCTCTCTCTTTCTCGAGTGGGTTTCCTTCATGGCTTTTCTTGTTTCGACTCCACCCCACCAAACCCCCAAGCAACACATACTCACACCTATATATAAAATGCTAAGTTGGTTGGAGAATAAGGGTGGGAAATTGAAGAAAAATCTAAAATATCCTACAACTGTATTGTAAAATTACCAAAATACCCTTTCACTCAAAATCACATAAATGTCTTTACATTATTTAGACTAAGAATGAATTTATCCAAACTCTATTTTTGCCATACTGATAGGCTAAAACTATGAATTAAAGTAAACACAAAGTCACACTCAACAATTAATGAAAACATATACGAATTAAAACCCTTTTTTGTAGATTGTAGCATTGATAAGTAGGGATCGTTCTTAACCAAGGATTGAGGGTACCTAAGCATGATTATCATTTGATTTATTAATTAGGGGGTAGTTGATTATTTCTATTGTCCTACGTGATTAACTAACCTAATCTAATCTAATCTAATCTAACATAATTTATTATTTACATGGTAAACTCATCTTTAAATCTAACTCATTCATAAATTATGCCAATTCCATAACATACGAAATTCCATGTAATTCCACCGAATCACACAAGAAATCTCATAAATAGATCTTAGCACTCTCAGGGTCATAATTCTTTAGCTAAATCATACCAATTTGAAACCAAGCTTAACCAATTATCAACTCAAGTACCAGTCCAACAACGACACTACGTGTAGGCCAATACCCCAACATTTGCTGAGTCGAGTCCAGAAACAACAAGATAATATCAATATCCATCGGGGTTTTATCTATACTACCGTAGGTAAACCACTCGAGAACTGGAGCCCCGCTCGACGTCTGAGTCTAATCTCACCCAGAAACTGGAGCCCTACTCGATGTTTGAGTGAGAATTGACCCAGGAACTAGATCTCAGCTCGATGTCCGAAATATCACAATTCCAGTCGCAGGATCTGGAGCCCAGCTTGACGTCTAAGACTAACAACCACAATACCAGTCTCAAGAAATGGATCCCAGCTCAACGATCGCGACATACCAAGCACTACCAACACATGAACTAGAGCCTAGCTCGACGTCTGAGTCGTTACCCCATAATACCAGTCTCAGGAAGGGGGCTTTACCTCAACATCTGAGGTTGACCACCACTTAAGAAAACAACATCAATCCATAAATACAATAATACAAATATCGAGAGACATATATTTATAATATACATATAATTTTTTTCAAATTCACATTTCAACATATATTCACTTCTTAAAAGGCAAATCATCATTTCAAAATTTGGGTCTATGGCCAACACAATTTTCGTAAAATCTCGTAAAACATATACTATAATCCCGCTTAAAACTCTCAAAAATCACTAATAATGATTTGAAAAATTCAAATCATTGTCACATAGATTAGAAAATAACATTGATTCACATACTAGATCAAACTCAAATTCCAAATTGGGCTTTAACCCAAACAGTGTTAAGAAAATCTCGTAAAACACACACTTCAAATAATTTCATAAAAATATCAAAAAACATTAAAACATCATAATTGAACCAACACCACATAAGTTATGTGAGAAAACATTTAAAATATCTTATACACGAGGCTCATATTTCAAAGAAAAAATATTCAATAACCAAGCTCTAATACCAAGTTGATAGGACTCGTTCCCAAATTATTTCATAAACGTGCCGGTCTTGCTCCTGGCTGACAATTTTATCTAATTTACTAACACTTAATTTTAATTTTTTTTAGACAAGGGATATTCCTATTCTTATCCATGTTAACATCATATTGAATAAACCAACGCACGTGCTCTCACGCACTGTGAGGCTATTTGCGTGTGGGGTCCACCTGCCTGCATTAGATCAACTTCACCCTTAGAACTAGGTCGACCCGATTATTGTAATTCGGGTCCTCGACCCGCAATTCTAACACATCTAGAAACCACGATTTCATGACCAATTCTTTCGTTGTAGTATTCCATGTTCATTTATTCAAAGCCATAAAGAAGTCTATAGGTTTAGAATAGAGAAAAACTTACCCGATAACGTGGTCTGATAACTTGATATTTCGGACATGGTTCTCCCACCATTTTTAAGGCCCTCCCTACGTCCAAACTCTTCCTTTTCTATCTCAGAATGATCGTAAGAGATCCAAGGAGTTACGAGAGTAGCTATTTTCCAAGTTCTCAAGCCTCAACTGAAAACCCGAAGTAGGAACTCACGGGTTCCCTATTTTACTTTATTTTTTCCCCTTATTTTCACTATATTTCATTAGTTACTCTTCCTTTCTCCCTTTCTTTGTTCCTTTCTTTGTTCCTTTCTTCTTCTTCTTCCCTTCCCTTTCTTTTGTTGGTTCTCTCTCTTTCTCGCGTGAGTTTCCTTTATGGCTTTTCTTGGTTTCTGCTCCACCTCACTGAACCCCCTAGCAACACATACTCACACCTATCTATAGAACACTAAGTTGGTGGGAGAATAAGGGTGGGAAAATTTAAGAAAAATCTAGGACATCCAAGGACCTTCTTCTAAAATTACCAAAATACCTTTTTCACTCGGAATTACCCAAATGCCCTTACACTAGTTAGACTAAAAATTAATGTATCTAAAATCTATTTTCGACATACTACTTGTCTACGTACTCAGGAGTTCAGACCTACACAATAGCAATCACAAAAGTTTAGAAAGTGTCCAGGTTTGAAAGTTAACTTTTGTCTTTATAGGAGAAAAATTGTCATTCCCTTTTTAATTTGCTCAATTCTCTTTTCTCGAATTTCTTGGTCGTTACAAGACTACTTGCTGCTCCTTCTTCTCTACGACGGCTTGGCAAGTAGAGCAGACCGAGAACCACCAAGGCTTCAACGTGCAAAATAGACAAAAACAAAGGAAAATAGAACATTAGGAAACAAAACAAATTATTAGAATTTTGTCCACTCTGAATGATTGCAACACTAATTTCCTTGCCAATAGATGGACTTTTCCTCTCCCACGTCTTTCTTTTCACATTCTTCAAGACATGATCGCATTAATTGGGAATACATGATACATTTCCCTCACTTGTATACCAATTTTTTGCCCACATATCAATGGGTGAAATGCTCCTATTAAATCCACCTCCACCTTTCTTATTTATTCAACACCAATGCAAGCAAGGAGTTTTAAAAATGGAGGTTACAAATGAAAAAAAAAAAAAATTAAGTGGAAAATTACTTTTTTTTTAATCCTCCAACATATTGTTCCTCGGAAATGGCAAAGTAATGAGGAATTCTTGTTTTTATGAAATGGAAGCTACAAATTCCATTAAGTAAAATTTAAAATTCATAAATAAGAGGATTAATTACATATTGCCAACAAGCTAAATCCAATCACACAAACTCAAGGTCAAAGCCGACTCGAATCATTTTGATGTTACATACTGAGCCTAATGGAAATTTATGATACAAGAACAACATAAGAAAAAACAGAATCCTACTCCATATATGATTTATTGGGACAATAAAAATTGTACATCCCTTAGGATTCCCTGAATTCCTAAATCATGTGGGGCATTTGTGGAATCATAAATCACCAAAAAATTGTGGAGCTGACACGTGGCACAAAATAATATAATGTCCAAATTGCCCCTAATAATGACTTAACGGCTCAAAGTCACCCACATATTAAATAATGTATTCACCAGCTGAATATATTATTTAATCAAGTTCAAATCTCAATAAAATTAATATTCTCCCTGAGAAGTAATTACCATTATTATTCTTAATAATAAATAATTAATATAATATTAAATTATTAAATAATATCTTTTATTATAAAATAATTATTTACTAATTACAATTTCAATCGACTAATTAGAATGCTCTAAGACTTACAAGACTTCTCTATAAATAGTGGAGCTCATTTCATTTTCAAAGTAACTCGTTCTTCGCTTCTAAAGTTATTTCTAATTCATATGCCCGAAGCACCTTGTCTTGTCATTTTACAAAGAATTTTCCAAGTGAATACGATTTTTGCTTCAAGAACCTAGATAGATGTCTATCACTCTATCGATAGAAAATTCACTTATTACGTAAAATGCTCCCCAAGCCAGGCACTAAATCTTAATTTGCTCCCAAAATGCCAAATCGTAACTTTGTTCTCCCTAACTTGTGACCTAAGAAGTAGTAAACAAAAACTAAATGAGGAAGTTGAAGATTATAGCAACCTTGAGAGTGGTGATGATAGTGAGCAATCTAAGAGTTCATAGACTTATATCCCTCGAGGCCTATTGATTGTGTTTTGAGTTTAATGAGTCGTTGATATCCCGGGAAGGCCTGATATATGTGAGTTTAAAGACTTGGTGATTGAGATCCAGCAAACTGATTGACTTGTGATTTACTGTTTTTCGAGGTTTACGGATGTGCTGGGCAATGGCCCAGTTTATATGGCTTGATGGATTTTTTTTCGGTTATGTTATGTACTTGGATTTGATTCAAGATTTTGGGCTGAGGCCTTGTGTTTATGATTGCGAGCAAAGACCCGGGGTTTAAGAAAAGGAAAATGATTTGGATTTTCATACACGGTTTTTCTGATGTCGGAAATGAAATGAATTGTGAAATGATTTTTCGAATGCATTCATTGGTTTTACGTGGAGGGTAGAAATATCTCTTCTGTAACATTTTTTATTAACTGATTTATTTTTGTCCACTCACACCCTTTGTGTTTTTATTGACCCTCCAGGTCGCGGCGCGATGATCGAGGCTATTCAACAGATGGGGGAATGAGTGGGCACAGGCATGGTTATCCCTTGTTTGGCAGGTGCTGTGGGTAATTTGGGAACTTCAGTCGACTTGCCAGACGGGAGCAGGACCGGGCACGGTTATCCATGTTCCTTCGAGGACGGTCCTGTCAAGTTGGTATTAGAGCACTAAGTTGCTGATTCTGTTGCCACGTCATGCCTCCGAAACGTAAGCCTCGTGCCCGACCTGGTAGTGAGACGGGTAAACGAGGGGGTATGAGACCTCATGATAGATCTCGGACAAGATTGACCCGGAATTAAGGGTCAGATATAAATCAGCGTATAATGTTTGACTGATATTATAGTCAAATGTTTTATGAAACTATGTTTCGGGCTTGTGACCCTATTGAAATTATGTGTTGGGCTTGTGACCTTATTGAGTTGAAATTCTGGGCTTGTGACACTGTTGAGAGCTGGTTTTGGGCAGAGATCCCACAAGAAACACATCATTTGATTGTGAAATGATTTAAGATTGCGAAATGAGTACTGGACACTAATTTTATGAGTTTTGTGGAAACCATGTTTTGGGCCGAGACCGTGTGCAAAATAACTGTTTTGATTTGAAAAACGACAATTTTGAAATGTGTTTCCACTATTTTTATCATGACCATTCTCCATGAGGATGAGAGGGCTTCCAGTTGTGAATATGTTTCCCAGGGGAGAACCCTAGAGATAACGCTCACCTCTGAGATGGGATGTGTTCGCCTAGAGAGGTCACAAAGCACTGCCTATTTTCGTGTAGCCAAGGGAGGCACAACTCAGGAGTGTTGGCATTACATGGAGATCGATTGGTGATGCATTCGCGATTATCTGGAACGTCGGCCATTGATGTGTTCATGGCGACGTGCTCGGATCTGAGCGGTCCTCGAACTTATTTACACGCGTTACTTTGGATATCGTGACTGATATAATGATACGATGATGTGACGATCTGAGACCGATGTTGGATATGAGAACGAGTCCCGAGGTTTTCGACTAATTGATTGTGTCTAGATGTTTTTTTACATGTGTTGGTTTTACGATAAAAGTATTTTTTTTCCATATGTACTATTTTATTGGAACATACTGTTTTAAATTGATATGCATGCATGCTTTAGAAAACACAGGGCGAAAAGTTATATTTGGAAAATGGTTTTAATAAATTTTTATTTTTGTCCACTCACACGTTTTTTTTTTTTTTTGCACTCTCCAAGTTGATCACGAATTCGGGCTGTAGTAGAGACCGAGACATCACATGCCGCAGCGCACACCACAGATCTTGGCACACTCTAGATAAACCCGAGTGGGTTACAGATTTATCCCTTGTCTAGCACGTGGTATTAGACTGTAGCAGGCACATCCCACTAAAATCCAGGGGGATTAGGATGGGTCCTATCATCAAACTCTATATCTCTAATTCGAAAGTTAGCATTAAATCTTCTGACGATCTTGAGCAGCCATGAGTCTATCAATGATAATTCTAACCTTTTCATCTATTATGTTTACCATCTCAAGTGTTAGGAATGTCGTCTCGCCACCTCGGTCCAACAAATCAAACGTCCTGCACTATCACCCATATAGTGCCTCAAACGAAGCCATCCTAATGCTTGACTGGTAGCTATTTTTCTACGAGAATTCCATCAGTGTTAGTTGTGAATCCTAAGTACCTTGGAACTACACTACGCAAGCCCTCATCATATCCTCAAAAATGACAGGACCCGTCCCAACTGGACTTTGATAACCGTGCCAGGTCCTGCTCCCGTCTCACAAGTCAACTGAAGTCCCAAAACTACCCTTCAGCACCTGTCAGACAAGGGATAATTGCGCTAATTTCCGCTCATACCTCCACCTTTCGATCAACCCCGAACATCGTGCCACGGCCTGGAGGGTCATTAAAACAGGAAAGTTGTGAGGGGACAAAAATAATATCATTTAAAACACATTTATCAACATACATCATTTACCTTCCAGTTTGTCAAACCATGCATGCATAGAATCAACATATGAAAAACATCACCGGCTTTCTAGCCAAATCTCATGAAAACATCAAATCCCAGCTCTCAAGCCCAAATGCCATTTAAATCATTTTATAAAACCATTTAATCATACAATAAAGCATATAACTAAGGAATTACATATCCGAGGATCCTCTGGGAAGTACACATCCAGAGTCGTCATCCTGCTGGGAATTACACATTCTTCCTCACCGGGAATTACACATCCAGTCCCTCCGGGAATTACGCATCCGGAGTCCCTCCGGGAATTACACATCCAGAGTCACTTCGGGAATTGCACATCTAAAGTCTACCTAGGAATTACACACCTGGGGGCATCAAACATCAATACACAATCAAAATCTTTATTTCAAAATAATCAGTAAAACCATGTCAAAACCATTTATCACAGGGTCTCATGCCCAAATCTCATTTCTCATTTCTCGTAAATCCGTAAAACCATTAAATAATTCAATGCACGTAAATCCATAAAATCATACCCGAAAATCACTCAATTCCATCAAATCATCTTTAACTCACAATACTAATCAAAACATCCTTTTAACAGCCCGGGCGTAGCCCAAAGTCATCAATTCCACGCAAATCCGTGCAATCGTAATCTCAGTTGCCCTTTTTAAATAAATCCATAAAATATCCCAAAAAGCATGATAAATCCACCAAATCACTTTCCCGACTCAAAACCAATCTCAAATCTCGGGCTTTCGCCCAAAACAGTGATTTCATAGTTTCTCGAAAAATGTGTCCAAAACACTGATTAAAATATTCATTAAATCCAGAAATAATAATACCAAATTATTGCAATTCAAATCATGCCATAAATCATGTAAAACTTTTAACTATACATGCATATCAGTTTATAAAACAAACGTCCACTCACACACTATCCAAACTGCTCGCTTTCCGAGCTACACGTGTTTCCGTAATTTTGACATTTTCCAAGAATCTCAAATCCTGTCCAAAATCATTACTCAGGGTCACTAATCACTTAATTAACATTATATCAATTCCCCATAATTTTTTGAGAATTAAATATTAATTAAAAACGTAACATAAACCTTCGGACCCTCGAAACAATATCGAAACGGTGTCCGAAGAACTCGAAAACAACGCGAAAATGTTCGTTACATTGCATAGAACAAAACTTTTGTTGACCTCACCTTGGGAATCGGGCCCACGTGCCCTCACAAGCCGGCGTGAGTGGCTACGCGTGAAAGTCACGCGCCTGCTACAGTAACCTGCACAGTCGTCGTCCCAACTCATTTCTCTGGTAAACGGATCCTGCGACCCGCGTACTAACCCGATTCAATGTCCATCAATCCTACATCATTTCTTTCAATTCAGTCATCTAACAGCATCGTTATGGACCCAATTAAAGTTCTATGAATTCAATTACATGAACACTTACCTCAATCCATCAGTTCGAACTCGATTATTCGAAGAACTGCCGTACACTGAGCATCGTCTAATCTCCATCAATTCTCATCGTTTTCCTTTAATTGATGCATTAGGAAGCATCGTGGGATTCTCATAAACACATTTCCAAGTCCAATTTCATCATTCGATGTCTCAAATTCCTCGACTCAAGCTCGAATTTTCGAAGTCTTCCCCATCTCTGTTCTACTCCAAAACAACCCCAATTTCCTTCGAATTTAATTGGGTTCGATTCGTCTCAATCCTAGGAAGCTAAATTCAACATCAATTTCACTCAAACATGTCCGCAATTTCAAATTCGATCCTAAGGTTTCTCAAAGGTTTTTGGGTTTTCTAGGTTTAAGTTCAACGGGTTCAAGGTTCATAATTCTCTTTGTTTTCCTCTCTGGATGTCCTCTCAATTGGTTTTGGTTATAAGGTATATCAAGCAAACTAAGATTGAGGTCTGCTCTTCTTGCTCTGTTTTTTGAACACACGCGTTTTACAATTTTAAACACACCATAAATTTCCACCTCCTGCTTTTGTGCCACTAATTAACATAAACAAGTGACAGATGTCACTTCAATAATAAATCCTCATCCAAATAGGCTAAATCAGCCACTTAATTATCCAATTCACTCTGCTGTGGCAAATTACCATTTTGCCCTTCCTTGGTTAATTACCAAAATGCCCCTCACAATTCTAGACCCATAACTTTTTCATCCGGACTCCAATTGACGCATTCCACCTGTCTACGGATTCAGCGCCCCGAAAACTATCCAACGGTACTTGCGGAAAGTCTAAACAAGGTACCGAAAAAATGTCAACTTTTAGCCCTTATAAAAAAGGGCAAAATCGTCATTTTACATCCAACTTTTCCAATTTTTCCAAATTTTCTTTTTTCGAATTCCTAGGTCTTCACAACCTTCCCCCCTTAAAGAATTTCGTCCTCGAAATTCAAACGTACCTCTCCATGACACGACCCATCCCAATCCCCCCGGGATTACCGTGAGATGTGTCATGCTCCCGTCTGACACGACAAGGGATAACCTAAAGCAACTGCCCCAACGAGCTTCCAGAGTGCGCAAGGATCGATGGAGGAAGTATGCAATGTCCCAGTCTCTGCTGCAGTCGCATCGGTGATCAACCTGAAGGGCATTAAAAACAACAAAGGCTGTGAGTGGACGAAAATAAATAAGTTCATAAAACACAATTTCACAAAGATATTTATGCCCTTCATTAAAACGTATGCATGCATCGAAAATTCGTAATTCAAAGCATTTACTCAAATATGCCATTACAGCCTTAGCTCAGAGACCGTAAAACCAAATCATGTGGGTCTCTACCCAAAACCATGAATACCAAAATCCAAACATATATTATATTAATCCGACATCCAGAATACCAATTCCAATTCCAAGTGGCCATCGCCCCAAAACCATAACCATAAATACCATTTCCAGAAAAACATGTTTAAACCATCTAGGGCATCCCAGATGCCTAGCGTCCCAGACGCTCGACGTCCCAAACGTCATATCTCACGGTATAAGCAACGCGTGCTACCCGGGGTCTCACCGGGTCAATCTCTGACATCCCATATGTCTGACGTCCCAGACGTCCAATCATAGAATTCCTGCTCCTGATGTCAGGACCCGACCCAAATATCACCTTGATACCCGGGACGAACCCTGCTCCCGTCTGACAATCACACTTAAAGTACCAAAACAACCTCAACACAACTATAAGCATAACTATCAGAAAAGGGAGAAATATAATACAACCGTAATTCAGAGCATAGTTTATACAAAATAGGCACAAAATCCTACTAGGCTAATCTCGCAACGGAAGAACGTCGTAAGCTCTATGCCTCGATTCCTGCCTCAACGTTCACCCCAGCGCTATCACCACGACCTGAAGGGTAAGTTAAAACCAAAAGTGTGAGTGGACTGAAGAAAAATAAGAGTTTCAAACCCGATTTAGAAGTAAAACAGTATAAAGAAAAGAATAAGGTTTTACCCTCCGTTTTAAAATATGCATGCCTAACTAAGTACTAGAAAACCACAAGATAAAACAGTATGATAAGAATGCTAAGATCATATCATAAAACCAAGTCCGCAATATCAAAATCCGATCAAACCTGCTGGGTCTATCCGAGCCTTTAAACTCAACCAGGCCTCAAATGTAATCCGAGTCTTTAAACTCCCGATTCTTTAAACTCAATAGGCCTACGGGGGTAATATCATGAATATCCGAGTCTTTAAACTCCCGAGTCTTTAAACTCAGTCCGGGCCCGTCCCCCGTCAATCAGAATCCGGGTCTTTTAACCCAATATCCAGATCCAGCAAATCCAATCCAAACCAATTTAAATCAATTCTAAATCCATGTCCAAACCCGAATCCGAAATCCCCGGTTCGAAGCCCTTCCGGCGTTTAGAACCGTCATTCCAAACCCAAATCCGAAAATCCACTTTTTCCGACTTTAAAACCAAATTTCGTTTCTCGAAATCCGATTTCAAAACAAAACCTTGATTCCAAAATCATACTTCATAATCCACTTATAACCATCAGAAAACAATTCTAGATTGAAAACATGAAACTTAACATCAAAATCAGAAATCCAGCTTTTCCTCGAAAAACGTGCAAAATCTCGAAAATATCTCGAAAAACGTGCAAACATACCAACCACATATAATCACCATCAAAAAGCATAAAAACATATTTAATATCATAAAACATAAATAAAACAGTTAGGCATGCTCGTAAGGAAAGAAAGAGTCCAGTCACAAATCGTAAAATGTCAATCGCGCTCCGTGCGCTCCTCGACCGTCTCAGGTGTCTCCCGTCCTGTCAATAGGCACCAAATAGGGTCACAATTACGTTAAATATACTAACCCTAATTTCCCCAATTTTTCGGGAATTTATTCGTAATTTAAACTTAAACCCTAAACCGTCCGGATTCCCGAACTATCCCGTAACCTCGTCCGATTAACCCGAAAATTACACCAATAGATTCCTTATGACTTTTAGAACCAAAACCATGTTGGACACTTGTTCAGAATCATCCCCACGCGCCGCCCAAAGTGGCTGCGCGTGGGCCTCACGCGCCTGCTACAGTGCATCTTCAACCTCGAGTCACCCGGTTCAACTGTGTTGAACCAGCGTGACCGGTTCTCTGTAAATCCTCCACCATTTCAGTCCAATCCAATCCCAGAAGCTTCGTCCAGTCCCCTGCAATCAAACCCCGTCCTGAAATCGAAGAATCACGTCCTAAAACCCCTCGTCTTCATCCCTGAAACACACGGCCCATTTGCCCTGTTTTGGCCACCGGCCACCCAGGTCCTCCCCCGTCACGGCACCACAGTCAGACGACTCCTGGGACCTTCAGGAGTCTCACCCAACTCACAGTATCCCTCGAATCTAGCCCAAAGTCCACGATTATTGAAGACAAGAAAATGGAAAAACAGGGGATTCGATGCTTACCTTCGAGTCGTCCACCGCCGTCTGCACCGCCGTGTGCCACGGTGTCCAGTGAGTCCCCTGCCGTCGTCCTAGCCTCTTATTAGCTTGGTTTGCACCACAACACGGCAGAACCACCACCACAGTCCCACAGCTCCTCTGTTTTCTCTGAAAAATCGAACCTCCGACCACCGTGTTCCGTGCACGATCTCACCCCCAAATTCCGATCACCAGTCTCTCCTCTCTTCTCTCTGTTACTCTCACAATTCACAGAACTCTCACACACATAGAATCGATCACCGTCTCTCAATTTTTCACTCTCTGTTTCTCTGTGTCGAAGCCTAAATGCACGGTTGAAAATTAACCAAAGTGCGGCCGTGTGTATAATTAACACCCTAGAAGACTCTAGTGTTATCCCACGTGTCCAATTCCTAAGGACATCAGCACAAAATATCCACACCCACTCAGCCATTTGCCCTTATCTAATTGGGCCATAGGGGAAAAGACCAAATTGCCCCTAGTGTGAAGAATTACCATTTTACCCTCAAACTTTCTAGACCCGTAACTATTTCGTCCGACGTC
This sequence comes from Prinsepia uniflora, assembly GCA_032719365.1. Taxonomy (NCBI): domain Eukaryota; kingdom Viridiplantae; phylum Streptophyta; class Magnoliopsida; order Rosales; family Rosaceae; genus Prinsepia; species Prinsepia uniflora. Next base: position 29,497,858 of record CM064867.1, on the reverse strand, counting down.
TGATGACAGCGTGCCGCCTGTCGTTGTATTTAGGACGTCGAGACCTATCTAATGGTCCTCGGTCTACGTGAAAATCATAAGTCCACTAAAAAGTCAACATTTTCCTCGATTAATCAAAATTACGGTAATGCCCTCAAACTTCCGAACGTCATAACTTTTTCCCCGATTGTCCAAATCGGACATGCCACCTGTCTACGGAATTGTGATGTCCTAAACTACGTCACGGTCAATGGTCAACACTCATCCAACCTATAAATCAAAAAGTCAACTTTGACGCACTATTCACAAGGGCAAAATCATCCTTTTATACAAATCTTTACAAAAATTACATTTATACCCTTCCCGAAGGTACGGGTTGTTACACCTGAGTCATCATACGGTCTAGTAGCTCCGTATAATGACCCCTCGCAGGCAATGTACCGTGACTTCCCCGGTGTCCCAGACACTTGGAGGAGACCATCACATATCCTCGTATTAAGATGGTTTATGGAAAACAGCTTATCAATCATTTTAAAACATCTCAAAGGCCCTGCCCGGAATTTCCATAAAACCATCACAAGTCCAAACATCTGATATATCAAATCCAAAACCATTTATTCAAATCCATTTAGGGTCTATGGCCCTAAATCACATTTATAACCAACTAGGCCTCATGCCCGATTTCGTAAATCAACTGGGCCCACGGCCTGATTTCGTAAATCAACTGGGCACCTGGCCCGATTATAAAGCTCAAATGGGTCTCAGCCCGATTTCAACCTTCCAATTTCAAAACCATTTCATTCAACTATTTCCAAAACCATAAGTACAGAAAATCAGAGTAAAATCGAAAGTAACATCGAAAACTCGCCTCGAAATGCGTGAAACCATATAATTCACCAATATCCAAATCAACATCATATAATCACAATCATAATCCATCTAAAATAGTTATGCATGCATAAAATTTATAAAACCAAAGTCCATTCACAGACTATCGATAACGCCCGTTTTCGCGCTGCACGCGTTTCCGTAATTTCTGACATTTTCCAGAAATCTCGAATCCTATCCGAAATCATTCTTCAGGGTTACTAAGGTCTCAAATAACATCCTACTAATTTCCCATAATTTTTCGGGAATTAACGTTAGTTAAAAACATAACATAAACCTTCGGACCCTCGAAACAACATCAAAACGGTGTCCGATTAATTCAAAATCAACGCTAAAATGTCTGTTACATTGCATAGGACAAAAGTCGTGTTGAACTCTCCTTGAGAATCGGGCCCACGTGCCCTCACGCGCCGCCGTGAGTGGTTGCGCGTGAAACTCACGCGCTTGTAACAGTAGCCACACTGTTCATCGTTCTCACCCGGTGGACTGTGAAACTGCTCGGGTTTGCCTGCGAGATGACCCGATTAGAATCCTATCAATTCCAACTCTAATCCTTCAATTGATTTATTCCAAAGAATCACTATGAAGTTAATTGTGGTTTGTAAGTAAAATTCCATCAATACTTACCTCAAACCATCAATTCAAACCTGAATCTGCGAAGAACAGCCGAACACTGTTCAGTCATCGATATCCCTTGATTCCCAACGTTTTTCTTCAATTGATCCAGCCAACAGCTTCGTATAATTATCCTAAACTAGTTTCCAAGCTCAATTGCATCTTCTAACTCCTCCAATTACACGACTCAATCCGTGGGATTGTGAGGCGTCGAGCTACTCCGTTTATGGTCAAAACGACCTCATCTTCTTTTGTTTTTGAAGCCATTCGAGTCGTCTGGGTTCCAGAGAGCTAAATACAACCTTAATTGTAGCCATAAACATCCACAATCTCGAATTCGACTATTGATCATAATGAAACTTGAAAATGGCTTTCGGGTCTCACAGCAGCCCTTCCCTCTGGTTTTTCCCGGAATCCTCCTCTCTGCTTCTCTAAAAACGTCCCAGCAATGGTTTTGTTAATTCAAATCCACTCCCTGTCGCCCATGCTCTGCTTCGCCTATAAGCATGCTCTGTTCTTCCCAATTTCCATGGCACCCGCACTAATCCAAGCACTAACTCCATTTTTTTAAATTTCCCACCATACCATTGTCACTAATCTGAGTTGGCCATTGACAGATGTCCCTTAGGTGGCATCCCATGGAATGCATCAGTCCAATTTTCGTCCATCCATGATCAATTGTCCCCAAGGAATTTACCATTTTTCCCCTCTGCACAAAATTACCAAATTGCCCTTCCTTTGGCAATTTACCAAAATGCCCCTCCTCGTTCTAGACCCCGTAACTCATCCGTCTGAGGTCCGTCTTCAGCGTGCCGCCTATCGTTGTGCTTAGGGCATCGAGACCATCCTAACGGTCTTCGAATTGCGTGAAAAATAGTTGGAAATCAAAAAGTCAACATTTTCCCCCTTTTTATCCTAATTACGAAAATGTCCTTGAACTCCCGAACGTCATAAATTCCTCCTCGAATGTCGGAATCGGGCGTGCCACCTGTCTATGAACTCGTGACGTCCCAAACTACGTCACGGTCATCGGTCAAAGTCCATTTGACCGCCCGAATTAAAAGTCAACATTTTGCCCACGACTAGGGGCAAAACATTCATTTTCCATTGTTCGTCCGATTTCGCCCAACTAATCACCGATTAACCCCACTAATCATGATTAGTTACTAATCTAATCCCAGAATTCGGGACGGGTTGTTACACTCCAACAACAACCATGGAGACTTAATTCACATCCAATTCCATACCTCAGGTGCCCACGTGAACCATTACTCGTTATGTACAACCATAACTACGTTTTCCATCTTTCCCGGCTCATCCCGAGCCCTCATATCACATCATGACTCATTCTGAGTTCTAAACCAACTCTTGACTCCTTTTAGTCCAAATCCAATATCTCGACTCCTCTCGAGTCTGAAGTCAACATCCACTAACATCAATGCCCCCACTGGCATATCCAGTCACCTAGAAAACACCCCTAGGCGAACCATGTCACTCAGCCGACCCTCTATCCTCGGGTCAAGTTTATCCTGGGCCTAACATGCCCATCCACATACCATATCGTTATCGTAAACAACCATCCGGACCATCACAAGTCCGACACAACCAGAACACATGATACCATATTTGACCCCCAATCCAGGGTCCTAATCACTCCAGGGATTCTCTATACCCTCGTATCTCATCTCATCACCAGGCCGTACACAAGGCTTGTATATAGAAGGCAAGGCAAATCAGTAACCAAACGCTCTGATACCAATTTGACAGGATCCATCCCAATTGGACTTTGATAACCGTGCCCGGTCCTCCTCCCGTTTGACAAGTCAACTGAAGTCCCAAAACTACCCTTCAGCACCTGTCAGACAAGGGATAACTGCGCTGATTTTCGCTCATGCCTCTGCCTCTCGATCAACCCCGAACGTCGTGCCACGGCCTGGAGGGTCATCAAAACAGGAAAGGTGTGAGTGGACAAAAAAATAACATTTAAAACACATTTATCAACATACATCATTTACCCTCCAGTTTGTGAAACCATGCATGCATAGAATCCACATATGAAAAACATCACCGGCTTTCTAGCCAAATCTCATGAAAACATCAAATCCCAGCTCTCAAGCTCAAATTCCATTTAAATCATTTTATAAAACCATTTTATCATACAATAGAGCATATAACTCGGGAATAACACATCCGAGGATCCTCTGGGAATTACACATCCAGAGTCGTCATCCTGCTGGGAATTGCACATCAAGCCTCGCCGGGAATTACACATCCGGTCCCTCCGGGAATTACGCATCCAGAGTCCCTCCGGGAATTACACATCCGGAGTCATTTCGGGAATTACACATCTGAAGTCTACCCAAGAATTACACATCTGGGGGCATCAAACATCAATACACCATCAAAATCATTATTTCAAAATCATCAGTAAAACCATGTCAAAACCATTTATCACGGGGTCTCATGACCAAATCTCATTTCTCATTTCTCGTAAATCCGTGAAACCATTAAATAATTCAATGCACGTAAATCCGTAAAATCATATCCAAAAATCACTCAATTCCATCAAATCACCTTTAACTCGCAATACTATTCAAAACATCCTTTTAACATCCCGGGCCTTACCCAAAATCATCAATTCCATGCAAATCCGTGCAATCGCAACCTCAGTTGCCCTTTTTACATAAATCCATAAAATATCTCAAAAAGCATGATAAATCCACCAAATCACTTTCCCGACTCAAAACCAATCTCAAATCCCGGGCTTTCGCCCAAAATAGTGATTTCACTGTTTCTCGAAAAATGTGCTCAAAACACTGATTAAAATATTCATTAAATCCAGAACTAATCATACCAAATCATTGAAATTCAAATCATGCCATAAATCATGTAAAAATTTAACTATGCATGCATATCAGTTTATAAAACAAACGTCCACTCACACACTTTCCAAACTACTCGCTTTCCGAGCTGCACGCGTTTCCGTAAATTTCGACATTTTCGAGGAATCTCGAATCCTGTCCAAAATCATTACTCAGGGTCACTAATCACTTAGTTAACATCATATCAATTCCCCATAATTTTTCGAGAATTAAATTTTAAAATCGTAACATAACCTTCGGACCCTCGAAAGTGTCCGAATAACTCTAAACCAACGCCAAAATGTTCGTTACATTGCATAGAACAAAATTCATGGTGACCTCACCTTGGGAATCGGGCCCACGCATCCTCACTCGTCACCGTGAGTGGCTGCGCGTGAAAGTCACGCGCTTGCTATAGTAACCTGCACAGTCGTCGTCCCAACTCGTTTCTCTGGTAAATGGATTCTGCGACCTACGTACTAACCTGATTCAATGTCCATCAATCCTACATCATTTCTTTCAATTCAGTCATCTAACAGCATCATTATGAACCCAATTAAGGTTCTGTGAATTCAATTACATGAACACTTACCTCAATCCATCAGTTCGAACTCGATTATTCGATGAACTTCCGTATACTATGCATCGTCTAATCTCCATAAATTCTCATCGTTTTCCTTTAATTGATGCATCAGGAAGCATCGTGGGATTCTCATAAACACATTTCCAATTCCAATTTCATCATTCCATGTCTCAAATTCCTTGACTCAAGCTCGAATTTTGGAAGTCTTCCCCCTCTCTGTTCTAGTCCAAAACAACCCCAATTTCCTTCGAATTTAATTGGGTTCGACTCGTCTCATTCCCAGTACGATTAATTCAACATCAATTTCACTCAAACATGTCCACAATTTCAAATTCGATCCTAAGGTTTCTCAAAGGTTTTCAGGTTTTCTGGGTTTAAGTTCAACGGGTTCAAGGTTCATAATTCTCCGTTTAATTCTCTTTGTTTTGCTCTCTGGATGTCCTCTCAATTGGTTTTGGTTATTGGGTAGATCAATCAAACTAAGATTGAGGTCTGCTCTTGTTGCTCTGTTTTTCAAACACACGAGTTTTACAACTTTAAACACACCATCAATTTCCACCTCCTGCTTTTGTGCCACTAATTACAATAAACAAGTGACATATGTCACTTCAATAATAAATCCTCATCCAAATAGGCTGAATCAGCCACTTAATTATCCAATTCACTATGTTGTGGCAAATTACCATTTTTCCCTTCCTTGCTTATTTACCAAAATGCCCTTCAAAATTCTAGACCCATAAATTTTTCATCTGTACTCCAATTGAAGCATGCCGCCTGTCTACGAATTCAGCATCTCGAGACCTATCCAACGGTACTTCCGGGAAGTCCAAACAAGGTCCCGAATAAAAAGTCAACTTTTTGCCCTTATAAATAGGGGCAAAATTGTCATTTTACATCCAACTTTTCCGATTTTTCCAAATTTTCCTTTTTCGAATTTCCGAGTCGTCACAACCTTCCCCCCTTAAAGAATTTCGTCCCTGAAATTCGAACGTACCTCTCCAACAACAACCATGGAGACTTAATTCACATCCAATTCCATACCTCAGGTGCCCACGTGAACCATTACTCGTTATGTACAACCATAACCACGTTTTCCATCTTTCCTGGCTCATCCCGAGCCCTCATATCACATCATGACTCATTCCGAGTTCTACACCAACTCTTGACTCCTTTTGAGTGCAAATCCAATATATCGACTCCTCTCGAGTCTGAAGTCAACATCCACTAACATAAATGCCCCCACTAGCATATCCGGTCACCTAGCAAACACCCCTACGCGAACCATGTCACTCATCCGACCCCCTATCCTCGGGTCAAGTTTATCCTGGGCCTAATATGCCCATCCATGTACCATATCGTTATCGTAAACAACCATCCGGACCATCACAAGTCCGACACAACCATCCGGACCATCCAGACCATCACTAGGAAATCTATCTAGGGTCCCTGACCCGAAATCATCAGTGTAACACAACTGGGTCTCGTGCCCGAACATATGACTCAACTGGGCACCGTGCTCGATATCTAAGGGTCAGTCACGACTACGATCATAGTGATGTGTGCACCCATCCATCCAGGACCCCCCTCAATCCTGATATGTCGCCGTAAACGTATCAATCGACGCGACCACCACATGATCATGGTGCACTTATCACCGATCGATATAAAACCAAATGTCGTCGTATCAATCGACGCGACCACCATATGTCGTCGTATTGTCGATCACAGTGCACATAGCACCCGTCGCGACCACGATTTAGACCCGAAGGTGGTAACTAGAGTCATATGCCCGAGGCAAAACCAAATGGGTCTCATACCCGAGTTTATCCTTTTAGAAATATAAAACCATTTCATTTAGACCAATAAAGGAATACAGACCCGTATAGGCACCGTATAGGGCCGAAACCTCGAAATACATGCCTATACGTAACCACACATCCAAATGCACTCATGGCATCACAAACAAGTATTTAAAACATATAATAAACATTTATGCATGCACCAATTTAGAAAACAAGGTCCACTCACAGACCGTCCGAGCTGCCGCCTCGATTTGCGTGACGTAGGCTCTCCCTAGCTGATCACTGTCACCGGGACTCCCAAACCTGTCAAAATTGTAATATTAGGTTACTAACTACTTAATTAACCTCCTACCAAAGCCCCGTAATTTTTCCGAACTTTTAACTATTTTTAAACCGATCCTAAGCCTTCTGACAACCCGAAACCTATTGAAATGATGTCCGATTGAAGCGAGACCAGTCCCATACTCTTTGTTACATCGAATAGAAGATTTCATATGTTGAACATTTTCCCAAATTATGGCCCATACGCCCTCACGCACACCTAGAATTTCGAAAATACTGTTCATCATCTTCAACCTCCAGCTTACTGTTCACGGTACTGTTCATCTCGGTTTTCTCCGGTTTTTGGACCAATTTTAGGTCCATTTCATCTCCTTTTAATCCTAATATGTTCCTAATCCTATTTCCTATCATTTAGACATTAAAATCTGAGCAAAAACCACCCAAAACCGTGCTTTTTCGATCATCAATGGTGGCCGGAATTTCCTCCACCGTCCACGGCCTTTCCCGGCCATCCCCAGCGCCTAAACTAATCCTATTCGATTCCTAGAGTCCGCAGAAACCTAGCCTAATTAAAGGAATCGAGTAAAAACCATTAAAACCAATTTTTGAAATTTAAATATTTTCCTTACCTCACGGTCTCTCCCGCTGGCCACCACCGTGGATCACCACGGCCGGCCGTCGTATCCTCCTCATCATTCGCTCCCTCACGGTCTCACATAAGCTCAGAAAATGAAAGGTGGTGTGGTATGTTTGTATGGAGAGAATGAAAATGGAAAATGAAGAAGAAACATGGAGTGGGTTTCGGGTTATGTGAGGAAAAACAAGGAAATGAAGATGATGAAGATGACTTGATCTGATGAGAGAAGAGAGATTGATTAGATGATTAGATGAGTGGTGAGGATTTGAGAGATTAGAAGGAATGGATGGTTAGGATTTAAAGTTGTTAAGATTAATTATATAATAATAATTATAATGTTATTTAATTAGTTAGATCCACAAATTGTGGGATCTAGCCAATGGGATGAGTGACACTTGTCACTCATCCATGGGACCCACCTAAAATATCTAGCCCATCAGATTTTGCAAAATCATCCCGTCTCGATGTAGTGCATAGTGAAATCGAACTTCCGTGACCTATAACTTCCCCGTTCGAAGTCCGATTTCAGCGTGCCACCTGTCTATGGATTCGTATCGTCCCGATCTACTTAACGGTCTTCGACCCTCGGCCATCAGACCTCTTGGTCAAAAAGTCAAGATTTGACCCCTTTTAACCAAAATTACCAAAATGCCCCTAAACTTCCGAACGTCATAACTTCCTACTCGAACGTCGGAATTGAATGTGCCACCTGTCTATGAACTCGTGACGTCTTAAACTACGTCACGGTCATCGGTCAAAGTCCATTTGACCGCCTGAACAAAAAGTTAACGTTTTACCCAAGCTAGGGGCAAAACGGTCATTTCGCATCGTTCATCCGATTCCGCCCAACTAATCACCGATTAGCCTCACTAATCGTGATTAGTCACTAATCTAATCTAGGAATTTGGGACGGGTCGTTACAACCTTCCCTCCTTAATTAATTTCGTCCTCGAAATTCCAACCGACCTAAATCCAACCGTTCTTCCCTCCTTAATTTAGTTTCGTTCTTGAAACTACAATTATCTTAGTTCCACAACCACCTCGTGGAAATAATTCACTCTCACGGCACGTGTACATTCGTACACCAACTAACCAGAACAATACTCGTCTGCACAAGACGTACCACTAATGCTCACATCACATTAACTACCCTCGACCACGTCGAATAATGGTAGTCATACGTCCCGAATTGACAATACTTGTCAAATCTACCATGTCGTTGACACAAATAACTAGACGGTTCCTTTCTCAATCACTAACATAACCTAACGTCTGCTCCCAGAGGGAGTCACCAGACCTTGCTCGTCGATCCACACTGAGACCTCCGACAAACTGTCACCACTTGACAGCCGTCAGTCGAAAACTGACACTATACCCACTTGTGGTTACACTAACCACCAACATACTCATCCTGAGTATACGTATACCAACATCTAACTCGACCTGCGTGTAACTGGACCCCTCAGAAATACTATGACCCAATGCACAGTATCCAATGTTTTGTCCACGTCCTCAACTAATCCAATGGTATCGGAACCAATCCGTCTACCAACACGTTCACCAACCTACTACTGGTATATCCTATATACCGTCACCAAACACTACAGCATGTCCCGTATCGTACCTCGAACAACGCACAAGGTACATACATCTATAAATCAACCAGACTACAACCACCTAGGTCATAGCTAATCACGTTTTAATAATGGAGTCCATCTGTCCAATCCCGTACCAGACAGATCAAAACTCCGACCCATTATCAATATCCAAATCTGAATCCGAATCCGCAATTTGGTAAGAAACCCCGAATCTAAACCCAGAAATCATATCCATAATCATGTCCAAATTCGAATCCAAAATCATCATTCCGTAGACTAGTATCAGGAATGACTATTCCGAACCGAAATTCATAAAAGAAAATCCACTGTCAAGCTCCAGAATCAAATCCTGAATCGTCACCCAGAATCCGATTCCAAAACCCATATCCAGAAATCCTCTTTCAAGTTCCAAAATCAAATCCTGAATCGTCATCTAGAAATCTGATTCCAAAACCTGAAATATCGTTCACGTCTACCGAGACGCACCAAAATCGAACCTATCGGTTACCTGCTCAACCGATTACACACCATACATTAGATTAACTTCATAGAGAAGTCAATCCCAACATCCACACAACTCTAAGGTTGACCAAATCCGACCACGTCGGAAAACTACTCACTTGAGTAATATACCACACGGGATTCACTTCGAAAAGAAGTTCAGTCCCAACATCCTCAACTCAAACGTCCTGGTAAGAGTTATAAACTCTCCACCTATCTGGATCATTAAGATCACGATCCAGATCCATAATGACACCCAAATTCCTACACTAATTCCCACATCTTAAATACATCAGTCAACGACGAGACACGCCGAGACTGTGGGTTCTCTCCACTTACCTCGTATCGATCCTTGTCATTCCACCGAGGAAAACCAAAGATGATCCAAAACAATGACATCAAAAGTCATCCTACGTGAATACAACCAAAACTCATTGCATTCACCATGTCACATAATCTAACATCGTCTGCCACCAAACAGAAAATGAGAAATCTCAGTCACCTAACTTTGATATACTCAATTCCTCCTGATGACCCAAGACAAATCCCGGGTCCACCAACCAATATACGATCAACGTACTAGTGGCAATCAACCATCACCTACACCATATACCATGGCAGAACCTGAGTAGTCACCCAAAAGGAATTCGAAATACCCATTACCAATGCGGAAAACCCGCATTCCACGTGTCACCTCAATTACAACCTTTCGCGATTCCGAAGCTCCAACCAGCTTGGAAACAACATACTCGGGCATCAACCACGTGTCCCCTAACCAATTTAACTCTATCTGAGATCCACTCCGGGACCACAAATACCGAACATATGCCCATCACGACGGAGTCACATCCCGATTCGCGACTCACCATCATCACAATCACCGGCACCAGCACCAGCATTAGTACCAGCACCAACGCATTATCATCAACACAGGTATCAATATCAGCATCGGTACACCATGTGAAAAACTGACAACCCTGGATCTCCGCTCATACCGAGCGATGACCTCGTACCACTGCTCGAATAGGAGAAACTCTGCCTCCCTCGTACCCAACAACTCTGGGTACAGTCACCCTGACAACTCATACTAGAAAATGAAACGTCCCTTGAACGTCTCTGATTCCCAACAATCATAACTACAACCACTCCCAGTAGTAGCGCCTGCCACACACTCGTGCAGACCTAACTACTAGACATCGCTATCGAGATTCGCATCAAACGGAATCAATCGCCCGTATTAACCACTCTGTATCCCACTTAGGGATTCCATCAACAAGTACCAGCCCTGATAACTTGTCCAACCAAAAACCAACCCATCGCAACTCGACTAAACCAATGTCGTCTACCAGGTCATCCATGACCTTAGTTGCACCAAACCACAACTGAGTAGCACGACAACCAACTAGGTCTAACCAATAAATACAACCTCGACTGCAGAGTGCAGTCCCAACAAAAGCTGACATGACTAGACCGACTAACGAATCCAAATCTGAATAGTCGTCCAAGTCAAACCTCTCGTCAACTCACATTTCCGAACCATACACCCAAGGTAGGGTTCCACGATCACACCTAGGGTTTCTTGAACCCAACTGCTAACTGCAGTATAATCCACAATCTGACCGACCCCGCGGTCCCGACATCGAAAAGACGTCAATCCAATCCAACGACATCATGAAAGACCATCCCAACTAACCGTCTCATGATCACAATCTAACGTACGAATACGTTCATCCTTCCGTAGGGTCCCACACTGTAAACCACGACAGAACTATGGCAACCCCGGCATCAAGTGCCGAACCAAGACATTCCTCGATACAGTCCTACTAACTATCGTATCGGCATCCTAAAAATCAGGTTGACCACGAACTGTAGCCACTTGAGATATCACATCCTCGACCTGCGTACCACTCCGAGAGCTCCACGGTTGCTCGAATAGAGACAACCCCGCTCTGATAAGAAAATCCTATGCTCCGATACCACGTTGACAGGACCCATCCCAATCCCCCCGGGATTAGTGCGGGATGACCTTGCTCCCGTCTGACACGAAGTGTCAGACAAGGGATATTTCCGACCTTTGCCCTCTCGGGCCATCAGAGTACGCCAGGATCCGGAGGAGGTATGTGATATCTCGGTCTCTGCTACAGTCCACATCCGATGTCAACCTGAAGGGCAGTCAAAACATTAAAAGCTGTGAGTGGACAAAAATAAAGAGTTTATAAAAACATTTTAATGAAGACATTTGTACCCTTCACTAAAAAGCATGCATGCATTCGAAACCCGTTTAACCAAAGAAACCATATGTGGGAACTAAGACCAAAACCAAGATTGAAAGAACCATAATGAAAACGACCATACGGGCCACTGTCCAAAACCATAAGGGACTCGGCTCAAACCATAAAGAAACCAAGTACACGAGCCATCGTTCAAATCCTGTATCCACATATCATATATCATATCATATAGCATACATCATCTATACATATAATTCACACAACCAATCCTGTCACGGTTTCCAAAGCTACGCGCGTGCTACACAGGTCTCAATCCGAGTCTTCTCAAAGTCAAGATCAATGTCTGCAGACCACTGACCCAACCCGAGGTAATAGTAATCATAGCCTTCCTGAGAGTAAGGAACCCAACTGGGGCGACTCCCACTCAGTCAGTGCTCCGTGACTACTCCGGGGTCCACCTAGGCCAACGACCCTCCCCGGAGGAGATAATAGAAGTAAAGGAAGGTATATGAACATATATATACATAACATAAACATTCATGCCCGGTTCCCCTGAACCGTCATGATCCGTAATAACCTGACAAAGGTTCATGCCGGTTCCCATAAACCGTCATGAACCACAATCACCTTTCCAGAGTTCATGCCGGTTCCCATAAACCGTCATGAACTTGGAAATCTATCTAGGGTCCCTGACCCGAAATCATCAGTGTAACACAACTGGGTCTCGTGCCCGAACATATGACTCAACTAGGCACCGTGCCAGATATCTAAGGGTCAGTCACGACTCCGATCATAGTGATGTGTGCAACCATCCATCCAGGATCGCCCTCAATCCTGGTATGTCGCCGTGAACGTATCAACCGACGCGACCACCCCAAGATCATGGTGCACTCATCACCGATCGATATCCTGAACCGTCTGCACTCCGAAGTCGAGCCTCCCCAGGCTACCCGACAATGAATCTTGCGTCATGACCTCTCTGGAAGGAACACATCCCACAGCGGAGGCGAGCGTCGTATCGTCGATCGCCATGCACATAGCACCCGTCGCGACCACGATTTAGACCCGAAGGTCGTAACTAGAATCATATGCCCGAGACCAAACCAAATGGGTATCATACCCGAGTTTATCCTTTTAGAAATCTAAAACCATTTCATTTAGACCAATAAAGGAATACAGACCCGTATAGGCACCGTATAGGGTCGAAACCTCGAAATACGTGCCTATACGTAACCACACATCCAAATGCACTCATGGAATCACAAAAAAGTATTTAAAACATATAATAAACATTTATGCATGCACCAATTTAGAAAACAAGGTCCACTCACAGACCGTCCGAGTTGCCGCCTCGATTTGCGTGCCGTAGGCTCTCCCGAGCCAATCACTGTCACCGGGAATCCCAAACCTGTCCAAATTGTAATAGAAGGTTACTAACTACTTAATTAACCTCCTACCAAAGCGCCGTAATTTTCCCGAACTTTTAACTATTTTTAAACCGATCCTAAGCCTTATGACAGAATGAAACCTATCGAAACGATGTCCGATTGACGCGAGACTAGTCCCAAAATCTTCGTTAGATCGAATAGAAGATTTCATATGTTGAAAAGTTTCCCAAATTATGGCCCATACGCCCTCACGCACCCCTAGAATGTCAAAAACACTGTTCATCGTCTTCAACCTCCAGCTATTGTTCACGGTACTGTTCATCTCGATTTTCTCCGGTTTTTGGACCGATTTTAGGTCCATTTCATCTCCTTTTGATCCTAATATGTTCCTAATCCTATTTCCTATCATTTAGACATTAAAACCCGAGCAAAAACCACCCAAAACCGTGCTTTTCCGATCATCAATGGTGGCTGGAATTTCCTCCACCGTCCACGGCCATTCCCCGCCAGCCCCAGCCCCTAAACTAATCCTATTCGATTCCTAGGGTCCCCAGAAACCTATCCTAATTAAAGGAATCGAGTAAAAACCATTAAAACCGATTTTTGAAATTTAAATATTTTCCTTACCTCACGGTCTCTCCCGCCGGCCACCACCGTGAGTGACCACGGCCAGCCGTCATGTCCTCCTCATCATTCTCTCCCTCACGGTCTCACATAAGGTCAGACAATGAAGGGTGGTGTGGTGTGTTTGTATGGAGAGAATGAAAATGGAAAATGAAGAAGAACAATGGAGGGGGGTTTCGGGTTATGTGAGGAAAAACAAGGAAATGAAGATGATGAAGATGACTTGATCCGATGAGAGAAGAGAGATTGATTAGATGATTAGATGAGTGGTGAGGATTTGAGAGAATAGAAGGAATGGATGGTTAGGATTTAAAGTTGTTAAGATTAATTATATAATAATAATTATAATGTTATTTAATTAGTTAGATCCACAAATTGGGGGATCTAGCCAATGGGATGAGTGACACTTGTTACTCATCCACGGGACCCACCTAAAATATCTAGCACATTAGATTTTGCCAAATCATCCTGTCTCGAAGTACGTGCATAGTGAAATCGAACTTCCGTGACCTATAACTTCCCCGTTCGAAGTCCGATTTCAGCGTGCCGCTTGTCTATCGATTCGTATCGTCCCGATCTACGTAACGCTCTTCGGCCCTCGGCCATCGGACCTCTTGGCCAAAAAGTCAACATTTGACCCCTTTTAACCAAAATTACCAAAATGCCCCTAAACTTCCGAACGTCATAACTTCCTACTCGAACGTCGGAATTGAACGTGCCCCTGTCTATGAACTCGTGACGTCCTAAACTACGTCACGGTCATTGGTCAAAGTCCATTTGACCGCCCGAACAAAAAGTCAACGTTTTACCCAAGCTAGTGGCAAAACGGTCATTTCGCATCGTTCGTCCGATTCCGCCCAACTAATCACCGATTAGCCTCACTAATCGTGATTAGTCACTGATCTAATCTAGAAATTTGGGACGGGTCATTACATTATAACATGCCCATGATCATATGATCATCATACATCATGCATTCATCATCATCATCATCCTTATATTTTAATAGATAAAATTATGCATGAAATCTTAAACAAAGGAAATCTATTGTAATGACTCGCATCTCGAGAAAAGTAGAATTTGAAAACTAGAAAAGAAAATGACTATTTTTCCCTTAAAGGGTCAAAATTGACTTTCTGATTGGGAAACTTTTTGGAAAGTTTCGTGAAGACAATTACGAAGATCTCGAGCTGCTGAATATGTAGATAGGTGATATGTCAAAATAGGAGTTCAGATATGTTGGATAGGGGTCAATAATAGTTAGGGGCATTATGGTAATTTTGGCTTAAAAGTGTAAAATTTGTATTTGTATAATTTAGGCATGGGAAACATATGGGAAGATGACAAGTGTCTAGATCGCTCTATTGGTATTCCACCATTTCTCCCTACCGACCTACACTATATATATATATATATATATATATATATATCTGTGTGTATAGGGCAAGTTCGGGGAAGGAAGGCCGAAAAGAGAAAATAAGAAAACGTGATAGAATATGAAAGTGAAATTGGGAAGAAGAATTAAAGAAAAAGAAAAGGAAGAAAGGGAAGAAAATGGATGAAATTTCAGGAAGAGTACTAGGAAAATAGTGTGGGTCATGAAGGAACCTATGAGACTCTACTTCGGGTTTCTTGGTTTTGGGATAGGAGGAGTAAGGATAGAAGGTTTTCCAATCCCTGCAAGCCTTCTGATCACCTTAAAACCAGAAGAGAAGAGCCGGTACGTGAGTAAGGCCAAAGTGATGGTTGGGAAATCGGGTCCAAACCTTCCAGGAATCAGACCAGATTAACATGTAAGTATTTTATTTTTAAACGTCACAGAACTCATCCTTGGGTTGAGTAGGTGTGTATGGAGTATTGGAACGTCCAATTTGGATGTGAAACGGTTGGGTTATGGTCACGGATTGAATGACCTGTTTTCTAGGAAAATAGGTCAAAATCAGCAAAAGAAGAGGACCCATGCGCAGGCGCATAAGGCCCACGCAAATAGGGTTGTGGTAGGCCGTGAGGGAGCGTCTGTCGTCCTCTCGCAATCCGGCCAAAATGAAAGTTCTTCGTTATGCTTTCATGAGTTCAATGGTGTAGTTTTTATTTTATTTGGATATCGTATGAGCATAGTTTTATCTGTCTAAAGTTTTATGTTAATTTTCTAAATAAGGGTTATTATGTAGGTTATATGTTTAAGTGGAAGGTAATATTAGTAATATGGTGATGAGTATGATTTATGAATGAATGTGAGGAAATAAGACTAAAGAAAATTTGATATTAATAACTCTCTATAGTAGCTTAATAGTGAATGAATTGTGAGATGGTTAAAAGGATTCACTGTCATAATACTTGGTATGTTGTATGATCAAGAAATGTAATCTATGCAATGATTAAGATGATTTACTTTAACAATATAAGAAATTATGAATTACTCTAACAATGTTAGGGCTAATTACTATATAATTAATAGTGCAACCTATAGAAATTGTGTAACTACGGTCTTGGGTGTATATACATATCTGTATGACTATTGAAGGTATATTTAAGTTATAGTTATAATGGGGAATTGAATTTGTGTGCACACTTGCGCTATTGTGAGTTCTACGAATATGTAACTGTCTAACTAACAATTAATAATCTCAACTATGGAAATGATACCCGAATTTGGTTGAGCTAGTAAGATTTCTCTACTCGGAGGGGTAGTGGGTCGGAAAAGGGTGGTAACCCCGCAAAGATAAAGTCAATTTGGTTAATTTAATAAGATGCAGAGGAAACTAAAATTGGAGAAATCCCTTGTCTGATAAAGAGTTATCGAATAGGAGTAGGACTAGACTGAATTTCGAAGGTAATTCGGGATGGGTCCTGTCAATGTGGTATCAGAGCTTAGGTACTGAGCATGTTATTTTTACAATATAAACTTCATCTATAGCATATTTTAAATATTTTCTTTTATGAATTATATGATAAGTGTTTTGATTGTGACATTAAGATCATTTTGAAATTTTAAGAGATTTTGAATCTGGTTTTTGAAATATGCGATGATTTGGGTTAAATCTAGTTTTCAAATAAAAATGAATGAATTTTGAGACGTTTAAATGGATTTCAAGTAAATGTTTACAAGGTTTTTGTGGGAATATTGTTGGTTCTAAGATAAGAAGTTTGATTATGGTTTTTTAAATGAATTTCCATGAGGTTATAAATTAATGGAAGAACATGATGTATGATTAAGTGAAATATCTGTTTTATGAAATTGTTCCTGAGTAGCGTTTGGGTTGAAATCGTTTGGAATATGCATGGGCTTAAAAGATAAGTTAAGATCATTAGATGACTGATACGATAATAAGTTGAATTTGGTTTTCATATAATTAGGACTGATTTTGAGATTTTTAAATTAATTTTAAATACTCATTACATGGAATTTTATGGAAATAAAGGTAGTCCAAACCCGGATTGACAAGTTGATTTTCCAAAGGTACATATGTTGGAATGGTTTAAAAATAATGTCTCAGAAATTCATTGATGGCTGGGTAAAATATTGATTATTTGACAAGGATATGCAAAGTGTTGGGCTTGGGCCTGAATAAAAAATATGGACTTGAGAAATGTTCCATGATAGTTGAACATTATCTACACAGGTCAACAAGCGTTGAATAGGGCCAGCGCCCAGACGTCTAGAGCATAGCTCTGTTTTCCTGGGCTAGATATATGGATTAACACTCAGACGTGCAAAGCGGGGCTCTGTTTTCCTGAGCGGTTGAGATGTCTCAGACGTCCATAGCAGGGCTCCGTTTTCCTGAGATGGTTACTTGGATTAATACCCAGACGTCTAGAGTCAGGATCTGTTTTCCTTGGATTGGTCTGCACCCAGACGTCCAGAGTTGGGCTCTGTTTTCCTAGGCACTCGGGCATCTAGAGCAGGGCTCTGTTTCTTGCGTGGTATGGTCTACCAGTAGTGCCGATGATTATGTGGATTGATGCTCGGACATCTAGAATTGGGATCTGTTTTCCTGAGTAGTATACTGGCCAGTAACTTAGTCATAAACTGGATGGTGAAACAGATTCAGATAATGCTGGTAGTAATGGCTTATGCACCGTACCGTTATGATTTATGGTTGGAAATCAAGTTGTTGACCAATGAGAAAAGTAAATTCAAAATGATTATAGAGTAAAAATTAGGGAAACTTGTGGGAAAGGTAGAAAGATTACAAGAAGTTATAAGTTATTTGGGCTACAAGAGTCCAGTATGAATAATGAGTGAACTATTGGGTTGAATAATAGTAGCTTCAAGACAACTGTATGTCAGTTCCAACACGTGAAATGATGACTATAATTAAAACGGAAGGTAGAAAAGGTAATTGTTGGTCATATAAATTTAGCAACAGATGCCAATTGATGAGATTTTTAATATATGACATTTGACACGATGATTCCAACCTTGGAAAGTAATGTGTAATTGCTCTTGGTTAGGCAAACATTGTTAGGGTAGCTTCTGTGGGAGAACTCGTGTCAAATTTGGTTTGAAAAAAAGTCGTATTCTAACTGCTTTCAATTTTGTTCTCGTTATCCCCGCATAATGATTGCTTAACCTTTTGATTGAATAGCTTCCTGTTAGATAATACATTTGGTAAATTTCGATCACTTTATGTGTCTTTGATCCTTTTGCTTAGCAATTAAGGTTTTCTGAATCTTGTAATGACTAGAGCAAAAACTATATAGGAATTTAGATTCCTAGTTAAATTGACAATTTTAAAAGTATGTAAAAACTATTATTCAGATTACTATGATAAGCGGCATAACGCTTAACTGCATCAAAGATAATGGTTCTTTTGGTGCTTAGTCAGGTTTGATCATGTTAATATTTGAAATATATTAACCTACTACAGTCGTTTAATGTTGACATTGAATAAGGATTGACTTAGATGATAGCTATGCAATGCTTGATTGCACTTTTGATTGATTAACGATCCGTCCCGAATTGTGGAATTAGATTAATGACTAATCAAGGATTATTTGACAGGACCCGTCCCCGAAGGATATAGATAACCGTGCCCAATCATGCTCCCGTCTGACAAGTCAACTGAAGTTAAGAATTTACCCTCAGCACTTGCCAAACAAGGGATAATCGTACATGTGCCTACTCATGCATCCACCTCTCGAATAGCCTCGATCATCACGCCACGAGCTGGAGGGTCAATAAAAACATAAAAGGTACGAGTGGACAAAACAAACTATTATAAATACATTTATCAAAATACATTCTTACCCTTCAGTTTCACAAACATGCATGCATATCATAAATCATGAGTAAAATATATTTGGGCAAAAATGTTTATAAATCCAAAATCTCAATAAAACCATGGGACTCATTTCCATATCCAATCTCATAGTCACGTTATCCCTGCAATGCGTGCAAATCAAAAGGCTCAAAGACCGCTCAAAATCCGAGCATGTCGCTGTGAACACATCACCAGCTAACGATCCAGATCGTCGTGAATGCATCACCGATCGATCTCCATATAATCCAGCACATCTGATCTGAGTCAAGCCTCCCTCGGCTGCACGACAACAGATCGTGCTATGTGACCTCTCCGGGCGAACACATTCCATCTCGGAGGCGAGTGTTATCTCCAGAGTTCATTCCGGGAAAACACATTCCCAATCGGAAGCCCTAATATCCACAACACAGGGTGCACTCATGGGGAAACATATTCTCACGCGAAAGCCCTAAATATCCGTAACATCACCACCATGAAAACCGGTGAAAAACAGTTGCATTTGAAATCAAAACCATTTTCAAAACAAGGTCTTAGCCCAAAGCATAGTTTCCTCAAAATCCGTAAAACCAGAGTCCCGATTATTTCATAAATCCGAAAACCACCAATATCATCATGTATTCACATGGAAATACCAATCCAATCAAAATCAAATTTCCATTTGGGTCTCAAGTCCAAATATCAATTTCATGCAAATCCGTGCAACCGCAACCTTAGTTGCCATTTTCACGTAAGTCCATAAAATATTTCCAAAAAGCATTAAAAATCCATCAAATCAATTTCTCGACTCATAATCCGAGTAAAAAACAATCTCAAATCCCGGGCCTTCGCCCAAGACAGCAATTTCACAGTTTTCTTGAAAATCGTGCCCAAAATCACTATAATATTCCAGAAAATTGATAAATAATCATATCGAAATATCAATCATGCCAAATCATGTCAAATCACATAATAAAGCATTTGAAACATATATGCATGCACTATGGGTAGAAAAAAAAGTCCACTCACACACCGTCCATATCGCTCGTTTTCCGAGCAAAACGTTTTCCCGTGAATTCCGGAAGTCACCATTCCTGTCCAAAATTATTATCAAGGGTCACTAACACTCCAATATACTTCATATAATTTTCCCCAATTTTTCCGGGATTTAAATATGTATTTTAAACGGATACGAAAACTTCGGATACACTGAACACTACCGAAATGATACCAGATTTCCTCGAAACCATGCCAAAATGTTTGTTACATTAAAAGGAACAAGTTTCATGTTGAACTCACCTCGAGATAACCTACCATGTGCCCTCACGTGCCACTGTAAGTGGCTGCGCCTGGGTGCCACTCGCCTGCTACAGTGCAAGGCACTGTTCATCTTCTCAACCCGGTTGTCTGATAAATGGGTCCTGCAACCCGCGATGCAACCCGTTCAGAAATCCACCAATTCTGCATCATTTTCACCAATTAAAACGTCAAATCTCATCGGTTTAATACTAATTAAGGTTCTAAGAAATCAATTACATCTATAGTTGGCTTAAACTAATCCAACTTAATACAAACTTTCGAAGGATGTTCATCGTCCGAGTTCATCAAATCATCATTCAATCCTTCAATTAATTAGTCAGACCGTATCGTAGACTCATTTAAAAGATGATTTTAAATTCAATTTCGAAATCTTTTACCTCCAATCGCCTAAACTCGGCCATGGTATTTCCAAACTATC
This sequence comes from Prinsepia uniflora, assembly GCA_032719365.1. NCBI lineage: Eukaryota > Viridiplantae > Streptophyta > Magnoliopsida > Rosales > Rosaceae > Prinsepia > Prinsepia uniflora. The sequence goes on along the minus strand of CM064867.1, from coordinate 29,476,891 downwards.
GTCGGTCCAGTTCTTGATCAATTCTTGATCAATTCTCTTCAATTTTGATACGGTCTTAATCAGAAGGGTTCCAGGAAGCTCACACGATTCTTAGGTGTAGTCATCACGGCCTACAATGTAGAATTCGATTTTTGGGAGCATTTGAATTCCCACGGGTTTGGTTCTTCGGGTTTCCTGTACGGTTCCAGGTAATTGACCTTCTCTCCTTCTCCATTCTTCATCTCTAATTATCTCTTTATTCCTCTCACAAATCAATCAGACAGTGAGATTGAGGTCTGCGGGTTTGGGCATACTACTGCTCTGTTTTTGTTTGAAGGAAGCACACACACACACACACACACACACAATTTTTACAACGATCCTATCTAAATATCAGATAGCAATCAAGGCCACTAATCTTCATTAACAAGGTGACAAATGTCACCTTGTGGCAATCCCACGCCCAATTCAACAAGTACAGATGTACATTGTTTGATTAAAACAGCATTAATATAGGTGAATCAGCCATCATAGACAAATTACCATTTTGCCCCTGCCATAACAAATTACCAAAATGCCCTTCATGTATCTAGACCCGTAACTTTGTCATCTGAACTCTGATTAATGCGTGCCACCTATCTACGGATTCAGCGTCTCAAGACCTACCCTACGGTACTTACGGAAAGTCCAAACAAGGTCTCGATCAAAAAGTCAAGTTTCGACCCTTATAACCAGGGGCAAAATCGTCATTTCCTTCAAATTTTTCAAATTTTCCTTTTTCGACTTTCCGGGTTGTTACAACCTACCCCCCTTAAAGAATTTCGTCCTCAAAATTTCGATCAGTAGGTGCCATAATATTTCTCCCGAGGAATACGTATGTGAACTAGAAACATAATCAACCGTATACCCTTCTAGTTCAATCGAATATAACTAAAATTTATAAAAATCAGATAAGTCAGTCCTCGTTATGGAATCAAAATTGGGAAAACTTTCTCTGTAACCCATGCCCCACGGGCAGTCAGACCCATGTCCACTCGGGATACACTCGGGATACGGAGCCTAGCTCAACGTCCGAGTATACACAATCTAGAACTCACGAGTATCAATATAATCATCCCAATCACATGTCATCTACTCGTGACATGGTACAATGGATTAAATCACTATGCATATGCCACCCGGCCACCAGGCCAATAACCAAATAAGGTCCAATAAATCAGGAACTCATTCCCCTCATTAAGTCAATCACTACGTACCCCTTTTTCCAGGTTCACTCAATATTATGAATTGAACATTTCCTTCAGCTGTGTTTATCATCACAGGCCTTACTGATGCCTACCTCCGACCAATAATTGGCACTTAGTACAATTATTCATACGATATCGCAAATCATATCCATTCCTTAACCTCGACTCCATCCAACATCATAAACCAAGTATGATCCTACAGTTGGACTCCAGTAATCCAAATGATCAAAAATCATGTACCACTTGAATCCTATGGAGTTCCATCAATAACAGGATTTCACCTATCCTCAAACATGACAATTTTCTCCCCAAATAATACCTGATCCGAAAATACGGTCGTAATCTCAATGTATCCCGACCATCGGCTTATCACATATTAAGCCATTCTTTTTATCATTCATCACCAATCCTGATGGTCGATACGATATTCGTAAGTTACTTTCTAAAGGTATTACCTCTACGTCCTCGACCCATAGATCACTATGGTCGATCCCAAATCATGCAAGAAAAGTAAAACTCCTGAGGGTGCAGCTAGCATCGAAAATCCCAGCCCTATGCTACCGAAGCACACCTCACCAAATCCCAAATCTCATAGTGACATATCACTATGCACACGAAAAGGTTCACATCGAATATAAGTCACGGTTTCTCCACTTTGTACTTATTCTATTTCAGTTCTCATTTCCAATAACTCTGACCTCCTTCGGGGTCAATCACCATAACTGGAAAAACATTGTAGAGAACCCCTCTACAATCCTCTGTGGTATCCATCCAATCTCAAAACAACTCATGTTCTCCGTGACAGTCTTTAATTATTTTCCAAAGACCAGCACATCTTTTTCTCCCGAGATTCACACTAATCCCGACCGTTATTCGTATATATTTTCAAAAACCTACTCTGGTCGACCAGACCTAACACTTATTCAACCATATGTTTTCTCTCTCCGAGGGAATTCAGTACATCTGTTCAGTATATCACATGCCCATCTGTACAAGTGAGTACACCAACCAATCATCAATCATGGTACTATACATCAACCAAATGTGGTCAGAATACCTTACTCATCAACTCACAAACATAACCGGTTCATTTACCCATCCAAAGGCATCACCATTGACTAACCTTAGCCACATCAAATCCGGACATCATATGTTTCTCTTTTACTCATGACTGTTAGTCATCACCCTGTTTGCCACTTTCACTAGGCCTAATAATCACATATTTCCAACAGAACCACAAATCATTAGCACGTGAGTAGGGATACTTATCCCATACTGTTATCTTGTTCAGTTGTCCATAATTGACATGCAAGCTCGGACCATCATCCCTTTTTCCTCTTTAACACCACTGGGTTCCCCACGGTGACACTCGGTCGAACGAACCAGTATCTATCAAGTCCTGTACTTACACCTTCAGTCCTTATGACTCCGTAAGTGTCACATACCAAAGTTTCCGAGAAACAACTCGTATACTTGACATGTTCTCCATCATAAACTCAATCTCTCATCCTGGTAAAATTTCAGGAAATATATTGAAAAATTCGTACATCTTCAGCCTTTATTGGGCATCTCATACACTAATCACATATGCCACACATCTGACCAGTGAAATTTGATTACCTCGTACCAACAGTCCATCGATTGTGAGGTTCAATATCATTCAAGAGGGTAACATCCTCGAGTATCCTTGAAATACAACCTCTGGTAATCCTAAACTCCACATATCACTCTCTAATCGACATACGCGATAGAGGTACCAACAGTTCATCAACCAACCACAAATCACTCTCTAATCGTTAAGTAAAATTGATACGACCCATCCAAGTCCATAAGTCCAGTAAATAGGGTTAAGAAATACCAATCCATAAATGCATAACCCATCCGTATTTGACCCTATCCCAATCCTTGGCATCCCAGGTGCCAAACATTTCGAAATCAAAGGATCGACCGTGTCAGAACAATTACTGTCTTTCAATCTTTACGGCTCATCCCGAGCCCTGATACAGTACCATGACTCATCTCAAGTCCAACATCCTGACTCATTTTGAGTCTCGAATCCATATATTGACTCCCCTCGAGTCCAATCTTGACTCCTTTTGAGTCCAAACTCATAACATTCATCCATTCCATCGTTGGCATACCCGGTCACCGAGCAATTACCGCGGGTCAACCACATCTTATACGACCTATAAGGCCTAAGGGATATCCCATCATATTCTAGATTCATTAGACACACATTTCCCTTAAGGAATTCACTGAGAATAATCTCATCCCGGGTCCAATATGCCCATTTTTGCAACTTTTCTAGCCTCTGGGCTCATTTATTCTCAGGACCCACACAAATCCATGTTTACCAGTTAGTATTTCACAGTATACACTGATTAACATCTGACCCCCAATCCAGGGTCAATCTCATTCAGAAATCTAACACGAGGTCTCATATTCCCTCGTATACACGTCTCACTACCAGGTCCCGCATGAGGCTTACGTTTCAGAGGCATGACGTGGCAACAGAATTAGCAACATAGTTCTCTGATACCAATTTGACAGGACCCGTCCCCGAAGGACATAGATAACTGTTCCCAGTCCTGCTCCCGTCTGACAAGTCAACTGAAGTTACGAATTTACCCTCAGCACTTGCTAAATAAGGGACAACCGCACCTGTGCCTACTCATGTCTCCACCTCTCGAATAGTGTCGATCATCGCGCCACGACCTGGAGGGTCAATAAAAACATAAAAGGTGTGAGCGGAGAAAACAAACTTTTATAAATACATTTGTCAAAAAACATTCTTACCCTCTAGTTTCACAAACATGCATGCATATCATAAATCATGAGTAAAATATATCTGGGGACAAATGTTTATAAATCACAAATCTCAATAAAACTATGGGACTCATTTCCATATCCAATCTCATAGTCACGTTATCCCTGCAACGCGTGCAAATCAATAGGCTCAAAGACCGATCAAAATCCGAGCATGTCGCTATGAACACATCACCATCCGACAATCCAGATCGTCGTGAACGCATCACCGACCGATCTCCATATAATCCAGCACATCTTATCTGAGTCGAGCCTCCCTCGGCTGCACGACAACAGACCGTGCTACGTGACTCTCCGGGCGAATACATCCCATCCCGGAGGCGAGCGTTATCTGCAGGGTTCATTCCGGGGAAACACATTCCCGACCAGAAGCTCTAATATCCACAACACAGGGTGCACTCTGGGGGAAACATATTCTCACTCGAAAGCCCTAGATATCCACAACATATCACCACCATGAAAACCAGTGAAAAACAGTTGCATTTGAAATCAAAACCATTTTCAACATAGAGTCTTCGCCCAAAACATAGTTTCCTTAAAATACGTAAAACCAGAGTCCCGATTATTTCATAAATTCGAAAAATATCAATACCATCATGTAATCACATGGAAATACCAATCCAATCAAAATCACATTTCCATTTGGGTCTCAAGCCCAAATATAAATTTCACGCAAATCCGTGCAATCGCAACCTTAGTTGCCAATTTCACGTAAATCCAAAAAGTATATCCAAAAAGCATTACAAATCCATCAAATCAATTTCTCGACTCATAATCCGAGTCAAAACCAATCTCAAATCCGGGGCGTTCGCCCAAGACAGCAATTTCACAATTTTCTCGAAAATCGTGCCCAAAATCAATATAATATTCCACAAAATTGATAAATCATCATATCGAAAAATCAATCATGTCAAATCATGTAAAATCACATAATAAAGCATTTAAAACATATATGCATGCATTCTGGGTAGAAAAAAAAGTCCACTCACACACCGTTTATATCGCTCGCTTTCCGAGCTGCACGTTTTTCCGTGAATTTCGGAAGTCACCATTCCTATCAAAAATTATTATCGAGGGTCACTAACACTCCAATATACTTCATATAATTTTCCCCAATTTTTCGGGATTTAAATACGTATTTTAAACATATACGAAAACTTCGGCTACACTAAGCAATATCGAAATGATACCCGATTTCCTCGAAACCAGTGCCAAATATCAGATAGCAATCAAGGCCACTAATCTTCATTAACAAGGTGACAGATGTCACCTTGTAGCAATCCCACGCCCAATTAAACAAGTACATATGTCCATTATTTGACTAAAACAGCATTAATATAGGTGAATCAACCATCATAGCCAAATTACCATTTTGCCCTTTCCATAACAAATTACCAAAATACCCTTCATGTATCTAGACCTGTAACTTTGGCATCCGAACTCCGATTGACGCGTACCACCTATCTACGGATTCAGCGTTTCGAGACCTACCCAACGGTACTTACGGAAAGTCCAAACAAGGTCCTAATCAAAAAGTCAACTTTCGGCCCTTATAACCAGGGGCAAAATCGTCATTTCCTTCACATTTTCAAATTTTCCTTTTTCGAATTTCTGAGTCTTTACATTAATAGGGTTAATCAGTGATTAGTCGACCGAAATCGGACGAACGATGCAAAATGACTGTTTTGCCCCTGGTCATGGGCAAAATGCTGACTTTCGACCAGGGAGGTCTAATGGTCGAGGGTTTAGGGCCGTTACATAGATCGGGTCGATATGAATCCATAGATAGGTGGCACGCCAAAATTGAACGTCGAACAGGAAAGTTACGGTTCACAAAAGTTTCAGGTCACTATTGCACGTTTTACAAAATGGGGAGCTTTTGTATCCAAGTGGGCCCAGATATTTTAGGAAAGCCCAATGGATGAGTAACAAGTGTCACTCATCCATTGCTCACTGCCTCCCATACATGCATCTCCCTTCCTGTTCGATCTTCCTACGAAACCCGATAGCCCATCGACCACCACCACCCCAATCCCTTCCCCCTTCACTTGTTTCGATCTGAGGATGAGGCAGAGAGTGGCTGAGGACTAGACGACGATAGTGAGAGCATCTGAACCGCCGTGGACGGCGGAGGAAGCCCAAAACTGGCGTAAACCCGATTCCCTTTACTTTTCGAATTCGAATTTTTATTCTCGAACTTTGTGGTTGGTTTCTTGGAATTGAAAAGAGATTATAGGGCTTCTTTGATCATTAGGGAGTAGTTTAGAAGGGTGGAGGATGGTCGGACGGCCCAAAGGATAAACGGGAAATCTGGGCCGTGAATGGGGAAATCGAACCAAGGGTTTTTGTAGGGTTTATCTTCATTCTCACATTATAGTTAGGTCCCTAGGTTGGAGATAAGAAGATTAGAACTGAAAGGGGTTTGAAACGAAATGAAAAATGGGGGGAAATCGATTGGACCGGCTGCTTCGATCGGACCGGACCGAAAACCAGCAGACCGGTTTGGACCTGGTATGCCCAAGGAAGAAGAAAACTACAATGCCCGGCGCGTGGCTCCCACGCGCAGGGGTTTCTGCCGGCGCGTGTGGGCGAGTGGCCCACTATCTAGGGAAGGTTCCAACACACGAAATCATCTATTTGATGTAACAAACATTTTGGGGCTGGTTTTGTGTTGATCAGACATCCTTTCGATAGGTTTCGGGGTGCCCGAAGGTTTGGATCGGTTTTAAAAATAGTTAAAATTTTGGAAAAATTACGGGGCTTTAGTGAGAGATTAATAAGGTAGTTAGTAACCCTCTATTACGATTTGGACAGGTTTGGGAGTCCCGGTGATGGTGTTTGGCCCGGGAGAGCCGAATGGCACGCATATTGAGGCGGTAGCTCGGACGATCTGTGAGTGAACCTTGTTTTCTAAATTGATGCATGCATAAATGATTATTATGTGTTTTAATACTTGTTTTGTGATGCCATGAGTGCATTTTTGTGTGGTTACGTATTGGCTCGTATTTCAAGGTTTCGGCCTTATACGGCACCTATACGGGTTTGTATTTCTACGATGGTTTAAATGAAATGGTTTTGGATTTAAAAAGGATAAACTTGGGCGTGAGACCCATTTGGTTTTGTCTCGGGCATGTAGCCCTATTGATGACCTACGGGTCTGAGTCGTGGTCGTGGCGAGTGCTTTGTGCACGGCAATGGACAATACGGCGTTCTCCTCCAGACTGGGATATGTTCCTTCGCGGCGAGTGCTTTGTGCACGGAAAGGTCACGATGCACGATCCATTGTCAGACAGCCACTGGAGACTCGACTTCGGGGTGCTGAAGGTTCAGGATATCGATCGGTGATGAGTGCACTATGATCTAGAGGTGGTCACGTCGGTTGATTCGTTCACGGCGACATACCAGGATACAGGGCGGTCCTGGACGGATGGTTGCACGCATCACTACGATCGGAATCGTGACTGACCCTGAGATATCGGACACAATGCCCAGTTGAGTCATGAGTTCGGGCTTGAGGCCCAGTTGGTGTATGTTTAAGTTTTCGGGTCGGGGATCCTAAATGGATTTCCGGGTTCATGACGGTTTATGGGGACCGGGCATGAATGACAGGACCCGCCCCGATCCCACAGGGACCACAAGGGGACGTGCCCTGCTCCCATCTGACACCCAATAATTCATACCAATTTTTAACCTCAAAACATCAAATGCATAAATAACCAAATTAAAGTCATACATCAAATCCGAATTAAACGAATGTCAGACAAGGGATGAAATCCAAAATTACAAGTTGCGAGCACGACTCTAACATAAACCTGCGGGTACATCACCCAACAGGGATTCAGGTACGCAGAAGTAGATCTATGCCTCAGCCTCAGGTTTCTCCTCTACCTCAGTATCACGACCTAGAGGGGTTACCAAAACATTAAGGGTGAGTGGGCCGAAACTCAAGTTATAAAATCATTTGATAAGTAAAACATATAATTTACCCCTCCGTTTTCCAAAAATGCATGCATCATCATTTTAAAATCATAAATCATATAACATGAATCATAAGGCATGTAATAAAACCATAACCATAATTTTAGCCGCTGCACTATACACTCCAATCCGACATTCCTGATGTCTGACGTCCCTGACGTCAATAAGGTCACAATCACAAGGCTACGCGTGCCACTCGGGTCTCAATTTCCGAGTTTAATCCTCGAACCCTGTTCGGTTACAGCATCCCCGATGCTTAGCGTCGTAGACGCTGGACGTTCTAGACGTCCGTGACATCTCCGGGGTACCTCATCTGGAGGAGACAATATAATATGGAAGGATCTATACAGTGCAGTACCAAATACATTTTATCGATATCCACATGCAAACATATATGTATACATAGGTAAAATATGAACCGATCGTTACGTTTCATTAAACGGGTCTCATGCCCAAATACCGTGAAACGTGCCATAACCGAAATCTCAATATCATCAAAACCATTTATAGATTCCAGCATGTGAACATATAAGTAAATCAGAAAACATTTAAGCATGCAAGGGTTTAATGAAAACGGGCCCACTCACAGTACGATTCCGCTGCGAATCTGCGCGTACGGACCTGTAACAAGATTATCGTACAATTCCTGTCAGTTCAATTCACACGTAAGGGTCACTACAAGTCCTTAAAATTTATTCAAAAGAAGGTTCGAAACAGAAGCCGGTTCGGGAAAACCGTCAACACGTTTCCCGAGGTAATCGACCCTAACCGGACCCTTCAAACTATCTCAGATCAACATGGTTAATTCACCACAAATGTTCAGAATGATGAGAGGAATAAAAGTCATGTTGATCGTGATCGGAGATAAGCCCCAACGCGCCCTCACGCGCCGCCCAAAGTGGCTGCGCGTGAAAGTCACGCGCCTGACACTGTAGCTACAGTGTCAGCACCTTCACCCGTTTGTCTGTAATTCGGGCCTGCCACCCGCGGCTTGACCCGGTTAATTACCCATAAATTCCTACTCGATTTCAATCCAATTTGATCCTAACATGTTAATTAAACATTCAATTTAAGTTCTGGGTTATTAATTTGCCAAATCGAATCCTCAAACGGCCCTTCGACCCGTGATCATCCAAACGGGTTGATCACCCCAACTTACTGGTTTCTAAACCGAAATCAAATTAACCTTACATGAAGCATCCTAGTATCACGACGAACTGGAAAACACACTCAATTGAATCAACACTCACCTGGAAGTAGTCGTCCAAACCTCTGAAATTCTTCTGAACACGGCAGTCACCGTCCCAACTCACCCGTGGCTGGTTGCCTTCGATTTTGATATGGTTGTGTTCCAAATACTCCCAGAAAGCTTACTCTGCGATTAGATTGGCCCAACACACCGTAGAAATTAAACACTGATTTTCCCTCCAATTTTTCCAGAAATGGCTTCTCTGGTTTCCTCACCCGTTCTTAGTTATAACAGCATCAGAGTAATGCTCAAGCACGTTCTAATTGGTTTTAAACAATTTCAAGCCGTCCCAAAGGCTCGTGGGTGTCCAATTGTCCACTGAAAAATGTTCCCCGAAAAGCTTCGATCTTGAATTAATCAATTGATCGTGCAAGCTAGACGGCTCAGGCCACGTTCAAAAGCAAAAGACAACCCAGACATTCCAGCAAATGATAGCATAATCAATTGCACGATAGAACCACCGCACATGGTGGTGCCGCCCATTTCCCCCGCGGTCTGCTACAGTAACCAGGGCAAAAAGACCAAAATGCCCCTGGTTCAATAATTACCAAAATACCCCTCACTTCATAGACCCGTAACTCAGCCATACGAAGTCCGATTTTGGCGTGCCGCCTATCTACAGACTCAGGACATCGAGACCTACCTATCGATCCTTGAGTCGCGTGAAAATTAATTGTCAAACGAAAAGTCAACATTTTCGCCCGTGAAGTCCAACTTACGGTAATGCCCCTGAACTTCCGATAGTCATAACTTTTTCCCTGATCGTCCGAATTGGACGTGCCACCTGTCTATGAACTCGTGACGTCCCGTACTACGTCACGGTCATAGGTCAAAGTCCATTTAACTCATCAATCAAAAAGTCAACAATTTGGCCATGCCAATCACAAGGGTAAAAGCGTCAATTCACACATTAAATTGAAATATTAAAATCCTCGAATGTCCGAGGTGTTACAAACTTCCCCCCTTAAGAAATTTCGTCCCGAAATTTCAAGGAAACAAATGAGGAAATTGTTCTCGCATCTGAACCTCAGGCTCCCATGTGGCTTCTTCCACATTCTGGTTTCTCCAGAGAATCTTCACGAGAGGGATCGTCTTCCGACGTCGTACCTTGTCCTTCCGATCCAAGATCTGTACTGGTTGTTCATCAAAGCTCAAATCCTCCCGTAGTTCGACAGGTTGTTCCCCAAGTACATGAGAAGCATCATGTACGTACTTCCGTAGCATCGACATGTGGAAAACATCGTGAACTCTAGATAGTTCTGGAGGTAGCGCCAATCTGTATGCAACTCTGCCAATTCTCTCCACGATCTCATAAGGTCCGATAAAACGCGGACTCAGTTTCCCCCATCGACCAAATCGGATAATCCCTTTCCACGGAGATAACTTCAGGAAGACAAAATCTCCCACTTCAAATTCCAAGTCTCGAATCCGTCGATCGGCATAACTCTTCTGGCGATCCTGTGCCGCCTTCAGTCTCTCCTTGATAACACGAACAGTTTCCATGGTTAAGTCCATCAATTCTGGCCCTACAGCCGCTCGCTCTCCTATCTCCGTCCAGCAGATAGGTGTCCTGCACTGTCGACCATACAGTGCCTCATAAGGTGCCATCCCGATGCTTGCCTGATAGCTGTTGTTGTAAGCGAATTCCATCAATGGCAAATGAGTATCCCAAGAGTCCTGAAACTGTAGTACACATGACCTCATCATGTCCTCCAGGGTCTGAATGGTTCTTTCAAACTGTCAATCGGTCTGTGATGGAAAGCAGTACTGAAACGTAGGGTTGTTCCCAGAGTAGCTTGCAAACTCCGCCAGAACCTGGAAGTGAAACGCGGATCACGATCGGACACAATCGATTCTGGCGTACCATGCAATCGTATGATTTCCTTCACAAACAATTGAGCCAGTCGGTTAGGTTTATAGGTCTCCTGAATTGGCAGAAAATGGGCTGATTTGGTTAACCGATCCATGATCACCCATACTCCGTCCACTCCACTCTGAGTCCTTGGTAACTTAAAGACGAAGTCCATGGTGATGTGATCCCACTTCCACTCGGGAATCGGAAGTGGCTGCATAGCCCCATACGGTCTCTGCCGTTCCGCCTTAACCTGCTGACAGGTTAAGCATTTGCTCACGAACTCAGTAATATCCTTCTTCATTCCTGGCCACCAATAATGGTTCCGGAGGGTACGGTACATCTTTGTACCCCCCGGATGCATAGCATAGGCCGAACTATGGGCCTCCTCAAGAATCTCGGTTCGTAACTCTGCCACTGCAGGTACTCACAAACGACCCAATTTCACAAGTGCTCCGTCGTCCCGGATGGTAAAATCCTATCTCCCATCCGCATCGACCTCAATTCTGTAAATACAGAGTATAGGATCCCGAAGTTGTGCTTCGATGATGCGATCAATCAGTACTGGTCGTACATGGAAGCTGGCCAACAAAGCTCCATGCACATCAGTACCCAAAATAACTCCCGCCTTCCGGAGTTCCACCAGTAAGGGAAGATACACCATCCCCAGGTGTGCAACAGTTCCCGCTGATTTCCTGCTGAGTGCATCCGCCACCACATTGGCCTTACCCGGATGGTACTCGATCGTACAGTCATAGTCCTTCAGCAGCTCCAACCATCTCCGTTGTCTCATGTTAAGCTCCTTCTGAGTGAATAAGTATTTAAGACTCTGGTGGTCGGTGTATATCCGACACGTTGCGCCAAATAGATAATGCCTCCAGATTTTGAGAGCATGAACCACCGCCGCCAACTCCAAATCATGGGTAGGGTAGTTCAACTCGTGGGTCTTCAGCTGCCGGGATGCATAGGCGATAACCCTTCCAGTTTGCATCAACACGCAGCCCAGACCTTGCAGCGATGCATCACTGAAGACCACAAACTCTCCACTGTCATCCGGCAATGCAAGGACAGGTGCAGTGGTCAATCGATCCTTCAACTCTTGAAAGCTCCGATCGCACTGCTCGTCCCAGATAAACTTCACTCCCTTCCGAGTCAAACGAGTCAATGGTGCAGCAATTTTGGAGAAACCCTCCACGAATCTCCGGTAGTAACCTGCTAATCCGACGAAACTCCGCACCTCGGTCACTGTTGTCGGTCTAGCCCAGTTGGTCACCGCTTCTGTTTTCTGGGGATCCAAGCAAATCCCATCCGTCGATATCACGTGTCCCAGAAAACCAATACTGCTCAGCCAAAACTGACACTTGCTCAGCTTGGCGTACAATTGTTCTTGTCTCAGCCTCTCCAAGACCAACCGTAGATGTTCCTCATGTGCACGGGCGCTCCGCGAGTACACCAAAATATCATCGATGAACACAATCACGAACTTATCCAGGTAGGGTCGGAAAACCCGGTTCATCAAATCCATGAATGCTGCTGGAGCATTCGTCAATCCAAATGGCATAACAAGGAACTCGTAGTGTCCGTAACGGGTTCGAAAAGCAATTTTCAGAATATCCTCCTCCGAAATCCTCAGTTGGTGATACCCAGACCGCAAATCAATTTTCGAGAAGCACTGTGCTCCCCGCAACTGGTCAAAAAGGTCATCGATCCTGGGTAGAGGATACTGGTTCCTCAGTGTCACCTTGTTGAGTTGTCGATAGTCAATACATAAATGGAGACTTCCCTCCTTCTTCTTTACGAACAACACCGGTGCTCCCCACGATGAAGTACTCGGTCGGACATATCCCAAATCCACCAACTCCTGCAATTGAGTCTTGAGTTCTCGTAACTCAGCCGGCGCCATCCGGTATGGTGCCTGGGATATAGGTCGAGTACCAGGGAGTAGTTCAATTGTAAATTCGATATCCCGCGATGGTGGCAATCCAGGTAAGTCTTCCGGGAACACATCCGGAAACTCACATACCACCGGTATCTCGTCGATACCCGGAGTATCAACCTGTTCCGACACGACATGCGCCAGATAAGCCTGGCATCCCTTCCGTAGAAGTTTGGTAGCAGTGAGTGACGAAATCACTTCAGGAGGCGAACCGTCACGTTCCCCCAGAAAGATAACTTCCGGCAAACCCGGGCTCCGCAGAATCACTTGCTTGCTACAGCAGTCGATGAGCGATCCGTGCTCCGATAGCCAATCCATCCCTAGGATTATATCGAAGTCGTGGATATCCAGAATAATTAAGTCTGCAGGTAAATCCACATCCTCAATTCTTACCGGGCACCTCCGAATCACCTGATTCACAAGGTACACGATACCCATCGGGGTGCCAACACCCATTTCGCAATCTAAAGCTGATACCACACAATCAAGCATACCAGCACAACTTTTCGAAATAAAAGAATGTGTAGCCCCCGCATCCATCAATACACGTACAAGAAGGTTAAAGATATGTAGTGTACCTGTGACCACGCCTGGGGCAGTCCTCGCCTGCTGTTGGGTCATGGCAAAAACTTGGGCCCTCGGCCCTCCGTTCCGTCCGCTCCCGCGCGCGCCACGCCCAGCACCACGGTCACCTCCCTGACCGCGACCTCCATTAGTGTGGGAAGCCGTGCTCTGCACCACACTAGAGCCCCCAGCGTCGTTCTTGGACAACTGCGGGCAATCACTAGCATAGTGGCCCTCCTCTCCGCAAGCAAAACAAGTTACTGGCCTTGGCCTGTCCGAATGCCCGCCAGAAGCACCGCTCCAAGATGAGCGTTGCCCAGAGTTGTATCGAGATCCTCTGCCCTGAGAGCCTACGCGTCGACCTGACCAGCCACGACCCTTGAAGGATGAGGGTGCTCCCCTATAGCCCCCTCCCTTGTTGTTCTTATGGCCCGATGGCCCACGATGTGGGCGATCCTGACGTCGCCCCTCGCCCGAAGGTTTTCGTGTCTGGTGTGCCGCCAGACTGGCCTCGACACGCACCGCAGCGTCGACCAAATCTCTCAGTGAAGCATGAGTAGCAGCCGTCACACTTGCCCGGATCTCCCCTCGGAGTCCAAGCTCAAACCTTTGGCATTTGTCCTCCTCCGTGCTAACGAATGATGCAGCGAACCGGGATAGTTTTCCGAAAGTTTGCTCGTAGTCCGCAACGGACATGTCATCCTGCTCCAGCCGCAGAAATTCAGCCTCCCGCGCCGCGCGAAAGGATCGCGGGTAGTACTGGTCCAGAAATCTGGAACAGAAAGCTTCCCAAGTAGTGGTATGGACAGACCACCCAGACATTTCGAGTCTGTGCCACCACTGGTAGGCTCCTCCTTCCAGCAAGAAGGCCGCAAAGGTTACCCGTTCGCCCGGAGGGCAGTGCATCACCGAGAAGATCTTTTCCCACTTGGTGATCCAATCATGAGCATCCTCGGGGTTTGATCCCCCGCAGAAAGGAGTGGCTCCCAACCGTTGAGCCCTTTCAATGCTCGCGCATTCCATCTCCCTTTCCAGATCCTCGTCAGTTCGTGTATGAGGAATTCTCCTAGGAGGCATAACCAACTTTCAAGAGGCATAGATCAGATAACGATGTTTTTTTGTTTAAAAGTCGAAAAGTAACTAGTACTAATCGCTAGTCTAGCATGCTGACCATACCCTAGTACTGACCACAAGCTAGTGCTCTGATACCAAGCTGACAGGACCCGCCCCGATCCCACAGGGACCACAAGGGGACGTGCCCTTCTCCCGTCTGACACCCAATAATTCATACCAATTTTTAACCTCAAAACATCAAATGCATAAATAACCAAATTAAAGTCATACATCAAATCCGAATTAAACGAATGTCAGACAAGGGATGAAATCCAAAATTACAAGTTGCGAGCACGACTCTAACATAAACCTGCGGGTACATCACCCAACAGGGATTCAGGTACGCAGAAGTAGATCTATGCCTCAGCCTCAGGTTCCTCCTCTACCTCAGTATCACGACCTGGAGGGGTTACCAAAACATTAAGGGTGAGTGGGCCGAAACTCAAGTTATAAAATCATTTGATAAGTAAAACATATAATTTACCCCTCCGTTTTCCAAACATGCATGCATCATCATTTTAAAATCATAAATCATATAATATGAATCATAAGGCATGTAATAAAACCATAACCATAATTTTAGCCACTGCACTATACACTCCAATCCGACATCCCTGATGTCTGACGTCCCTGACGTCAATAAGGTCACAATCACAAGGCTACGCGTGCCACTCGGGTCTCAATTTCCGAGTTCAATCCCCGAACCCTGCTCGGTTACAGCATCCCCGTTGCTTAGCGTCGTAGACGCTGGACGTTCTAGACGTCTGTGACCTCTCCGGGGTACCTCATCCGGAGGAGACAATATAATATGGAAGGATCTATACAGTGCAGTACCAAATACATTTTATCGATATCCACATGCAAACATATATGTATACATAGGTAAAATATGAACCGATCGTTACGTTTCATTAAACGGGTCTCATGCCCAAATACTGTGAAACGTGCCATAACCGAAATCTCAATATCATCAAAACCATTTATAGATTCCAGCATGTGAACATATAAGTAAATCAGAAAACATTTAAGCATGCAAGGGTTTAATGAAAACGGGCCCACTCACAGTATGATTCCGCTGCGAATCTGCGCGTACGGACTTGTACCGAGATTATCGTACAATTCCTGTCAGTTCAATTCACACGTAAGGGTCACTACAAGTCCTTAAAATTTATTCAAAAGAAGGTTCGAAACAGAAGCCGGTTCGGGGTAACCGTCAACACGTTTCCCGAGGCAACCGACCCTAACTGGACCCTTCAAACTATCTCAGATCAACATGGTTAATTCACCACAAATGTTCAGAATGATGAGAGGAATAAAAGTCATGTTGATCGTGATCAGAGATAAGCCCCAACGCGCCCTCACGCGCCGCCCATAGTGGCTGCGCGTGAAAGTCACGCGCCTGACACTGTAGCTACAGTGTCACCACCTTCACCCGTTTGTCTGTAATTCGGGCCTGCCACCTGCGGCTTGACCCGGTTAATTACCCATCAATTCCTACTCGATTTCAATCCAATTTGATCCTAACATGTTAATTAAACATTCAATTTAAGTTCTGGGTTATTAATTTGCCAAATCGAATCCTCAAATGGCCCTTCGACCCGTGATCATCCAAACGGGTTGATCACCCCAACTTACTGGTTTCTAAACCGAAATCAAATTAACCTTACATGAAGCATCCTAGTATCACGACGAACTGGAAAACACACTCAATTGAATCAACACTCACCTGGAAGTAGTCGTCCAAACCTCTGAAATTCTTCTGAACACGGCAGTCACTGTCCCAGCTCACCCGTGGCTGGTTGCCTTCGATTTTTATATGGTTGTGTTCCAAATACTCCCAGAAAGCTTACTCTGCGATTAGATTGGCCCAACACACCGTAAAAATTAAACACTGATTTTCCCTCCAATTTTTCCAGAAATGGCTTCTCTGGTTTCCTCACCCGTTCTTAGTTATAACAGCATCAGAGTGATGCTCAAGCACGTTCTAATTGGTTTTAAACAATTTCAAGCCGTCCCAGAGGCTCGTGGGTGTCCAATTGTCCACTGAAAAATGTTCCCCGAAAAGCTTCGATCTTGAATTAATCAATTGATCGTGCAAGCTGGATGGCTCAGGCCACGTTCAAAAGCAAAAGACAACCCAGACATTCCAGCACATGATAGCATAATCAATTGCACGATAGAACCACCGCACATGGTGGTGTCGCCCATTTCGGCCGCGGTCTGCTACAGTAACCAGGGCAAAAAGACCAAAATGCCCCTGGTTCAATAATTACCAAAATACCCCTCACTTCCTAGACCCATAACTCAGCCATACGAAGTCCGATTTTGGCGTGCCGCTTGTCTACGGACTCAGGACGTCGAGACCTACCTATCGGTCCTTGAGTCGCGTGAAAATTAATTGTCAAACAAAAAGTCAACATTTTCGCCCGTGAAGTCCAACTTACGGTAATGCCCCTGAACTTCCGATAGTCATAACTTTTTCCCTGATCGTCCGAATTGGACGTGCCACCTGTCTATGAACTCGTGACGTCCCGTACTACGTCACGGTCATAGGTCAAAGTCCATTTAACTCATTAATCAAAAAGTCAACAATTTGGCCATACCAATCACAAGGGTAAAAGCGTCAATTCACACATTAAATTGAAATATTAAAATCCTCGAATGTCCGGGGTGTTACAATGAATCCCTTGTAAGGTTTTGAGAAAGTTTTTGATATATATATATATGTATATATATGACAGGACCCATCCCAATCCCCCTGGGATTACCGTGGAATGTGCCCTGCTCCCGTCCAACAAGGGGTGTCAGACAAGGGATAACCAAGAGCCACTGCCCAAACGGGACATCCAGAGTGCGCAAGGACCGATGAAGGAGGTGTGCAATGTCCCAGTCTCTGCTGCAATCGCATCCGTAATCAACCTGAAGGGCATTAAAACCAAAAGCTGTGAGTGGACAAAAATCAATAAGTTCATCAAATCCATTTATAAGACATTTATGCCCTCCAATAAAAACATATGCATGCCACGAAAACCAGTAACCAAAACGTTTGCTCAACCGAGCCATTAGGGCCTTAGCCCAAAAACCGTTAACCAAAAACCAAGTGTGGGAACTCAGCCCAAAACTGTGGAATGCCACTACCAGACATATTAAAATCATGTGGACCACCGCCCAAAGCCATAAACATAAATCCATAAATCCAAAACCATTTACGGTCCCCGATCCAAAATACCATAACATAACCAATAATCCATTTTTACCACATAACACATATCCAACCGAAAAGCCATTTCATAGATTCATTAATCCATATTTACCATTACCATCACCAGCATCCCTGATGCTTAGCGTCCCAGACGCTTGACGTCCCTGACGTCATATTTCACGGTATTAAGCAACGCGTGCTGCCCGGGGTCTCACCGGGTCCATATCTCTGACATCCCCGATGTCTGACGTCCCTGACGTCAATCATAGCAATCCTGCTCCTGAGACATCATACGGTCCGGCTGCTCCTAACCACTAGACTTCCTACCTCCTCAACTCACTTGGACAACCACGTGTCCACAATCAATCCGTTATTGTTCTGTTCGCACATCCCAACCTTTACAGGTTCAACACTCGGTTTTCCAAGTTCTCAATTACAAAATTCCACATCTATAATAAAAACATAAAATCACACCAATTTTGGAGTTGCCAACAACTCCCCAAATCCACTAATTCATGACGTAGGGGACGTCATCCCAAAATTCCTTAGGTCTCAATTATACCATTTAATCCACTCCTAACTGGTTATCTCACCACTATTGGGACGTATCCCAACACATTACAATCTTAACTAGATCCCATCCAGTCCATCACTCAACCACTACTGAATCTCAAAGACCGAACATATGTTCATCATGACGGAGTCACACCTCAACTTGTGCCTCATCGTCAACACAATCACCGACACTAGCACCAGTGCTAGTACCAGCACCAACACACTATCAACAATACTAGTATCAGCACCCATGTATTCATACTAGCATCAGCCCAAAAGTACCAACTCACAAACATCCATACTGCACACCGTGTGCAAATATGACAACCCTGGATCTCCGTTCATACCGAACGACGATCCCGTACCTCACAACTATGGGTACCACTTTTCTAACCGTTCACATCAGGATAATGAACGTTCCCTGAACGTCCCCTGACCCCCAAGTATTGTAACCACACTAATTACCCTCGATAGCCAGTCATCTCCATATGACTACCGACTAACGGTCATTGCTATCGAGATCCGCATCCACACATCACACCAATACCCGGTCTAACACGGGATCACATAATTTATCTCAGAACCGTATCCGTAGATCGAATCCCATAGTTCTGACTAGACTCACTAGAGTCATCCACATGGTCATCCATGACCTCAGCCGCTCGTCGCAGCATAAGTTCTCATTTACTAGTCGCAATTAAGGTTTACCTTTTGAAACCATCATATATTAGGATTCCACAATTACACTCTATGGTTCAACCGAACCCAACAGCTCTCCGTAACATAAAGCTCACAACCTGACCGGCCCCGCGGTCCTGACATCGTATAGACGTCAAATTCAATCCTACCATCCCATCTACGTGGGTTCCACCACTAAGGTCATCGGCCAACTCCGATGTACCAACATCCCTCACACTAGCAACCACCACTAGGGTTCACATTTTAGACCATTACTCAAATGAGGTTCCTCGAACCTGGTTGCACCTAGCACCACAACAATTTAATATTACATGACCGAACCGACGGTCCCACAATACCAGTTCATCACATACAACCCCACTTGGGTCGAAACACATTAACGCACGGCGTATCAAGCCAAACACACTCAATCCGCGATTAAAACCAAAAACTATCTATCAGGTTGATAACGAACTGCAGCCCCAAGAGACATCACACCCTCGACCTGTGCGCACAAAAAGAGCAACCCTGCTCTGATACCAAGTTGACAGGACCCATCCCAATCCCCCTGGGATTACCGTGGAATGTGCCCTGCTCCCGTCCAATAAGGGGTGTCAGACAAGGGATAACCAAGAGCCACTGCCCAAACGGGACATCCAGAGTGCGCAAGGACCGATGAAGGAGGTGTGCAATGTCCCAGTCTCTGCTGCAATCGCATCCGTAATCAACCTGAAGGGCATTAAAACCAAAAGCTGTGAGTGGACAAAAATCAATAAGTTCATCAAATCCATTTATAAGACATTTATGCCCTCCAATAAAAACATATGCATGCCACGAAAACCAGTAACCAAAACGTTTGCTCAACCGAGCCATTAGGGCCTTAGCCCAAAAACCGTTAACCAAAAACCAAGTGTGGGAACTCAGCCCAAAAATGTGGAATGCCACTACCAGACATATTAAAATCATGTGGACCACCGCCCAAAGCCATAAACATAAATCCATAAATCCAAAACCATTTAGGGTCCCCGACCCGAAATACCATAACATAACCAATAATCCATTTTTACCACATAACACATATCCAACCGAAAAGCCATTTCATAGATTCATTAATCCATATTTACCATTACCATCACCAGCATCCCTGATGCTTAGTGTCCCAGACGCTTGACGTCCCTAACGTCATATCTCACGGTATTAAGCAACGCGTGCTACCCGGGGTCTCACCGGGTCCATATCTCTGACATCCCCGATGTCTGACGTCCCTAACGTCAATCATAGCAATCCTGCTCCTGAGTCATCATACGGTCCAGATGCTCCGTATAATGACCCCTCGCAGGCAATGCACCGTGACTTCCCCAGTGTCCCAGACACCTGGAGGAGACCATCATATATCCTCGTATCCAGATGGTATATGGAAACAGTTTTATTAAATCATTTCACAATATTACAATGGGCCCCGCCCGAAATCTCCATAAAACAACATAATTCCATTTAGGGTCCCTGACCCGAAATTACCATTATAATCCAACTGGGCCTCATGCCCGATTTTATGAACCACTGGGCCCACGACCCAATTTGTAAACCAACTGGGCCCGCAGCCCGACTTTATAAACCCACTGGGCCCACGGCCCGAATTCGTAAATCAACTGGGCCCCTGGCCCGATAACATAACTCAAATGGGTCTCAGCCCGATTTCGTAAACGACTGGGCCCCTGGCCCGATTTCATAAAGTAACTGGGCCCCCGGCCCGATTACGCACTCAAATGGACTCCAAGTTCGATATTTCAAAAACAAGTGGACCTCAAGCCCGAGTTCATATTTCCAATTTCAAAACCATTTCATCATATTATATCCAAGACCATAAACATGGAAAATCCGTGCAAAACCGGAAAAACTTCGATTTACGTGCAAGCACGTAAATCGCCTCGAAATACGTGAAACCGTACAATTTACCAAAAATCAAATCAACATCATACAATTACAATCATAATCCTTATAAAACAGTTAGGCATGCATAGAATTTATAAAACCAAAGTCCACTCACAGATCGTTTAACGGTATGCCTCGATACGCGTGCCATCGGCCCTCCCGGGCCACACCACTATCACCGAGACTCTCAATCCTGTCCAAATTACATTAGAGGGTCACTAACCTCATCATTAACATCCTATCAAAGTCCCATAATTTTCCCGAATTTTTAACTATTTTTAAACTTGATTTAAAACCTTCGGACGTCCCGAACAATATCGAGACGGTGTCCGATCGACACGAAACCAATCCCAAAATGTCTGTTACATTAAATAGGACAGAAGTCATGTTGACCTCACCTCGAGATTCGTGCCCACGCACCGTCACGCGCCGTTGTGAGTGGCTGCGCGTGAAACATACGCGCCTGCTACAGTGCGTCGTTCTAACCCGTTTCTCTGGTAAACGGGTCCAATTAACCCGCGAGATGACCCGGTTCCAATCCTATCAATTCGACACTGATTTCATCAATTGAGCATTCAGTTAGTTTCATTTTAAGTTCAATTTGAGTTCTGTATCGATGATTACACAAAAACTCACCTAAAACTCATCGACTCGATGATGAACACGAAGAACACCTGTCACTGTGCAACCATGGAATTCCGTCAATCTCAACCGGTTTCTTCCAATTGATGAACCCAGAAGCATCGTGGGATCCTGAGAAGTAGTTTCCCCACATCAATTACACCGTTTGATTGCTCCAAGATCACGACTCAACCTTCAAACTCCATTACTGTTACCAAGTCTGTTCAGAGTGAATTGGTGGCCAATTCCCTTCGTTCTTTCGAAGAAACTGATCGTGGGGATCCCAGGAAGCTGAAAGTAACCTCCAATTCGATCCTCACGGCCCTATGATTTGATTTCGAATTTCCCTCCCAAAACTCAAAATCCGAAATTCCAGTCTCCTCCTCACTGTCAATCTCTCGTGTTTACCTAGTTGAATCCATCTCTCATAGCTCTCAAATTCCCCTTGAAACTGGTTGTGAAAGGGAGCTCAATTCTCTCAATTCAGTTTCCCCCAATTTGTGCACGGTTTGAAGAACAAAGGGGATTAATGGATTTAACAATTAATTAACAAATATTAGACATAATGATGATGTTGTAATGATAGTGTTTAGAGGAAAACATGGATCAGGTTTTAAGGCTTAGATTAGGGGATGGGTGACACTTGTCACTCATCCAGGTGTGCACAGTCAACGGTCACTATTCATTATATTATTATTATTTTAATTGGAGCCTCGGTTCGTTAATTCGTTTCCTTGACCATAACTTCGTCGTCGAATCTCCGATTTCGGCATGCCGCCTGTCATTGGATTTGTATCGACGAGACCTACGTAACGGTCCTTGGCCCTCGTCCATTGGACCTCCCGGTCAAAAAGTCAACATTTGGCCCCTAACATGCCAAATTACCAAAATACCCCTCGACTTCCGAACATCATAACTTCCTCCTCGAATGTCGGAATCGAACGTGCAACCTGTCTATGAACTCGTGACGTCCCAAACTACGTCACGGTCATCGGTCAAAGTCCGTTTGACCGCCGATCAAAAAGTCAACATCTTGCCCACGACCAGGGGCAAAAACGTCATTTTGCACATTTTGTCCGATTTCGCCCTACTAACCACCGATCAACCTCATTAATCAAGATTACTGACTAATCTAATCCCGGAATTCGGGACGGGTCGTTACAATATATATTCATATACCTTCCTTATTTGGATTGTCTCCTCCGGGGAGGGTCGTTAGCCTAGGTGGACCCCGGAGTAGTCACGGAGCAGTAACTGAGTGGAGTCGCCTCCGTTGGGTACCTTACTCTGAGGAAGGCTTGGATGATAACCCCCAAGGAGGGTCATTGATCTACGGACATTGACCTGGGTGGACCCTGGGAGACTTGGGCTTTGAGACCCCGGGTAGCACGCGCGTAGCTTTAGAAACCATGACAAGATTGGTAGCATGATTTATATGTATATGTTATATGATATGTGATGTGTACAAGTTTTGGGCTGAGTCCCACATGGGTTTGGGCAATGGCCCGTATGATTAGTTTCATTTACGTTTTTGGGCTAAAGCCCTAGTGGTTTGATAAATTGGTTTTCGAATGCATGCATGTTTTTTAGTGAAGGGTACAAATGTCTTTTTGAGAAAATGTTTTTATAAAATCCTTATTTTATCCACACACATCTTTTAAATGTTTTGACTGCCCTTCAGGTTGATCGCGGTTGAAGGCTGCAGCAGAGACCGAGACATCACATACCTCCCCCGGATCCTGGCGTACTCTGAAGCCCCTAGCGGGCTAATATCGGAAATTCCCTTGTCTGACACTTAGTGTTAGATGGGATCAGGCGCGTCCCGCGTTAATCCCGGGGGGATTGGGACGGGTCCTGACATATGTGCAGATTTAATAAAGGTAGTTTTGACTATTCCTAAAGTAATAAGGATAAATGCACTAGTTAAGGAAAAATTTGAAAGGTTGTGTAGCCTTGCTTTAGTTGTCTAATTTGAGGATAAATTTTGATGAATTTGTTGATATGTTGAGATCAGGTATGCCAAATATCGAGTCAGAAAAGTAAAAAGCATAGTGCATGTCCAAGGATAATCAAAATTTTGAGGACATGGTAAGATGCAAGGACCCGCATCTCGAGAAAAGTAGAATTTGGAAACTAAAAAAGAAAATGACCATTTTGATCGTAAAGGGTCAAAAGTTAACTTTCTGATTGGGAAACCTTTTAAAAAGCTTCACAAATACCATTACAAATATCTCGAGCTCCTAAATACGTAGACAGATGGTACCTCAAAATGGTAGTTAAAATAAGTTGGATAGGGATCAATAATAGTTAGGAGCATTATGGTAATTTTGGCATAAAAAAGTAAAATTGGTATTTATATAATTTAATCATGTGAACAGATGGGATGATGATAAGCGTCTAGATCCCTCTAGCGGTATCCCTTCATTTCTCCCCCATCGACCTACGCTAAATATATTTATATATATATATATATATATATATGTATCTGTGTGTGTGTGTGTGTGTGTGTGTGTGTGTGTGTGTGTTTTAAGGGTATGTAAGACCTGTGTCTTGGGAAGAACGGTGAACAATCCCACATCGCTCGAGGAGGGAAATGTGAAGTGCCTTATATGTGTGGGCAAGTATAACATGACCCATCCCAATCCCCCAGGGATTACTCGGGATGTACCATGCTCCCGTCTAACCCACGTGCGACACGAAGGCCAAACACCAGTCTAACCCACTTGTAACACGGAGGCCATACAAGGGATACCCAGGCTAACAGGCAAAACGGGCTTCCGGAGTACGCTAGGATCAGTGGAGGAGTGCGATGTCTCGATCTCTACTACAGCCCGCATCCGCAATCAACCTGAAGAGCATTAAAAAGCATAAAAGCTGTGAATGGACGAAAATAAATAATTTAATAAAACTCATTTAACAAAAAAGATATTTATGCCCTTAACTTAAAAACGATGCATGCATACGAAAACCAATTAATTCAAATATGATAAAAACCGTTTATAAAACCAAAGCCATTTCCTTTCTCAAATCATTAGGGCCATAGCCCAAACGATAAAATCAATCGTGTGGGAACTCAACCCAAAACCGTAAATCCAAATCATGTGGGCCACTGCCCAAATCCATTTAGTAAACACATAAATACCATTTCATAAATCCAATAATTCATGTTTACCAAATACCCATCCTCGGCATCCCAGATGCCTAGCGTCCCAGACGCTTGACATCATATCACGGTCTAAGCAACGCGTGCTACTCGGGGTCTCTCCGAGTCAATCTCTGACATCCCTAATGTCTGACGTCCCAGACGTCTAATCATAGCAATCCTACTCCTGAGTCACTATACCATCTGGTTGCTCCGTGCAATGACCCCTCGCAGGCAATGCGCCATGACTTCCCTAGTGTCCCAGACATCTGGAGAAGACCATCCACATATCCTCATATAAAGACAGTATATGGGAAACATTTTATAACATCATTTCAAAACCTTTCAAAATATTTCAAAGGGGTCATGCCTGGAATTTCCATAAATCCATCATAAGTCCAGAAATCCAATTTCTCAAATCCAAATTCCATTTTAATGTCTCCAAACCCGAAATCACATTTGTAAACCACAATTGGGACTCACGCCCGATATCATAACCAACTGGGCCACTAGCCCGATCATGTAATTCAACTAGGCTTCCATCTTGATATCTCGTTAAATCAAATTAACTCCAAGTTCGATAGTTTCCAAATCAAATGGGTCTCATGCCCGATTTCTTATTTCCAAATCCAAAATCAGTTCATCTAACCATCAATGAAATATCAACAAGTATAAACACAGTATAAAACCATATACCTCAAAATACTTACGAATACGTAAATCATATATACCACAATCAAAATCATAGAAATCACATAAATAAAAAATATAACACAGTTATGCATGCATCATATTTTAGAAAATAAAGTCCACTCAAAGATCGTCCTAGTTGCCACCTCGATACACGTGCCATAAGCCTCCCCGAGGCTAATCCGCCATCTTCGGGACTTCCGATCCTGTTCAATTCACACTCAAGGGTTACTACCAACCTAGACAAGTCCTAATTAAGAACCCCCAACATTCCCGAAAAAGTCAACGTGTCACAGACACATTTCCCAAGTTGAAAAACCTCAATTTGATGAACCTAACGATCTCTGATCGATCCGAAACCAACCCCCTTTCGATCTAGATCGTTGAAACCTTTAAAATGACACAGGTCCCAACTCGAAATTTGAGCACACGCACGTGGTTAATGCACGGCCAACACTGGTCAAAGTCAACGTTGCTGATGTTAGCAAAATTAATGCTGACGCCAGTGGTCAATGGTCAATGGTCAACGGTTGACGTCAACAAGACATCAACCCTTATGCCTATCAGTCTGACACGTGTTAGTCATCAGTTGGTCTACGTGTCTAACATGTCAGTGACACGTGGCACTATCTTATTGGTCCATGTCACTCATACTTCAGGCTAACTAGGCTCTAACATCATGACAGGTGTCAACCAGGGTTAGGCCACATCACCTGACAACTGACACATGTTGACATCACTGATGATGTCATCTTCTTCATCCTCGCGATGGGTCAAACATGAATAGTTAGAATCGGGTCGCGCAGAGCCGCCACCTAACCCGGCTCAGAAATTCCCATTCCTTGACCAAAATCGATCACGTTGATTCCTATACGATCGTCCAATCCCCAGGAACAGATCTACTTAATCAAAACTAAGAAAATCGATCGAAAACTCACCTGTCTATGGATGAACACTGACGACCCAATCTCCAGCCCCCTGCCTAAGTTTCTCCGCCATCTACAACCCTGGCTTTCGATCCCCATAGACTCGTACAATCACCAACAACATAACTCAATCAATGAAAGCCACCCCAAACATCAAAAACTAGAAACCCAATTTTAAAACTTCAAAAACAGTTTCGAGTTACCTTTCCTCCACCATCTATGGCGGTCCCGCTACCTGCTTACCATCTCCCGATCACTCAACCATCCTCTATCACTCTCTCTCAGTCCAGCACAGGTGAGGGGGGAGGATTGGGGTTGTGGGTTTGTAGGTTTCACGGTTTAGGAAGAATAGAGAAAGTGAGAATGAAGGGGAATGGTATGCATGTATGTATGTTTAGGGAGCAATAGATGTGTGACGCTTGTCACTCATCCATTGGGCCTGATAGAAATATCTGGACCCACACTAAAGCAAAAATGAAAACTTGCCTCATAAAACGTGTTATCGCTAATAGTGCCCAAACTCGTCTGTGACCCATAACTTCCTCGTCGAATGTCCGAATTCGATGTGCTACCTGTCTACTGACTCGTATCGACTCGATCTACGTAACGGTCTTCGATCAAAATCCATTTGACCGCCCGGGTCAAAAGTTAACTTTTCACCCATTCCTAGGGGCAAAATGGTCATTTTACTCCGTCTGTCCAAAATCTCTCGACTAATCTCTGATTAGTCATGCTAATCCTCAATTAGGTACCTAATCCCAAAATTCGGGACGGGTCGTTACAATATATCTTCCTAAGGACTTTTGGGAGTTCAATGGCTTTTAGTTTGGTTGGAACTCCAAAGTTAAGCGAGATTGGGTTAGAGCAATCCCAGGATGGGTGAATCACTGGGAAGTCGTGTGTGAGTTCCTAAAAACAAAACTATGAGGGCATGACCAAAAGCGGACAATATCATGTTAGCGGATCTGGTCGTGACAAAATGGAGCTAGACCCTGATCGGAAGTGTGTGAGTGAGGACACTAGGCCCGAAAGGGGTTGGAATGTAAAATTTGTGTCTTAGCAAGAAAGGTGAACAATCCCACATTTCTCGGGAAGGGAAAGGTGAAATTCCTTTTATGTGTGGGCACGTATCTTCCTAGCGCAAGGCCTTTTGGGAGCTCACTAGCTTTGGGTTTGGTTGGAACTTCAAAGTTAAGTGAGATTGGTCTAGAGATGTCCAAAGATGAGTGACCTACTGGGAGGTTGCGTATGAGTTCCCAAAAACAAAACCGTGAAGGTTAGGCCCAAAGCCAACAATATCGTGCCAGGGGAGTTGGGTCGTGATAGGGCGGTAAGGGAAAGAAAGGAAGGTTGAAAAGAGTAAATAAGAAAATGCAAGAGAATATGAAAGGGAAACTGGGAAAGAAGAAGAGATAAAGAAAAAGGAAGAAAGGGGAGAAAATGGTTAAAATTTGGGGAAGAATACTAGGAATACAGTGCGGGTATGAAGGAACCTGTGAGGTTCTACTTCGGGTTTTTTGGTTCTGGGCTAGGAGGAGTAAGGATAGAAGGTTTGCCACTCCGTGCAAGCCTCGCATCCTTGACCAGAAGAGATGAACTGGTACGCGAGTAAGGCTAAAGTGGTGGTTGAGAAATCATGGTCGAACCTTCCACATATCATAACACATTAACATGTAAGTATTTTCTTCTTTAAAAGCCACATAACGCATCCTTGGCTTGAGTAGGTGCATATGGAGTATTGGAATGTCCAATTTGGGCGTGAAACGGCGGTTTCCGGTCGCAGGTTAAACAACCCGTTTTACAGGAAAACAGGTCAAAATCAGAGGAAGAAGACGACCCCTGCACAGGCGTATAAGGCCCATGAGCAAAGGGATGTGGTGGTGCGTGAGGGCATCTTTCGTCCTCCCGCCATCTAGTTAAAACAAAAGTTCTACGTTATACTTTCATGAGTTCAATGGTGTAGTTTTTATGTTATTTGGATATCGTATGAGCATAGTTTATACGTCTAATGTTTTATGTTCATTTTCTAAATAAGATTTATTTTGTAGGTTATATGTTTAATTGGAAGGTAATATTAGTAATGTGGTGATGGGTATGCTTTATGAATGAATATGGGGAAGTAAGACCAAAGCTAATTTGATATTAATAACTCTCTATGGTAGCTTAATAGTGAATGAATTATGGGATGGTTAAAAAGATTTACCTAGGGACTTATAGCTTCAAGTTAATACATGATCATGATTTATGTTAATGTGGTCATGGGCATATGTTACTAACAATTTGATGATGTGATAATACTTAGTGTGTTGTATGATCAAGACATGTAATCAATGTAATGATTAAGATGATTTACTTTAACAATATAACAATTTATGAATTACTCTAATAATGTTAGGGTTAATTACTATATAATTAATAGTGCAACCTATAGAAATTGTGTTACTATGGTCTTTGGTGTACATACATATCTGTATGACTATTGAAGTTATATTTAAGCTATGGTTATAATGGGGAATTGAACTTGTGTGTACACTTGCACTATTGTGAGTTTTATGAATATATAACTGTGTAACTAACAAATAATAATCTCAACTACGGAAATGAAACCCGAATTTGGTTGAGCTAGTAAGATTTTTAAATCCAACTGGGTGGGGGTTAGATGTGGGCAGTAACCCCACAAGAATAAAGTCAATTTGGTTAATTTAATAAGATATAGACAAAACTAAAATTGGAGAAATCTCTTGTTTGATAAAGAGTTGTCGGACCGCAGGACTGATCTGAATTTCAAAGGTAATTCAGGACAGGTCCTACCATCTATTCATACATACTCCTTACGTATTCAAACTTTCGTTTCTTCTATAAATATTTTATTCCTCAGAAGAATATCGTTTAAGGCCACTAATATCCGGACTAATCTTAGGTTTATTTCCCCAAATTTTGCGATATTAAATTGAATTTGAATATAAACATATTAAATTGAATATCTGAAATAATACCCAAATGATATCCAATTAACCCAAATATAGTACCATTAAACTTAAAATTTCTAGACATGAAACTTTCATGTTGGCTAGACGGCTTGGGACAGCCACATGTACCCTCATGCGCCACCACAGTCCTCTGAACGTAGGCCTCTTGTAACGACCCGTCCCGAATATCGGGATTAAATATTGATTAGTTATGGATTAGAATGACTAATCGGGGATTAGTTGAGAGAATTCAGACAGACGGTGTAAAATGACCGTTTTGCCCTTGGATTTGGGTAAAATGTTAACTTTTGACGTTGGGAGTCAAACGTACGAGGCCCGATGATCGTGGGATAGATCGAGACATCACGAGTCCGTAGATAGGCAGCACGTCGAAATCGGACGTCGAACGGAGAAGTTATGGTCAGGGGATAGAAATCAGGAACGTACGTCTCGGGATTCGAATTAAATATTATTTAAAATTTGGTTGGCAGATATTTTAGTGTGGGGTCCTTGGATGAGTGACAACTGTCACTCATCCTATTGGCCATCTCCCCTAAAAAGTGGATCACACTTCTGATTGGTTTGATTCTTATTACTTTATTAATTTTCCTTCTCATTTCTCTATCTTCTTCCCCGCGCACGATATCTTCATCGTCTTCTTTATTTTCTTCTTCAACCGTGAACCCCTAAACACTAGCCCTCCAAACCTCACCATTAGTGTTCAGCTTGTTAATGAAAAAGGGAGAGTGGAGTGAGATAATAAGGGGGGTGCTGACGGCGTCGACCGTTGTGCACGGTGGCTCAGTTCGGAGGTAAGGAACTGAATGCCCTGTTTTCATTTTTGGAAATGGAGTTTGTGATTTGGGTCACTAATTTACCTTCTTGATTGATTGGACGAGGACCCTAGAGGTGAGACGAACTGGACGGTGGCATCGGGGCGGGTCGTCGTGCTGGGTGGTCGGAAAACCCGTCGAGGTATGGTTTTGATTCAAAAATTGAAAGTGGGATTTTATGGTTTATTGGTCGAATTGATGGACTGGCCTACGATCTACGGACTTGGACGAATCTAGGGGACTTGATTTTGAAGGGAATGGTGGTCAGAGTGGACGGCAGAACGGAGTTGCAGAGGCCGGTTATTGTTTCTTTCGAAGAGGTATGATCCTAACCTTGTTTCATGATTTCGAGCCTGTAGATCAATTGGAAAGGATGACACGAAGCTGTAGGAAGAAACGGGGAGGTGTTTGGTGGTCGGACAGCAGAGAACCAGTTGGGTCAAGCCGGGGGTCACGGCGACCCGGTTGCAAGATCCGCCAGACGTCAGGGACGACTGACGACGTCATCATGTCAGATCTAACAATGTCAGACGAAGACCAATGGGAGCACGACACGTGGAACTGTCAAGGTTGTCAGTGATGACGTCAGCATGACGTTAGCGTTGACTTTTCAATAGGGTTGACTTTTGCATTAACTAAGCATGTGGGGGCATGTGGGCCTGAATTTCTAAGTGGGCCCAGTGTCATTTTAAAGGTTTCTACGATCCGGATCCAATGGTGGTGGTTTCTGGTCGATGAGAGATTGTTAGATTGGTCAAATTGAGGTTTTTCATCTCTCGAATGGTTTTCGGGACACGTTTATTTTTCTGAGAAATTTTAGAGTTCTTATTATAAACTTGTATAGGTTAGTAGTAACCTTTGTGTATGATTTCAACAGGTCTGGATGACACCGAGAGGTCGGATTAGCCAAAGAGGCTTATGGCACGCATATTGAGGCCTAGTGTCATTTAAAGGTTTCTACGATCCAGATCCAATGGTGGTGGTTTCTGGTCAATGAGAGATTGTTAGATTGGTCAAATTGAGGTTTTTCATCTCTGGAATCGTTTTCGGGACACGTTTATTTTTCCGAGAAATTTTAGAGTTCTTATTATAAACTTGTATAGGTTAGTAGTAACCTTTGTGTATGATTTCAACAAGTCTGAATGACCCCGAGAGGTCGGATTAGCCAGAGAGGCTTATGGCACGCATATCGAGGCGGGAGCTAGGACGGTCTGTGAGTGGACATTGTTTTCTAAACTATGATGAATGCATAATTGTTTTATATGTTTTACATATGTGATTTCTATGATGATGATTGTGGTATTAGTTATTTGCATATATATATATATGCACATATTTCGAGATGTTTTCTGTATTTACACGTATATCGGGGTTTATGGTTTTAATAATGGTTAAATGGTATGATTTTGGATTTGGAAATATGGAATCGGTCTTGAGACCCATTTGTTTACGAAATATTGGACTTGGAGTCCATTTGATTGAATGAGGCATCGGGGCAGGGGCCCAGTTGGTTTATGAAATTTGGCATGAGGCCCAGTTGTGTTTTATAAATGCGATTTCGGGTTGGGCACCCATAAATGGATTTGGATAAATGGTTTTAGATTTGAGAACTCGGATTTGTGGATTACGATGGTTTTATGGAAATCCTGGGCATAAGCCCATTTGAACGGTTTGAGTTTATTTATGAAATGGTTTTCCATATACCTTCCTTTTATCTATGGATTGTTTCCTCCATGGAGGGTCATAGATTTGCGGACATTGACCTTGGTGGACCCTAGAGTAGTCACGGTGCACTACCTGAGAGGGGCTGCCCCCATGGGGTGGCTCACGATCAGGAGGGCATTTATGGATGATAACCCCTGGGGAGGGTCATTGATCTGCGGACATTGACCTTGGTGGACCCTGGGGAGACTTGGGACTTGAGACCCCGAGTAGCACGTGTAGCTTTGGAAACCATGACAGTACTGATTGTGACATCGGGGATGTCAAGCATCAGGGATGCCAAGTATTGGTTACATGGTATTTGATGGAATTGTGATTTATGGATTTACTGGATTATGTATTTGGATTTCAGATTTATTGGATTTATGATTTGGTTTTCGGTGTTAATAGATTTGGTCAGGGACCCATATGGTTTGGATTTACGATTTTGGGCTGAGTTCCCGCTTACTTGGACTTATGGTTTTGGGCTAAGGCCCCAATGATTTAATTAAAGTAAATGATGTGATTATTGGTTTTCGAATGCAAGCATACTTTTTAGCGGAGGGCATAAATATCTTTTTAATAAATGTGTTTTATGAACTTATTGCTTTTCAACCACTCACAGCTTTTAATGGTTTTAATGCCTTTCAGGTTGATCACGGATGCGGGCTGTGGTAGTGACCGAGACATCGCACTCCTCCACCGATCCTAGCACACTCTGGAAGCCCCGGTCAGGCTGAGGTTTTTAGTTATCTCTTATCTGACACTTCGTGTCTGACGAGAGTATAGCACATCCCGCGATAATCCCGGGAAGGATTGGGATGGGTTGTGTCAAGTGGTATCAGAGCGGAGTTGTTGCTATTTGAGCAAACCTTGCAGCTCTTGTGGTACGCACAGGTCAAGGATGTGATATCTCTACGTGGTGACAGCCCATCATCAACCTGAACGTTAGGGAAATTGTATAAAACTTAGTGGAATTAAATTTTGGATAGATTACATTTAACCCGGTACGCTGTGAATCAGTGTGATTTTACTCGATGAGAGTTGTAGATGGCGATTATATTGGATATGATACAGGTGCAATGTTGGGACCGGTGGATGGTCAGGCTATGTTAGATTGGTGATGGTACTGCACTCTGTAGCCGAAGTTGTGATTATCGGTTAGGCCTAGTTGGTTGTCGTGCTACTTTTGTTTGTGATGGATAGTTTGGTGCTAAGAGGTCATGGATGACTTGGCGGACGACACTGGTTGAGTCGAGTTGAGACTAGTTAAAGATTTGTTAGAGATTGTTTGGACAGGTTACCAGGGTGTGATACTTGTCGATGGAATCCCGGAGTGGGGATACAGAGTAGTGAGTACTGGCAGTTGATTCCGGTTGGATATAGAGTCTTGATAGTGATGTCTGGTGGTTGGATCTACACGAGTTTGTGATCGCACTATTATCGAGAGTGGTTGTAGTTGTGGTTGTTGTGAATTGGGTGACGTTCAGGGAACTTTCATTTTCTTGTTCGAATTGTCAGGGTGATTGTACCTATAGTTGTTGGGTACGAGGGAGGCAGAGTTTCTCCAACTTGACCTGAGGTACAGGGTCGCTGCTTGGTATTAGCAAAGATCCAAGGTTGTCTGATTTGCACACTGTGTGTAGGTGATTGTGATGACGATGAGCCACGAGTTGGGATGTGACTCCGTCGTGATGGGCATACGTTAGGTATCTGAGATTCAGCAGTGGATAAGTTGAACTGGACGGGATCCAGCAATGGATGAGATGTGTTGGGACTCTAACCCAACCGTGAGTGTGATGACTGATGTGTTTAGAATGATTAAGTGGTAAATGAATGAAATGGTATGAACAAATAGGCGAGTTGGGGTACCAAGTTAGCTTGGTACGGACACGTGGTTGATGTTCGAGTGAGTTAGTTCCAACATGGTTGGAACTTCATAATCAAGAGAGGTTGTGATTGAGGCGACGAGAGGAGTGCTTGATTCAGTATTGGTGATGCGTATTCCAAAGTCATTGAGGGCGACTTCTCATGTTCTGCCCATCACAGATGATGGTTGTTGTCACCAGTACGTTAATCGTGTATTGGTTGGTGGACCCGTGATTTGTTTTGGGTCATCAGGAGGAGTTGGGCATTTCGAGTTAAGTGAATGAGATTTCTCATTTTCTGCTTGGTGGCGGACGATGTTGGGTTACATGGTGTGGTGCGTGCAGTAAGTTTGTGTTTGCACTCACGTATGATGAATTTTGATGTCATCATCTTAGATCATCCTTAATTTCTAAAATAGGAATGACAATGATCGATATGAGGTAATTGGAGAGAACCCACAGTCTAGACGTGTTTCGTCTTTGACTGAGTGATTAGATGTGAAACGGTTAAGGAACGATGTGATAGTATAAGGATTCAATGAGGGTGTAAGACCTAATAACCTGAAATCTGGTCGTTAGCGAAATGAGCATGTGTGGATCCTAGGTGGATACGGATCGTGATGTTGAGGATATAGGGTGTTGTGACGATCGAGGATCGTGATATTAATGATCGGGTGATGTTGTGGTGGATCATGATGTCATGTCGTGCTGGCAGACTTCGCCTTGCTGATTATGCTAAGCTAGGAGCAGAGGACAATCGTTTTGCGAGACAGTTGAAGAGTCTTTTGGAATAGTTAGTGAGATGACAAGACAGATGTTGGATATGTGCATGTGGGGTATGTGGAGAATTTATTTCTCTGTTTTGGATATTGGATATAGGGATGATGGGACTGACTTCCTTTTGAGGTTAATCCCGTTTGATATATTAATAGAATGAGTGGGTATCTGACAGGGTTGGATTGGTCAGTATTGGATATGTGAATGATGGGATTGGCTTCCTTTCGAAGTCAATCGAATATGATACGGTAATCGAATGAGTAGGTAAACGATAGGTTCAGAGTTGGTGCATCTTGGTAGACGTGGGTGAGATTAGATGCTCATTTGGCATGAATGGGTACGCCTTGGTAGGTGTGAGTTGGATTGGTATGTGTTGGATTATGTGAATAGGAGTAGACATTGTGATGCTGGTCGGGTGACCATGGGACTCGGAATGGATGATGAGTTGGATTATTTGATCTGTTTAGTACTGGACTGGGCAGATGGACACCAGAATTGAAGCGTGTTTAGCTACGAGCTATATAGTGGGCTGGTTTGTGGATGGATGTACGTACAGGGTACATTGTGCGAGGATCGATACTAGATAGGCCTGAGTGGTGCCTGGTGACGGTATATAGGATATACCAGTGGTATATTAATGAATGTGTTGGTAATCAATTTAGTTCCGATATCATTGGATTAGTTGAGAACTTGAATTGGACATTAGATACTATGTGCTGGGCCAGAGTGATTTTGATGGGTTCAGTAATTTTACGAGCAGGTGCTCAGAACCATGGATGGCTAGTGGAACCCTAGAGTTGAACTGTGTTATCACTGCTGGGCAGGTATTCGTTGGGGTCCAGTTGCACACTGATTGAGTGAGTTTCATGTTATCGTCATGGGGATCTTATCGAGCTGATTTTAATGAATAGTGAAATTAAAAGTAAGAAATCTTTACTACAAGTTCCCAGGTGAGTGAGACATGGATTGTGTAGTCACAAGTGACATGAGTTGGTGGTTAGTGTAACCATGGGTTGCTTTGCGTAGATTGACTGCTCTGTGACTCTCAATAAAGGCAGCATGGATTTATGAGGAAATGTTTGTACGAGGTACCTTAGTGACTCTTGAATGAGTCAGAGTTGTGTTGGTGACTCCTAGTGGGAGCAGATGTTAGTGTGGATTGGTGATTGAGAAGAACCGTCAAGCTGAATGTGTCAGCTAAATGTGTCAGCGTAATGGTAGAATTGTCGGGTAGTATCAACTCGGAACGTGTGATCGATGTCACTCGACGTGGTCGGGTGTAGTCGGTACGACATGGGTTCGTGATGGAACGTCTGGGTGCAGACACGTATTATGCTAGTTAGTGGGTCTAGAAGTACATGGGATGTTAAACCTAACGGTCTGACTAAGCTTGTTTTCCACGATGTGGATGTGGAACTAGGTTAGTTGGAATTTTGAGGACGAAATTTGTTAAGGGGGGAAGGTTGTAACGACCCGTCCCGAATATTGAGATTAAATATTGATTAGTTATGGATTTAGAATGACTACTCGGGGATTATTTGAGAGAATTCAGAGAGACTATCTAAAATGACCGTTTTGCCCCTAGATTTGGGTAAAATGTTGACTTTTGACTCGGGGAGTCAAACGTACGCGGATAGATGGCCGTGGCGTAGATTGCGACGTCACGAGTCTGTAGACAAGCGGCACGTCGAAATTGGAAGTTGAAAGGAGAACTTATAGTTATAGGATCGAAATCGGGAACTTATGTCTCGGGATTCGAATTAAATATTATTTAAAATCTGGTTGGCAGATATTTTAGTGTGGGGCTTTTGGATGAGTGACAACTGTCACTCATCCCATTGGCCATCTCTCCTAAAAAGTGGACCTCACTTCTGATTGGTTGGATTCTTATTACTTTATTAATTTTCCCTCTCATTTCTCTATCTTCTTCCCCGTGCACGATATCTTCATCGTCTCTTTATTTTCTTTTTCAACCGTGAACCCCCAAACACTGGCCCTCCAAACCTCACCATTAGTTTTTAGCTTGTTAATGAAAAAGGGAGAGTGGAGTAAGACGATGAGGGTGGTGCTAACGGCGTCGACCGTCGTGCACGGTGGCTCAGTTCTGAGGTAAGGAACCGAATACCCTATTTTCATTTTTTTAAATGGATTTTGTGATTTGGTCCACTATTGACCGTCTTGATTGACTAGACGAGGACCCTGGAGGTGAGACGAACTAGACGATGGCATCGCGGCGGGTCGTCGTGTTGGGTGGTCGGAAAACCCGTCGAGGTATGGTTTTGATTCAAAAATCTAAAGAGGGGTTTTATTGTTTATTGGTCGAATTGATGGACTAGGCTGTGATCAAGGGACTAGGACAAATCTATTGGTTTCGATTTCGAAGAGAATGGTGGTTGGAGTCGACGGCAGAACGGAGTTGCAGGGGCCTATTATTGTTCCTCTTCTAACAAGTATGATCCTAACCTTTTTTTGTGATTTTGAGCTCGTAGATCGATTGGGAAGGATGAGACGAAGGTGTAGGACGAAACGAGGAGGTGTTTGGTGCTGACGGAGAACCAGCCAAGTCAGGCCGCGGGTCAAGGCGACCCGGTTGCAGGATCCGCCAGAGGTCAAGGATAACTGATGATGCCATC
Organism: Prinsepia uniflora; assembly: GCA_032719365.1. NCBI lineage: Eukaryota > Viridiplantae > Streptophyta > Magnoliopsida > Rosales > Rosaceae > Prinsepia > Prinsepia uniflora. Next base: position 29,439,620 of record CM064867.1, on the reverse strand, counting down.
CTACTGATGTCATGATGTCAGACTGACATGTCATACAGGAACCAATCAGGGCGCGTGGGCTTGAATTTTGAGGTGGGCCCAATTTTTATTCTAAAGGTTTCTACGATGCGGATCCAATGGTGGTAGTTTTGAGTCGATCTGAGATCGTTAGGTTGGTTAAATCAAGGATTTTCATCTCGGGATTCGTGTTCAGGATGCATTGACTTTTCTGAGAAAGTTTAGGGGTTCTTGTTATGGACTTGTATAGGTTAGTAGTAACCTTTGAATATGATTTGGACATGTCCGGATGACCTGTAGAGGTCGGATTAGCTAGAGAGGCTTATGGCAAGCATATTGAGGCGGCAGCTAGGACGGCCTGTGAGTGGACATTGTTTTCTAAACTGTGATGCATGCATAATTTTTTTTATATGTTTTACATATGTGATTTCTATGATGATGATTGTGGTATTGGTGATTTACATATTTGCACGTATTTCGAGATGTTTTTGTATTTGCACGTATATCGAGGTTTATGATTTTAATAATGGTTCAATAGTATGATTTTGGATTTAGAAATATGGAATCGGTCTTGAGGCCTATTTGGTTTACCAACTATCGGACTTAGAGTCCATTTGATGGAATAAGGCATCATCAGGCCAGGGGCCAAGTTGGTATGAGGCCCAATTGTGTTTTATGAATGTGATTTCGGGTCGGGGACCCATAAATGGATTTAGATAAAGGGATTTGGATAAATGGTTTTGGATTTGAGAACTCGGATTTGTAGATTACGATGGTTTTATGAAAATGTCGGGCGTAGGCCCATTTGAACGGTTTGAGATGATTTATGAAATGGTTTTCCATATACCATCCTTTTATCTATGGATTGTCTCCTCCAAGGAGGGTCATTGATCTGCGGACATTGACCAGGATGGACCCCGGAGTAGTCACGGCGCACTACTTGAGAGGGACTGCCCCTGTTGGGTGGCTTCCGATCACGAAAGCATTTATGGATGATAACCCCTAGGGAGGGCCATTGATCTACGAACATTGACTTGGGTGGACCATGGGGAGACTTAGGACTTGAGTCCCCGAGTAGCACGTGTAGCTTTGGAAACTATGGCAATACTGATTATGACATCGGGGATGTCAAGCATCAGGGATGCGGAGGATTGGTTACATAGTATTTGATAGAATTGTGATATATGGATTTATTGGATTATGTATTTCGATTTTGGATTTATTGGATTTATGATTTGGTTTTTGGTGTTAACGGATTTGGGCAGGGACCCACATGGTTTGGATTTATTGTTTTTGGCTGAGTTCCCGCTTACTTGGACTTATGGTTTTGGGCTAAGGCCCCAATGATTTAATTAAAGTAAATGATTTGATTATTGGTTTTCGAATGCATGCATACTTTTTAGTGAAGGGCATAAAAGTTTTTTTAATAAATGTGTTTTATGAACTTATTGATTATCGTCCACTCGCAGCTTTTAATTGTTTTAATGCTCTTCAGGATGATCACAGATGCGGGCTGTAGTAGAGACCGAGACATCGCACTCCTCCACCGATCCTGGCGCGCTCTGGAAGCCCCAGTCGGGCTGAGGTTTTTAGTTATCCCTTGGCTGACACTTCGTGTCAAACGGGAGCATGATACATCCCGCGATAATCCTCGGGGGGATTGGGATGGGTCGTGTCACCTCACGCGCCTGCACAGGGGGTCGTCTTCTACCTCTCGCAGGTCCTTGTTTTGCGTCACCCGACCCACGATCTCGACCCGAGTAGAAATCCATCATTTTTCAATCGTTTTTCACAATTTAAATGTTCAAATTTATCTAGTTAATCTCAGAAGAAGATCTATGGTGTGAGAAATACATACCTCTCTGCGCAACCTAACAGGACCTTTTTCGGCTATGGTTTAACCTTCACCCTAGGCTATTTCTCTACGTCCATATTCCTTGGTTTTAATCTCTAATTGATCTCAAGACCTTCATAAAGGTACTAGAGTACCTATTTCCAAGTTCCCAAGCCCTAACTAAAAACCTGAAAATAAGAACATGAAAGCAACGGTTTCAGTTTCTAGGTTCGAGGGTTAAGTATCTCTTCACTTCCCCCATTTTTCCTCATTTCCTCTTGTCTTTCCTTTTCTCATTTCCTTCTTCTTTCTTTCTACTCTTTTTCCCTGGTTTCTTTTGTTTTTCCTTTATGGTTTTCCTCTTCGATTGTTCTTAATTGCACTCCCATAATACCACACACACATACTATTTATAAAAGAGTAGGTCGGTGGAAGAGAATGGGAGGGAAAAATAAAGAATATTCTAGAATGCCCTAGGGTTTTCTTACAAAATGACCAAAATACCCTCATATCCAAAATTACCAAAATTCCCCTTATCATTTTCTACCCATAACGAACCAATTCAATCTCTGATTTCGACATACTGTTTGTCTATGAACTCAGGAGTCTGATACCTTCGTAATGGTCTTCACGGAATATCAAAGAAGTTTCTAGGTCAAAAAGTCAACTTTTGACCTTTATGGGCAAAATTATCATCTTTTTATTTTTTTCAAAGTTTCGAGTTGTTACAGCGAAGCCGAGAAAAACTCAATGGGAAGCCAGTAAAAAAGCATGCAACACACAGCCAAACGAAGAAACAAAAAACCACTAAAAAAAGGCAAGAAGACCAGAAAAGGAGCAGGCAACAAGCAACCAAATGCTCAAGAAAGGCATAAAAAAACACCAAAATTCAGCAAGCACATGGCACCACACAAGCGAAACCAAAGGGAAACCAAATACCTACTAAAACTAAGAATAAGAGAAACATAGCAAAGCAGGAAAAATCCTACCGTACAATATTCTAGTTTCACCCTACAATTACATTCTCCCTACAAGGCTTGAAATTTAAGGTGCAAAGTCATCCCCTGACTATGTTGGTAACATTATGGATCACCATGTCAGTAAAGCAACCATGAGCCCCAAAAAATACGAGCATTCTACTTCTTCCAAATCAATAGAGAGAGAACACAAGACCAATTTTCGTCACAACCATCATCACGGACATCCTTTTCCATTGTCTAGCATACTACACAATCAGCTCTTGCCAAGGAGAAGGTTTCCAAGGAATGCCATAATTAGAAAGAAACATCCTCTATATTCAACAGCTAAAGGGGCACTTGAAAAACAAGTGATTATGACTCTCAAGCATGGTATTGTAGAGAACACAAGATCTCGAACCATAGGAAAAGTTTCTAATGTGGTCCAAAGTTGAGAGGTGAGAGGATATAGCCAACCATAAGATAAAACAGATTCTAGGAATAGCATAAGGGAACCAAATGAAGTGGTACTAGGGAACCTTCAACGAAGGAGAGTGCAAACATGTCCACATAAAACTGGAGAAGAAGGCACCATCATTACCAAGGTCCTAAGAAAAAAAGTCTGCAATATCCGTGATAGGAAAGATAGCCATAGAGGCTTCAAAGATAAACCAAATCCAAGAGGAGGAGGAAACATGTGATAAGCCTTGAATTAAGCATCATTTTATACCTTTTATGCTTAGAATTTAATGTTTAAATGCCAAATAATAGGAGAAAATAATATATTTTGTGAGAAATTTGCAGAATTGGATTGATCACGGAATTACGAGAATTTAAGCAAAAGAATCACCTCAATCGGAGTTATATTGAAGAAATTATGATTGATTGAACGGAGGCCACCAAAAAGCATGAAAGAATTCGGTAGGAACCTACCGAATTCATAAAGATAGCTCAGTAATAGTTTCGACGCGCGCCTACCGAACTTCCATCCACTGCGCACGCCTACCGAAGTGCCTTCCCCTCTCCTTCTGCCTTTTAACCGCAGTTGACCACTTATTTCCCTAGCAATTTTCGGTTGCCCTCCACTGAATTCATCCTGAAGCTTTAAATCTGAGTTTTAGGCACATTTTAGGATAACGTCAAGTTGTTTTCACGCCTATTCTCCATTTTGTATTAGAATTTCAATCCTATTTCCTTTTGTTTTATTATTTTCACCCATTTTACTTGTAGGAAAGGTTTTTAATTATTTTTCTTATATATTTAGGAAACATTTTCCTTTTAAAATTTAAATTCTAAACTCCTATTTATTTGAGGATTACTTTTCTCTTATAAATAGAGAGGCTTAGGTTATTTGTAAGGGGTCGCTCATTATTTGTATCAAAATTCTACTTAAACCAATTTTTCCTTTTCAATAAATTCAAGATTTCTTGTGCAAAACTAATTACACCATATTCCACCTTTTACAACCTTCATCCGTGGCTTAGAGGAGTGTCTCCAAGTGTCTTTCCAAAGAGTGCACAATCACTTCGTATCCATAGGTTGTCACGAAGAGAAAAAGTGTAACACGGCATTTTTATCTTGCAGTTATCTTTTGTGCTTGAATATCTTAGTTTATGGATTTATTTCTAATATTATCCTTGGTTTTATGCTTTGTATTAATTTCAATAATATTTCATGTGTTCTAATATTTTAGTTTTTGTTATGTGTGTATGTTGATCCTTAATGCATGACTAGATAGAGGAATGTCTCCAAGTCTAGATCTGTAACGACCCATCTCGGAATTCGGGATTAAGTTAGTAACTACTCATGAATAGTAGGGTTACTCGGTGATTAGTTGGGCGAAATCGGACGAACGATGCAAAATGACTGTTTTGCCCCTAGTCGTGGGTAAAACGTTGACTTTTTATTCGGGCCGTCAAATGGACTTTGACCAATGACCGTGACATAGTTTGGGACGTCACGAGTTCATAGAAAGGTGGCACGTTCGATTCCGACGTCCAGGGAAAAAGTTATGACGTTCGGAAGTTCAAGGCCATTTCCGTAATTTGGACGATTAGGGGGGAAAATGTTGACTTTTTGAAATACAATTGATTTTCACACGACTCGAAGACCGTTAGGTTCGTCTCGAGGCCCCGAGTACAACGACAGGCGGCACGCGTTAAACGGACATCTGGTGACCAAGTTACGGGTCACGGAAGATGAGGGGCAATTTGGTAATTTGCCAACTGAGGGAATTTTGGTCATTTACACGGCGGTTACTGTTCACCACCATGAAAAACAGAGACTGCATAACCGTGCTGTTAGTGCTCTGATCATTTCCCTTGTTTAATCAATAGTGGACTGTCTCAGGGGGATTGTTTAAGTGTTTTGAGGATGTGGAAACATCCAGTCATAGACTGGGCAGGAACATAGAGCACGGGAGAGTTTTAAATATGGCTATGGTCTCTGTGTTGCAGGAAACAAATTCCAGGGAGTTTCAGAGTGTCTCCCAGGAGTTTCAGTCCATTTTGAGCAATTACCTGAGTGACTCGTGAGCTGGGGATTCATTCTGTTGAGTGTGACAGTGGAGAGCTGGAGAGAAACAGTGGAGAAAACCATTTCAGGTTCTTGGAGGGAAAATTCAGAGTTTAATCTCTGAGGAGTGTTGGACCAAACCAAGGACAGTTTCAATCATCTGGGAGTGGCTGGAACTCAGCCGTATTGAAATTGAAGGGAACTGATCACCGTATGGCCATGAACGGAAGCCCCTAGTTTCAGAGATTTTCGAGCTTGAAGTCGACAACCTCCAGGTAATGTTCCATGAAATTGACGGTGCTAAAGTGTTCGTTTAGGTCTCTGGAAACTCCTGTCTATGTTAATTTGGGAATGGGGTCGATTTGGGTGAGTTTCGTACTTTGACCCGTTTGGGTGTTCGAGTTCGAGTTGACCGATTTAGGGCTAATGGAAGATAATTAATGAATGGGATCCTAAATTAACCTGATGAGGAATGATTTAGCTGGAATGAGGGGAGGAATCGAGTGAGTTTTGATAAGGATTTAACCGGGTTGTGTCATAGGTTGAACGACCCGTATTGCAAGAAACAGGTGAAGGAGGAGATGAACAGTGTTGTCACTATAGCTGGCGCGTGGACTCACGCGCAGCCACTCATGGCGGCGCATGAGGGTGGGTGGGTCCGATTTTCGAGGTAAGCTCAACATGACCTTTGTCCTATACAATGTAACAAACATTTTAGCGTTGGTTTCGAATTTATCGGACACCGTTTCAATGTTATTCCGAGCGTCCGAAGGTTAAGGTTACGTTTTTAATTAACGAATAATTCCTGGAAAATTATGGGGAATTGGTACGTTGTTATTTGAGACCTTACTGACCCTGGAATGTGATTTCGGACAAGATTCGGGTTTTCTGGAAAATGCCGGAAATTAAAGGAATGCGTGCGGCGCGAAACCGAGCCTTAAGAATGGTGTGTGAGTGGACGTTGCTTTCAAAATTTAATGCATGCATAAATATTTCTATGATTTCTATGATTATGATTATGAATTGTGATTGAGTTCGATTTCCGTATTTATACGTATTTTTGCTATACATGCGAGATGCACGTATTTCGAGACTATGGTTTCGCTTGCGTTTTGATGATGGGTTAGTGAATGATTTTTTGTGATTTGTGCGTATTATGTTTCTAAGATGTTCGATTTCGATTGTGAGTATGGTTTACAGTTTTGATACGTATTTCGAAAATGTCACGGTTTTGCACGTTTTACGAGATTTCGAGTATGTTGTGATTTAACCGTGATTTTGGTGATTATGATTGTGGTTTTGATGTCTTGACCTTGAGATTTGAAATATGAGGTGTTTTCAAGGATTTAAAATGGATTTTGAAAAAGGTGATTTCGGGCTTGATGCTCGGGGCATAAAAGTAACTTTGATTAACGAGATTTCAGTTTTCGGAAGTTTGAAAACGGATTCTTGGTTTGGGTTCGGGATGATGTTCCAGATGCCGGCTTACGGAATCATTATTACGAATTCGAATTCGGGAATGGAAGACGATTTAATAAAGTGATTTGGTGAGATTATACATGCCCCGTGTTTAATGATGATTTGAATATGTTTTGTGAAGTATGATTTGGGGATTTGAATGTGGAAATTCGGACCATGAGTCTTGTTGTGAAAAATGAGATTTCGGGATGGATCCCGCGTTGTTGTGATTGACAAATGTTTTGGGTTTAAAGACCCGTTGACAAATGTTTTGGGTTTCAAGACCCGTTGAAAACTGTTTTGGGTTTAAAGACCCGGTGCTATTGCTGGAGCACGTTTTGAGTATAAAGACTCGGTTAATTGATGACGGGGGAGGGCCCTTAATGAGTTTAAAGACTCGTGAGTTTAAAGACTCGGTTATTGTGATACCCCCGAGGCCTATTGATTATGTTTTGAGTTAATGACTCGTTGATATCCCGGGAAGGCCTGATTATGCGCATGGTTTTGAGTTTAAAGACTCGGCGCACTTGATATCCAGCAAAATGTTTGACTTGTGATTTATTGTTGTTTATGATGTTTCGGATGTGTGGGGCTGTGGCCCGGTTTTATGGTTGATGGTTTTGGATTATGTTGTGTTCTGGGGTTTGATACGTGGTTGGGGCTGAGGCCTAGTGTTTATGATTGCGGCCTAAGACCCGATGGTTGAGAAAGTAAAAATGATTTTGAGTTTCATACGAGCTTTCCTTATGTTGGAATTTGATACACGGGTTTTCTTATGTTGAAAATGTTAACCGACTGCAAAATGATTTTTGTATGCATGCATTGGTTTTACCCGGAGGGTAAAAACGTCTTTTGTAACAGTTTTTATAAACTGATTTATTTTTGTCCACTCACACCTTTTGGTTTTTATTGACCCTCCAGGTCGTGGCGCGTTGGTCGAGGCTGATCGAGAGGCGGATGCATGAGTAAGTACGTGTGGCTATCCCTGGTCTGGCAAGTACTGAGGGTAACTTGAGAATTTCAGTCGTCTTGCCAGGCGGGAGAAGGACCGGGCACGGTTAACAATGCCCTATTTGGGGGCGGTCCTGTCAATTTGGTATCAGAGTACTAGGTTGCTGATTCTGTTGCCACATCATGCCTCCGAAGCATAAGCCTCGTACGCGACCTGGTAGTGAGACGAGTAGGCAAGGGTGCTTGGGACCTCGTGTTAGATCTCGGGTGAGATTGACCCTGGTTTGAGGGTCAGATGTCGGGTAGTGTACACTGTGAACTGCGATTTGTTAGATATGAAACTGCGGGGGTCGCAGGGACGAAAGAGACCGGTGGCTGGAAGGCTGCATAATTGGGTAACTTGTACTATCTCTTAGGCCCTATTGGTCGCTTAGAATGTGGTTGAGCATTGGAAATTGCTCGGGGACTAGGTATGTCAGTGATGACATGGTTGGTTTGGTATGAGATTGGACTCAGGAGGAGTCGAAATGTGGATGTTGGACTCACGAGTAGTCAGGATTTTGGGTTATGAATGTGAGATGAGTCATGGTAAGGTACCAAGGCTCGAGGGGAGCCAGAAAGGCTGAGTGAGGAACGTTTGGCACTTAGGATGCCAAGGACCGGAATATGGACAAGAATTGAGGAGTTAGGAAATTATGGCTTGGTTTTATGGGAGGGTAGTCTTGTGGAGATAACTGATTATCAGGGGTACTTGGTGTAGTGGTAGTAGTTGAGGATCACGGGGCGTTCATCTATCCTGATGTGGATTGTTAGGATGGTGGTACCCATGGTTGCGGGGTACGAGTAGTGATGCGGGATCGTCGCTCGGTATGAGCAGAGATCCAGGGCTACCCACTTTGCACACGGTGTGCTAGTGTGGATGTTTGTATGTTGGTGCTGGTACTAGCGCTGGTGCTAGTGTTAGTGAGTGAGATTATGTTGAGCCACGAGTTGGGATGCGACTCTGTCATGATGAGCGTGCGTCGGTATTTGAGATTCAGTAGTGGTTGACTCATGGACTGGATAGGATCCAGCGGCGATTGTGAGGTATTGGGATAAGTCCCAACAGTGACGAGGTGACAAGAGTTGAGTAATTCCCAATCGGAATCGATGTATGTGCATAAATAGTCATTAATAGACATGAGGTCTGAGTATTGGATTGATTGCGAACACGTAGTTGTCCAAGTGAGTTACAGATGTAGGGAGTCTGGTGGTTGGACTTGACATCTCATGGGGAGTGTGTCTGTTCCCAACATGGGTGGAATCTTAGTTTCAAGGAGAGTTGTGACTGTGGGACGAGAGGAGTGCTCGTTTCCGCATTGGTATTAGGTATTCCGAAGTCATGAGGGATGACCTCTTACTCTCTGCCCTGGCTGTGTGCTTGCACTCGCATTGGGTGTTGGTGACATCGTATTGGATCATCCTTGGTCTCTCCTAGGTGGAGTGGCAGGGATCGATGTGAGGTAAATGGAGGGGACCCACAGAGTGGATGTGTTACGTTGTTTAGTGAATTATTGGATGAGAAAATAGTTGAGGAGTGTTGGGTGGTTGACAAGAAATCTAGTGGGTGTAAGACCCTACGATCAGGTTCCAGGTAGATTGCTAGCTATGAGCATGTGTGGATCCTAGGTGGACCTGGTTTATGAGGTTGTGGACCTTGGACGTGGTGACGATCTAGGATCGTGGTGTTACTAGTCGGGTGACGTGGTACCGAATTTGAATTGTGACCGCCTTGATCAGGCTAGGTGGAGAGCTTACCGCTCTGTCATAAAGGTGTAGATATGGGAATAATTGGACTGAACTTCCTTTCGAAGTTAATCTGTACTCGGGCGAGTGGGAATGTTTATGAGTTGACTCGGGGTTTGACCTGTGGATGAGTGGATATCCAACAGGGTCTAATTGGTCAGTCGTAGATATGGGCGATGTAGATATGGGCGATTGGGATTGGCTTCTTTTCGAAGTCAATCAAATGTGATGTGGTAACCGTTTGAGCGGGTGTCCGATAGATTCGGGATTGGTACGCCTCAGTAATTGTGAATGAGATTAGATGCCCTTTTGGCATGACTGGACACGCCTTGGTGAGCGTGCTTGGATTGGTACATCTTGAATGATGTGTTGGGGCGTGGGTGTTGTGTTACTGGTCGGGTGACCATGGGATCCAGATTGGTTGGTGAATTGGACTGGACTCGTTGGGGGATGTACGTACTCTGTACGGTGTATGAGAATCGGTACTGGACGGGCCGTGTGGTGCCTGGTGACGGCACCTAGGAGGTACCAGTGGTGTGAGGTTGTACGTGTTGGTGATCGGCTTAGTTCCGACACCACTGGATTTGGTTGAGAGCATGAACTGGACAGAGTAATTTTGTTGGTTCAGTGATCTTTGAGCAGGTACTCTTAGCCACAGATGGCTAGTGAAACCCTAGTGTTGAGATGTGTGATCACTTCTTGGCTAGTATACAATGTGTTTCAGTACACCACCTGATTGCGTAAGATGACGGTATACGTATACTCAGGATGAGTGAGTTAGTGGTGAGTGCAACCACTAGTAGCCTTGCGTGATGTTACCACGCCGTGACATTTCCAGCGTCATGGTTCGCTGAGGGAGTTGAAAGTTATGGACATTGAACTTGTATGTCGCAGGATTGGATTTGCCCTGCGGGATGAGATCATGTTGTTGATCCTACGCTACATTGAGCTTAGCTGGTGTACGAGTGTACACGTGTTGCGGGGTCGAAATGTTTTCCACGAGGTGGATGTGAATTGGAGATAATTGGGAATTTCGAGGACGAAATTCTTTAAGGGGGAAGATTGTGACAACCCATCCCGGAATTTGGGATTAAGTTAGTAAATAATCATGAATAGTAGGGTTACTCGGTGATTAGTTGGGCGAAATCGGACGAACGATGCAAAATGACCATTTTGCCCCTATTCGCGGGTCAAACGTTGATTTTTTATTCGGGCAGTCAAATGGACTTTGACCAATGACCGTGACACAGTTTGGGACGTCACGAGTTCATAGACAGGTGGCACGTTCGATTCCGACGTCCAGTGAAAAAGTTATGACGTTCGGAAGTTCAAGGGCATTTCCGTAATTTGGACGATTAGGGGGGGAATGTTGACTTTTGGAAATACAATTGATATTTGCACGACTCGAAGACCGTTAGGTTAGTCTCGAGGCCCCGAGTACAACGACAGGTGGCACGCGTGAAACGGACATCGGGTGACCAAGTTACGGGTCACTGAAGATGAGGGGCAATTTGGTAATTTGCCAACTGAGGGCATTTTGGTCATTTGCACGGCGATTACTGTTCACCACCGTGAAAAACAGAGATTGCACAACCGTGATGTGAGTGCTCTGATCATTGCCATTGTTTAATCAATAGTGGATTGTCTCAGGGGGATTGTTTAAGTGTTTTGAGGATGTGGAAACATCCAGTCATGGACTGGGCAGGAACACATAGCACGGGAGAGTTTTATATCTGGCTATGGTCTCTGTGTTGCAGGAAACAAATTCCAGGGAGTTTCAGAGTGTCTCCCACGAGTTGCCGTCCATTTTGAGCGATTACCTGAGTGTCTGGTGAGCTGGGGAGTCATTCTATTGAGTGTGAGAGTGGAGAGCTGGAGAGAAACCGTGGAGAAAACCATTTCGGGTTCTTGGAGGGAAAATTCAGAGTTTAATCTCTGAGGAGTGTTGGACCAAACCAAGGACGGTTTGAGTCATCTGGGAGTGGCTGGAACTCAGCCGTATTGAAATTGAAGGGAACTGATCACCGTATGGCCATGAACGGAAGCCCCTGGTTTCAGAGATTTTCGAGCTTGAAGTCGACAACCTCCAGGTAATGTTCCCTGAAATTGACGGTGCTAAAGTGTTCATTTAGGTCTCTGGAAACTCATGTCTAAGTTAATTTGGGAATGGGGTCGATTTGGGTGAGTTTCGTACTTCGACCCGTTTAGGTGTTCGAATTCGAGTTGACCGATTTAGGGCTAATGGAAGAAAATTAATGAATGGGATCCTAAATTAACCTGATGAGGAATGATTTAGGTGGAATGAGGGGAGGAATCGAGTGAGTTTTGATAAGGATTTAACCGGGTTGTGTCGTGGGTTGAACGACCCATATTGCAGGAAACGGGTGAAGGAGGAGATGAACAGTGTTGTCATTGTAGCTGGCGCGTGGACTCACGCGCAGCCACTCATGGCGGCACATGAGGGCGGGTGGGTCCGATTTTCGAGGTAAGCTCAACATGACCTTTGTCCTATACAATGTAACGAACATTTTAGCGTTGGTTTCGAATTTATCGGACACCGTTTCAATGTTATTCCGAGCGTCCGAAGGTTAAGGTTACGTTTTTAATTAACGAATAATTCCTGGAAAATTATGGGGAATTCGTACGTTGTTATTTGAGACCTTACTGACACTGGAATGTGATTTCGGACAAGATTCGTGTTTTCTGGAAAATGCCGGAAATTAAAGGAATGCGTGCAGCACGAAACCGAGCCTTAAGAATGGTGTGTGAGTGGACGTTGCTTTCAAAATTTAATGCATGCATAAATATTTCTATGATTTCTATGATTATGATTATGAATTGTGATTGAGTTCGATTTCCGTATTTATACGTATTTTTGTTATACATGCGAGATGCACGTATTTTGAGACTATGGTTGCGCTTGCGTTTTGATGATGGGTTAATGAATGATTTTATGTGATTTGTGCGTATTATGTTTCTAAGATGTTGGATTTCGATTGTGAGTATGGTTTACAGTTTTGACACGTATTTCGAGAATGTCACGGTTTTGCACGTTTTACCAGATTTCGAGTATGTTGTGATTTGACCGTGATTTTGGTGATTATGATTGTGGTTTTGATGTCTTGACCTTGAGATTTGAAATATGAGGTGTTTTCAAGGATTTAAAATGGATTTTGAAAAAGGTGATTTCGGGCTTGATGCTCGGGGCATAAAAGTAACTTTGATTAACGAGATTTCGGTTTTCGGAAGTTTGAAAATGGATTCTTGGTTTGGGTTCGGGATGATGTTTCGGATGCCGGCTTACGGAATCATTATTGCGAATTCGAATTCGGGAATGGAAGACGATTTAATAAAGTGATTTGGTGTGATTATACATGCCTCGTGTTTAATGATGATTTGAATATGTTTTGTGAAGTATGATTTGGGGATTTGAATGTGGAAATTCGAACCATGAGTCCTGTTGTGAAAAATGCGATTTCGGGATGGATCCCGCGTTGTTGTGATTGACAAATGTTTTGGGTTTAAAGACTCAATGACAAATGTTTTGGGTTTCAAGACCCGCTGAAAACTGTTTTGGGTTTAAAGACCCGGTGCTATTGCTGGAGCACGTTTTGAGTTTAAAGACTCGGTTAATTGATGACAGGGGAGGGCCCTTAATGAGTTTAAAGACTCGGTTATTGTGATACCCCCGAGGCCTATTGATTATGTTTTGAGTTAAAGACTCGTTGATATCCCGGGAAGGTCTGATTATGCGCATGGTTTTGAGTTTAAAGACTCGGGTGCACTTGATATCGAGCAAAATGTTTGACTTGTGATTTATTGTTGTTTCTGATGTTTCGGATGTGTGGGGCTGTGGCCCGGTTTTATGGTTGATGGTTTTGGATTATGTTGTGTTCTGGGGTTTGATACGTGGTTGGGGCTGAGTCCTGATGTTTATGATTGCAGGCTAAGACACGATGGTTGAGAAAGGAAAAATGATTTTGAGTTTCATACGAGTTTTCCTTATGTTGGAATTTGATACACGGGTTTTCTTATGTTGAAAATGTTAACCGACTGCGAAATGATTTTTGTATGCATGCATTGGTTTTACGCAGAGGGTAAAAACGTCTTTTGTAACAGTTTTTATAAACTGGTTTATTTTTGTCCACTCACACATTTTGGTTTTTATTGACCCTCCAGGTCGTGGCGCGTTGGGCGAGGCTGATCGAGAGGCGAGGGCATGAGTAAGCACGTGTGTCTATCCCTGGTCTGGCAAGTACTAAGGGTAACTTGGGAATTTCAGTCGTCTTGCCAGGCGGGAGCAGGACCGGGCACGGTTAACAATGCCCTATTTGGGGGCGGTCCTGTCAAGATCACTGAAAGTGCGGCATGAGTGTCTCCCTGCATGTACTTAAGAATATGCCATCATCTCGTAGAACTCTAAGGTTATGGAATTTCGAAAATTTTGGAATTGGTATAATTTATGAATGAGTTAGATTAAAGATGAGTTGATCACGTGTAAATAATAGATTAAGTTAGTTTAGATTTAGTTTAATTACTTAGGAATTTAAAATCAATATTTACCCCAAATTAACCAATCAAACGACAATCATGCTTAGGTACCCTCAATCTCCAGTCTAGAACGATCCCTATTTACCAATGTTATATCTATAAAAAAGGGTTTTAAAATTGCATGCGTTTTCAATAAGTGTTAATTTAATACTTAGTTTTTGCGTATCAATTTTTGGCGCCGTTGTCAGGGATTGAAAAATATTTTGTGTGATTTCGTTTGTGTAAATATGTTTATAATGTAAATATCTTACTTGTGCATAAATACCATACTTACTTATAAATATTCTCAATTTCTTATGTATATTCTTTTCTCTATCTAGTCTTCTTTTCATGCACATATTCTCACCTAACTTTCTTGAAGGAACCCTCAATATGCAATTCACTTAATCTAAGGCCTATCAACTAGACTTGGGGACGCCCTTGTCAAGGAGATCGCGCATGAACTTGACCCTCAGATTCAATATGGTTTGATGTTAGGACCCGACCCTCCTCAGTCAGGACCCGACTCTAGCACGATATTATCCGCTTTGGGCATCCTTGCCCTCACGGTTTTGTTTTCGGGAGCTCACGGTGCAACTTCGCAGAGGGTCACCCATCATGGAATTGCACCAGCCTCAACTCGCTTTACTTTCGAGTTCCAACCGAACCCAAAGCCACTGAGCTCCCAAAAGGCCTTATTTAGATCAAAGTTGCGCAACGGCCCACCCTATCTAACACGATATTTTCCCCTCTAGGCAATTGGAGGTACACAACCACATCCAATGCGCCCATAGGGTTTTGACCCCAAGACCTCACTCCTAGAAAACTACACCTCAACCAGCGCGGCCAAGGGAGGCCTCGTGCTAGATAGGTGTGTGCCTACACATTTAAGGCATACCACCATCCCCCTCCCAGACCATTCCCCTCGCAGGAATGTGGGATCGTTCACCGTTCCCTCCAAGATACAGGTAGTACAATCTACCCACTTAGAGCCTAGTGTCCTCACTACACACTTCCCGATCGAGGTCCGACTCTGATACCATTCTGTCAGGACCCGACCCTCCTCGGTCAGGACTTGACTCTAGAACGATATTGTCCGCTTTGGGCCTCCTTGCCCTCACGGTTTTGTTTTCGAGAGCTCACGGTGCAACGTCCTAGGGGATCACCCATCATGGAATTGCACCATCCTCAACTCGCTTAACTTTGGAGTTCCAACCGAGCCCAAAGCAACTGAGCTCCCAAAAGGCCTCGTTTAGATCAGAGTTTCTCAACGGCTCTCCCTATCTATCACGATATTGTCCCCTCTGGGCCATTGGGGGTACACAATCACATCCAATGCGCCCGCAGGGTTTTGACCTCAAAACCTCACTCCTGGGAGACTACACCTCAACTAGCGCTGTCAGGACCCAACCCTCCTCGGTCAGGACCTGACTCATCTAGCACGATATTGTCCGCTTTGGGCCTCCTTGCCCTTGCCCTCACGGTTTTGTTTTCGAGAGCTCACAGTGCAACTTCCCAGGGGGTCACCCATCATGAAATTGCACTAGGCTCAACTTGCTTAACTTTGGGGTTCCAATCCCCCCCAAAGCCACTTGAGCTCTCAAAAGGCCTCGTTTAGATCAGAGTTGAGCAACGGCCCACTCTATCTAACACGATATTGTCCCCTCTGGGCAGGGTGCACCATCATACCCACAGGGTTTTGTTCCTGGGAGTTCACGGTGTAACTTCCCAGTGGGTCACCCATCATGGGATTGTACCAGCCTCCACTGGCTTAACTTTGGAGTTCCAGAAATCCAAAGTTAAGCGAGTGGAGGCTAATGCAATCCCATGATGGGTGACCCACTGAGAAGTTGCACCGTGAGCTCCTAGGAACAAAACTCTGCGGGTGTGATGGTGCGCCCTGCCCAGTGGTGACAATATCGTGTTAGATAGAGTGGGTCGCTGCGCAATTCTGATCTAAACGAGGCCTTTTGGGAGCTCAAGTGGCTTTGGGGGGATTGGAACCCTAAAGTTAAGCGATTTGAGCCTGGTGCAATTCCATGATGGGTGACCCCCTAAGAAGTTTCACTGTGAGCTCTCAAAAACAAAACCGTTAGGGCAAGGGCAAGGAGGCCCAAAGCGGACAATATCGTGCTAGATGAGTCGGGTTCTGACCGAGGAGGGTTGGGTCCTGACAGAATGGTATCAGAGCCAGATCCCTATCAGGAAGTGTGCTAGCAAGGACGCTGGGCCCTAAGACGGGTGGATTCTAAGACCCGTGTCCTGGAGTGAACGGTGAACAATCCCACATTCCTACGGGGGGAATGGTCTGTGAGGGGAATGGTGGTGTGCCTTAAAGGTGTAGGCACACACCTATCTAGCACGAGGCCTTTTGGGAGCTTAGTGGCTTTGAGTTCGGTTGGAACTCCAAAGTTAAGTGAGTTGAGGCCGGTGGAATTCCATGATAGGTGACCCCCTAGGAAGTTGCACCGTGAGCTCCCGAAAACAAAGCCGTGAGGGCAAGGGCAAGGAGGCCCAAAGCGGACAATATCATGCTAGATGAGTCGGGTCCTGACCGAGGAGGGTCGGGTCCTGACAAGCGCGGCCAAGGGAGGCCTCGTGTTAGATAGGTGTGTGCCTACACATTTAAAGCATACCACTATTCCCCTCCCAGACCATTCCCCTCGCAGGAATGTGGGATCGTTCACCGTTCCTTTCAGGACACGAGTCTTACATTTGACGCCTTACCTAGAGACATTTGGTGAGCACGACGTGGAGTTCGAAAGAGTGCATAGATCTCACATCGAATGAGTTGATTGAAGCACTTCTTCTAGGCTGAAGACGTTAAATTCAAGCGCTTGTTGGGAGGTAGCCCAATGGAAGAGTCTACAACAGATTTGCATTCTCTTCCCTTATCTTTTATTTTCGTTGGCTTTTATTTTTCTTCGTTATTTTTGTTAAATTCTATCTCATACTTGATTCTATACTTTTACTTTGATACATTAAGTATAACGTTGGATTTAGGTGTGGGGGAGGGGTTTACAATTTTGTCAGTCTTAAATTATACAAAAATAAAAGTATAAAAAAATAAAAAATAAATAAAAGAGGAAAAAACAAAACAAGCAAATTGTTATTTTGAAAAGAAATATCCGTTGTTTTCCAAAATGGTTTTCAAATGTTTTTTTTTTTCAAAAAAGAAAATTTTAATTTTTTTTTCAAAACTTTTTCTATTTTACAAGCAATTGTTCCGTTTATTATTATTATTTATTTATTAAATTTTTTTCAAAAAATCATTTTTTTAGTTTTTTTTAAATTTTGTTTTTGTTACTTCTTTCACAAAATAATCAAATTTTTTTAAAAAATATTGTGTGTTTTAAGTCTTTGTTTTTTTAAGAATCTTAGGATGCCCTTAACTAGTCAATGATGAATTTGAACAAACAAGTAAATTATGACATTTGCATATCACTTTGTTGGAATTCTTGTGCTAATTGAGATATTTTGAGTGTTTTGGCTTGTAGTAGATATGGTTTGTAAAACTTGGTACATAATTCGCATGTTAGAATTATGTTTTGAATCATATTAACTCTTGTGAGCTTTTGAGTTATATGTTCTCTTTCTTTCTTGAGTGTAAATCATTTATAGCTTATACATGCCTCGTATGATACTTACAATAGATTTAATGAACTAGAGATTGTTAGAACTTACTCATATCAATTTGCAAAACTTATAGTCAATACATACTTTGATTATGGATATGATTGAAGGCACCTAGGTTTTTCACCATTTCGCCAAATAGCCATGTGTCCCTCTTTTGTGCCCCTTTGAGCCCACGTTTAGCTTTTTTCTTTTTTTACTATGCATATCTAAACTTTTGGCCTAGTATAGGTATCTTTATCCTTGTTCTAAAGACTTGGTTGAACATTTCGAACCTAGCATACATGAAGATGGCATGAAGATGTTCTATTCAAGGTGATGATGTGTATATGGGAATAGGCTTGTCCAAATTACTTTATTTATTGTGTGATTGGCGAAGAAAAAAAAGAAAAAAAAAATTGAAAAAAAATAAACAAAAAATAAATGAATATGAGAGCAAGAAAGAGTTTGAAAGTACAAGAAAAAATAGCTCGTCGGCAATATATTTTGAATGTAAGTATTTGGATTGATTACAAGATGATATTTGACTCCCACATGCTCTTGGTGATATTATGGAGGGAAATTTGCTAGAAATTGATTAGGTTTTGGTGTAATGACAAAGTCTTTGGAATGTTCTTTATCACCACATATCCAAAATCCGAATTCCTTAGCCTTAGCCCCATTACAACCTCTAATTAAAGACCTTTATGATCCATGACATAAGTAGTTTTTAATCTGTTGAGTAAGTTGTGTGAGTAAGCATATGGTTTGGGTTTATTTGTGTAAGTATTTCATTCTATTCATGTGGTTTTGTTTAAGTGCTTTTATTGTTCATATATGTGAGTAATTATTTCACATATCTTTGAATGAAGCCCTACTTCATGAGTGAAACAAACTATGAGTGCATCCATTGTGAGGTGATCTTAACTTGTTCGACGCATGCATAGACTTAATTTCACCATTGTTTTCTTCAAGTCTTACTTGTTCATGGCACGATTATATTTCTATTATCTCTTGAATTCACTATGCATATTTGTTGAATGTTACAATGTCATATACTTATAATAATTTCGGAGACATTTGGTTAAGGGCTTTTAGAGTTGTTTTACGTCTTTCTTTGTTTTTTTATTTGCTAACGGCCTAGAAAAGTTTAAGTGTGGGGGAGTCAATTCGGGTTTTGTTGTTTCTAAAATCAATCAGGGCTTAGTTTTTTTTTTTTAATAAGTTGTTTTAAAAAGGAAAAAAAAAAACAATAATTGTGTTGTCAATTCTTAGTTTGTTTTGGTATTTGCTAGGGACTAGCAAAGTCTAAGTGTGGGGGTATTTGATAAGTCTTGAATTAAGCATCATTTTATACCCTTTATGCTTATCAGTTAATTTTTAAATGCCAAAAAATAGGAGAAAATAATATATTTTGTTCGAAATGTGCATAATTGGATTGAGCACGGAATTACAAGAATTTAGGCAAACAAATCACCTCAATCGGAGTTATTTTGAAGAAGTTATGATTGAATGAAAGGAGGCCACCAAAAAGCTTGAAAGAATTCAGTAAGAACCTACCGAATTCATAAAGACAGCTCAGTAATAGTTTCGGCCGCGCGCGCCTACCGAACTTCCATCCAACACTTCAGTGCGCGCCTACCGAAGTGCCATCCCCTCTCCTTCTGCCCTTTGATCGAAGTTGGCCACTGATTTCCCTTGCCATTTTCGGTGGCCCTCCACCGAATTCATCCTGAAACTTTAAATCCGAGTTTTAGGCATATTTTTAAGATAAATTCAAGTTGTTTTCACGCCTATTCTCCATTTTGTATTAGAATTTCAATCCTATTTCCTTTTGTTTTATTATTTTCACCCATTTTACTTGTAGGAAAGGTTTTTAATTATTTTTCTTATATATTTAGGAAACATTTTCCTTTTAAAATTTAAATTCTAAACTCCTATTTATTTGAGGATTACTTTTCTCTTATAAATAGAGAGGCTTAGGTTATTTGTAAGGGGTCGCTCATTATTTGTATCAAAATTCTACTTAAACCAATTTTTCCTTTTCAATAAATTCAAGATTTTTTGTGCAAAACTAATTACACCATATCCCACATTTTACAACCTTCATCTGTGGCATAGAGGAGTGTCTCCAAGTGTCTCACCAAAGAGTGTCCAATCACTTTGTAGCCATAGGGTGTCCCGAAGAGAAAAAGTGTATAACTGCCTTTTTACCTTGTAGCTATCTTTTGTGCTTGAATATCTTGGTTTATGGATTGATTTCTAATATTAACCTTGATTTTATGCTTTGTATTAATTTCAATAATCTTCTATGTGTTCTAATATTTTAGTTTTTGTAATGCTTGTATGTTGGTACTTAATGCTTGACTAGATAGAAGAGTGTCTCCAAGTCTAGATCACTGAAAGTGCGGCGTGAGTGTCTCCCCGCACGTACTTAAGAAATATGCAATCATTTCATAGAACTAAGGTTATGAAATTTCGTACATTTTGGAATTGGTATAATTTATGAATGAGTTAGGTTAAAGATGAGAGCTAGTTTAGATTTAGTTTAATTACTTAGGAATTTAAAATCAATATTTACCCCAAATTAACCAATCAAACGACAATCATGCTTAGGTACCCTCAATCCTCAGTCTAGAACGATCCCTATTTACTAATGTTATATCTACAAAAAAAGGTTTTTAAATTGCATGCGTTTTCAATAAGTGTTAATTTAATGCTTAATTTTTGCGTATCAACATACTAGCACTAGGAAGGACTTGCAATAACCAAGGAGAAATGATCATTCCTAGGGATACCAGACAACACAATAGTACCCTCATCCCAACGATCCAACGGAGGTCCATGAGGATGCCAGGAATCATACTAGAGAGAAATTATGGACTCCTCACCAATATTGGCCGAAAAGAAAGGTTTAACCAAGGTTCGAATTTTCAAGAGCTTCCTCCAATTCCATAAGAAGGGAGCAAGAGGCTGTTTGGACCTAAGGCTCTCATCCCTAATGAGGCAGGCATCGACCCGTTGGCACCACACATTGTCCTTCGCTCTGACAAAGAGAAACCAAATAAATTTAGTTACAAGAGTAATGTTCCAATTATATAGATCCCTTAGACCAAGCCCACCTACATTCTTAGGCGTACAAATATTCAACCAAGCCATTTTTGCATAGTAGTTGCCAGATATTTTCCCAGCCCATAAGAACTGCCTAAGCAAACACTCCATATCCTTGAAAATCTTTTTGGGGAAGGATAAATGAGAGATCCAATATATCTGAATGCTACACAGGATTGATTTTATGAGAATAAGATGGCCAACAAAGGATAAATCTTTGTTTTCCCACCCATTTATCCTTCTCTCAATCCTCTCTATTAGAGGCCTATAATCGATGCAACAAAGCTTGGTAGTGATAAGGCGGACACACACGTATCTAAAACGGGTAACTCCAACTTGAAAGCCAAGTAGATCAATTATAGAATTGGCCCCAAATTGATCTAATCTTTCCATATACACACTGCTCTTATCAGGATTGATGCACAAACCTGAGGACAAAGCAACCTGGTACAAAGAAGCTTTAATCACTGTTGCAGACTCAAGATCCCCATGCATGAACAACACTAAATCGTAAGATGAGAAAGCCATACCCAATCACAATGCCAATGGTAGCGGATGTGGGGGGATCTAGCAATAAGTGGTTCAACGATAGAGAGAAATTCTCCATGGCAATGGCAAATAGATGGGGTGATAAAGGATCGTCTTGCCTCATAACACATTTGCTACCAAAAAAACTTGCAAGTTCACTATTAACATTCACCCAGAACCGAGGAGTCGAGATACAAGTCTTCACCCACCAATAACAGAGGGTCGGAATTTAGACCAACCAAGGCACCTAGCTAAAGTCCCAATTCAAAGTGTCATAGGCATTACGAATATCCACTTTGACCGCACACCTAGGGCAACCCCTGTTAGGATGGTAACCCTTTAGTAATTCCTGCACCAACATAGTGTTGCCACCAATGCGGTGACCGCCAACAAAAGCAGCCTTGTGCGAGCTAATGATAATAGGGAGAGAAGGCATGATACAGGTCAACAATGATTTTGGCTATAATTTTATAGATAGTATTACAGCAAGCAATGGGCCAGAAGTCACTCATGCAAGAGAGATTGGGGGTTTTAGGAACAAGGATAACGATAGAGGTGTTGAATTTTCTCAACAGTTTACTAGAGGCAAAGAATTCTTTAACAGTTCCAATAATAGAAAACTTGATGATAGGCCAAGCAGCATGGTAGAAAGAAGCATTCAACCCATCTCGGCCCGGAGCCTTGTTCAATTTGAGGTGAAAGTAGGCCAATTTAATCTCCTCGTTAGTAATATCCCTCACCATTCCACCAGCAGCAGGAGGGGAGACCAAAGAACCCAGACAATTAGGGATAGCACCAAAACCACAAGGAGGAGAATCAAGGAGATCCTTGTAGAACCCAACGGCCTCAAGACGAATTTGAGACGGATCCGAGGTGAGAGACCCATCAGGAAGGAGGCAGCTCCTTATCACAAACTGTTTGAGAGAGCTTTCCTCACGAAGGAGGCAACTCCCTATCCACCAGAGAACTGTCAAAAGAGGAAATTCCGACCAAGTAGTTTGGCAAGCATCAATACAGGGGCATTTAGTGTAAAAAGCAGACAGAAAGTAAAAATATACAGGGGCATTTAGTGTAAAAAGCGACAAGAAAGTAATAATATGAAACCTACTCACCGATTCTAATTATAATAGCAAAAAATCATTGGATTGCTAAATAAATAAATATGCATCTAGTGTGTTCTTCAAGCACATAAAATATGCAATCAGGAAAGCCCATTCCAAAATGGACCGTTCCTGATTGACAAAAAAACGTATGGATCGCCTCTCTCTGCAGGCTCGCCGTACGGCTCATCGTTGTGTCGTTGCTCTCCCTATTTTCTCTCTGTCCCACTCTCTCTCAGATGGATAGTCCAACACGGTGTGTTCTCTATTATCTTTCATCTTGATTTCCAGTATTGATTTCTCTCTCTCATTTTAATAGCCTTCGTGATTTTATTATCTACGCCTATGATATTGAACAGACTTCACAAATTTTGATTTTTATTCTCTAATCAATTTCTGTCTGTTTAATGTGCCAGTTCTGTGTGTAATTTGTGCTGGATTGCTTGCTGTGGAAATGCAATGCTGGGAAATTTTTATTTGGATTTGATGGTTAGTTTAGTCGTGCTGGGGATTATTCTGAGGCGACTGTAAAATTGATAATCGTCTTTGACTTAAACCACGGAGGCCACAGTTTTCACCTAAAGCTCACTCTTCCATGGCGATTTTAGCTTCTTCGACTGGCGAGGCCCAATTCATTCAAAGTCTCTGTGCACTTGTCGTGAAGGGTCATTGGAACACCCTCTTGAAACCTAATTTGGACTTTAGTCTTAGCTCAGCAACCATTCATCAGGTACTTTTCCAATTCTCACTCTATGGCTGTGGTCCTTTTCCTTCTTGGGCTTTTTTCAAATGGGTTGAATCAATTCCCACTTACAAGCACTCTTTGCAATGCTATTGGACTATGATTCACATCCTTAGTAAGCACAGAAACTTCAAACCCGCACAGCAACTGCTTGAAAATTTTGCTTTGAAGAATTTCTTGTCATCACCGTCAGTTTTGAATGCTTTGGTTTCAACCCAAGATGACCCAGATGTGAATTCACATGTTCTGAGCTGCCTTGTGATATATTATTTTGTCCATAGCGTACATCTAGCTTCCAGAGACCAATGAGATGGACGCATTTCCAAGAATGATATGATTATAAAATTATGTCCTTCATATTGGGGAATCATGAGAGATTGAGTGGGAAGATTTGTGACTTATCATAAGCCTTGAGATTCTTCTGGATTTATAAAACAACCCTTTTCCAAGTTGAAGCACTAGTGCTTTTTTACTATGTGGGTTTTTCTTCTTCTCCACTGCTTATTTATTAAACCAAAAATAAATAAATAAATAAATAATATTTTTGTTTACTTTTTATCCTTATTAAACCAAAAATAGATCAATAAATAAAGTAATTGATTTTTTGTTTACTTCTTATCCTCCAATATCTTTAGATAGAATCGAGCTCCAAACTTTTTTCAACAAAGTGAAGTTTTATAATCTTTTTCCTGTTGTGATTAGCCTTGATAAGTTTGATTTGCATGCTTCAAGGCTTTATTTATTGGGTACTATTTGCATTTCACCCATTATGACGCCCCGGAAATTCGAGGAATGTAAATTTGAAAGTTGGAATGTAAAATGACGTTTTTGCCCTTGTAATTATGGTGATTAAAGTTGACTTTTTGTTTGAAATCCTTTTTGCACATTTTTCGAGGACTGATGCGTAGGTTTCGAGACGCTGAATCCGTAAACAGTCGGCACGTTGAAAACGGAGTTCAGATGCAATGGTTATGGGTCTAAAACGGCGAGGGGCATTTTGGTAATTTTGTTGGTAAAGGGTAAAATGGTAATTTGGTCAGGAATTGGATGGTTCAACCAATTGATGACTCAACTAGTTCTCTAAGTGACACATGTCACCTGTAATCAATGGACTAGTGGCATGTGGCCGTGTGGGTGTATTCAAATAATGGTTAAGGGTGCTATAGGGAAAACACACAAAAAAATAGAGGAATGTTTGATCAAACACCATCCACACCACAACCCATCTTGAGTTATTGAGACGTTCAATCAATTGAGAGGATTAAAGAGTGAAAAACAAGAAGAAAACGAGAGAAGAAAGGAAGGAAAAACCCAAAATCCATACCCCAGAAATTCGAAAGAATTGAGATTTCGAATTTGAATCCTTGGATTGTAATTGTTGAAACTAAGTTTAGATTAAGTTCGCTGGGATCCAGACGAGTTGAACCTCTTCAAAAACGAAGGGAATTGACGAAGAAAATGCCAAGAACAGACCTTGCGAAGTTTGGAAAATTCCAGCTTGGGTTCGTGTAATTGGAGGTACAAAAACATGAAATTGATTTCAAATTCACGTTTAGAATGATCCTAATATGCTTCCTGGTTGATTGGAATGAATAAAAAGATGGAAATTGGATGGAATTGAGCCCATGACCCTTTCAGAAATCGAATTGGAAATCGATCAATTGAGGTATGAATTCTTGAGAATTCCTGAGAATTCCTGAGAATTCTTGAGAATTCTTGAAATTAAGTATACAAATCCTTAATGAAGATTGATTAAATGAAATTCGGTGAAAGAACGGATGAAATTGAGGTTGAATTGATGGATTTCTAACCGGGTCGAGTCGCAGGTTCACGGACCCGTTTTGCAGACAAATGGATTGTAGGGATGAATAGTAACTCGATACTGTGGCAGGCACATGAGGGCGCATGGTCATTATTCTCGAGGTATGGTTAACACGACTTTTAACCTAACCGATGTAACAAACATTTTGGCATAGATTTCAAGTCGATCGGACACCGTTTCGATAAAGTTTCGAGGGGCCGAAGTGTTAAGTTTTTCTTTAAGTACGTATTTTAATCCCGAAAAATTATGGGAGTTTATATGACATTACTTGAGGTGTTAGTAACCCTTAGTGGTGGTTTTTGACAGGATTAGTGATTCCCGAAAATTACTGAAAAGCGTACAGCTTGGAATCGAGCAATTTGGACGGTGTGTGAGTGGACGTTTGTTTTATAAGCCGTTATGCATGCATAGTTAAATGTTTTATATGATTGATTGCATGATTTGAGTTGCAATGATTGCATGATGATTCGATATGATTATTTTGTTGATTTTATGGAGTATTTAATCGATTTTTGGGCACGTTTTACGAGGATGGTTAAAATGATGTTTTGGGCTAGGCTCGAGTTTGAAAATGGTGTTTTGACTTAGATAGTGTACTAAGGATGATTTTATGGATTATTGAATGATTTTTTATGAGATTTTATGGATTTACGTGCAAATGGTATTTTGGGCTTGAGACCCTATTGAAAATTGTTTTGACTTGGTTTTTAAGTCAAGGATTATGTTGAAAGATTTTTGGGATGTAATCCCCAGACGGTTTGCATTGTGATTGTGATGCATTCCCAAACGGTCGAAACTAGGGGTATTTCCCAGACGACCGAAGCTTTGGGTGATTGTAATTGTTCCCAAGAAGCGGAAGCTAGGAGTGTTCCCAGACGGCTGATGCTCGGGATATATCTGTGTTCCCAGGCAGCCCGGGGTGTTTCCCAGACGGCTGATGCTCGGAGTTATTGACTTATTGTTGTGGCCTATGCATAGTGCTGATGTGATTGTGTGATTGATTGTGCACTTGTGAGTAGTGCGATTTGATTATTGTGCTCGATATGTGAGTACTGATGACGAGTACTGTTGATGATCTTGAAAGCTGGTTGTTCATGTGTTTACACTATGCATGCATGTTTTATAACTAGAGGAGGAAATGATTCGTTTTGAAATGTATTTTCAAACGATGTTATTTTTGTCCACTCACATGTTTTATGTTTTTATGACCCTACAGGCCATGACACGAAGTTCGGGGCTGATCGAAAGGCGAAGGCATGAGCGGAAATCAGTACAGTCATCCCTTGTCTGACAGGTGCTGAGGCTGTTTGTAACGACCCGTCCCGAATTCCGGGATTAGTTTAGTGACTAATCTTGATTAGTGAGGTTGAACGGTGGTTAGTAGGGCGGAATCGGACAAAATGTGCAAAATGACCGTTTTGCCCCTAGTCGTGGGCAAAATGTTGACTTTTGATCGGGCGGTCAAATGGACTTTGACCGATGACCGTGACGTAGTCCGGGACGTCACGAGTTCATAGACAGGTGGCACGTTCGATTCGACATTCGTAGAGAAAGTTATGGTGTTCAGAAGTTGAGGGGTATTTTGGTAATTTGGCTTATTAGCGGCCAAATGTTGACTTTCTGACCGGGAGGTCCGATGGGCGAGGGCCAAGGACCGTTACGTAGGTATCGTCGATACGAATCCAACGACAGGCCGCATGCCGAAATCGGGGTTACGACGACGAAGTTATGGTCACGGACGTAATTGCGATTAACCGAGACTCGGAATAAAATAATAATATAATAATGAATAGTAATTGACGAATCTGGACCCTTGATGAGTGACACATGTCATCATCCCCTTCAATCCCTAAAATCTGGATCCTTGTTGGCCATTGGATTATTTAATCCATTTCCTCTCCTTAAATCCTCACCATTCATTTTAAACCTCAGATTGAATCTGGGCCGTTGATTCATTCCCTCTCCCATTATTTGATCAGACTACACTCAATCTCACTTGCATTTTCTCTCAACCCGTGAGCACGACTTGCTCCCTTGAACAAACACACATCCAGACGGCCACCTCCTTTGTCTAGCTCCACCTCCAGATGACCACCACCACCAGCCACCTCCAGACGGCCACCACCGCCCCACAGCCACCCTGCACGGCCAAAAATCTCCCCAGACCCGAGAGGAACCAAATCGGCCCAAAACATCCAAACGTCCAAACCACCTCACCAATCTCCTCTGTGTTGGTGTGTGTGAGAGTTTAGCTGCACGGTGAGGCTTGAGAGATGACGGGAGACGACGGGAGACGGCGAGGTTGGCGACGGAGAGGAAAACAGGGGAGGTCCGAAACTCAGAAATTGGAAAATCAGTGTGGACTGGTTTTGATCGTGTTTGAGGGGTGAAAGGAGTTCCTGGAGTCGAACTGGGCATGCTGGTGGCCACGGCGGGAGCCACGGCGGCGAGGTAAGCCTCGAACCCGTGAGTCTGTTTTTGGGTAAAAATGGCAGCCTGAGTTTTACGGTGTGTTAATCAATCTAGTGGCCAGGATGTTGATCTTGGGGATGAAACAAGTTGGTAGGGACCGTTTTCGAGGAGAATGGTGGTCGGAACTGGGAGCAGTCGACGGTGGAGTTTTGGCCGTGAGCTTCTCGATCGAGGAGGTACAATCTAGACGTGTTTTCTAGTTTTTAATTCCACAGAACCCTTAGTTTAACTTGGACGATCTTGTAGGAACAAACAGAACTGAAATTGGTCGAGGAATGGCTGAGAACCAGTCGGGTTGGGCCGCGGATCACGGTGACCCGTTTATCAGACAACCGGGTCAGAACGGTGACACTGTTCACGGCGCGTGAGTTTCACGCGCAGCCACTCACGGCGGCGCGTGAGCACGGATCTCGAGGTGAGGTCAACATGACTTCTGTCCTATTTAATGTAACGAACATTTTGGGATTGGTTTCGGGTGGATCGGACACCGTCTCGATAGTGTTCGGGATGTCCGAAGGTTCTTAATTAAGTTTAAAAATAAGTAAAAATTCGGGAAAATTACGGGACTTTGATAGGATGTTAATAATGAGGTTAGTGACCCTCTAATGTGATTTGGACAGGATTGGGAGTCCCGGTGATAGTGGTGTGGCCCGGGAGGGCCGGTGGCACGCGTATCGAGGCACACGGTTAAAACGGTCTGTGAGTGGACTTTGGTTTTATAAATTCTATGCATGCTTAAATGTTTTATATGGATTATGGTTGTGATTGTGTGATGTTGATTTGGTTGTTGGTAAATTGTATGGCTTCACGTATTTCGAGGCGATTTACGTGCTTGCACGTAAATCGAGGTTTTCCGGTTTTACATGGATTTTCCATATTTATGACTTGGATATAATGTGATGAAATGGTTTTGAAATTGGAAATATGAACTCGGGCTTGAGGCCCAATTATGTTGAAAATTTCGGACTTGGAGTCCATTTGAGAATCGGGCCGGGGGCCCAGTTGGTTAATGAAATCGGGCCAGGGGCCCAGTTGGTATAAAATCGGGCTGAGACCCATTTGAGTTATGTTATCGGGCCAGGGGCCCAGTTGATTTACGAATTCGGGCCGTGGGCCCAGTGGGTTTATAAGTCGGGCTGCGGGCCCAGTTGGTTTACAAATCGGGCCGTGGGCCCATTGGTTTATAAAATCGGGCATGAGGCCCAGTTGGATAATAAATGTGATTTCGGGTCAGGGACCCTATATTTTATAATGGTGATTTTGGGTCAAGGACCCTAAATGGAATTACATGGTTTTATGGAAATTTCGGGCAGGGCCCAATGGTAATGATGTGATAAAAGGATTTAATAAAACTGTTTTCCATATACCATCTGGATACAAGGATATATGATGGTCTCCTCCAGATGTCTGGGACACTGGGGAAGTCACGGTGCATTGCCTGCGAGGGTCATTATACGGAGCAGCCGGACCGTATGATGACTCAGGAGCAGGATTGCTATGATTGACGTCAGGGACGTCAGACATCAGGGATGTCAGATATATGGACCCGGAGAGACCCCGGGTAGCACGCGTAGCTTATGAAACCGTGAGATATGACGTCAGGGACGTCTAGCGTCTGGGACGCTAAGCATCTGGGATGCTGGTGATGGTAATGGTAAAATATGGATTAATGAATAAAATGGCTTATTGGTTGGATATGTGTTATGTGGTAAAAATGGATTATTGGTTATGAAATGGTATGTAGGGTCGGGGACCCTAAATGGTTTTGGATTTTGAATTGATGTTCATTTATGGTCGTGGGTGGTGATCCACATGGTTTTAATATGTATGGTGGTGGTATTCCACAGTTTTGGGCTGAGTTCCCACACTTGGTTTTTGGCTAACGGTTTTTGGGCTAAGGCCCTAATGGCTCGGTTGAGCAAACGTTTTGGTTACTGGTTTTTGTGGCATGCATACGTTTTTATTGGAGGGCATAAATGTCTTATAAATGTATTTGGGTAAACTTATTGGTTTTTGTCCACTCACAGCTTTTGGTTTTAATGCCCTTCAGGTTGATTACGGATGCGATTGCAGCAGAGACTGGGGCATTGCACACCTCCTCCATCGGTCCTTGCGCACTCTGGATGGCCCGTTTGGGCAGTAGCTCTTGGTTATCCCTTGTCTGACACCCCTTGTTGGACGGGAGCAGGGCACATTCCATGGTAATCCCGGGGGGATTGGGATGGGTCCTGTCACTGTTTTTGGAACTTCAGCTGACTTGTCAGACGGAAGTAGGACCAGACACGATTATCAAAGTCCAGTTGGAACAGGTCTTGTCACCCATAGTGTTACTTTTTTGTACCACATTTTCGATTTATCTAATAATCTGTATGCATATATTACAATCGAAACAGTTTTAAACTTTTAAATAATCTTTCAAAATTATCTCCATAGAAATCAACAATTTTAATGGTTCTTTAGTCATGTATATGTATCAAATAAATTAATGATGTTAGTAACAATGAAGATTCTTAAGGTGAACTTTCCGTGTAATTATATTTTAATCGAAACCGTTCATTCTTTCAAATTTCAATCATTATGTCAAGATCATCTCCGTAAAAAATTAACGAAATTAGTAATTATTTAGTCATTTATATATATATATATAAGATAAAGTGCCAAGGTGAGCATCTAAATTCTTAAAAAAAAATTGATTTATTATATATATATATATATATATATATATGATAAGGTGATTTATAAAAAAATATATATCTTAAATTTATATGAATGGGTGATTTATAAAAAACAAAATTTATTTGATTAAAAATTTCCTCTGGAGAGCTTTACTCAATGCTCTTCCCTGCCTAGACCAACTAGACCACATAAGTGTCTCGGTGGAGCCTTGGTGTCCCAGGTGCAGAAAAGCCCTTGAATCTGTTATTCATGCTATTTAGGATTGTACATTGGGAAAAAAAATATTATGGAGATTGTCCCCTCTTGCAGGCATGGTTTAATAAGTGGCGTGAACCTTTATTCTTGGATTTATTTATTCATATTATGCCAATCTTACTAGATGAAGAATTGGAGGTCTTGGCAGCGACAACCTTTCAGATTTAGAGGATCGAAATGGAGTGATTTTTGGATAGGAGGTTGCTGATCCGATTATGGCCTTTGAGCGTGCCTTGAGGGTGCTCATGGAATTCAAAATGGCAACTAGGACGGAGGGAAATGGGGCTACAGCTCAACACAGGAACCTTTCGAGGTGGAATCGTCCTGCTAAAGGTAAAGTTAAATTAAATGTGGATATGGATTTCTTCGCCTCATCAAATAGAAGTGGTGTTCGTGGTGTTGTGAGGGATAACATTGGGGAAGTTTTGGTGGTGTTGATGCAGAAATCGTCCGGCTCTGTGAATCCCTACACACAAGAACAAAAATCAAACGAGGTTAAGGTTGAATCCCGAGGGGGTGGTTCAACCGAAAACGCTCTGATGCTTAAACCAGTTTTCTGAGAGAATAAACCGACAGAGTGTTTGCAGGAGTTTTTGATTACCTTTAGAAATGAAATGAAGTCTTCTATTTATAGTGAAGTATTGGGGGTCACCGGAGTGTCTGATTGGTTGAAAGAGAAAGTATTAAATAAGTGATTGTACCAAGTGTAATCACTTATTTATTAATGAATAAATAATTCACTGAGAAGTTATTTATTATCAGTATTGATATGATTAATTAATATATTTAGCTGGTAAATATATTGAATTAATGCGGAGATCGTAATATGTTGATGTCAATTTTACCAAGGGTAATATTGGCATTATGGGAATTGTCGGTCACGTGGCAGCTCCAAAATATTTCGGTAATTTATGGTTCCATAAATGCCCCCATATCACTTAGGAATTCAGGGAATCCTAAGGGATGTAATTTTTCCTGTGGCTCCAATAAATTACGTTTTGTTGTAGGAGTAGGAATCCGCTTTGCTTTAAACAATTAAAATCCCGGTTGACTTCGACCTTGTCTCAATAGGAAATTTTCGGGCCTGCAGACTTATTTTGAGTTGTACCTTAAGGCCCGATTAATCACTAGGGTTTGTTCAATTTTTCTTTATTTAAATGAGAGAATGTAACTCTTATTTTTATAAAGAAAAATAAACCCTAATTTTGCTTTGTTGCTGAAAGAGGCTGACCGCAGTGACTGTTGTGGTGAAGGAGGTCCGGGCCGCCGTTTGTCAAGGTAGAGGCCATTCTTTTTTTCCTTTTTTTTCAAATTCCCTGGGCGGTTTGTTGACCTGTGCACAAGTCTGTGGTAGGCACTATTACCGAGAGTGGTTGTAGTTACGGTTGTTGGGAATCAGGGACGTTCGGGGAACGTTTCCTTTTCTTGTATGAGATGTCAGGGTGACTGTACCCAGAGTTGTTGGGTACGAGGGAGGTAAAGTTTCTCCAATACGAGCAGAGGTACGGGGTTGTCGCTCGGTATGAGCGGAGATCCAGGGTTGTCAGTTTTGCACACGGTGGGCTGATACTAGTGTGGATGCTTGTGTACTGATACTGGTGCTGGTACTAGGGCTGGTGCTGGTGCCGGTGATTGTGATGACATTGAGTCACGAGCCGGGATGTGACTCCGTCGAGATGGGCATGTGTCCGTAACCATTTTAAAAAGGACACGTGGTTGATGTCTGAGTGTGTTGGTTCCAATCTGGTTGGAACTTCAGAATCGAGAGAGGTTGTGGTTGAGGTGACGAGAGGAATGCGAGTTTTCCGCATTGGTAATGGATATTTCGAAGTCATTTAGGATGACTTCTCATGTTCTACCATGCCAGATGATGGTTGTGTCACCAGTACATTGGTCGTGTATTGGTTGGTGGACCCGGGATTATCTTGTGTCATCGGGAGGAGTTGAGTATTTTGAAGTTAGGTGGATGAGATTTCTCATTTTCGGCTTGGTGGCAGACGATGTTGGATTACATGGCATGGTGAGTGCAGCGAGTTTTGGTTGCATTAATGTATGATGGGTTTTGATGTCATCATTTTGGATCATCCTTGATTTTCCTAGGTGGAATGACAAGGATTGATACAAGGTAATTGGAGAGGACCCACAGACTCGACGTGTCTCGTCGTTGACTAATCTATTTAGATGTGGGAATTGGTTGAGGAGTGATGTGACTGATGAAGGATCCAAGAGGGTGTAAGACCCTATGATCAGATTTCAGGTGGATAGTTACCTAAGTAAGCAAGTGTGGATCCACCTAGAATCGCGATGTGGATCTGGATTGTGATGTTGAGGACTTTGAGCGTCGTGACGATCGAGGATCGTGACATTTATGGTCGGGTGACGTAGTGATGGATCTGGATCGTGATCTCGATGGTCCAGATACGTGAAGAGTTTATCGCTCTTACTTGGATGTTTGAGTTGAGGATGTTGGGACTGAACTTCTTTTCGAGGTAAATCCCGTATGACATATTACTAAGTCGAGTAGGTGTCCGACGAAGTCGGATTTGGTCAGTCTTACATGTGTTGATGTTGGTATTGGCTTCCCTATGAAGTCAATCAAAGGTAAGGTGTTGATCGCTGAGCAGGTATCCAATAGGTTCGGAATTGGTGCGTCTTGGTAGATGTGAGTGAGATTGGATGCCAGATGGCATGAGTGGGTACACCTTGGTAGGCGTGAGTCGGATTGGTACGTACTGGATTACGTGATTAGAAGTAGACGTTGTGTTACTGGTCAGGTGACCATGGGAGTCGAAATGGATAATGGGTTGGAGTTTTTTATCTGTCTAGTCCTGGATTGGACAGATGGACTCCAGAATTGAAACGTGATTGGCTATGACCTAGGTTGTCATCGTCGTTGTTGTTGTAGGCTGGTTGATGGATGGATGTACGTACCTTGTACGTGGTTCGAGGTACGATACCGGGTAGACTTGTAGTGCCTGGTGACGGTATATAGGATATACCATGGGTACGTTGGTGAACGTACTGGTAGTCGACTTAGTTCTGATACCATTAGATTAGTCGAGGACTAGACATTGGATACTGTTTATTGGGTCATGGTGTTTCTGATGGGTCCAGTTACACTCAGGTTAAGTAAATTGGTGGTTGGTGTAACCACAAGCGAGTAAAGTGTCAGTTTTCGACTGGCGACTGTCACGTGGCGACAGTTTGTCGTATGTTTCAACGTGGATCGATGAGTGAGTTTTAGTGACTCCTAGTGGGAGTAGATATCAAGATAGTTTGGTGTTGGAGCAAGGAACCGTCTAGTTGTTGTGTCAGCGAAATAGTAGATTCGACAAGTGGTGTCAATCCATAACATGCGATTATTATCACTCGACGTGGTCGAGGGTAGTCGACGCGACGTGAGTATCAATGGAACGTTTGGTTGCAGACATGTATTGTTCTGGTTAGTTGGTGTACGAGTGTACACATGAGGTGAGATCGATTTGTTTCCACTAGGTGGATATGGAATCAAGATAGATGGAATTTCGAGGATGAAATTAATTAAGGAGGGAAGGTCGTAACGACCCGTCTCGAATTTTGGGATTAGATTAGTGATTAATCAAGATTAGTGAGGTTAATTGGTGATTAGTTGGGCGAAATCGGACGAACGATGCAAAATGACCGTTTGCCCCTTGTTGTGGGTAAAATGTTGACTTTTCATTCAGGTAGTCAAATAGACTTTGGCTAATGACGTTTGGATGTTCAAGGGTATTTTGGTAATTTAGTTAAAAGGGGCAAATAGTTGACTTTTGAAATGGGAGGTCCGATGACCGAGGGCCGAGGACTGTTACGTAAATCGGGACGATACGAATACATAGACCGGCGGCACGTCAAAATCGGACTTCGAACGGGAAAGTTATGGGTCACAGAAGTTCGATTTCACTATTACACGCATTACGAGGCGAAGACACTTTGCATATCTGATTGGGCAGATATTTTAAGTGAGACCCATGGATGAGTGACAAGTGTCACTCATCCCATTGGCCCAAACCCCTAATTTGTGGATCTAATGAATTAAATAATATTATCTTTATTATTTTATAATTTCCAATTATCCCATCTTTAATCCTGGCCATCCATTCCTATCCTCCCTTAATCATCACCGTTCATCTCATCTCTCTCTCGTTTCTGATTATCATCATCATCTAACAATCTCTCTTCTCTTCCACGACACCATCTCCATTTTTCTTCTTCTTTGCTTTCAAAACCGAACACACACATATTACCACCCCACTTGCATAACCATTACTGTGGGAGTATTGAGAGACTGAAGGAGAGGCCAAGACGATGAAGGAAAGGCCGACAAGCCACGGCGGGAGGAAATCCGAGACGGTGGGTGTTGTGTTTGAAAGTTCAAAATTTAGTTTTGTTGGTTTTTTATCGAGCCTAAGGATTGGGTTTTGCTTCTGGTGGTTTTGTGAGTCGAAAGGAATAAATTTTGAGGGCTAGGACGATCGGGAAGGACGGTGAACGGCGAAGGAAGTCGCCTTCGCCATTGTTGACTTGGGGAGGTATGGTTTCCTTCGATTTTGGTATTTTTAATGGCTAAAAAGATAGGAAATAAGATTAGGAAGCTTTAGAAATCAAAATGGGAAGGAATGGATTAGAAATGGATGAGTTTGGGCCCTAAACCAGTCCAGACCGGTTCTGCCCGGTTCAATTGCAGAGAACCCGGTTCAGTCGATTGGAGAATAAGATGAATAGTGGCGCGTGGCTCCCATGCGTAGCCACTTCAGGCGGAGCGTGTAGGCGCGTGGCCTACTTTCTGGGAATGTGTTCAACACACGAAATCTTCTATTCGATGTAACAAACATTTTGGGACTGGTTTCGTGTCGATCAGACATCGTCTCAATAATATTTGGGGCATCGGAAGGTTTAGGATCTGGATTTAAAATAGCTAAAAATTACAGAACATTACGAGGCTTTAGTAAGGGGTTATTTAAGTAGTTAGTAACCCTCTATTACGATTTGGACAGGTTTGGGAGTCCCGGTGATGACGATTGGCTCAGGAGAGCCGTATAGCACGCGTATCGAGATGGCATCTCAGACGGTCTGTGTGATAGGACCTGTCCCAATCCCACTGAGACCACTCGAGGATGTGCCCCGCTCCCGTCTGACAACGACTCCAAACATACCAAAATTACCCTTAAACAAAAACGATATACTCAAATTAAATAAATAACGTGCAACAACATTGTTCAGAGTGATAGCTATCATACAAGGGATAGCACAATAACAAAATGTGAGCACAATAGTCAGAGTACATTATTTGGTGCTAAACCTACCCACTTGGGGTGTACAGGTGCACAACGAATAAACTAAGCCTCTTCCTCCTTCTCCGGATCCTCTTCTAATTTCGTGTCACGACCTGGAGGGGTCAGTAAAACATTTAAAGAGTGAGTGGGCCGAAAATAAACAGTTTATAAATAAATTTCATAATTAAGTAAATCATAATGTTTTACCCCTCCGTTTTCCAAATCTTGCATGCATTGAAAACATAGTATCATAATGAAATAACAACCACAGAATCATACTAATAATCGAAAGGAAAAACTAACATATTAGTGCACTGTAAAACCCAACCCAAATGATGTCACGGTTCTAAGGCTACGCGTTGCCACTCAAGGTCTCACACCCAAGACTCCCCTAGGTACATCAGTGCCTGGTATCCCGGTCACTGCCCGAGGTATACGAACATGCCTTCCTGAGAGTAAGCAACCCAACGGGGGTTAACTCCACTCAGTCAGGGACCCGTGACTACTCCAGGGTCCACCCAGGCCAATGACCCTCCCTGGAGGAGACAAGATAGACAGGTAGGAAAGTACAGTACAATAACAGTATAGTTTACCCTATGTCCCCCGGACATCCCTGAACACAGTCCACATATAATCCAGACGGGTCTCATGCCCAAAACATTGTAATAAGAGATATAAACAGTTCATATAGTACTCACCTAAATCATAAGTGGAAATAATAAAACAGTTTATGCATGTAAGCCTTTTATAAATCAAACAGCCCAATCACACTCGGTCCTTGCTACTCAATGACCGCTAAAACATGTATTAACATATCTGAGAGTCACTAAAGGACCCTACTACTTCAATACTAAAACCCTAGAACAGATCCGTCCTGAAAACATAGCCCGGGAACTAATCCCGAGGATTCAAACCCCATTTTGACTATCCTAACGATCTCCAATCGACATGAAACCACCACCATTGGATCCGTATCGTCGAAACCTTGAAAATGGTACCGGTCCCACCAAAAATACTATTCACATGCGCCCCCACGTGCTTGGTCAATGCGTTGGTCAACGCTGCTACAGTGTCGTTGACGTCATCTTTGACACATGTCAGATGACACGTGGCATGCTCTGGTTGGCCCCTGAACTGACAATCTCTGGCATGATGACATCATCATGACGACAGCAGTGACGTCAACATGATGATGTCATCAATGCTACAGTGTCAGGTCAACCCATTTCCTGAAATCGGGTCGCCATTTGACCCGCGGCTTGACCCGTTTCCACAGTCCATTTTCGGCCACCATTTTCGATAGTGTTTGATCCTAATGAGTCGTCTAGGTCTGTTCTATGGATCTAGACCCTCAAAACTGGAAAAACAACAGTGAAAACATACCTAGGCTTCGAAGAAGTTCATGGCGAAACTCTGGTCGTCTTCTCCGGCTGTCCCCTTCATCTCACTCGTCCAAACCAGTTCCTCTAAGCTCGTCACTGTCCCTAGAGTATGTCCTAACCCAAAAAGTTGAGCCATAGACGTTAAAACGGATCCTTTCAAAACTGGGAAGGAAAACGGTGCTCTCGGGTTTTAGGAGTTACCTCCGCCGTGTCGCTGCCGTGGCCTGCGTCAACCGTCCTGTCGTCTTCCTGGGTTCCTCACGGTGCTATCTGGAGCTCCGTTCAAGTTGAGAGGACGATGAGAGGTGGTGCGGGCTTCCTGGATCCGGTTTCCTCTATTTTCGGGTCTGGGGATTTCGGGGTTGTTCAGGCAGGGAGGAAAGGAGATGGGTGTTGGTGGTGCACGGTGGAGCTGGAGAAGATGGTGGTGGTGAAGATGACGGTCGTATGGTGGTGTGGGGGTGGTCGATCTGGTTGTTTGGGTAGAGAGAAAATCGAAGGGTTGTTCACGGTGAAGGGGAAAATGTGTGTGTGTCAGGACCCACCCCGGTTTCACCCCGAAACCCGAGGTAAATCCCGCTCCCGTCTGACTCCCCGACACAACACCTAAGGAACACTTACTCGAACCCAGTCAAACGCAGGAGTAATTACGTAATATCCCAAAATCCTTATCGTTTACAGAGCATAGCACTACATTACAAGGAAAATAAAAACCGAGAAAGTACACGCACACAGAAGCCTTTAAACTCTTCTAGGATCCCTCACGTCACTTCTATGCCTCAGACTCTGCCTCGACGTCAAGACCCCGCGCTAGCTCCACAACCTGGAGGGCAATTTAAAACAGAAAATGTGAGTGGACCAGAAGGTACAAAAGTTCAAAAACCATTTTATAAGAAAACCGAGTTAAACCCTCCGTTTTTGAAACCACATGCATAACCAATAGTTATAAACACATTTATAAAGAATCATTCTTAAACATCATAAGAAACAGAAACACTATAAAATATCATAAGAAACCATAACATGAGTATCAGAAACTGAATCAAACCATAACCACCAAATCATCATTTTCTCGATCAAACCTGCTGGATCTATCCGAGTCTTTAAACTCCCGAGTCTTTAAACTCAATCCAGGCCTTAATCATATCCGAGTCTTTAAACTCCCGAGTCTTTAAACTCAAAGGCCTACGGGGGAAAAATCAATATATATCCGAGTCTTTAAACTCCCGAGTCTTTAAACTCAATCCGGGTCTTTAAACCCAATCCGGCCGGTCCCCCGTCACATATATCCGGGTCTTTAAACCCAATATCCAGATCCAGCAAATCCAATCCCAAAACCATTTGAAAACCATTTACCAATCCACATCCAAACCCGAATCCGAAATCACTGGTTCGATGCTCTCCCGGCATCCAGAACCGTCATTCCGAACCCAAATCCGGAGTCCACTTTCCAATCTTAAAACCAAATTCCGTTTCCGAAATCCGATTCTAAAACCGAAAACCTTTATTATCGAAATCATGTTCCAAAATCCCTTAAAATCATTGAAATCATTTATCTTTCCAAAACCATAGCATCATAATCAGAATCAAGACCATCTTTCCTCGAAAACCGTGCAATTATGTAAAATCAACCAAAACATATTCAATAAACATAGAATCATAATCAAAATCATAAAACAATTATAGAAAACAGTTATGCATGCTCGAGTTTAGAGAAAGGGTCCACTCACAATACTGAGCCCTACTCGCGTCCCGAACGTCCATCCCGTTCCTCGGCTTCCTCGGGAAATCCCGATCCTGTCAAACACCGTCAAATTACGTTACTAGTACGTCTACGAACACTCACCTAAATGCCCTCAAAAATCCCCGGACCGAAGACTTAAAACCCCGGGACCCTACACATTCACCCTCGCGGAACTACACTCAAACGACTTCCGATTAACCCGAAACTAACTCCATTAAACTCAACACAACTCCTAGACCAAAAGTCAAGTTGACCGTTTTCCCATCCGCCGCCGCACGCGCCCCCACGCGCCGCCCAAAGTGGCTGCGCGTGGCCCTCACGCGCTGCTACAGTACCACCTCCTTCCTCGAGCAGACCGGGTTCAGTACAGTGGTCTGCACTCAGACCGGCGTACCTGGTTCTTCCTCCTCCGTCCACCAAAACGGTTCCTTTCTTCACCAACAGCATCGTCCAACCTTACTCTAAGCATCCCCATCCTCCAATCACCTCGACACAGCCTCTTACCCGTCGTCTCAAGCTCGAAATCAAACCTCCCCAACACTCTGTTTCACGATCCGACCACCCAACTCACCACCCTTCACGGTGGCTAGACCAGACGGTTCCTAGAACCTCAAGGAACCTAACCCGACTCTCCTAGACCTTCGACTCAGTCTCTAGGATCACGACTCTTGGTTTGAACCAAAACGGGAAAACAGGGCACACAGAGTCCCTCCGTCGTGCCAACCTCCACCGTGCACCTCCCGTCACGGCAGCTCAACCAAATGACGCCCTGGACTCAACTAAACTCCTTAAACTCCCCTAGACTCTTCGATTCAACCTCTCAGGCTACAACTTCCGATTTGAAGTTCACGGCCAAAACAGAGCATAAACACGGGGCAATAGAAATTACCTGCAACCTGTCGCCGTCGTGAGCTCTGCTGGTAGTGGCTGACTCCTCGCAACCCGCACGACCCCACCACGGTCTCAATTGCCCCGTACACGGCCGCCACCGCCACAATCCTCACAACCTCCCTGCTATTTACCCCTGGTTTTCCCCGCAGCTCTTGACACCTTCACACACAACCACCGCACCGTCAACCTCTCTCCTGCTTCCCTCTCACTCTCTGATCACCCTCACACACTCACAATTCATCAACACTCACACCACCACCCTCAATTTCCTTCACGATCTCCCTCTGTTTTCTGTTTCCTTCTGCGCACAAACACGAACACGGGCACGGGTACACCCCAAAAATAGAACCGTGTACACACCTTAGAATCCCCCAGAACCCACCACACACTTGCCACATGTCACTATCCCCATCTCTCTCTCACCCATGTGGCCCAATCTCAGCCGTCCATTCTGCTTTCTCTGCACACATCCCCAGAAGCCAAAAAGACCAAAATACCCTCCTGTTTTACACATTTTTTACGGTTTTACTAAAACTTCCTAGACCCGTAACTTTCGCCTCGTAAGTCCGATGAACACGTGCCGCCTGTCATCGAACTCAGGACGACAAGAACTATCTAACCCTCCTAGGTCAACCTACCAAAACTCGATTATACGAAGAGTCAACTATTCCCCCCTACTTTACCCAAATTACGGTTAAGCCCTCAACCTTCCGAACATCACAACTTCCTCCTCGGATGTCGGAATCGGGCGTGCCACCTGCCTACGGATTCGTGACGTCCTCAACTACGTCCTGGTCACTGGTCAACTCCCATTTGACCACCCGAAATAAAAGTCAACATTTCTGCCCGACCCAGGGGCAAAATCGTCATTCTAAGTTCCCGGACCCCTCGGGACCACCTAACCCTTGATTAACCTTACTAATCACACCTTAAACACTCTGCTAATCCCAATTCTCGGAACGGGTTGTTACAATCTACCCACCTAAATAGAATTTCGTCCCCGAAATTCCACAGCTAGTTCCCGACACCTAACGTCTTCTACCCGGTATCCACACTAGGGCAGCAACAGCTTCTCCTAAACACTCTGTCTATCATCTCCACCTTGGGTATTTCACTCCATCCGCAACTACTGTTACCACAGCCAACCCTAGCTATGTAACAACTACATGGTGTACGCAAGGGAAACTCTATGAACAGAAAACAAAGGTATTATACAATACCTCATGTCACAATACCTGACAGAAGTCATAGAGTACATCCTCGTATACAACCACCCATCTCCCTCGGCTACTATTCCGGCCACGGTCGGACTAACTTCACAAAGTCCTAAAGGTAAACTCTAGCTTGTGGGTTCTCTCCTTCCACAGTCTCCAATCGATCAGTTATAGTCACTCCTTTCCTATACCTTCCGTCACCCTCCTACGGAACTTAACTCCTAGACTCTACCCCGAAATCCAAACACCAAACCAACAGGACAACCAAAAGTAAAACAAGTACCTGTCTCCGTATCTGGTGTCGGCTGATCCTCCTGCTGAGTCATCGAGAACACCCGGGCCTGAGATCCTGACGCTCTACCACGTCCCCTCGAACTACTCGTGGCTGTGCCACCACCTCCTCTAGGGCCCGCTGTCCCTGATGTTGTACTCTGTCCGGACTCCGCTACTCCTCTGCCTACACCACCTTCCTGTGGTAACAGTGGACACTCACGTCGGAAATGACCTCGCTCCCCGCAATAGAAACACACATTCCAGCCTGGTCCACTACTCGGTCTCCCCGTAGACGCTACCGACGTCGCACTCGCTTGCGGAGTCGGCGGTACTCGATAACCCCAAAATCCTGAACTCTGGGCACTACCAGGCCTACCAAAACGATCATCGCCCGACGAGGACGATCCACCGAAGTTACCTCTTTTCGGTGTCCTCTGGCTCGAAGC
This sequence comes from Prinsepia uniflora, assembly GCA_032719365.1. Classification (NCBI taxonomy): domain Eukaryota; kingdom Viridiplantae; phylum Streptophyta; class Magnoliopsida; order Rosales; family Rosaceae; genus Prinsepia; species Prinsepia uniflora. The sequence goes on along the minus strand of CM064867.1, from coordinate 29,398,033 downwards.
TCCAGGAATAGATAGTTCCCGGCGTCGCACCGGCAAACTAGCCTCAACTCGCACCGCAGCATCCGACAAGTCTCGGAGGGTAGCAAAAGATCCAGCCGTCACTACGGCTCGAATTTCACCTCGCAAGCCCAACTCAAACCTACGGCACTTCTCGGCTTCAGTGGCCACAAAAGCAGGAGCAAACCGAGACAACATCTGGAACTTCCGTTCATATTCTGCCACTGTCATATTCCCCTGCTGGAGCTGCAGAAACTCCGCCTCCTTGGCATCCCGGAAAGAACGAGGATAATACTGCTCCAGAAACCGTTCCCTGAACGTCTCCCAGGTCACACTGTGGACATCCCAACCGGACAACTCGAGGGTATACCACCACTCGTACGCCGCACCATCTAGTAAAAAGGTAGCCAGCAACACTCGTTCCCCCGGCGGACAATGCATCACCGCAAAAATCCGCTCCAGTCTAGTAATCCACCTCTGGGCTTCCTCAGGATCAGCCCCACCACTAAAAGTAGTAGCCCCGAGCCGCTGGGCTCGCTCAATCGTGGCACTCTCCGTCTCTCTTGCTACTTCTTCAGGTTGTGGAGAGGGTCTACGTCTCGGAGGCATCGTCAACCGCACGCTGAAAGAGGCATAGAAGTAGTCAAACAACTGAAACACAACCTCACAAACCGACAGACCCAACAAACTCGACAAACCTATGCTCTGATACCAATTGTCAGGACCCACCCCGGTTTCACCCCGAAACCCGAGGTAAATCCCGCTCCCGTCTGACTCCCCGACACAACACCTAAGGAACACTTACTCGAACCCAATCAAACGCAGGAGTAATTACGTAATATCCCAAAATCCTTATCGTTTACAGAGCATAGCACTACATTACAAGGAAAATAAAAACCGAGAAAGTACACGCACACAGAAGCCTTTAAACTCTTCTAGGATCCCTCACGTCACTTCTATGCCTCAGACTCTGCCTCGACGTCAAGACCCCGCGCTAGCTCCACAACCTGGAGGGCAATTTAAAACAGAAAATGTGAGTGGACCAGAAGGTACAAAAGTTCAAAAACCATTTTATAAGAAAACCGAGTTAAACCCTCCGTTTTTGAAACCACATGCATAACCAATAGTTATAAACACATTTATAAAGAATCATTCTTAAACATCATAAGAAACAGAAACACTATAAAATATCATAAGAAACCATAACATGAGTATCAGAAACTGTATCAAACCATAACCACCAAATCATCATTTTCTCGATCAAACCTGCTGGATCTATCCGAGTCTTTAAACTCCCGAGTCTTTAAACTCAATCCAGGCCTTAATCATATCCGAGTCTTTAAACTCCCGAGTCTTTAAACTCAAAGGCCTACGGGGGAAAAATCAATATATATCCGAGTCTTTAAACTCCCGAGTCTTTAAACTCAATCCGGGTCTTTAAACCCAATCCGGCCGGTCCCCCGTCACATATATCCGGGTCTTTAAACCCAATATCCAGATCCAGCAAATCCAATCCCAAAACCATTTGAAAACCATTTACCAATCCACATCCAAACCCGAATCCGAAATCACTGGTTCGATGCTCTCCCGGCATCCAGAACCGTCATTCCGAACCCAAATCCGGAGTCCACTTTCCAATCTTAAAACCAAATTCCGTTTCCGAAATCCGATTCTAAAACCGAAAACCTTTATTATCGAAATCATGTTCCAAAATCCCTTAAAATCATTGAAATCATTTATCTTTCCAAAACCATAGCATCATAATCAGAATCAAGACCATCTTTCCTCGAAAACCGTGCAATTATGTAAAATCAACCAAAACATATTCAATAAACATAGAATCATAATCAAAATCATAAAACAATTATAGAAAACAGTTATGCATGCTCGAGTTTAGAGAAAGGGTCCACTCACAGTACTGAGCCCTACTCGCGTCCCGAACGTCCAGCCCGTTCCTCGGCTTCCTCGGGAAATCCCGATCCTGTCAAACACCGTCAAATTACGTTACTAGTACGTCTACGAACACTCACCTAAATGCCCTCAAAAATCCCCGGACCGAAGACTTAAAACCCCGGGACCCTACACATTCACCCTCGCAGAACTACACTCAAACGACTTCCGATTAACCCGAAACTAACTCCATTAAACTCAACACAACTCCTAGACCAAAAGTCAAGTTGACCGTTTTCCCATCCGCCGCCGCACGCGCCCCCACGCGCCGCCCAAAGTGGCTGCGCGTGGCCCTCACGCGCTGCTACAGTACCACCTCCTTCCTCGAGCAGACCGGGTTCAGTACAGTGGTCTGCACTCAGACCGGCGTACCTGGTTCTTCCTCCTCCGTCCACCAAAACGGTTCCTTTCTTCACCAACAGCATCGTCCAACCTTACTCTAAGCATCCCCATCCTCCAATCACCTCGACACAGCCTCCTACCCGTCGTCTCAAGCTCGAAATCAAACCTCCCCAACATTCTGTTTCACGATCCGACCACCCAACTCACCACCCTTCACGGTGGCTAGACCAGACGGTTCCTAGAACCTCAAGGAACCTAACCCGACTCTCCTAGACCTTCGACTCAGTCTCTAGGATCACGACTCTTGGTTTGAACCAAAACGGGAAAACAGGGAACACAGAGTCCCTCCGTCGTGCCAACCTCCACCGTGCACCTCCCGTCACGGCAGCTCAACCAAATGACGCCCTGGACTCAACTAAACTCCTTAAACTCCCCTAGACTCTTCGATTCAACCTCTCAGGCTACAACTTCCGATTTGAAGTTCACTGCCAAAACAGAGCATAAACACGGGGCAATAGAAATTACCTGCAACCTGTCGCCGTCGTGAGCTCTGCTGGTAGTGGCTGACTCCTCGCAACCCGCACGACACCACCACGGTCTCAATTGCCCCGTACACGGCCGCCACCGCCACAATCCTCACAACCTCCCTGCTATTTACCCCTGGTTTTCCCCGCAGCTCTTGACACCTTCACACACAACCACCGCACCGTCAACCTCTCTCCTGCTTCCCTCTCACTCTCTGATCACCCTCACACACTCACAATTCATCAACACTCACACCACCACCCTCAATTTCCTTCACGATCTCCCTCTGTTTTCTGTTTCCTTCTGCGCACAAACACGAACACGGGCACGGGTACACCCCAAAAATAGAACCGTGTACACACCTTAGAATCCCCCAGAACCCACTACACACTTGCCACATGTCACTATCCCCCTCTCTCTCTCACCCATGTGGCCCAATCTCAGCCGTCCATTCTGCATTCTCTGCACACATCCCCAGAAGCCAAAAAGACCAAAATACCCTCCTGTTTTACACATTTTTTACGGTTTTACCAAAACTTCCTAGACCCGTAACTTTCGCCTCGTAAGTCCGATGAACACGTGCCGCCTGTCATCGAACTCAGGACGACAAGAACTATCTAACCCTCCTAGGTCAACCTACCAAAACTCGATTATACGAAGAGTCAACTATTCCCCCCTACTTTACCCAAATTACGGTTAAGCCCTCAACCTTCCGAACATCACAACTTCCTCCTCGGATGTCGGAATCGGGCGTGCCACCTGCCTACGGATTCGTGACGTCCTCAACTACGTCCTGGTCACTGGTCAACTCCCATTTGACCACCCGAAATAAAAGTCAACATTTCTGCCCGACCCAGGGGCAAAATCGTCATTCTAAGTTCCCGGACCCCTCGGGACCACCTAACCCTTGATTAACCTTACTAATCACACCTTAAACACTCTGCTAATCCCAATTCTCGGAACGGGTTGTCAACGGATTCGTGATGTCCCGATCTACGTCATAGTCATGGGTCAAAGTCTAAATTATTTCCTGGGTTAAATGTCAAAGTTTTCCCCTCTCAGGGGCAAAATAGTCATTTCACATTAAAATATTAATAATCACGGTTCGGGTCGTTACAACCTACCCATCTTACAAAAATTTCGTCCTCGAAATTTACTCAAATAAATGTCGGTACTGCCCTCTCATCAAATCCTTGGGTTCCCATGTCGTTTCCTCCACATCGTGGTTCCTCCACAGCACCTTAACTAATGGAATCGTCTTGTTCCTTACGACCTTTTCCTTCCAATCCAGAATTTGCACTGGCCGCTGCTCGAAGCTCAAATCTGTCAACAATTCCAGTGGTTGTTCTGGTAGTGCATGAGAGTCGTCCCGAAGATATTTCCGTTGTATAGACACATGGAATACATCATGTACTCGGGAAAGCTCTGAAGGTAGTGCCAAACGATAAGCCACCGGACCAATCCTCTCAACGATCTCATAGGGTCCAATGTAACGGGGACTCAACCACCCACGTCGTCAGAATCGGATGATCCCTTTCCATGGTGATAGCTTCAAGAAAACAAAGTCACCAACCTCAAACTCCAAATCTCGGATCCGTCGATCAACATTACTCTTTTGACAATCCTGGGCCGCCTTCAATCTCTCCCTGATAATCCGAACTGTCTCCTGGGTCAAGTCCATCAAATATGGCCCCATTGCGGCTCTTCCCCCGATTTCCATCCATCATACAGGTGTTCTACACTGTCGACCATACAATGCCTCATAGGGAGCCATCCCAATACTCGCATGATAGCTGTTATTGTAAGAAAACTCCATCAATGGTAACCGATCAGCCCATGAATCCTGGAACTGCAACACACAGGCTCTCATCATGTCCTCTAGAGTCTGTATCGTCCTTTCAGACTGTCCGTCGGTCTGTGGGTGGAATTCTGTACTGAAATGCAAGTTCGTACCCAATGCAGTCTACAGACTCCTCCAAAATCTAGAAGTGAAACGCGGGTCCCGGTCCGACAATATCGACTCTGGGGTACCGTGTAATCGGATGATCTCATTAATAAACAGTTGGGGCAAACGATTGGGCTTGTACGTCTCACGTACAGGCAAAAAATGTGCTGATTTGGTCAACCGGTCCACAATTACCCAAATCCCATCAAATCCACTCCGTGTTTTCGGTAGCTTGAAAACAAAATCCATCGTTATATGATCCCATTTCCATTCTGGGATTGGGAGTGGCTGCATAGCCCTATACGGATGCTACCGTTCTGCCTTGACTTGTTGGCAGACCAAACACTTGCTGACAAACTCAGCTATTTCCCTCTTCATCCCTGGCCACCAATAGTCGTCCTGGAGAGATCGATACATCTTCGTCCCCCTAGATGCATAGCATACGCTGAATTGTGTGCCTCATCTAAAATCTCTCTCCGCAACTCTGGTACCGCGGGCACACACAACCGTCCAAGTTTCACTAATGCTCCGTCACCCCGGACGGAGAAATCCTGTATCTATCCCGTCTCAACCTCGCTTCTGTAATCACAGAATATCCGGTCCTGGAGTTGAGCCTCAATAATCCTGTCGACCAACACCGGTCGTACATGAAAGCTAGCCAACAAGGTTCCCTGCTCGTCCATCTCCAACATAACTCCGCTCTTCCAGAGTTCAGCTAACAAGGGAAGATACACCATTCTCAGGTGTGCAACTGATCCCGCTGATTTCCTGCTAAGCGCATCAGCCACCACATTTGCCTTGCCGGGATGGTACTCGATTGTACAGTCATAATCCTTTATTAGTTCTAACCATCTCCGCTGCCTCATGTTAAGTTCCTTCTGGGTGAATAGATGCTTATGACTCTGGTGGTCGGTGTATATCCTGCATGTCACACCGAATAGGTAATGCCTCCATATTTTTAGGGCATGAACCACCGCTGCCAACTCCAAATCATGAGTAGGGTAATTCAATTCATGATTCTTTAGTTATCGAGATGCATAGGCAATAACTCTACCATTTTGCATCAACACGCAGCCCAAACCTTGTAGCAATGCATCACTATAGACCATGAACTCCCCACTGTTATCTGGTAATGCAAGGATAGGTGCAATGGTTAAACGGTACTTCAATTCCTGAAAACTTTGTTCACACTGCTCGTCCTATACGAACTTCACCCCTTTCCCAGTTAATCGAGTCAATGGTGCAGCAATCTTGGAGAAAACCTCCACGAATCTCCGATAGTAACCCCCTAATCCAACAAAACTCCGTACTTCTGTCACTGTTGTCGGTCTGAGCCAATTAGTCACTGCCTCCGTTTTCTAGGGATCCACGCTAATCCCATCGGGTGATATGATGTGACCTAAGAATCCAATGCTGTTCAGCCAGAACTGACATTTACTCACTTTCGCATATAGCTGTTCCTGTCGTAGTTTGCCCCAAACCAACTGTAGATGTTTCTCATGAGCCCTGACATTCTTGGAATACACCAAAATTTCGTCGATAAACACGATCACAAATTTATCCAAGTATGATCGAAAGACCCGGTTCATCAAGTCCATGAACGCAACTAGTGCATTCGTCAATCCGAAGGGCATCACCAAGAACTCATAATGCCCGTACCTCGTCCGAAAAGCTATTTTCTGAACGTCCCCCTCGGCTATTCTCAGCTGATGATACCCTAACCGTAGATCTTTCTTCGAGAAGTACCGAGCTCCTCGTAATTGATCAAATAGGTCATCAATCCTGGGTAAGGGATACTGATTCCTTACCATGGACTTATTTAACTGCCGATAACCCACACACAACCGCAAGCTGCCCTCCCTCTTTTTCACAAATAAAATCGGCGCTCCCCAATGTGATGTACTGGCTCGGATAAACCCTAGATCCACCAGTTCCTGGAGTTGGATTTTCAATTCTTGTAATTAAGTCGGTGCCATACAATATGGAGCTTGCGAAATCGGTTGTGTCCCGAGTAGTAATTCGATCGTAAAGTCGATCTCCCGGGGTGGTGGTAATCCAGGTAAGTCCTCTGGAAATACATCAGGAAATTCCCTCACAATCGAGATATCCTCGATCCTTAAAGATTCATCTGTTGATTCTACCACATAAGCAAGATAACCCTGACACCCCTTCTGTAAAAGTTTTGTAGCTGTAAGTGCAGATATTACCTTGGGTGACGAGTCTCCACACTCTCCCTGGAATATCACCTCTGGTAAACTCGGACCCCTCAAAGTCACCCGTTTGTTGCAGCAGTCGATGATCGAATTGTATTCTGACAACCAGTCAACTCCAAGTATCACATCGAAGTCGTGCAAATCCATAAGGATCAAATCTGCTGGAAACTCTACACTTTCAACTTCCACTGGACAAGCCCATAACTCCTGGTTCACTCGATAGGTCACCCTCATCGGTGTACCCACACCCATCTCGTACTCGAGTGCAGATACCTCACGGCCCAAAAGACTCGCACACCACGGTGAAATAAATGAATGAGTGGCTCCCGAATCCATCAATGCACGAAGGAAAATAACATAAATGTATACAGTACCTGTCACAACTCCCGGAATAGATCTGGCCTGCTGATGGGTGACTGCATAGACACAGGCCAAAGACTTGGCGGGTCGTCCTCGTCCTCTAGCTTCCCTATCATAGCCACGCACAACACCGTGTGCCCGGCTGCTGGCAGTCTGGGCTGCTGAGCTCTGAGTGTCCGATGGTTCGAGGCAGCGCCATTCCAGCACAGAGCTCAGCATCCCAGAACAAAACGACCGGAACGTCCTCGACTGCCCGAAAATGAAGATCCGCCAGAATGTCCTCCCTTCGAGCCCCGACGACCCGAGAATCCCAAGTGTGGGCGATCACGTCGTCGTGGCTCCCCTACAGCTCGCTGCCGTGCTAGAAGGCTGTTCTCAACTCTGGTTGCAGTATCAGTTAGATCCCTCATAGTAGCAAAGGGAGTCGAAGTCACCATCGACTGTATCTCTGGTCGCAGGCCCCACTCAAATCTGCGACAACGGTCATCCTCGGTGATCACGAAGTTCTCGGCAAAGCGAGACAGCATCAGGAAGGTCTCCTCATACTCTGCCATAGTCTGGTCTCCCTGCTGGAGTTACAAGAACTCTGCCTCCCAAGCGTTGAGAAACGACCTCGGATAGAACTGATTGAGAAATCGCTCCCGGAAGGTTTCCCAAGGAATGGTCTAAACGGTCCAGCCGGTCAATACAAGGTTGTGCCACCATTGGTAGGCGCTCCCATCCAGTAGGAATGTCGCTAGTACCAAACGCTCCTCAGGTGGGCAGTGCATGACCTCAAAGATCCTCTCCCAGCGGTCGATCCACGGGTGTACTTCCTCGGGGTCGGTCCCCCCGCTAAAGATGGTGGCACCCAGGCGCTGGGCCCGCTCAATGCTCGCAGTGTCCCCATTTCGTCCAACTTCCTCGACAGCACGTGCACTGTGATCACGTCGGGGAGGCATATCAAAACTGTTAAGAGGCAAACGAGTTAAAAGACGTCGAAAGCGACAATGTACAAAGTACAAACCGCTAACCTAGTACACTGACTGCTAATCCTAGTGCTCTAATACCAAGCTGACAAGACCCGTCCCAATCCTACTGGGACCACCCGTGGACGTTCCTCGCTCCTATCTGACAACTACTCCATACATACCAAAATTACCCTTAAACGAAAACGAAATACTCAAAATAAATAAATAACGTGCAACAACATTGTTCAGAGTGACAGTTGTCACACAAGGGATAGCACAATAACAAAATGTGAGCACAATATCTAGAGTACATTATTTGGTGCTCAACCTACCCACTGTGACAGGACCCGTCCCAACTGGACGTCAAAAACCGTGCCTGGTCCTGCTCCCGTCTGACAAGTCAACTAAAGGTCCGAAACTACCCTTCAGTGCTTGCCAGACAAGGGATGGTTGCGCGGATTTCTGCTGCTGTCACTGCCTCACGATTAGTCCCAAACGTCGTATCACGGCCTGGAGGGTCACAAAACAGAAAAGGTGTGAGTGGAAAAAAATGAGCTCTTATAAAAACATTTATCAAAATACAATCTTACCCTCCAGTTTTCACAAACTTGCATGCATATCGTAAGACATGAGTGACCGATAAAATCAAAACATATTTTCCCATGGTCCACAAAACTCATGCTCACCAAATCAGTTCATGTTGTAAAACATCAAATCCCGGTTCTCAGGCCAAAACATGTGAAAACATAATCACTGGCCATAAAGACCAAAAACCCGTACTCAATACTAGTACGTCATCACAATCATTACCAATCAGCACTAATCACCAGTGCACAAGAAATATATCAATCCAATCAATCCGCACTACTCACAAGTGCATAAAATATCACAAATCACATCTGCACTACTCACAAGTGCACAATCAATCAAACTGCACTACTCACAAGTGTTGCACTACGCGTAGGCCAATATCCAGTCACTCTCTCGGGAACAGACACCTCTGGGCTCAACCCCCTCGGGCTCAGTCACCTCTGGGCGAACACATCCCCAGGCTCAGACACCTCCGAGTGGTACATCCAGGCTCAGTCTCATCCGAGAAGCTGACTACCATAGGATCAACTCCCGATCCTACAATCACATCCCCCAAACTCCGGTCGTTTGGGTAATCCTCCCAAGCACCGACCGTCTGGGAATATCACAATCACAATGAAAACCATCCCGGGAATTACATCCCAAAACATTTCAATCAAATCTTGTCTTCATACAAAGTCAAGATCATTCCCGACTGGGTCTCAAAGCCCAAAATACCATTTACACTTACTTCTTTAAAATCACCTTTTAAAACAATAGAATAATCCAGAAATCATCATTGACTTACCAACTAAGTCAAAACATCATTTTAGAAATCATTTAGACTCCGGGCCTAGCCCAAAACATCATTTGCACGTTCCTCGTAAAATGTGCCCAAAAGACTGATTAAAATAATCATAAATTCCCAATAAATCATTAATTTCACAAGTTCACAAGTGACTCCAAATCCGAGTCAAAATTACTATTCACTTGGGTTCTCATGCCCAAAATAACATTACCATGCAAATCCATGCGTTGCAACCTCCGTTGCCATTTTCACGTAAATCCACGAAATCCTTGACTCATTCCCGAGTCACAACATCATTCTCAATCCATGACTCATAATCCGAGTCCACACATTATTTCCAACCAATTTTAATCCCGGACTCACAAACCAAGTCCAAACATCATTTTTACCAAATTTCGTAATTTCTCGAAAATTGCCCAAAAATAATAATATAATATTCATAAAACCGAGAAATTACCGGATTGAAACACAAATCATGCCCAAGCATATAAAATCATATAATAAGGCATTTAAATCATATATGCATGCATCACGGTTAGAAAACAAAGTCCACTCACACACACCGTCCAAAATGGTCCGTTTCCGAGCTACACGTTTTTCCGTAAAATCTGGAAATCACAACTCCTGTCCAAAATCATTATAGAGGGTTACTAACATCTCAAAATACATCATAAAATTTTCCCCAATTTTTTCGGGATTTAAATACGTATTTTTAACGTAATACAAAACTTCGGATACGCGGAACATTATCGAAACAATATCCGATTTCCCCGAAACCAATGTCAAAATGTTCGTTACACTGAGAGGATCAAAAGTCATGTTGACCTCACCTTGAGACTAGGCCGGACGCGCCCCCATGCGCCGCCGTGAGTGGCTGCACGTGAAATCCACGCGCCTGCTACAGTGTCACCGTCCCAACCCGTTTGTCTGGTAAACGGGTCGTTTAACCCGCGAACAGACCCGGTTGGTTCTCTGTCAATTCGACATTGTTTCCATCAATTGAACATTCAATCAGTTTCGAATTAAGTTCAAATAAAGATCTGTGGACTCAATTTCAAACAATCTTACCTATAACCCCACGATCACAGTTGATCATTCGAAGGTCCTCCGGCCATTGTTCATCATTCCAAAACCTTCACCGTCACACGATTTCCCTAAATTGATTCAACCAGCAGCATCAAGGGACTCAGGTAAGCATGTTCCCCAACTCAATTGCATCAAATCATGGCTCAAACTCCACGACTCAAGTTCGACATTCCTTACGGTTACCAAACCCGTTCAGAGCCAATTGGGCATCAATTCACCTCGTTTTTTATCTGGTTCCACTCGTATCAACCTCTGGAAGCTTTTTCCAAGCTTCAAATCGATCATCACGGCTCAATTCATCCTAATCGAATTTCCCCCCTCAAAATTCGAAAATTCGAATTTCTAAATTCAAGCCCTCTCTTTGTCCCTCGTGTTTCCTTGATGATTAAATCTCAACACCCTCTCAATTCCTCACACCCTGGTTCAGAAATGGAAGGAAATGGTGGACAATTTCAGGCTCTCTCATAAACAGAAGAGGAAAAATGGAAAATAAGAGGATAATTAATTAATTAAAAATAATAAAACATAATCATTTGGTCTCCCCCAAAATCATGGATCCATGTTTTGTGCCTGATTTTAAGGGATGAGTGACACTTGTCACTCATCCAAGTGTGTCCAGTCACCGGGTACTGTTCATATTAAAATATTATTTTAATCCTGGTTCGTTCGGTTAATCGAGCCCGATTCCGTGACCATAACTTCGTCGTCGAATCTCCGATTTCGGCATGCCGCCTGTCGTTGGATTCGTATCGACGAGACCTACGTAATGGTCCTTGGCCCTCGTCCATCGGACCTCCCGATCAAAAAGTCAACATTTGGCCCCTATTATGCCAAATTACCAAAATACCCCTCAACTTCCGATCATCATAACTTTCTCTACGAATGTCGGAATCGAACGTGCCACCTGTCTATGAACTCGTGACGTCCCGAACTACGTCACCGTCATTGGTCAAAGTCCGTTTAACCGCCCGAACTAAAAGTCAACATTTTGCCCACGCTAGGGGCAAAACGGTCATTCTGCACGTTTAGGCCGATTTCACTCAACTAATCCCCGATTAGTCATTCTAAATCATGATTAATTAATATTCAATCCCGGTATTCGGGACGGGTCATTACACACTGGGGGTGTACAGGTGCACAACGATTAAACTAAGCGTCTTCCTCCTCCTCCAGGTCCTCCTCTAAATCCGTGTCACGACCTGGAGAGGTCAGTAAAACATTTAAAGAGTGAGTCGGCCGAAAATAAACAGTTTATAAATCAATTTCATAATAAAGTAAATCATAAGGTTTTACTCCTCCGTTTTCCAAATCTTGCATGCATTGCAAACATAGTCTCATAATGAAATCACAACCATAGAATCATAGTAGTAATCGAAAGAAAAAACTAACATATTAGTGCCCAGTATCCCGGTCACTGCCCGAGGTATACGAACATGCCTTCCTGAGAGTAAGCAACCCAACGGGGTTTAACTCCACTCAGTCAGGGCCCCGTGACTACTCCAGGGTTCACCCGGGCCAACGACCCTCCCTGGAGGAGACAAGATAGACAGGTAGGAAAGTACATTACAATAACAGTATAATTTACCCTATGTCCCCCGGAAATCCCTGAACACAGTCCTGATATAATCCAGAAGGGTCTCATGCCCAAAACATTATAATAAGAGATATAAACAGTTCATATAGTACTCATCTAAATCATAGGAAATAGTAAAACAGTTTATGCACGCAAGCCTTTTATAAATCAAACAGCCCACTCACACTCGGTCCTCGATGCTCAACGACCGCTAAAACCTGTATTAACATATCCGAGAGTCACTAAAGGACCCTACTACTTCAATACTAAAACCTTAGAACAGATTCGTCCCGAAAACATAGCTCGGGCACTATTCCTTAGGCTTCAAACCCCATTTTATAATCCTAACGATCTCCGATCGACACGAAACCACCACCATTGGATCCGTATCGTCGAAACCTTGAAAATGGTACCAGTCCCACCAAAAATACTGTTCACATATGCCCCCACACGCCTGGTCAACGTTGCTACAGCGTCGCTGACGTCAGCATGACGTCATCTCTGACACATGGCATGCTCTGGTTGGCCCCTGATCTGACAATCTCTGACATGATGACATCATCATGACGTCAGCATGATGATGTCATCAATGTTACAGTGTCGGGTCAACCCATTTCCTGAAACCGGGTCGCCGTTTGACCCGCAACTTGACCCGTTTCCACAGTCCATTTCCGGCCACCATTTTTGACAAGGTTTGATCCTAATGAGTCGTCTAGGTCTGTTCTATGGATCTAGACCCTCAAAACTAGAAAAACAACCTTGAAAACATACCTGGGCTTCGAAGAATTTCAGGCCAAACTCTGGTCGTCTTCTCCGGCTGTCCCCACCATCTCAGTCGTCCAAACCAGTTCATCTGAGCTCGTCACTATCCCTAGAGTTTGTCCTAACCCAAAAAGTCGAGCCCTAGACGTTAAAACGGATCCTTTTGAAACTGGGAAGGAAAACGGTGCTCTCGAATTTTGGTAGTTACCTCCGCCGTGTAGCCGCCATGGCCTACGTCGACCGTCCTGTCGACTTCTTGGGTTCCTCACGGTGCTATCTGGAGCTCCGTTCAAGTTGAGAGGACGATGGGAGGTGGTGGGGGCTTCCTGGATCCGGTTTCCTCTATTTTTGGGTCTGGGGATTTCGGGGTTGTTCAGGCAGGGAGGTAGGGAGATGGGTGTTGGTGGTGCACGGTGGAGCTGGAGAAGATGATGGTGGTGCAGATGACGGTCGTCTGGTGGTGTGGGAGTGGTCGGTCTGGTAGTTTGGGTGGAGAGAAAATCGAAGGGTTGTTCACGGTAAAGGGGAAAATGTGTGTGTGTGTTTCTGAGAGAGAGAGAGAGATCGTGCATGAGAAGGAAAAAGCAGATAAAATGGACGGCTTGGATAGGTTTGGGTAGAAAGATCAGTGGCTGGGATTAAATGAAAGGAAATTTAATATTAAAAATAGACCAATAGGCTTATAGGTCTACTTTATTGGAATAGTACACACTTGGATGAGTGACACTTGTCACTCATCCGCTAGCTCAGTTTAGAATTAGGGTTTGCATGGATTCCAATAATAAATTAATAATTAATCGTTTTGTTCTCGTTTCGTAAATTCCGCTAAAACGCTTCCGTAACCATAACTTTTTCATACGAGCTCCGATTTCGGCGTGTCGCCTGTCTACGAATTTGTGACGTCCCGATACGTAATAGTCATGGGTCAAAGTCTAAATTATTTCCCGGGTCAAAAGTCAAAGTTTTCCCCTCTCAGGGGCAAAATAGTCATTTCACATTAAAATATTAATAATCACGGTTCGGGTCGTTACACTGTGAGTGGACCTTGTTTTCTAAATTGGTTCATGCATAAATGTTTATTATATGTTTTAATACTTTTTTTGTGATGCCATGAGTGCATTTGTGTGTGGTTACGTATTGACACGTATTTCGAGGTTTCGGCCTTATATGGTGCCTATACGGGTTTGTACTTTCTACGATGGTTTAAATGAAATAGTTTTAGATTTCAAAAGGATAAACTCGGGCATGGCCCATTTGGTTTTGTCTCGAGCATGTGGCTCTATTTATGACCTACGGGTCTGAATCGTGGTCGTGGCAAGTGCTATGTGCACGGCGACCGACGATACGACGCTCGCCTCCGGACTAGGCTATGTTCCTTCAGAAGAGGTCACGATGCACTATCTGTTGTCGGGCAGCCGATGGAGGCTCGACTTCGGAGTGCTAGCGGTTCAGGATATCGATTGGTGATGAGTGCTGTAACACCCCGAAAATTCAAGGATTTTAATATTGTAATTTAATATATGAATTGACGTTTTTACCCTTGTGAATGGTATGACCAAATTGTTGACTTTTTGATTGGTGGGTCAAATGGACTTTGACCAGTGACCGTGACGTAGTTCGGGACGTCACGAGTTCATAGACAGGTGGCACGTCCAATTCGGACGATCGGGGAAAAAGTTATGACTATCGGAAGTTTAGGGGCATTACCGTAAATTGGACGGTTGGGGCGAAAATGTTGACTTTTCGTTTGACAACTAATTTCCACGCGACTCAAGGACCGTTAGGTAGGTCTCGACGTCCTGAGTCCGTAGATAGGCGGCACCACCATGTGCGGTGGTTCAAATGTGCAATTGTTTATGCAATTGTGTGCTGGAAAGATGGGAGTGTCTGATGCTTTAGAACGTGGTCTGTTGCATCCACCTTGCACGACCCCATTGTTAATTCAAGTTCGAAGCTTTTCGGGGAACATTTTTCAGTGGACAAATTGGACTCCCACGAGCCTCTGGGACAGCTGAGGTTATTTAAAACGGATTAGAACATGTGTGAGCATCACTCTGCCATTAAGAAAACTGAGAATTGATGAAGAAAACCAGAGAAACCATTTCGGGCAAAATTGGAGGGAAAATCGGGTTTTGATTTCTGGTGACTGTTGGACCAAACCAAGGCCTGGTTTAGTCTTTTGGGAGTGTTTGGAACTCAACCACATCGAAATCGAAGGCCATCAGCCACGGGTGAGCTGGGACGGTGACTGTTGTTTTCAGGGAAATCGCAGAGCTTGGGACGACAACCTTCAGGTACTCTCAGACCCAATTGATCGTTCATATTAGTTCGTTTTGATCCTATTGAGCTGCCTATGAAGTGAATTGAAGTTTAAATTAGAAACCAGGAAGTTCTGGTGATTGACCCGATTGGTTGATCACGGGTCGATGGGTCGTTTGGGGATGTGTTGAGGTTGATTTTTGTCACAGAACCTAAATTGGATAGTTATTTAACATGTTAGGATCAAATGCGATCGAAATCGAGTAAGAATTGATGGGTATTCAACCGGGTCAAGCCGCGGGTGGCAGGCCCGTATTGCAGACAAACGGGTGAAGGTGCTGACACTGTAGCTACAGTGTCAGGCGCGTGACTTTCACGCGCAGCCACTTTGGGCGGCGCGTGAGGGCGCGTTGGACCTTATCTCCGATCACGATCAACATGACTTTTGTTCCTCTCATCATTCTGAACATTTTTGGTGAATTAACCATGTTGATCTGGGATAGTTTTGATGGGTCAGTTTAGGGCCGGTTGTCTTGGGAAACGTGTTGGACGGTTTCCCCGAGCCGGTTTCTGTTTCGAGTTATTTGGATAAATGTTTAAGACTTGTTGTGACCCTTACGTATGATTTGGACTGACAGGAATTGTACGATAATCCCGGTACAAGTTCGTACGCACAGTTTCACCACGGGATCGTACTGTGAGTGGGCCCGATTTCATTAAACCCTTGCATGCTTAAATGTTTTTTGATTTACTTATATGTTCACATGCTGGAATCAATAAATGGTTTTGATGATATTGGAATTTCGATTATGGCACGTTTCACGGTATTTCGGCATGAGACCCGTTTGATGAAACGTAACGATCGGTTCAGATTTTACCTATGTATACATATATGTTTTGCATGTGGATATCAATAAAATGTATTTGGTACTACACTGTATAGATCCTTCCATATTATATTGTCTCCTCCGGATGAGGTACCCCGGAGTGGTCACGGACGTATAGAACGTCCAGCGTCTATGACGCTAAGCATCGGGGATGCTGTAACCGAACAGGGTTCGGGGATTGAACTCAGAGTTGAGACCCGAGTGGCATGCGTAGCCTTGTGATTGTGACCTTATTGGACGTCAGGTACGTCAGACATCGGGGATGTCGGGATTGGAGTGTATAGTGCAGTGGCTAAAATTATGTTTATGGTAATATTATATGCCTTATGGTATATATTATATGATTGATGGTTTTAAATTCGGTGGCATGCATGTTTGGAAAACGGAGGGGTAAATTATATGTTTTACTTATCAAATGATTTTATAAACTTGAATTTCGGTCCACTCACCCTTATTGTTTTGGTAACCCCTCTAGGTCGTGCTAATGAGGTAGAGGAGGAACCTGAGGCTAAAGCATAGATCTACTTCTGCGTACCTGAACCCCTGCTGGGTGGTTTACCCGCAGGTTTATGTTAGAGTCGTGCTCGCAACTTGTAATTTTGGATTTCATCCCTTGTCTGACATCTGTTTAATTCAGATTTGATGTATGACTTTAATTTGGTTATTTATGCATTTGATGTTTTGAGGTTAAAATTGGTATGAATTATTGGGTGTCAGACGGGAGCAGGGCACGTCCCCTTGTGGTCCTTGTGGGATCGGGGCGGGTCCTGTCAAGTGCTCCATAATCTAGCGGTGGTCGCGTCGGTTGATTCGTTCACGGCGACATACTAGGATTGAGGGCGGTCTTGGATGGATGGTTGCACGCATCACTACGATCGGAGTCGTGACTGACCCTGAGATATCGGACACGATGCCCAGTTGAGTCATGTGTTCGGGTACGAGACCCAGTTACTTCACGTTTATGTTTTCGGGTCGGGGACCCTAATCGGATTTCCAGGTTCAAGATGGTTTATGGGGACCGACATGAACCCTTGAAAGGTTTTATGGATCATGACGGTTTATCGGGACCAGGCATGAATCGTTTGAAAGGTTTAAGGATGTTTTCTATATATATATATATATATATATATTCATATACCTTCCTTTACTTGGATTGTCTCCTCCGGGGAGGGTCGTTGGCCTGGGTGGACCCCGGAGTAGTCACGGAGCACTGACTGAGTGGAGTCACCCCCGTTGGGTGCCTTACTCTTAGCAGGGCTTGGATTATAACCTCAGGGAGGGTCATTGGTCTACGGACATTGACCTTGGACCTTGAGAGACTTGGGTTTAAGACCCCAAGTAGCACTCGCGTAGCTTTGGAAACCGTGACAGGATTGGTTGTGTGATTATATGTATATATGATATATGATGTGTGATGTGTACAGGTTTTGGGCTGAGTCCCGTATGGATTTGGGCAGTGGCCCGTATGGTTGGTATCTTTATTGATTTGTGCAGTGGCCCGTGCGGTTGGTTCTTTATGGTTCTTTCAGTTATGGTTTTGGGCTTAGTTCCCAAGTATGGTTCTTTTGGATAAATGGTTTTTGAATGCATGCGGGCTTTTTAGTGAAGGGTACAAATGTCTTCCTTACGAAAATGTTTTTTATAACTCTTTGTTTTGTCCACTCACAGCTTTTAATGTTTTGACTACCCTTCAGGTTGATCGCGGATGCGAACTATAGCAGAGACCGAGATATCACATACCTCCTCTGGATCCTGGCTTACTCTCATAGCCCGAGAGGGCAAAGGTTGGAAATTTTCCTTGTCTGACACTTCGTGTTAGACGGGATCAGATTTGTCCTGCGTTGATCCCGGGGGGATTGGGACGGGTCCTGACAGGGAATGCTAAAATTGGAGGAGGGAAGAAATTTAGGTTGACTTTCTACTTAAGACGTCAGTCCATTGAATTTCTAACAACTGATGCAAGTTCAAAAAAAATAAAGAGTTTATATAAACTTCGGTTTTTATAACTATGTGATGCTAAATAAACATAAAGACATTGGTCTAAATTTTCACTGAAGTTGGTTTATACTTTAAACTTCAGTAAATATCAAACTGATGCTTATAGTAATAATAACATCAAATTACTAGTTATCCGATGCCTTTATAGTGATGTCTTTTCCTATATATGGCGTAGTGAAATTAAGCTCATCAAGCTCAGTAATCCAACTTATTCAACATTCATAACAATCAAAATCATGTGGCCAAAATCATATGAAAAAAAAAAAAACCATGGTTAGGGCTTCAAGAAGCCCTAACCTAAATAAAGAATTACAAAATAAACGACAAGTATTTTCTCTCTAAGATGTAATATAGTGATCTCTTCTCTCTTCGAATCTCTCTTTTACATGAACCCTATGACCTCAAATAAATGGAAGTTTACATTAAAGTCTACAAGGAAACAACTAATTAAAACCCTTCTTAATAAAAGGAGTGAAAATAATATTTATTAATGTATTAGATATGAAATCTCTATGCAATGTGGAGAACAAGTGTGACGTAAACTTGAAATCCCTCAAAATAAAGAAGATCCGCGGGACAACAAGAAAAGGAATCAACTTGGAATTCGATGAGCAACCACCGAATTTGGAATTCAAAGGCAAGGTGAAAGTAGGTTAACGAGCTAGACAGGCTGAGCAATGCTCTTTGGTAGGCACTAGCCAAAAGGCCTTATGGATTCAGGACACGTGCGCCGAAATGGTGTATCAGTTTTGATCGACTATTGCTGATTTCGCATTTTATGTTGTTTGGTGGGCACCCATCGGATACATTTGCTTTTTTTATTAGACTTACATGTTTCCTTTATAGCTTCTTCATTATAGCTCCGATTGAGATTATTCTTGCGCTCAAATTCTCATAATTCCAATCTCTATTTAATTCTACATACTTCCCATAAATATATTATTTTCTCCAATTGCATTGAACATCATGGAAATCGCATGAACTGGGGCTAGATTGGGAAGAAAATTATTAAATTCCTTGGATATATTAAGAAGAAGGCATAGAAAAGAACAACACATGTTATTTGTCTACTTGCCTTACAATCGTTTGATTACAAGAAGGGTTCTTAAGCTGCAAACAAAGCCTATCTATAATTTTTTAGTAGTAGTCTCTACTAGTGGCACGCCTACTTTGAAGACAACTAGGACATATCTACTTCTTAGTCAACTCATCTAGGGATAGATCGTGACTCGAAAGCCTTTCAGTCTATTGGTTTCAAACCTTCCAACAGTCCAAACTAGACACCACAAAAAAAAAAACCCACACGAAGCTTGCTCATTCACTCCACAACCCAATTTCGCGCGGAAGCCCTTCGAAGGTGGCTTTGGATACGTTGTTGCATAAATGCATTTTGAGCAAAACAAGTACATTTTGTTTTTTCATATCCATATTTCCTAAGTTAATATGGTATAAATGTATCGAATTTAACTCACTAGATCATGTTCGTTATTTTTGTAAATCAATTTTTTTAAAAACTATCATTATTTATAGTTGAAAAAAAGGACGATACTTGTTGTCAGACTCAGTCTTGGAAGCAAGAACGGTGAGCAAGACCTGTGAGCTTGAGAAGCAAGAACGGTTAGCAAGACCCGTGAGCTTGGAAAGGCAAGATCGGTGAACAATCTCATATCGCTCGGGGAGGGAAAAGTGAAGTGCCTTATATGTGTGGACACTTATCTATCTAACACAAGGCCTTTTGGGAGCTCACTGGCTTTGGATTCCTTGGGAACTCCAACTTTAAGCGAGTTGAGGCTGGTGCAATCTGACTAGGCCCAAACTACGCATTAAATTAAACACGTAATTTGAGTATTGTGCAATTTAAACCCTTTTTGTGTAGATGTAGTATTGGTAAATATGGATCGTTCTTAACCGGGGAAATTAGGGAACATTAATAATGTGTTAGTGGGAGATGAATAAAAGAATAATGAATAAATTAAATAATTAAATAATTAAATAATTAAATAATTAACAAATTAAAGAATTAATGAATTAAAGAATAAAAGAATTAAAGAATTAATTAATCAAAGAATAATAAACTAAAAGTATGAAAGAAGAATAAAAGAATAAAAGAATAAAAGAATAAAGAATAAAAGAATTAAAAGAATAAAAGAATAAAAGAATAAAAGAATAAAAGAATAAAGAATAAAAATGGAGGTTTTGAAAAGATTTATAATCTAAATTAAAGAAAACATTAATTGAGAATTAAAATGCAAATGCTCATGCTAATTGGAACTTACAAACCATAGAGTAGTTTCATAGACAATACCCACACTTTTACGTAAGTAATTTCGAATTAACAATCACATTAATTAAACTATTCCTAAAAATAGACTTCCTTCAAATACAATTTTACCAACACTCTAACATTTTGCTCATAATAAACCAATCACGAAATCCTACCTTCATCATCTCAAATACTTACATATATCTTTCAATATTATAAATGCATCAACTATTAATGTGCGTCAAACATCAATATGCTTCAAACATTTACAACATGATTCACCTTAAGTTTATAATTAAATGCGCCAACAGCGATCAACATTTAATCTCTTCAATTGTACTCTAAGTGCACCGACAGCGGATAAAACACTTAACATCGAATTGAAGTTTAAGCACTAAAACATATGAAGTAAAAGAAATTCAAAAAGTAAAACACATGGAGATTGCATTCTTACTTACAAATGTTAGAAAGAAAATACCAAGAACAAAGTAAAGAAGAAATGAAAATAACATAACAATAACATAAATTAAGAATAAAAATTAAAAGGAAACTACTTAATAAGAAAATCTACAAGAAGTTAAAATGGTCCCCAAAAATGTCTCTCAAAAGAGAGAAACAAAAGAACTAAACCAAGAACTAAGAACTAAGAAAATGAAAGAAATGGAAGAATGAAACTAATGGGGGACTCCCAAAATACAAGAATTGAATCCCTATTTATAGGTGGAAAAAGCTATCAAAAATAATATAAAAATACAATAAAAAATGTGGAATAATGGAATGATGAGTAATAAAGATTTGTGATGATGTTTAGAAGTGGTTTTGGTTGTAAAGTTGCACAATTGGATTGGAAAGTGGCTGAAAATTGGGTGGAAGCTGCTGGAAAAGAGGGGCTCGAATTCGGCTGGTGGCTGCTGAAAAGAGGGAAGAGGATTCGGCGGGTGCGCACTGAATGGACGACCTGGAGAACGGCAGGCACGCGCAGGAGTGGGCAACTATTTTCGGTACGCGCACGCCGATGGTGAAGAGCAAGAATCGAAAAGCGCGCGCCAACGGGAAATCTGGGCTGATGAGCAGTGACGCGGGCTGGGCTGATGCGATTGGGCCGGAGATTTGGGCTGCACGGGCTGACGGCTTGGGCTTCTTTTTCTTTTTTTTTTATTTTTTTCCGCTGTGCTGCACTTATCCATTGGGCTTGGGCTGCAAAGAAAGTTAATTAATTAATTAATAACTAAATTAGTTATTCCACCGAATTTCGTCCATAATTTATTCGTTATAATTCCGATCGAGACGATTCTTTCGCCAAAATGCTCCAAATTACAAACTTTATTTATCTAAACATAAAAATCACAAAATAATTTATTTTATCAATTTATTTAATATTTTAATATTAAAATTTAAGTATAAAGGGTATAAAATAATATAAAATAATGCTTATTTGAGGACCTATCAAATACTCCTACACTTAAACTTTGCTAGTCCCTAGCAAATACTAAAATCAAACTACAAAATCAAAACAAGTAACCTTTAACCATTTGTCTCAATATTTCATTATTACAATCATGGCCTAAAAGATTTTCACTTAAAACGTTTAAGCATATGGAATTCAAGAGTTAATACATGGTGACAAAATGTTGTAACAAGTAAGATAATGAGTAAACATGGTGAATTGGATCTTAACATGAGTAAAACAAGTATGAATCAACTCACAAGGATATGCACTCATAAGTTCACTCAATTTTTTAAGGGTTTGTGTTTGCACTCAAAATATGTGAGAAATACTCACATAATCGAAATGAAGTACTTTTGCAAAATTTCAAACAAACACCTCAAGATAAAAACAACACATACTTGCGCAAATGAACCAAAACCATAAGCTTACTCAAGTGATTAACTCAACTAATCAAAATTTACCATCTTAAGGATCATAAGGTCTTTACGAAGGTTGTAATGGGGCTATGTTTAGAGGCAAGGAAAATATAGGACAAGTGGTGCTCATTTCGTTCCAAGACTAAATAGACTCCCAAAACGTATCATAGCTTCCCAACCTTAGTGCAATGATGTCAATAATCCATCCCTTCGAACATAGGCCTAATTCCATCATGTTGGGCCTCATAATCATTCTTTGTGTCGGATTTACAAATGTAAGGGACTTAACTCAAACATTACATAACCAAACCTTATTACTTTGATCGAGACTCAACTTTTTCTTTACTTTTTTTTTATTTTTTTTTCTTTTTTTTATTTTTATTTTTTATTTTTTATATCAAGGTAATAACATGTGTCAACAATACAACAAAGCTTGAGTCGGTAAATCCAAAAACAATCACATAAAATTCTTTCAACATCATTATTTCCTCCTTACACAATCTTTATATCTTTAACCGAGTTCTTGGAACAAGGGTAAAGGATATCTATACTAAGCTCAAGTATTTAGATAATCATGGTGATGAAAGAAAGGCTTAATGTGGGCTCAAAAGGGGTTAAAACTAAGGGGGTCGCAACTTGTGCGCACAAAATAGGGAACATGGATGTTTGAATTTGTGGTGTTAACCCTAATGCCTTAATCATATCCAAAATCAGAGAGTTTATTGACTTAAAAGCTTTGAAAATCACATTGAATAAGTTCTAGTACTCTAGAGTTCATAAAAAACTATGACAAGCAGTTATGAGGCATATGTATATCAATTTAAACAAAGAACTTATGAATCACTCATCAAAGATGTATATAAAGTGCTAAAGCTCACATAAGGTTCATATGATTCATACTTATCTTATCATGCTCGTTTCTGTACCAATTTACATGCATTATCTTCAAGTTATAACACTTAATCACAAAATATTAACAAACAAATTCAAGTTGTAGTGATCATCTTTATGGCCATAACATATTCATTTTTGTTCATTTATGTCATTGACAAGTTAAATGGCAACTTAAAACTCAAAAAAAAAAACACTAAGTTAAAACAAAAATATTCAAGAAAACAATAAACAATTTTTTTTTTCACACAATTTTTTTTTAAAAAAAACAAATTTTTCTTTTTAAATTTTTTTTTTCGACAATTAAAATTGTAAACCATTCCCCCATACTTAAATTCTACATTGTCCTCAATGTAGGAAAATACGAAGTAATTAAACATAGAATCAAAGTAAGGAAGATGATTTACGAAAATAATAGGAAAACATTAAATAAACAAAATAAAAGAGAGTGAAGGGTATAAGGATGGCAAATCTGTATTGATGACTCCTTCACATCGCGGGAACAGATTGAGTTGCCTCCCAACAAGCGCTTGAAATTTAACGTCCATCCAGCCTAGACAGAGATGCAAGTTAGTTAGTCAGAGATGTACGATAGTCAAGAATGCAAGTTAGATATGCAAATTGAAGTTAAGGATGTAATTTGAGTTAAAGATGTAAGTTAGAGGAAGAGTGCAATGCAAGTTAAGTGAAAATGCAAGTTAAATGAAAGATGAAATGCAAGTTAGAATGAAAGATGAAATACAAGTTAGAATGAAAGATGCAAGATAGTTAAACTAAAGATGCAATTTAACTTTGTCATGACAAATAATGTAAATTAAGGTAAAAACAATATTTACATGTCGGGGGAAGTCAAAGATATATATGGTTCACATAGCTTCAAAGTTTAGATGGAGACTTATACGTCCGTGCGGCCCAAGTAAATGTCTTGGATTAATTCAACTGTTTGGGCAAGTTCAAAGGTGACCAGGTTAGAAAGAATACACATAAGAGGCAGGGCTAATTTCTTAGACCCAAAACCCGTTATGAGTACCGTCTCTTGTCCTAGACATCACCCTCGAAAATTTCTTACTCCAGAGGAATTAAGATGACTCAAGTGTTAACAATCACCGTGGGTGAGAGTTAACAAAAGAGTCTTCGCCGAAAAAGATCAAAATCTAAATTTCGAAACACAAGTGATCTACATATAGCCGAGACTAATGCATGAATGCAAGAACTATTTACAAGTATGTTTTTATGCACAATTTACAAATATAACATGACAATTTACGTATGAACAATTTATACAAGTATGAACAATTTATTTACTAGTATGGTTTCATTCACAAGTAATGATATTTACAAAACAATTTTTCATTAACAAACTAACATAAGTATAAGATTTATTTAACAATTTGGATTTACCCTAACACAAAGTGAAGATAAGAAAGGTTTTTTTTTAATTAATTAATTTTTTAATAAAAATAAAAATAAATAAATGAAGAAAATGAATTTTTTTTTTTGTTTTCTACGAATTTTATGCTTTTTTTTTAATTACAAAAACAATATAAAAATAAAAAATAAAAATAAGGAAAAGTGAATATTTACCATAAGCATTTATGAACAATTAAAAGAATGAATATTATGTACATGAATATTATGTACAAGTATGACAAGAATAAAATGAAAAGTAAGAGAATTATAAACAAACATAAATGAGAGTCTATTATGAACAAATATGTATGTATATTATGAAATATAAAAGTTATGAACAAGTATAAAAGGTAACAAGTAACATCTATACAACATTTATTTACAAGTATGAATTAACATTAACATAAAGCTAAGATAAGAATTTGTTTTTTTTTATTTTTTTAAATTTATTTTTTTTTAAATTTATTATTATTATTTTTTTTTAATTCCGAATTTTTTTTCTTTTATTTAAAAATTTAAAGTCTAAAAAGACATAAACAAACAATTAATTATATAAGAATAAAATAAGTGTAAATATAAAGTTAGTGGAACATAAAGTTTATGGAATAAAATTAAAAGAAAGTTAATGGAATAAAGTTAATGGAATATATTTAAAGTTAAGGGAATAAAGGAAAAGTGTGAATATAAAGTTAATGGAATAGAGTTAATGGAATATATTTAAAGTTAATGTAATAAAGAAAAAAGTGTGAATAAAAAGTTAATGGAATAAAGAGTAATGATATAAAATGTAATGGAATAAGGTTAGTTAAACAAGAATTGACAGGACCCATCCCAATCCCCCCGAGATTAGTGCGAGATGACCCTGCTCCCGTCTGACACGAAGTGTCAGACAAGGGATATTTCCGACCTTTGCCCTCCTGGGCTATCAGAGTACGCCAGGATCCGGAGGAGGTGTGTGATATCTCGATCTCTGCTACAGTCCACACCGTATCCAACCTGAAGGGTATTAAAAACAGAAAGACTGTGAGTGGACAAAAATAAAGATTTTATAAAAACATATTTCATAAAGAAGACCTTTATACCCTCCACTAAAAAGCATGCATGCATTCGAAAACCATTTATCCAGAAAACCATAATGAAACCAAGTACACGGGCCACTGCCCAAATCCATAAGGGACTCAGCCCAAATCATAAGAAACTAACCATATGGGCCACTGCCCAAAACCTGTGTAAACCCACATCATATATCTTATATAGCATACATCACCTATACATATAATTCACACAACCAATCCTGTCACGGTTTCCAAAGCTACGCGCGTGCTACCCAGGTCTCAATCCGAGTCTTCTCAAAGTCAAGATCAATGTCCGTAGACCACTGACCATACCCGAGGTAATAGTAATCATAGCCTTCCTGAGAGTAAGGAACCCAACTGGGGGGTGACTCCACTCAGTCGGTGCTCCGTGACTACTCCGGGGTCCACCCAGGCC
The DNA here is from genome assembly GCA_032719365.1 of Prinsepia uniflora. NCBI lineage: Eukaryota > Viridiplantae > Streptophyta > Magnoliopsida > Rosales > Rosaceae > Prinsepia > Prinsepia uniflora. Next base: position 29,371,887 of record CM064867.1, on the reverse strand, counting down.
AACGACCCTCCCCGGAGGAGATAATAGAAGTAAAGGAAGGTAAATGAATATGACAGGACCGCCCCCGAAAGGGGCATCGATAACCATGCCCGGTCCTGCTCCCGTCTGGCAAGATGACTGAAAAACCCAAGTTACCCTCAGTGCTTGCCAAACCAGGGATAGCCACACGTATTTACTCATGTCTCCGCCCCACGTACAGCCTCGAACAACGCGCCACGACCTGGAGGGTCAATAAAAACCAAAAGGTGTGAGTGGACAAAAATAAATCAGTTTAGCAAAACAGTTACAACAAACGTTTTTACCCTCCGCGCAAAACCAATGCATGCATACAAAAACATTTCGTCATCGGTCAAGATTTTCCACAAAATAAAAACTGTGTAACAAATTCCAACATAAGGAAGAACTCGTATGAACCTCAAAATCTTTTTCCTTTCTCAACCATCGGGTCTCAGCCCGCAACCATAAACACCGGGCCTCAGCCCAAAACCCCGAATCAAAATTGAATGCACAACATGATCCAAAACCAACAACCATATACCGGGCCACTGCCCAACTCAACCGAAACATCAGAAATCATCAATAAACACAAGTCAATCATTTTGCTAGATAACAAGTGCGCCCGAGTCTTTAAACTCAAAACCATGCGCATAAATAGGCCTTCCCGGGATATCAACGAGTCTTTAAACTCAGAACATAATCAATAGGCCTCGGGGGTATTACAGTAACCGAGTCTTTAAACTCACGAGTCTTTAAACTCATTAAGGGCCCTCCCCCGTCATCAATTAACCGAGTCTTTAAACTCAAAACGTGCTCCAGCAATAGCACCGGGTTTTAAACCCAAAACAGTTTTCAAACACAACAACGGGTCTTCAAACCCAAAGCAGTTTTCAGCGGGTCTTTAAACCCCAAAACAGATTGACAATCACGACAACGTGGGATCCATCCCAAAATCACATTTTCCACAACAGGACCCATGGTCCGAATTCCCACGTTCGTTTCCCCAAATCATACTTTACAAACATGTTCAAATCATCATGAAACACGGGGCATGCAAAAACAGACCAAATGACTTTATTAAATCCTTTTTCATTCCCGAATTCGAATTCGCAACGATGATCCCGTAAGCTGGCATCCGGAAGCATCATCCCGAACCCAAATCAAGAATCCACCTTAAATATCAGAGAACCGAAACCTCGTTCGTTAAAATTTCTTTTATGCCCCGAGCATCAAGCCCGAAATCACCTTTTTCAAAATCCATTTTAATTCCTTGAAATCACTTCATTTCTCAAATCCATTATCAAAACATCAAGACCACAATCATAAATACCAAAATCACAATCCAAGCAAAACATACTCAAAACCCACATTTAAAATCCTCAAAATCACAAGTCTCATTTTAATTCCCCAATTCAAACATCAACAGTGCTCAAATCACAATAACTCAAAATCTCGTAAAACGTGCAAATCCGGAACTTTCTCGAAAAACGTGTCAAAATCGTAAATCACACTCGCAAATCATAAACAACCTTCTTAAATCATTTTACACCCATTTCATATAACTTCTTCCATTAAACCATCATGAAGCATACGAGTGACCATAGTCTCGAAATACGTGGAATTTCACATGTATAGTAAAAATACGTATAAATACGGGAATCGAATACGTATAAATACGGAAATAAAAATCAACCACAACTTATAATCATGATCATAAAATCATAGAAATAATTTATGCATGCATTAAATTTTGAAAGCAACGTCCACTCACACACCATCCTTAAGGATCGGTTTTGCGCCGCACGCATGCCCGTTGTAACACCCCGGAAATTCACAGATTGTAATATTGTAATTTAATGTATGAAGTGACGATTTTACCCCTGTGGATTATGGCCAATTGTTGACTTTTTGGGTTATGGGTCAAATGGACTTTGACCAGTGACCGTGACGTAGTTCGGGACGTCACGAGTTCACAGACAGGTGGCACGTCCAATTCGGACGATCAGGGAAAAAGTTATGACTATCGGAAGTTCAGGGGCATTACCGTAATTTGGACGAGTTAAGGGAAAAAGTTGACTTTTTGATGTACCGGGAATTTTCACACGACCCAAAGACCGTTAGATTCGTCTCGATACCCTGAGTACAACGACAGGCGGCACGCGTGAAACGGACATCGGATGACCGAGTTACGGGTCACGGAAGTTGGAGGGCATTTTGGTAATTTCTGCCCTGAGGGCATTTTGGTCTTTTGCACGGTTACTGTAGCAGCAACCGTGAAAAACAGGGGACACGGCCATGCCGTGTTGTTTGTGGGCGTGCAAATTGTTTAAACCTTAGTGGACTGGTTTGTGAGTATTGTTTATGTAGTTTAAGTTAGTGGGAGTGTAGTTTAAGGCCGTTGCAGACCACGGGTAGGATTGAAAATGCGGTTATGGACTCTGTGTGCGGGCTGCAGGCTTCTGTACGATCTGTGAGTGTCTCCCACGGGTGTTGGACGCCTTGATCGCTTAACCGAGTAGGGGAGTGAGGGAAGGTTTCATTTTCGGTGTCTGTTTGAGGCTGAGAGATTGTGAGAGACTGAAGGAAAACCGTGAAAAACAGTTTCGGGTCTTTGGGGGGAAATTTCCGAATTCAATTCCTACGGGTTTTGGGACCAATCTAGGCACCGTGGAAGCCTTCTGGGAGTGACAGAAACTTGTGCGAGCAGTCTTTGAAGCGGGTTGATCGTGGTGTGCCCAGGAACCCAAGTTCCAGTTCTGAGAAAAACCGATTTGGAGGGAAAATCCGAGTTCAATTTCCACGGCCTTTTGGACGAAACCAATCACTGAGTGAGCTTTCTGGGAACGTTTGGAACCTGTCCATATCGAAATCGACGACAACCAGCCACAGAGGAGCTGGGACGGTGACCGCCGTGTGCAGAGGAAATCACAGCGTTTGGACGACTACTTCCAGGTGACATTTCGTTCAATTGATGGTTCTATTTTGATAGTCTAAGTCTTAGTATGCTTCTGTATGAATTAATTGGACAATGGTGATAGTTTGGAGGTGTTCTGAGGTTGGACCCGTGTAGCTATTCGGGTTTGGATAGGATGGTTGAAGGCTTGTCGAGTTGATTAGTGGACTAAGAACTGTAATTAAATGACTTTAGAACATGTTAGAATCAAGAAGGAATGAAATTAAGTAGAAATAGACGACTAATTAATCGGGTCACCCCGCGGATCGCAGACCCAAATTACAGTAAATCGGGCAAGGACGGTGACACTGTACCAGTGACATTGTAGCAGCGCGTGACTTTCACGCGCAGCCACTTTGGGCGGCGCGTGAGGGCGCGTTGAGCATTATCTCGGATCACGGTCAACATGACTTTTAATCCTTTCATCATTTTGGACATTTTCTGTGAAATAACCATGTTGATCTGAGATAGTGAGGAAGGTCAGTTTAGGGCCGGATGTCTCGGGAAGCGTGTTGGCCGGCTTTCCCGAACCGGTTTCTGTTTCGGACTTTTGAGGGTATTTTAAGGACCTATAATGACACTTGTGTGTGATTGGAAATGAAAGGGAACTTACGTTAATTCCGGAGACAAGTTCGTACGCGTGTTATTCGCAGCGGGAACGTACTGTGAGTGGGCCCGTTTTTATTAACTCTTGTATGCATAACCGTTTTCATTTCCGTATATCTAAATGTGTGCGTGATTCATTAATGAATTTTGATTATCTCGATTTATGCGGTTGTGACACGTTTTACGGTGTTGGGCTGAGGCCCGTTTTACGGAAAATGAATACTGTTTTATATTGTATATATCTAGTTACATATACTTGTGGATACGATGACTATCTTGGGTACTGCACTGTATAATCCACCGCTTGATACTGTCTCCTCCGGATGTGGTACCCCGGAGCGGTCACGGTGCATTGCCTGCGAGGGGTCATGCTACGGAGGTGCCGGACCGTAGGATGACTCAGGAGCAGGATTGCTATTATTGGACGTCTGGGACGTCGAGCGTCTGGGACGCTAGGCATCTGGGATGCCATAACCGAACTGGGTTCGGAGATTGGACTCGGGATTTGAGACCCCGGGTGGCACGCGTAGCCTTGGGACTGTGACCACTATTAGACGTCAGGGACGTCAGACATCTGGGATGTCAATATCGGTTGTGTATGGTGCAGTAGCTGGGTTTATATTACATTTCTGGCTTAATATGATGCTGTGATATATTACACGTATTTATGGTTTTTAAATACTGATGCATGCATGTTTTGGAAAACGGAGGGGTAAAGTATGTATTTTCCTTATTATACTGTTTTTACAAACCTGAGTTTCGGCCCACTCACCTTTCATGTTTTGATAACCCCCCTCCAGGTCGTATTGCTGAGGTTGGTGAGGACCCCGAGGCTGAGGCATAGATTTTGCACTGCGCTCCTGAACCCCTGTCAGGTCGGATCACCCGCAGGATTTTCCTTTCTAGTGTCGTGCTCGGATTTGTATTTTAAATTGTATCCCTTGTCTGACATCTGTTAAATTTGGACTATGTATGACTTTTTAATTCAGACATTTATGCATTTAAGTTTTAAGGCTAAAATCGGGATTTTCGGTTCGGGTGTCAGACGGGAGCAGGGCACGTCCCCTCGTGGTCCCCGGGGGATCGGGGCTGGTCCCTGTCACCCGTAATTTCCGATATTTCCAGAAATTCCAAATCCTGTCTGAAAACATACTTTAGTGTCACCAAGAGCTTACATAACAACATACTAATTTCCCATAATTGTTCGGGAATTAATCATTGATTACAAACGTAATAGAAATCTTCGGACCCTCGGAACCACATCGAAACGGTGTCCGATAAGTTCGAAACCAACGTTAAAATGTTCGTTACGTTGTATAGGATAAAAGTCGTGTTGAATTCACCTTGAAAATCGGCCCCACGCACCGTCACGCGCCGCCGCAAGCGGCTGCGCGTGACACTCACGCGCCAGCTACAGTAACCCAACGGTCACCATCTTCACCCGACTCCCTGACATACGGGCCGTTCCACCCGCGTGAGGATCCGATTAACAGTCCTTCAATTCGACATTATTTGAACGATTTGAGCACACCATTAGCTTCGCAGCCTGTCCAATTAGGGATCTGTAACATCCAAAGCAGTCGTCCTTACCTCCAACTATCTCGACTTAAACTAAGTTTCTCAAACGAGACTCTCGACTGAATTCACCGTATAACCAAGTAATTCTTCAATTAATGGATAGCATAGCATTGTAGCCTCATGGAAAGGATTATTTGGGGATCAATTTCACAACACTTACCTCCAAATGCACGGACACAAAGCTCGATTTCCCGGCCACCCACGACGTCCGTCCATGGCTTCAGGAGCTTCAGAGCTTGCAACAATCGATCTGGGTTGGCTAGCTAAGGCCTCATAAAGTTCATTCGAGCCTCAAATTGGCTTGGGCTGGTCTAAAATTCAAATTCGAATTTGAATTCACACGAAAACAGACTTCGGGTTTCACTGTGTGAATTCACTCAGCCCCCCAGTTCTCCTCTCTCATTTAGTCTCTCCATCCTCCCCACATCCTTTCAGAAAAGTTTCCAACTCTCAACAGACCGTTGGGGAGGTCGATCACTCTCGACTAGTGGTCAGTCCTCTGTTTTCCATTCCCAGACCGCAGCCCAGTTCCAGTTCCAATTGACCCATGCTCACAAACTGAAACAGCCCCGCGCTCTCCCACTGTCTCAGTCCTCTCACAATCCCTCCGTTTCAGTGCGCATCTCCCCTCAAATTGGTCTTGGGAGATCGAACCAGCGTGGGAAGCAGCCTCTGTTTTCTTCCCATTTTCAGACACACCAACAGCACTTGCTCCCCAGCCTCACCATTGCTCGCCGTGCACTGCTCCTCTCAAGGCACTAAACAACTCACTCGTGGCTTCAATTTCCCACCAGCTCTCACACATACTCTGAACACTCACCCGCACGGTCTCTGTGCATCCTAAAAAAAAAACCAACTTCCGCACCGTTCAATCCCCCATTTCCCCAACATCACACTCTCCCTTGGCCTTTGCAGATTAAACTTCTATCCCCAAGACCACTAATTGATTAAACAATTGTAGATTAGGCTTGCACAAATCAATGGAATAGGTCACTCACGGTATGGGCACTCAGACCCTGTTTCCACGATATTCAAACGGTTCCCCTGCAGGAAATTACCATTTTGCCCTCACTTGGGAAATTACCAAAATGCCCCTCACCATCCGTGACCCGTAACTTGGTCACCCGATGTCCGTTTGACGCGTGCCGCCTGTCGTTGTACTCAGGGCTTCGAGACGAACCTAACGGTCCTCGGTCCTCGGCCATCGGACCTCCCGATCAAAAGTCAACATTTTCCCCAATTTCATCCAAATTACGATAATGCCCTTGGGCTTCCGAACGTCATAACTATCACCTCGAACGTCGGAATCGAACGTGCCACCTGTCTATGATCTCGTGACGTCCCAAAATACGTCACGGTCACCGGTCAAAGTCCATTTGACCGTCTGAATAAAAAGTCAACATTTTGCCCACGATTAGGGGCAAAACGGTCATTTTGCATCGTTCGTCCGATTCCACCCAACTAACCACCGATTAACCCTCATTAATCATGATTAGCTTCTAACCTAATCCCGAATTCCGGGATGGGTCGTTACAGAATACATGTATATACATAACATAAACGTTCATGCCCGGTTCCCTTGAACCGTCATGATCCATAAAATCCATAACAAGGGTTCATGCCGGTTCCCATAAACCGTCATGAACCAGAATGACCTGACAAAGGTTCATGCCGGTTCCCATAAACCGTCATGAACCACAATGACCTTTCCAGAGTTCATGCCGGTTCCCATAAACCGCCATGAACTTGGAAATCCATCTAGGGTCCCTGACCCGAAATCATCTGTGTAAAACATCTGGGTCTCGTGCCCGAACATATGACATCAACTGGGCACCGTGCCCGATATCGAAGGGTCAGTCACGACTCCGATCATAGTGATGCGTGCAACCATCCATCCAGGACCGCCCTCAATCCTGGTATGTCGCCGTGAACAAATCAACCGACGCGACCACCACAAGATCATGGTGCACTCATCACCGATCACTATCCTGAACCGTCAGCACTCCGAAGTCGAGCCTCCCCAGGCTGCTCGACCACGAATCGTGCATCGTGACCTCTCTGGAAGGAACACATCCCAATCCAGAGGCGAGCGTCGTATCGTCGATCGCCGTGCACATAGCACCCGTCGCGACCACGATTTAGACCCGAAGGTCGTAAATAGTGTCATATGCCCGAGACAAAACCAAATGGGTCTCATACCCGAGTTTATCCATTTAGAAATCCAAAACCATTTCATTTAAATCATTAAAGGAATACAGACCCGTATAAGCACCGTATAAGGCTGAAACCTCGAATTACGTGCCTATACGTAACCACATACAAATGCACCCATGGCATCATCAAACATGCAATAAAACATATAATAAACATTTATGCATGCACCAATTTAGAAAACAAAGTCCACTCACAGACCGTCCGAGCTGCCGCCTCGATTTGCGTGCCATACGGCTCCCTGAGCCGATCACCATCACCGGGACTCCCAAACCTGTCCAAATCGTAATAGAAGGTTACTAACTACTTAATTAACCTCCCACTAAAGCCCCGTAATTTTCCCGTATTTTTAACCATTTTTAAAACCAAACCTAAACTTTCCTTTGCCCCGAAACATATCGAGACGGTGTCCGATTGACACGAAACTAGTCCCAAAATGTTCGTTACATCGAATAGATTATTTCATATGTTGGAACCTTCCCCAGATTCCCTGCCACGCGCCCTCACGCGCTGCCTGAAGTGGCTGCGCGTGGGCTTCACGCGCCAGGTACAGTACCTGCTGACGTCATCGCTGACATCATCACTGACAGCCCCTGACAGTGACACGTGTCACGCTCCCATTGGCCCACTGTCTGACATGTCAGTCTGACATTGTCAGATCTGACATGATGACGTCATCCCTGACATGATGACGTCATCAGGATGACGTCATCAATCATCCCTGCCTCCTCGCGGGTCGACCCGAATGACTGCAACCGGGTCGCCGTGACCCGCGGCTTGACCCGGCCGGTTCTCCCTGCTCCGGCCACCGTTTCTCCTCCCGTTTGTCCCATTCTACTCGTATCAATCTAAGCTAAGGTTCTATGACATTAAAATGGAAGGAAAACAACTAAAACCCGTACCTCCAATTTGGCCATGGCGTCCGTGACTTCCTCCGCCGTTCACGGTTGTAACAGGCCGTCCAACGCCTCGAAACCATTCCCTCTTGACTCCCCTAAGTCCCTAGAATGTGTTAGGATCCACAGAAACCCAAAACCGTCCCTTAAAACTCATTTTCGAATTTTGAAGTTTTCTTATCTCACGGGTTCGGCTCCTCCGCCGTGTCCTCCGTCGTCCGTCGCCGTGACTCACCGTCCCAGCCTCTCTGTCCTTCCCTCCTCTCACTCACGGTCACACCCAAGCAATGAATGGTGATGGTGTGTGTGTGTGTTTCGGTTTTTGAATGAAAATGAAGAAAATGAAGAAAAATGGGGTTATGGGTTTCGGGTGGGAGGATGAACAAAGATGAAGGAGGATGGCTGATGAGAGAAGGAGAGATTTAATGGTTGGCTGAGATTTAGAGGTTAGATGAGAGATGGAGGGCTAGGATTGAAGGTTGTTAAAACTAAATATAAAATAATCAAAATATTAATATTTAAATACCTAGATCCACATTTTGGGGGAATTAGCCAATAGGATGAGTGACACTTGTCACTCATCCATGGGACCCACTAAAATATCTACCCAATCAGATTTCGCCAAAACGTCCCCGTCTCGAAGTTCGTGCATAGTGGAATTGGAACTTCCGTGACCTATAACTCTCCCGTTCGAAGTCCGATTTCAGTGTGCCACCTACCTATGGATTCGTATCGTCCTTATCTACGTAACGGTCTTCGGCCCTCGGCCATCGGACCTTTTGGTCAAAAAGTCAACATTTGACCCCATTTAACCAAAATTACCAAAATGCCCCTAAACTTCCGAACGTCATAACTTCCTCCTCGAACGTCGGAATTGAACGTGCCACCTGTCTATGAACTCGTGACGTCACGAACTATGTCACGGTCATCAGTCAAAGTCCATTTGACCGCCCGATTGAAAAGTCAACGTTTTGCCACCACTAGGGGCAAAACGGTCATTTCGCATCGTTCGTCCGATTTCGCCCAACTAATCACGGATTACCCTCACTAATCGTGATTAGTCAGTAATCTAATCCTGGAATTTGGGACGGGTCGTTACAAGAATAATGGAATAATGTAAAAATAAAAGTTAAACACATGTACAATATGTAAACATTATTCACAAGTATGAACATTTTATATATAAACAATTTATATACACATTAAGAATGAACATTATAAACAAAAATAATATTAACAAAAGTAAAATCTATAAACAAGTATAATATGCACAATTTATAAACATACACTGACAATTAAAAATGTTTTTCAATTTCCCCAGCAACGGCGCCAAAAATTGACTAGGCCCAAACTACGCATTAAATTAAACACGTAATTTGAGTATTGTGCAATTTAAACCCTTTTTGTGTAAATGTAGTATTGGTAAATAGGAATCGTTCTTAACCGGGGAAATTAGGGAACATTAATAATGTGTTAGTGGGAGATGAATAAAAGAATAATGAATAAATTAATGAATTAAATAATTAAATAATAAAAGAATTAACAAATTAAAGAATTAATGAATTAAAGAATAAAAGAATTAAAGAATTAATTAATCAAAGAATAATAAACTAAAAGTATGAAAGAATAAAAGAATAAAGAGATGAAAGAATCAAAGAATAATAAACTAAAAGTATGAAAGAAGAATAAAAGAATAAAAGAATAAAAGAATAAAGAATTAAAAGAATTAAAGAATAAAAGAATAAAAGAATAAAAGAATAAAAGAATAAAGAATAAAAAGGATAAAAGAATAAAAGAATAAAGAATAAAAATGGAAGTTTTGAAAAGATTTATAATCTAAATTAAAGAAAACACTAATTGAGAATTAAAATGCAAATGTTCATGCTAATTGGAACTTACAAACCATAGAGTAGTTTCATAGACAAAACCCACACTTTTACGTAAGTAATTTCGAATTAACAATCACATTAATTAAACTATTCCTAAAAATAGACTTCCTTCAAATACAATTTTACCAACACTCTAACATTTTGCTCATAATAAACCAATCACGAAATCCTACCTTCATCATCTCAAATACTTACATATATCTTTCAATATTATAAATGCATCAACCATTAATGTGCGTCAAACATCAATATGCTTCAAACATTTGCAACATGATTCACCTTAAATTTATAATTAAATGCGCCGACAGCGATCAACATTTAATCTCTTCAATTGTACTCTAAGTGCACCGACAGCGGATAAAACACTTAACATCGAATTGAAGTTTAAGCACTAAAACATATAAAGTAAAAGAAATTCAAAAAGTAAAATACATGGAGATTGCATTCTTACTTACAAATGTTAGAAAGAAAATACCAAGAACAAAGTAAAGAAGAAATGAAAATAACATAACAATAACATAAATTAAGAATAAAAATTAAAAGGAAACTACTTAATAAGAAAATCTACAAGATGTTAAAATGGTCCCCAAAAATGTCTCTCAAAAGAGAGAAACAAAAGAACTAAACCAAGAACTAAGAACTAAGAAAATGAAAGAAATGGAAGAATGAAACTAATGGGGGACTCCCAAAATACAAGAATTGAATCCCTATTTATAGGTGGAAAAAACTATCAAAAATAATATAAAAATACAATAAAAATGTGGAATAATGGAATGATGAGTAATAAAGATTTGTGATGATGTTTAGAAGTGGTTTTGGTTGTAAAGTTGCACAATTGGATTGGAAAGTGGCTTGGAAAGTGGCTGGAAATTGGGTGGAAGCTGCTGGAAAAGAGAGGCTGGAATTCGGCTGGTAGCTGCTGAAAATAGGGAAGAGGATTCGGCGGGTGCGCGCTGAATGGACGACCTGGAGAACGGCAGGCGCGCACAGGAGTGGGCAACTATTTTTGGTACACGCGCGCCGATGGTGAAGAGCAAGAATCGGCAAGTACGCACCAACGGGAAATCTGGGCTGAGGAGCAGTGACACGGGCTGGGCTGATGCGATTGGGCTGGAGATTTGGGTTGCACGGGCTGACGGCTTGGCCTTCTTTTTCTTTTTTTTTTCTTTTTTCCGCTGGGCTACACTTATCCATTGGGCTTGGGCTGCAATGAAAGTTAATTAATTAATTAATAACTAAATTAGTTATTCCACCGAATTTCGTCCATAATTTATTCGTTATAATTCCGATCGAGACGATTCTTTCGCCAAAATGCTCCAAATTACAAACTTTATTTATCTAAACATAAAAATCACAAAATAATTTATTTTATCAATTTATTTAATATTTTAATATTAAAAGTTAAGTATAAAGAGTATAAAATAATATAAAATAATGCTTATTTGAGGACCTATCACAATTCCATGATGGGTGACCTACTGGGAAGTTGCACGTGAGCTCCCATAAACAAAACAGTGAGGGCTGGGCCCAAATATAAGACCCGTGTCCTGGAGGGAACGGTGAAAAATCCCACATTCCTACGAGGGGGGAATGGTTCTAGAGGGGAATGGTGGTGTGCCTTAAAGGTGTAGGCACACACCTATCTAGGGAAGTTGCACCGTGAGCTCCCGAAAACAAAACCGTGAGGGCAAGGGCAGGGAGGCCCAAAGGGGACAATATCGTGCTGGATGATTCGGGTCCTAACAGAATGGTATCATAGCTAGACCCCAACTGGGAAGTGTGCTAGCGAGGACGATAGGCTCTAAGGGGGGGTGGATTGTAAGAATCGTGTCCTGGATGGAACGGTGAACAATCCCACATTCCTGTAAGGGGGGAATGGTGGTGTGCCTTAAAGGTGTAGGCACACACCTATCTAGCACGAGGCCTTTTGGGAGCTTAAGTGGCTTTGGGGGGGATTGGAACCCCAAAGTTAAGCGAGTTAGGCTGGTGCTGTAAGGACCCGTCCCGGAAATTAGGATTAAGACGGTGATTAGTGACGGATTAGTGAGCTTAATCGGTGGTTCGTTGGTTACGATAGGTCCGTTAGCATTAAATGACGATTTTGCCCCTAGGTTGGGTAAATAGTTGAATTTTAGTTCAGGTGGTCAATTTGGTATTGACCAGTGACCACGACGTAGTTTGGGACGTCACAAATCCGTAGACACGTGGCACGCCCGATTCCGACATCCGAGGAGGAAGTTGTGATGTTCGGAAGGTTGAGGGCATAACCGTAATTTGGTTAAACTAGGGGGAAAGAGTTGACTTTTTGTACGATTGGGTTTTGACACGTTGACCTAGGACCGTTAGGTAGATCTCGTCGCCCTGAGTTCAACGACAGGCGACACGTGTTCATCGGACCTAGGATGTGTAAGTTACGGGTCTAGAAAGGTAGTGGCATAATCGTAAATTAAGTAACAAGTGAGGGGCATTTTGGTCTTTCTGTGTCTTCGGATTTGGGCCAATCTGATATGGCCAGGTGTACAGTGGAGATTGAGATATTTGTGAGAGAAATGAGGGGATGGTGACATGTGGCAAGGGTCTAGTGGATTCCAGGATTTTACACGGTTCCAATTATTTGGGATTTTTAACCGTGCATTCGAGAAAACAGAGACAGAGTGAGGCTGAGAGGAAAATCGATCGATGGCCGGGAAGGGGTGAGTGTTGTGAGCTGGTGAGAGTGAACAGAGGTTAAGGGAGAGTTGAGGAGTGAACTGGAGTGGGTTGTGTGATCGTGAGTGATTGAGAAGGAATGGTGAGTTCGAGAGAAAACAGAGAGAGCTGGGGAATTGGTGGTGGTGTGGCTGTATGTTGCTCCAATTGGACTCGAGAAGAAGCTGAGATGGCTCTGTGGACTCGAGGGAACGCGACGGCGAGCACGGTGGTGGACGGCTGCAGGTAATTTCTAATCCCCGTTCGTATGCTCTGTTTTTCCGTGATTTTCAAACCCTTAGTCGTGGACTTAGGGACTGAGTCGAGGGATTTGGTGAGTTGGGTGAGCTTCAGTGAGGTCCTAGGAACCGTCTAAGGTGGTTACCGTGACGGGGGAAGACTTGGGTGGCCAGATCGTGAAATAGAGTTTTGGGGAGGTTTGGTTTTGAGTTAAAGACGATGATTTATGGGCTGTGTCCAGGTGTTAGAGTGAGGGGAATAGGTTTCTTAGGACTGGACGAAGAGGCTGGTGAAGAGAGGGAAGAAAACAGTGAAAGAACGGCGGAGAACCGGGTGCGCTGGTTCAGACCGGTTCGCCCAAGGTAGACGATGGTGAACAGTGACTGTGTGCAGGCGCGTGAGGGCCACGCGCAGCCACTTTGGGCGGCGCGTGGGGGCGCGTGCAGCGGTTCTTGGGAAAACGGTCAACATAGTTTTTGGTCCATGAGTTATAACGAGTCTAATGGAATTAGTTTCGGATTATTCGGACGTCGATTCGAGGTAGTTCTACGGGGTTGAAGGTTTAGGGTTCCGGGTTGTTACGCTTAGGACCCAGGGAATGTTAGGGCAAGTTAGGAGAGTCTTAGTAGACGTGTTAGTGACGTACTTTGGTGACTTGTGACAGGATCGGGACTTCCCGAGGAAGCTGAGGAGCGTATAGGACGTACGGGGCGCGAGTGACGTGCCGGTGACTGTGAGTGGACCCCTTCTCTAAACTCGAGCATGCATAACTGTTTTTCTATCATTGTTTTATGGTTCTACATGTGATTTCATGATTGATGAATATGCTATGTTGGTTTTACATAATTGCACGTTTTTCGAGAAAATACGGTTTTCAGCACGTTTTACGAGGAAGTTTAGAATTCTGATTTCGATGCTATGATTTGGGATTTCAAATGATGAACATGATTTTGATGATCAAGGCTTTCGGTTTTACAATCGGATTTCGGTAACGGAATTTGGTTTTAAAGTTGGAAAGTGAAATTTCGGATTTGGGTTCGAAATGACGGTTCTGGACGCCGGAAGGGCTTCAGACCGGTGATTTCGAATTCGGGTTTGGATGCGGATTTAGAAATGGTTTTCAATTGGTTTTGGATTGGATTTGCTGGATCCGGTTATTGGGTTTAAAGACCCGGATATTGTGATTGACGGGGGACGAGCCCGGATTGGGTTTAAAGACCCGGATTGAGTTTAAAGACTCGGAAGTTTAAAGACTCGGATATATTGATATTTCCCCCGTAGGCCTGTTGAGTTTAAAGACTCGGGAGTTTAAAGACTCGGATATTATTGAGGCCTGGATTGAGTTTAAAGACACGGATCGGTCCAGCAGGTTTGATCGGATAATGATTGGTTGAAACTTATGTTTTATGACGTGGTTTTTATTATGCTTATGACATGATTTCTATAATTGTTTTTATGATGATTCTGAAAATGTTTTTATGACAATCTTTATGTGATTTATAACTGATTTCAGTAAATGGGTTATGCATGTGTGATTTCAAAACGGAGGGCCAAAACCCTGGTTTTATTATGAAATGGTTTTCGTAAAGTATTTTATTATTTATGGTCCACTCACACCTTCTGTTTTAAATTGCCCTCTAGGTCATGGAGCTAGCGTGGGGGTTGACGTTGAGGTAGCGTCGGAGGCATAGAATATTCGAGAGTGACCCCGGAGTGCTTTAAATTTTCCGTTGTGCGTGTACCTTGTTTATCAGTTTTCTTTCCTTTGTTTTTGGGTACTATGCTCTGTAAAATTTTGACTTCGGGATGTTTAAACTTTTCTCCTGCGTCTGGCATGTAGTTTGGTGGTTTTTCGTGAGTTTACTTTAGTTGCATGTCGGGGTGTCAAACGGGAGCAAGATTTACCTCGGTTTTCGGGGTGGAACCGGGGTGGGTCCTGACAGGTGCAATTCCATGATGGGTGACCCCCTGGGAAGTTGCACTGTGAGCTCCCAAAAACAAAACCGTGAGGGCAAGGGCAAGGAGGCCCAAAGCGGACAATATCGTGCTAGATGAGTTGGGTCCTAACTGAGAAGGGTCGGGTCCTAACACCAAAGCGGACAATATTGTGTTAGATGGGCCGAGTCTTGGCAGAATCGTATTAGAGCCGGACCCCGACCGGAAGTGTGGCAGCAAGGACGTTGGGGCCCCAAGGGGGGTAAATTGTAAGACCCAGTCTTGGAAGAAAGAACGATGAGCACGACCCGTGAGCTTGAGAAGAAAAATCCGTGAGCTTGGAAAGGCAATATTGGTGAACAATCCCACATCGCTTCCTCCATATTGTGATTCCTCCACAGTACCTTCACAAGAGGAATAGTCTTCCGCCAAAGCACCTTGTCTTTACAGTCCAGAATCTCCACATGCTGCTCTTCATAACTCAAATCTTCTCTAAGCTCGATAGGTTGCTCTTCCAGTATATGAGAGTCATCTTGAATGTATTTCCAAAGCATAGACACATGAAAAACATTGTGCACTTTGGAAAGATCTGAGGGTAACGCTAACCGATATGCAACAGGGCCAATCATTTCTAGAATCTCATATGGTCCAATGAAGCGTGGACTCAATTTCCCCCATCTACCAAGTCGCACAATACCCTTCCAAGGGGATAATTTCAAGAATACCCAATCCCCCACTTCAAACCCGAGATCTCTGGTTCAGAGATCGGCATAGATCTTCTGTCGATCTTGGGCTGCCTTGAGTCTGTCTCGGATAAGTACGATCTTTTCCTTGGGAATGTCTACCATTTTCGATGTCGACAATTTCCTTTCGCCCACTTCAGTCCAACATAAGGGTGTTCTACATTGTCGTCCATACAAGGCTTCATAGGGTGCCATTCTAATACTTTCTTGGTAACTGTTATTATAAGAAAACTCCATCAGTGCTAGATGTACCTCCCAAGTACCTTGGAATTACAAAACATAGACTCTCATCATATCTTCCAAAATCTGGAAAGTCCGTTTCGACTGTCCATCGGTCTGGGGATGGAAAACAGTGCTAAAATGCAACTTCATCCCAAAGGCTCTCTACAAACTCTACCAAAATCACGATGTAAATCTCGGATCTCGATCTGAGACTATGGATTCCAGAGTACCATGCAACCGTATGATTTCATCAATAAACAACTGGGCATACTAGGTCATCTGAAAGTTCTCTCGCACTAGCAAGAAATGCGCTAACTTTGTAAGCCTATCCACAATCACCCATACACCATCATGGCCTTTTGGGGTCCTGGGAAGTTTAAATACAAAATCCATCGTCAAGTGATCCCACTTCCATTCAGGAATCGGCAGTGATTGCATTGCTCCATAAGGTCTCTATCGTTCAGTTTTCACCTATTGACATATCAGACATCTGCTAACATATTAAACAATTTCTCGTTTCATACCAGACCACCAGTAGTGTTCGCGGATCGTACGATCCAACTTGGTTCCACCAGGATGCATTGCATAGGCTAAACTGTGCACCTCCTTAAGAATCTCTTTCTTTAGTGTCGCATCCTCAGGTACACATAGCCGACCATCATTCACTAAGGCTCCATCCTCTCTAAGTTCGTAATCATGTCTCTCCCTAACTTCAACCTCGATTCGAATAATACACAAAGTTGGGTCTTGAAACTGAGCATCAACCATCCGATCTATAAGGACATGTCGTACATGAAAACTAGCTAGCAAAGCTCCCTGACCATCAACTCCCATACTCACTCTAGTTTTACGGAGTTCAACTAGTAAGGGTAAGCGAATCATCCTCAAATGTGCCACAGAACTTGCTGACTTCTGACTCAGGGCATCGGCTACCACATTAGCCTTCTCTGGATGATACTCAATGGTGTAGTCATAATATTTAATCAACTCTAACCATCATCTTTACCTCATGTTCAGGTCCTTCTATGTGAAGAGTATTTCAAACTCTGATTATCAGTAAAAATCCTGCACGTTTCGCCTTATAGATAATGTCTCCAAATCTTCAATGCATACACTACTGCAGCAAGCTCCAAATCATGTGTGGGGTAATTCAATTCGTGGGGATTCAGCTATCGGGAAGCATAAGCAATCACCTTCCCATTTGCATCAAAACACACCTCAGACCTTGCAAAGAAGCATCACTTTATACCTCAAACTCCCCACTATCATCAGGAAGGCCCAATACAGGAGCATATGTCAATCGCCTCTTCAGTTCCTGAAAACTCTGCTCACAATCTGAGTCCCAAAAAAATCTGAATCCCTTCCTAATGAACCGCGTCAATGGAGCAGCAATGGTAGAGAATCCCTCTACGAAACGCCTGTAGTAACCAACTAACCACAAGAAACTTCTAATTTCGGTAACTGTTTTTGGTTGTTCTCAGTTTGCTATAGCTTCAATCTTCTGGGGATCCACACTAATCCCCTCGGCTGAAATCACATGCCCCAAGAAGCCGACACTAGTTAACCAGAATTGACATTTACTTAGCTTCGCAAAAAGCTGGTTCTCCCTCAGTGTATTAAGCACAACCCTCAAGTGCTTCTCATGCGCCTTCGCACTCTTTGAATACACCATGATAACATCAATAAAGACAATGAAAAAATGATCCAGATATGATCGAAACACTTGGTTCATTAAATCCATAAATGCCGATGGTACATTTGTTAAGCCAAATGGCATCACAAGAAACTCATAATGACCATACCAAGTCCGGAAAGCTATTTTTGGAACGTCGTCTTCTCTAACCCTCAACTGATGATAGCCGGATCGAAGGTCAATCTTTAAAAAGTATCTAGCTCCTCTTAACTGATCAAATAAATCATCAATCCGAGGAAGGGGTATTTATTTCTTATCGTCACCTTAATAAGTTGCATGTAATCAATGCATAATCTCAAACTTCCATCCTTCTTCCTTATAAACAAAACTAGAGCTCCCCAAGGTGATACACTTGGCCGAATAAACCCCATATCTACCAGGTCTTGCAACTGCGCCTACAATTCCCTTAACTCAGTTGATGCCATGCGATAAGGTGGCAGAGAAATAGGTCGCGTACCTGGAATAAAATAAATAGTAAACTCAATGTCTCTGTGGGACGGTAATTCTGAAAAATCATTAGGAAAAACATCTGGAAACTCCCGTACGACCAGAATATCCTCTGCCCTCAGCGGTGTAGCACGTGTATCAACAACGTGAGCCAAATAACCCTGGCAACCTTTCCTCAACAACTTATCCGCTGTCAGAGCTGATATAACACCGGTGGGTAACACCCTCTGCACTCCCTGAAAAGTAGTGTCTGGTAGTCCTGGACTCCAAAAGGTCACCTTCTTATCGAAACACTCGATAGAAGCATGATGGAATCTCAACCAATCCATCCCAAGAATAATATCAAAATCATGCAAGTCCAGAAGTATCAAATTAGCTACCAAACCAATACTTCCTACCATCATTGGACACCCTCTCACTACCTGACTCACAATATACACCTCGCATGTCAGTTTGCTAACACCCATATCACAACCGAGTGCGGACCCCTCCCTATCCACCAACAATACACAAATCCGCGAGATAAAAGAATGAGTGGCCCCGAGATCTATCAAAGCACGTACATCATGACCAAAAATTGTAAGTGTACCTTTCACCACGTCAGGGCCTGCCCGGGCCTCCTGCTGTGTAACTTCAAATACTCGGGCCTGTGGTCCAGAAGATCGACCACGTCCTCTCGAACCACTACGATCTCCTCGAACTCCTCTACCACCCATCGTTCAAAAATCGAGGTTGTACTCAGATCTTGCTCAGTTGTGCCTCGACCTGTGTCACCACCATGGGATAAAGACGGACACTATTTCTGGTAGTGGCCCCATTCTCCACAGAAGTAACAAACAACACTAGCAGCACCTTGGTTGAACCCACCACTCTGTCTCCCTATGGACCCAACTGAGGTCTCACTAGCCTGAGGAGTCTGTTGTGATCTGAATTCGGAACCCTAAATACCACCAGGTTTGCCAAAATGACCACTACTAGAGGATGAAGCTCCACTAAAACTACCTCTCTTCGGGGCCGTCTGGCTCGACGATCCAGAATACTAACGCTCTCAGCGTCGTCCACCACCTGAGAACTATTGGCTTGTAGGCAAACTAGCCTCTACTCGTATCGTAACATCATATAACTCTCCGAAAGTAGCGAAAGATCTTGCCGTCACAATGGTATTAATCTCACCTCGTAGACCAAGCTTAAATTTGTGACATTTATCAGCCTCAGTAGATACGAACACAAAAGCAAAGCGTGATAGCATCTGAAACTTCTGCTCATACTCTACTACGAACATGCTCCCCTATCGGAGCTGTAGGAACTCTCCCTCTTTATGTAACGACCCGTCCCAAATATCGGGATTAAATATTAATTAAATATGGATTTAGTATGACTAATTGGGGATTAGTTGAGAGAATTCGGGACGGACGGTGTAAAATGACCATTTTTCCTCTAGAATTGGGCAAAATGTTAACTTTTGACCAAGGGAGTCAAATGTACGAGGACCGATGACCGTGACGTAGATCGGGATGTCACGAGTCCGTAAACAAGCGGCACATCGAAATCGGACGTCGAACAAGAAAGTTATGGTCACGAAATCAAGATTGGTTCAACTTAAGTTCTAGAAATTAGATCAAAATATTAGTAAATTAATGAGGGACTGATGACTGACAAGTGGACCCCTAGATGAGTGAGAAATGACAAGTGTCACTCATCCTATGTCCCAAATTCCCCAAAAGTTGGATCCATGTCCCATTGGTCACTTTATATTTTTAAAATCCCTCCCACATCTCTCATTCCCTCACCATCCATCTCTCGCTCAATTCTCTCATCCTCACCCTTCATCTTCTTCATCATCGACCATCTTTATCTCTCATTTCTTTGTTTTCATTGCCTTAACTCGTGAGAACAAACACCCCAAACCCACACCCTCAACCCACCAAACCTCACTTATTGTTGTTGGTGTAAATGTGAGAATGAAGGGGAGACTAAGACGAGCTGGATAGTGGCATCGCGATGGAAAGTCGTTATGGGTGGTCGAGAAACCTGTGAGGTACGATTTTTAGTTTAAAAATGGAGTTTTGAGTTGGGATAATTACATACGGTTTTAATGGCTTAGGCGAGGTTCTGGGGGATCCTACGAACTCAAGGGACCGTTTTGGAAGGGAAACGGTGGCCGGAGTCGACGACGGAGTGCAGTTGCAGCACACAGGTATTGTTCACGTGATCACAGGTAAATTCTAAACTTGGTTTCAAGGTTTTATCTAGTTACATCGATTGCAAATGATGGGACAAAGAGATAGGAATTAAAAAGGTTGAAAAAGATGGAAAAATAAGGGAGAACCGGTCTCGCCAATCTGGTTCGAACTGAAAACCAGCAAACCGGTCTGAACCAGGTTCGTCTAGAGGTTGAAGATGATTGTTCACTGGCGCGTGGGTTTCACGTGTAGTGGCTTTGGGTAGCGCGTGAGGGCACGTGGGCCCATATTTTGAGGCAAGGTCAATATGTAATTTTATCCTTTCGATGTAACAAATATTTTGGGACATGTTTCGAGTCGATCGGACATCGTTTCGGGGTAGTTTTGAGTGTCTGAAGGTTTAGGGTTTATTTTAAATACGTTTAAAAATCCCAGAAAATTGGGGGATTCAATGTTAGCCTATTTGAGCTAGTTAGTGACCTTCGACTGTGATTTGGACACGTCCGGAAGTTTCGGAGATGGTGATTTAGCCGGGGAGGCTTATGGCACACGTATCGAGGTGGCAACTAGGACGGTCTATGATTGGACCTTGTTTTCTAAACTGTGATGCATGCATAACTATTTTATATGTTTTACATATGTGATTTCTATGATGATGATTGTGGTATTGGTGATTTACATATTTGCACGTATTTCAAGGTAATTTTTGTATTTCCACGTAATTCGAGGTTTATGGTTTTACACTTTATTTCTACGTGATAGTGGTTTTACTAATGGTTCAATGGTATAATTTTGGATTTGGAAATATGGAATCGGGCTTGAGACCCATTTGATTTACGAACCCTCGGACTTGGATTCCATTTGATTTAATAAGGCATCGGACTGGGGGCCCATTTGGTTTGCATGATCGGGCTAGAGGCCCATTTAATTATGATATTGGGCATGAGTCCCATTTTTGGTTTATTAATGTGATTTCGGGTTCAGAGACCCTAAACGAATTTGGATTTGAGTACTTGGATTTTATGGATTTACGATGGTTTTATGGAAATCTCGGGCATAGGTCCATTTGAACGGTTTGAGATGATTTATGAAATGTTTTCCATATACCATCGTTGTATGCATGCATAGTTTTTAAGTGAAGGGCATAAATGTCTTCTTATGAAATGTGTTTTTATTGAACTAATTTTTTTCGTCGACGCATAGCTTTTAATAGTTTTAATGCCCTTCAGGGTGATCACGAATATGGGCTATAGTAGAGACCGAGACATCACACTCCTCGACCGATCTTGGCGCACTCTAGAAGCCCCGAATGGGCTGAGGTTGCGAGTTATCCCTTGTCTGACACTTCATGTCAGACGGGAGCATGGCACATCCCGTGTTAATCCCTGGGGAGGAGGAATTGGGATGGTTCGTGTTAACTTGGTATCAGAGCACGGTTTGCTCTTGTGGTACGTGCAGATCGAGGATGTGATGTTTCTACGTGGAGATGAATCGTGGATAGTCTTGGTTCGGCATTTGGTGCCTGAGTATGCCATAGTTATGTCGTGGTTTGGTAGTGTGGGACCCTACTAAGAGATGAACGTAACGATGCTTTAGAGTTTTAACCGTGGAACGGTTATGTCGAGATCGTCTATCACGATATTGCAGGGTCAGATATGACAAGATTGTCGTGTGGGACCGCTAGGTGGTCAAGTCAGGATAGTGGTGCTGCTGAGAGCACCCGGGTTCCTTGAACCCTAGTTGTGATTGATGGTTTAGAGAATATGAGTACAACAGAGTTAGTAGATGACCTTAGGGGGAACCCTAGTGTATGATGTATGGTTCGAAAATGTGAGTCGGCTAGTAATTTGACTTTGGCGACCTTTCGGAGTCGTGACCGTTGGACCGGTTAGATTGGATGTTGTACTGTCCTCTACAGCTGAGGTCATGGATGACCTAGAGGAAAACTCTGATTGAGTCCAGTTGAGTCTAGTTGAGACTACGGGGATTGATTGGTCTGATGCTAAGTGAAATGATGGAATCTGATTCGTGAGTACCATTAGGAGATGGTATTTAGGGTCTCGGGGTAGATTGATTAATAGTGTTGACGCTTGGATGTAGAGTCTTGATAGCGGTGTCTGGTGGTTGGGTCTGCGCAAGATTATGGCAGGCACTACCATCGATGGTGGATGTAGTAGTGGTTGTTGAGAACCGGGGGACTTTCTGGGAACGTTCATTTTCTTGTATGAATGGTCAGGGTGATTATACCTGGAGTTAGCGAGTTTAGGGAGGCAGAGTTCCTCCAACTTGAGCTAAGGTATGTGGTTATTGCTCGGTATGAGCTGAGATTTGGTTTGGGTCTGATTCACACGCTGTGTGCCAGTGATTGCGATGACGATAGAATACGTTGAGCCACGAGCTGAGGATGTGACTCGGTCGTGATGTGCTTATGTTCAGTGTGGGTTGATGATGGTGATTCGTCAGCTAGTGTTGATTCTTGGGAATTGTGTCAAGATGACAAGTATGATAGGGATGAATTGGATAGGATCCAACAGTGGTTGAGATGTGTTGGGTAGAGTACCAATCGTGATTGAAATGACTGATGTGATTGAGATAACTAAGTGGTGAATAGATGAAATGGTATAAACGGATATGGGAGTTGGGGTACTAAGTTAGCTTGGTGCGAACACGAGGTGGATGTCCGAGTAAGTTGAGGACTTGGAAGTATAGTCGCGTTTTTTCCCACATGGTTGGAACTTCGAAATCAAGTGAAGTTGTGATTAAAACGATGAGAAGAGTGCTTGATTCCGTATTGGTGATGGATATTCCGAAGTCACTGAGGGTGACTTCTCATTTCCTGCTCTTTGGCAGATGGTTCTTGGTGGCACCAAATGGGGTGACTGTAGTGGATTTGTGGTTGCATTCACGTAGGATGAATTTTAGTGTCATTGTCTTGGATCATCCTTGATTTTCCCTAGGTGGAATGACAAGGATCGATATGAGGTCATTGGAGAGAACCCACAGTCTAGAAGTTTCTCGTCTTTAATTGATCTGTTTAGATATGGAAAATGGTTGAGGAGTGATGTGACAGTCGAAGGATTCAAAGAAGGTGTAAGACCCTATGACCTGAAATCTGGTCGTTAGCTAAGAGAGAGCATGTGTGGATCCTAGGTGGATCTGGATCGTGATGTTAATGATCGGGTGATGTTGTGATGGATCTACATCGTGATCTTGATGATCAGGTTATGTTGTGGGGATTGACTTCCTTTCGAAGTCGATCTGGTACGATATGGAAATCAGATGAGCAAGTATCCGGTAGGATCAGAGTTGGTACATCTCGGTAGACGTGGGTGAGATTGGATACTCATTGGGCATGAATGGGTACGTCTTGGTGGACGTGATTCAGATTGGTATGCCTTGGATGGCGTAATTGGGAGTAGACGTATAGATGTTGGTCGGGTGACCAGGAGACTCAAAATGGACACGAAATTGGGGTGTATGGTCTGTCTCATACGGGATTGGATAGATAGACTCCAAAATTGAAGCTTGATTAGCTACGAGCTATGTAGTGGATTGGTTGGTGGATGGATGTACGTACTGGGTGCGTTACGCGAGGATCGACACTGGACAGGCCTGAGTGATGCCTGGTGACGGTATATGGGATATACTAGTGGTATGTTGATGAACGTGCTAGTAATCGGCTTAGTTTCGATATCATTTGATTGGTTGAGACGTGAACTGGACATTGGATACTGTGAGCTGGGCCATAGTGATTTTGATGGGTTCGGTGACTGTATGAGCAGGTGCTCAGAGCCGTGGATGGCCAGTGGAACCCTAGAGCGGAGATGTGGATCACTGCTGGGCAGGTATTCGATAAGGTCCAGTTACACACTAGTCGAATGAGATTCATTTCATTGTTAGGAGATTCTATCGAGCTGATTTTAATGTCTATTTGAAATATAAGTTAAGAAATCTTTACTGTGAATTCCCAGGTGAGTGAGACGTGGATTTTCTATCCACAAGTGAAATGAACTGGTGGTTAGTGTAACCACAGGTTGCTTTGCGTGAAGTTACTGCTCTGTAACTCTCACCAGCGTCAACTTGGATCGTTGAGGGAGTTGACTGATGTGAGCACCGAGACCGATAAATGTCGCAGGTTTGAGCATGCCCTGTAAGGTAAGATCCTGCCGTTGATCTTACGCTACATTGAGGGAGTTCTGGTACGAGGTACCTTAGTGTGACTCTAGAGTGAGTCTAAGTTGTGTTGGTGATTCGAACTGTGAATATGGAGCCGTGAGTGCCGGTTGAGTACGAAATTATAAAAACTTTCGAGAATAAGTTGAGATTTGGTGATTTTCGGTAGGAGCAGATGTTAGGGTGAATTGGTGACTGAGAAGAACCGTCAAGCTGAAAATCTAATTGTGTCAGCGTAATAGAGGAATTGTCAAGTGGTATTAACTCAGAATATGTGATCAATTTCACTCGAAAATGGTCGAGTGTAGAGGATGCGACGTGAGTATTGGTGGAACGTCTGGGTGCAGACATGTATTGTGCTGGTTAATGGGTGTACACGTGCCCATGATGTGAGGCCGAACTTGCTTTCCACGAGGTGGATGTGGAACTAGGTTAGTATGAATTTCGAGGACAAAATTATTTAAGGGGAGAAGGTTGTAACGACTCGTCTAGAATATCAGGATTAAATATTAATTAATTATGGATTTATTATAACTAATCGGGGATTAGTTGAGAGAATTCGAACGGACGGTGTAAAATGACCGTTTTACCCCTGGAATTGGGAAAAATGTTGAATTTTGACTCGGGGAGTCAAATGTACGATGACCGATGACCGTGACGTAGATCAGGACGTCACGAGTCCGTAGACAAGCGACACATCAAAATTGGATGTCGAACGGGAAAGTTATGGTCACGGAATCGAGATCGGTTAAACTTACGTTCTGGAAATTAGATTAAAATATTAGTAAATTAATGAGGGATTGATTAGTGACAAGTGGACCCCTGGATGAGTGGAAAGTGACAAGTGTCACTCATCCCATGGCCCAAATTCCCCAAAAAGTGGATCCAAGTCCCATTGGTCACTTTTATATTTTTAAAATCCCTCCCACATCTCTCATTCCCTCACCGTCCATCTCTTGCTCAATTCTCTCATCCTCACCCTTCATCTTCTTCATCATCGACCATCTTCATCTCTCATTTCTTTGTTTTCATTCCCTTAACCCGTGAGAACAAACATCCCAAACCCACACCCTCAACCCACCAAACCTCACTCATTGTTGTTGGTGTAAACGTGAGAATGAAGGGGAGACTGAGACGAACTGGATGATGGCATCGCGATGGACCGTAGTGATGGGTGGCCGGGAAACCCGTGAGGTACGGTTTTTAGTTTAAAATGGAGTTTTGAGCTGGGATAATTACTGACAGTTTAATGGCTTGGACGAGGTTCTGGGGGATCATACGGATGTTGCACGATTCGTTGTCGGGCAGCCTGGGGAGGCTCGACTTCAGAGTGCTGACGGTTCAGGATAACGATCGGTGATGAGTGCACCATGATCTTATGGTGGTGTCGGTTGATTCGTTCACTGCGACATACCAGGATTGAGAGCGGTCCTGGATGGATGGTTACACGCATCACTATGATCGGAGTCGTGACTGACCCTTAGATATCGGGCACGGTACTCAGTTGAGTCATATGTTCGGGCACGAGATCCAGTTACTTTATGGTTTATGATTTCGGGCCAGGGACCCTACGTGGATTTCCAAGTTCATGACGGTTTATGGGAACCGGCATGAACTCTGAAAAGGTCATTCTGGTACATGACGGTTTATGGGAACCGGCATGTTACCTCGGTTATGTTATTACGGTACATGACGGTGTATGGGAACCGGCATGTTACCTGATTATAGATATTATGGATCATGATGGTTCAGGGGAACCGGTCATAAATGTTTATGTTATGTATATATATGTTCATCTACCTTCCTTTACATGTTCTACTATCTCCTCCGGGGAGGGTCGTTGGCCTGGGTGGACCCCGGAATAGTCACGGAGCACCGACTGGGTGGAGTCACCCCCCAGTTGGGTTCCTTACTCTCAGGAAGGCTATGGTTACTATTACCTCGGGTAGGGTCAGTGGTCTGCGGACATTGACCTTGACTTTGAGATGACTCGGATTGAAACCCGGGTAACACGCGCGTAGCTTTGGATACCGTGACAGGATTGGTTGTGTGATTTATATATATATATATATATATATATATATATGATATGTGGTGTGCACAGGTGTGCACAGGATTTGAGCAGTGGCTCGTGTACTTGGTTTCTTTATGGTTTGGGGCCGAGTCCCTTATGGATTTGGGCAGTGGCCCGTATGGTCGTTTTCATTGTGGTCTTTTCGACCTTGGTTTATATCTGCTTTGGGCTTAGTCCCACATATGGGTTGTTTTGGATAAATGGTTTTCGAATGCATGCATGCTTTTTAGTGGAGGGTACAAATGTCTTATGAAATGTTTTTATAAACTCTTTGTTTTGTCCACTCACAGTTTTTAATGTTTTGACTGCCCTTCAAGTTGACATCGGATGTGGACTGTAGCAGAGACCGAGATATCACATACCTCTTCCGGATCCTGGCGTACTCTGATAGCCGGGAGGGCAAAGGACGAAAATATCCCTTGTCTGACACTTCGTGTCAGACGGGGGCAGGGTCATCCCGCACTAATCCCCGGGGGATTGGGATGGGTCCTGTCACAAGGGATGAAATCCAAACTACAAGTTGCGAGCACGACTCTAACATAAACCTTCGGGTACACCACCCAACAGGGGTTCAGGTACGCAGAAGTGGATCTATGCCTCAGCCTCAAGTTCCTCCTCTACCTCATTAGCACGACCTGGAGGGGTTACCAAAACAATAAGGGTGAGTGGGCCGAAACTCAAGTTTGTAAAATCGTTTAGTAAGTAAAACATATAATTTACCCCTCTGTTTTCCAAAACATGCATGCAGTATTATTAAAAATCATTAATCATATAATATGAACCATAATTCATGTAATAAAACCATAAACATAATTTTAGCCACTGCACTATACACTCCAATCCCGACATCCCTGATGTCTGACGTCCCTGACGTCCAATAAGGTCACAATCACAAGGCTACGCGTGCCACTCGGGTCTCAATTCCGAGTTCAATCCCCGAACCCTGTTCGGTTACAGCATCCCAGATGCTTAGCGTCATAGACGCTGGACGTTCTAGACGTCCGTGACCACACCGGGGTACCTCATCCGGAGGAGACAGTATCATATGGGAGGATCTATACAGTACAGTACCAAATACATTTTATTGATATCCACATGCAAAACATATATGTATACATAGGTAAAATCCGAACCAATCGTTACGTTTCATCAGACGGGTCTCATGCCCAGATACCGTGAAACGTGCCATAACCGAAATTTCAATATCATCAAATCCATTTCTTGATTCCTTAGCGTCATAGACGCTGGACGTTCTAGACGTCCGTGACCACTCCGGGGTACCTCATACGGATGAGACAGTATCATATGGGAGGATCTATACAGTGCAGTACCAAATACATTTTATTGATATCCACATGCAAAACATATATGTATACATAGGTAAAATCTGAACCGATCGTTACGTTTCATCAGACGGGTCTCATGCCCAGATACCATGAAACGTTCCATAACCGAAATTTCAAAATCAGCAAATCCATTTCTTGATTCCAGCATGTGAACATATAAGTAAATCAGAAAACATTTAAGCATGCAAGGGTTTAATGAAATCGGGCCCACTCACAGTACAATCCTGCTAGGAACCGAACGTATACCCTCGTCCTGGTACGAATGTACAATCCCTGTCAAGTCCAAAGTATTCGTAAAGGTCAATTTAAACGCCTAACATTCAACCATGAAATCCTAGGCTGAAACCGGCCGGGAAAAGCCGCTTGAACGCGTTTCCCAAAGTAATAAACCTCATTTTGACCAACTTAATGATCTCTGATCGACCTGAAACCACCGCCATTGGATCCGGATCGACGAAACCTAGAGAATGGTGGTGGTCCCACCAAAAACACTGTTCACACGCGCCCCCACGCACCGGTCAACGCGTCGGTCAACACAGGAACAGTCTCTGCTGACGTCAGCATGACGTCATGCTGACGTCATCTGACAGCTGTCAGGTCTGACATGTCAGACTCTAACAGATGCCACGTGTCAACACCCGATTGGTCCACCTCACTGATCTGTCAGGCCGCGTGTCAGATCTGACATGTGCCACGTGTTAGCACGACACTGGTCCACGTCACTAACATGTCAGTGACACGTGGCAGTCCCTAATTGGGCCACGTCACTGACATGTCAGTGCTGACTGTGCACTGACATGTGACACGTGTCGGCTCACGAGTGGTCCACGTCACCTGACAGGTCTGACAGGGTGCCACGTCATCACCTCTGTCCTCAGACGGTTGACCCGTATCTCTGCAACTCGGGTCGATCAGACCCGCGATCATGACCCGGTCACCATTTCATCATTTCTCAACCATTTTCATTCTGGTTTGTTCCTACATACTCGCCTCAATCCCAGAAACAGTTCTATGGAATCAAAATCGACAAACGTAGACAGGATCGAAGGCTAACCTCGATGAACAGACCCGGTTCTCCCGTCGTCGATGGTACTCCGTTTAAGCTACCTCCGGTCACGTACTCGAGCCCAAAAGGTTCCTAATAGTCCCTAGAATCGATTAGGGTTAGTAGGAAACAAACATATACGCTGGGATTCAAGTTTCCAAATCCTGAGTTTTTGAAACCGTTTCGGGTTTTGAGAATTTCCTACCTCGCCGCCGTCCACCGCCGTTCACCGCCGTGCCTCAGTCTTCCCCCGTGAATCCAGCAACACACAGACACAGAGACAGGATGTAGTGCGTAAGCGTTGGATCGATGGACAGTGTGTGAGGGTGTCGGGTGAGAAAATATATAAAAATGGAGGGAAAAGGATGGACGGTCCATATTAGATCTCAGAAATGAGATCAATGGCTAGGATTAGATCTGGAGGTTTTCAGATCAAAGGCTAAGATTAAAAGATGATTTAAATCCTAAATAAATGCTTAGTGGAGCTTGATCCAATCTAACCAATGGGTGAGTGACACTTGTCACTCACCAGGTGTCCTCCAATCAGAAATTCAGAATAAAATATTCGACATGAAAACTGAGACACGAACCTCCCGATTTCACGTTTCTAACCATAACTTCCTCGTACGAAGTCCGATTTTGGCGTGCCACCTGTCTACGGACTCAGGACGTCGAGACCTACTTAACGGTCCCTGAGTCATGTGAAAACTAGTTGTCAAACGAAAAGTCAACATTTTTGCCCTTGAAGTCCAAATTACGGTAATGCCCCTGAACTTCCGATAGTCATAACTTTTTTCCCGATCGTCCGAATTGGATGTGCCACCTGTCTATGAACTCGTGACGTCCCGAACTACGTCACGGTCACTGGTCAAAGTCCATTTGACCCACTAATCAAAAAGTTAACAATTTGGTCATACCATTCACAAGGGTAAAAACGTCAATTCATACATTAAATTACAATATTAAAATCCTCAAATTTCCGGGGCGTTACAGCCCAGTTGATTGTAACATCGGGCTTGAGTCCCAGTTCAGCTTATGAAATGAGAACTCGGGCATGCGACCTTGTTGAACTGAGGATTTTGGTCGAGGCCTGTGAAAATGAATTGAATCGGATTCGAGGAATCCTGTTGAAATGAATCGGGCAGGAGACCCAGTTGAGAAATGAGTTTTGAGAAAGAAAGAGAAAAAGAAAGAAAGTATTTGAAATGAATGAACCCTCCATATTGATTATATGGTCTCCTCCAGACGTCGACCTGGAGAGTCACGATCCACAGACTAGAGTGGGTATCCCCATAGGCATCCCTTTCCAGGAGTGGTGGTTACCTATTATGTTGTGGTCCCGGACCAGATTCCGGAGAGATATGTCGACTAGATCTAGAGAGAGAGCTCGGACTAGATCTAGAGATTGAGCCTCCCAGATGGAGATTCATGGGAGAAGACTCAGAGTGAGACCCCGAGTGTGTGCACACTAGATAGAGACGATATCGTGACATTTATCGGGGATGTGTTCCCTAGGGGCTGTGTGCCCCGAGTTGGCATCTTCTCGAAAGTGCCGCAGATGGGTTATACGTATATTGATACGTATGAGGTTTTACAGAAGGTGATTTGAGGGCGGAGACCCTGTGTTCCATGTTTTAGAAAGTGATTTGGGGCGAGAACCCGTATTCAATGCTTTGAGAATGGTTTTGGGCTGAGACCCACGTATGTGATTTTGGGCTGAGTTCCCACATGTATTGTTCATGATTTTAAGGTGTGATTTCGGGTCGTGGACCCAAATGGATTTATGGGTCATGACGGTTTATGGGAACCGAGCATGAACCCTTGAATGATTTTGAGAATGTTTTCAAGTGGTTTTATGAACGGGTTGATAAATGGTTTTTGGAATGCATGCGTATGTTTTTATGAAGGGCATAAATGTCTTTAAGCGAAAATGTTTTTAATGAAATTATTATTTTGTCCACTCACAGTTTTCATGTTTTAATGCCCTACAGGTTGATCGTGGATGCGGGCTGTAGCAGAGACGAGACATCACTCCCCTCCTCCTACGATCCTGACGCACTCTGATAGCCCCGGCGAGGGCTAGAGACGGAATTTTCCCTGGTCTGACACTTCGTGTCAAACGGGATCAGGCGGGTCCCACGTTAATCCATGGGGATTTGGGACCGGTCCTGACATCTGGAGTCATAAAATATCAATAAACAATCAAAATCATCATTAAAACCATGTTAAAACCATTTATCACAGGGCCACATGCCCAAATCTCATTTCTCACTTCTCGTAAATCCGTAAAAGCATTAAATAATTCAATGCACGTAAATCCGTAAAATCATATCCGAAAACATCACAACTCTATTCAATCAATTTCCCAACTCATAATCTAAGTCAAAACCAATCACAAATCCCAGACTTTCGCCCAAAATAGTCATTTCTCATTTTGTCAAAAAAACGTGCCTGAAACACCGATTAAAATAATCATTAAATCCCGAAATAATCATATCAAATCATTTCAATTCAAATCATGCCATAAATCATGTAAAACATTTAACTATGCATGCATGTTAATTTATAAAACAAACGTCCACTCACACACCGTCCAAACCGCTCGCTTTCCGAGCTGCACGTGTTTCTGTATTTTTCGGTATTTTCCAAAAATCTCGAATCCTGCCCAAAATCATTACTCAGGGTCACTAAGGCCTCAATTAACATCATATCAATTCCCCATAATTTTTTGGGAATTAAATATTAATTAAACACGTAACATAAACCTTCGGACCCTTGAAACAATATCGAGACGGTGTCCGATTAACTCGAAACCAACGCCAAAATGTTTGTTACATTGTATAGAACAAAAGTCATGTTGAACTCACCTCGGGAATCAGGCCCATGCGCCCTCACGCGCCGCTGTGAGTGGCTGCATGTGAAACCCACACGCACTGTGCACAGTGATGCTACAGTGCATCGTCCTTACTCGGCAGCCCTGCAAATGGATCTTTCGACCCGCGACACGACCCGGTTAGATTCCTTTCGATTCAACCTTGTTTCTTCCAATTCTTTCATTGAATCACTTCTAATACATCTGAATTAAAGTTCTGTATAAGTTAATTAACACGATTCACACTAAAACTCATAATTTTCCAAGTCTATCCCGTCGAATTCGATTTCCCAATTCCTCCAATTCAACCCTAATTGTCCTTTCCAATTAACCAGAAAGCATCATTAGATTAACAGAAACATCAATCCCACATCAATTTGGAAATTCCTCACCTTCAATTACACGAATTGAATTCGAGTTTCTCAGAATTTCGCAGGGTCTGTTCTTGATGATTTCTTCGTCAATTACCTTCCTTTTTGATGTGGTTCGACTCGAAATCGTCCCAGAAGACTGATTCAAATCTTAATTCGGCCTGGGTTAAGCTCAAACTTGAAAATTGAATCTCAATTTTTCTAAACTCGACTTCGGGTTTTTCCTCTCGGGTTTACAGTTTACTTTCTGTTTTCTCTCATGTTTCCCTTTCGTTTTTCACTCACAATTGCCCTCATAATCTCCCTGTGTCTCTGGTTTTCACATTTGATCAATCTAATTGCTGGATTTAAACAAAAGATGGGTGGTTTGTTTGTCCTTGTTAGGCATTCAAACAAGCCACTAAGCCTTCAATTTTGGTGACAAGTGTCACTAAGTGACTAATCCTCATCCACATTAGCTAATTAAGCACCCTGGCCATTAAAAGTACCATTTTACCTTTCTATACACAAATGACCAAAATGCCCCTAGCATTTCTCTATCCATAACTTTTTCATCCGGACTTCAATTTACGCATGCCGCCTGTCTACGGATTCAGCGTCCCGAGACCTATCCAACGGTACTTCCAGAAAGTCCAAACAAGGTCCCGATCAAAAAGTTAACTTTCGGCCCTTATATCCAGGGGCAAAATCGTCATTACCTTCAATTTTTCCAATTTTTCCTCTTTTCGAATTTTCGGATCGTCTCATTTTAGCTAGTTACATCGATTTCAAATGATGGGATGAAGAGATAGGAATTAAAAGGGTTGAAAAAGATGGAGAAATAAGGGAGAACCAGTCTCGCCAATCTGGGTTGAACCGAAAACCAGAGAACCGATCTAAACCTGGTTCGTTTGGAGGTTGAAGACAACTGTTCACTGGTGCGTGGGTTTCACACGCAGTGGCTTTGGGTGGAGCGTGACGGCACGTGGGCCAGTATTTCGAGGAACTATCAACATGTAATTTTATCCTTTCGATGTAACGAACATTTTGGGACAAGTTTCGAGTCGATCAGACACCGTTTCGGGAAAGTTTTGAGTGTCCAAAGGTTTAGGGTTTATTTTAAATACGTTTAAAAATCCCAAAAAATTAGGGGATTCAATGTTAGCCTATTTGAGGTAGTTAGTGACCTTCAGGTGTGATTTGGACAGGTCCGGGAGTTCCGGAGATGGTAATTTATCCAGGGAGGCTTATGACACGCGTATCGAGGCGGTACCTACGACGGTCTGTGAGTGGACCTTGTTTTCTAAACTGTGATGCATGCATAACTGTTTTATATATTTTACATATGTGATTTCTATGATGATGATTGTGGTATTGATGATTTATATATTTGCACATATTTCAAGGTGATTTCCGTATTTGCAAGTATTTCGAGGTTTACGATTTTACACTGTATTTCTACGTGATAATGGTTTTACTAATGGTTTAATGGTATAATTTTGGATTTAGAAATATGGAATCAAGCTTGAGACCCATTTGATTTACGAACCCTCAGACTTGGAGTCCATTTGATAAGGCATCGGGCCGGGGGCCTAGCTGGTTTGCATGATCGAGCTAGAGACCCAGTTAATTATGATATCGAGCATGAGTCCCATTTGTGGTTTATGAATGTGATTTCGGATTCGGAGACCCTAAACGATTTGGATTTGAGTACTTGGATTTCTGATTTACGATGGTTTTATGGAAATCCCGGGCATAGGCCCATTTGAACGGTTTGAGATGATTTATGAAATGTTTTCCATATTGAATCCTTATATTTATGGATTGTCTCCTCCATTCGTCTGGGACAGTGGAGTAGTCACGGCGCATTGCCTGCGAGGAGTTACTGCACGGAGCGACCGGACCGTATAGTGACTCAAAAGTAGGATTATTAGACGTATGGGACGTCAGACATCTGGGATGTTAGAGATTGACTCTGGTTGAGACCCCGGGTAGCACGCGTAGCTTGGACCATGACATGACATCTGGGACGCCAGGCATATGAGATGTCGAGGATTGGTTTATAACGGTATTTGATTGAATTGTGATTTATGGATTTACTGGATTATGTATTTGGATTTCAGATTTATAGGACTTATGAAATGGTACTTCAGTGTTCGCGGTTTTGGTTAGTGGCCCACATGATTGGATTTACGGTTTTGGGCTGAGTTCCCATATACTTGGATTTATGGTTTTGGGCTAAGACCCTAATGATTTATTAAAGTAAATGGTTTGACTATTGGTTTTCAAATGCATGCATACTTTTTAGTGAAGGGCATAAATGTCTTCTTATGAAATGTGTTTTTATTGAACTATTTATTTTCGTCCACTCACAGCTTTTAATGGTTTTAATGCCCTTTAGATTGATCACTGATGCGGGCTATAGTAGAGACCGAGACATCACATGCCACCGCCGATTGGGACGGGAAAGCATGTCAAGATGGAACGGGACCCACATGGTTTGGATTTGGGCAGGGGCTCATATAGTTTGGATTTACAGTTTTGGGTTGAGTTCCCACTTACTTGGATTTATGGTTTTGGGCTAAGGCCCTAATGATGTAATTAAGTTAAAATTGTTTGATTAATGGTTTTCGAATGCATGCATACTTTTTAGTAAAGGGAATAAATGTCTTCTTGTGAAATGTGTTTTTATTAAACTATTGATTTTCGTTCACTCACAGCTTTTAATGGTTTTAATGCCCTTCAGGTTAATCATGGATGCGGGTTGTAGCAGGGACCAAGACATCACACTCCTTCACCGATCTTCGCGCGCTCTAGAAGCCCCAACGGGCTGAGGTTTGTGTTATCCCTGGTCTGACACTTCGTGTCAAGCGGGAGCTTGGCACATCCCGCAATAATCATAGGGGGATTTGGGATAAGTTGTGTCACCTCCACCGATCCTAGCGCGCTCTAGAAGCCTCGAATGGGCTGAGGTTGCGAGTTATCCCTTGTTTGACACTTCGTGTCAAACGGGAGCATGGCACATCCCCCGTTAATCCTGTGTGGGGGGGGGGGGGGGGGGGGAGGGAGGAATTAGGATGGGTCGTGTCACTTTAACATTGCGAAATGAACGAGGATAATACTGATCAAGAAAACGTTCTCGAAATGTCTCCCAATTCACTGTATGAGCATCCCATCCTTACATCTCTAAAGTATACCACCACTGATATGCACCACCTGATAGGACCCCTCCCATCCTGACATGTTTTCCCATCCCAATTGGCGGTGGCATGTGATGCCTCGATCTCTACTACAGCCCGCATCCGCGATCAACCTGAAGGGTGAGTGGACCAAACAACAGTTTATTAAAAATCATTTATCTCGAAAATACATTTATACCATTCACGTAAAAGCGTGCATGCATCATAAAACAGTTATTTCAAATGCTTTCTCAAAAGTAAGACGTATTGCTTCCCAAATCAAAACATAGTGAAAACTGCTTCTCAATCGAAGCTAGTACCTCAGTTGGGTCTCAGCCCAAAACTAGATTATAGGAAACAAGTACGGGTCTCAACCCAAACAGAAAGTGCATATGGAACCTTGGCCCAAATCATAGAACATGTGGGAACACATCCCATGGGAACTCATCCCAAGGTCAGTCACAATTCTCATCCTAGCACATGTGCATATAGCTTAGGACCACTCACAATCCTAGCAAGTCGTCGTGAACACATCACATGTCTCGACCTTCTCTAGATCATAGCGAACACATCGCCAATCTATCTCAGAGACTAACATCAACACCCCGAAGTCGAGTCTCCCTCGGTCATTGCTTCCTACGGCTGCTACAATAGGCAGTGCATCATGACCTCTCTGGAAGGAACACATTTGCAGTCCGGAGGTGAGCGTCACCATCATCAATAGGGCCTCAAGCACGGAACATCACCAAATGGGTCACAGCTTGAAAACCAGTGTCCTACGATACATCATATCCCAGGATTCCTCGAATCCTATCACATCAACAACTAGGTCTCATGCCTAAAATATCTTTCGTAAAACTCATAACTAGGTCACAGCCCGACTGATCTCGCATTTGACTATACTCTAAGTCAAACCTCAAATCAACTGGGTCATACGTCGGAAAAATATTTCTAAACCTGAAAACCAATTCTCATTTTCAAAACGCTTTCAAATCATCGTACAACTAGGACTCATGCATGAATCTCGATTTCACGCATATCCGTGAAATCCTCAAAAACTGTAAATCAGTTCCTCAATTTCACGCCTATTCGTGAAACCTTCGGAATCACATAAAACACAAGCACG
Source organism: Prinsepia uniflora (assembly GCA_032719365.1). Classification (NCBI taxonomy): domain Eukaryota; kingdom Viridiplantae; phylum Streptophyta; class Magnoliopsida; order Rosales; family Rosaceae; genus Prinsepia; species Prinsepia uniflora. Next base: position 29,335,441 of record CM064867.1, on the reverse strand, counting down.
TAGTACACTCGGCCAAAACCCAAACATCATATAAAACAAAAATCTCGAATTATGTGTAATAACGCATTTTCCTCCGAAAAATGCCAAATAATTCATATTAAAATCACGTGCACTCATGGAATCTCAAACATGTTCATAAACACATATAAAAATTTATGCATGCATCATATTCATAAAACAAAGTAGACTCACAGACTGTCCATGATGCGCCTCGATACGCATATCATTAGCTTCTCCAGGGTAATCCAACCTCTCCAGGTCATTCGAACCTGTCCAAAACATACTCAAAGGTTACTATCAACATAGACAAGTCCTAATCAAGAACCCCCAACATTCCCGAAAAAGTCAACGTGTCCCGGACATGCTTCCCTAGGCTTTAAACCTCAATTTGACCAACCTAACGATCTCCGATCGACTCGAAACCACCACCATTGGATTCGTATCGTGGATCTTTTAAAATGGTCCTGGTCCCACGTTGAAATGTGTGCCCACGTACCCCCACGCGCGGGTCAAAGTGGCTGGTCAACGTTGACCAAAAAGTCAATGCTGATGTCATGAGTGAATAGTAAAGTCAACAGCTGATTGGTCAACGTGACCAAAAAGTCAACGCTGATGTCATAAGTGAATAGTAAAGTCAACAGCTGACGTCATTGCTGACATCAGTAGTGACATCATATGACACGTGTCAGTCTGATAGGATGATGTCATCTGATGACGTCATCATCATCCTTAACCTCTGTCCGGGTCGACCCGATTCACTGTTTCTATTCGCACAGACCCGCGGACCTAACTGGGATTTTTCTCTCTGGTTCTTGGTCCGATTTCGAAGCCGTTGCTTCCAATCTCTTCATCTCAATCCTAGGTAGGGATCCATGTGATCAAAACCATAGAAAACAGCCTAGAATTTAACCTAGAATCGATGAACAGTCCAGCCAATTTTCCTCCGTCGACAGCCCTCGATTCCGACCACCTCCACATGTGGTTTTGATCCCGTTGAAGTCGTCTAGTCCCTGGGAACCTATTTTGGTCATTAGAACAATGCAACAAACCCTCTAAATCCAACCTAAACTTTGGACCCATAAAACCGATTTCGGGTTTTACCTGGTCGTGGTTCCTCCTCTGTGCACCGCCGTCCCACCGTCGTCCATCCAACTCAGCCTCTCACTCACAGTCACTCATTTATCACAAGGGGGAATGAGATGGGGTGGAGGTGTTTTGGGTTGCAAGGGTTTGAGGGGTTTCGGGTTTAGTTGGTTGAATGAAATAGATGAGGATGAAAGGGTGGGTGCATGTATGTGGGATGATAGGCAATGGATGGTGACACTTGTCACTTATCCATTGGACGGCAAAAATATTTGGGGCCCACTCAGGACAAAAGTCTACCCGTCTCGTAATTTTTGTAATAGTTCGCCGAACCTTCAAATGTTCGATTTCGACGAGCCACTTGTCTACGAACTCATATCAACTCGATCTACGTAACGATCATCGGTTCACGTGCATTGGACCCCCCCGTGTCAAAAGTTAAATTTTTACCCTCGTCTAGGGGCAAAATCATAATTTCGCCCTGAACGTCTGATGATCCTCGACTAATCCCCGATTAGCCTCGCTAATCATTAATTAGTTCTTAATTAATTCTGAAAATCTGGGACGGGTCGTTAGACCACCTTCCAGTAAAAAGGTAGCCAACAAGACTCGATCTGCAGGGGGCATCGTATAACAACAAAAATCCGCTCAAGACAAGTAATCCACTAGTGGGCTTCCTCATGATTAGCCCCACCACAAAACACAGTAGCCCCAAGGCGCTGAGCTCGCTTAATAGTTGTATTCTCAGAATCTATAGCAGCGTCATCATCAGGCCATGGAGGGGGCTCACGTCTCAGAGGCATGACTGATTTTATTTCTGTAAGAGGCATAAGTTAATACGTCAGCTTAGGCACGTCAAGGTGTCATGACAGGATCCGTCCCAAATCCCTAGGGATTAACGTGGGACGCGCCTGCTTCCGTCTGACACAAAGTGTCAGACCAGGGATAATTTCGTCCTTAGCCCAACTAGGACTATCAGAGAGCGCCAGGATCTAGAGGAGGAGTGTGATGTCTCGTCTATGCTACAACTCGTATCCGCGATCAACCTGAAGTGGCATTCAAAACATCAAAAGTCGTGAGTGGACAAAACAAATATTTTATAAAAACATTTCATCAAAAAGACCTTTATGCCCTTCACTAAAAACAAATGCATGCATTCAAAAACCATTTCTCAAATATAACACGGGGCCTTAGCCCAAAATCCAATCAAAGTACCTAGGAACTCAGCCCAGTCCAACACATGTGGGTCTCAGCCCAAAGCTAACACTCGTGGGTCTCAGCCCAACGCCGTCTCAGTGAAAACTCATACACATATGTAGATATATATAAAACCCATCCTAGACATCCTCTGATGTCAACTCACTAACCCGTCTCGATATATCTATCAGTGTGTACACTACTCGGGGTCTCACTCCGAGTCTACCCCCAGGATCTACGACGTCTGGGAGGAATCGTCCAAAATCCAGGATCTACGACGTCTAGAGGACGGTCTGCGGACCCAGTTTGAGACTATACCATATCTCATCGCTCCTGGAATGTGCTTCCTCTTGGAGTCACACATTTCAGGCAGTGGATCGTGACACTCCAAGATCAACGACATCTAGAGGAGAAAAATAAGCTCATAAAGAGGGTATAAACATACTCGTATAAAAACCATAAACGGAACTCACGACCGATACCACAAAGTAACTGGGCCTCTAGCCCGAACTTATGACTCAACGGGGCCTCTAGCTTGATTTCGCCACAACTGGGCATCGAGCCCGAACTCGTAAATTAATGGGACATCGAGCCCTAAACCTCAGCTTCAGTCACGATTCTGATCGTAGTGATGCATGCAACCATCAATCCAGAACCACTCTCAATCCTGGTATGTCGCCGTGAACAGATCACTGCCGCGACCAACTCTAGGACATGGTGCACACGCCACCGATATCGTCAGCACTCCAAAGTCGAGCCTCTAATGGCTGCTCAACAACGTGATGTGCATAGTGACCTCTCCGGAGGGAACACATCCCCAGTCTGGAGGCGAGTGTTACGTCGTCCGTCGCCGTGCACACAGCACCCGTCGCGTCCACGACTCCGACCCGTAGGTCATCAATAGGGCCTCATGCCCGAGTCAAACCAAATCCAAATGGGTCTCATGCCCTGTTTTACCTTTTCAAAACCATTTCATTAAAACTGAAAGCATAAGCGCGTATAAGCACGTATAAAACCCGAAAACCTTGAAATACGTGCCAATACGTAAACATACACACAAATGAACTCATGGAATCACAAAACACATATTAAAACACTTATAAACCATTTATGCATGCATCATGTTCGAAAGAAAAGTCCACTTACAGACCATTCGCACTGCCGCCTCGATATGCGCATCGTACGCCTTCTAGAGTCAATCGTCGTCTTCGGGGTTTCCAAACTTGTCCAAATCACTTTAAAGGGTTACTAACTGCTTAATTAACCCTTCACTAAAGCCCCCTAATTTTTCGAGATTTTTAACTATTTTAAACGCGCTCCGAAACCTTCGGATAACCCAAACTATATCGAGACGATGCCCGATCGACTCGAAACCAGTCCCAAAATGTTCGTTACATCGAATGGATGATTTCACATGTTGGAAGTTTCCCCAAACTCCCAACCACGCACCCGCATGCGGCACCTAAAGTGGCTGTACGTGGGAGCCACGCGCCAATGCACCGTCGTCTTCTTCCTCGGTCAGACCGGTCCGAACCGGCCGGTCCGATTTTTCCTGCAACTCCAGCCCAACTGGACCGACGTGATCGGTCCAGGCCCCTAAACTGTTCAATCTTAGTCCGTTTTCATCCTAATCGATTCTATTCTTCCTAATTCGATCGCAGGAATCTAAATATGGAATTAAAACCATCAAAAACCCATTAAATCCTCACGGTTCAATATTTCGAAATCCTCCCCAGGGCTTCCTCAGCCGTGAACCACCACCCAAACCACCCTAATACCTTCTTAATAACCCATTAGACCTATTCTAATCATCTAAAACTGCCCATAACATTTAAAATTGAAAATGGAGGAAATCGGGCAAAAACCGAATACCTTGCATGTAACGACCCGAAAATTCAAAAAAGGAAAATTTGTAAAATTTGAAGGAAATGACGATTTTTCCCCTAGTTATAAGGGCCGAAAGTTGACTTTCTGATCGGGACGTTGTTTGGACTTTTCGTAAGTACCGTTGGGTAGGTCTCGAGATGCGGAATCCGTAGATAGGCGGCATGCGTTAATCGGAGTTTGGATGACAAAGTTACGGGTCTAGATACATGAAGGGCATTTTGGTAATTTGTTATGGCAGGGTCAAAATAGTAATTTGGCTATGATGGTTGATTCACCTATATTAATGCTGTTTTAATCAAACGTTGGACACCTGTACTTGTTGAATTGGGCATGAGATTGCCACAAGGTGACATTTGTCTCTTTAATAAGACAATTAGTGGCAAGTATATGATGATGATTAGTTTGAGTACGTACTTGGACGAGTATGTGTGTAAATGGGAAGGAAACAAAATAGAGCATCAATATGCTCAAATAACAGACCTCAATCTCCCTGTCTAATCGATGTCTGAGAGGAATAAAGAGATAATTAGAGAGGAAGATCAGAGAAGGAGAGAAGGTTGATTACCTGGGACCATACAAGAAACCCGAAGAACCAAACCCGTAGGAATTCAACTGCTCCCACAAAATCAAATTTGAATGTGTAGGTCGTGATACTCTAAATTGAGATTGGTTTGAGCTTTCTGGGCCTGTTTCGATCAGGATTACCTCAAAAATGAAAGGAATTGGTGTCCTCTTGGCTCAGAACGGACATGGTGAGGTTTGGAACATTCGAGGATTGAGTTGTGCAATTAGAGGCGTCGAACAATGGAATTAAACATGGAAGTGTGTTTGGATGGATCCTACGAAGCTTCTGACTAAATCAATTTGAAGGAATCGATGGAAATTGATAGGATCAGATGTTGAACTTCTTGCGAAAATTCAAGGTCTGGTCGAAAGCCTTCGAGGTAAGGGGTTGGGTAATTGAAGTTACAGACCTTTGATTAAAGATTAAACGATGATGTTAGACGATTCAATTGAAAGAAATGATGCCAAATTCATGGGGATTGAATCGGGTCATATCGCAGGTTGCATGACCCGTTTGCAGGGAATTGGGCGATGACGATGAACAGTGCCTTGCACTGTAGCAGGCGTTTGGCACCCATGCACAGCCGCTTGCGGCGACGCTTGACGACGCGTGGGCACGAATCCCGAGGTGAGTTCAACATGAAACTTGTTCCTTTTAATGTAACGAACATTTTGGTACTAGTTTCGAGGAAGTCAGATATCTTTTTGATAGTGTTCAGTGTATCCGAAGTTTTAATATACGTTTAAAATACGTATTTAAATCTCGGAAAAATTGGGGAAAATTATATAAGGTATACTGAAGTGTTAGTGACCCTCGATAATGATTTTGGATAGGAATGGTGACTTCTGAAAATTTACAGAAAAACGTGCAGCTCGAAAAGCGAGCGATATGGACGGTGTGTGAGTGGACTTTTGTTTTCTACCCAGAATGCATGCATATATGTTTTAAATGCTTTATTATGTGATTTGACATGATTTGAAATGATTGATATTTCGATATGATGATTTATCAATTTTCTGGATTATTATATTATTTTGGGCACAAATTTCGAGAAAAACTGTGAAACTGTTGTTTTGGGCGAAAGCCCGGGATTTGAGATTGGTTTTGACTTGGATTATGAGTCAGGGATTGATTTGATGGATTTGTGATACTTTTTGGATATATTCTATGGAGTTATGGGAAAATGGCAACTAAGGTTGCGATTGCACGGATTTGCGTGAAAATGATATTTTGGGCTTGAGACCCAATGGAAATGTAATTTCGATTGGATTGGTATTCCCATGTGCTTACATGATGATATTGATGGTTTTCGGATTTATGAAATAATCGGGACTCTGGTTTTACGGATTTTGAGGAAACTATGTTTTGGGTTGAGACCTTGTGTTGAAAATGGTTTTGATTTCAAATGCAACTGTTTTTCACTGGTTTTCATGGTGGCGATATGTTGAGGATATTTAGGGCTTTCGGGTGAGAATATGTTTCCCCCGAAGTGCACCCTGTGTTGTGGATATTAGGGATTCTGGTTGGGAATGTGTTTCCCCGGAATGAACCCTGGAGATAACGCTCGCCTTCGGGATGGGATGTGTTCGCCCGGAGAGGTCATGTAGCACGGTCTGTTGTCGTGCAGCCAAGGGAGACTCGACTCAGATCAGATGTGCTGGATTATGTGGAGATCAGTCGATGATGTGTTCACGACGATCTGGATTGTCGGCTGGTGATGTGTTCACAGCGACATGCTCGGATTTTGAGCGGTCCTTGAGCCTATTGATTTGCACGCGTTGCAGGGATAACGTGACTATATGAGATTGGATATGGAAATGAGTCCTATGGTTTTATTGAGATTTGTGATTTATAAACATGTGTGCCCAGATATATTTTACTCATGATTTATGATATGCATGCATGTTTGTGAAACTGGAGGGTAAAAATCTATTTTGATAAATGTATTTCTAAAAGTTTGTTTTGTCCACTCACACCTTTTCTGTTTTATTGACCCTCTAGGTCGTGGCGCGATGATTGAGGCTGATCGGGAGGTGGAGGCATAAGTAGGCACAGGTGCGGTTATCCCTTGTTTGGCAAGTGCTGAGGGTAAATTCGTAACTTCAATTGACTTGTTAGACGAGAGCAGGACCAGGCACGGTTATCTATGTCCTTCGGGGACGGGTCCTATCATTACACAGGGGTCCCCGCCGTCCACGGCGGTGCTGCTCCTGGCTAGCCACCATTATTCTCTTGTCCTCACTTCATTCTCTGGGCCTCACAATCATGATCAACTGGGGAAGGGTTGGATTGGTTTAAATATTTGATCGGGTTTGGTTTGGTGGAAATGGTAGAACACAAAGGAAGGGAAGGATATGCATGAGTTGTTTGGGCTAGGTAATGGATGGGTGACACTAGTCACTCATCCATTGGGCCTGTCCAAAAAGATGGGCCCCACTTGCTGCCAAAGTCTCCCGTCTCGTAAAATGTGTAATAGTACGTTTGAACTTCCGTGAACCGTAACTTCTCCGTCGAACGTTCGATTTCGACGTGCCGTCTGTCTACTGATTTGTATCATCCCGATCTACGTAACGGTACTCGGGCCTCAGCCATCGGACCTCCCGGGTCAAAAGTCAACTTTTTGCCCTCTTTTAGGGGCAAAATCTTAATTTCGCCCCGAACGTCCGTTAATCCTCAACTAATCCCCGATTAGCGAGGCTAATCCATCATGAATCCTTAATTAATCCTTAAAATTTGGGACAGGTCGTTACATGCCATGTACAAATAGTCAACCTAATGCTCTGATACCAATTTGACAGGACCCACCCCAATTAACACCCCGATAATCGGGAAGAATCTTGCTCCCGTCTGACAATCAAACATAAACTACCAAAAGTAACCGTAACAATCAACACACACCCATTGTTAGACCAGGGATAACTCACAATACATTTGACAGAACAACAAGTTAGGGTATCACAGAGCATAGGTAATGATACAAGAAAAGAAACAAAAGCCTACTCTGTGAGTTAACTACAAGCGCATCGGTAAACTTTATGCATCTATCTCTGCCTAGGCGTCATCCCCAAAATCTACATCACGACCTGGAGGGTGTTAAAAACAAGAAAGGTGTGAGTGGACTAAAAATAATGTTCGTGAAAACACTTTTAAAGAAAAACAGAGTTCATCCTTTTTTTTTTGTTTTGTTCAAAACACGCATGCATAACATAACATCTAAAAACAATATGAAAAAATCATGATATAATGTAAATCTGAACAAAACATCAATGAATCGAACCTGCTGGATCATATATCAACGAGCCTTTGAGTGTTCCATGTAACGACCAGTCCCGAATTCCTAGATTAGATTAGTGACTAATCACGATTATTGAGGCTAATCCGTGATTAGTTGGGCGAAATCAGACGAACGATGTGAAATGACCGTTTTGCCCTTGGGCGTGGCAAAACGTTGACTTTTCATTTGGGTGGTCAAATGGACTTTGACCGATGACCGTGACGTAGTTCGTGACGTCACGAGTTCATAGACAGGTGGCACGTTCAATTCCGACGTTAGAGGAGGAAGTTATGACGTTCGGAAGTTTAGGGGCATTTTGGTAATTTTGGTTAAAAGGGCAAAATAGTTGGCCTTTTGACCAGGATGTCCGATGGCCAAGGGCCAAGGACTATTAAATAGATAAGGACGATACGAATCCATAGACAGGAGGTACGTTGAATTTGGACGTTTGACGGCGAAGTTACGGTTCACGGAAATTCAAGTGCACTATTGCACGAATTACGAAACAAGTTACTTTTGGACTTTAGTGGGGCCTAGATATTTAGTTCCTGCCCTATGGATGAGTGACATGTGTCACCCATCCACATGCCATCCTTATACCTTCATGCACCGTGCATTCCATCTTCATTTTTCCTCATTCAAAACCCATTACCCGATCTCATTTTCTCACCCAACCATTAACCCCAAAACCCATCCAACCCTTACCCTATGATCTGGACTGAGGACAGAGTGAAGTGAGGATGCTGAGGAGGTTGCTGGGCGGCCAGAACCGCCGTCCACGGCGGCGAGAGGAGGAAGAACACGTGAGGTTCACGGTAAGTCCATTTTGATCCATTTTTACATTTTTGATGTTATGGTTCGTTTCTAATGGTTTTAATGAGTCCATTAGGTTGCTAGGGACATGTTAGGAAGGTTTTAGGAAGATAGGGACGGTTGTGAAGCCATGGCAGCATTTTGGGAACTTTGAATCGTTTGGTTCAAAATCGAACCATGGGTTTAGGCGGTTTTTAGGTTGTTTTAAGGATTGGAATGGATAGAAAACACCAAAATAGGAACAAAGGAACCAAAAAGGAAGAACTAGGATGAAAAATGGGGTGTCTAGGACTGTGAACCGGTCACGCCGGTCCAGTTGGACCGGACAAACCAAGTGAACCGGTCCAGCACAGGAAAACCGGTCCGCTGGAGCTAGCTGATGATGAACAGTAATCTGGCCCTTCTTGGGGCACGTGAAGGCGCGTGGTCCATAATTTGGGAAAGTGTTCAACATAGGAAATATTTTATTCGATGTAACGAAGATTTTGGGACTAGTCTCGCGTCAATCGGACATCGTCTCGATAGGTTTTGGGGCATCGAAAGGTTTATGATAGGTTTAAAAATAGTTAAAATTTTGGGAAAATTACGGGGCTTTGATGGGAGGTTAATTAAGTAGTTATTAACCGTCTATTAAAATTTGGACAGGTTTGGGAGTCCCGGTGATGGTGATCGGCTCGAGGAGCCGTATGGCACGCAAATCGAGGCGGCAGCTCGGACGGTCTGTGAGTGGACCATGTTTTCTAAATTGGTGCATGCATAAATGTTTATTATATTTTTTAAATACTTGTTTGTGATGCCATGAGTGCATTTGGATGTGTGGTTACGTATAGGCACGTATTTTGAGGTTTCGGCCCTATACGGTGTCTATACGGGTCTGTATGTTTTTATTGGTCTAAATGAAATGGTTTTGGATTTCAAATGGATAAACTCGGGTATGAGATCCATTTGGTTTTGTCTCGGCTATATGACGCTATTTACGACCTTCGGGTCTAAATCGTGGTCGCGACGGGTGCTATGTGCACTGCGATCGACGATATGACGCTCACCTCCGGATTGAGATGTGTTCCTTCCAGAGAGGTCACGATGCACGATTCGTGGTCAGGAAGCCTAGGGAGGCTCGACTTCGGAGTGCTGACGGTTCAGGATATCGATCGGTGATGAGTGCACCATGACCTTGTGGTGGTCGCGCCAGTTGATACGTTCACGGCGCATACCAAGATTGAGGGCGGTCCTGGATAGATGGTTGCACACATCACTATGATCGGAGTCGTGACTGACCCTTAGATATCGGGCACGGTGCCCAGTTGAGTCATATGTTCGGGCACGAGACCCAGTTACTTTACGGTTTATGATTTCGGGTCAGGGACCTTAGATGGATTTCCAAGTTCATGGAGGTTTATGGGAACCGGCATGAACTCTGGAAAGGTCATTGTGGTTCATGACGGTTTATGGGAACCGGCATGAACCTTTGTCAGGTCATTATGGTACATGACGGTTTATGGGAACCGGCATGAACCCTTGTTGGTCGTTATGGTACATGACGGTTTATGGGAACCGGCATGAACCCTGGTTAATGGGTGTTGTGGATCATGACAGTTCAAGGGAACCGGGCATGAATGTTTATGTTATGTATATATATGTATTCATATAGCTTCCTTTACTTCTATTATCTCCTCCGGGGAGGGTCGTTGGCCTAGGTGGACCCCGGAGTAGTCACAGAGCACCGACTGAGTGGAGTCACCCCCCAGTTGGGTTCCTTACTCTCAGGAAGGCTATAGTTACTATTACCTCGGGTAGGGTTAGTGGTCTGCGGACATTGACCTTGACTTTGAGATGACTCGGATTGAGACCCGGGTAGCACGCGCGTAGCTTTGGAAACCGTGACAGGATTGGTTGTGTGAATTATATGTGTATATGATATAGATATGATATATGGATTGTGATATGTGGTATGAACAGGTGTGCACATGATTTGGGTAGTGGCCCGTATGGTCTTTTTCATGATGGTTATTTCATTATGGTTTTGGGCTTAGTTCCCATATATGGGTTCTTTGGTTAAACGGTTTTCGAATGCATGCATGCTTTTTAGTGAAGGGTACAAATGGCTTTCTTATAAACTGTTTTTATAAACTCTTGTTTTGTCCACTCACAGCTTTTAATGTTTTGACTGCCCTTCAGGTTGACCTCGGATGTGGACTGTAGCAGAGACCGAGATATCACATGCCTCCTCCGGATCCTGGCGTACTCTGATAGCCCGGGAGGGCAAAGGTTGGAAATATCCCTTGTCTGACACTTCGTGTCAGACGGGAGCAGAGTCATCCCGTGTTAATCCCGGGGGGATTGGGATGGGTCCTGTCATTCCAACCATATCAAACAATATTAAATCAAAATCTAGCATTAAGTCCAAAGGATTCACAAACTGAGTCAAAATCAAAGTCCAATAGGGTCTCAGGCCCAAAGCATCATTTTCACATAAATTCGAAAAATACTAATCAGAAATTCGTAACCATAGTAAATCATGAAAATTCAGCATCATCAAGCAAATCATATAAATAAATAGTTAAAAACAGTTATGCATGCACAGTTAGAAAACAAAAGTCCACTCACTAAGTCCGAACGCTTCAATCGTGACTCGTACGCTCCTCAGACGTCTCGGGAATGTCCTGGCCTGTCAAACATCACAATTATGGATCACTATTACGTTAAATAACCTAACATTAAATCCCCTAATTTTTTGGGATTTTTAAATGTATTTAAAATAAACCCTAAACTTTCGGACACCTAAAACTACTTCGAAACGGTGTTCGATCGACTTGAAATTTGTGGCAAAATGTTCGTTACATCGAAAAGATGAAAACACGTGTTACCATGTCTCGAAATTCGGGCTCACGCGCCGCCCAAAGGCGCTGCGCGTGGGAGCCATGCGCCATGAATAGTGTCGTCTTCAACCTCTGTTGCGACCTGGTTCGCTAGTATTCGGGTTGTCCGACCCGGCGACCCGACCCGATCCAAACATCATCCTTTCTCAATCTTTTTTCCTTCCTTCTTCGACTAATCTCCACTAATCTAGCTTAAAAAGAGTTCTATACAATCAAATCAAGCAAAACTCACTAAAACTTGGTCGTTCTTCAAACACCCACGGTCGAAGTTCGTCCTCACATTCAGGCTCACGCGCCGCCCAAAGGCGCTGCGCGTGGGAGCCATGCGCCATGAATAGTGTCGTCTTCAACCTCTGTTGCAACCTAGTTCGCTAGTATTCGGGTTGTCCGACCCGGCGACCCGACCCGATCCAAACATCATCCTTTCTCAACCTTTTTCCTTCCTTCTTCGACTAATCTCCTCTAATCTAGCTTAAAAAGAGTTCTATACAATCAAATCAAGCAAAACTCACTAAAACTTGGTCGTTCTTCAAACACCCACGGTCGAAGTTCGTCCTCACCTTCTGGGCACTTCTTACGTCCAAACCTGCATCCTAACAACCCAGTTAAGATCGTAGGGACCTTAAGAACTTGTTTGTGAGCTTAGATTCAAGCTTACCTGCCCACAAACCGATTCGACCACTCAGACCCGAAAATCTTCACGGGTTTCCACTGCACGTCTTTAACTCGACCTCTCCCTCTTCTTTTCTCTTCTCTTTTCTTTCCTCTCTAGCTGCTCTCTGCTGTTTTCACTCACACAATCACGATCACTCTTTCCTTCTCGGCTAAAATCGTTCCACCATTTACAAATATCTCACACATTTTTAATTTGTAATAAGTGAGGCGGCATAACAAGTTCTAGAAGATAAGGGACAAGTGTCCCTGTCCAATTTGTCCAAATTAAATGCAAGGTAAATGTACCAAACTACCCTTGCACATAAATTACCAAATTGCCCCTACGTCTTTTAGACCAAAAATCGACCCATACGAACTCCGTTGCCAGCGTGCTGCCCATCGATGTACTCGGGAGATCATGACCTACACAACGATCCTCGAAATACGTGCGAAAAGTATGTCATAAGAACAGTCAATTTTGACCACAATATATAAGGGCAAAAACGTCATTTTTACACTAAATTTTCCAAATTTACATATTTTGCCTTTTCGGGCCGTTGCACTTGCATATTACGTTGGAGGTATCTTATTGTACCACTATTTCAATTTACGATGAATTTTTATGCATATAATATAATCGGAACCATTCAACTTCTAAATAATTATTTCAATATGTTTTTCGAACAATCAATAACATTGTCAATCGTTTAATCATTTATATGTATTAAATAAATCAATAATAATCATAACAATAAAACGTTTAATGGTGAACCGTGTATGTAATTTGCATATGTAATAGCTATAGCTGCTACTCAAGTGAGATTCAAGTTTTATAAAAAAAAAAAAAAAGCTTAAATGAGGTGGTAAAATTGTATTGGAATTAATGAGAATAAATAGAGGAGTGGCAATCCAAGAATGGTGGGGTGGGAGCCGTGGAGGAGGTGGTGAGAGGTGCCGACTGCGAAGCGACAAGTGACACTCTTTGCGTAAAAGAGGCGCCGTTCTTTCTCAGATTATAACCAATACGTCATATTCGCCTGCATATTCGTTTTTCCAAAAACTAAATCGCAATTCAATCTTTATTATAAAATTCTAAATTCAGTACTGTTTACGTTGTCAATATACTTTCACAAAATCTCACCTCCCAAAATTTCCGAATCTGAAAGTCGCTCTCAGTCGCAAGGTTCTCACAACTTATATCAATATCATCATCTCTCTCCCGATCCCACGGCTCTCTCTCTCTCTCTCTCTCCCTCGAGTTTTGAAGCTTCTGCCTTGGATCAGCGATGGCTGCAGTAGCTACCGGTAACATCGAGAAGCTTAAATCGGACGTCGCTGCTCTGAGCCAAATCAAGTCTGGCAATTTAGTCTCTTGCTGGTTCCGATTTTCAATTGAGTGATTTCCATGTGATCTTAGTTTGAGCTCTTCGTTTCTGATTTTTTTTGCAGTGAGAATGAGAAGAACGGGTTCATCAACCTTGTCTCTCGCTATGTCAGGTAAAGTTTTGACTGGTGGGTTGATGAGAAAGTGATGGTTAATTGAGACTGGAATCTCGCTGGATTGGTGTTTCCTTTGTTTGAATGCGATCTAACAATGCATGTATTGTATCAGTGGAGAAGCAGAACATGTCGAGTGGAGTAAGATCCGGGCTCCTACTGATGATGTAGTGGTTCCTTATGATGGCTTGGCACCTACTCCGGAAGGTAATGATACTTTTCACGTTTTTATTTTGTTTAATTTCCGATTGCGGCACTTTGAATTTTTGAATTGTACGACTTATGGAAATGATTTCTTGAATTCTCGACCGATGCAGATCCTGCGGAGATCAAGAAGCTTTTGGACAAGCTTGTTGTGCTGAAGCTTAATGGAGGTTTGGGAACAACAATGGGTTGCACTGGTCCCAAGTATGCATTTGAATCTCCTTGTGCTTGCTTTTCTTTTCCTTATTTATATATTAGTCGTCTAGTGGCAATTGTTCTTCCCTTCTGGTTTCAAATGCATTGAATAATTTAAATTCCTAGAAGATTTGCTCTACTAGGATGGAGCTCTCAATGTATCATGACAAGGATTTAAATCCACTTCTCATGATCCAATTGGATTAACGTCTATAGTGTCCTGAAGTCTAATTTTAACTCACTTCTTATGATCGAATTAGAACCGGTTCAGGCTAAACTTTAAATAGTTGTAATTGTGATCCACACCGGTCCATAACGGTCTAGAAAGTAGCAAGGTTTAATATTATAAAGTTAATATTCATTCGCTAATGAAGGTTATATATTCCTGTTGCTTTAAATGCAAAGCTACTTTTTAAATATCAGATTTAGTCTTATAGGTCAAAAGGGTATACAATATTTCAATTCTAATTGAATCTAGGATTTTGAATTCTCTTTTGGATTCAAATATTTTGCAATTTGATCTGCCAGACTTGGATTGAGGAATTACTGATAATCCAACTCAGGTTCAAAACTGGGTTCATCTACAAAAACGGCCGCGTCATGGGATGCTATTCTCTATTTTGTCTATCTTGTTTCCATAACGTTAATGATTATAGGTTTTATCTTTTTGTCATGTAGGTCTGTCATTGAAGTTCGAAATGGGTTGACGTTTCTGGACTTGATTGTCATCCAGATTGAGGTCATATTTTGTCTTTTCCTTCCTTCACCACCACACACGCCACCCCCAACCCCCCTCTCCTCTCTCTCTCTCTCTCTCTCTACATGTATATTATGTCTGCTTAGTGGTTTCCCTGCTAATTCTTTTCAGAGTCTCAATAACAAATATGGTAGCAGTGTACCCCTGCTTTTGATGAACTCATTCAACACTCATGATGATACACAGAAGGTTTGAGAATTAACTGCTGTATTTTGTATTTCATCCTTTCAGTTTACCCATGACTTGACCAGGTCTTTTCTCATCAGATTGTAGAAAAGTACTCCTTGTCAAATGTTCAGATTCATACTTTTAACCAGGTCTGTGGCACCTCTCTTGATCAACTGCTTTAATTTGTATCCATATGTATCCTGAACATGTAAAACAATGAACTTATACCTTTTCTAATAATCTTGGCTGTGCAGAGTCAATATCCGCGGTTGGTTGTGGAAGATTTTGCGCCATTTCCGTCCAAAGGACAGACTGGCAAGGATGGATGGTATAATTTATTAGTAATTAGGCTGCTCATGCATATTGTTTTCTTTAAAGTTTTTACTGGTTTTGTACTTGGAGCATGTATAAAATCCGGGCCTGATGATCTTGTAATATCTCAACTGAATTCCAATTTGGTATTTACACAGGTGGTTCTGGCATGATATTTATCTTTTGTTTGAGGTAGTTATAAAATGAAAGCACTGCCCTGGTCATTGTGACATTTCATAAATTTTTAATTCCAACTACAGTTGACAAAACGAATTAGCATTTGAACTGTACAACTCTGGTGGATTAATGCTCTTTCAACGGACTTGTTATATTTTAAAATTATGATGTCATTGTGAGTCATGCATATGTCTGATATGGTGATGTTTTGGTTGGAAGGAAACTAGTTGTTGAATTGTCTTTACCTTCTTATCATATAATTTGTGCATGTTTACCCTCTTTACTTTCTGATGTTTTGGTTGGAAGGAAACTAGTTGTTGAATTGTCTTTACCTTCTTATCATATAATTTGTGCATGTTTACCCTCTTTACTTTCTGCCTCGTTATACTGTTAACAAACAATAGACCCAAGTTTATAATATTATCAATAAACAAGGCACCAATCAATACCAAGACATTTAGAGACAGACCTGTAAAAACTCTCAAATGAAGTCCTGATAACAACTTCCCCTTAATAGCCAATGATCACTCTTTCTGTCATTTACTGCCTTTTCCCTCATATGTTTCAGTCCACTCCTATCCGTCTTCTATAATTTAATCTTGTTTACCTTTCTAGAAGGCAAAGTAACTGCTGCTTGCCGTAGTTTAGTCATGAGAATTGGTAGTTGGTAAATGATATTGAGTTAAATTTTGTAAAGGTACGATCCTTTTGTGCTGATGATTATTGTATGCACATGAAGGTATCCTCCTGGCCATGGTGATGTTTTCCCATCCTTAAAGAACAGTGGCCAACTTGATCTTCTATTGTCACAGGTTGGTCTTTTGATACATTTTGGGGCCATTTAATTGTTTGCTCACAGCCCTGGTTTAATTCTTCCTTGCTCTTTATCTTACTCTATCTTGCAGGGTAAGGAGTATGTGTTTGTTGCTAACTCCGACAACTTGGGTGCCGTGGTTGACTTGAGTATCCTATTTTTGGTTCCAATTAGCATGCCTATGCTCTAATTATGGTCCTTTACTGTTCGTAATACCCAACGAAGATTGCCTTTATAATAGTACAGATGATTGCCTCATTTAGGATACTATTTAATAAAAGAAGCCCTTTTTTATATTATCATCCTTGACTACATCTGATAGAAATTCTAAATCATTTGGTCAACAAAAAGAACGAATACTGTATGGAGGTATGAAAAGGATATTGGTTAATTATTTACCTTCTGTCTTTTAAAATTGTTTCTACATACGGTTCTTATTTATGCAGGTGACACCAAAAACATTGGCTGATGTGAAGGGTGGCACTCTGATCTCTTATGAGGGAAGAGTTCAGGTACACAAGTTCCATCCATTTCTAGTTTTGTATCAATTATAAGGTTATGATATTGGAAATTCTATGTTGGAACTTTTTTCTTGTGAAGCAGAAATTAAAATTTCTAAATTTTGGTGGGCACTCCACATCTTCAAAGTATAATTTTATCAAGCTCTTATAATTTGATGAAGTATTATTTTTATTGGAAATAGGACCACAATATTTACTTTTTTTACTTTCTTCTTTCTTTTCATTTGATGTTTGAAAATATTTTGAAGTTTAGTCTTTCAAGGATGAAAATAACTTTTTTTGTTGTAGTTGGTTTAGATAAAGAGATCATAGCTATAATATTAAAGAACCTTATATTTTACATATAAGGTTAATGGGGGAGGTTCTCTATTGTGGCCAGTTTCTTTTTCCCTTCACAAAATGGCTTTTGAAGGATAACCAAATTGGTCAGTTGGCTGATTCTTTTGGTTAACTTGTTTTTAAAAATGGTAGATCCTCTTATGAAGCATCATTCTTGTGAATTCAGTTATCCATGACACCTTTTCTATCCGATGTTCTTGTGCAGCTTCTGGAAATTGCTCAAGTCTCCGATCAACATGTAAGCCATGGTTCTATTTGTTCACCCCTTAATGAGTTTGTAATCTTGTTATTACTGCAAATAGTACCTATGTGCTACCACTATGTAGATAGAATTTTCATTTTGATTGTAGGGCAGGAGCACCACTCAAGTTGTAGGGTGAGGTGTACATAAATGAGATGATAAGTAATAAACCAGTTGTTTGCACAGTGATACTAGGTTCTGTGATAGTATTTTAGTGAAAAAATAAGATTTATGATGAGGCATTACCTAAGTAGACACAAATTTATTTCGTTTGTTGTAGGATGATGTTTCAATCAATCTTTACGTTATTAGTTTTTGACCATATAGTATATTTTTCTAAAATAATATTGACTAAAGGCTTGAAAGCAATCTAAAAGAGAACAGTTCTGGCTCTGAGTGGGTGGACGTTGTGGAGATTGGGATTTAGGACGGGTGGATGATTGATAGGATGAATGATGGTCCACCTCCGGATTGTGATGCGACAATAAGCCACTTATCATTTGGTTCACACAATAGGAGAATAAATGTAGAAAGAGCTGTATGTAGATTGTTTCTAACAAATAGAGAATCGAATTACAAGTAGTGGTGGAATTTTTTCTATATTTATTACAATAATATTTCTGGACTTTTAAAATAGAATCCCTTCTATTTGAATTTTTTCTTCCTTAATTCTGTACAGAGCAGCGGATTGCCATTTCATCCCTTTTTCTATTTCCATTTCTTTATCTGAACAGGTCAATGAATTCAAGTCTATAGAGAAATTCAAGATTTTCAACACAAACAATTTGTAAGTCATGTTATGTCAACTCTTTTAAACATCCATCAATTGTAAGCTAACAAAGTACAGTTCAGGTGGGTGAATCTGAATGCAATTAAAAGACTTGTGGAAGCTGATGCACTAAAGGTGGAAATTATTCCAAACCCAAAGGTATAAATTTTTTATATGACGCTTGCTTGTGCCTAGTTTATGGTTTTCTGATGCTTATATTTGTTTGCAGGAAGTTGATGGAGTCAAAGTTCTTCAGCTAGAAACTGCAGCTGGTGCAGCAATCAAGGTAAATATATACAATTTCATTTTAGGATGTTATCTTGAAGCTTCATAATCTATTATCAGTTTTTGTATGGGAATAATTATTTTAAATCTTAATGCTAATCATTTTTTCCTACGACCAGTTCTTTAATAATGCAGTTGGTATCAATGTTCCTCGTTCTCGATTCCTTCCCGTGAAGGCAACTTCTGATTTGCTTCTTGTCCAGGTAGCCTTCCTTTCCTTTTTCTAGATTATGGATCTTTAATAGTGATTTGAGGCCTGTCTAATGCATGTAATCTTCTTTTTGCAGTCCGACCTTTATACCATAGAAGACGGCTTTGTTATCCGGAACAAAGCTAGAACAAATCCTGCTAATCCTATTATTGAACTGGGGCCAGAGTTTAAGAAGGTGAATATTTAACGTACTGAATGCCTATTTTTGGTTACTGCTTCTGGATGACGACTGTGATCTTACTGCTCCATTATGATGACTGGTATCTTTTCTTTTCTTATAGGTTGACAGTTTCTTGAAACGATTCAAGTCTATCCCCAGCATCCTTGAGCTTGGTAGCCTTAAGGTGTCTGGTGATGTGTGGTTCGGTGCTGATGTTGTTCTCAAGGTACGCACAACCCCAATAACTGTAAATTTGCACTATTTTTCTCTTTTGTTGGTCATGCTCAATATATCCAGGTAGTTATATCAAACTCCAGTTTAGTGTCCTGATACTTATGATACTGAAATCCCGATAAAGAACTTATACCTTTAATTGAATTTCGTTTGATCAATACCAAAATGTTAAATTGAATCAAAGTTGGGTTTTTCGTTTTCTATATTGATCTGTATGGTTTATTAATGTCATCTTCCATTTCGTTTTTTTTTTAACAAAGGGGAAAGTAACTGTCACAGCAAAACCGGGGGTGAAGTTGGAAATCCCTGATAACAAAGTGCTGGAGAACAAGGTAAATTACAAGTCAATCTAGACCCTTGTGTGTTATTTACTATGTTGATTATAATCACTGCCTACGTGTTCTAATCATCATACTTCTGAGCAGGACGTCAACGGCCCCGAGGATCTCTAATTTCCTGTTGAGAAACTTGTGGGAAAGCGTACTCAAGTTGAAGATGGAGTCCTATATGGTTGTGGCGTGCTTGTTTAGTCTGACGGGGAAATAAAGGCTTTTGTATTTTTGCTGCATGAGTTTGGTTAGGTTTGCAGGTGTACCCTGTTTAAACCCTACTGTTTATGAATGAAAGTTTAATGCGGGAATGTAGTGCATAAATTTTTGTTTTGTTTTGTATTTGATTCGTCTGTGTGACCTTTTTTGTCTTTCTACTACGTGTCTAGTTGGACATGGAGAAAAAGATAGTAGATATGATATTCTTTGTACGCGAGCCATGCGCATTACATTCGTTTTGTTGGCAGAGGTCCCAAATTATGGGTCCCTTTTCTGGAAATAAGGATTGCGAACATTTTTCTTTTAGGTCATCCTACCAAAATTAAGATGAGGCTCTGAGAGCAAAGAAATCCAGCTTTTTTCTGGAGTCTGGAGCTTCACTCTCTGATTTGGGGGTCGATGCGATCACTCTCTGATTTCATAGTCGGTGGAAGGTTTCTTTTCACCCTTTGTGGGTGCTCACTTGAGCTTTTCGCTTTATTTTTTATATTTGTCTTGTTTTCTTTCCTTGTTCTTTTCATTTACAAACGCGGGGTTTCAAGTTTCGAACTACATTTCCTGCATATATTTTTTTTTATTTGGTTTATTACTTACTTTGCTCCCCTAATCACATTAACTATCACATTACTCCTCTCAACGAATTTAGTTTCAATATGTTGTCATAATTGCACTTTTGGTAGTATCGGTGTTCCAATTTGTTAGTTAAGTTAGTGACAGTGTTAATATTGTCTCGTGTCAATTCTTGATTGGTTATTTAATTATTCATACAAAATTATTAAAACTAAATATTTGAAAAATAAAAAATTGAAGAAGAAGATGAATCGTGCATCTTATATCCATTTTCCCCAATCCACTTCTAACCCTCCAATCTAGTTTGTATGTTTCTTCCTCATTATCATCTTCTTCTTTTGAACAAATCTAAGAGGTAGAACAACACTAGACATTGAATTCCAAACACTCCACCACTATTACTATCTTGCTCATCTTCAATTGAGTTTTTTGCCCAGGTGATACCCACTGCCACACTTATCTCCAACATCGCTTCATTGCTTTTCCCTGCCACATCCATCTTTCAGTTTCACCTAAAGTTCATCCATGGAGGGTCACATTTTCTCGCGCAAGACCTAAGACGAAAAGTGCATCGCCATCCAGTACCTCCGAGGGGATCCGCAACCTCAAGGCCGCAAATTTCACCCCAATTCGCCTGAAACCGTCTCCTATTCAATCGAATTCATGGCTGGCTCCTCGACTAGAATATGAGCATCAGTTCTCGAGACATGGACCATCGGAGCGTCCTCCACTACCGAGAGCGTAGTTGGCATTCTCGGAAATTTCCTACGGATGAGTTACCCTTCCAATGAGACCCGAGGCTCGTCGAATGAGTATCTCGGGTCGTCAAACGACTTCCGACCCTCATCAAGCGAGAACCTCAGATCCGTGTCACAAGAGCGCCGGCTAAAGCCGTAATTGGCGATCTCCGACTAGGTTTCTCTGAACTATCTCCCGATTGGCTTCTCCACGGGCAATATGGCCGATTTTATGCCGTTTCTCCGCTTCTTCACCTTCTGCCTCCATTTTTGTAATTTTTTGCTGAACATAGAAGCTGCGGACCCATAAGTTGCCTACAATCTCTTTCCGTCTCTTCTTGGTATGGGAATCGAGATCTATATGGTCCTTCATAGGCTTCAAGTCCTCTACTTCAAAAAGCTCTGCCTCTGGTGGCGGTGGTTGAAATTTCTCTTTTTCTTCCTCTAAGATTTCTGGAACTCTGTTGAAAACCCAGTTGAAGATGATGAGCAAGATAGTAATGGTGGTGGAGTGTTTGGAATTCAATGTCTAGTGCAGTTCTACTTCTCAGATTTGTTTAAAAGAAGAAGATGATGATTATGGGGAAGAAACAGACATATTAGAATGGAGGGTTGGAAATGGGTTGAGGAAAAATGGATGCACTGTGCATCTTTTTTTTAATTTTTTATTTTTCAAATATTTAGTTTTAATAATTTTTATGAATAATTAAATAACCAATCAGGAATTGACACGTAACAATATTGATATTGTCACTAACTTGAGTAATGGACTGGAGCAATGGTACTGCCATAAGTGCAGTTGTAGCTGCCAAGGATTGAAATATCGATATCGACGGATATATCGCTCGCTGAATTTACGGATATCTCGCCCCAAATATCGATATCGTTTACGGTCAACAAAAATGACGGAAATTGGGTCCAAATGACGAAAATTTGGAATGAAACTGTGGGAAAAACTTAAGTACCCAATAATGGTTGTATAGGACTAATAAAAACTATAAAATGACTTTGATATAATAAATATATGATGAATCATATAATAGAATATAGGTCTGCCGACCACTAACAGTATAAAATCTTAAAGATAAACTTAAATTAAAACATAATTCTATTGATAATATTGCATTAAAAATATTGTACACATTGAACTTGATAAAAAACAAGTAGAGTGTCTACCAGCTTGAAAATTAGATTGGCCTTGATCTACCAAGACACAAAAGTTTTGCCAACTGATGCTATTTGACCAAACAGAAATGTATTGTTGGACATAGTATTCGTATATCTCCTTTAAATGACATACTTTTCCTCCATAGAGAGGGTAGTTCAGATTTACCCAACTAACTTCTCCATAATCTTCATTGAGAGGAGGATCTTCATAGCCTTCATAACCATGTGGCATTTGAGAGAGATGACTGTCTAACCGAGGGTGACAATATGGACCATAAGCATATGGATCATTTGAGTTGTTACTAGGATCGGTGCCTAAACTCATTGACTCAAAACTAATTGCCATGGAATCCTCAGAAGATGGGTTTCCATAACCTTCATATATGTTGCATGTCCGAATGTAATATTTTCCAACACCACCAATTCCTACTCCTCCTTCTCTACACCCATCATAATCTTGGGTAAGGGTGGCATTTTATACCGAAAAACCGAAAAACCGCAAAAACCGACCGGTATTTTACCGCATTGAAACCGCAATCGCGGTAAACCGAACCGCATTTGCGGTATTTAAAACCGAACCGCATTTGCGGTTGCGGTTGCGGTATTGGTTTTTCTAAACCGACGGTTACCGCAATCTCTCCTTACTCTCATCTTAACTCTCTGATTCTCATTCCGTCATTCGTCTCTATCGCTCTCTCTCTCTCTCTCAACTCTCAAAATCCGCTTCTCCCTCACAGACCCAAATCGAACTCATCTCCTCCTCCTCTCTCTATCAATCTAAGTTAGTAAGTTCTATCTCTTCTCTCTCAACTCAACCTCCACCAGGACCACCACGCTCACTCTGTCACTCAACTCAAGCGCTCTCTCTCTCTCTCCAGCTTAACTCAAACCCGCCGGCCACCACTGTCAAGTTCAACAGCCGCTCTCAGCCTCTCTCAAGTCTGTCTTGGTTGATTTGGAGGTAAATTATTCATTATTGTGTTCTTAATTTCTGAAATTGATTGTTTCAATTCAAAGTTAGGGTTTCGACTTCTGTAAAACCGAAAACCTGTGAAAGGCTTGATCCTCTGAGTTTCAACTTCTGTAAAACCGTTAAACTGTTCGTTTCTGTTCTCTGTGGATTTCTTGCTATATTCTTCTAGCTTTAAAGTGGTGGCTGTAGTATGCACTTTACTCCCAAATTTGTTGAACTTGTTCATTTGATGTCTTTACCCTTGCTGAGAAATTTGTTGAACTTGTTCATTTGTATAGCCTATAAATCAGAACAGAGGGATTGCTGAGATTGGAACAAAACTAAGTCAGAAATTAGAATGGCATTTAAATTACTGGAAATTGGTGAAAACCAAAATTTGAATTGGGTTAAAACTTCTATAATTTGCTCTCGGATTCTCATAGTTTTCTCAGCAACCAAACAGATAAAGAGGTTAAAAAAAATGATCACATTGAAGGGAGAAAAAAGTGGTAGTTAGTAGTTACTGTCTGGGCTCAAGAATATGTCACCCAAAACTCCAATAATTATTTAGTAATAGGAATAACCACTCAAATACAAATTCACACCTAGGAGAAGAGTATAATGCTTTGAATCTGGAATCTGTTAATGTTAATTCTGGAATCTGTAATTGTTTTGAGCTTGGTTTTGAATCTGTAAATGTTAATTAAATTCTGTTTTTGAATCTGCATGTTAATTAAATTCTGTTTTTTTTTTTTAAGTTTAATTTTTTGTTGTTTTTGTGTTGTGTTGTGTAACTTGTGTTATAGTCTTATAGATGGAGTCTAGCCACTCTAACACACCTAATGCCTCTAATCCCCAAACACAAACCGATACACCCGAAACACAATCTCCAACTCAAACACAAAATATCACACCCGAGGGGCTTGTGGTGGGAGATAAGAGGAAAGCCCCAGAATCGATTGTATGGTTACATTGCACAAAACAAATAAAGAAGGATGGTAGTGGGGTAGAGAAGGTTATAGGGGTTTGCAATTATTGCAAATTGGAGATGCCGGCGGACCCTCGAAAAAATGGGACAACGGGTTTAAAAAATCACATAGAGAGGAGATGCAAGCTCTCTCCTCTCTATCAACAACAAGGTGATGCAAATCAACCTTCTTTGACAACAGATACAATGGGTAGTGGATTGATTCCTCACACATTCAATCAAAAAAAATGTGAGTTAAAGGTTGTGAAGTTCATCATTAAGGATGAGCAACCTTTTAGAGTCGTTGAGGGCTCGGGTTTTAAGGAAATGATGAACGAGGTGCAACCTCGTTTCAAGGTACCAAGTAGGAAGAAGGTTGCCGAGGGGGTGTGGGAGTTATTCATGGTTGAAAAGGCAAAGATAATAAGTGTGATTGGTGAGCAAAGAGTTAGTATCACAACCGATACTTGGACATCGATCCAAAACATAAATTACATGGTTGTGACGATCCACTTCATGGATAGTAATTGGAACTTGCACAAAAGAATAACTAGTTTCACAAAGATCACTAGTCATAAGGGCATTGACATAGGAAAAACCCTAGATGCATGTTTGACGGATTGGGGCATACATAAAGTGTTCACAATTACCGTTGATAATGCTTCCGCCAATGATGGGGCGGTTGAGTACATGGCACAAAGCCTAAAGTCAATGAACACCTTAATGTTGGATGGGAAGTACTTGCACTTGAGGTGTGCTTGTCACATTCTTAATTTAATTGTTAAGGATGGGTTGAAGGAGCTTAGTGGCTCAATTGAGGGTATAAGAAATTGTGTGAAGTTTATTCACTCTTCTCCGGCGAGGTTGGATAAGTTTAGAGAGTTTGCCATTGCATGTAGGATGGACAAGATGGCAAATGTGCCAATGGATGTGCCTACAAGGTGGAATGCAACCTATAAAATGCTTGAAGGTGCATTCAAATATAGGCAAGTCTTTGAGAAGATGGCATATTCTTGTGAGGTGTTTCAAGCTTACTTTCTAGAGGAAGAAAAAGTTAAGAAAGTGATGGTTAAGAGAGTGGGACCTCCAAAAGATGATGATTGGGAGAAGGCATTAGCTTTTGTACATTTTCTCAAAAAATTTTATGATGCTACATTGAAACTTAGTGCGACCAAAACTTGTACATCCCCAATAATTTTCTTAGAATTGGTTGCTTTACAAGTTCAAATAGAAGCTAAAATGAAAGATCTTAGGAATCCTACTATGCAACGGGTAGCATCTTTAATGAAGTTGAAATTTGACAAATATTGGGGCAACTTTGATGTTGTGAATAAGCTTATATTTTTGGGGAATGTGCTAGACCCGAGGATGAAGCTTCAAATGCTCCAAATAAGCCTTGGCAATCTTGGGGCAGATTCTAGAAAGCAAGATGAGATTGTGAAGGAGGTTGTAAAGTGTTTGAACGAATTGTATAATGAGTATACAGGGATTGGAGGGGGTGTGAGCCAAATTGATGAGGATGAGATTGATGATGAGGTTGCACAAATTGGTGATGATGTTGATGTCACATTTCAACTAATGCAACAACTTGTGCAAAAGAGGAAGGATGAGCAATCTGTTGAGATATCCAATGAAGTGGATAAATACTTGACGGATCCTTTTGAGAGCCCCTTGAGCAAACAATTCAATCTCTTGAATTGGTGGAAAGGGAACCAAACAAGATATCCTATTCTTTCACAAGTTGCCGAGGATATCTTTGCAATTCCAAGTTCTACGGTTGCTAGTGAAAATGCTTTTAGCCTAGGTAAGAGGATTGTGGATCCTTTTAGAAGTTCTTTGCATCCTAAAATGGTAGAGGCATTAGTGTGTACTAGTGATTGGCTTAGAGCGGACGAATTTTCCTTTTACAAGGAACCAACGGATGATGAGGTTGAATTCTACAAGGAAATGGAATATATGACAACTTGTAAGTAATTAGTTTATTTGCTCATGTTATTTATGCTCCTCCTTATAATAAAATGTACTAAAATTATATTGTTTTATTTTATTTGTAGATAGCATTGGTGCTCAAACAACACAATGAGGTTCTTCAAATCCACTCACCACCACCAACACTTGAGTTTGTAACTTTAGTTTGTAATATTGGTGCATTGCATTTTCCTTTTAGTTTGTAACTTTAATTAACTTTAAATTGGATTTTCTTTTGGGTTGTAACTTTAATTCATTTTGCATTGTATTTTCCTTTTCGTTTGTAACTTTAAAGAATTTGGAATTTGAATGCTTGAGAAGTTTTATCTTTAATTGGAATGCTTGGAATTGAACTTTAATTTTCCTTAGGTTGTGATGCTTGAGAAGTTGGATTTTAATGACACAAAAAGAACTTGCGGTTTTAAACCGTGAATTAGCGGTAACCGACCGCATTTTGCGGTTTACCGCATTGCGGTAAACCGCAAAACACGGTCGGTTTGCGGTTTCAAAAAACACCCTACCGCAAATAGTCGGTCGGTTTGCGGTTTGGGAAAAAAATCGCGGTTACCGAACCGCAACCACCACTAATCTTGGGTGACATGAGTGAAATCCGCCTCTCCAATAAATGAGCTCAAGGGTGCATATGTTCCTACATTTACCGTCTAATTTAAATGAAAAATAGTTAGACTTTGACAATGACAAATAATCGTAATAATAAAAATACGACTAATAGTAAAATAATATTAATAATTCTAAATTATAACCACGTTATTTAAATTATTTGAATTAAAACATATATTCCTACATTGAAATATATATTCTAAATTATAACATATTTTACTGTCTAATTTAAATGAAAAATAATTAGACTTTGATAACGAAAAATAATCATAATAATAAAACTATAACTAATAATAAAATAATATTAATAATTCTAAATTATAATCACGTTATTTAAATTATTTGAATTAAAACATATATTCCTACATTGAAATATATATTCTAAATTATAACATATTTTACCGTCTAATTTAATTGAAAAATAATTAGACTTTGATAATGACAAATAATCATAATAATAAAAATACAACTAATAATAAAATAATATTAATAATTCTAAATTATAATCACGTTATTTAAATTATTTGAATTAAAACATATATTCCTACATTAAAACATATATTCTAAATTATAATATATTTTACCGTCTAATTTAAATGAAAAATAATTAGACTTTGATAATAATAAATAATCATAATAATAAAAATACGACTAATAATAAAATAATATTAATAATTTTAAATTATAATCACGTTATTTAAATTATTTGAATTAAAACATATATTCCTACATTAAAACATATATTCTAAATTATAACATATTTTACCGTCTAATTTAAATGAAAAATAATTAGACTTTGATAATGAAAAATAATCATAATAATAAAAATACAACTAATAATAAAATAATATTAATAATTCTAAATTATAATCACGTTATTTCAATTTTTTCAATTAAAACATATATTCCTACATTAAAGTAATATTTTATTATTTCAATATTCTAAATTATAACTTATAAAAAAAGGAGTTAAGGATAAAAGTAATATATCAAAAATAATAATGTAGGTTTAAATTTTTAAATATATAAAAAAAGGTTTAAAAAAAATAAAACAAAACACAAATGAAACGGGGCGTTTCATTTGGTTGTTGCCAACAACTGAAACGGGGCGTTTCATTTGGGTATATAACTATGTGTGCAGTTATGTAAAATGTAAATTGGTACTCTGATTTATTTGGACTTTGGAGAGGACGACTGAGACGATCCGTGAGGGCGAGAGGCAGAGGGGGCGAGTTGGCGGAGAAGTGAGACCGTGAGGGTGAGAGGCGGCACGAGCCACAGAGAGGATGAGTTGGTGGTGGAGCGGCCGTCGAGGGTCGACTCAGGAGTTGGGGTCGACAGAGGTTGCCGTCGAGGGTGGTGGAGCCACAGAGCTTGTGCGTTCGACTGGGTGTGTTTCAGCGTCGACATATCAGGAAATTGGGTGGCTTTTTTCTTCGATGTTGCCCCCAATTTATTCACATCCCAAATTGGCGAGTCCGTGATTCTTCATTTGTTGTTTCCTTCCATAATCGCCCGTGAGTCAGTCAATTATTGCCCACAACTTGTTCAACTATGAATTGATGTTTGATTGAAGTTATTGGATTCATTGTAGACTTGTAGTCCCTTTCCCCAAACTCTGTTTCGTCCGTGATGTTAGATTCTGTACTTGGATTTTCTTTTGTGTGCTTTCGGTTTCTAGCTGCCGAATTAGCTAGGGAAATTTGGTGTGTTGGGTCCGAAATCGTGAATGTCGACCAATATCGGATATATCGACGATAACCGCCGATATCCGTCGATATCGTCGATTTTGGTTTAAGATTACCCTTCCCCCTCTGCTTATGTACCGTCGGCTGGAAATCACGATATATCGACGATTCCGGCGACATTTTCAATCATGGTAGCGGCAGATTGGAACTAAATCCGTTTCGGAAAACAAAATGATATTTAATATTCGGGGAGCAAAGTGAATAATAAACTTTTTTTCCCCTTAGAAAACGACTTTTTAAAAATGGAAACAAAAATTATAATTTAAAACAAATACAAAAATGTTGAAAATTAAAGTAGGAATCCAGTAAGTACCCTTCTTTAAATTGACGAACACGATCCATCTGTCCCAGCATTTTTACTCTTCATTACCCCACCACCCGCCACCTTCCCCCTCCCCCCCCCCCCCCCCTCCCCCCCCACCACCACCAAAAAAAAAAAAAAAAAAAGAAAAAGGCTGACTTGCAAGCGGCCAATTGGCCACCTATACATTTTGCTTTTTTTTTCTTTCAACTTTATTTTATTTATAAATAATACACTTAGTTAACGAAACATGAGAAATTTTATTAATTTAACAAGATATTAATTAAAGAAAATGATGAAGATGGTGAACTATGATAATTCGTTTGTCGAATCCGTTTTGAAAAAAAAAAAACTTTTAAAACAATGTTAACATTAAATAATATTTTTATAATATAAGAAAATCATACCAAATTTTTTTACTATGATAAAAAAAAAATTTAGAGATGATATCCAAGTTGACATCGACTTTAAAAAAAATATATTTAATTGACTTTTATTTTAGAATGACTTTTATTAATTAATATATTTCATAAGATTTTTGCACATTTTTTGTCATGAACTATTTTATAAATTAATGATAATTTCAACTTCAAATCAATAAAAAATATTATTTAATTAAAATTATTAAATTGTTCAGGTATTAAATTATGCCAAAATTAATAGGGGCTCCTTCATTATAATATAAGAAAATCATACCAAATTTTTTTACTATGATAAAAAAAAAATTTAGAGATGATATCCAAGTTGACATCGACTTTAAAAAAAATATATTTAATTGACTTTTATTTTAGAATGACTTTTATTAATTAATATATTTCATAAGATTTTTGCACATTTTTTGTCATGAACTATTTTATAAATTAATGATAATTTCAACTTCAAATCAATAAAAAAATATTATTTAATTAAAATTATTAAATTGTTCAGGTATTAAATTATGCCAAAATTAATAGGGGCTCCTTAATTGCCCACTAATTTACTCAAAAACTTTTAATCAATATAATTAAAATTAAAACATCCTTGTTAGTTGATTTTTTAATCACAGCTCCCTGACAATTAATATTAAAACCTAAGGTACCAATTTTACCCTTCCTTACAAACGATACATACTGCAAACTTAGAAGTCTCTTAGAAACAGACCTCCCTTATTTCGAGATCGGAAGTTCACCCTGCCCTACCTCAGTTGTCAGTTCACAATGAACCCATGAAGTTGTGGATATCGATCCGAATGAAACAAAATGAAGCAGCAAAAAACATACATGCAAAGGGAATAATGCGGTATTACTGGTAAATCCTTTGCATGTATGCCCTACTTCAGTTTCATGCCCTATGTCGTCGACTATTGTGGTATTAATTAATGCGGAGACCTCCCTTAATTGTTGGTGTTTAAGCTGCACATCAGATTCAACAATTAGATCCTACATTCCTACGACTAGTTTTTTAAATTCCTACAGCTAGTTTATGTAAGTGTGTGTGTAAGTGTGATTGAAGATGTAAAAGTGTGACTTATGATGAGCTGTAAAGGTGATAATAGAATAGAAAAAGTGCGTGTGAGTGTGTGAGAGTGACTTAACTCTCAAGAAAATTCTCTAACCGTTTTTGACATGTGGCAGCTAGGGATTGACTAAAGATTGTCAAGGCTGCCCGTGTGTGCTATGTGTGAGTGAGGGTATATTACTGTACACACTCCCCACAATTCAATGAATGAAAACAGAGAGGAGAAATCCAGAGGAAGGTTTCTGGTTTTCTAAGGAAAATAGAGAAGGCATTTTCACAAACACCTGGAGTGCATAAGTCACTGTTCTATTGATTTTTAATTAAAAGTGATCTTCAATCTCTATCCATCTTCTCTGTGTATGTGTGTTTCAAAGAAAGCAAACAAAGCAAGTAATCACGGGCTAATCCCGATTCACAAACATCAGCAGCTAGGAGGATAAGGAAGTGTGTGATCTTACCTGCTGCAAGCAGCTGCAAAGCAATCGACCACGATCCATCTTCTGAGCCAAGTTCAATATGGTATTAGAGCTTGCTTAGATCTGCATCTGGGACGTGAGCTGTGAAAGAAAGCAAATGAAGTAAGTTCTCAAAAGAAAGGAAGTCAAAAATGGCTGAAACACACAGTGGAGGAGGAGAATTAAGAACTCCTATCTTCACAAGATCAAATTATGATGCCTAGAGCATTAAGATGATGACTGTGCTCAAAGGTTATGATCTATGGAAGTATATAGAAGAAGGAATTCCAGGTGCTGTGAAAACTGGAGAAGGAGAAGCAGGTCCTACACGTCCACTAAATCGGGTAGATGTTGTGAGAGATGCTAAGACACTCATCATGCTACAAAATGCAGTTGCAGAAGACATATTTCCAAGGATTCAAAATGAAGACACTGCTCAGGCAGCCTGGAATGTGTTGCAACAAGAGTATAGAGGTGATGCAAAGGTAAGATTTGTCAAACTTCAATCCCTAAGACGTGATTTCGAGTATGCAAGGATGAGGGATGATGAAAACCTATCTGTGTATATGTCAAAACTGTATGGAATAGCGAATCAGATGAGAACTTATGGTGAAAACATATCTGAGAAGAGATTAGCACAAAAAATCTTAATAAGTTTGACAAAGCCTTATGATCCTATTGTGTCCATTATAGAAGAAACCAGGGATTTGGACACAATCAATGTAGAGAGTGTCATTGCTTCCATTAGAGCCTTTGATCAAAAAATTGAGATGCACAGTGAAGGAAATGTAGACAAAGCATTTGCTAGCTGGTCTATAAATCCTAAGTCACAACAGGGAGGTTCACATGAGAAGTTCAAGAAGAACTTTAAGGGTAGGGGCTGGAATCAGAAGCCTAACACAGGAGAGAAAATAGGACATCACCAGCATTCTGAGAAAACAGAAAACTCAGTACCTAAGTGCAAAAATTGTGGCAGGAAGCACTCAGGGACATGTTGGTTCAAGACTAAACCTAAGTTCTACAATTACAACAAACTTGGACATGTTGCCAAGGATTGCATGAGTGCCAAGTCAGTGAACATGGAAAAAGAAGTAATTGAAGGTCCTACACCTGGTAATCTGTTTTATGCATGTAATTAAGCTTCAGTGAAGGCTGAAAATGTTTGGTATATTGAAAGTGCATGTAGTAATCACATGACTGCTCAGGAATCCTTGCTAATTGAGGTTGACAGAAGCATCAAGGCCAAAGTTAAAATGGGAAATGGAGAACTGGTGTAGGCAGTGGGAAAGGGTACACTGGCGATTCAGATGAAGCAAGGAGAAAGACACATAATAGATGTTATGATGCTACCAGGTTTGGAGGAAAATCATCTTAGTGTTGGGCAGATGATTGAACATGGATATTTTCTTGTGTTTGGAGATCAGTATGTGGATATATTTGAAGATAAGGAGCTGGTTCACTGAGTAGCCAAGATCCCTATGACCAGAAACAGGTGTTTTCCTATGACCTTTGATTGTGTAAGACCAGTGGCCATGAGGGCAACAATTTTAGAAGATTTTGAACTGTGGCATAGAAGATATGGCCATCTAAACTACATAAGTCTCAAGAAGCTACAACAGAAGGATATGGTGATTGGGATGCCTAAACTACAAGATGGGAATCAGGTCTGTGCAAGCTGTGTTACAGTAAAACAGCATGTTGAACAGTTTGATTCAGAACCTGCACTAAGGCCAACTCAACCTTTAGAACTAATCCACTCTGATGTCTGTGGTCCTATGCAAGTTGAGACTATTGGAGGTAACAGGTATTTTCTGACTTTCATTGATGATTATACAAGAATGTGCTGGTTGTATTTCTTGTCACGTAAGTCAGGGGTTCTTAATGTTTTCAAGAAGTTTAAAGCTATGGTAGAATTACAAAGTTGTTTCAAGATCAATAGGCTTAGAAGTGACAGGGGTGGAGGGTATCTCTCAAAAGAGTTTGAGAGTTTCTGTGAAGAAATTGGGATTGTGAGGCAACTAACTGTTGCTTATTCTCCTCAGAAAAATGAGGTTGCTGAAAGAAAAAACAGGACCGTGGTGGAAATGGCAAGGGCAATGATGTGTGGGAAAAATGTCCCTCATAGGTTATGGGGAGAAGCAGTAAGCACTGCTGTTTATCTACTAAACAGAAGCCCTACCAGATCACTAAATAGGAAAACCCCATTTGAGCAGTTTAGTGGGAGGAGGCCAGGAGTGAAGTATTTCAGAATTTTTGGTTCTATTTGCTACTCTCACATTGCTGATCAACTAAGACAGAAACTAGATGAGAAAAGTGTGAAATGCATTTTCATGGGATATGGAAGTTGTGAAAAAAGATACAGACTGTTTAATCTGCAAACCAACAAGATTGTGGTTGCTAGAAGTGTAATCTTTGATGAAGAGAATGTCTATGATTGGGATACTTCCAAGACTGATGGTGGAAAGTTTCTCACTATTAGCAGTGGTTCTGATGACTTGTGTTTGATACCAATCAGATTAAGTTACATAAATAACTTAACCTTCCTCAATATGGATTCCAACAAAAGATTCTTAATTCATAATGAACTCGATTAATTTATAAGTCATGACAATGGAAATGATTTGTTTTGAAAAGTTGTTATGATTGACACTTAATTTTAATTTTCATAGGATTACGTTTTCTAAGTCACTGGGGGAAGATAAAATGATTTTACATAAAACATTTTTAATTCAAACT
Source organism: Prinsepia uniflora (assembly GCA_032719365.1). Taxonomy (NCBI): domain Eukaryota; kingdom Viridiplantae; phylum Streptophyta; class Magnoliopsida; order Rosales; family Rosaceae; genus Prinsepia; species Prinsepia uniflora. Next base: position 29,301,938 of record CM064867.1, on the reverse strand, counting down.
TTATTAATAGTTCATTTTATGAATGCATATTAAGATCAGAAAACAGTAACCAAAATATTTTTGATTTGAACAGAATGTGGTTTTCGGTTAAACGGAAACATCAATTTTAATTTCATAAGGAAATTCAATTGTCAGCTTCAATCAATCAGAAAAAAGAAAAAATTTTATGATGAATCATCATAAGTGTATACTGGATGAATCACCTTTCGGTAGATTCACGACTATAGAAAAAGTTGAATCCTTTAAACAAGCACAAGTTCAACATTTTTTGAGCAGTTCAATTTTCATTACAAGCATAGAGCAAACACCATGTGGAGCCATAAACTATCCAAAAATTATGGTGCTGCCACGTGACCTATACTTATCGAAATATCGATATTACCCATGGTATAGTCGACGAAAGCACCTTACAGTCTCCGCATTAATTAATATATTTACCAGTTAAATACATTAAATAATCAGATCAATACATATAATAAACAGCCTCCTAGCGATCTATTTATTGTTATTAATAAATAAGTGATTTCACTTGGTAGAATCATTTTTTAACATGACCAATCAGATGCTCTGGTGACCCTTAAAGCTCCACTATAAATACATAGCCTCTTTTCACTTGCAGGGGTAATAACAAACTCTTACAAACACTGAGTCAGTTTATTCTCTCTCAGGAAATCGACTTAAGCATTAGAGTGTCCCCCAGGCTTCAACCTTAACCCCATTTTATTTCTCGTTATTTTCTGCATCAACAACTGGTGCTTTCATTGAGAGTCGATTTGAGAAATACTCAAAGCATGCTCCCTAGTTTTTCCTTGAAAAACTCCATTCTACTTTCAACACTCATCGTTCCTCACATGGCCAGAACACGCCGATTAGCACGGACCTCCAAGGCTACCACGTATACTACTGCAATCATTGTTGTAAGCAAACTACTTCCTGAGATTCTGGAAGAGCCACGTTCCCACTCCCCGCGCGGTCTGCGCCATGCATCAATTCACCTACGATTCAAAATGCCGGATTGGACGACTGCCTTCAGTTTTGGGACCTTCCCTATACCTACTGTTGCTGTAGAACCTCCACCTACAACGGGAGCAAGGACGACGTTTTTTCAGAAAATAGACGTGCTATTGGTGGGGGAAACTTCTCCAAGAGTCCCAAATCAACTTCCTGTTGATATGGGCCTAAGAAGGCACTTGGACGCCCTGCATGATGCACAAGCCAATGCCCAGGCACATGGGAGACGACGTTCATCACATCAGTTTGAAGGCACGCGACGTGCGCCCCAACATGCTACTCGTTATGAGCGAACATCTCAGAACTCTCCTCCACGATTTGGACTGATGCAACAAGTCAAGCAACTGAGCAATCAAGTCTGAGCCCAATTAGAGCTCCTACAACAGCTTTTGGGAGACCTCAGAACACCCGAAACTGCTGAGAGATACAACATACCTCACGAAGCACCTAGGAACATCCTAAGGCATGTCGACAAGGAGCACACACATTGCCAAACAATGTCCCGGAACACATCACTAGGTGATTCTGGAAAAGTAAGCTGTACTCCCAAAGCAAGAAGCCAAAACCGCTCGAGACCTTCGACCTATGAGCAACTTGGAGGATGCACTAGAGCACTTTCACGCATTGAGTACCTATGCAAGAGCTGGCAGCAGCATGCAATCTCCTAGATTTCACACCCCCGCTCAGATGGACAATTCCATTATGCCTCTGGGCATTTTGATTATCACAGCGAGGAGGATGAGAATTACTCGCCAGTGCACTCAAGCACCATGCTGACTGTAACCAGAAGGAGCTGATGTCATTTGACCCGACGTAGTCATCCCTATCATCGAGGTGCATTGCATGTTGAGGAAGTCCAAAAGATGCTAGACCGATGCCTCTAAGGAATCCAGCTCAATGTCGATTTAGAAGATGACCTTCGGCACCAGATTTGAACTTCATCAACTTTTCCATTCGTTAGTAACGTTGAGGAGGAGCCATTCTGGCAACGATTTGCAACTCCCAATTTTAATCAGTTCAAGGGAACCTCGAATCCAATGAAGTATATTAATTACTACCGCGAAGTCATGGTGCTTCATAGGGACAATGATGCGCTCATGTGTAAATTTTTCCAGGCCTCGCAGCAAGGTCAAGCAACGACATAGTACAACCATCTCCCCCGGAGATCGATCGCTTCCTTTGAAGAATTGGCCCTAGCCTCCATGAAGTAATACTCGCAGCTTTGTACCGTCAAAGCCAAGGATGACCACCTCTTCACCATCCAAAAGAGGTCCAAGGAAGCCTTACAACAATACATCCGAAGATATTGAGAAGAAAAATCCCGTATTGTAGGGTGCAGTGATCTCGTTGCCGCCATGGCGTCCAAGCAAGGTCTAATGCGAAAGAATCAGCTCTACGAGGATATCATCATGAGCAATGCCTAGAGTCTCACCAAGATGTTCTCGTTAGTAGAAAGACATGCATGTTGGGAAGATGAAAAGAACACCCTGCATGTCCCAAACCATATTGAGGAAGACGGACATCCCCCAAAGGGTTTGTGCAGCCCAAGGATGACGCCAACCATGGGGACTCAGTTGGGAGGGCTAACAAGCGCAAAAGGAACCCCTCATCCAATGTGTTCACTAGTACGAAACCAAACATGCAGTTTTTGTGCCCACACTCCAAATCTACAATAAAATAAAGGAAAAAAAAACCATGGTTTGAAAGACTAGCACCCGTCAAGGGTGACTAGGAGAAGACTGATAAGATGAAGTGGTGTGCCTACCATAATTGCTACAGACATGACATTAGTTCTTGCCAAACCTTCAAAAGATATCTTCAGAAACTCGTGAAGGAAGGACATTGAGCCGAGTACATCATGAAGATAGCAACATAATGTCTAGGTGACAAAGGCCCTCAAGGGTCAACACAAAAAATGATTCGTGTGGACATAATTATTTCCGAGTCAGAGTTGCATGAAGCTACTAGAAAACAAAGGAAGAAAAGGTCCGTGAGGCCCTAGCTGTGGCCCAAATCTTGCATGCTGCCGCTACCCAAGTAATTGATAACCTTGTCATCGATTTCTCTATGAGGGACAGAACAGAGCTTAACTAGCCACATGATGACACCCCAGTAATTTCAGTCCAGATTGCCCACGTACAAGTCGATCAGATTTACGTAGATGAGGGAAGTGCGGCACACATCCTCACATTTGAAACGGTCTGAAAGATGGGATCAGAATCTTTCATGAAAGGAAGAAAGGTTCTGATGCGAGGCTTTAATGGATCGACGAGCATGTCTATCGACACAATTTAGCTTGATGTTCGCTCCCCTCCCGTTGTCTAAAAACAGAGTTTCTAACAGGACCCATCCCAATCCCCCCGGGATTAACGCGGGATGACCCTCCTCCCGTCTGACATGAAGTGTCAGTATTTCCGACCTTTGCCCTCCTGGGCTATTAGAGTACGCCAGGATCCGGAGGAGGCATGTGATATCTCGATCTCTGCTACAGTCCACATCCGCTGTCAACCTGAAGGGTATTAAAAACAGAAAGACTGTGAGTGGACAAAAATAAAGAGTTTATAAAAACATTTCCTCAAAGACCTTTATACCCTCCACTAAAAAGCATGCATGCATAGTAAAACCATTTACTCAAACACTTATGTTTAAACAACCATCATTAGGGTCTCAGCCCCAAATTCTATAAATACAAGTTCTACGGGCTCCTACCCAAAACCATTTACAGAAAATCATAACATAGTAAACATATGTGGGATCTCAGCCCAAAACCATTTATCATCATAAAACATAATTTCCCAAACCAATTTAAATCATGTTTATCCCTTATATTCATATCCAGAACCTATCACGGTAAAATAAAGCTACACGTGTGCTAACCGGGGTCTCAAACCCAAGTCTCTCCAGGGTCCACCCAGGTCAATATCCGTAGATCAATGACCCTCCCTGGAGGTAACGAACCATGCCCATCCTGAGAGTAAGGAACCCAACTGGGGGGCGACTCCACTCATTCAGTGCTCCGTGACTACTCCGGGGTCCACCCAGGCCAACGACCCTCCCCAGAGGAGACAATCATATATAAAGGATGGAATATGAAAAACCTTTGGAAATCATTCTTTAAACCTTTCCAGGATTCATGCCCGGCCCCCATAAGCCGTCATGAACCATAAAATCCTTTTATGGGTTCATGCCGGTTCCCATAAACCGTCATGACCCGTAAATCCATTTCAAAGGTTCATGCCGGTTCCCATAAACCGTCATGACCCATCAAAACCATTTGTAACACATAACTGGGCCCTAGGCCTGAATCCACATAGAAACTGGACCTCCGGTCTGAATCATAAACCAATTGGGCCTCTGGCCCGATTCCGTAAATCAAATGGACCTCAAGTCCGAGAGTTACCTTTTCAAATCCAAAATCATTTCATTTAACTATTTCCAAAACCATAGGAATGGAAAATCAGAGTAAAACCAGAAAACCTCGATTTACGTGCAAGCACGTAAATTGCCTCGAAATACGTGAAACCATATAATTCACAAATCTCCAAATCAACATTATTAAATCACATTCATTATCCTTTTGGAAATCAAAAACCATTTCATTCAGACCAATAAAGACATACAGCCCCGTATATGCACCGTATAGGGCCGAAACCTCGAAATACGTGCGTATACGTAACCACACATCCAAATGCACTCATGGCATAACAAATAAGTATTTAAAACATATAATAAACATTTATGCATGCACCAATTTAGAAAACAAGGTCCACTCACAGACCGTCCGAGCTGCCGTCTCGATTTGCGTGCCATTAGGCTCTCCGAGCCGATCACCATTACCGGGACTCCCAAACCTATCCAAATTTTAATAGAAGGTTAATAACTACTTAATTAACCTCCCATCAAAGCCCCGTAATTTTCCCGAACTTTTAACTATTTTTAAACCGACCCTAAACCTTCCGACACCCCGAAACCTATCGAAACGATGTCCGATTGACACGAGACCAGTCCCAAAATCTTCGTTACATCGAATAGAAGATTTCCCGTGTTGAACACTTTCCCAAAGTATGGACATCGCGTCCTCACGAGCCCCTAGAAGGTCGAAAATACTGTTCATCGGCACTAACCTCCAGCAGACCGGTTTTACTGTTCATGGCCGGTTCACCTGGTTTGGCCGGTCCAACTGGACCGGCATGACCGGTTCACAGCCCTAGAAACCCCATTTTTCATCCTAGTTCTTCCTTTTTGGTTCCTTTCATCCTATTTTGGTGTTTTCTATCCATTTCAATCCTTAAACGCAACCGAAAACGTCTAAAACCTAAGGTTTGATTTTGAACCAAACGGTTCAAGTTTTTCAAAACTCTCCCATGGCTGCCCAGCCATCCCAAGCTTCCTTAAACCTTCCTAACATGTCCCTAGCAACCTAATGGACTCATTAAAACCATTAAAAGCTAACCAAAACGCCAAAACCGAATTAAAGGGAGAAAATGGGCTAACCGTGAAATCCTCTCGGGTTTCTCCTTCTTGCCGCCGTCCACGTCGGTTCTGGCCACCCAGCAACCTCCTCAGTCTCTCACTCACTCTCTAGGCCTCATAGGTGATCATATGGGGTTGGGTTGGATTGGTTTTGGGTTGCACAAAGGAGAGGAAATGAGATCGGGTAAGTGTTTTGTGTTTGTAAGAAAGAATGATCGATGCATGTATGTGAAGGAATGTCCAGTGGATGGGTGACACTTGTCACTCATCCATTGGGCCTCCATTAAATATCTGGGTCCCCACTAAGTCCAAAAGTTAACTTGTTTCGTAATTCGTGCAATAGTGCACTTGAACTTCCGTGAACCGTAACTTCGTCGTCGAACGTCCGAATTCGACGTGCCGCCTGTCTATGGATTCGTATCGTCCTTATCTACGTAATGGTCTTCGGCCCTCGGGCATCGGACCTCCCGGTCAAAAAGTCAACATTTGACCCCCTTTTATCCAAAATTACCAAAATGCCCCTAAACTTCCGAACGTTATAACTTCCTCCTCGAACGTCGGAATTGAACGAGCCACCTGTCTATGAACTCGTGACGTCACGAACTACGTCACGGCCATCGGTTAAAGTCCATTTGACCACCCGATTTAAAAGTCAACGTTTTGCCCACGTCCAAGGGCAAAACGGTCATTTTGCATTGTTCGTCCGATTTCGCTCAACTAATCACGGATTAGCCTCACTAATCGTGATTAGTCACTAATCTAATCTAGGAATTTGGGACGGGTCGTTACAACATTCCCTCCTTAATTAATTTCATCCTCGAAATTCCAATCGACCTAATTCTAGCCGTTCTTCCCTCCTTAATTAGTTTCGTTCTCGAAACTCCAACTATTCTGATTCCACAACCACCTAGTGGAAATAATTCGATCTACCTCGCAACACGTGTACGCTAGTACGCCAACTAACTAGAATAACACTTACTCGTCTGCACCCAGACGTACCACTAACGCTCATGTCGCATCGTCTACATTCGACCATGTCGAATAGCAGAAGTCGGACGCTCCGAACTGACACCACCTGTCAGTATCAGAGTAGCCCAAGTATCCTATGATCGACCCACTTTTCAAACCTACCCTTTCGCTGACATATCTACGGTTCCTTCTTCAATCTCCAACCTATCCTGACGTCTGCTCCCACTGGGAGTCATCAGACCTCACTAATCGATTCACGTCGACACCTCCGACAAACTGTCACCACTTGACAGTCGTCAATCGAAAACTGTCACTATACTCACTCGTGGTTACACTAACCACCAACTCACTCAACCATGGGTAAACACTCACCCACAAAGCATTTCACTCAATCTGTGTGTAACTAGACCCATCAGAAATACCATGACCCACTGCACAGTATCCAATGTCTAGTTCACGACCTCGACTAATCCAATGGTATCGGAACTAAGCCGACTACCAATACGGTCACCAACGTACCACTGGTATAACCTATATACCGTCACCAGACACGACATGTCTTCCCGGTATCGTACCTCGAACAATGTACAAGGTACGTACATCTACCCATAATTAGCTTACAACCACCTAGGTCATAGCCAATCACGTTTCTATAATGGAGTTCATCTGTCCAATCCAACATTATACAAATCGAAACTCCAACCCCTCATCTATTTCCAAATCCGAATCTGAATCCGCAATTTCGTAAGAAATCCCGAATCCAAACTCAGAAATCATATCCATAATCCTGTCCAAATTCGAATATGAAATTAAGTAAGCTAGCATTTGGAATAACCATTCCGAACCCAAATCCATAAAAGAAAATCCATTGTCAAGCTCTAGAATCAAATCCTGAATCGTCACCCAGAATCCGATTCCAAAATCCAAATCCAGAAATCCTCTTTCAAGTTCCAAAATCAAATCCTGAATCGTCATCCAGAAATCTGATTCCAAAACCCGAAATCTCGTTCTCGTTTACCAAGACGCACCATATCTGAACCTATCGGATACCTGCTCCATCGATTACCACAATACAATCGATTCACTTCATAGGGAAGCCAATCCCAACATCAACACAACACTAGGTCTGACAATATCCGACACGTCAGAAAACTACTCATCAGACAACTACTCAGGTGAGTAATAAGTCATATGGGATTTACCTCAAAAAGAAGTTCAGTCCCATCATGCTCCACTCAACATCCAAGTAAGAGTGATAAACTCTCCATCTACCTGGATCATCCAAATCACGATCCAGATCCAACACTACGTCAACCGACCATAGACGTCACGATCCCCGATCGTCACGACGTCCAAAGTCCTCAACCATTTCCCACATCTAAATAGATTAGTCAACGACGAGACACGCCGAGACTGTGGGTTCTCACTGATTACCTCGTATCGATCCTTGTCATTCCACTGAGGAAAATCAAAGATGATACAAGACTATGACATCAAAACTCATCCTATGTGAATACAACCAAACTCGCTGCATTCACCACGTCACGTAAACCAACCTCGTCTGCCACCAAGCAGGAAATGAGAAATCGCAGTCACCTAACTTCGATATACTCACTCCACCTGATGACCCAAGACAAATCACAATTCCATCAACCAATACACGATCAGTGTACTAGTGGAAACCAACAACGTCTACCATCATCTGTCACACATGCATAACCTGCCATGGCAGAACCTGAGAAGTCACCCAAACGACTTCGAAATACCTATTACTAATGCGGAAAGCCCGCATTCCACTCGTCACCTCAATCACAACCTCTCGCGATTCCGAAGTTCCAACAAGATTGGAAACAGCATACCCGAACATCAACCACGTGTCTCCTAACCAATTTAACTCTATCTGAGATCCACTCTAGGACCACAGACACCGAACATATGCACATCACCACGGATGTGACTCGGCGTCATCACAATCACCAGCACTAGCACCAACGCCAGTACCAGCACCAACGCATTATCACCTGCACTAGTATCAGCACACAGGCATCCACACTAGTAGCAGCAACTAACACCAGTATCAGTATCAGCATCGGCACACAGACATCAGTATCAGTATCAGCACCCCTTGTGCAAACTGACAACCCTAGATCTCCGCTCATACCGAACGACGATCTCGTACCTTTGCTCGAATAGGAGAAACTCTGCCTCCTTCGTACCCAACAACTCTGGGTACATTCACCCTGATAACGCATACGAGAAAAGGAAACGTCACCTGAACGTCACCGATTCCTAATAATCGTAACTACGACCATTCTCGGTAGTAGTGTCTGCCACAGACTCGTACAGACCTAACTACCAAACACCTCGATATCCAGGCTCCGCATCCAACGGAATCAATCGCTCGTACCAACTACTCCGTATCCTCACTCCGGGATTCCATCGACAAGTACCAACCCTGATAACTTGCCCAACCAAACACTAACCAGTCGCAACTCAACTAAACCAATGTCGTCTACCAGGTCGCTCATGACCTTAGTTGCGCCAAACCACAACTGAGTAGCACGATAACCAACTAGGTTTAACCGGTAAGTACAGCCCCGACTACGAAGTGCAGTCCCAACACAAGCTGACATGACTAGACCGACTAACGAATCCAAATCCGAATAGTCGTCCAAGTCAAGTCACTCGTCAACTCACATTTCTGAACCATACACCCAAGGTAGGGTTCCACAATCACACCTAGGGTCACTCTGAACCCAACTGCATAAGGCAGTATATTCCACAATCTAACTGACTCTGCGATCTTGACACCGTAAAGACGTCAATCCAATCCTGCCAACAATCTAGGATTCCCCGAATCCAATTGCTTACTGCAGACTGCAGTAAATCCATCTAACTCAACAATATCCGAACATCAATGGTCATAATTCCCAACCAGTCGTCGGAACCGACCCTATGACATCATGAAAACGATTCCAACTAACCGTCTCATGATCACACTCCAAAATACGAATACGTTTATCCATTTGTAGGGTCCCACATTGTCATCCACGACAGAACTTTGGCAACCCCGGCATCGAATGCCGAACCAAGACGTTCCACGATTCAATCCTACTAACTATCGTATCGGCATCCCAATAATCAGGTTGACCACGAACTGTAGTCACTTGAGATATCACATCCTCGACCTGCGTACGGAGTATCGCGCTAAATGCGCTCCGGAAGTTAGAGTAACATGAGCAACCCTGCTCTGGTAAGAAATCCTATGCTCTGATACCACATTAACAGGACCCATCCCAATCCCCCCGGGATTAACGCGGGATGACCCTGCTCCCGTCTGACACGAAGTGTCAGACAGGGGATATTTCCGACCTTTGCCCTCCCGGGCTATCAGAGTACGCCAGGATCCGGAGGAGGCATGTGATATCTCGATCTCTGCTACAGTCCACATCCGCTGTCAACCTGAAGGGTATTAAAAACAGAAAGACTGTGAGTGGACAAAAATAAAGAGTTTATAAAAACATTTCCTCAAAGACCTTTATACCCTCCACTAAAAAGCATGCATGCATAGTAAAACCATTTACTCAAACACTTATGTTTAAACAACCATCATTAGGGTCTCAGCCCCAAATTCTATAAATACAAGTTCTACGGGCTCCTACCCAAAACCATTTACAGAAAATCATAACATAGTAAACATATGTGGGATCTCAGCCCAAAACCATTTATCATCATAAAACATAATTTCCCAAACCAATTTAAATCATGTTTATCCCTTATATTCATATCCAGAACCTATCACGGTAAAATAAAGCTACACGTGTGCTAACCGGGGTCTCAAACCCAAGTCTCTCCAGGGTCCACCCAGGTCAATATCCGTAGATCAATGACCCTCCCTGGAGGTAACGAACCATGCCCATCCTGAGAGTATGGAACCCAACTGGGGGGCGACTCCACTCATTCAGTGCTCCGTGACTACTCCGGGGTCCACCCAGGCCAACGACCCTCCCAGAGGAGACAATCATATATAAAGGATGGAATATGAAAAACCTTTGGAAATCATTCTTTAAACCTTTCTAGGATTCATGCCCGGCCCCCATAAGCCGTCATGAACCATAAAATCCTTTTATGGGTTCATGCCGGTTCCCATAAACCGTCATGACCCGTAAATCCATTTCAAAGGTTCATGCCGGTTCCCATAAACCGTCATGACCCATCAAAACCATTTGTAACACATAACTGGGCCCTAGGCCTGAATCCACATAGAAACTGGACCTCCGGTCTGAATCATAAACCAATTGGGCCTCTGGCCCGATTCCGTAAATCAAATGGACCTCAAGTCCGAGAGTTACCTTTTCAAATCCAAAATCATTTCATTTAACTATTTCCAAAACCATAGGAATGGAAAATCAGAGTAAAACCAGAAAACCTCGATTTACGTGCAAGCACGTAAATCGCCTCGAAATACGTGAAACCATATAATTCACAAATATCCAAATCAAAATTATTAAATCACATTCATTATCCTTTTGGAAATCAAAAACCATTTCATTCAGACCAATAAATACATACAGCCCCGTATATGCACCGTATATGGCCAAAACCTCGAAATACGTGCGTATACGTAACCACACATTCAAATGCACTCATGGCATAACAAATAAGTATTTAAAACATATAATAAACATTTATGCATGCACCAATTTAGAAAACAAGGTCCACTCACAGACCGTCCGAGCTGCCGTCTCGATTTGCGTGCCATTCGGCTCTCCGAGCCGATCACCATTACCGGGACTCCCAAACCTATCCAAATTTTAATAGAAGGTTAATAACTACTTAATTAACCTCCCATCAAAGCCCCGTAATTTTCCCGAACTTTTAACTATTTTTAAACCGACCCTAAACCTTCCGACACCCCGAAACCTATCGAAACGATGTCCGATTGACACGAGACCAGTCCCAAAATCTTCGTTACATCGAATAGAAGATTTCCCGTGTTGAACACTTTCCCAAAGTATGGAAATCGCGTCCTCACGAGCCCCTAGAAGGTCGAAAATACTGTTCATCGGCACTAACCTCCAGCAGACCGGTTTTACTGTTCATGGCCGGTTCACCTGGTTTGGCCGGTCAAACTGGACCGGCGTGATCGGTTCACAGCCCTAGACACCCCATTTTTCGTCCTAGTTCTTCCTTTTTGGTTCCTTTCATCCTATTTTGGTGTTTTCTATCCATTTCAATCCTTAAACGCAACCGAAAACGTCTAAAACCTAAGGTTTGATTTTGAACCAAACGGTTCAAGTTTTTCAAAACTCTCCCATGGCTGCCCAGCCATCCCAAGCTTCCTTAAACCTTCCTAACATGTCCCTAGCAACCTAATGGACTCATTAAAACCATTAAAAACTAACCAAAACGCCAAAACCGAATTAAAGGGAGAAAATGGGCTAACCGTGAAATCCTCTCGGGTTTCTCCTTCTTGCCGCCGTCCACGGCGGTTCTGGCCGCCCAGCAACCTCCTCAGTCTCTCACTCACTCTCTAGGCCTCATAGGTGATCATATGGGGTTGGGTTGGATTGGTTTTGGGTTGCACAAAGGAGAGGAAATGAGATCGGGTAAGTGTTTTGTGTTTGGAAGAAAGAATGATCGATGCATGTATGTGAAGGAATGTCCAGTGGATGGGTGACACTTGTCACTCATCCATTGGGCCTCCATTAAATATCTGGGCCCCCACTAAGTCCAAAAGTTAACTCGTTTCGTAATTCATGCAATAGTGCACTTGAACTTCCGTGAACCGTAACTTCGCCTTCGAACGTCCGAATTCGACGTGCCGCCTGTCTATGGATTCGTATCGTCCTTATCTACGTAACGGTCTTCGGCCCTCGGCCATCGGACCTCCCGATCAAAAAGTCAACATTTGACCCCCTTTTATCCAAAATTACCAAAATGCCCCTAAACTTCCGAATGTCATAACTTCCTCCTCGAACGTCGGAATTGAACGTGCCACCTGTCTATGAACTCGTGACGTCACGAACTACGTCACGGTCATCGGTCAAAGTCCATTTGACAGCCCGATTAAAAAGTCAACGTTTTGCCCACGTCCAAGGGTAAAACGGTCATTTTGCATCGTTCGTCCGATTTCGCTCAACTAATCACGGATTAGCCTCACTAATCGTGATTAGTCACTAATCTAATCTAGGAATTTGGGACGGGTCGTTACAGTTTCTATGTCCTTGATGAGTACTCACCATACAATGGCATACTAGGAGTACCATGGACGCACAAGATACTAGTAAGCACCTCGAGCCTGTACCAAAGAATCTGGTTTCCAATTCCCAGAGGAGGAGTCAGGGAAATAAAAGGAGATCAAGCCATGGTTCGCCAATGCCTCATTGAAGGACTAAAAGAAATCAAGATAGCAGAGTTCGTTCCCAGACAAACGTGGCCATTGGGGGAAAATCCTCTCCTTTGACTTTCATATAGCAACCAGTGGAAGGTCAAGATCCTAACATCCGCGAAGGGTCCCGTACACCTGAATAATGGCAGCTAGAAGACAATGTCTCCCTCTATGATAATTTCTAAATAAAATTACGAACAAATAGGAAATTTTATTTGAGGTTGATATGTAAAATTCTAGAATCTCAATAAAAGATATTATATAAGCGAAATCGGCCACTCCAAGCCTTCGTCACGGGAAGCACTCTAGGCCTTCGCCATGCAAAGCATTCCAAGCCTTTGTGACGTGAAGCACTCCAAGACTTCGCCATACGAAGCACTCTAGGCCTTCACCATGAGAACCACTCTAAGCTTTTGCTATGTGAAGCACCACAAGCCTTCGCCATGCAAATTTCTGTAAGTCTTCGCTACACAAAGCACTCTAAGCCTTCTCATAAGAAGCATCTAAGCCTTTGCCATGTACAGCACTTCAAGCCTTCGCCATACGAAGCACTCTAAGCCTTCACCATGCGAATCACTCTAAGCCTTCGCCATGAAAATCACTCCAAGCCTTCGCCATGCAAAGCACTCCAACCCTGCACCATGCGAAGCACTCAAAGACTTCTGCATCGAAGCATCTCCAAGCGTTTGACAGGAATGCAACTCAAGGACTTCCACATCAAAGTATCTTCAAGCCGTTGACAACGAAGTAACTCAAAGCTTCCCACATCGAAGCATTTCTAAGCCTTTGATAGCAAAGAAACTCAAAGCATTCATCCTATGAATTCTCAATGCATTCGCTCGAGAAACAATGACACCTTCGCTCCATGAATCATCGAAGTCTTCACCTTGTGAAGTATCAAAGTCTTCACCTTGTGAAGTATCAAAGTCTTCACCTTGTGAAGTATCAAAGTCTTCACCTTGTGAAGTATCAAAGTCTTCACCTCACGAAGTGTAACGACCCGTCCTGGAAATCGGGATTAAATTAGTGATTAATGATAGATTAGTAAGGTTAATCGGTGATTAGTGGGGTGATTTCGGATGGACGGTACGAAATGACGGTTTCGCCCTCGGAATGGACAAAATGTTGACTTTTAGTTCGGACGGTCAAATGAACTTGGACCAATGACTGTGACGTAGTTCAGGACGTCACAAGTTTATAGATAGGTGGCACGTCCGATTCCGACATTCGAGGAAGAAGTTATGATGTTTGGAAGTCGAGGGGTATTTTTGTAATTTTTGTTGAAAGGGGCAATTTTTTGACTTTTTCTAAGACATGTCTTTTTCACGTAGTTTGAGGACCATTAGGTAGGTCTCGATTCTCTGAGTACAACGACAGGCAGGACACTGTCATCGGACTTTAGATGGCTTGGATATTGATCTAAACACGCTAGGGGCAAAATGGTAATTTGTGAGACAAAGGGCATTTTGGTCCTTTTGTTGCCCGGGGATTTGTGCAAGTGAGCAGTTGACACTTGGCTTGCCTTAGGATTGGTGTCCACAGAGATTGGGACACCTGGCCCTCTCTGGATGGCTGTGGAAACATCTCTCATCGTCTCTGATTGTTTTAAATGATAAATCGTGAAAATAGTTTTAAAGGGCTAAACTGACAGGACCCGCCCCGATCCCATGGGGACCACAAGGGGACGTGCCCTGCTCCCGTCTGACACCCAAAATAACATACTAAATTTAACCTCAAACGTTCAAATTAATAAATAACCAAATAAAGTTATACATCAAATCCAAATTTAACAGATGTCAGACAAGGGATGAAAACCAAATTACAAATTGCGAGCACGACTCTAAAATAATCCTGCGGGTCAAACCACCCGACAGGGGTTCAGATACGCAGATCTGACATGTGCCACGTCTCAGCACGACACTGGTCCACGTCACTGACACGTGGCAGTCCCTGATTAGGCCACGTCACTGACATGTCAGTGCTAACTGTGCACTGACATGTGACACGTGTCGGCTGAAGAGTGGTCCATGTCACCTGACTGGTCTGACAGGGTGCCACGTCATCACCACTGTCCTCTTGACGGGTCAACCCGTTTCTCTACAACTGGGTCGATCAGACCCGCGATCTGACCCGGTCACCAAACCTTCAATTCTGAACCATTTCAGTTCTAATTTCTTCTTATGTGTTCGTCACAATCCCAGTAAGAGTTCTATCTAATTAAAATCATCAAACAGAGACTGGATCGAAGACTTACCTCGATGAACAGAATCTGGGTTCCCTTCTCCGTTTAACCTTCGTTCAGGTCACCTCAGATCACGAAATCACGTCCTATAGGTTCCTAACAGTCCATAGAGGTGAATAGAATTAACAGGAATCAACAATGAACGTTGGAAGTCAAGCTTCCAAATGCTGAGTTTTCAAAACAGTTTTGGGTTTTAGGACCGCCTACCTCGCCGCCGTCTGCCACCGTGACCACCACCGTCTCTCAGCCCTCACCAGCCCAGTCCAGCCACACACGAACACAGAGAATGAGTGATGAGCTGGGGTGCTGTTCGAAATGGATCGTGTGTGCACTTCGGGTAGGAAATATAAAGCATGGAGGGAAACTGATCAAACGGAATGGACGGTCCAGATTCAATCTCAGGGATGAGATCAAGGGTTGGGAGGAAATCTGGGAACTTTTGATGAATGGCTGAGATTAAAAGGTGGATTTAATTCTATTTAATTACTTAATGGAGCTTGAGCCAATCTAGCCAATGGATGAGTGACACTTGTCACTCATCCAGGTGTCCTCCAATCATAATATCAGAATAAAATATTCGACACGATCACCGAGACGCAAACCTCCCGATTTCACGTTTCTGACCATAACTTCCTCGTACGGAGTCCGATTTTGGCGTGCCGTCTGTCTACGGACTCA
Organism: Prinsepia uniflora; assembly: GCA_032719365.1. Taxonomy (NCBI): domain Eukaryota; kingdom Viridiplantae; phylum Streptophyta; class Magnoliopsida; order Rosales; family Rosaceae; genus Prinsepia; species Prinsepia uniflora. The sequence continues at coordinate 29,286,174 of CM064867.1, read as the reverse complement.
GGGCATCGAGACCTACTAACGGTCCTTGAGTCATGTGAAAATTAGTTGCCAAACGAAAAGTCAACATTTTCGCCCAAATCGTCCAAATTACGATAATGCCCCTGAACTTCCGATAGTCATAACTTTTTCCTTGTCCGAATTGGACGTGCCACCTGTCTATGGACTCGTGACATCCCGAACTACGTCACGGTCATTGGTCAAAGTCCGTTCGACCCACCAATCAAAAAGTCAACAAATTGGGCAATACAATTCACAGGGGTAAAAACGTCAATTCATTCAATAATTTACAAAATTAGAATCCTCGAATTTCCGGGGTGTTACAACCTTCCCCCCTTAAGAAATTTCGTCCCGAAATTTCAAAGAAACAAATAAGGAAATTGTTCTCGCATCTGAGCCTCGGGCTCCCATGTGGCTTCTTCCACATTCTGGTTTCTCCAGAGAATCTTCACGAGAGGGATCGTCTTCCGACGTAGTACCTTGTCCTTCCGATCCAAGATCTGTACTGGTTGTTCCTCAAAGCTCAAATTCTCTCGGAGTTTGATAGGTTGTTCCTCCAGTACATGGGAAGCATCATGTACGTACTTCTGCAGCATCGATACGTGGAAGACATCGTGAACTCTAGAAAGTTCTGGAGGTAGTGCCAATCTGTAAGCAACCCTGCCAATCCTTTCCATAATCTCATATGGTCCGATAAAACGCGGACTCAGTTTCCCCCGTCGACCAAAACGGATAATCCCTTTCCACGGAGATAACTTCAGGAAGACGAAATCTCCCACTTCAAATTCCAAGTCTCGAATCCGTCGATCGGCATAACTCTTTTGGCGATCATGTGCTGCCTTCAATCTTTCCTTGATAACACGAACAGTGTCCAGGATTAAGTCCATCAATTTTGGCCCTACAGCCGCTCGCTCGCCTATCTCCATCTAGCAGATAGGTGTCCTGCACTGTCGACCATACAGTGCCTCATAGGGTGCCATCCCGATACTTGTCTGATAGCTGTTGTTGTATGCGAATTCCATCAACGACAAATGCGTATCCCATGAATCCTGAAATTGTAGCACACAAGACCTCATCATGTCCTCCAGGGTCTAAATGGTCCTTTCAGACTGTCCATCGGTCTGTGGATTGAAAGAGTACTGAAACGTAGGGTTGTTCCCAAAGTAGTTTGCAAACTCCGCCAGAACCTGGAAGTGAAACGCGGATCACGATCGGACACGATCGATTCCGGCGTACCATGCAATCGTATGATTTCCTTTACGAACAATTGGGCCAGTCGGTTAGGTTTATATGTCTCTTGAACTGGAAGAAAATGGGCTGACTTGGTTAACCGGTCCACAATCACCCATACTCCGTCAACTCCACTCTGAGTCCTTGGTAACTTAATGACGAAGTCCATGGTGATGTGATCCCACTTCCACTTGGGAATCGGAAGTGGCTGGATAGCCCCATAAGGTCTCTGCCGTTCCGCCTCAACCTGCTGACAGGTTAAGCATCTGCTCACGAACTCTGCAATATCTTTCTTCATCCCTGGCCACCAATAATGGCTCCGGAGGGTACGGTACATCTTTGTACCTCCCGGATGCATGGCATAAGCCGAACTATGGGCCTCCTCTAGAATCTCGGCCCGTAACTCTGCCACTGCAGGTACACACAAACGGCCCCACTTCACAAGTGCTCCATCATCCCGGATGGTAAAATCCTGTCTCCCATCTGCATCGACCTCAATCCTGTAAATACAGAGTATCAGATCCTGAGGTTGTTCTTCGATGATCCGATCAATCAGCACTGGTCATACATGAAAGCTGGCCAACAAAGCTCCATGCTCATCCGTATCCAAAATAACTCCCGCCTTCCGGAGTTCCACCAGCAAAGGAAGATACACCATCCCCAAGTGTGCAACTAATCCTGCTGACTTCTTGCTGAGTGCATCTGCCACCACATTGGCCTTAACCGGATGGTACTCAATTCTACAGTCATAATCATTCAGCAGCTCTAACCATCTCCGTTGTCTCATGTTAAGCTCCTTATGAGTGAATAGGTACTTTAGGCTCTGGTGGTCGGTGTATATTCGGCACGTTGCGCCGAATAGGTAATGTCTCCAGATTTTTAGTGCATGAACCACCGCTGCCAACTCCAAATCATGGGTAGGGTAGTTCAACTCATGAGTCTTTAGCTGCTGGGATGCGTAGGCGATAACCTTACCAGTCTGCATGAACACGCAGCCCAAACCTTGTAGCGATGCGTCACTAAAGACCACGAATTCTCCACTGTCATCCGGCAATGCGAGGACAGGTGCAGTGGTCAATCGATCCTTGAACTCTTGAAAACTCCGATCACACTGCTCGTCCCAAATAAACTTTACTCCCTTCCGAGTCAATCGAGTCAATGGTGCAGCAATTTTGGAGAAACCCTCCACGAATCTCCGGTAGTAACCTGCTAACCCGACAAAACTCCGCACCTCCGTTACCGTTGTCGGTCTAGCCAAGTTAGTCACCGCCTCTGTTTTCTGGGGATCCACGCTAATCCCATCCGTTGATATCACATGTCCCAGAAAACCAATATTGTTTAGCCAAAATTGGCACTTGCTCAGCTTGGCGTACAACTGTTCCTGTCTCAGCTTCTCCAACACCAACCGTAGATGTTCCTCATGTGCTCGGGCACTCCTTGAGTACACCAAAATATCATCGATGAACACAATCACGAACTTATCCAAGTAGGGTCGGAAGACCCGGTTCATCAGATCCATGAATGCTTCTGGAGCATTCGTCAAGCCGAAAGGCATCACAAGGAACTCGTAGTGTTCGTAACGGGTTCGAAAAGAAGTTTTCGGAATATCCTCCTCCGAAATCCTCAGTTGGTGATACCCAGACCGCAAATCAATCTTCGAGAAGCCCTTTGCTCCCCGCAACTGGTAAAAAAGATCATCGATCCTGGGTAGAGGATACTGGTTCCTCAATGTCACCTTGTTGAGTTGTCGATAATCAATACACAAACGGAGACTCCCCTCCTTCTTCTTCACGAACAACACCGGTGCTCCCCACGGTGAAGTACTCGGTCGGACATATCCCAAATCCACCAACTCCTGCAACTGAGTTTTGAGTACTTGTTACTCGGCCAGCGCCATCCGCTATGGTGCCTGGGATATAGGTCGGGTACCGGGGAGTAGTTCAATTGTAAACTCGATCTCCCGCGATGGTGGTAATCTAGGTAAGTCTTCCGGGAACACATCCGGAAACTCACGTACCACTGGTATCTCGTCGATACCCGGAGTATCAACCTGCTCTGACACGACATGCGCCAGATAATCCTGGCATCCCTTCTGTAGAAGTTTGGTAGCAGTAAGTGAAGAAATCACTTCAAGAGGCGAACCATCACGCTCCCCCTGAAAGATAACCTCCGGCAAGCCCGGACTTTTCAGAATCACTTACCTACTACAACAATCGATGAGCGACCCATGCTCCGATAGCCAATCCATCCCAAGATTACATCGAATTCGTGGATATCCAGAATGATTATGTCCGCTGGTAAATCCACATTCTCAATTCTCACCGGGCACCTCCGAATCACCCATCGGGATGCCAACACCCATTTCGCAATCTAAGGATGATACTACACAATCAAGCATACCAGCACAACTCCTCGAAATAAAAGAATGTGTAGCCCCCGCATCCATCAATACACGTACAAGAAGGTTTAAGATATGTAGTGTACCTGTAACCACGCCTGGGGCAGTCCTTGCCTGCTGCTGGGTCATTGCAAACACCTGAGCCCTAGGCCCTCCATTCCATCCGCGCCCGCACGCGCCACGTCCAGCACCACGGTCACCAATCACTACTATCGTCATCCAATCACCATCCGACCCAACAGACTGTCGTCATCCGGCCCTACAGGTTGACCAACCAACCATCAAGCGTATCTCCCTGGTTATCATCCGGGTACCACTCTGGCATACATCCGACCTTTTGGAAGGTACTTTCTAGTACTTAATTTCCTGTTTTGGCATTGTAAATTGATAGGGAATCAATAGAAGAAGGTAATAGAATTAAAATGGTTGAAATCGGGCCGGAAATGGGCACAAAACTGTGAACACCTGTTCGGGTTGGAACGGTCTGGACTGGGTTTAACAGAGGTTGAAGATGAACAGTGCCAGCGCGTGAGGCCCACGCACAGCCAATTTGGGCGGCGCGTGTGGGTGGGTGGCATGTCTTTTGAGGATGGTTATTTGATGTAATGAACATTTTGGGACTGGTTTCGAGTCGTTCAGACATTGTCTCGGTATATTTTGGGATGTCCGAAGGTTTAAAGGCTAGGTTAAAAATATTTAAAAATTCGGGAAAATTACAAGGCTCTGGTATAAACGTTGTGAAGTAGTTAGTGACCTTCTTATGGAATTTGGATAGGTTCAGGAAAGCCGGTGATAGTGGATGGTTCGGGAACAACTTAATTGTACGCGTATCGAGGCGGCGATGTAAACGGTCTGTGACTGGACTTTGCTTTCTAACTTATCATGCATGCATAAATGTTTTTATGTGTTTTCTATACATGATTTATATATTTATGTTTATGATGACTATCATTTCAGTTTTGCACGTATTTCGAGATATTTACGTAATTGCACGTTTTACGAGATTATGGTTTTATGCTACGATTTGATAACGGTTTCGATACTATGATTTTGGGATTTGAAATTTGATTTGAGTTCAATGATTTGTAATGGATTTTGAAATGTGATTTTAGGTTTTGGAATCGAATTTTGGAAATATGATTCGGGATTCGGTTTTGGAACTTGAAAAGTGGAATTCAAGATTTGGATTCGGAATAATGATTTCAGATTCGACTTGGGATTCGAAATGGTGATTTCGAATTCGGATTTGGACATGAATTTGGAAATATTTTTAAAATGGTTTTTGATTGGATTTGCTGGATCTAGTTATTGGGTTTAAAGACCCGGATATGATATGTGACGGGGGCGGGCTCGGATGTGTGATTGGATTTAAAGACCCGGATTGAGTTTAAAGACTCGGGAGTTTAAAGACTCAGATATTATGATTTCCCCCGTAGGCCTATTGAGTTTAAAGACTCTGGAGTTTAAAGACTCGGATTATATTGAGGCCTGGATTGAGTTTAAAGACTCAGATTGCTATTGAGTTTAAAGACTCAGATAGATCTAGCAGGTTCGATTGATTGAAATGGATTTAAAAAATGTTTGGATTTCTGTGATAACTTGATGGTTATAATAAAGGTTTTCAAATGGTTTCCAATGTTTTGGGCTATGACCCGGATGATATGGATTTTGATGGTTTTGGGCTGAGGCCCGGGATTTAGAAAAAGAAATGATTTCAGGCTTTTGGTCTCATAAATGGTTATATTAGCTTGAATATGAAGTGGTTTTATGAAATGGGTTTTATATGCATGCATTGGTTTTTAAATGGAGGGTATACATATCTATTCTTATAAATTGTTTTCTAAACTTATGCTTTATTCTTGTTCACTCACAGTCTTTTGTGTTTTTGATACCCTCTAGGTTGATGCGGTGCAGGCTGTTGTTAGGAGATGGAGACATCACACATGTGATCCACAGTGATGCTGCGAACTCTGGTTAATTCAAGTTTGGTTTTGGTACGTTGACCTTGGTATCCCTTGTCCGGCTTGCGTATTCTACGGGGGTTGAAGGGGCGTTTCGCCTTCATGTTGCACGTGCGTTAGACGGGGGCATGACTTAGCCCTTAATCCCGGGGGATTGGGGGTGGGTCGTGTCAAATTGGTATCAAAGCGCGGTTTGTACGTTCTACGCGAGGTTATGGCTCCCCGCGTAGTTGGTTCTTTGACTTGTGTGTTGTGATGCTACTGTGGATGTGATGTCGGGTTTTCCCTGTGTTTTGGATTAGATGTTTTGTATGATGGTCAGGAGACCTGGGATAGACTTGAGTTGGTATTATTCGGAAAAAGTGTTGGCCTAGTGTTGGTTTGGACCGATGGGCCTCAAAATTGAAGCGTGATAGGCTTGTAGGCAGGTGGTAGGCAGTGTAGATATGAGGATGTTTTGTATGCCCTGGTGATACACTTTGAGGGTGACGGGTACACTATGGTGTTGTTGGATGAACTTTGGGTGTAGTAGAGCTCGGTTGATGCTGCACCGTGATCGATGCGATTGGACGTGCATCGGGATGTGGTAGAAGTGTTGGTGATCGGCTAAGTGCCGAGGTATGTTGTTGCTTGTATTACTGATCGGGGTTGTTCCGATGTGATTGATTGCTTGGTTGAGATGCGGACTGGTTTAGGGTGATCCTGCGTGATCTGATTGGTTATGGCAGGATTCAGTGTCGATGTGAGCTGGATGCTCAGAGACATGAGTGGCTGGTAGGACCCTGATGCAGAGATGTGTGATCACGGTTTGACAGGCATGTGATAGGGTCCAGTTACAGAGAGGTAGTGTGGGATGTGGATGGTGATCCCACAGATTGATTGTGTTGGTGGTTAGGGGAACCATCGGTGAGATGGTTTTGTTGCGTAGTTTTTGTGACCGGGACGTTGTGGCTCTGGTGAGGTCGGCGCGGATCTGACAGGACCGCTCCGGGAGGGACGTTGATAACCGTGCCCGGTCCTGCTCCCGTCTGGAAAGTCGACTGAGGTTTCTGAATTACCCTCATTACTTGCCGAACTAGGGATAGCCACACACGTACTCACTCATGCCTCCGCCTCTCGATCAGCCTCGATTAACGCGCCACAACCTGGAGGGTCAATAAAAACACAAAAGGTGTGAGTGGACAAAAATAATTCAGTTTATAAAACAGTTACAGAAGACATTTCTACCCTCCACGTAAAACCAATGCATGCATTCGAAAATCATTTCACAATCCATATCATTTCCAATTATGAGAAAACCGCATATGAAAATCAAAATCCTTTTCCTTTTCTTAACCTTCGGGTCTTAGCCCGTAATCATAAACACGGGGCCTCAGCCAAAAATCATAATTCAAATCCAAGTACATAACATAATCCAAAATCCATCAACCATATAAACCGGGCCATTGCCCAACACATCCGAAAACATCGGAAATCAACAATAATTCAGAAGTCAATCAATCTGCTGGATCTCAAGTGTGTCTGAGTCTTCAAACTCAAAACCATGCGCATAATCAGGCCTTCCCGGGATATTAACGAGTCTTTAAACTCAGAACATAATCAATAGACCTCGGGGGTATCATACCGAGTCTTTAAACTCAAAACAGTAACCGAGTCTTTAAACTCATCAAGGGCCCTCCCTCGTCATCAATTAACCGAGTCTTTAAACTCAAAACATGATCCTGCAATAGCACCAGGTCTTTAAACCCAAAACATAATACAACAATAATACCGGGTCTTTGAACCCAAAACCATTTGTAAATCACAACAATCCAGGATCAATTATGATCCAAATTCCAAATCCAATCCGAAATCACATTTTGTCATAACAGGACTCATGTCCGAATTTCCACATTCAAATCCCCAAAATCTTACTTCACAAAACATAATCAAATCATCATTAAAAACGTGACATGTATAATCATATCAAATCACTTTATCAAACCAACATCCCTTCCCGAATTCGAATTCGCAATAATGGTTCCATAAGCCGGCATCCAGAACCGTCATTCCGAACCCAAACCAGAAATTCACTTTCAAGTTTCTGAAAACCGAAATCTCGTTCATCAAAATTACTTTTATGTCTTGGGCATCAAGCCCGAAATCACCTTTTCAAAATCCGTTTTAAATCCTTGAAATCACATCATATTTCAAATCCCAAGGTCAAAACATCAAAACCATAATCAAATCACCAAAATCACGGGCAAACCACAACATACTCGAAATCTCGTAAAACGTGCAAATCCATATCAGTTTCGAAATACGTGTCAAAATCACAACATCTTTAAAACATCATACGCACAAATCATGTAAAATCGTTCATCAAAACATCACCAAGGCATAAGAGAAACCATAGTCTCGAAATACGTGTAATTACGTATGACATATCAAAATACGTATAAACACGAAAATCGTAATTATCACAAATCATAATCATAATCATAGAAATCATAGAAACATTTATGCATGCATTAAACTTTAGAAAGCAAGGTCCACTCACACACCGTCCATAACGCTCGTTTTCGCACCGCATGCGTTTCCGTAATTTCCGACAATTTCCAAAAATCTCAAATCCTGTCCGAAAACATTCTTTAGTGTCACTAAGGACTCAAATAACAACATACTAATTTCCCATAATTTTTCGGGAATTAAACGTTAATTAAAAACATAAACCTTCAGACCCTCGAAACAACATCGAAACGGTGTCCGGTTAATTCGAAACCAACGCTAAAATGTTCGTTACATTGTATAGGACAAAAGTCATGTTGAACTCACCTTGAGATTCGGGTCCACGCGCCCTCACGCGCCGCCGTGAATGGCTACGCATGAAACTCACGCGCCAGCTACAGTGATGCTACAGTCGTCGTCCCAACCCGTCTAAATGATAAAAGGGTCCGGTTGGCCCGCGTCGTGACCCGGCTAAGATTCCATCAATTCCAACCTAATTGCATCAATTCAAACGTTCAGTAGGATCGCCATGTATCTAATTAGGGCTCTATGGCCTCTAATCTGTGACATCTTACCTTAAACCAGGCGATTCGAAGTCGAAACTTCGAAGAACAGACGTGCACTGTTCATCCTTCAATCTCGACCAACTCGATTGTTTCCTTGAAATTGATCCACTCAGAAGTTCACAGGATCCATGAGAACAGAACTCCAAGCTCAATTACAGGCTCGAATCCCTCGAACCATTCCAACTCAACTGGAATCTCTAAAGCTGAACTCAAATGTCGTCTAGGCTCATCTCTTCACCAATTTCTTCACTGTTGCTCCCATTCGACTCGTTTGGACATCTAGAAGCTCATCCTCACCTCTGATTCCATGAATTTTCCGCCCAAATTTAATTTGATTTTGAGCTCGAAATTGGGATTTTTCGAGCGGGTTCAGTGTTCCTGGGGTCTTCCCCGCCCCCCCCCCCCCCCCCCCCCCCCCCCCGTTTTTTCTCTCCATTTTAATCTCTCTGTATTTTCTCATTCCTCTCCAGCTCTCATTTTCTCTCAAACCGCTATTGGGAGGTCGAACTTGGAATGGTTCAATTATCTCTGTTTTCCATTTCAAAGTATCAGCACAGTTCACTGTGCATTTGTTCCCCGCACTCCACCTCAACCAGCACAACCCGTGCTCTGTCTTCTGTCTCTGTTCCCTCACTAAAAGCATAAACAATTCGACCATAACCGTCCTCTAATCAAAATGGTCTTGGGAAGTCGATCAAACATGGGAAACCATCTTTGTTCCTTTCTAGTTCCAACAGTACCAAACAATAGAAAACTCAACCCACACACTAGTTTAAGCTTCCCATTAACTCAAGGCTGTCCCAAGGCCACTAACCATAAACAATTCGTCGATCAGACCACCCAAGCACGGTGGTTCAGTCTCTGTTTTCCACGTCTTCAATAGTGCCCCTGTGAAAAGTACTGTTTTGCCCTTGTGCACAAAATTACCAAAATGCCCCTCCACTTTCTAGACCCGTAACTCATCCGCCCGACGTCCGTTTTCAGCGTGCCGCCTGTCTACGTACTCAGGGCATCGAGACCTACCTAATGGTCCTCGAATTGTTTGAAATTTAGCGGTCAATCAAAAAGTCAACATTTTCTGCCTTTTTGTCCTAATTACAAAAATGCCCTTGAACTTCCGAACGTCATAACTTCCTCCTCGAATGTCGGAATCGGGCGTGCCACCTGTCTATGAACTCGTGACGTCCCGAACTACGTCACAGTCATCGATCAAAGTCCGTTTGACCGCCTGAGGAAAAAGCCAACTGTTCACCCATTAACTAGGGGCAAAATCGTCATTTTCTTCATAATTTCCAAATTGCCCTTTTTTGAACGTCCGGGTCGTTACGGGATCACTGCCAAAAGCAGTACAGAACGTTGAACAGATATTGACGAATAGAAGTACCGAGGCTGGTAGATGCCATCTTGCAAATTGGTACCGAGGCTGATATTTACGAATAGAAGTACCGAGGACGGCAGACTTGCACGATGTACTGAGGTGTTGATACGAGGTACACTTGACTCGAGAGGGAGCCGAGATTGATGTAACTGGTAGAAGTGGTGTTGTGACGTACCTAGTAGTAGTTGAGCCGTGAGTGCTGGTGCGACGTTAGAGGTACCTTGGGTATGAGTTGGAAATGTGTTGAACCCGGTGAGAATGGGATGATCGCCATGTGGACTAAAAGTTGGTTGAGTTGATTCGCTTGTCAGAGATGTGGTGACAGTTGGGAACTGTCAGGATAATGCTGGATTGGCAGGTGATGGACACCGGATAGGAGACCCAGGTGTGAGATAAATTGGATTCCCCCAGTTCGTTGAGGACGTACGAGATTCGGAATTTCGGGGATGAAATTCTTTTAAGGGGGAAGATTGTAACGACCCGTCCCGGAAATCGGGATTAGATTAGTGATTAATGAAGGATTCACAATAACTCAATCCTGAGCCATAAGCGATCCAATCCCAGTCCACTTACTCCTAAGTGGATCCCACGTACTATCTCACTACTTCGCCTTCAATTCCCACAATTGCTCAAACCACTGCATCAGATCAAAATGATCAAGACTACTACACGTCTCGAGGCACGTCTAGATTGTGGGTTCTCTTCAATTACTTCATATCGATAAGTTATAGTCACTCTTACCTCAATCCAACTTAACACAATCCTATGACACTTGCCACACATGCCAAACATGGCGTCACCAAGTACTCTCTCTACTCCTGAACACATCCACACGTGTCCACGATTAAAGGGGTCATAACTCCTGAAGTTCCATCAATGAGTCTCCCAAATCGACTCCAGAGTATCCACCTTTTCATCCTCAACAAATATACCATCTCCGGACTAACCGTCCAAACGGCAACTCCTCTACCGGTCTTAGGGAAAATCCACAACTCACACGGAGACTCACCTGTCGGTTACCACCATTTATGTACATCCAAAAGGATTTCAATCATCAATCCTTCTGATGATCGCGTCTCAAACTTTTCGAGGTTCAATTCCGAGCATCGCTAACGTACGAGTTACCAACTCATGCCAACCTCGGCATCTCCCGACACATCCACATTTTGAGGTGTCTATGGCAACCAATCTCACTAACGGTCAACCCGACCATACCAAACTACCTCGATCCACATACGAAGCATAGGTCCACCGTACTTCCGCTGTGCTACTCTGATTAAACTAACGACATCCACTAGTTCACAACAACCTCACCACTCGGGTCGTCACACTCGGCTAAGACCATCCCTTAAGGTAAAAGCTACACAAACGTCAACCGGTAACCATCGCTAGGGGGAAATCTCTCTAATACTAAAAGCAGGTTCCTTTACCCCTGCAACTTGAGGCATCCGGCTACTCGTAGTCGCACAAGTCCAATCACAGCCAAACTGACCAAAGGGTCACCAATCGGCGGCGATAGGACGGTAAACCCGTGATTGCCCGTTTTCCTTCCCTGCTTCGAAACGTCTGTTTTTGATGTTGACATTGTTTGGTTATTGTTAGGACACATTCAGGGGACCTTGATGACCAGTTTGAACCCAGGACCGTGACTGGAGAGTCGTCGACTCGCCAGAGAAGATAACCAGAACCGGCAGCCAATCTTCCAGTCAATTTTCAGGTAATCTCTTCGACCTAAAATCCAGTTCTAATTGCACAGAACCGTTGAGGAGGTTGAGACGAGTTCATAGGAACAAATCCCATCAGAAATGGTGGTCGGGTTGATGAGAACTGATCGAGTCGAACCGTGGGTCTACGGTGACCCGGTTCTCAGACCCGGTTACTGTAGCTGATGACGTCATCATGCTGACGTCAGTAGTGACGTCATGATGACGTCATCATGTCAGAAATCAGTCAGACCAGGGACCAATGGAATGCTGACACGTGTCCTCTGACACTGTCAGTGATGACGTCATGCTGACGTCAGCAGTACTGTAGCACGGTTGACCAGAGGGTTGACCAGGCGCGTGGGGGCGCGTGTGAACAGTGATTTTGGTGGGACCACCACCATTCTTTAGGTTTCGACGATCCGGATCCAATGGCGGTGGTTTCGGGTCGATCGGAGATCATTAAGCTGGTTAAAATGAGAGTTATTACCTTGGAAAGCGCGTTCGGGCGGCTTTTCCGGACCGGTTTCGGTCTAGGGTTTCATGGTTGAATGTTAGGGGTTTGTTTTGACCTTTGCATATGCTTTGGATATGACAGGGATTGTATAACCGTACCAGAACGAGGGTATACGTTCGGTTTTCAGCAAGACTGTACTGTGAGTGGGCCATTTTCTTAAACCCTTGCGTGCATAAATGTTTTCTGGTTTATTATACTTATTCACATGCTAAAAACAATGATGGTTTTGATGATATGGAAAATATGGTTATGGCACGTTTCACGGTATTTGGGCTTGAGACCCGTTTGATGAAACTTAATGATTGATTCGGTATATATATGTTTTGTATGTGGATATCAATAAAATGTATTTAGTACTGCACTGTATAAATCCTTCCATATTATATTGTCTCCTCCGGATGAGGTACCCCGGAGAGGTCACAGACATCTAGTACGTCCAGCGTCTATGACGCTATGCATCGGGGATGCTGTAACCGAACGGGGTTCTGGGATTGAACTCGGAGATTGAGACCCGAGTGGCACGCGTAGCCTTGTGATTGTGACCTTATTGACGTCAGGGACATCAGACATCAGGGATGTCGGGATTGGAGTGTATAGTGCAGCAACTAAAATTATACTTATGGTTTTATTATATGCCCTATGGTTCATATTATATGATTGATGGTTTTAAATACGATTGCATGCATGTTTGGAAAACAGAGGGGTAAATTATACGTTTTACTTATCAAATGATTTTATAAACTTGAGTTTCGGTCCACTCACCCTTAATGTTTTTGGTAACCCCTCCAGGTCGTGATACTGAGGTAGAGGAGGAACCTGAGGCTGAGGCATAGATCTACTTCTGCGTACCTGAACCCCTGTTGGGTGGTGTACCCGCAGGTTTACTTTAGAGTTGTGCTCGCATCTTGTAACTTTGGATTTCATCCCTTGTCTGACATCTGTTTAATTCGGATTTGATGTATAACTTTAATTTGGTTATTTATGCATTTGATGTTTTGAGGTTAAAATTGGTATGAATTATTGGGTGTCAGACGGGAGCAGGGCACGTCCCCTTGTGGTCCCTGTGGGATCGGGGCGGGTCCTGTCAGCTTGGTATCAGAGCACTAGGTTGTGGTCAGTACTAGGTATTGGTCAGCATGCTAGACTAGCGATTAGTACTAGTTACTTTTCGACTTTTAAGAATATTGTTATCTGATCTATGCCTCTTGACAGTTGGTTATGCCTCTTAGGAGAATTCCTCATACACGAACTGACGAGGATCTGGAAAGGGAGATGGAATGCGCGAGCATTGAAAGGGCTTAACGTTTGGGAGCCACTCCTTTCTGCGGGGGAGCAAACCCCGAGGATGCTCATGATTGGATCACCAAGTGGGAGAGGATCTTCTCGGTGATGCACTGCCCTCCGGGCGAATGAGTGACCTTGGCGGCCTTCTTACTGGAAGGAGGAGCCTACCAGTGGTGGCACGGACTTGAAATGTCTGGATGGTCGGTCCATACCACTACTTGGGAAGTTTTCCGTTCCCGATTTCTGGACCAGTACTACCCGCGGTCGTTCCGCGCGGCACGGGAGACTGACTTCCTGCGGCTGGAGCAGGGGGATATGTCCGTTGCGGACTACGAGCAAACTTTCGGGAAACTATCCCGGTTCGCTGCATCATTCGTGAGCACGGAGGAGGACAAATGCCAAAGGTTCGAGCTTGGACTCCGAGGGGATATCCGGGCAAGTGTGACTGCTGCTACTCATACTTCACTGAGAGACATGGTCGACGCTGCGGTGCGTGTCGAGGCCAGTCTGGCGGCACACCAGACACCACAGCCTTCAGGCGAGGGACGACGTCAGGATCGCCCACATCGTGGGCCATCAGGCCAGAAGAACAACAAGGGAGGGGGCTACAGGGGAGCACCCTCATCCTTCAAGGGTCGTGGCTGGTCAGGTCGACGTGGAGACTCTCAGGGCAGAGGATCTGGATACAACTCTGGGTAGCGTTCATCTGGGAGCGGTGCTTCTGGTGGGCATTCAAATTGGCCGAGGTCTGTAACCTGTTTTGCTTGCGGAGAGGAGGGCCACTATGCCAGTGATTGCCCGCAGTTGTCCAAGAACAACGACGCTAGGGGCTCTAGTGTGGGGCAGAGCACGGCTTCCCACACTAATGGAGGTCGCGGTCAGGGAGGTGACCGTGGTACTGGGTGTGGCGCGCGCGGGCGCGGACGGAATGGAGGGCCGAGGGCCCAAGTGTTTGCAATGACCCAGCAGCAGGCGAGGACTGCCCCAGGCATGGTTACAGGTACACTACATATCTTAAACCTTCTTGTACGTGTATTGATGGATGCGGGGGCTACACATTCTTTTATTTCGAAGAGTTGTGCTGGTTTGCTTGATTGTGTGGTATCAGCCTTAGATTACGAAATGGGTGTTGGCACCCCGATGGGCATCGTGTACCTTGTGAATCAGGTGATTCGGAGGTGCCCGGTAAGAATTGAGGATGTGGATTTACCAGTAGACTTAATTATTCTGGATATCCACGACTTCGATATAATCCTAGGGATGGATTGGCTGTCGGAGCACGGATCGCTCATCGACTGCTGTAGCAAGCAAGTGATTCTGCGGAGCCCGGGTTTGCCGGAAGTTATCTTTCAGGGGGAACGTGACGGTTCGCCTCCTGAAGTGATTTCATCACTCACGGCTACCAAACTTCTACGGAAGGGATGCCAGGCTTATCTGGCGCATGTCGTGTCGGAACAGGTTGATACTCCGGGTATCGACGAGATACCGGTGGTATGTGAGTTTCCGGATGTATTCCCGGAAGACATACCTGGATTGCCACCATCGCGGGAGATCGAATTTACAATTGAACTACTCCCTGGTACCCGACCCATATCCCAGGCACCACACCGGATGGCGCCGGCTGAGTTACGAGAACTCAAGGCTCAATTGCAGGAGCTGGTGGATTTGGGATATGTCCGACCGAGTACTTCACTGTGGGGAGCACCGGTGTTGTTCGTAAAGAAGAAGGAGGGAAGTCTCCGTTTATGTATTGACTATCGACAACTCAACAAGGTGACACTGAGGAACCAGTATCCTCTACCCAGGATCGATGACCTTTTTGACCAGTTGCAGGGAGCTCAGTGCTTCTCGAAAATTGATTTGCGGTCTGGGTATCACCAACTGAGGACTTCGGAGGAGGATATTCGAAAAACTGCTTTTCGAACCCGTTACGGACACTACGAGTTCCTTGTTATGCCATTTGGTTTGACGAATGCTCCGGCAGCATTCATGGATCTGATGAACCGGGTCTTCCGACCCTACCTGGATAAGTTCGTGATTGTGTTCATCGATGATATTTTGGTGTACTCGAGGAGTGCCCGTGCACATGAGGAACATCTACGGTTGGTATTGGAGAGACTGAGACAAGAACAGTTGTACGCCAAGCTGAGCAAGTGTCAGTTTTGGCTGAGCAGTATTGGTTTTCTGGGACACGTGATATCGACGGATGGGATTTGCGTGGACCCCTAGAAAACAGATGCGGTGAGTAACTGGGCTAGACCGACAACAGTAACAGAGGTCCGGAGTTTCGTCGGATTAGCAGGTTACTTCCGAAGATTCGTGGAGGGTTTCTCCAAAATTGCTGCACCATTGACTCGTTTGACTCGGAAGGGAGTGAAGTTTATCTGGGACGAGCAGTGCGATCGGAGCTTTCAAGAGTTGAAAGATCGATTGACCAATGCACCTGTCCTTGCATTGCCGGATGACGGTGGGGAGTTTGTGGTCTTCAGTGATGCATCGCTGCAGGGTCTGGGCTGCGTGTTGATGCAAACTGGCAAGGTTATCGCCTATGCATCCCGGCAGCTGAAGACTCATGAGTTGAACTACCCTACCCATGATTTGGAGTTGGCAGCGGTGGTTCATGCTCTAAAGATCTGGAGACATTATCTATTCGGCGCAACGTGTCGGATATACACCGACCACCAGAGTCTTAAATACCTATTCACTCAGAAGGAGCTTAACATGAGACAACGGAGATGGTTGGAGCTGCTGAAGGATTATGACTGTACGATCGAGTACCATCCAGGTAAGGCCAATGTGGTGGCAGATGCACTCAGTAGGAAGTCAGCGGGATCTATTGCACACCTGGGGATGGTGTACCTTCCTTTGCTGGTGGAACTCCGGAAGGCGGGAGTTATTTTGGGTACGGATAGGCATGGAGCTTTGTTGGCCAGCTTCCATGTACGACCAGTACTGATCGATCGGATCATCGAAGCACAACTTCAGGATCCGATACTCTGTATTTATAGAATTGAGGTCGATGCGGATGGGAGACAGGATTTTACCATCCGGGACGATGGATCATTGGTGAAGTTGTGCCGTTTGTGTGTACCTGCAGTGGCAGAGTTACGGGCCGAGATTCTTGAGGAGGCCCATAGTTCGGCCTATGCTATGCATCCAGGGGGTACAAAGATGTACCGTACCCTCCGGATCCATTATTGGTGGCCAGGAATGAAGAAGGATATTGCGGAGTTCGTGAGCAAATGTTTAACCTGTCAGCAGGTTAAGGCGGAACGGCAGAGACCGTATGGGGCTATGCAGCCACTTCCGATTCCCGAGTGGAAGTGGGATCACATCACCATGGACTTCGTCTTTAAGTTACCGAGGACTCAGAGTGGAGTTGACGGAGTATGGGTGATCGTGGACCGGTTAACCAAGTCAGCCCATTTTCTGCCTGTTCAGGAGACTTATAAACCTAATCGACTGGCCCAGTTGTTTGTGAAGGAAATCATACGATTGCATGGTACGCCGGAATCGATCGTGTCCGATCGTGATCCGCGTTTCACTTCCAGGTTCTGGCGGAGTTTGCAAGCTACTCTGGGAACCACCCTACGTTTCAGTACTGCTTTCCATCCTCAGACCGATGGATAGTCTGAAAGAACTATTCAGACCCTGGAGGACATGATGAGGTCTTGTGTACTATAGTTTCAGGACTCTTGGGATACTCATTTGCCATTAATGGAATTCGCTTACAACAACAGCTATCAGGCAAGCATCGGAATGGCACCCTATGAGGCACTGTATGGTCGACAGTGCAGGACACCTATCTGCTGGACGGAGATAGGAGAGCGAGCGGCTGTAGGACCGGAATTGATTGACTTAACCCTAGAAACTGTTCGAGTTATCAAGGAGAGATTGAAAACGGCACAGGATCTCCAAACGAGTTATGCTGATCGACGGATTCGATACCTGGAATTTGAGGTGGGAGATTTTGTCTTCCTGAAATTATCTCCGTGGAAAGGGATTATCCGTTTTGGCCGACGGGGGAAACTGAGTCCGCGTTTTATCGGACCGTATGAGATCGTGGAGAGGATTGGCAAGGTTGCTTACAGATTGGCGCTACCTCCAGAACTTTCTAGAGTTCACGATGTTTTCCACATATCGATGCTGCGGAAGTACGTACATGATGCTTCGCATGTACTTGGGGAACAACCTGTCGAACTACGGGAGGATTTGAGCTTCGAAGAACAACCAGTACAGATCTTGGATCGGAAGGACAAGGTAGTACGACGGAAGACGATTCATCTCGTGAAGATTCTCTGGAGAAACCAGAATGTGGAAGAAGCCACATGGGAGCCTGAGGCTCAGATGCGAGAACAATTTCCTTACTTGTTTCTTTGAAATTTCGGGACGAAATTTCTTAAGGGGGGAAGGTTGTAACACCCCGGAAATTCGAGGATTTAATATTGTAAATTAATGTTTGAATTGACACTTCTACCCTTGGGATTTGTATGGCCGAATTGTTGACTTTTTGATTGGTGGGTCCAATGGACTTTGACCAATGATCGTGACGTAGTTTGGGACGTCACGAGCCCATAGCCAGGTGGCACGTCCGTTTCGGACGATCAGGGAAAAAGTTATGGCTATCAGAAGTCCAGGGGCATTACCGTAATTTGGACGGTTAGGGTGAAAATGTTGACTTTTCTCTTGGAAACTAATTTTCACATGACTCTAGGACCGTTGGGTAGGTCTCGACGTCCTGAGTCCGTAGACAGGCGGCACGCCGAAATCGGACTTCGTACGAGGAAGTTATGGTCACAGAAGTATTTCGCATTTAACCGAACCAACCGAGAACCGGATTAAAATAATATTTTATTAATGGGATCTGATTACTTTAATCAAATCATTCTGGACCCTTGGATGAGTGACAAGTGTCACTCATCCCCACACTCCCTAAAACAAGGATCTATGTTGGCCATTAGATTAATTAATTGATTTCCTCTCCTCAAATCCTCACCATTGAATCTTAAATCTGATGGAATCCTGGCCCTTGATTTAAGTTCCTATTCTGTTTTATAAACCCAGGAGACATTACACCTACATTGTTCATTCTCTCAAACCGTGAGCACGGCTACCCCTTCGAACAAACACTCCAGCACCTCACCTCTCAACCTCACCCTCACGGCAACACCAGGCGGCCAACTGCCACCCCCAGACGCCGGCCACCACCCCGCAGCCACCCTGCACGGCTGGGAATCCTCCCAGACCCGAGAAGGAAACCCGAACAGCCCAAGTCACCAAACCATCCAAACCTTCACTCTGGGACTCGAACCAACGTACGGTTGGGTTCACCGTGACGACAGGACGACGAGGAACTGATCTGGACGGTGTACGGCGGCGAGACGGCGGCGATAGGACGGTAAACCCGTGAGTGCCCGTTTTCCTTCCCTGCTTCGAAATGTCTGTTTTTGACGTTGACATTGTTTGGTTATTGTTAGGACACATTCAGGGGACCTTGACGACCAGTTTGAACCCAGGACCGTGATTGGAGAGTCGTCGACTCGCCGGAGAAGATAACCAGAACCGGCAGCCAACCTTCCAGTCGATTTTCAGGTAATCTCTTCGACCTAAAATCCAGTTCTAATTGCACAGAACCGTTGAGGAGGTTGAGACGAGTTCATAGGAACAAATCCCATCAGAAATGGAGGTCGGGTTGATGAGAACTGATGGGGTCGAACTGTGGGTCTGCGGTAACCCGGTTCTTAGACCCGGTTACTGTAGCTGATGACATCATCATGCTGACGTCAGCAGTGATGTCATGATGACGTCATCATGTCAGAAATCAGTCAGACCAGGGACCAATGGACTGCTGACACGTGTCCTCTGACACTGTCAGTGATGACGTCATGCTGACGTCAGCAGTGACGTCATGCTGACGTCAGCAGTACTATAGGACGGTTGACCAGAGGGTTGACCAGGCGCGTGGGGGCGCGTGTGAACAGTGATTTTGGTGGGACCACCACCATTCTTTAGGTTTCGACGATCCGGATCCAATGGAGGTGGTTTCGGGTCGATCGAAGATCATTAAGCTAGTCAAAATAAGAGTTATTACCTTGGAAAGCGCGTTCGGGCGGCTTTTCCGGACCGGTTTCGGTCTAGGGTTTCATGGTTGAATGTTAGGGTTTGTTTTGACCTTTGCATATGCTTTGGATATGACAGGGATTGTATAACCGTACCAGAACGAGGGTATACGTTCGGTTTTCAGCAAGACTGTACTGTGAGTGGGCCATTTTCTTAAACCCTTGCGTGCATAAATGTTTTCTGGTTTATTATACTTATTCACATGCTAAAAACAATGATGGTTTTGATGATATGGAAAATATGGTTATGGCACGTTTCACGGTATTTGGGCTTGAGACCCGTTTGATGAAACTTAATGATTGATTCGGTATATATATGTTTTGTATGTGGATATCAATAAAATGTATTTAGTACTGCACTGTATAAATCCTTCCATATTATATTGTCTCCTCCGGATGAGGTACCCCGGAGAGGTCACAGACATCTAGTACGTCCAGCGTCTATGACGCTATGCATCGGGGATGCTGTACCCGAACGGGGTTCGGGGATTGAACTCGGAGATTGAGACCCGAGTGGCACGCGTAGCCTTGTGATTGTGACCTTATTGACGTCATGGACGTCAGACATCAGGGATGTCGGGATTGGAGTGTATAGTGCAGCAACTAAAATTATACTTATGGTTTTATTATATGCCCTATGGTTCATATTATATGATTGATGGTTTTAAATACGATTGCATGCATGTTTGGAAAACGGAGGGGTAAATTATACGTTTTACTTATCAAATGATTTTATAAACTTGAGTTTCGGTCCACTCACCCTTAATGTTTTTGGTAACCCCTCCAGGTCGTGATACTGAGGTAGAGGAGGAACCTGAGGCTGAGGCATAGATCTACTTCTGCGTACCTGAACCCCTGTTGGGTGGTGTACCCGCAGGTTTACTTTAGAGTTATGCTCGCATCTTGTAACTTTGGATTTCATCCCTTGTCTGATATCTGTTTAATTCGGATTTGATGTATAACTTTAATTTGGTTATTTATGCATTTGATGTTTTGAGGTTAAAATTGGTATGAATTATTGGGTGTCAGACGGGAGCAGGGCACGTCCCCTTGTGGTCCCTGTGGGATCGGGGGGGGGGGGGGGGGGGGGGGGGTCCTGTTAACTCTGGCATACATCTGACCTTTTGGAAGGTACTTTCTAGTACTTAATTTCATGTTTTGGCATTGTAAATTGATAGGGAATCAATAGACGAAGGTAATAGAATTAAAATGGTTGAAATCGGGCCAGAAATGGGCACAAAACTGTGAACACCTGTTCGGGTTGGAACGGTCTGGACTGGGTTTAACAGAGGTTGAAGTTGAATAGTGCCAGCGCGTGAGGCCCACGCACAGCCCCTTTGGGCGGCACATGTGGGTGCGTGGCATGTCTTTTGAGGAAGGTTATTTGATGTAATGAACATTTTGGGACTGGTTTCGAGTCGTTCAGACATTGTCTCGGTATATTTTGGGATGTCCAAAGGTTTAAAGGCTAGATTAAAAATATTTAAAAATCCGGAAAAATTACAGGGCTCTGGTATAAACATTGTGAAGTAGTTAGTGACCTACTTATGGGATTTGGATAGGTTCAGGAAAGCTGGTGATAATGGATGGTTCGGGAACAATGTAATTGTACGCGTATCGAGGCGGCGACGTAAACGGTCTGTGACTGGACTTTGCTTTCTAACTTATCATGCATGCATAAATGTTTTTATGTGTTTTCTATACATGATTTATATATTTATGTTTATGATGACTATCATTTCAGTTTGCACGTATTTCGAGATATTTACGTAATTGCACGTTTTACGAGATTATGGTTTTATGCTACGATTTGATAACGGTTTCGATACTATGATTTTGGGATTTGAAATTTGATTTGAGTTCAATGATTTGTAATGGATTTTGAAACGTGATTTTAGGTTTTGGAATCGGATTTCGGAAATATGATTCGGGATTCGATTTTGGAACTTGAAAAGTGGAATTCTGGATTTCGATTCGGAATGATGATTTCAGATTCGACTTGGGGTTCAAAATGGTGATTTCGAATTCGGATTTGGACAAGAATTTGGAAATGTTTTTAAAATGGTTTTTGATTGGATTTGCTAGATCTAGTTATTGGGCTTAAAGACCCGGATATGATACGTGAGGGGGGTGGGCCCGGATGTGTGATTGGATTTAAAGATCCGGATTGAGTTTAAAGACTCGGGAGTTTAAAGACTCAGATATTGTGATTTACCCCGTAGGGCTATTGAGTTTAAAGACTCCGGAGTTTAAAGACTCGGATTATATTGAGGCCTGGATTGAGTTTAAAGACTCAGATATTGTGATTTACCCCGTAGGGCTATTGAGTTTAAAGACTCCGGAGTTTAAAGACTCGGATTATATTGAGGCCTGGATTGAGTTTAAAGACTCAGATTGCTATTGAGTTTAAAGACTCAGATAGATCTAGCAGGTTCGATTGATTGAAATGGATTTAAAAAATGTTTGGATTTCTGTGATAACTTGATGGTTATAATAAAGGTTTTCAAATGGTTTCCAATGTTTTGGGCTATGACCCGGATGATATGGATTTTGATGGTTTTGGGCTAAGGCCCGGGATTTAGAAAAAGAAATGATTTCAGGCTTTTGGTTTCATAAATGGTTATATTAGCTTGAATATGAAGTGGTTTTATGAAATGGGTTTTATATGCATGCATTGGTTTTTAAATGGAGTGTATAAATGTCTTTTCTTATAAAATGTTTTCTAAACTTATCCTTTATTTTTGTCCACTCACAGTCTTTTGTATTTTTCGATACCCTCCAGGTTGATGTGGTGCGGGCTGTTGTTAGGAGACAGAGACATCACACACGCGATCCACAGTGATGCTGCGAACTTTGGTTAACTCAAGTTTGGTTTTAGTACATTGACCTGGGTATCCCTTGCCCGGCTTGCGTGTTCCACGGGGGTTGAACGGGTGTTTAGCCTTCGTGTCGCACGTGAGTTAGACCAGAGCATGACTTAGCCCATAATCCTGGGGTATTGAGGGTGGGTCGTGTCCCGAAGCATCAATGCATTCATCCATAGAGCATCAACACCTTCGCTCGGAGAAGTGGTGCCTTCCTTCGATGAAGCGGCAAGTCCTTCGCTCGCAAAGCATCAATACCTTTGGCTAATGAAGTAACCAAGCCTTCATGAATGAAGAAACACATTTGCTCGTGAAGCGCCAAAACCTTTACCCCCTGAAAAGCATCAACAATTGGTCCTTTAATGCTTTCAGTATGCAACTTATCAACATTTGCACCTTTTTAAGCACCAAAGCCTTCCACTAGCAGAGCATTGAAAGACTTCACCTACAAAAAACTCGAAGAACCTCCCCAAAGATAAAAGTATAGCCTTTACCTCAAAGAGCTAAGTCATCATCTCAAGCAACTTAGAAAAGTCTACTTGTCAGCTAAGTTCAATGCAATTAACCAACAATAAGACGGATACTACTAAAGAACATTCCAAAGAATCTATCAATTATACCAAACAAATGGACTTGCTAGAATTGGAAAACCTACTGAAGATTACTTCCCAACCCCACCAAGGAGGCAATAACTTGTGAGGGTTGACTACAAGTTCCAGCACACAACTTCGAGATTCATTCGAACGTACCAAGCTCAAATTTTAATTCCTCGAATAGAGCTTGATGGCACCAAAAAGGGTATGGAAGTAAGCATTCCAATGACACTTAATTCGAAGCTAAAACAAAGTCAAAAGACCAAAATTAGTACACAAAGGTCAAATCTGCCGAGAATCACAAAAAACTCAATGGAAGGCTTATATTGATGAAAATTAAAGAAGTTGGAAATTACAAGTCGAATGCTCCTGTATTTATTCAACACTATGACCTAGCTATAAGCCAAGAAGAACCATGAATCTAGTCATCAGGACCGCCACGACCTCAAAGTCTCTCAACCTATGAGCTTTAACCTTGGTGGGCTTCGATCATTCCATCATGGACTTTCAGTGATGCATTTCCTGTGGCATTCTTCAAGAATGGGGGCAACCTCCTTAGAATCACCCATTTGGCACAGTTGGCTTCACGAAAGAAAGTTCAGTGTTACTTGACAACGCAAAAGCAACTACAGAGTTTCTTGACTCTAGAGAAGCAACTCTAGTGATTCATCTCTCCTAAAAAAAACTCAACAATGAATGACTCAGCTAAGGAAATTTCAGTGCAACTTGACTCTACGAAAGAAACTTCATCTTCGAGACGGAACGATGGCTTGGTGCCATATGTTTGATGGAGAATTTAAACCTTAGGTTCGAGTGATTGAGTGAATCTATGAGACTTAGAGTTGAGACGAATTTTATCTTCAGGTTTGAGAATGATACCTATGAAGCCTTGAAACTGAGAATATATGTGTTCACTTGCACATTAATTAGTTGCTAGCATGGTGAATTCAAGAAGGTGAAGGTATGACTAAAGTTTCATTGGTTCACATTACTTTCTTACCTATATAAGCCCTCTTCACTCTCAAAATAAACCCTAGCCTCTACATAACAAAGAAATCAGATCTGCTCTTCATTTTTCATTCTCCTTCTCTTCCATTTAGAAAACCTCAAAAATAAAACTCATCTTTCTATTTCCCTTCCATAACCATTTACTCTCTTCCATCATTTTCCATCTCTTTCTCATGTACCTCAATCTCTCATCATAAAAGCTCCAAAATTCCTTCATCAAATTGACACGACCTACCCCCAATCCCTTGGGATTAAGGGCTAAGCCATGCTCCCGTCTAACTTACATGTGACATGAAGGCTAAACCGACGTCCAACCTCCACGTAACACGTAAGCCGGACAAGGGATTCCCAAGCGAACTGTCCAAAAATTTTCGGACTTCCCAGAGCGCGCAGAATCTACTGTGGATCGCGTGTGTGATGTCTCCGTCTTTCTCTAACAGCATCCCGTACCGCATCAAACTTGTAGGGTATCAAAAACATAAAAGACTGTGAGTGGACAAAAATAAATAGTAAGTTCAGAAAACACTTTATAAGAAAGTACATTTATACCCTCCATGAAAAACCAATGCATGCATGTGAAAACCATTCCATAAAATCATTTCATATCCAAGATAAGGAGACCATCATTGAAAACCAGAATAATTTCCTTTTCTCAAATCCGTAATTCAAATCCAGGGCCTCAGTCCAAAATCATAAATTCTCATCAAAGTACGGGAACACAGCCCAAAACTCATTAAATCCTAACCATCCGGGCCACAGCCCAAAACTTATGAAAGCTAGTGAAAAACCAATGTAAAATATATCAAGCAAGTTACTGGATCTCAAGCGCACCGAGTCTTTAAACTCAAAACACATGCGCATAATCAGGCCTTCTCGGGATATCAACGAGTCTTTAAACTCAAAACACAATCAAAAGGCCCTGAGGGATATCACAATAACCGATTCTTTAAACTCAAAATATATCAATCCAGGGACCTCCCTCGTCAATCAACCGAGTCTTTAAACTCAAAACCAGATCCAGCCATATCCGGGTCTTTAAACCCAAAACCAAGTGAAAATCATAGAAAGTCCATATCCGAATTCACAATCATAATTCCGTAAGTTAGCATCAGGAATCATCATCCTGAACCCAAATCCAGAAATTCACTTTCAAGTTTCAAAACCAAATCAGGAATCATAGTTCCGAAATCCGATTCCAAAACCCAAACTCGTTTATCGAAATCACTTTTAGGAATAGGGCTTCAAGCCCGAAATCACTTTACCAAAATCCATTATAAAACATTGAAATCAAATCATATTTAAAATCCCAAAATCATAGTATCGAAACCTTTACCAAATCACAGCAGAAAATCATATCTCGTAAAATGTGCAATTCCGTAAATATCTCGAAATACGTGCAAAATTGTAAAGCATCAAGATCATAATCATAAATATAGAAATCGCGTATAGAAAACATATAAAACATTTATGCATGCATCATAAATTAGAAAGCAAATCCACTCACAGACCATTCGCGTTGCCGCCTCGATACGCATGCAATTTCGCTTTCCCGGCTAATCCACTATAACCGGCTTTCCCGAACCTATCCAAATCCCATAATAAGGTCACTAACTACTTAATAATGCTGCTACTAAAGCCCCGTAATTTTCCTGAATTTTTAACCGAGCCCTAAAACCTTCGGACATCCCAAAACATATCGAGACGATGTCCGATTGACTCAAAACCAGTCCCAAAATGTTCGTTACATCAAATAATTTAAAAGTTGTGTTGGAACCTTCCTCAAAAACCATGCCACACGCCCACACACTTTGCCCAAATGGGCTGCGCGTGGTCCTCACGCGCGGCACTGTTCGTCATCTTCAACCTTGCATCGACCAGGTCCAGATCGGTTCAGACCAACTAGTTCAACTAGACCAGTGCTCACGGTTTTTAGTCATTTTCAGTCTGTTTCCAGTCCTCTCTTTTTCTATAATTTCGTCTAATATTTTCCTACACCTCTATGGGTTTAAAACTCAAAAATGAGATCGAAAAACTACCTTCTCGTTCATCGTTCAAAACTTTCATTTTCTTCCCTGTCTCTGACCACGACAGACCGTCTCTTGTCTCTGTCTCAAGCTCGATCAACTCCTGAAAACTTCTAGAACATCATCTCATTCATTAATTTGATCAACCTCATGAAATCATTCGTTTCCATATTTGAATTTTCACAGGGCATCTTCACGGGCACTTACCGTACCACGGCGTCGTACACTGTCGTGGTCGCCATCAGTATCGTCTCAACCTCCCCTTCAAGTTTCGTTCACAGTTCAGAGACAAAGGTTGAGGATTGAAGGTATTGAATGGGGGTTCCTCACAGTCTCTTTTGCTCACGGTGTTATGGCCACCGTTCACGACGACCCTCCACCAAGGCACCATCCTCCTCGTCTCTTTTCCCTTCATACCTCACTACCACTTAGGGAGATCAAATGGGCATGGGTTTCATGGTCACACACTCACCGCACTCTGTTCCTCTCTGTTTTTCACTCTGTGGTCATCCCCAGCCCGTGCAACCAAGTATCATTATCATTCTCTTTCTTTTTTTTTTCTTTTTTAAATTTGGACAGATGACAGGACCCGCCTCGATCCAACAGGGATCATAAGGGGACGTGCCCTGCTCCCGTCTGACATCCAATATTCAAACCAATTTTAATCCCAAAACATCAAATGCATAAATAACCAAATTAAAGTTATTCATCAAATCCGAATTAAACAGATGTCAGACAAGGGATGAAATCCAAGATTACAAGTTGCGAGCACGACTCTAAAATAAAACCTGCGGGTAAACCACCCAATAGGGTTTCAGGTACGCAGAAGTAGATCTATGCCTCAGCCTCAGGTTCCTCCTCTACCTCAGTATCACGACCTGGAGGGATTACCAAAACATAAAGGGTGAGTGGACCGAAACTCAAGTTTATAAAATCATTTGATAAGTAAAACATATAATTTACCCCTCCGTTTTTCCAAACATGCATGCATCATTATTTAAAACCATAATCATATAATATGAACCATAAGGCATGTAATTAAAACCATGAACATAATTTTAGCCACTGCACTATACACTCCAATCCCGACATCCCTGATGTCTGACGTCCCTGACGTCAATAAGGTCACAATCACAAGGCTACGCGTGCCACTCGGGTCTCAATTTCCGAGTTCAATCCCCGAACCCCGTTCGGGTACAGCATCCCCGATGCTTAGCATCATAGACGCTGGACGTACTAGACGTCCGTGACCTCTCTGGGGTACCTCATCCGGAGGAGACAATATAATATGGAAGGATCTATACAGTGCAGTACCAAATACATTTTATTGATATCCACATGCAAAGCATATATATATATAGATAAAATCCAATCAATCTTTAAGTTTCATCAGACGGGTCTCAAGCCCAAATATCGTGAAACGTGCCATAACCATAATTTCCAAATCATCAAAACCATTATTTGTTTTTAGCATGTGAATATGTATAATAAACCAGAAAACATTTATGCACGCAAGGGTTTAAGAAAATGGCCCACTCACAGTACACCCCTGCTGAAAATCGAACGTATACCCTCGTTCTGGTACAACTGTACAATCCCTGTCATGTCCAAAGTATACGTACAGGTCAAAACAAACCCCTAACATTTAACCATCAAACCCTAGACCGAAACCGGCCCGGAAAAGCCGCCCGAACGCGCTTCCCAAGGCAATAAACCTCATTTTGACCAACTTAATGATCTCCGATCGACCCGAAACCACCGCCATTGGATCCGGAGCGTCGAAACCTAAAGAATGGTGGTGGTCCCACCAAAATTACTGTTCACATGCGCCCCCACGCACCTGGTCAACCCTCTGGTCAACTGTGCTACAGTACTGCTGACGTCAGCATGACGTCATCACTGACAGTGTCAGAGGACACATGTCAACAGTCCATTGGTCCATGGTCTGACTGATTTCTGACATGATGATGTCATCAGCTACAGTAACCGGGTCAGAGAACCGGGTCACCGCAGACCCACGGCTCGACCCGATCACAGATCGTGATTCTGATCATCATTTTAGGTGGAATTTGTTCCTATGGACTCGTCTCTACCTCTACAATGGTTCTGGGAAATTCAAACTAGATTCTAGGTTGAAAAAGCTACCTGAAAATCGACGCGAAGGTCGGCTGCCGGTTCTGGTTAACTTCTCCAGCGAGCCGTCGAGTTTCCAGCCACGGTCCTGGGTTCAACCTGATCGCCTAGGTCCCCTGAGTGTGTCAAAACAACAATCAACAATTCCTAACGTCAAAAATGGATGTTTCGAAGTAGGGAAGGAAATCGGGCACTCACGGGTTTTTCGTCCTGTCGCCTCCGTGTCGCCGCCGTACGTCGTCCAGTTCAGCTCTGGGCCGTCCTGTCGTCACAGTGCACCCAAACGTACATTGGTTCGAGTCCAAATGTGAAGGTTTGGATGGTTTGGGTGACTTGGGTTGTTCGGGTTTCTTCTCGGGTCTGAGGGAAAACCGGCCGTGCAGGGTGGCCGTGGAGTGGTGGCCGGCGTCAGGGAGGTGGTTGCTGGTTGCCTGGGGTGTGGGGTTGAGTGGTGAAGTGCTGGTGGGTTGTTCCAAGGGGTAACCGTGCTAATCAGTTTGAGAGAATGAACAATGTAGGTGTAGTGTCTCCTAGGTTTATAAAACAGAATAGGAAATTAAATCAAGGGACAGGATTGAATCTCAGAATGAGATCAAAGGTGAGGATTTAAGGAAAATAAAATAATAAACTAACCTATTGGCCAACACAGATCCTTGTTTTAGGGAATGTAGGGGATGAGTGACACTTGTCACTCATCCAAGGGTCCAGATTGATTTGATTAAAGTAATCAGATCCCATTATTATAATATTATTTTAATCCGGTTCTCGGTTGGTTCGGTTAAATGCGAAATACTTCCGTGACCATAACTTCCTCGTACGAAGTCCGATTTCGGCGTGCCGCCTGTCTACTGACTCAGGACGTCGAGACCTACCCAACGGTCCTTGAGTCATGTGAAAATTAGTTCCCAAGAGAAAAGTCAACATTTTCACCCTAACCGTCCAAATTACAGTAATGCCCCTGGACTTTCGATAGCCATAACTTTTTCCCTGATCGTCTGAAATGAACGTGCCACCTGGCTATGGACTCGTGACGTCCCGAACTATGTCACGGTCATTGGTCAAAGTCCATTGGACCCACCAATCAAAAAGTCAACAATTTGGCCATACAAATCACAAGGGTAAAAGCGTCAATTCATACATTAATTTACAATATTAAAATCCTCGAATTTCCGGGGTGTTACAACAGAGGCGGCTTAGGAGGTTTCCACAAGCCTCTAGAGCTCAACCAAGTGTCCACATCTGATGAGGCAACCCTCCCAAGATAGCCAAGTGTCACTAGGTCCAAATCCCAAGGCAACAAATGACCAAATGCCCCTTTATGGAAAATTACCATTTTGCCCTTAACATCCTTTGGCCAAAACCCAAGCCATCCATAATCCGATGACAGCGTGTTGCCTGTCGTTGTACTCAAGGGATCGAGACTTACCTAACGGTCCTCGAAATACATGAGAAAGGCATGTTATACAAAAAGTTAACAATTTGCCCCTTTTTAATCAAATTACCGAAATACCCCTGAACGTCCGAAGCTCATAACTTTTTCCTCGAATGTCGGAATCTGACGTGCCACTTGTTTATGAACTCGTGACATCCTGAACTACGTCACATTCATTAGCAAGAGTCCATTTGACAGCGCGAACGAAAAGTCAACAGTTCGCCCAATTCCAAAGGCAAAATTGTCATTTCGCACCGTCCGTCTGAAAGCACATAACTAACTACCGATTAACTTCTCTAATTCGTCATTAACCATTAATCTAATCCCAGTTTCCGGGATGGGTCGTTACAAAATTCGTCATCCATCATCTTTATTGTGTGAAGAAGAAGCCCTTTTCAATTCTGGAGAAGAAAACTGCCTTCTACTTAGAGTTTGCTGCATCCATGTCTTTAATTAATGCTTTTATGTTGATTAGATACATGTGTAGCTAATTTCTCATCTAGGGTTCTTGATGTAACAATGTAAACTCAATTCTATGTTATGATTGAAGTATTCTGATTTTTACAAACTCTTCTTTGATTCATTCATTTTATTTATTGATTCATATGTGATTCTAGTGCTTGATCACCATTAGGGTACCATATGCCTAGTTAGATTTAGAGCACATGCCATGCCTAAGTTTAATTGATTTATGAATGAAAGAATAGGGTTAGTGAGTACATGCCATGCCATTGAATCTGTTTGGTCATATTTATTTATTTTCTCATATTTAAAGTCTTTGTTGGAGTAATCTAAAGTACATTCCATACTTAGGTTGCAATTAGAAGGACTAGATAGTGTTCCACATGCCATGGCCTATCTTACTTAAGTGAAAACGATCCTTAGAGCAGGTTTGGAAGATCAGAGTACTTTGGTCACTATACTCATAGAATCAAGGTTACATAGGTGAAGTCAAGACCCTAGCTTCCATCTCCATACTTTTCTCAATCTTTTCTATTTATCTTCATTTACTTAAAGTTTTAATTTCAGTTTAACGTCCTTACATATCACAAATCAAAAATCAATTCTGGTTTATTTTCAGTTCTTTTTATTCCACTAGTTAATTGAGTCATTATAGGGTTATCTAGAGATAATTGTGAAGCCTAACCAGTCTTTGTGGTTCGACACCCTTACTTGTGTATTATCATTACCGTAATAGTAGTGTATAAGCTAGGATACATCAACATTGACTCATCAGCCTTGTATTCTGAATGTGTCAATCATATGCCTAACTGAGTACAAAAGCAATTAGGATTCAATAATGGAAACTTAAAATTAAAGTAAGATTTCAATGTTGATCTGGTTTTCACAAAACTAATGCTTAATTCCATAGTCATACATTTAAAAGATATCTGCAATAAGAAAATCAAGCAATGATTTCAGTAGATATGGTTCAAACGTATCAATAACAATACTATTTATCAACAACATAACCCAATAAATCATGTTTAAAGAAAAATTAAGAAAAAGGAAATGCTTTCCGCATTTAATTTCTAAAGAAAACCCCAAATTTTTGAGAAAACCCTCAAATTCCCAATGGGTCACCCATCCTAGGATTGCACCAGCCCAAACTCGCTTAACTTTGGGGTTCCAATCAAACCCAAAGCAAGTGAGCTCCCAAAAAGCCTCCTGTTGGATAGACGCACGCCCACACATATAAGGCGCATCTCCCAGATCCCCCCGGCGAGGTGGGATTGCTAACAATGCTCTTAAGGCACGGGTCATTACAGTTAGCCCTTGCTAGGTTTTGTTTATTAGTGTGGGCTTGGGCGCTTTAAACTTTATGAGTGGGTCAGTGGGCTAGAGGTATTGGGCCAAGATGAGTTCGGACTAATATGGTATCAGCAGAAGTCCCCCAAATTCTTAATTGAGGTGGAATTTCTTGGCTGAGGACCTGTAAACTGTGCTAGAATTTGTGTAGGGATATACCTCTAGTCCCCCAAGTCCCCCAAGCGAGAGAGTGTACCGATCAGTATATCCAATCGGCCTGGAGTGATTCGGACTGGTCGGTGGGCATGAGGGGCACTAACTAGTGAGCCATTTCTGGGTAGGCTGGTGTGGTCTGACCTGCTAGTGTTGAGGTTTGTCATAGGGTGTGTGAGCCGGTCGGTATTGGCAGGGCACGTCAGGGGTCGTCAGGGGTCGTCAGCTATGCGACTCAGTTGGTGCCTGTTGGGTTTTCAGCGCCTTCTGGGTTTCCATTGTTTGCGTGCAGTGACATGTGAGACTAGTGTGAGTGTGACATGTGGCGATGGTGATAAATGCTAGGTTTTTACCAAGGCGACCTTTTGTATGCTAGAAGGTCTCTATACATAGTGGAGAAAGTGAGAAGGAGATTCCACTTTCACTATTTACGCCTTTTGCTTCGGTGAAACGATGCTCTTCCAACAAGGCATTTTCCAGCAACGTTCAGTGCAGAAGAGCGTGTGGTGGAGCGATTTCTGACAAGGATGACCGCCGTGTAAAAACAAGGTAAACTCTTTTTCCTTCTTCTTTTTAGATTAAGTTCAATATCTGGGATGAACTGGGGGTTAGATATCTGTTTGATCCGAGGAAAATAGTGGTTGGTGATATAACTGTGTTTTATGTTACTTTCTTTTCTTTAGATTGTTCTGATATCCGATCGGGATAGTGAACCCAAAAGGGTTGAGGATTCCTCTGGTGACAATCAGAATGTATTATCTTCATTTACCACTCTTGATTTAGTGGAAATGAGTGCGTCAATGGAGATTAGTGACAATGGGAAAATCAACAAGAAACCCCGTCGAGGTGATCAAACTAGCGTATTGACGTCAGGTCGGTACGAAGATGATGAGCTTGCTCAAGTGGGTGGGGAGCCATCTGAAATGGTCAAGGTTGTGAGGATGATAGGCGGTTGGGATAAAGAAGTGGTGAGGGTGATCGGTGCGCTACAAAAGAAGTCCCCGAAGGGGAAGATCCCGACCACCATGCAGATAGAGAAGGCTAAGTTCTCTGTCGATGAGCTTAGGAGCAAGGAGACCAAGGTGACCGTGCGGAGGTTTCGATCATCCTGGAACATACCATTTGAAGTGGAGTTGAGGGTGGCCGGTCCTAAAGTGGTGCCAAGTAATCCTCCTTGGGGGTATGCCCTCTTCTACCCTGAGCTGTACAAGAACAGGTTAAGGTTCGTTTCCCTTGCACCCTTGGCTAAATTTCATTGTTCAGAGACTGGCTAGCCAATATGCAGCGTTTTTGAAGGCAGTGCAGTCGCCACCTACGTATAGCTAAGTTGTGCACCTGTATGAGTTCGGTTGGCAGTAGTAGAGTCGTGGGATAGGTTCATGATCAGTGTAGGGATAAAATGGCCTAAGGGGAGTTCATCCTCGATCTGTCGTCATCCCATAAGACATACAAGAGGAAGTTCATCTTCGTTGGTGGGAACTAAGGTAGGAAGGGCATCTTGTCTGAGTTCCAAGACCAAGATGACGAGGGTTGAACTTCATGATAGTTGTTTTTTTGTTGTTGTTGTTGTTTTTGTTTGATACTATTCGGTATGCCTTTGTATGACCTAGTTGTGTGTATGCATGTACTCTTCGGGAGGTGGGGACCTCAGATAGAGAGATGACGGTTTGTGAGCTAGTTAGGAAGAAGCTGAAACCGACTTGGCGTCACCACTACATACTTCAAATGTCTTTAGACCTTGCTAGAGGTCAGCCTCATTTCATATTTCGGTGGGGATACCTTGTTGAAGTAAAGTTTTTTTGTTAGCTGGGTCAGTGTATTGACCGCTTGGTTCTTTGCAGCTATACCAAAAGACGCCAAATGGCGCATTAGCCGACTAGCAAACTAGGAGTTAAAAGCAAAAACCTAGGTGATGGACAAATCAAATGAGAAGGACTAAGAGGCTCAGCCAACCGTGACTCCTTCTCCACAAGGTTCGGTTGGTAAGAAGAGGAAGGTGGCACTAAGCGCCAGTAGGGGGTCTCAGTCAAAAGGGACTTCGACCAATGATCCGAAGATATCCAAAAGGATGCAGTGTCTACTAGAGGCAAGAAAAACCAAGAAGGCGAAAATGGTGCGAGTGGGGGCTAAGACTTTGATGGCCAGTCTTCCTCCTGTGCCAGTTGTTCATACATTTGAATTGACTGGGAGCCAGTGGTTCAGGTCAGTGAGCTAGAACAAGTGGGGACCGATGGCCTTAGATAGACGAGGCACTCTGATGGGGTCATGAGGTTGGGGGTGTTGGAGGTTGATGTCGAACTAGAGAGGTAAGTATGGAATACCCTTGAGTAAATTACAAGTAATGTGAAGTACACCTGGGTCAGTGTGAGTGGGGTTGGTACATTTCCAGACCTTCCCCATTGTTTCGTAATCTTTCCTATCCTCCCCCGCCATATTTGATTGGATCTCATCCTCCACTACCATCTCATCAAAAGGTTCTGTCACCGTTTCTATTTCCTCCGTCACCGTTTCATCATACTGTTCTGCCATCATTCCCTCATTCTTTGCCACCATCTCGGCATGAAGCTCCGCGCCAAGTAGGTTGGCGTAAAGAAGAGATGGCCAATTACAAGAACGTAGAGCTCAAAACGTTCACCAAGTCGGGCTTGAAATAGGAGGATGTCTCGGTCGGCGTTCGAGAGAAGATGCTACCAGTCATCAACGGCTTGGTGACCAGTTTTTCAATGGTACTGTCTGAGCTAGACTATCTACTTGAGAGCTCGATGTCCAAGCGCATGGAGAAGTCTCTTCTCATTACCTTCCATATAAGTACTCGGACTGTTTTACACTTATGTTTTTTTTTTCTGAATTGTTTTTTCTGATCTTGTGCTCTGTTTGTGTAGTCACTCAGTGAGACGTTCATTAACTATACTCACGAACTGAGGTGGGTGAATGTTGTGGATGAAGAGAAGGCGAAGTACAAGGAGCAATTGGCAGCCTTACAGAAGCAGTCTTAGGAGGCTGAGCTAGCCATGAAATCCAAGGCCTATGTGGAGAGGAATGTCCAGCAGCAGGCAACCATAGAATAACAGGCTGCTTAGCTTGCCCTATGTGTGCAATATGCCAAGGCATTTTGATTAACTAAGAAGAAGGCTGAGCGCCTGAGAGACGCATTGGGTTGGGTTGAGAGGAACTGCGACCATTGGGAGTCAGAGGTGGAGTAGTTAAAGGCAAAGGATAAGCATCAGAGTGCGGATGTGGTGGATCAGAAGGTGGAGATGGAGGTTGATAGGTCTTTAATTAGGCTTTATTTTATATCGTTTTTATACCCCTTATTCTTATCTTTTAATATAAAAGTACCAAACAATTGTAGAAAATAATATATTTTGTGGAAAATGTCTAGAAATAAATAAAGCTTGGAAGTTTGAGAGTTTTGGCGAAAGAATCATCCCAATCGAAATTATAACGAAGAAATTATAGACGAAATTCGGAGGGAAACTACTAAATAATGAGCCCAGGCCATTTAATTGCAGCTCAATCCAATCAAGCCTAGCCTTTTCTGATCACTTCCCAAATTGCAGCCCAACAAATCCCAAAATGCGCGGCCCAAAATCGCGCCTACCCAGCCCTAGCCGCTTGCATCATGCACCACCCGAACTGCTTGCCACCACTTTGGAGTACGACTGTCGAAGGTGACAGCTCCACCTCATCACGCGTGCGTTGAACGCCATTCCCCTGTTAGTATGTCAGGCGCTGAATTCCCTTCATCCTGTCAGCCAGCCCACGCCGAAGCATCAGTCCAATCCTAGCTACAGCCTGCCGAGTCCACCTACTTCCAGCTCAGCCTTCCATGCCCTGCTTCTTGCTGAATCAAACCTACCCCTCTTGGGCAGGTTTTTTAGCCACTATTTCACCAAAAAAAGTATCAAGTTCATGATTTCCCCTATTTAATGTAATTTTTTTAATTAATCAATTTGCATTTTTAATTTTTAGCTTTTTGGTGGCACTCTCCCTATAAATAGGGAGGCTAATTTCATTGTTAAGGGTCCCCTTTTATCTCTTTCTTTTAGCCATTTTTAGTTCTCTTTGTTAAGTTCTTTTCTCTCTCTTTTGAGACACATTTTGGGACCATTTTAGCTTCTTTTAATTTCCTTCTTAGTTTTCTTTTAATTCATGTTTTTAGATTTGTTTTCACATGTTGTTTCTTAGTTTCATTTTCTTTAATTTGTTCGTAGATTTTCTTTAACTTCTCTTTTTACACATTTTCTAAGGAAATTCGAGAGTTTTTAAGACCGAATTCCTCGTATTTCTTCCTCCATCTTTACACGGTTCTGCCGGCTGTCAGGGTTCCATGTGAATAATCATGTTTTTCTACTTAAACTTTTGTATTGTTTTAGTTTTATTTATAATTCAATTTTTGTGTTGGTATTTTCTTTCTAAAATTTCTAAATGTGAATACAATCTCCATGTGTTTTACTTCATGAATTTTAGTTATTTTATACGTTTTAGTGCTTAAACTTCAATTCAAAATTAAGTGTCGGCCGCTGTCGGTGCACTTAGAATAGGATTGAAGAGATTTAAATGCCAGCCGCTGTCGATGTATTTAATAAAAAATATAAGGTGAATCATATTTTAAGTATCGGCCGCTATGGATGCATTTATAATATTGAAAAACGTATTTTGGTAATTGAAGTAATTGATGTAAGATTTCGTGATTGGTTCAATATGTGCATAATGTTAGAGTGTTGGTAAAAATTGTGTTTGAAGGAAATCTATTTTGGCAGTAGTTTAAATAATGTGATTGTTAATTTTAATTTAATTCTTACTTAGTGTTAAAACATAGTTTAGGCTCCAAATCTTGCCAAAACCCCCTCCAAATCATGTTTTTTTTTTATTTTTTTAATTTTTTAATTTTTAATTTTTAATTCTTTAATATTTTATTCTTTAGTTCTTTAATTCTTTATTATTTAATTATTTAATTCGTTAATTCATTTATTATTTAATTATTTAATTCTTTGATTCTTTAATTATTTAATTCATTAATTCTCTTATTCTTTTATTCATTTATTATTTTATTCCTTGATTATTTTTATTCTTTTTTAACTAACACATTATTAATGTTTTTTAATTTCCCCGGTTACGAACGATCCCTATTTACCAACACTACATCTACACAAAAAGGGTTTAAATTGCATATATTTGAATTACGTGTTTATTTAAATGTGTAGTTCGAGCGTATCAATTTTTGGCACTGTTTCCAGGGAAATTGAAAATCATTTTTAATGTGTTAGTATGTATAAATTGTTCACATTATACTTGTTTATACTTTTTATTTTTGTTCATATTATATTTGTTAATAACTTTCATACTATACTTGTTCATAATTTTTATACTTGTTTATATTATATTTGTTCATATTTTTATTTGTTTATTTTTACTTTTATACATGTATAATATACTTGCTTATAAAACCACACTTGTGAATAAATTGTTCATACTTGTATTAATTGTTCATATGTAAATTGTCATATTGTACTTGTTTATATTTGTTCGTAAGTGTTTATTTTTCATAAACTAGTCTCGGCTATATGTGGATCACTTGTGCTTCGGAGTTTAGATTTTGATCTCTAATGAAATAGGTGAACTCTCATTTGTTAACTCTCACCTAAACCCTTCATGGACCTAAAGAGCCATGATGTTGAGGGTAATGATTGTTAACACTTGAATTATCTTAGTTCATCTGGAGTAAGAAATTTTCGAGGGTGATGTCTTGGATAAGACACGATACTCGTAACTCGTTTTGGGCCTATGAAATGGACATCAATGGAGTTTAAGCCTTGGGATGTCTTGAAATTATCCCTGCCTCTTATGTTTATTCTTTCTAACCTGGTCACTTTTGAACTTACCCAAACAGTTGAATAAATCTAAGATATTTACTTGGGCCGCATGAACGTAGAAGTCTCAATCTTAACTTTGAAGTTATGTGAACCATATATATCTTTGACTTCCCCAATGTGTAAATATTGTTTCTTATTGCATTTGTAAATTGTATAACCTCCCTAAGGTTTCATAATACTCGGATTTCATCCTTAGGCCCTCCCTAGACTAAGTGAATCTAGGGTAGTGAGAACGAAGGTGCATGTCATTCTATCATGCATTTGTTGATGCAGAAATCGTCCGGACCTATAAAATTCCTCATCGATCCCTACAAATAAGAACGAAAATCAAACGGGGTTAAGGTTGAATCCCGAGGGGGTAGTTCAACTGTGAACTCTCCGATGCTTAAGTTAGTTTTATGAGAGAGAATAAACCGACAGAGTGTTTGTAGAAGTTTTTATATTACCTTTAGAAGTGAGATGAGACCTTCTATTTATAGTGAAGCCTTGAGGGTCACTAGAGCATCTGATTGGTTAAAGGAGAAAGTATTAAATAAGAGATTGTATCGAGTGTAATCATTTATTTATTAATAAATAAATAATTCACTGGGAAGTTATTTATTGTCTGTATGTCGATTTTACCAAGGGTAATATCGACATTGCGAGAATTATTGGCCAAGTGGCAGCTCCAAATATTCCGATAATTTATGGTTCCACAAATACCTCCACATCTCTTAGGAATTCGAGGAATCCTAAGAGACGTAATGTTTCTGAGGTTCCGATAAACTATGTTTCATTATAGGAATATGACTTTGCTTTCTTGGGTATAGTTGAAATTTTGATTGACATCGACCTTATCCCAGAAGGAATTTTTTGGGCTTGTAGTCTTGTTTTGAGTTGACCTTATGAGCTCGATTAACCACTAGGGTTTGTTTAATTTTCATTATTTAAATGAGACTATGTGCCTCTTATTTTTATAATGAAAACGAAACCCTAATAGTGCTTTACCGCTGAGGGAGGTTATCTGACATCTTCAGCTGTTGTGATGAAGGATTTTGGCGCTGCAATCTGGGAAGGTTGAGGTCTCTCTTTATTCTCTTATTTCTCTACTGCTTTTAATTTTTACAGATGCCTCCATATCAAATACGGAGAAGAGAAAGAGTGGTTGGTGCAGCTGATATGTTGGATGCGTGCGTGGGAGAGAGAATGGGTAACTTGGCTGATGCTGATTCCAGGGGTTTGGCGGGCCCGCGCAACAGGGCAAGTCACCAGGCTTTTCAGGGTTGATTGGAAAAAAGGGGCTGGAGAGATCCCTTCCTCACGCACGCGCCTGACGCCGGTTACTATGTAGGACAAGACAGGCGGGCCCATGTGGAAGGGAGTTGTCGGATGGTCCATGAGGCAAGGTTGTCGGCTAGCCCTATGCGGTAGGCTGTCGGTCCGACAAAGATGGGACAGTGGGTCCAGTTGGCTTTGTGTCCGTTCCTTTTTTTTAAAATAAGTATATACTAAGATGTAAAGTATATATTTACCTTTTTTGTATTCGTACATATATGTAAGTAAATATATACTAAAATATAAAGTATATATTTACTTTTTTTTGTATACATACATATAAGTAAGTAAATATATACTAAAATTTAAAGTACATATTTACGTTTTTTTTTTGTACATACATATATGTAAGTAAATATATAATAAAATATAAAGTATATATTTACCTTTTTTGTAGTATATGAGTATATATGTAAGTAGATACATACTATGTATAAAGTATGTATTTACCTATTTTGTTATAGGTTATAGATATATATTTTTATATTTTTGGAAACTAACCAACTTTGTTTACTTTTTAGCCTTGCTGCTTTTGGACGTTACAGAAGTTTGGATTTCCCGACCACAACGATTTCAGTGACACGACCCATTCCTGCGGACTCTTCTCGAGATGTTAAGCGGGAAGCAAGAAAATAAGTAGGGGAAGCTGCACTTGTGGTAATGGGAAGGTTCGCGTAGCAGGCGTTCGTTCGTCGGGGTGCAGACTGAGCTACTTGGCACTGACGAGTTTCAAAATTGGAAGTGTCTCCATGATGATGCTTTCGCTAAAGGTGTGGTCGTCGCGCTTGGCGATGCGTGTGCAGCTATGAAGATTCCAAGGGGAGCTGTTTCCAAAAGAAAGAATGCGAAGCTTTTCTAATGAATCCAATTTCATCCTCTGATCATCAATTGGGTTTTCAAGTTCCCCTTTTTGAAGTTTTTCACCAAGATCATCTGCCAGATCGGTTGTTGCCCTTCTCAACTGCATGTCGTTGCTTACCGCCACATCATGTGCTTTGAGAAGCTAAAAAACCTCTTCAACTTGGAGCTTACTAAACATGAGTTCTGGAATTGCTACTCGGTGGAGCACAAGCCGATTCATGAC
This sequence comes from Prinsepia uniflora, assembly GCA_032719365.1. Taxonomy (NCBI): domain Eukaryota; kingdom Viridiplantae; phylum Streptophyta; class Magnoliopsida; order Rosales; family Rosaceae; genus Prinsepia; species Prinsepia uniflora. Next base: position 29,246,244 of record CM064867.1, on the reverse strand, counting down.
ACACGAAGTTCACACGTGGTCCCAGAGATTGCGATTTTCATGGGCACGTCATTTGATGATGAATTGTACCGGTATTTGTGTATTGAAGTTGGGGGCGAGTGGGATCTCAACTGCGCTAGTAGTCTGAACATTTCTTCGCGCTACCATGACCCGTCAGACTTGTAGATTTCTTCGCGCTACCTTGAGATGAGCTGGTTTCTTAGTCCTCATAGGTGGATGGCTGGCGGGTGTCCTCCCAAGGACTTGATCCAAAGTTGGTTCACTGCCCCGAGGCATAGGAAGCAAGATGTCCCATCGGTATACACATGCCAAGATGAGTTGGGCGTCCCCTCAGCAAAGGTGCTCAACCAGTCCCTGCCCCCAAGCGGGGCTCCCTACGTCGCGCCTTGCCCTTCGAGCCCGGCGGGATCATCCAGCAAGTGCAAGTCTTCAGGTGAGTCTTAGAGTTGTCTGGTGAAGGGTGTAGTGAGGTCCCCAAAGAAGCTGAAGGTTGCTAATGCTCCTTCTGAAGTTTGGGTGCTACCCCCAACCTAAGTGTCAGCTGCGCGTTCCCCCCCGAAGAGACCAACTTCAGATCTTTCGAGGAGACCCTACGGTAAAGTCTTGGGCGCTGATCATGGAGGATTCAGAGCTGCTTCCACGAAGGTGGGGAACTCCCATGTCCGGGAAACGCCCTCCAAGTTTGCTCCGAGTTGAGTAGCGTAGGAGGTTCATGATAGGCTCATCAAAGAGCTCGAGATTGCAAAGGCGGGGGCCTGTAAGCTTGCGGGTATACTACAACTCCAGGTCAATACCCAAGTTGATATTGAAAAACCATAAGTACGAGCGTACCTTGCTTCAATAATCTCAAGCCCAGTTTCAACGAAAAAAATGAAGATTTGGACAAGAAGGCACGTTTGCTAGAAGCCAGTTTGGATGAGTTGAGGAGAGTCCGAGCCAAGAAGTTGTTGGCGGAAAGTGAGTGGGACATCGCTCTCGGTGAGTCTGACTTACTGCGAGGACTGATTGAAGTTTGAAGTTTGAGCCGTACTCGCCGCCTTGTAAGCGAGCCGAGAAGTTGATGTTTGAGTCGTACTCGCCTTCTTGTGCTCCCCATGCCTCGAGCCAAAATGTAGAGGAGTTCACAAATTCTATGGAGGATTTAAAGCCGAAGCTATTTGTGACGAGCTGCAGCGAGTCTGAGATGGAGGCGCGCCTTGCTCGTGAATAAGTTGAGGGGTATCTCGATTTTCTGAACAACATGTCTGCCAAGTACGTAATTCAGGAGGGAGACATTGAAGTTGCATCCCAGCGGGTTGAAAATCCAGGGCAAGAAATGCAACATGGTGAGGCGACCTCACCTGAGGTTCCAGGTCCTAAGTCGCTGAGTTTTCTAGAGCAGTTTGGTGGTGACCACATTCCAGACATTGGCGACCCGTTCTATAATGGGATTTCTGAGATATCGAGTGAGAATTGGGTCCAATTTCAATGTTCAATGGGTCTAGAAGACGTCCTCTCAGACTTGCCTTAGATTTATAGTGTAGGCTTCTCCATTTTTCTTAGCTTTTATGAAATAAGTTGTTGAGCAGCCAACTTGTGACTCGCCAACCTTTTCTTTTGTTTTGTTAGTTCAAATGGTTGAGCAACCGATATGTAGTTCGCCAATCTAGCTTTCTCAACCTTATCAATATGAAATCTTCCTTTGCTTTTAGTCAAATTTCGTAGAATCTTAACCTTCATAGGCTTGTTTTGAGATGTCGAAATTTGAGCCTTGCAGAACCAAGTGCAACTTGGACTCTCGTGTTGTTCCACAAAGGTGACCTTTGTGTATAGACATGTTTGTTAAGAACTCGTCACAACTCGGAATTGGGTGAGGTTTATGGGGTTGGAAATCTGAGTTCCATACCTTTCTAATTCCATCGATTTTTTCCACTCCGATCGGAATTGAGATTTGTAAGATCAGACGAATCTTGCACTCGTGCACTGATACATGCAATTGACCTTTGTGTACAAAAACGTTTTTTGGGAAATCGTCACAACTCAGAATTGAGTGAGATCAACGCCATTAGAAATATGACTTCAATACTGTTCTAATGCCAACGAGCTTGTTCCATGAAGATCCGAGTTGAGCTTTGTAGGTTTAGACGAATCTTGTACTCGTGCACTCGTACGTACAATTGACCTTCGTGTACAAAAATGTTCGCTGGGAACTTGTACAACTCGGAATTGAGTGAGATCAACAGTGTTGGAAAGCTGACATCCATACCTTTTTAGGGCCATTAAGCTCATGTTAGGGTGATCAAAATTGAGTGGTGTACGACCGAATGAATCTTGATCCCGTGCACTGAAATGCAGAATTGGACATCGCATGTTAAAAATTTTTCCCAATGTTTGTCATGGCTTAGTGGTTGCCCCTTTTGGTGGGGTTGGAAGCGATTATTAGTAGCTTTCTAACTCAAACAAGTTGAGTTTCGGATGATTTCATGTGCCTCACGGGGACGAGCTTTGAGCGCCTCGTGTGGCGAAGACGTGGCATGCTTCGCATGACGAAGACATGGCGTGCTTCGCATGGAGAAGACATGGTGTACTTTGCATGGCGAAGACTTGGTGCGTTTTGTATGGCAAAGGCTTGGGGCGCTTCGCGTAGTGAAGGCTTGAGTCCTTTGCGTGGCCAAGGCTAGAGGCCCTTCGAGTGGCGAATGCATGAGTCCTTGCGTGGCAAAAGTTTGGAGTCCTTCTTGTGGAGTACTTTACGTGGCAAAGGATTGAAGTGCTTCGTATGTCAAAGGCTTAGAGTGCATCGCATGTCGATGGCATGGAGTGCTTCGCATGGCGAAGACTTGGAGTAGCACTTCGAAGGCTCGGAGTGCTTCGCATGGCGAAGGCTCGAAGTGCTTTGCATGGTGAAGGCGTGAGTGCTTTGAATTGCAAAGACTTAGTGTTTTCTAATAAAAAATGTAGGTGATAAGACAAGTTCATTAGACGTTGAAACGAAACATCTTGAATCTTAATGTAAGATACTATGTAAGCAAAGTAGGCATCAAGTCGAATTTTAACCACAAATTTTGTGCCTTTGATGATGACTTGGGCACAGAGTCTGTGACACGACCCATCCCAATACCCCCGGGATTATCGCGGGATGTCCCATGCTCCCGTCTGATACGAAGTGTCAGTAAAGGGATAACTAAAAACCTCAGCCCGATCGGGGCTTCCAGACCGCGCCAGGATCGGTGGGGGAATGCGATGTCTCGGTCTCTGCTACAACCCGTATCCGTGATCAACCTGAAGGGCATTAAAACCATTTAAAAGCTGTGAGTGAACGAAAATCAATAGTTTAATAAAAACTCATTTCACTAAAAAGTATGCATGCATCCAAAAACCAGTAATCAAACCATTTACTTTAATTAAATCATTAGGGCCTTAGCCCAAAAACCATAAATCCAAACATATGTGGGAACTCAGCCCAAAACCATAGAATACCAAAATCCGTAAATCCAGATCCAAGTGGGCCACTGCCCAAATCCATAAACACAATACCATAAACATAGAAATACCATTTCATAAATCCAATAATTTACATATGACAAATAACCATCCTCGGCATCCCAGATGCCTAGCGTTCCAGACGCTTGACGTCCCAGATGTCATATCTCACAGTCAAAGCAACGCGTGCTGCCCGAGGTCTCTCTGGGTCCATATCTCTGACATCCCAGATGTTTGACGTCCCAAACGTCTAATCATAGCAATCCTACTCCTGAGTCACTATACGGTCCGGTCGCTCCGTGTAGTGACCCCTCACAGGCAATGCACTGTGACTTCCTCAATGTCTCAGACACCTGCAGGAGACCATCTACATATCCTCGTATCAAGATGGTATATGGAAAATAGTTTTATAAACCCATTTCAAAACATCTCAAAGGGCCGTGCCCGGAATTTCCAAAAAACCATCACAAATCCATTTAGGGTCCACGACCCGAAATCACGTTTATGAAACATAGGGTCCTAGACCAAATATCAAATTTATAAAACACAATTTGGCCTCATGCCTGATTTTGTAAACCAACTTGTAAACCAACTGGGCCTCAAGCCCGATCATAAACCAACTAGGCCCCCAGCCCGATCACGCAACTCAAATGGGTCTTAGCCCAATTTCGTAAACAAAATAGGCCCCTGGCCCGATCACATAACTCAAATGGGTCTCATGCCCATGTTCACCTTTCCAAAACCAAAACCAGTTCATCAAACCATCAATGAAACCCCAAGCACGTATAACACTGTATAAAGCCATAAACCACGAAATACGTGCAAAATATGTAAAACCAATCATCACAATCATCATCATAGAAATCACATATATAAAACATATAAAATAGTTATGTATGCATCACAGTTTAGAAAACAATGTCCACTCACACACCGTCCTACGCTGCCGCCATGATACACGTGCCATAAGCCTTCACGGGCTCAATCGCCTTCTTCGGAATATCTGAACCTGTGGAAATCAAACTAGAGAGTTACTAACTACCTCAATAATCTCTCATTAAATACCTGTAATTTTCCCAAATTTTTAAACGTATTTAACATAGGCTTTAAACCTTCGGACACCCAAAACTACCCCGAAACGGTGTCCGATCGACTCGAAACCAGTCCCAAAATGTTTGTTACACAGAAAGGATGATTTCATATGTTGAAAACTCTCCCCCCCCCCCCCCCCCCAATAAATGTTCCACATGCCCCCATGAGCCCCCACGCGTCGTCCAAAGACGTTGCGCATGGGCTTCAGGCGCCTGCACTATTCATCATCTTCAACCTCGCTGAACCGGTCCGGCCTGGTTCGACTGTGCAGTCGGTCCAACTGAACCAGGGTGACCGGTTCATATCTTCCATGTTTTCGGTCCATTTTCATCCATTTTCAATCCTAAACCTTCATCTAATCATTCAGAATCGATTTATGATTTCAAAACATGAAAACCAAGCATTAAACTCACCTTCCTGATCGATTGTTTGAATCGGCCAACTTCCCCCCGTCAGTTTCCAAGATACCGGCCACCACCGGCAATGCTTTTTGTCCTAAAACTTTTGTACAACCTCCACAATTACTTTTCCATTAACAAAACCATTCAATCAACTCTAAAACCCAAATTCAAAATTTGAAAAACCAAACACACCATTCAATGGCTTCGCCGGCCACCGTCCACGACGGCTCGACCCGTAGCTACCATCTTCATCGTCTCACCTTACTATTTTTTTTTTCATTAACACACCAAGCACATGTAATGAGTATTGAAGGGGCTATAAGGTTGGGGTTCACTGTTTGGAAACTTCACGAGTTTTTTGGAGAAAATACAGAAATGATGATGGTGAGGGAAAAATATCCCACCGTGTGGGGGAATGGGCCAATTAGATGGGTGACACTTGTCACTCATCTAGTGGGTCCTTCCAGAAATTTCCACCAACCAAAACCTACCACTTGTCAGTTTCTCGGTTTGCATGAATAGTGCCATAAAACGTTATAGACCCGTAACTTCTCCGTTGAATTTTCAATTTCGACATGTCATCTGTCTACGTACTCGTTACGTCCCAATCTACATAACGGTCCTCGGTCCTCGTATGTTTGACTCCCTGAGTCAAAAGTCAACATTTTGTCCAATTTTAGGGGTAACACGGTCATTTTACACCTTTCGTCCGAATTCTCTCAACTAATCCCCGATTAGTCATTCTAAATCCATAATTAATTAATATTTAATCCCAATATTCTGGACGGGTTGTTGCAACCTACGTACCTTACAAAAAAAATTTCATCGAAATTCCAACTAACCCAGTTCCACATCCACATTGTGGAAAAATAAGCTCAATCTCATCGTTAGGTTCAACATCCCATGTATACGTCTACACCCACTAACCTGCACCATACTTGTGTGCACCCAGATGTTCCATCACGAACTCACGTCGTAACGACTACACCCGACCACGTCGAGTGACACTCATCAAACGTTCTGAGTTGATACCACCTGACAATTCTAAGATTACGTTGACACATTTAGCTGACACATTCAACTTGATTGATCTTCTCAATAACCAATCCACCATGACATCTGCTCCCACTGGGATTCACTAAATCTTACTCATCAATCCACGCTAACACACCCAGCCAAACTGTCACTACTAGCCAGTCGTAAATCAATCCGGCATCTCTCCCACACCGATAGTTATCAAATATCACAGTTTCTCCGCATTTCTTGAATTTCACCAAGTCAACATCACACGTCCCATAATTTCGCACTCAACCAGCTCTCACGGCTCCATGGTCACAATTCGAGTCACCGACACACCCTAAATCACCCTAGAGTCGCACCAAGGTATCTCATACCAAAATTTCCTCATAAAGCCATGCTGCCACTAGTGAGAGTTACAGATCCGTCGCTCCACGCAAAGCAACATGTGGTTACACTAACCAACAACTCAATCAACCTGAGTATACGTATACCAACATCTCACTCGACCTGTGTGTAATTGGACCCCATCGAATACCTGCTCAGTAGTGATACACATCTCAAATCTAGGGTTCCACTAGCCATCCACGGCTCTGAGCACCTGCTTGTATAATCACTAAACCTATCAAAATCACTCTGGCCCAGCGCATAGTATCCAATGTCCAGTTCACGTCCTCACCCAATCCAATGATATCGAAACTAAGCCGACTACCAACACGTTCATCCACATAGCACTGGTACATCCTATATAACGTCACCAAACACTACTCAGGCCTGTCCATAATCGGTCCCAGTACAATGTACCCTATATATACATCCATCCACCAACCAGCCTACTACATAGCTCGTAGCCAATTACACTTCAAATCTAGAGTCCATGACAGGACCCATCCCAATCCCCCCGGGATTACCGTGGAATGTGCCCTGCTCCCGTCCAACAAGGGGTGTCAGACAAGGGATATCCAAGAGCTACTGCCCAACGGGGCATCCAGAGTGCGTTGGGATGGGTCCTGTCAGTCCATCTGTCCAATCCAGTACTAGACAGATCAAATACTCCAACTCATCATCCATCACGAGTCCCATGGTCACCCGACCAACATCACAATGTCTACTCCTAATCACGTAATCCAACACTTACCAAGCTGACTCATGCTCACCAAGGCATACCCGTTCATGCCAAAAGAGTATCAAATCTCACCCACATCTACTGAGACGCACCAACTCCGAACTTATCGGTTACCTGCTCATTCGATTATTACACCATATTTGATTGACTTCATAAAGAACCCAATCCCATCATTCATATATCCAAGACTAACCAATCTGACCCTGTCGGATACCCACTCGTTCTATTAATATATAATATGGGATTATCCTCAAAAGGAAGTCGGTCCCATCATCCCCATTGTCAAATATCCAAGAAAAATCGTATACACCTCAATTCACTCAACTACCGTCTCATACTGGATTAACTTCGAAAAGAAGTCGACCCAACATTCCTATATTCAAATATCCAAGACAGAGGTTGGATAATCATTTCTTTCTATTCCAAGATATTCTTCAACTGTTCCACAATACGATTCTCCTCAGCTCCTAGCTTAGCATAATCAGCAAGACGGAGTTTTCCAGCATGGCACGACATCACGATCCACGCCATCCTCATCCACCACAACATCACCCGATCATTAACATCACGATCCTCGATCGTCACAATGCCCTATATCCTCAACATCACAATCCTGATCAACCTAGGATCCACACATGCACACTCTCAACTAACGACCAAATATCAGGTCATAGGGTCTTACACCCTCTTTGAATCCTTATACTATCACATCGCTCTCGTCAAATCTCCACATCTCATCACTCAGTCAAAGACGAAACATCGCTACGTGAGTGCAAACACAAACTCACTGCACTAACCACACCATTTAACCTAACATCGTCTGCCACCAAGCAGAAAAGGAGAAATCACGTTCACCTAACATCGAAATACCCAACTCCTCCTAATGACCCAAAACAAATCACGGGTCCACCAACCAATACAGTATCACAGTACTGGTGACACCCACCATCAACGGTTACAGGGCAGAAAAATGATAAGTTCACCTTCACCAACCAATAATATGTGTTGAAAACTTCTCGACATCCATCCCAAATTCGAAATCAAACACCCTTCTCATCGTCTCAAACACCACTTCTCTTGATTTCGAAGCTCCAACCATGTTGAAAATAGATATGCTTCCAACTAGATGTCAAGTCCAACCACTGGACTTCCCAAATCCTCAACTTACTCGGACAACCAAGTGTTCGCAACCAATCTATCACCTAGACCGCATGTGCATTTATAACCATTTATGCACACCCAAAAAGATGTGATTTGTTACTATCTTGTTCTCACATCTCAACCTTTACAGGCTCAATTCTCGGGTTTCCATGTTATTCACAATCGCACAATCTCACATCAACACTACCATTGATTCTTTTCCGCTTCTTCCAATTTCAATAAATTCTTCGCACTTCCTCGTAAAACTAGAAACACACAACCATTCAAGTTTCGGAGTTGACAACAACTCCCCGAATCCATAAATTTCCATGATGTCCTCTGCGTCATCCAAAACTCCTCGTGTCTCATTCATACCCTTTCATCCATTCATCACTTAGTCATCACATACCTGTTGGGACTTAACCTAACACTTCTCAACCCCTGCTAGATCCCATCTAGTCCATCACTCACCCATTCCTGAATCTCAGATACCGAGCATATGCCCATCACGATGGAGTCATATCCCAACTCATGGCTCATCGTCATCACATTCACCGACACACAGTGTGTGAATCAGACAACCCTGTATCTTTGCTCATGCCGAGCAACGACCCTATACCTCTACTTAAATTGGAGGAACTCTGCCTCCCTCGTACCCAACAGCTCTGGGTACAATCACCTTGACAACCCACAACAAGGTAATGAATGGTCCTTGAACGTACCCCAAGTTTTCAACAACCACAACTACATCAATCACCCTCAATAGCCAGCTATCTCCACACGGTTGTCGACCAACAGTCATCGTTATCGAGCTCCGCATCCACACATCACACTATTATTCGGTCTAACTTGGCATTCCATATATCATCTCTTAATCGTACTCGTGGATCGAACCCATTATTTCACTTTGTGTCGGGACAACCAATCTCAGTAGTTCCGACTAGACTCACTAGAGTCGTCCACTTGGTCATCCACTACCTCAGTCGTTCTCTGCAGCACAAATTCCAATCCATCCGTCACAATCTAAGGTTCGACCCGATGGACTACCTCGATTTTGGAAAGTCGTCTAATCCACAACAACTACGGACTCACAATTCTAATTCATCAATCACAACTAAGGTTAGTATTTCCAGACCATCAATCATAATTTAGGGTTCCACAATCACACCCTAGGGTTTCTCTGAACCCAACTGCCCTCTACAGTATAATCCTCAATCTGACCGACCCCGCGGTCCTGACATCGTATGGACGTCAATCCAATCCTACCATCAACTCAACTGGGGTTCTCCGAACCCAGCTGCTCCCAGCAGCATAACAATCTAAGATCACATGACTGTCCAACGGTCCCATATTGACAGTTCATCATATACAACCCCACTTGGGTCGAATCACACTAACGCATGGCGTATCGGGTCAGTCACACTCTATCCATAATTCATTCCCACTAACTATGAAATCGGCATTGTAACTATCATGTTGATAATGGCCTGACCACGTAGAGACATCACATCATCGACCTGTGGGTACCACAACAACTACACGGTTTTCTCGAATGGTGACAACCTCGCTCTGATACCAGTTGAAACGACCCATTCCAATGCTCCCGGGAGTATCCCGAGATGTGTCGTGCTCCCGTCTGACAGATAAATAATAACCTCTGCCCGACCGGGGCTTCCAGAGCACACTAGGATCCGTAAAGAAGTGTGATGTCTTGGTCTCTGCTACAGACCGCATCTGTGACCAACCTAAAGGGCATTAAAACCATTTAAAAGTTGTGAGTGGATGAAAATCAATAGTTTAATAAAAACTCATTTCATAAGAAACCATTTATGCCCTTCACTAAAAAGTATGCATGCATCCGAAAACCAGTATTCAAACCATTTACTTTAATTAAATCATTAGGGCCTTAGCCCAAAAACTGTAAATCCAAACATATGTGGGAACTCAGCCCAAAACAATAAAATACAAAAATCCATAAATCCAGATCCAGGTGGGCCACTTCCCAAATCCATAAACACAATACCATAAACAAAAAATACCATTTCATAAATCTAATAATGCACATTTGCCAAATAACCATCCTCGGCATCCGAGATGCCTAGTGTTCCAGACGCTTAACGTCCCAAACGTCATATCTCACTGTCCAAGCAACGCGTGCTACCTGGGGTCACTCCGAGTCCATATCTATGACATCCCAAATGTCTGACGTCCCAGATGTCTGATATCCAAGACGTCTAATCATAGCAATCCTCCTCCTGAGTCACCATACGGTCTGGTCGCTCCGTGTAGTGACCCCTCGCAGGCAATGCACCGTGACTTCCTCAATGTCTCAGACACCTGGAGGAGTGACAGGACCCGTCCCAACTGGACCTCGATAACCGTGCCCGGTCCTGCTCCCGTCTGACAAGTCGACTGAAATCCCGAAAGTACCCTTCAGCACCTGTCAGACCAGGGATAACTGCACTGATTTCTGCTCATGCCTCCGCCTCTCAATCAGCCCCGAACGTCGTGCCACGGCCTGGAGGGTCATCAAAAATAGAAAAGTGTGAGTGGACAAAAATATATTCGTTAAAACACATTTGAAAAGACATCCTTTACCCTCCAGTTTTACAAATCATGCATGCATAGGGAAAAACGGATGAAACACAAATACTGGCTTTTCAGCCAAACCATATAATAAGTCAAATTCCCTGCTCTCAGGCCAACCACATGAAAACATAGTCACCTGGCCACACGGACCAAAACTCGTACACAATACCAGTACGTAACCACAATCAACATCAAATAGTACTTGCACAAAGTCAACAATCAATTACTCAATCAATCAATCAATCAATCCGCACCATTCAAAAGTGCACAAACCGTCACACTGTCACACCGGCACTACGCGTAGGCCATAACCCGTGCCTTAGTCGTCTGGGAAGTCACCCTGAGCTCCGACTGCCCCGGCACGCATCACCCCGAGCGTTAGCCGTCTGGGAACACCCCAAGCCTCGGCTATCTGGGAATATATGTCACCCCGAGTACTAGCCGTCTGGGAACACCCCTAGCCTCGGCTGCCTGGGAACAATCACAATCGTAAAATATCCCCGAGCTTTGGTCGTCTGGGAACACCCCTAGCTTCTACCGTCTGGGTATTCACAATCACAATCACAGTGAAAATTATCCCGGGATCATATCCCAAAACATCTCAATCAAATCCTTGACTTCAAACCAAGTCAAAATCATTACCAACCGGGACTCAAGCCCAAATACCCTTTATACGTAATTCCGTAAAATCACATAGAAACATTATAATAATCCAGAAATCATTCTTAACTCATTAATTCATCAAAATATTCATTTTGAAATCATTTTGACTCCGGGCCTAGCCCAAAATATCATTTGCACCTTTCTCATAAAACGTGCCCGAATTACCGATTAAAATAATCATTAAATCATAAATAATCATCCAAACAAATCATGACATCATTGTAAACCAAATCATGCAATCAATCATGTAAAACATTTAACTATGCATGCATATCAAGTTATAACACAAACGCCCACTCACACACCATCCAACCTGCTCGCTTTCCGAGCTGCACGCGTTTCCATAATTTCCGATACGTGCCAGTAATCCCGAATCCTGTCCAAAATCATTACTCAGGGTCACTAAGGACCTAATTATCATCATATTAATTTATCATAATTTTCCGGGAATTTAAAATTAATTAAATACGTAACTTAAACCTTCAGACCCTCGAAACATTATCGAGACGGCGTCCGAACGACTCGCAACCAACACCAAAAATGTTCGTTACATTAAATAGGACAAGTTTCATGTTGAACTCACCTCGGGATTCCCCCTCACGCGCCCCCACGTGCCGCCGTGAGTGGCTGCGCGTGGTTGCCACGCGCCTGCTACAGTTTAGTGAACAGTGATCGTTCCAACCCGTTTCTCTGATAAACGGAGCCTACGACCCGCGAGGTGACCCGGTTCCATTTCCATGAATTCGCCATCATTTCCTTCAATTCAATCATTCATTAGCATCGTTATAGACCCAATTGAAGTTCTGTAGAATCAATTAGGTGTTAACTTACCTCAATCTCCTCGACTCAAACTCGATTTGCGAATAACACCGAAGCACTGTTCATCAGCCAATCGTCCCAAATTCTCACCTCTTTCATTCAATTGTTGCATCAAGAAGCATCGTTGGGTCCTTATAAACATATTCCCCTGATCAATTTCATGGTTCCATGGCTTTAATTCCACAACTCAAGCTCACAAATCCGAAGCTTTCCCCCTCTCTGTTCGAAGCCAAAACAACCTTAATTTCCTTCGTTCTTGATCCAGTTCGACTCGTCTCACTCCCAAAAGGTTAAATACAACCTCAATTTCACTCAAAAACACGTACAACATCAAATTCGATCCAAGCTTTCTTAAAGCTATTTTCGGGTTTGTTCTCGGGTTTACAGTTCGATTTCCTTCAATTATCCCTTCAATTCTACTCGTTTTTCTCTCTGATTTCCTCTTCTCATCTCAGGTACCATCTATTTGTCCCCCTTACCGATCAATTTGATCAAAACAATTTCAAAGGGGAATGGGCGGTTTTGTTTGTTCGTATTAGGCATTTAGCCACTAATTCATTCTAACAATTGACAAATGTCAATTGAGAATTAATCTTTATCCCCATTTGGCCGAATCAGCCCTTTAGCCCATTTAATATCAACTAATTTCACCGCCTAGGACTTTGACGGCCCAAATTACCATTTTACCCTTGTTCTCACAAATTACCAAAATACCCCAATCGTTCTAGACCCATAACGTTTTCGTTCGGACTCCGATTGACGCATGCCGACTGTCTACGGATTCAGCGTCCCGAGACCTATCCAACGGTACTCCCTGAAAGTCCAAACATGGTCCCGATCAAAAAGTCAACTTTCGGCCCCTTTTAACCAATTTACCACATTGCCCTTAAACCTCCGAACGTCATAACTTTCTCCTCGAATGTCGGAATTGGGCGTGCCACCTGTCTATGAACTCATGACGTCCCGAACTACGTCACAGTCATCGGTCAAAGTCCGTTTGACCGCTCAAATTAAAAGTCAACTTTTTGCCCAATTCCAAGGGCAAAATCGTCATTTTCCCCAAAGTTTCCAACTTTTCCCTTTTTGAATGTCCGGGTCGTCACAAGGAGACCATCCACATATCCTCATATCAAGATGGTATATGGAAAACAGTTTTATAAAGCCATTTCAACACATCTCAAAGGGCCCTGCTCGGAATTTCCACAAAACCATCACAAATCCATTTAGGGTCCCCGATCAGAAATTACGTTTATGAAACATAAGGTCCCAGACCCAAAATCAAATTTATAAAACACAATTGGGCCTCATGCCTGATTTCGTAAACAAACTGGGCCTCAAGCCCGATCATAAATCAACTGGCCCCCAGCCCGATCACATAACTCAAATGGGTCTCAGCCCGATTTCGCAAATGAACTGGGCCCCTAGTCCAATCACATAACTCAAATAGGTCTCATGCCCGATTTCATCTCTCCAAAACCAAAACCAGTTCATCAAACCATCAATGAAACCCCATGCACGTATAACTCTATATAAAACCATTAACCTTGAAATACGTGCAAAATACGTAAAACCAATCATCACAATCACCATCATAGAAGTCACATATAAAACATATAAATCAGCAATCATGCATCACAGTTTAGAAAAAAATGTCCACTCACAGACCGTCCTACGCTACCGCCTCGATACGCATGCTATAAGCTTTCTCGGGCTCAATCACCGTCTTCGGAATAACCGAACCTGTCCAAATCATACTAGAGGGTTACAAACTACCTCATTAACCTCTCATTAAATCCCCGTAATTTTCTCGGATTTTTAAATGTATTTTACATAGGCTTTAAACCTTCGAACACCCAAAACTACCGCGAAACGGGGTCCGATCGACACGAAACCAGTCCCAAAATGTTTGTTACATTGAAATGATGATTTCATATATAGAAAACTCCCCCAAGAAATGTCCCACGCGCCCCCATGCCCCTTCCAAAGGCGCTGTAAATGGGCTTCAAGCGCCTGTACTATTCATCATCTTCAACATCGGTGAATCGGTCCGGCCTAGTCCGACTGTGCAGCCGATCCAATTGAACGAGCGTGACCGGTTCAAGACCATATCTTCTATGTTTTCGGTCTGTTTTCATCCATTATCAATCCCAAACCTTCATCTAATCATTCCTAATTAATTTACGATTTCAAAACATGAAAACCAAGCATTAAACTCACCTTCGTGATCGATTGTTTGAACAGGCCAACTTCCTCCCTTCGATCAACTCTAAAACCCAAATTCCAAATTTAGAAAAACCAAACTCACCGTCCATGGCTTCACTGGCCACCATCCACGACGGATTGACCAGTGGCTACCATCTTCATCGTCTCACCTCGCTCTCTCTTTTTCATTCATATATCAAGCACAAATAATGGAGATTAAAGGGGCTATAAGGTTGGGGTTCACGATTTGGAACCTTCATGCGTTTTTGTGTAACGACCCGAACCTTGATTACTAATATTTTATTATGAAATGACTATTTTACCCCTGAAGAGGGGAAACTTTGACTTTTGACCCGGGAAATAATTAGAACTTTTACCCATGGTTATGACGTAGATCGGGATGTCACGAATCCGTAGACAGGCGGCACGTTGAAATCGGACTTCGTATGAAAAAGTTATGGTCACAGAAGCGTTTTAACGAAATTTATGAACCGAGAACAAAGCATAAAAGAATAATTAAATATTCAAATCTGTTCAATTCACTAAAATTAATCTGACCCGTCGGATGAGTGACAAGTGTCACTCATCCTAGAAATTACTATTCCAATAAAGTTGGGACTATGCATATTAGTTAATTTTAAAATATTAAATTTCTCTCATGAACCCTAGCCCTTCATTTTCCTCCCCAAACGGATATGGGCTGTTATTTCTTCTTCCCTTTTCCTTTTAATCTGCACGACTCATCTCTCTCTCTCACACACACACATCTGCTCACCGTGAAGAACACACCCACCCGGTCTCTCTTTGCACAAACACCAGCCGACCAGCCACCACTCCTGCCACTAGACGACGACCACCACCATCTCCACCATTAACCACCACCCCATATCTCTTCCCTCTGTCTGAAAACCCAAGAGAAGCTCCCAGACCCGAGACAGACACACGGATCCAAGAAACCCGAGCCACCTCAACTCGTCATCTCGACTCGAACAAGGACCAGGATAAGACTCTGAGTGACGGGACCCATCCCAATCCCCCCCGGATTAGTGCAGGATGACCCTGCTCCCGTCTGACACGAAGTGTCAGACAAGGGATATTTCCAACCTTTACCCTCCCGGGCTATCAGAGTACGCCAGCCTCCGGAGGAGGCATGTGATATCTCGGTCTCTGCTACAGTCCACATCCAATGTCAACCTGAAGTGCAGTCAAAACATTGAAAACTGTGAGTGGACAAAACAAGAGTTTATAAAAACATTTGCATAAGAAGATATTTGTACCCTTCACTAAAAAGCATGCATGCATTCGAAAACCATTTATCCAGAAAACCATAATGAAATCAAGTACATGGGCCACTGCCCAAATCCATAAGGGACTCAGCTCAAATCATAAGAAACTAACCATACGGGCCACTGCCCAAAACCTGTGTAAACGCACATCATACATCAAATCATATATTTCATACATCACATATACATATAATTCACACAACCAATCCTGTCACGGTTTCCAAAGCTACGCGCGTGCTACCCAGGTCTCAATCCGAGTCTTCTCAAAGTCAAGATCAATGTCTGCAGACCACTGACCCTACCCGAGGTAATAGTAATCATAGCCTTCCTGAGAGTAAGGAACCCAACTGGGGGGTGACTCCACTCAGTCGGTGCTCCGTGACTACTCCGGGGTCCACCCAGGCCAACGACCCTCCCCGGAGGAGATAATAGAAGTAAAGGAAGGTATATGAATACATATATATACATAACATAAACATTCATGCCCGGTTCCCTTGAACCGTCATGATCCACAACATCCATTAACCAGGGTTCATGCCGGTTCCCATAAACCGTCATGAACCAGAATGACCTGACAAAGGTTCATGCCGGTTCCCATAAACCGTCATGAACCCGGAAATCCATGCAGGGTCCCTGACCCGAAATCATCAGTGTAAAACAACTGGGTCTCGTGCCCGAACATATGACTCAACTGGGCACCGTGCCCGATATCTAAGGGTCAGTCACGACTCAGATCATAGTGATGCGTGCAACCATCCATCCAGGACCGCCCTCAATCCTGGTATGTCGTCGTGAACGTATCAACCGACGCGACCATCACATGATCATGGTGTACTCATCACCGATCGATATCCTGAACCGTCAGCACTCCGAAGTCGAGCCTCCCCAGGCTACCCGACCACGAATCGTGCATCGCGATCTCTCCGGAAGCTCCAACGGACCGGTTTTCCTATGCTGGACCGGTTCACCTGGTTTGGCCGGTCCAACTGGACCGGCGTGACCGGTTCACAGCCCTAGACACCCCATTTTTCATCCTAGTTCTTCCTTTTCGATTCCTTTCTTCCTATTTTGATGTTTTCCATCCATTTCAATCCCTAAAACTATCTAAAAACACCTAAATCCTGTGGTTCGATTTTGAACCAAACGGTTCAAAGTTTCAAAACTGCACCCTTGGCTTCACAGCCATCCCAAGCTTCCTAAAACCTTCCTAACACAATCCTAATAACCCATTTAATTCATTGGAAGCAACCAAAATGTCCCATAGCAATAAAAATGGAAATTGGATTGAAAATGGGCTTACCGTGAACCTCACGGGTTCCTTCTCCTCTCGCCGCCGTGGGCGGCGGTTCAGGCCTCCAGGCCGGTCACCTCAGCTCCCCTAGTCTCCCTGGTCCTCATGGCTGGTCATGGGTTAAGGTGGGATGGGTTTTGGGTTGCACAAAGATGGAGAAGAATGATGAGATCGGGTTTGTGTTGTGGGGGGGATGGTTTGCACGACTAAGGTTGGTATGCATGTATGGGAACATAATGAGCAATGGATGAGTGACACTTGTCACTCATCCATTGGGCCCTTGTAAAATATCTGGCCCACCGAAGGACAAAAGGTAACTCGTTTCGTAACTCATGTAATAGTACCCTTGAACTTCTGTGAACCGTAACTTCGCCGTCGAACGTACGAATTCGACGTGCCGCCTGTCTACGGATTCTTATCGTCCTCATCTACGTAACAGTCTTCGGCCCTCGGTCATCGGACCTCCTGGTCAAAAAGTCAACATTTGACCCCATTTAACCAAAATTACCAAAATGCCCCTAAACTTCCGAACGTCATAACTTCCTCCTCGAATGTCGGAATTGAACGTGCCACCTATCTATTAACTCGTGACATCATGAACTACGTTACGGTCCTCGATAAAAGTCCATTTGATCGCCCGATTGAAAAGTCAACGTTTTGCCACGCCCAGGGGCAAAACGGTCAATTCGCATCGTTCGTCCGATTTCGCCTAACTAATCACCGATTAACGTCACTAATCGTGATTAGTCACTAATCTAATCATGGAATTTGGGACGGGTCGTTACAACCTTCCCTCTTTAATTAATTTCGTCCTCGAAATTCCAACCGAGCTAATTCTAGCCGTTCTTCCCTCCTTAATTTAGTTTCGCTCTCGAAACTCCAACTATCCTGATTCCACATCCACCTCGTGGAAATAATTCGATCTACCTCGAAACATGTGTACTGTAGCAGTGATGACGTCATAATAACGTCTGCAGTGACATCATCATGCTAGAAATTGTCAGACCAGGAACCAACCAGAGTGTGACACGTGTCCTCTGACATGTGTCAGAGATGACGTCGTGCTGACATCAGCAACACTATAGCAGCGTTGACCACACGTTGACCAGGCATGTGGGGGCATGTGTGAACAGTATTTTTGGTGGGGCCGGTACCATTTTCGTGGTTTCGACGATACGGATCCAATGGCATTGGTTTCGTGTTGATCGGAGATCGCTAGGATGGTCAAAATGGGGTTTGAAGCCTCGAGAATAGTGCCCGGACTATGTTTTCAGGACGAATCTGTTCGAGGGTTTTAGTATTGAACTAGTAAGGTTCTTTAGTGACTCTTGGACATGTTAATACAGGGTTTAGGCGGTCGTTGAGCAGTGAGGACCGTGTGTGAGTGGGCTATTTGATTTCTAAAAGGATTGCATGAATAAACTGTTTTACTATTCCATGTTATGGTTTAGATGAGATTATTATGGGTACTATATGGGAATGCTTATTACATATTATGATGATGTTTTGGGCATGAGACCCGTCTGGATTATATATATGGAATGTTTTCAGGGATGTTTTAGGGACATGGGGTAATTATACTATTATTGTGTTGTACTTTCCTACCTTTCTATCTTGTCTCCTCCAGGGAGGGTCGTTGGCCTCGATGGACCTTGGAGTAGTCACGAGGCACTGACTGAGTGGAGTTGACCTCCGTTGGGTTGCATACTCTCAGAAAGGCATGTTTAGTATACCTCGGTCAGTAACCGGGATACCAGGCACTAGTGGACCTAGGGGTGTCTCGGGCTTGAGACCCTGAGTGGTAACGCGTAGCCTTAGAACCGTGACATCATTATTAGGCATCGGGGATGCCGGGGTTGGGTTTTACAGTGCACTAGTATGTTGGTTTTTCCCTTTTGATTATGATATGATTCTATGATTATGATTGTATTATGATACTATGTTTATTTCAATGCATGCAAGATTTGGAAAACGGAGGGGTAAAACCTTATGATTTACTTTATTGTGAAATTGATGACAGGACCTGTCCCAACTTGACTTTGATAACCATGCCCAGTCCTGCTCCCGTCTAACAACTCAACTGTAGTCCCGAAACTACCCTTCAGCATATGTCAGACAAGGGATAACTGCACTGATTTCCGCTCATGCCTCCGCTTCTCAATCAGCCCCGAATGTCGTGCCAAGGCCTGGAGGATCATCAAACTAGAAAAAGGTGTGAGTGGACAAAAATAATATCTTTTCAAAATATATTTCGAATAGACCATTTACCCTCTAGTTTATTAAACCATGCATGCATAAGGTCAAACACATGAATCACCGGCTTTCAAGCCAAAACACATCACAAGTATCAAATCCCGGCTTTCAAGCCAAAACATATGAAAACATAATCACATGGCCAAAAAGACCAGAACCCGTACTCAATACCAGTACGCAATCACAATAAACATCAAACAATACTATTCACAAATGCACAATCAATCAATCAATCCATCAATCCGCACTACTCACAAGTGCACAAACAATCACACAATCACATCTGCACTACGCGTAGGCCAACATCCAGCCACATTCTCGGGATCAGACACATTTGGGCTCAACCCTCGGGCTCAGTCACATCTGGGCGAACACATCCCCAGGCTCAGTCGCATCCGAGAAGCTAACTTACCATAGAAAAAACTCACAATCATATCCCCCAAGCTCCGGTCGTCTGGGTGATACCCTAGCTCCGACTGGGCACTCACAATCACAATGAAAACCATCCCGGGATTACATCCCAAAACAATTTAATCAAATCCTTGACTGCAAACCAAGTCAAAAGCATTCCCGACTGGGTCTCAAGCCCAAATACCATTTACACTTAAATCCGTAAAATCTCATTTGAAAACATTAAAATAATTCAGAAATCATCCTTGACTCACCAATTAAATCAAAATATCCTTTTTGAAACCTTGTTGACTCCGGGCCTAGCCCAAAATATCATTTGCACATTCCTCGTAAAATGTGCCCAAAAGACTGATTAAAATAATCATTAAATCACAAATAACTATGCATGCATATAAATTTATAAAACAAACGCCCACTTGCACACCGTCCAAACCGCTCGCTTTCCGAGATGTACGCGTTTCCGTAATTTCTGACATTTTTCAGAAATCTCGAATCCTGTCCAAAATCATTATTCAGGGTCACTAATGACTTAATTAACATCATATTCATTCCCCATAATTTTCCGGGAATTAATTACGAATTAAAAACGTAACATAAACCTTCGGACCCTCGAAACAATATCGAAATGGTGTCTGATTAACTCGAAACCAACGTTAAAATGTTCATTACATTGCATAAAACAAAAGTCGTGTTGAACTCACCTTGGGAATAGGGCCCACGCGCCCTCACGCGCCGCCATGAGTGGCTGCACGTGAAACCCACATGCGTGCTACAGTGTCACCACCTTCACCCGTTTAACTGTAAACGGATCTTGCAACCCGCGAACAGACCCGATTCAATTCCCATCAATTTTACATCAATTTCTAGAATTGAATCATCCATTAGCATCGAAATAGGCTTAATTAAGGATTTGTAAACTCATTTTGTATCAAACTTACCTTAATCCTTTTAATTCGAACTCGATTTTCGAATAACACCGAACACTGTTCATCGTCCAATCTCCATAAATTCTCATTGTTTTCCTTCCATTGATGCATCCGGGAGCTTTGTGGGATTCTCTTAACCAGATTTCCAACATCAATTGCATTGTTCCATGTCTCCAATTCCTCGACTCAAACTCGAAAATTCAACGTCTTCCTCCTCTCTGTTCTAGCCTAAAACGACTCTAGTTTCCTTCAAGTTTAATTGGGTTCGACTCGCCTCAATCCTAGCAAGCTGAATTCAAGGTCAATTTCAGTGTTTGTGGTCCATAACTTCCAATTCGATGATTGATCAATTTTGAATTTCGTGAAACTTGGTCTCGTGTTTAAGGGTCATTATTTTCCTTTTTTCTCTTATTCTGACTCGTTTCTCACTCTAGTTCATCCTCTCAATTGCACCAGTTCTCAATTGGTTTTGGTTGCTGCGGAGATCGATCAAACAAGGTCATGGTCTCCGTTTTTCAAACACACACACACACACAAGGATTTAAACGATTTATCCCACCGCTCACAGTTGCCACTAAGTGTTACCTTAAAGTGACAGATATCACTTACTGAGTCTAATGAGTCACCAATCACGGCTGAATCAGCCAATTTCAGCCCAATTTACCATTTTTCCCTTGCCTTAACAAATGACCAAAAGGCCCCTATTGTTCCAAGGTTCGTAACTTTTCCATCCGAACTCTGATTGACGCATGTCGCCTATCTACGGATTCAGCATCTCGAGACCTATTCAACGGTACTTCCAGAAAGTCCAAACAAGGTCTCGATCAAAAAGTCAACTTTCAACCCTTATAACTAGGGGTAAAATTGTCATTTCCTTCAAATTTTCCAAATTTTCCTTTTTCGAATTTTCGGGTCATCACATTGATTTATAAATTGGTTATTTTTAGCCCACTCATTGATTAAATGTTTTACTGACCCCTCCAGGCCGTGACACGAGATTAGAGGAGGATCCGGAGGACGAGGCTTAGTCTAGTTCGATGTGCACCTATACACCCCCAGTGGGTAGGTTGAGCACCAAATAATGTACCCTGACTATTGTGCTCATGTTTTGTATTGTACTATCCCTTGTCTGACGGCTTTTTACTATGAACTATGTTGTTGAACATTATTTGGTTAATTTGAAGTATTTTGTTTTCGAATAAGGGTACTTTTGGTATGTTTGGAGTCGTTGTTAGACGGGAGTGGGACACGTCCCCGGGTGGTCCCAGTGGGATTGGGACGGGTCCTATCAACTTGGTATCAGAGCACTAGGATTAGTAGTCAGTGTATTAGGTTAGCGGTTTGTACCTTGTACATTGTCGCTTTAGACGTCTTTTAACTCGTTTGCCTCGAAATAGTTTTGATATGCCTCCGCAACGAGATCCCCGTGCACATGCTGAGGAGGAAGTTGGACGAGATGTGGATACCACCAATATCGAGCGGACCCAGCGCCTAGGTGCCACGATCTTTAGCGGGGGGACCGACCCCGAGGATGCGCACTAGTGGATAGACCGCTGGGAGAGAAACTTTGAAGTCATGCATTGCCCACCCGAGGAGCGTGTGGTTCTAGTGACTTTCCCGTTGGATGGGAGCGCTTACCATTGGTGGCACAACCTCGTACTAGCTGATTGGACTGTCCATACCATTCCTTGGGAGACCTTCAGGAAGTGATTCCTCAATCAGTTCTATCCGAGGTCGTTCTGCAATGCCCGGGAGGCCGAGTTCTTACAGCTCCAGTAGGGGTTCTAGACAGTGGCGGAGTATGAGGAGGCTTTCCTGATGTTGTCTCACTTCGCAGAGAACTTTGTGATCACCAAGGATGATCATTGTCACAGGTTTGAGTGGGGACTGCGACCATAGATACAAGCGATGGTGACTTCGACCTCCTTTGCTATAATGAGGGATCTGACCGATGCTGCGACAAGGGTTAAGAACAGCCTTCTGGCAGGGCAAAGAGCTGCAGGAGAGACACGGAGACGTGATCGTCCTCACTTGGGATTTTCAGGCCGTCAGGGCACGAAGGGAGGACATTCTAGAGGATCTTCATCTTCAGGCAGTCGGGGACGTTCCGGTCCTGTCAAGAGCCCTCAGAGATCAGGACAGCGATCTGGTTCTTGGCAGCATCAGTACTCACCCATGGGTGACTCGCCAGGACGATACATGGGCCAGCCGAGAGCTGTTACTTGTTTCGTAAATGGTGAGCTGGGACACTATGCATCTGATTGCCCGATAGTTCGGGGCAGTACCACTTCAGTGGAGAGCTTAGTATCTTATACTGCCAGTAGTCATGGACGCGGTGTTGTGCGTGGTCATGATGGAGGAGTTAGAGGACGTGGACGGGCGACTGAATCTCTGGCTCGTGTCTATGCAGTCACACATCAGCAGGCCAGATCTGCTCCGGGAATCGGATAGGTACTCTTTTCATTGTTGACATTGTCGTTCGTGTATTGATGTATTTGGCGGCGACTCATTCATTTATTTCACGGAGCTGTGCGAGTCTTTTGGGCCGTGAGGTATCCGTACTCGAGAGCGAGATGGGTGTGGGTACACCGATGAGGGTGACCTATCGAGTGAACCAGGTAGTACAAGCTTGTCCAGTGGAAGTCAAAGGTGTAGAGTTTCTAGACGATTTGATCATTTTGGATATGCACGACTTCGATGTCATACTCGGAGTCGACTGGTTGTCAGAACACTATTCAATCATCGATTGCTGCAACAAACGGGTAACCTTGTGGAGTCCGGGTTTATCGGAGGTGATTTCCAGGGAGAGTGTGGAGACTCATCACCCGAGGTAATATCTGCGCTCAAAGCTACTAAACTTTTACAGAAGGGGTTTCATGGTTACCTAGCTTATGTGGTAGAGTCATCGGATGATTCTTTGAAGATTAAGGATATTCCAGTGGTATGTGAATTTCCTGACGTATTTCCAGAGGACTTGCTTGGATTACCACCACCCCATGAGATCGACTTCACGATCGAATTACTCCTCGGGACATGACCGATATCTCAAGCGCCGTATCATATGGCACCGGCCGAATTGCGGGAATTGAAAACTCAACCCCAGGAACTGGTGGACCTGGGATTTATCTGACCCAGTACATCACCCTGGGGAGCGCCGATTTTTTTTGTTAAAAAGAAGGAAGGTAGCTTACGGTTGCGTGTGGATTACCCGCAACTTAACAAGGCCACGGTAAGGAACCAGTATCCCTTACCTAGGATCGACGACCTGTTTGACCAACTGCAGGGGGCGCGGTACTTCTCGAAGATAGATCTGCGGTCAGGGTACCATCAGTTGAAGATAGCTGATGTAGATGTTCAACAGACGGCATTCCGGACAAGATACAGACATTATGAGTTCTTAGTGATGCCCTTCGGATTGACGAATGCACCAGCTGCATTTATGGACATGATGAACAGGGTCTTTCGATCATACTTGGACAAATTTGTGATCGTGTTCATCAAAGATATTTTGGTGTACTCCAAGAACGCCAGGACTCACAAGAAACATCTACGACTGGTTTTGGGCAGATTGCGACAGGATCAGTTATATGCCAAGTTGAGCGAGTGTCAATTCTAACTGAACAGTATTGGATTCCTAGGCCATATCATATCACCCGATGGGATTAGCGTGGATCCCCAGAAAACGGAAGCAGTGACCAACTGGGCCAGATAGACAACCGTGACGGAGATGCAGAGTTTTGTCGGATTAGAAGGTTACCATCGGAGATTCGTGGAGGGATTCTCCAAAATTGCTGCGCCGTAGACTCGACTGACTCGGAAAGGTGTGAAGTTCATTTGGGATGAACAATGTGAACAGAGTTTCCAGGAATTGAAGTATCGATTGACCACTGCACCCGTCCTTGCATTGCCAGATAACAGTGCAGAGTTCGTGGTTTACAGTGATGCATCGCTGCAAGGATTGGGTTGCGTGTTGATGCAAAATGCTAGGGTTATCGCCTAAGCATCACGGCAGCTAAAGACTCATGAATTGAACTACCCTACCCACGACTTGGAGCTGGCAGCGGTGGTTCATGCCTTAAAAATCTGGAAGCATTACCTGTTCGGTGTGACGTGCAGGATATACACTGAACATCAGAGTCTTAAGCATCTATTCACCCAAAAGGAGCTTAACATGAGGCAACGGAGATGGTTGGAACTGATAAAAGATTATGACTATACAATTGAGTACCATCCGGGCAAAGCAAATGTAGTGGCAGATGCACTCAGTAGGAAATCAGCGGGATCAGTTACACACCTTAGGATGGTGTACCTCCCCTTACTAGTGGAACTCCGGAAGAGCGGGGTTATGTTGGAGATGGACGAGTATGGAGCTTTGTTGGCTAGCTTCCATGTACGACATGTGCTCGTCCGCAGGATTATTGAGGCTCAACTTCAAGACCGGATATTTTGTGATTACAGAAGTGAGGTTGAGTCAGGACAGAGGCATGAGAAGTCCGTCCGGGGCGATGGAGCGTTAGTGAACCTTGGACGTATGTGTGTGCCTGCAGTGCCGGAGTTACGGAGAGAGATTTTGGATGAGGCACACTGTTCAGCGTATGCTATGCATCCAGGGGGGACAAAGATGTATTGTACCCTCCAGGACCACTATTGGTGGCCAGGGATGAAGAGGGAAATAGTTGAGTTCGTCAGCAAGTGTTTAATCTGCCAGCAGGTCAAGGCAGAACGGCAGCGACCGTATGGGGATATGCAGCCACTCCTGATCCCGGAATGGAAATGGGATCATATTACGATGAATTTTATCTTCAAGCTACCAAAGACACGGAGTGGATTCGATGGGATTTGGGTAATTGTGGACCGACTAACCAAATCAGCACATTTTCTGCCTGTACTCGAGACGTACAAGCCCAACCGTTTGGCTCAGCTATTTCACTTCTCGATTTTGGAGGAGTCTACAGACTGCATTGGGTACGAACTTACATTTCAGTACAGCATTTCATCCACAGACCGACGGGCAGTCTGAAAAGATGATACAAACACTAGAGGATATGATGAGAGCCTGCATGCTACAGTTCCAGGATTCATGGGATGACCGGTTACCATTGATGGAGTTCGCTTACAACAACAGCTATCATGCGAGCATTGGAATGGCACCCTATGAGCCACTGTATGGTCGGTAGTGCAGAACACCTGTCTGTTGGATGGAAGTAGGGGAACGAACTGCAATGGGGCCAGACTTGATGGATATGACCCAGGAGACAGTCCGGGTTATCAGAGAAAGATTGAAGGCGGCCCAGGATCTTCAGAAGAGTTATGCTGACAAACGGATCCGAGATTTGGAGTTTGAGGTTGGGGATTTTGTTTTCTTGAAGTTATCCCCATGGAAAAGGATCATCCGATTCGTACGACGTGGGAAGTTGAGTCCCCGTTACATTGGGCCTTATGAGATCACATAAAGGATTGGTCTAGTGGCTTATCGTTTGGCGCTACCTCCAGAACTTTCCCGAGTACATGATGTGTTCCATGTGTCTATGCTTCAAAAATACCTTCGGGATGACTCTCATGCACTACCAGAACAACCACTGGAATTGATGATAGACTTGAGCTTTGAGGAGCGGCCAGCGCAGATTCTGGACAAGAAGGACAAAGTCTTAAGGAACAAGACGATCCCACTAGTTAAGGTACTGTGGAGGAACCACGACAATTAAGAAGCGACATGGGAACCCAAGAATTTAATGAGAGAGCAGTACCCGTACTTGTTTGAGTAATTTCGAGGATGAAATTTTTGTGAGGTGGGTAGGTTGTAACGACCTGAACCTTGATTATTAATATTTTATTATGAAATGACTATTTTTCCCCTTAAGGGGGCAAACTTTGACTTTTGACTCAGGAAATAATTAGGACTTTAACCCATGGCTATTACTTAGATCGAGACGTCACGAATCCGTAGACAGGCAGCACGTCGAAATCGGACTTCGTATGAAAAAGTTATGGTCACGGAAGCGTTTTAGAGAAATTTACGAACTGAGAATAAAACATAAAATAATAATTAAATATTCAAATCTGTGTAATTCCCTAGGATTAATTTGAGTCGTCGGATGAGTGACAAGTGTCACTCATTCTAGAGATTACTATTCCAATAAAGCTGGGCCTATGCCTATTGGTTAATTTTAAAATATTAAATTTCTCTCATTGAACCCTAGCCCTTCATTTTCCTGCCCAAACTGATCTGGGTCGTTCATTTCTTCTTCCCTTTTCCTTTTAATCTGCACGACTCATCTCTCTCTCTCTCACACACACACACATCTCCTCACCGTGAAGAACACACACACTCGGTCACTCTTTGCACAAACACCAGCTGACCAGCCACCACTCCTGCCACCAGACGACGACCACCAACATCTCCACCGTCAACCCCCACCCCATCTCTCTTCCCTCTGTCTGAAAACCCAGGAGAAGCTCCTAGACCCGAGATGGACACACGGATCCAAGAAACCCGAACCACCTCAACTCGTCTTCTCGACTTGAACCAGGACCAGGATAAGACTATGAGGACCCCAAGAAGATGGAGAGACGGTCGAGGCGACCTACGGCGGTGAAACGGCGAAGGTAACCCGTGAAACTCGAGAAACCCCAAGTTTTTCCTAAGTGTCGAATGAACTCTTTTAACGCATGTGTTTCATTTCTTTTGTTCGGGACACATTCTAGGGATGGTGACGAGTCGAAGGAAACTGGTTTGGACGTTGGAAGCTGACGGGACTGCCAGAGAAGACGACCAGAGCAAGGCCGTGAGTTTCATCAAGTTCTAGGTATGGATCTCATCCTTTTTTTTTTCCATTTTTGAGGTCATAGATCCGTAGAACATACTTAAAAGATCCATTAGGAACAAACCCTATCGGAAATGGTGGCTGAAAATGGATTCTGGAAACAGGTCAAGCCGCGGGTCGACGACGCCCCGGTATTGTAGCAGTGATGACGTCCTCATGCTGACGTTAGCAGTGACGTCATGATGACGCTATCATGTCAGAAATTTTCAAGCCAGGAACGAACCAGAGTGTGACACGTGTCCTCTGACATGTGTCAGAGTCGACGTCATGCTGACGTCAGCAACACTGTAGCAGCGTTGACCATGTGTTGACCAGGCGCGTGGGGGCAAGTGTGAACAGTAATTTTGGTGGGGCCGATACCATTTTTAAGGTTTCGACGATACGGATCCCATAGCGGTGGTTTCGTGTCAATCAGAGATCGTTAGGACGGCCAAAATGGGGTTTGAAGCCTCGGGAATAGTGCCCGAGCTATGTTTTCGGGACGAATCTGTTCAAGGGTTTTAGTATTGAACTAGTAAGGTCCTTTAGTGACTCTTGGACATGTTAATACAGGTTTTAGGAGGTCATAGAGCAGCGAGGACGGTGTGTGAGTGGGCTATTTGATTTCTAAAAGGATTGAATGCATAAACTGTTTTACTATTCCATGTTATGATTTAGATGGGATTATTATGGGTACTATATGGGAATGCTTATTACATATTATGATGATGTTTTGGACATGAGACCCGTCAGGATTATATATATGGAATGTTTTTAGGGATGTCCGGGGGACACAGGGTAACTATACTATTATTATGGTGTACTTTCCTACCTTTCTATCTTGTCTCCTCCAGGGAGGGTCGTTGGCCTGGATGGACCTGGAGTAGTCACGGGGCACTGACTGAGTGGAGTTGACCCCCGTTGGGTTGCTTACTCTCAGGAAGGCATGTTTAGTATACCTCAGGTAGTGACCGGGATACCAGGCACTGGTTGTAACGACCCGACCCGAATATCGGGATTTAATAATATTTAATTGTGATTTACTAATCTGGGATTAGTAGGGCGATTTCGGACGAATTGTACAAAATGACCGTTTTGCCCCTGGGCGTGGGCAAAACGTTGACTTTTAATTCGGATGGTCAAATGGAGTTTGACCGATGGCCGAGGACCGAGGACCGAGGACCGAGGACCGTTAGGAAGGTCTCGATGCCCTGAGTTCGTAGACAGGCGGCACGCATCAATCAGAGTCCGTATGACCGAGTTATGGGTCAGGATGCGTGAGGGGCATTTTGGTAATTTACTGCACAAGGGCAGAATGGTAATTTCACGGGTGTTTGAACGGTTACTGTAGCACCGTGGAGGGAACGTGGCCAGCGCTCGGGTGGTGCGTTTATGGAGCAAATTGCTGGCCTAAACTATTGTTTATGGGATTGTTGGATTGTTTATTGAAGTTGGTACGATGCAAGGCTGTGTGGACGGTGTGTTGGCCATTAAACCTTGGCTGGTGCACATGAAAATGGAAGAAAACAGGGGATGTTCCCCACACACGATCGACCACCTACGCGGTCGTTTGAGGGAATTGATGGCTTGAAACAGAAGAGGAATGGGAGAGTGATTCTCTGAGATTGAGAGGTGGAAAAATGGAGTGAAAATGGTAGAGGAAGGTTCAAAAACCCGAAACTGGGTTTTGTGAAATTCAAATTCGAAATCCTAGTTTTAGGCCAGTCCAAGCCTAATTGATGATGGATTGAGCTTTCTGGAACTTCAACGCGTCGAACCAGATCAAATGGAGCAAGCTTTGGGGCTCCTAGGGCCGTGGACGGACGAGGTGGACGGCCGGAAAACTCGAGCTTGAGTTGTGACGACTGAGGTATTGTCGAGTTCAATTAATCATGGTAATTGGTTCGTATTAGTCCTTATTAGCTTCCTGTGAAGTTAATTTGATAATGGTTGAGGATTGGAGGAGTTTTGGTGATCGACCCGTTTTGGGTGATCACGGGTTGTTGACTTGATTAGGGAATGGTTGATGCTAATCATGGACACAGAACTGAAATTGGTGGATTGATGATTGTTGTAGGATCAATAACGGATTGAATTGATATCGAATTGAGGGTGATTGAACCGGATCCTATCGCGGGCTTTCCAACCCGTTTACCAGACAAACGGGTGAAGAAGGAACACTGTAGCAGTCACTGTAGCAGGCGCGTGGCTTTCACGCGCATCCACTCACGGCGGCGCGTGACGGCGCGTGGACACGAATCTCGAGGTGAGGTCAACATGACTTTTATCCTATACATTGTAACGAACATTTTGGGATTGGTTTCGTGTCGATCGGACACCGTCTCTATATTGTTCGGGATGTCCGAAGGTTTTAAATCCAGTTTAAAAATACTTAAAAATTCGGGAAAATTATGGGACTTGAATAGGATGTTAATGATGAGGTTAGTGATCCTCTAAATTGATTTGAACAGGATTGGGAGTCCCGGTGATAGTGATGTGGCCCAGGAAGGCCTATGGCACACGTATCGAGGCGCTCGGTTAAACGGTCTGTGAGTGGACATTGGTTTCATAAATTCGATGCATGCATAACTGTTTTATGATTGTTATAATTATGATTAAATGATTTACTTTGGATATCGGTGAATTTTAAAATGATTTCACGTATTTCGAGGTGGATTACGTATTTGCACGTAAACCGAGGTTTTCTGGATTTGCACCGATTTCCATAAATGTGGTTGGATATGATTTCATGAAACGGTTACGAACTTGAATAATGTAAAATCGGGCCAGGGGCCCAGTTGAACTATGAAATCGGGCCAGGGGCCCAGTTAACATGTGGATCGGGCCAGGGGCCCAGTTAACTTGTGAAATCGGGCCAGGGGCCCAGTTGATTTCTACATGTGATTGCGGGTCGGGGACCCTAAATGGAATTGAATAAATGTTTCCTGGTTTACATTTTATATATGTTCACATGCTGGAATCTATAAATGGTTTTGATGATGTTTCGGTCATGGCACGTTTTACGGTTTTGGGCATGAGACCCGTTTGATGAAATGTAACGATCGGTTCGGATTTTACCTATGTATACCTATATGTTTTGCATGTGGATATCGATAAAATGTATTTAGTACTGCACTGTATAGATCCTTCCATATTATATTGTCTCCTCCGGCGAGGTACCCCGGAGAGGTCACGGGCGTCTAGTACGTCCAGCGTCTATGACGCTAAGCATCAGGTGATGCTGCATCAGGTGATGCTGTACCCGAACGGGGTTCGGGGATTTAACTCGGAAAATTGAGACCCGAGTGGCACGCGTAGCCTTGTGATTGTGACCTTATTGACGTTAGGGACGTCAGACATCAGGGATGTCAGATTGGAGTGTATAGTGCAGTGGCTAAAATAATGGTTATGGTTTATATTATATGCCTTATGGTTCATATTACTGGATTTATGAAATAACTCTTGGATTTACTTTTGGAAATTGAAACTAGGCTTTGGTTTCCGGGCTAAGGCCCTAATGGTTATTTCTAAATAAATATGGGATTATTGGTTTTGGTGCATGCATATGATTTTACTGAGGGGCATAAATGTCTTATAAATGTTTTAAACAGACTTGTTTATTTTCGTCCACTCACAGCTTTTGTCTTAATGCCCTTCAGGTTGATTCCGGATACGACTGCAGCAGAGACTTGAGCATCGCACACCTCCTCCATCGATCCTTACGCACTCTGGAAGCCCGTTTGGGCAATGGCAATCGGTTATCCCTTGTCTGAAGTCTCTTGTCAGACGGGAGCACGTCACATTCCATGGTAATCCCGGGGGGATTGGGATGGGTCGTGTCACTGGTGGACCTCGGGGAGTCTCGGGCTTGAGACCCTGAGTGGCAACGCGTAACCTTAGAACCGTGACATCATTATTAGGCATCGGGGATGCCGGGGTTGGTTTTTACAGTGCACTAGTACACAGGGTAACTATACTATTATTGTGGTGTAATTTCCTACCTTTCTATCTTGTCTCCTCCAGGGAGGGTCGTTGGCCTGGATGGACCTGGAGTAGTCACGGGGCACTGACTGAGTGGAGTTGACCCCCGTTGGGTTGCTTACTCTCAGGAAGGCATGTTTAGTATACCTCAGGTAGTGACCGGGATACCAGGCACTGGTGGATCTCGGGGAGTCTCGGGCTTGAGACCCTGAGTGGCAACGCGTAGCCTTAGAACCGTGACATCATTATTAGGCATCGGGGATGCCGGGGTTGGATTTTACAGTGCACTAGTATGTTGGTTTTTCCCTTTTGATTATGATATGATTCTATGATTATGATTCTATTATGATACTATGTTTATTTCAATGCATGCACGATTTGGAAAATAGAGGGGTAAAACCTTATGATTTACTTTATTATGAAATTGATTTATAAACTGGTTTTTTTCGGCGCATTCACTCTTTAAATGTTTTACTCACCCCTCCAGGCCATGACACGGGATTAGAGGAGGATCTGGAGGACGAGGCTTAGTCTATTTTGATGTGCACCTGTACACCCCTAGTGGGTAAGTTGAGCCCCAAATAATGTACCATGACTATTGTGCTCATATTTTGTATTGTACTATCCCTTGTGTGACTGCTTTTTACTATGAACTATGTTGTTGAACATTATTTGGTTAATTTGAAGTATTTTGTTTTCGAATAAGGGTACTTTTGGTATGTTTGGAGTCGTTGTCAGACAGGAGCGGGACACGTCCCTGGGTGGTCCTAGTGGGATTGGGACGGGGCTTGTCATTTTGGGAGAAAATGCTGAAATGATCAATGATGGTGAGGGAAAAATATCCCACCGTGTGGGGGAATGGGCCAATCAGATGGGTGACACTTGTCACTCATCTGGTGGGTCCTTCCAAAAATTTCCACCAACCAAAACCTGCCACTTGTCAGTTTCTTGGTTTGCGTGAATAGTGCCGTAAAACTTTCTAGACTCGTAACTTCTCCATCGAACCTCCAATTTTTACGTGTCGCGTGTCTACGTACTCTTAACATCTCGATCTACGTAACGGTCCTTGGTCCTCATATGTTTGACTTCTCGAGTCAAAGTCAATATTTTACCCAATTCCAAGGGCAAATGGTCATGTTACACCGTCTGTCTGAATTCTCTCAACTAATCCATGATTAGTCATTCTAAATTCATAATTAATTAATATTTAATCCTGATATTCGAGATGGGTCGTTACGTTCAGTTTCCTAGACGTAGTACTTCCGGAGGTAATGGGCATTCAACGCTCTGTTTACGAGTTTCATGTCCATGGTCTCCAAGGTGTAACTCCTTTTCCCGCCTACTTGGTAGATGCGGTAAGGACCTTCCCAAGGAGATTTGAGCATTTGGGACCCATGGTGGTTTGGTGTTGCGAATTTTTTCATGAGGTCCAGATCGCCAGGAAGAAATTGTTGAATCTTTCTCTTCCTGTTGTAGAAGCTTCTAACTTCATGCTGGTAATTGCAGATACGTTTAACGACTTGTTCCCTCAAATCCTCGCTTAAGTCAAGGGATGTTATTAAGGCCACAGAGTTGACGGTAGGATAATCACGCTCTGTGAATGGTGTTGGAACGACGATGTGTGGCTGCATGACAGCGTTAATTCCGAATGCAAGGGTGAACGGAGACTCACTCACCTGTCCCTCATCGCGGGGTTGTACGGTAGGCCCAAAGTGCACCATCTAGCTCCTCCTCCCATAGTCTTTTCTTGTTGTTGAGCCTCTTTTTGATGCAATCAAGGATGGGTTTATTTGATGTTTTGGCCTTGCGGTCGTTGCCCCGAGGGTAATATGCAGTGGAGGTGAAATGCATTATTTTCCACAATTTGAAGAACTCTTTGATTGTGGCGCCAGTGAATTGCGTTCCATTGTCAGTCACTATGACTTTCGGTATTCGGAACTAATAGATGATCTGGCTCCATACGAATTTTTCACATCCAATTGAGTGATGGTCGCCAATGCCTTGGCTTCCACCTACTTGGTAAAGTAATCGGTGGAGGCAATCGGGTATTGGGTGACAATGTATTTGGAAATGGTCCGACAATGTCAATGCCCTACTGCATGAATGGCCACGGGTTAACTAGAGAGTTCAACTCTTCAAGGGGTGCCAAGTGGTTAAGTTGTACCTTTGGCACTTATTGCATGCCCGAGCATACTGAACGCATACTGATTCAAAGTTAGCTAGTAGAATCCTGCGCTAAGTGTCTTTTGTGTGAGCGATCTTCGACCAGAGTGATTTCCACATTGCCCCTCGCGAATCTCGGCCAAGACCTTCAATGTTTCAAGGTGCCTTAAGCATTGTAAATTTTCCCCTTTGAAGCTCCGACAAAAAAGATGGCCCTTGTCGACATAGTATCGTGCAACCTTCATTTGAATTTTACGAGCTTCTAGTCGATTTTCTGGTAGTATGTCATTCACTAAGTAATTGACGAGAGGGTCTTGCCAACTTGGAGTGAGGTCAACTTCTCGCACTTCATCTTCCTTCACGTAAATGCTGCGCTGTTATAAATACTCAATCTTGATCGAGCGTCTGAAGTGGTAGTCGAGTGCTAACGCTAAGTTTGCAGTACGTCGGCTTGTGAATTTTCGGTTCAAGGGAGCTGGTGAAAGGTGAAGACTGTGAAGTAATCGACCGAATTTTGTACCTTGTTGTTGTATTGAAGCATCCTTGCAGCCCTTTTAGTGTATTCTCCATTGGATTGGTTGGTTATCAATTGAGAGTTAGAGTGCACGATGATCTTCTTGACTCCTAATTCCTTGGCAAGGCCTAGGACGCAAATTAATTCCTCATATTCCGCTTTGTTGTTAGGGGCCTTGAATTTGAATTGGACTGCTTGCTCAATCATTGAACCATCTGGGGTTATAAGGACGATGCCCACTCCTGTGCCTCGTTGATTTGACAAGCCATCCATGAAAAGCTTCCAAAGTTGATCAGTCGTGGAGGGCTGCATGGAGGATTGTCCAGGTGCTCGTTCTTATTATGGAGGAAGCTTGGCTATGGGCGAGGCTTCCTCTAGTTCCTTGCCCCAACCTTCTTCTAAAGATGCTCGCGTGCACTCCACAATGAAGTCTGTTAAGGCTTGGCCTTTGATCACAGTCCTTGGGCAATAAAGCATGTCATGTTGGAAGAGGATACTCCATAATGAACTCCACAATGAAGTCTGTTAAGGCTCTATTATCCACTTCATGACCCTTGTTGAGCTATCAAGAGCATGGACGAGCGACCATAGAGGATACTCCGCCATGAGGATCACCCAATGGGCTTGAAAATAGTGCCTCAGTTTCTTGGTGGTAACCAGTAGTGCCAAAATTAGCTTCTCGAGTTTTGGATACCACGTTTCAGCATCAATAAGGGATTTTGATGTGTAGAATACTGAAAGTTGGACTCTGTTTTCCTCCCTTATTAGTGCGGAACTTAAAGCCATGCCAGAAACTCCCAAGTAGAGGAGCAGGTCCTCCTTGTCCTTTGGCTTTAACAACGATGGCAGAGATGCCATGTAGCTTTTAAGGTCTTGGATGGCCTTTTAGCACTTCTCATCCCATTTCTCTTTGGATGCTCTCTTCATTTCTTGGAAGAAAGGTCGACATCGATCTGTGGCCTTGGACAAAAATCAATTTAGAGCTGTTGCGCGACCTCTAAGACTCTGTATCTCCTTTAAACTCGATGGTGACTTCTTGTCTTGAATTGATTTGATCTGCTTTGGATTTGTCCCGATTCCTCGCTGGGTTACAAGGTACCCTAGGAATTTTGCAGCAGCCACCCCGAAGGTTCACTTGAGAGGATTAGGCTTCATCTTGTACTTCCTTAGCAAATTGAAAGTTTGTTGCAAGTTTGCAATATGGTCACCGCGCTTCTCACCCTTGATCATGATGTCGTCGACATAGACCTCCATCGTCTTTCTGATAAGAATCTTTGTCACAACCCATCCTAATCCCCCCGGGATTAAAACGGGATGTGTCATGATCCCGTCTGACATGAAGTGTTAGACAAGGGATAACTCAAACCTTCAGCCCAACAGGCTTCTAGAGCGCGCCAGGATCCGGTAGAGGAGTGTGATGTCTCGGTCTTTGCTACAGTCCGCATCCGTGATTAATCTGAAGGGCATTAAAAATGAGAAAAGACTGTGAGTGGAGGAAAATCAATAAGTTCATAAAAACTCATTTCATAAAGATATTTATGCCCTTCACTAAAAAGCAGGCATGCATACGAAAACCATTTATCGAATCATATGTTCAAATAACCGTTATTAGGATCTCAGCCTAAATTCCGTAATCCAAAACATACGGGCCCCTGCCCAAAGCCATTTACACAAATCCATAATTCAATTCAACCATATGTGGGAATTCAGCCCAAAACCGTAAATTCGAGTATGTGGGTCATTGCCCAAATCCATTTACTATTCACAAAACATCATTTCACAAATCGATGAAATCATGTTTACCATTTATCAATCCTTTCACGGTTTCCAAAGCTACGCGCGTGCTACCCGGGGTCTCAAATCTCAAGTCTCCCCAGGGTTCACCCAGGTCAATGTCCGCAGATCAATGACCCTTCCTGCGGGTTATAAACTATATAAGCCTTCTTGAGAGTAAGGTACCCCACGGGGGCGACTCCACTCAGTTAGTGCTCCGTGACTACTCTGGGGTCCACCTAGGCCAGCAACCCTCCCCGGAGGAGACAATCCATAAATAAAGGATGGTATATGAAGAACCATTTTGTAATCATTCTCAAAACCTTTCAAACCTTTCAAAGGATCCATGCCCGTTCCCTATAAACTGTCATGAAACCAGAAATCCATTTAGGGTCTCTGAACCCGAAATCACATTTATAAACCATAAAGGGGACTCATGCCCGATATCGTAACCAACTGGGCCTCAAGCCCAATTTCGTAAACTAACTAGGCCTCTGGCCAGATGCCTTATCAAATCAAATGGACTCAAAGTCCGATCATTCGTAAATCAAATGGGTCTCGTGCCCGATTCCATATTTTCAATTCCAAAATCAATTCACGAACCAACTAGGCCTCTAGCTCGATAACGTAACTAAATGGACTTCAAGTCTGGGGGTTTACAAAACAATTGGGTCTTATGCCCGAGTTTACCTTTTCAAATCCAAAACCATTTCATTAAACCATTACCAAACCATAAGCACGTGTAACCACAGCGTAAAACCATAAACCTCGATATACGTGCAAATACGTAAATTACCTCGAAATACGTGTGAACATGTAAATCACCAATCCATAATTATCATGATAGAAATCATATATGTAAAACATATAAAACATTTATGCATGCATCACAGTTTAGAAATCAAGGTCCACTCACAGATCGTCCTAGCTGCCGTCTCGATATGCATGCCAAAATGCCTTCATGGGCTAATCACCATCACCAGGACTCCCAAACCAGTCCAAATCATATCAGAAGGTTACTAACTACCTTTTAACCTCTCATTGAGGCCCCGTAATTTTTTCGAATTTTTAACTATTTTTGAACTCGTTCCTAAACCTTCGGACACCCTGAACTTTATCGAAACGATGTCCGATCGACACGAAAGCAGTCCCAAAATGTTTGTTACATCAAATAGATTAAAAGTCATGTTGAACATTTTACCAAACCACCCTCACGCGCCCCCCGAAGAGGATGCGCCTGAAAGCCACGCGCCTACATAGTGTCGTCCCTAACCTCTAGCTGAACCCGATCCAGACCGGTTTAAACCAGCCCGATCCAACCGAACTAGCGTTCACGGTTCAACGCCATATTTCCTCCATTTTTGGTCCATTTTAAAATCTTTCAATTCCTATAGGTTCCTATCATCATTCCCTATTGATCTAGGCACTTAAAACATGAAAACAAATTGTGAAACTCACCTTCCCGATCAAGGTAACTCACGGCCAACCTGCAACTGCACACCGCCGTCGTCTCCTGCCACCTCAGCCTCCATTTCCAATCCCTACCTTCCAATAAGATCACCTAAAAGCCATTTCCACCATTAAAATCAACCAGCAACACCTAAAACCCAAGTTCGAATTTCAAACCAAAACTTACCTTCGCGGTTTTTGGTTCTCCTCCGCTGTGGCCCGTCGTCCATCAGTCCCTCACTATCACAGTCCTCACTCACGGTCTCTCACACGAACATAAAGATGGATATGGTGGTGAGGTGATATGTGTCGTGTGTTTGTTTGTTTAGAGGGAAAAGAAGGTGGTGCTCAGATTTAGAGAATGAAAAAAAATGATGATAGCTGATGATGATAATTAGATGAGAGAGAGATGGACGGTGGAGATGAGAGATGAGGGAAATTATAAAATAATTAAAATACTAATATTT
Organism: Prinsepia uniflora; assembly: GCA_032719365.1. NCBI lineage: Eukaryota > Viridiplantae > Streptophyta > Magnoliopsida > Rosales > Rosaceae > Prinsepia > Prinsepia uniflora. The sequence goes on along the minus strand of CM064867.1, from coordinate 29,208,416 downwards.
TAATAATTAGATCCACTTTTTAGGGAAGCCACCAACGGGATGAGTGACACTTGTCACTCATCCAAGGATCCCACATAAATATCTACCCAATTAGATTTAATTAATATTTTATGCGGATCCCGAGACGTTAAATCCCCGATTTCACTCTCGTGACCATAACTTCTCCGTTCGACGTCCGATTTCGATGTGCCGCCTGTCTATGGACTCGTAACGTCCCGATCTACGTCAAGGTCATCGGTCCTCGTACGTTTGACTCCCCGAGTCAAAAGTCAACATTTTACCCACGATTAGGGGCAAAACGATCATTTTACACCGTTCGTCTGATTTCACTCAACTAATCACCAATTAATCTCACTAATCCTTCATTAGTCACTAATCTAATCTCAGAGTTTGAGACAGGGTGTTACAACCTTCCCCCCTTAAATAATTTCTTCCTCGAAATTCCAACTGACCTCATTCCACAACCAAACGGTGGAAATCCAAACATGTCCCACTACTCGGGCACTCTCGTGTAATCGTACACGTCCAATATAACCACACTTTGACTCGTAAGTCTGACTCGAGATACAATAACGGTGCCTCCCTAGTCACTCACTCTAACAGATTAGTGATACTAAGTTGACGTCAGATCCTAATCAGTCTATCACTCTGACACGTTCCAACCTACAATCGTCAGGTTGAAAGTACATTCTTCCACTATAGCTATCACATCCAAGCCGACATCTAGGTCAGCATCCGATCTAACAAATCCTATAGATCCTGCCATTACGCCGACACTTCCCACACTATAACCACTTGACAATCGCCAGTCAAAAACTGACACTATACTTGTGGTTACACTAACTACCAACTCACTCACCCTGAGTATACACTTACCAACATCTAACTTGACCTACATGTAACTGGACCCATCAGAATCACCATGAGCCAGTGCACAGTATCCAATGTCCAGTTCACGTCCCCAACTAATCCAATGGTATCGGGACTAAGCCTACTACCAACACACTCCCAAAGTACCCTTGGTATATCCTATATACTGCTACTAGGCACCACAAGCCTGCCCAGTATTGTTCCTCGAACAACGTACAGGGTACGTACATCCATCCATCAACAAGCCTACAACCTAGATTGTAGCCAAACACGTTTCAATTCTGGAGTCCATCTGTCCAATACAGTACTAGACAGATCAAAAACTCCAACCCATCATCCATTTTGAGTCCCACGGTCACCTAACCAACATCAATATGTCTGCTCCTAATCATGTAATCCAACACGTACCAATCCGACTCACGCCTACCAAGGGGTACCCATTCATGCCAAAAGAGCATCCAATCTTACCCACATCTACCGAGACGCACCAACTCTGAACCTATCGGTTACCCGCTTACTCGATTACTAACTCATATTCGATTGACTTCGAAAAGAAGCCAATGCCATCATTCACACATCTAAGGCTGACCAAATCCGACCTCGTCGGACAACTACTCGTTCGATTAATATAGCATACGGGATTAACCTAAAAAAGAAGTTCAGTTCCATCAACTTCATAGCCAAATATCCAAGACAAATCTTATAAACCTCGATTCACTCAACTACCGTCTCATACCGGATTGACTTCGAAAGGAAGTCATCCCAACATTCTCATATCCAACCTTTATCCTATCATCTCACAACTATTCCAAAAGATTCTTCAACTGTCTCACAAACGATTCTCCTCTGCTCCCAATTTAGCATAATCAGCAAGGCGAAGTCTGCCAGCACGGGCACGACATCACGATCCTCGCCATCCTGATGCACTACAACATCACCTGATCAATAACTTCATGATCCTAGATCGTCACAATGCCCAATGTCCATAACATCACAATCCCTATCCACCTAAGATCCACACATGTTCTCCCTTAGCTAACTACCGGATTTCAGGTCATAGGGTCTTAAACCCTCATTGAATCCACAAATTACCAAATTGCTCCTCAACCACTTTCATATGTCTCAAAAGATCAGTTAAAGACGAGACACGTCTAGACTGTGGGTTTTCCCCAATTATCTCGTATCGATCCTTGTCATTCCACCTAGGAAAAATCAAAGATGATCCAATACGGTGACATCAACATTCATCCGATGTCAGTGTAAGCACAAATCCACTGAACCTGCCACACCAGGTCCCAACATCGTCTGCCACTAAGCAGAAAATGAGAGATCTCATTCACCTAACTTTGAAATGCCCAACTTCTCATGATGACCCAAAACAACTCGCGGGTCCACCCACCAATACCCGATCAACGTACTGGTGACAACAACCATCATTTGAAATGGCAGAACATGAGAAGTCGCCCTAAATGACTTCAAAATACCCATTACCAATGCGGAATCAAGCACTCCCCTCGTCGCCTCAAACAAAACCTCTCTCGATTCTGAAGTTCCAACCATGTCGGAACCAACACACTCGAACATCAACCACGTGTCTGTAACCAATCTAATTCACTACCAAGTTCACCTATTAGCTTATGCCGTTTGTACACATCCAAAAGAATGTATTCCATTACTATTTGACTCACACGTCTCAACTACTGCTGGATCCCATCCAGTTCATCACTATCCGAGATCCACTGCCGGACCACAGATACCGAACACATGCCCATCTCGACGGAGTCACATCCCGACTCGTGACTCGTCATCATCATAATCATTGGCACTAGCACCAGCACACTAGCATCAGTATCTGTATCATCATCATCATCAGCATCAGCACACACTATGCGAATTAGACAACCCTAGATCTTTGCTCATCCTGAGCAACGACCCCGTACCTCGGCTCAAGTTGGAGAAACTCCGCCTCCCTCGTACCCAACAACTCCTGGTATAATCATCCTAACAATTCATACTAGAAAAAGGAAATGTCCCCTGAACGTCCCCCAATTCTCAACAACCACAACTACAACCCCTCTCGATAATAGTGCCTGCCACAACTCGTGCAGCCCTAACCACCAGACATCGTTATCGACACTCCGCATCCAAAAGAATCAATTACCCGTAGTAACTACTCTGTATCCCCACTCCAGGATTCCATCAACAAGTACCAAACGCTGGTAACTTGTCTACCCAATCTTAACTCGACTCAACCAATGTCGACTACCAAGTTCTCCATGACCTTAGCTGCACCAACTATCCATCACAACTAAAGTAGTATGACAACCAACTAGGTCTAACTGATTAATACAACCTCGACTGCAGAGTATAGTCCCATCACAAAACCTAACATGACATGACTAACCGACGGTTTCGGCTCTGAATAGTCGCTAGAACCAAACCACTCGCCGACTCACATTTCCGAACCATACATCACACACTAGGATTTCCTACAAAGACCATCGACTAACTCCGTTGTACACAATCCTCTAACCCATCATGATTTAGAGTTCCAAAATCACACCCTAAGGTTCCTCTGAACTCAACTGCCTTCTGCAGTATAATCCAAAATCTGACCGACCCCACGGTCCTGACACCGTAAGGACGTCAACCCATCTAGGGTTCCCCGATCATGTAAACCAACTGGGCCTCAAGCCCGATTTCGTAAACCAACTGGGTCTCGAACCCGATTCGTAAACCAACTGGGCCTCTGGCTCGATGCCTTATTAAATCAAATGGACCCAAAGTCCGATAGTTCATAAATCAAATGGGTCTCATGCCCAATTCCATATTTTCAAATACAAAATCAATTCACGAACCAACTGGGCCTCTAGCCCGATAACGCAACTAAATGGACTTCAGGTTCGGGGGTTTCCAAAAAAATTGGGTCTCATGCCCAAGTTTACCTTTTCAAATCCAAAACCATTTCATTAAACCATTACCGAAACCATAAGCACGTATAACCACAGCGTAAAATCATAAATCTCGATATACGTGCAAATACATAAATCACTTCGAAATACGTGTAAACATGCTCGTTGCCCGCTGTAGAGTCCACTAGGAGGTCGTTCTTTTTTAGGGGATAGTGGTCTTTTAGGCGCACCAGGTTGAGGTCTGTGTAGTCAATGCAAACTCTCCATCGCCCTTCTTCTTTCTTTTTTACTAGTACGATGTTAGTTAGAAATTCTAAGTATGGAACGTCTTCAATGGAACCAGCTTCGAGTAGCTTGTTAATTTCAGCTTGGATGATTACGACTTTCTCCGGGGAGAAGTTTCGCTTCCTGTCCTTGATTGGTTTGTATCTTCGGCTTACGTGCAACCTGTGGCAAGCGAATGTGGGATCTATCATGTGCATGTCTGACTGCGTCCACGCGATTACATCCTTGTGCTCACATAAGAACATGGCGAGTTCTTCCTTTTCCTCGAGGTTCAGGCATGCTCCAATGCGTGCATACCTCTCAGGAAACTGCGGGTCAAGTTGTATGAGGGTGACATCATCTTCCAGCTGCTATCCTTCAGGAATAGAAGGCTCTTTGTGGATGTCGGGATCCTGACCCATCGTTGGCTGCTATGTGGAAGCTGAAGGTATGCATTTGGCCCTGGCGGCCTCGATTACCATTAGCACGACATGGTATGGCGAGTACTCGTCAAGGATATACAAACTCTATTTTGAGACAACCCGTGAGGAGGGGGGGGGGAGTGGACATTGAGCTGGATTATGTCGATGGACATGCTCATCGATCAGTTGAAGCCTCGTAGTGGGACCTTTCTCCCTGTTGTGAAAGATTATAGTCCCATCTTTCGAACCGCTTCAAAGCTAAGGATGTTTGCAGCACTTCCCTCATCCACATGAATCCGATTGACCTACTCATGGGTGATCTGGATTGAGATGACGAGGGCGTCATCATGCGGATAATCAAGTCTCGCATGTTGCTGCAGCCCAAGAAACCTAGTAGTTGATGCAGAAATCATCCGGACCTATAAATTCATTCTCGATTCCTACACACAAGAAAGAATGTAACAAGGTTAAGGTTGAATCCCAGGGGGGTGGTTCAACCGTGAACGCTCTAATACTTAAGTTAGTTTTCTGAGAGAGAATAAACTGACAGAGTGTTTGTAGAAGTTTTTGATTACCTTTAGAAATGAGATGAGGCCTTTTATTTATAGTGAAGCCTTGAGGGTCACCGGAGCTTCTGATTGGTTGATGGAGAAAGTATTAAATAAGTGACTGTACCGAGTGTAATCACTTATTTATTAATAAATAAATAATTCGTGGGAAGTTATTTATTGTCTGCATTGATTTGATCATTTAATATATTTAGTTGGTAAATATATCAATTTAATGCGAAGATCTTAACATGTCGATGTCGATCTTACCAAGGGTAATATCAACATTGTTAGAATTATTGGCCATGTGGCAGCTCCAAAATATTTCGATAATTTATGGTTCCACAGCATTGTCACGTAACTTTTATGTTTTGTGTATGTCTAACAATTTCTCTCGTATGCATTCACATCATTCTTCATGTATATACTCATGTGTTGCATTAGTTTATACACTTTTAGAACTTGTACATTAGCTTCATTTTACCGTGACTTTACTCTGTGCATTATAAACTTGTTTATACTTTATTATTCCTTACTTGTACATATGTTATTTTCCTACTTTTATATATGTTAGTTACATTTTGCATCTTTAACTTGCATCTTTAACTTAACTTGTATATTTAGTATAACTTACATTGCATCTTTAACCTAACTTTCATCTATAACTCTACTTTCATTCTTAACTAAAACTTGCATCATTCACAAATGTACATTTCTGAAAAACTAACCTGCATCTCTTTATAGGCTGGATGGACGTTAAAATTTCAAGTGCTAGTTAGGAGGCAACTCAATGTGTTCCCGAGTTGTGAAGGAGTCATCAAGGTAGATTTACTTTCTTTAACTCTCATTTACTTTGTACATTTAATGTTTTCCTTCCTTTATTTTCGTAAATCCTCTTCCATACTTTGATTGTATGTTTATTTACTTCGTATTTGCCTACATTGAGGACAATGTAGAATTTTAAGTGTGGGGGAATGGTTTACAATTTTAATTGTGCAATAAAATTGTTTTATAAAATTTTTAAAAAAAAAATCAAGTTTTTATTGCTTTTTTTGAGTCTTTTTCGTTTTAACTTAGTGTTTTTACGAGCCTTAGGAAGCCCTTTAACTTGTCAATGATAAAAATGAAGGGAAATGAATACGTTATGGCTATAAAGATGATCACTACAACATGAATTTGTTTGTTAATACTTTGTGATTAAGTGTTTAAGTAATGTAGATGATGCATGTAAATTGGTACATAAACGAGCATGTTAATATAAGTATGAATCATATGAACCTTATGTGAGCTTTAGAAGTTTATCGATATCTTTGAAAAGTGATTCATAAGTCCTTTATTTAAATTGATATGCATATGCCACATAACTGCTTGCCATAGCTTTTAATGAACTTAAGAGTACTAGAGTTTGTGCTCGGCCTGCTTGTCTGTACTTGTAATTATTGCATGCAATGGTTAGAGTGATGAGAGGCTGTAGTGAGAGCGTTTTTGTGCTAGGCCCGTTTGTCTGTGTGCTGATCGATTAAAGTTTAATGGTAAATGTGGTCAGCTAGCCATGGTTAGTGGACTAAGTGGGCTAGGGGCTTGTTTAAATGGAAGGAAGGGTTAAGCATTGACCGACCGATGCGTATTGTGTAATACAGTCGGTTCCCTTGTACCTTGTTAGTTTGGTACTCAATGGTAAGTATTCCCCCGGTGAAAATGTATTAAAGGGTAGCTCAGTGTGTGTTGAGCGAGAAAAAGTAGAAAAAAGAAACAATCTTGTCATTGGTAGTTGGTATTGAGTTAGCTAGGACCTGTACAATGAGGGCCTTAGTACCTCTTACAAGATTTTGGTCGTTGGCCGAGCTAAATGTAGTACCTTTTTAGGTGGTCGCTATTCCATAGATGGTCGAGGGTGTGTTTGTCAGTGTCAGAGAGCTCGCACATGCCCAGTCGACAAATTCGAATGACCTTGTAGAGGCCCTCGCAGTTGGGGTTGAGTGTGCCTGCTGATTGGTGATTGGTGGCTAGACTGACCTTCTTGAGTACCCAGTCCCCCACCTTGAAAGTGTGCGGTTTAACCTTTGAGTGTGATATTGGTAGAGCCCTTGTAGGCGACGTTTTGAAGTTAGGCCTTCTCTTCGTGTTCCTCGATTAAGTCTAGGCTGAGCACTATTTGGTCATTAGTGTCGTAGGTGAGGACTCGGTATGATCCCCCATCAACTTCAGCTAAGACAACAGCCTCAGTGTTGAAAGTCAAGGTGAAATGTGTCTCGTTGGTGGCTATTTGGTATGAGGTGCGGTACGACCAGAGGGCACTAGGTAGGATATCAACCCATTTTCCTTTTGATTCTCCAAGATGGGTCTTCGGAGTATACTTTATGATTTTGTTAACGCCTTCCATTTAGCCGTTAGACTGAGGATGAGCAGGGGAGGCAAAGCAAAGATTGATCTTATGCCGAACGTAGAAATCTCAGAATCAGTGGTTATCTAATTGCTTCTCATTATCGGTGAGGATGGTGTGGGGGAGGATGGTGTGGGGGAGAGTGAATTAGCAGATAATGTTTTGGAAGAGGAAATTCTTGATTTGGGCAGTGCTGATAAAGGTGAGGGCCTTTGCTTCAACCCACTTGGTTAAGTAATCCACAGCAACGACTGCGTACTCAATCTGTCCTTTTTCGGTTGGTATCTTCCTAATTAGGTCGAGTACCTATTGAGCAAAAGGACATAGGTTGAGCATAGATTTCAGGTTCTCAAGGGAAAAGTGGGATGAACGAAGTGAAGAGTTGGCAGCTGTCAAAACGCCAAGTGAATTCAGCTGTGTCAACATGCATGGTCGGCTAGTAGAAGCCTTGGCAAAAAGCCTTATGTGCCAATGATTGGGGGCTTGAGTGGTTGCCGCAGGGCCTTGCATGTATTTCTTCGAGGAGGTTCTTCCTATCCGGTGAGTCTAGGCACTTGAGTAGGGGCAGTGTGTAGCCTTGCTTGTAGAGGTAACCAGTGATGAGGGTGTACCGAGCTACCTATCAACGTACTTTCTTAGCTTCGACCTTGTTTTTCGGTAGGCCCCCGTCGATGAGGAAGGTGATGAGGGGTGCCATCCACGTTGAGTTGGTGTTTACATAGAGGACCACCGAAGTGGTGGTTCTCGGTTGCTGGAGGATCTCAATCGGGACGCTCTGGCCTATCTTCTCGTTCAAGGATTAGGCCATTCGAGCTTGCGAATCAGATGGCTGTTCTCGAATCAGGGGATCTGTGTAATGGCGTGGGACTTGAAGCTGCTGAGAAGGGACTGTACCATTGTCCTATACAAAGCCATGGAGTCATCCTTGGCTTCTAACTCATCATCCACTTGGTTGATGATAAGTTGGGAGTTGGTGTAGGTGTGTATCTGCACGACCTCCGTTTGTTTGGCCAGTCGCAGACTGGAAAGTAGGGCTTCGTACTTTGTATCATTGTTAGAAGCCTTGAACATGAAGTAGAGAGCATATTCCAGTTAGTGCTTGTCTGGGGTGGTGAGGATGAGGCCTGCACTTGAAACACAATGGCAGGCAAAGCCATCCATTTGTAGGAGCCATCTGGGTTGGTCGGCATCCAAGGTATGTGTTGTGGATGAGGACGGGAGCTCAGAGTTAGCGGGGTTAGCTAGCATAGCAAGCTCGGTCGGAAGATTAGTGAACCTAGAGATGAAATCCATAATGGCATGTACCTTCTCGGTTGGTCTGGGAATGACAGTGATATTGAACTTGCTGTGTTCGATGGCCCATTTGAGTAACCAACCAGAAGGATCCAGCTTCTGTAGTACTTGGCGTAGTAACATGTTGGTCAGTACGATTATGGCATGGGCTTGGAAGTACAGTCGTAGCTTCTTGGATGAAATGATCAGAGCAAAAGTAAGCTTTTCAAGGTCAGAGTACCTGATTTTTGTGTCTTGCAGTGCTTGGCTGATGTAGTACATGGGGTCCTTGGCCCCATATGTCTTCTTGATTAGTACCAAGTTGACCGCAGAGGTGGAAACAGACAAGTACATGATCAATGGTTCGCTAGTCTCAGGTCTGGCTTGTAGTGGTGCTTTGCTCATGTAATCCTTCATCTAAGTGACGTCTCTCGTGCATTCCTCTACCCAGGTAGTGTGTTTGGACTTGGTTTTGAGGTCTTTGAAGAAAGGAACGCACTTGTCGGTGACCTCCAAAATGAATCGGGTGAGTGCTGTCACTCCGCCAATTAGGCTCTCGATATCTTTTTGTGTTTGATAGGGCTTCATGTCTAGAAGTTCCTGGATCTTCTCGGGGTTGGCCTCAATCCCATGTTAACTGATCATGAAGTCGAGAAACTTACACAAGTTGACCCCGAATATGCACTTGGCTGGGTTGAGGTGCATTTGGAACTTCTTCAGAATGGCGAACATCCGAGCAAGATTGATGATGTATTGGTCGGTCTTCTTGCTCTTTACGAGCATATCATCCTTGTAGACCTCCATGACTTTGCCAATATGGTCGGTGAACATGTAGTTGACCAGGTGCTGGTAGGTCGCGCTAACATTCTTCAAACCAAAGCGCATCATGTTGTAGTAATATAAGCCTTGGTCGGTATGAAAGGTAATGTGGATCTGGTCGACTGGATGGATGAATATCAGGTTGTACCCCGAGTAGGCATCCATGGAGCTCAGTAGCTCGTGCTCAGTAATGGCGTCGACTAGATGGTCGATTTTCGGCGGAAGGAATTTATCCTTGGGGCATGCCTTGTTTAGGTCGGTGAAGTCAATGCACATGCACCAGGCGTCTGAGGGGTTTCTTGACCAAAAAAACATTGGTTATCCATAGTGGATAGACCGCGTTGCGGAAAAAGTGGATGGTTCTGAGCTTTACAATTTCTGCCTTCATGGCTTTAGTTCGCTTGGCGTCTTAGATATCTGTTATGCTCGACAGGCTGAGTCGGTGGCATATGACATCGGTCAAGATGCCGAGCATGTTAGTGTAGGACCATGCAAACACTTCAGCGTTGTCGTATAGTAACTTGATCAAGTCGGTGCACAAGGGAGGGTTGAGCGTAGAGCCGATTTTAACCTTTCAGTTGGTGAAGTTGCGGGAGTGGAGATTTCCTCGGCCTCCTCGATGGGTTGAGGGTGTGGTGTGGCCTCGACTGGTCACATGGATCCTAGATCGGTACATCCTTAATGTGTTGGAAGACCTGGGGATCGGTGGGGTCGGCCTCGAAGGTGGACTCAGTGACTGCCATCGTTTCCTTTGGCTACGTGATGGTCTTCTGTTCCAGAGTAGTAGAGTTGATTGATCAGAGGAAAAATTATCGTACCGATCGGTAGGATTGAGTCCTCAGTGAAGTCGAAGAAATGGGTCGGGGATCAGTTCAGGTCGGATTTGTGGATGCTGAGCCATTTGTATGAATCCATGAAGATCAAATTAACTGACCTGCCTGTGTTAATTGTGCTCCAACCAACATCATAGTTGGCAATGAGTGCTCAGATGATGATCGGGTCATCGTGCGAGTAGATGACCCCTCGTTCTTCTTCCTCAAAGAAGGATATAGTCTTCCAGCCATTCTTCACAAATTTCTTAGCCCTACCTTCCTTGATGTGGGAGACTTACTGGTTGTGCTGCACGGTGCGTAAAAAGTTCTTCTTGGCTCGGTTGGATGCCAAAGGTGAGGAGATGGAAGGGCCTCCACTGATTATGTTTATTTGGGGATGACGGGGATGCTGAGAAGCATTCTGCAAGAACTAGTTGATCTTGCTATATCGGATGAGGGCTTCCACCAGGTCCATGAAGGCTACGCATTGGTCAATACTGTGACCGTTGTACTTGTGGTACTGGCAGTAGACGTCACCATTCTTCGACAATGAGTCGGTGGCTAGTGCCCATGATGGCTTGGGGTTTACATTTTCAACGTTCACGAGCACATTCTCGTAAGAGGTGTTCAGGGCAGTATATGTCTCGTACTTTGACCGAGGGGGTGGCCGCTCGATGTGATTGTCTTTGGGCCTATAATCCTATCAGTGTCGGGGGTTATCGTGGTGGCCATGGTTCTTTCCATTCTTGCATGGGCTGTAGGAGCTGGAGTAGTCCTTCATTTTCCCGCTACGGGAGTGTTGGTTGTGATTTTGGCTAGAGGTTAGCTACTGAGGGGAGGGCTGAGTGTTGGAGCGACTCAGTCAGTATGTGTTTATTGAGTCCCCAGTGCTAGGCCAGTAGGTGTTGGCCAGTGTAGCGTCATTTGGTCAGTAGCTCGGCCTTTGACGTGAATCGTGGCCTATTTCATAAGCTCATTGTAGGTAGACTAATCTTGGGTATATGTGACATACCTAAAGTGTGATTCGCGCAGACTCCCTTTAAAGGAAGTGAAGGCTACCTTATCATCTGTTTTAGCAACGTACTTCTGCAATGGTTTGGTTTCCCCTTGCTTTAGCAGGAACAGGTCATCAGCTGAGAACATGCAGTCGGTCTAGATCATGAACTAGTTGAGGAAAACTATCTGGAACTACTTGAAGGAGTTGGTAGTACTGGGCTCTAGTCGGTAAACCAATCGATCGCTACCTCGGTGAGAGAAGACCTGAAAATGAGACATTGAGCCTCGTCGGGCAGATTCTTGAGGGCCAGTGTTGACTGGTAGTTGTTGAGATGAGTCGTGGGGTCTCCCTAGCATGGGTATAGAGGGATCTTGAGCGGCTTCTTCTCATGGTCCTGTTGGAACTGGTTAATCCTGCTGGTGAATTGGCCCAAGCTAGTTTTGCCCGAAGTTGGTGTTTCGGGTGGCCCTTTCTCAGCCTCAAGGGTCCTCACTTGGTCAAACAGTTGCTAGACTTCATGTGGTTTGGCTTGAGAGCCGGTTGTTCGTATGTTTAACTCTATGCATGCATGTTTTATAATTGGAGGGGAAAATGATTCGTTTTTTAAATGTATTTTCAGACAATGTTATTTTTGTCCACTCACACCATTCATGTTTTTTATGACCCTCCAAGCTGTGGCATGAAGATCGGGGCTGATCGAGAGGTGGAGGAATGAGTGGAAATCAATGTGACTATCCCTTATCTGGCAAGTGCTGAGGGTGTTTTCGGAACTTCAATTGACTTGTCAGACGAGAGCAGGACCGGGCACGGTTATCATAGTCCATTTGGGACGGGTCTTGCCATCCTCTATAACCTTCCGATCTGGTGTTCCGGGGAGGTCGGTCAGACAGTCCTATGATGGCGACCTCTTGGGATGAGCAACCCCCTCAGTGACCAAGATGTGAATAGGGTGCTTGGTACGAGAAGTTTGATATTGATCTATTATGAAAGGTGTCTGATCGGTTTACTCCATCAGTAGGGGCTCGATCGAAATGTTCCACTAAGGGCCTCTCTAGCATCACAGAAGATTCTAGCACCCTGTAGGCCTTCTCGGGCAAGATCAGGAAGTAGGAAGCCTTGTCGGTTTGTGCGGCCATAGATGACAAATTCTACTTCTCAGTTGTACGTCTTACACGCTCGGCGTTCTCAGCGCAGTCGACTACAACCCTCTTGGCTCCGTGAGCCTACTCCTAAGCATGGAGAGTAGCCAGCTCGGCCTATGCAGTTTTGAATTGGGCCAGCATGTCGGTGTATCACCCGCGTAGCTCCTAAAATCGTACCTCGGCCTGAGTGCCATTGGCCTTGATCTCAGCCACGTCGCACAATAACCTTTCTAGGGCTCGGGCTATGTCGGGGGAAGTGTCCCTCGGTCCCTAAACCCCTTGTTTGGGTGTGACCTCGTTGTCCACGTGGTCTTGCATGATGTTGAGATGACAAGAGAAGTGGTGCTCAGCTCCGTAGAGTGGTGGGCAGACCTAGTCAGAATTCCTATAGACGGTGCCAAATTTTTAATTCACAAAATGTGCCAACTTAGGATAAAATCATATTTAGCCACGTGTCCTTAGACTGACCTATCAAAAGAGGGTAACTGGTCGTTCGTCAGAGGTAGGAATTTCGAAACATTGTGCTAAGTTTATTTTTTTATTTTTTTATTCTTTTGCTAAAAATCATTGTGCTCATTGAAAGAACTTGTTTTAACCTAAAATGTGTGAGCCTTTATTGCTAAAAATAATGTCACATTTCTATGAAAATGCTCACAACAACAAAAATCATATTTAAACCATATTTAATCAGTGCATCGCAAACCATGTTCGTAAAACATATAAAACATTTATGCATGCATCATTTTATAAAGCAAAGGTCCACTCACAGATTATCCAAGCTCCGCGCGAACAATTCATATCGTAAGCCAGTCCGAGGTAATCCAACGATCTATACAACTCTAAACCATAAACCCTCAAAACATTCAAAATAGTAAATATGTCCTAAACACGCTTCCCAAGGATAAAAACCTCCAAATGACCTATCAAACGATCTCTGATCGACCTGAAATCACCACCATTGGATTTAGATCATCGAAACCTTTCATACAAGATCGGTCTAACCTCAAAATTTGTGCCCATGCGACCTCAAGTGCTAGTTAAACCTCACATTCACCTGGTCAACGTTAACGCCATGTTGATGTCAGCTTGACATCTAACAGCTCTGACAGTCAGATAACCTGCCACGTGACACAACCTGATTGGTGCCACGTGTCACCCCCTGACACTACCACGTCACATGGTGATGCCACATGCTGACATCATCACTGCCACGTGTCACCCCTGACACTGTCACGTCACATGATGATGTCACCTGCTGACATGATCACTGCCACGTGTCACTGACAAGTCTGACACCTCTTTGATACCCTGTCACATGACACTACCTCATTGGTCCACGTGGTCTCACATGTTTGACGTGAACTGCCACATCACCTGACACGTCACCTGACATGTATTGACCCACTACCATATGGCACCATCTTATTGGTCCGCGTGGCACCATCTTACTGGTCCACGTGGTCTTACAAGTCTGACGAGGTACTACCCTCTCGGCTTCTAACTGGACTAACACTTGGCCACGTGTCAGCCTCTGGTTGGCCACGTGGCTCAACATGATGGCGTGGCATGACAAGTCATCATCTTCAACCCTCAGTTGGGCCGACCCGCGACCCTGACCTGGTTGTATCTCGGCCGTCCGACCACTGTTTTCCTCCATTTTTCTTCCTAGACATTTTTCTCACTCCCAGGAAGTGATCTACAACCTCAAAACCAAGAAACCGTACCTATAATGACAGGACCCATCCCAATCCCCCCGGGATAAACGCGGGATGACCCTGCTCCCGTCTGACATGAAGTGTCAGACAAGGGATATTTCCGACCTTTGCCCTCTCGGGCTATCAGAGTACGCCAGGATCCGGAGGAGGCATGTGATATCTCGATCTCTGCTAGAATCCACATCCGATGTCAACCTGAAGGGTATTAAAAACAGAAAGACTGTTAGTGGACAAAAATAAAGAGTTTATAAAAACCAATTTCATAGAAGACATTTGTACCCTCCACTAAAAAGCATGCATGCATTCGAAAACCATTTATCAAACAGTTCATTAGGGCCTTAGCCCAAAATCATAAGAAACCAAATACACGGGCCACTGCCCAAATCCATGAAGATACCAAGCACACATGCCACTGCCCAAAACTGTGCACATCACATATCACATATCATATATCATATTTATATCATATACACATATAATTCACACAACCAATCCTGTCACGGTTTCCAAAGCTACGAGCGTGCTACCCAGGTCTCAATCCGAGTCTTCTCAAAGTCAAGATCAATGTCCGCAGACCACTGACCCACCCTAGGTAATAGTAATCATAGCCTTCCTGAGAGTAAGGAACCCAACGAGGGGGTGACTCCACTCAGTCGGTGCTCCGTGACTACTCCGGGATCCACCCAGACCAACGGCCCTCCCCGGAGGAGATAATAGAAGTAAAGGAAGGTATATGAATACATATATATACATAACATAAACATTCATGCCCGGTTCCCTTGAACCGTCATGATCCACAACATCCATTAACCAGGGTTCATGCCGGTTCCCATAAACCGTAATGAACCAGAATGACCTGACAAAGGTTCATGCCGGTTCCCATAAACCGTCATGAACTACAATGAACTTTCCAGAGTTCATGCCGGTTCCCATAAATCGTCATGAACTTGGAAATCCACCTAGGGTCCCTGACTCGAAATCGTAAACCGTAAAGTAACTGGGTCTCGTGCCCGAACATAGGACATTAGCTAGGCACTGTTCCCAATATCTGAGTCATATGCCCGTGACAAAACCAAATGGGTCTCATACCCGAGTTAATCCTTTTTGAAATCCAAATCCAAATCAATTAAACCATTAAAGACATGCAGACTCGTATAAGCACCGTATAAGGCCGAAACCTCGAAATACGTGCTTATACGTAATGTCAGGACCCGACCCTCTTCTGTCAGGTCCCGATTCATCTAGCACGATTATGTCCGCTTTGGGCCTCCTTGCCCTTGCCCTCACGGTTTTGTTTTCGGGAGCTCACGGTGCAACTTCCCAGGGGGTCACCCATCTGGAATTGCACCAGCCTCAACTCGCTTAACTTTGGGGTTCCAATCCCCCCCCCCCCCCCCCCCAAAGCCACTGAGCTCCCAAAAGGCCTCATGCTAGATAGGTGTGTGCCTACACCTTTAAGGCACACCACCATTCCCTTCCCAGACCATTCCCCCCTCGCATGCACCAATTTAGAAAACAAGGTCCACTCACAGACCGTCCGAGCTGCCGCCTCGATTTGCGTTCCATAGGCTCTCCCGAGCCATTTGCTATCACCGAGACTCCCAAACCTGTCCACATTTTAGGAGAAGGTTACTAACTACTTAATTAACCTCCCATTAAAGCCCCATAATTTTCCCGAACTTTTAACTATTTTTAAACCGACCCTAAACCTTCGGACAGCCCGAAATTTATCGAAACGATGTCCGATTGACACGAGACCAGTCCCAAAATCTTCGTTACATCGAATAGAAGATTTCATATGTTGAACACTTCCCCAAATTATGGCCCACGCGTCCCAAGAGTGCACAGAACACTATTCATCGTCTTCTACACACAGCTGGTTCAGGTGGCCGGTTCACCTGGTTTGGCCGGTCCAACTGGACCGGCGTGACCGGTTCACGGCCCTAGACATCCCATTTTTCATCCTACTTCTTCCTTTTTGGTTCCTTTCTTCCTATTTTGGTGTTTTGTATCCATTCCAATCCTTAAACCTAGCTAAAAACCGTATAAACCCATGGTTTGATCTTTGAACCCAACGGTTCAAACTTCCAATACAGCACCCATGGCTTCACAGCCATCCCAAGCTTCCTAAAACCTTCCTAACATGTCCCTAGCAACCTAATGGACTCATTAAAACCATTAAAACGGACCCAAAACATCAAAAATGGAAAATGGGTCAAAACGGGCTTACCATGAACCTCACGGGTTCTTCCTCCTTCCAGCCGCCGTGGACGGCGGTTCTGGCTAGCAACCACCTCCTCTTGTCCTCTCTTCCATCCCTGGTCTCAGTCCTGGTCACTTGAGTGAAGGTTGGATGGGTTTTGGGTTGCACGGATGGGACAATGGTGGGTGTGTGTGAGATCTGGTGGTTTTGGGTGTGTGTTTGAAATGAAGAAAGGGAAATGCACAGTGCATGAAGGAAAAAGGGATGGCCTGTGGATGGGTGACACTTGTCACTCATCCATAGGGCAGGGATTAAATATCTGGGCCCCACTAGAGTCCAAAAGTTAACTCGTTTCGTAATTCATGCAATAGTACCCTTAAACTTCCTTGAACCGTAACTTCGCCGTCGAACGTTCGAATTCGACGTGCCGCCTGTCTATGAATTCGTATCATGCTTATCTACGTAACGGTCTTCGGCCCTCGGCCATCGGACCTCCCGGTCAAAAAGTCAACATTTGACCCCATTTAACCAAAATTACCAAATTGCACCTAAACTTCCTCCTCGAACGTCGGAATTGAACGTGTCACCTGTCTATGAACTCGTGACGTCCTAAACTACGTCACGGTCATCGATCAAAGTCCATTTGACCGCCCGATTGAAAATTCAACCTTTTGCCCATGACCAAGGGCAAAACGGTTATTTCGCATCGTTCGTCCGATTTCCCCTAACTAATCACGGATTAACCTCACTAATCGTGATTAGTCACTAATCTAATCTAGGAATTTGAGACGGGTAATTACAACCTTCCCTCCTTAATTAATTTCATCCTCGAAATTCCAACCGACCTAAGTCCTACCGTTCTTCCCTCCTTAATTAGTTCCGTTCTTGAAACTCCAACTATCTTGATTCCACATCCACCTCGTGGAAATCAATCTTAACCTCATAACACGTGTACACTTGTACACCAACTAACCAGAATAATACTTACTCGTCTGCCAACACGTGTCAAATCTACCATTTCGTTGACACAACACTCAAAGGTTCCTTCCTTCCTCAATAACCAACCTATCTTGACGTCTGCTCCCACTGGGAGTCACCAAACCACACTCAACGATCTACGCTGACACCTCCGACAAACCGTCACCACTTGACAGTCGCCAACGAAAGCTAACACTATACACCCTTGTGGTTACACTAACCACCAACTTACTCAACTTGAGTTTACGCATACCAACAAATACTCGACCTGTGTGTAACTGGACCCATCAGAAAACCATGACCCAGTGCACAGTATCCAATGTCCAGTTCACGACCTCAACAATTCTAGTGGTATCGGAACCAATCCGACTAACAACATACTCGCCATCATACCACCGGTATAACCTATATACCATCACTAGGCACCACAAGTCTGCCCAGTATCGTACCTCGAACAACGTACAAGGTACATACAACTACACATCAATCAGCCTACAACCACCTAGGTTGTAGCCAATCACGTTTCTATAATGGAGTTCATTTGTCCAATCCCGGACTAGACAAATCGAAACTCCAACCCATCATCTATTTCCAAATCCGAATCTGAATCCGCAATTTCGTAAGAAATCCCGAATCCAAACCCAGAAGTCATATCCATATCCATGTCCAAGTTCGAATCCGAAATCATAATTCCGTAAGCTAGCATTTGGAATAATCATTCCGAACCCAAATCCATAAAAGAAAATCCACAGTCAAGCTCTAGAACCAAATCCTGAATCGTCACCCATAATCCGATTCCAAAACCCAAATCCAGAAATCCTCTTTCAAGTTCCAAAATCAAATCCTGAATCGTCATCTAGAAATCTGATTCCAAAACTCGAAATCTCGTTCTCGTCTAGCGAGACGTACCAAAACCGAACCTATCGGTTACCTGATCAACCGATTACACACCATACATTAGATTGACTTCATAGAGAAGTCAATCCCAACTTCCACACAGCTCTAAGGCTAACCATATCCGACCTCATCGGACAACGACTCGCCTGAGTAATATACCATATGAGATTCACCTCGAAAAGAAGTTCAGTCCCAACATCCTCAACTCAAACACTCAAGTAGGAGTGATAAACTCTCCACCTATTTGGATCATCCAGATCACCGTCCAGATCAATAACGACACCCAAAGTTCTAAACCAATTCCCACATCTAACCAAATCAGTCAGCGACGAGACACGCCGAGACTGTGGGTTGTCCTTAATTACCTTGAATCGATCCTCGGCATTCCACCTAGGAAAATCAAGGATGATCGAATACAATGACATCAAAATCCATCCTAAGTGAATGCAACCAAAACCCCGTTGCACTCACTACATCATGTAAACCAACAGCGTCTGCCACCAAACGGAAAATGAGAAATCTCAGTCACCAAACTTCGATATACTCATCTCCTGCTGATGACCCAAGACAAATCCGGGGTCCACCAACCAATACACAACCGGTGTACTAGTGGCAACCAACAACATCTACATCATATGACACATATGCATCGCCCGCCATGGCAGAACCTGAGAAGTCACCCAAAATGACTTCGACATACCCATTACCAATGCGGAAAGCCCGCATTCCACTCGTCACCCCAATCGCAACCTCTAGCGATTATGAAATTCCAACTAGATTGGAAACAACATACCCGGACATCAACCACGTGTCCCCTAACCAATTTAACTCTATCTGAGATCCACTTTGGGACCACAGATACCGAACATATGCCCATCACGACGGATGTCACATCCCGATCCGTAACTCATCGTCATCATGATCACCGGCACCAGCACCAGCACTAGTACCAGTACACCACTATAATCTGTCAGCATCAGCACAAAAGCATCCACACTAGCATCAGCAATAACACTAGCACACCATGTGCAAAACTGACAACCCTGGATCTCAGCTCATACCGAGCGACGACCCCGTACCTCTGCTCATATAGGAGAAACTCTGCCTCCCTCGTACCTAACACCTCTGGGTACAGTCACCCTGACAACTCATACGAGAAAAGGACACGTTCCCTGAACGTCCTCGATTCCCAACAACCGTAACTACGACCACTCTCGGTAGTAGTGCCTGCCACCGACTCGTGCAGACCTAAACACCAAACATCTCGATATCCAGACTCCGCATCCAACGGAATCAATCGCCTGTATTTAACAATTCCGTATCCCCGCTCTGGGATTCCATCGACAAGTACCAACCCTGATAACTTGTCCAACCAATCTAACCAGTTGCAACTCGACCAAACCAATGTCGTCTACCAGGTCATCCACGACCTTAGTTGTACCAAACCACAACTGAGTAACACGACAACCAACTAGGTCTAACCAATAAATATAACCTCGACTGTGAATTACAGTTCCATCAAAAGCTGACATGACTAGACCGACTAACGAACCCAAATCCGAATAGTCGTCAAAGTCAAACCACTCGTCAACTTACATTTCCGAACTATACACATCCTACCTTAGGATTCCAAGAATCCGACTGCTAACCGCCAGCAGCAACGTAATCCATAATCATACCAACCACAAACCCGACTGCTCTCAGCAGTAAATCCATCTAACTCCACAATATCCGATCATCGGATGATCACAACACCGAATCAATCGCCGGAACCAATCCAACGACATCGTGAAAGACGATCCCAACTAAGCGTCACATGATCACAACTCTAACGTAATACTACGTTCACCATTCGTAGGGTTCCACACTGTCATGCACGACAGAACTATGGCAACCCCGGCATCACGTGCCGAACCAAGACGAACCACGATTCTGTCCTACTAACTACCGTACCGGCACCCCACTATCAGGTTGACCACGAACTGGAGCCCATTGAGATATCACATCCTCGACCTGCGTACATTCCAAGATCTCCACGGTTGCTCGAATAGAGACAACCCCGCTCGGATACCACGCTGACAGGACCCATCCCAATCCCCCCGGGATTAACGCGGGATGACCCTGCTCCCATCTGACACAAAGTGTCAGACAAGGGATATTTCCGACCTTTGCCCTCTCGGGCTATCAGAGTACGCCAGGATCCGGAGGAGGCATGTGATATCTCGATCTCTGCTACAGTCCACATCCAATGTCAACCTGAAGGGTATTAAAAACAGAAAGACTGTGAGTGGACAAAAATAAAGAGTTTATAAAAACATATTTCATAGAAGACATTTGTACCCTCCACTAAAAAGCATGCATGCATTCGAAAACCATTTATCAAACAGTTCATTAAGGCCTTAGCCCAAAATCATAAGAAACCAAATACACGGGCCACTGCCCAAATCCATGAAGATACCAAGCACACATGCCACTGCCCAAAACTGTGCACATCACATATCACATATCATATATCATATTTATATCATATACACATATAATTCACACAACCAATCTTGTCATGGTTTCCAAAGCTACGCGCGAGCTACCCAGGTCTCAATCCATGTCTTCTCAAAGTCAAGATCAATGTCCGCAGACCACTGACCCACCCGAGGTAATAGTAATCATAGCCTTCCGGAGAGTAAGGAACCCAACTGGGGGGTGACTCCACTCAGTCGGTGCTCCGTGACTACTCTGGGGTCCACCCAGACCAACGGCCCTCCCCGGAGGAGATAATAGAAGTAAAGGAAGGTATATGAATACATATATATACATAACATAAACATTCATGCCCGGTTCCCTTGAACTGTCATGATCCACAACATCCACTAACCAGGGTTCATTCCGGTTCCCATAAACCGTCATGAACCAGAATGACCTGACAAAGGTTCATGCCGGTTCCCATAAACCGTCATGAACTACAATGAACTTTCCAGCGTTCATGCCGGTTCCCATAAATCGTCATGAACTTTGAAATCCACCTAGGGTCCCTGACCCGAAATCATAAACCGTAAAGTAACTGGGCCTCGTGCCCGAACATAGGACATCAGCTGGGCACTGTTCCCGATATCTGAGTCATATGCCCGAGACAAAACCAAATGGGTCTCATACTCGAGTTTATCCTTTTTGAAATCCAAATCCAAATCAATTAAACCATTAAAGACATACAGACCCGTATAAGCACCGTATAAGGCCGAAACCTCGAAATACGTGCTTATACGTAACCACATACAAATGCACCCATGGCATCATCAAACATGTAATAAAAACATATAATAAACATTTATGCATGCACCGATTTAGAAAACAAGGTCCACTCACAGACCGTCCAAGCTGTCGCCTCGATTTGCGTGTCATAGGCTCTCCCAAGCCAATCGCTTTCACCGGGACTCCCAAACCTGTCCACATTTTAGTAGAAGGTTACTAACTACTTAATTAACCTCCCATTAAAGCCCCGTAATTTTCCTGAACTTTTAACTATTTTTAAAAGGACCCTAAACCTTCGGACAACCCGAAATTTATCGAAACGATGTCCGATTGACGCGAGACCAGTCCCAAAATCTTCGTTACATTGAATAGAAGATTTCATATGTTGAACACTTCCCCAAATTATGGCCCACGCGCCCGCACGCGCCCCAAGAGTGCAAAAAACACTATTCATCATCTTCTACACACAGCCGGTTCAGGTGGCCGGTTCACCTGGTTTGGCCGGTCCAACTGGACCGGCGTGACCGGTTCACGGCCCTAGACATCCCATTTTTCATCCTACGTCTTCCTTTTTGGTTCCTTTCTTCCTATTTTTGTGTTTTGTATCCATTCCAATCCTTAAACCTAGCTAAAAACCGTATAAACCCCTGGTTTGATCTTTGAACCCAACGGTTCAAACTTCCAATACAGCACCCATGGCTTCACAGCCATCCCAAGCTTCCTAAAACCTTCCTAACATGTCCCTAGCAACCTAATGGACTCATTAAAACCATTAAAACGGACCCAAAACATCAAAAATGGAAAATGGGTCAAAACGGGCTTACCGTGAACCTCACGGGTTCTTCCTCCTTCCAGCCGCCGTGGACGGCGGTTCTGGCCGGTAACCACCTCCTCTTGTCCTATCTTCCATCCCTGGTCTCAGTCCTGGTCTCTTGAGTGAAGGTTGGATGGGTTTTGGGTTGCACGGATGGGAGAATGGTGGGTGTGTGTGAGATCGGGTGGTTTTGGGTGTGTGTTTGAAATGAAGAAAAGGAAATGCACAGTGCATGAAGGAAAAAGGGATGGCCTGTGGATGGGTGACACTTGTCACTCATCCATAGGGCAGGGATTAAATATCTGGGCCCCACTAGAGTCCAAAAGTTAACTCGTTTCGTAATTCATGCAATAGTACCCTTAAACTTCCTTGAACCGTAACTTCGCCGTCGAACGTTCGAATTCGACGTGCCGCCTGTCTATGAATTCGTATCATGCTTATCTACGTAACGGTCTTCGGCCCTCGGCCATCGGACCTCCCGGTCAAAAAGTCAACATTTGACCCCATTTAACCAAAATTACCAAATTGCACCTAAACTTCCTCCTCGAACGTCGGAATTGAACGTGTCACCTGTCTATGAACTCGTGACGTCCTAAACTACGTCACGGTCATCGATCAAAGTCCATTTGACCGCCCGATTGAAAATTCAACGTTTTGCCCACGACCAAGGGCAAAACGGTCATTTCGCATCGTTCGTCTGATTTCGCCTAACTAATCACGGATTAACCTCACTAATCTTGATTAGTCACTAATCTAAGAATTTGGGACGGGTCGTTACAACCTTCCCTCCTTAATTAATTCCTCCCTCGAAATTCCAACCGACCTAAGTCCTACCGTTCTTCCCACCTTAATTAGTTTCGTTCTTGAAACTCCAACTATCTTGATTCCACATCCACCTCGTGGAAATAAATCTTAACCTCACAACACGTGTAAACTTGTACACCAACTAACCAGAATAATACTTACTCGTCTGTAGCCAGACGTACCGCTAACGCGCGCGTCGCATTGACTACACTCGACCACGGCGAATGACAGTAGTCATACGTTCCGAATTGACACCACTTGTCAAATCTACCATTTCGTTGACACAACACTCAAAGGTTCCTTCATTCCTCAATCTCCAACCTATCCTGACGTCTGCTCCCACTGGGAGTCACCAAACCGCACTCAACGATCTACGCTGACACCTCTGACAAACCGTCACCACTTGACAGTCGCCAACGAAAGCTAACACTATACACCCTTGTGGTTACACTAACCACCAACTTACTCAACTTGAGTTTACGCATACCAACAAATACTCGACCTGTGTATAACTGGACCCATCAGAAAACCATGTCCCAGTGCACAGTATCCAATGTCCAGTTCACGACCTCAACAATTCCAATGGTATCGGAACCAATCCGACTAATAACATGCTCGCCATCATACCACTGGTATAACCTATATACCATTACTAGGCACCACAAGTCTTCCCAGTATCGTACCTCGAACAACGTACAAGGTACATACAACTACACATCAATCAGCCTACAACCACCTAGGTTGTAGCCAATCACGTTTCTATAATGGAGTTCATTTGTCCAATCCCGGACTAGACAAATCGAAACTCCAATCCATCATCTATTTCCAAATCCGAATCTTAATCCGCAATTTCGTAAGAAATCCCGAATCCAAACCCATAAATCATATCCATATCCATGTCCAAGTTCAAATTCGAAATCATAATTCCGTAAGCTGGCATTTGGAATAATCATTTCGTACCCAAATCCATAAAAGAAAATCCACAATCAAGCTCTAGAACCAAATCCTGAATCGTCACCCAGAATCCGATTCCAAAACCCAAATCCAGAAATCCTCTTTCAAGTTCCAAAATCAAATCCTGAATCGTCATCTACAAATCTGATTCCAAAACTCGAAATCTCGTTCTCGTCTACCGAGACGTACCAAAACTGAACCTATCGGTTACCTGATCAACCGATTACACACCATACATTAGATTGACTTCATAGAGAAGTCAATCCCAACATCCACACAGCTCTAAGGCTGACCATATCCGACCTCATCGGACAACGACTCGCCTGAGTAATATACCATATGAGATTCACCTCGAAAAGAAGTTCAGTCCCAACATCCTCAATTCAAACACTCAAGTAGGAGTGATAAACTCTCCACCTATCTGGATCATCCAGATCACGATCCAGATCCATAACGACACCCAAAGTCCTAAACCAATTCCCACATCTAACCAGATCAGTCAGAGACGAGACACGCCGAGATTGCGGGTTCTCCTTGATTACCTCGTATCGATCCTCGTCATTCCACCTAGGAAAATCAAGGATGATCGAATACAATAACATCAAAATCCATCCTACATGAATGCAACCAAAACCCCGTTGCACTCACTACATCATGTAAACCAACAGCGTCTGCCACCAAACAGAAAATGAGAAATCTCACTCACCAAACTTCGATATACTCATCTCCTGCTGATGACCCAAGACAAATCCGGGGTCCACCAACCAATACACAACCGGTGTACTAGTGGCAACCAACAACATCTACATCATATGCCACATATGCATCGCCTGCCATGGCAGAACCTGAGAAGTCACCCAAAATGACTTCGACATACCCATTACCAATGCGGAAAGCCCGCATTCCACTCGTCACCTCAATCGCAACCTCTCACGATTCTGAAATTCCAACAAGATTGGAAACAACATACCCGGATATCAACCACGTGTCCCCTAACCAATTTAACTCTATCTTAGATCCACTCTGGGACCACAGATACCGAACATATGCCCATCACAACGGATGTCACATCCCGATCCGTAACTCATCGTCATCATGATCACCAGCACCAGCACCAGCACTAGTACCAGTACACCACTATAATCTGTCAGCATCAGCACAAAAGTATCCACACTAGCATCAGCAATAACACTAGCACACCATGTGCAAAACTGACAACCCTGGATCTCCGCTCATACCGAGCGACGACCCCGTACCTCTGATCGTATGGGAGAAACTTTGCCTCCCTCGTACCCAACACCTCTGGGTACAGTCACCCTGACAACTCATACGAGAAAAGGACACGTTCCCTGAATGTCCCCGATTCCTAACAACCGTAACTACGACCACTCTCGGTAGTAGTGCCTGCCACCAACTCATGCAGACCTAAACACCAAACATCTCGATATCCATACTCCGCATCCAACGGAATCAATCGCCTGTATTTAACTATTTCGTATCCCCGCTCTGGGATTCCATCGACAAGTACCAACCCTAATAACTTGTCCAACCAATCTAACCAGTTGCAACTCGACCAAACCAATGTCGTCTACCAGGTCATCCACGACCTTAGTTGTACCAAACCACAACTGAGTAACACGATAACCAACTAGGTCTAACCAATAAATATAACCTCGACTGCGAATTGCAGTTCCTTCAAAAGCTGGCATGACTAGACCGACTAACGAACCCAAATCCGAATAGTCGTCAAAGTCAAACCACCCGTCAACATACATTTCCGAACTATACACATCCTACCTTTGGATTCCACGAATCCGACTGCTAACCGCCAGCAGCAACGTAATCCATAATCATACCAACCACAAACCCGACTGCTCCCAGCAGTAAATCCATCTAACTCAACAATATTCGATCATCGGATGATCACAACACCGAATTAGTCGTCGGAATCGATCCAACGACATCGTGAAAGACGATCCAAACTAACCGTCACAGGATCACAACTCTAACGTAATACAACGTTCACCATTCGTAGGGTTCCACACTGTCATGCACGACATAACTATGGCAACCCCGGCATCATGTGCCGAACCAAGACGAACCACGATTCAGTCCTACTAACTACCGTACCGGCACCCCACTATCAGGTTGACCACGAACTGTAGCCCATTGAGATATCACATCCTCGACCTGCGTACATTCCAAGAGATCCACGGTTGCTCGAATAGAGACAACCCCGCTCTGATACCACGCTGACAGGACCCATCCCAATCCCCCCAGGATTAACGCGGGATGACCCTGCTCCCGTCTGAAACGAAGTGTCAGAAAGGGGATATTTCCGACCTTTGCCTTCTCGGGCTATCAGAGTACGCCAGGATCCGGAGGAGGCATGTGATATCTCGATCTCTGCTACAGTCCACATCAGATGTCAACCTGAAGGGTATTAAAAACAGAAAGACTGTGAGTGGACAAAAATAAAGAGTTTATAAAAACATATTTCATAGAAGACATTTGTACCCTCCACTAAAAAGCATGCATGCATTCGAAATCCATTTATCAAACAGTTGATAGAGCCCAAACTACGCATTAAATTTAACACGTAATTCGGGTGTTATGCAATTTAAACCCTTTTTGTGTAGTTGTAGTATTGGTAAATAGGGATCATTCTTAACCGGGGAAATTAGGGAACATTAATAATATGTTAGTGAGAAAGAATAATGAATAATCAAAGAATAAAGAATTAAATAATTAAATAATTAAACAATTAAATAATAAAGAATTAAAGAATAAATGAATTAAAGAATAAAAGAATTAAATAATAAAAGAATAAAGAATTAGATGGGGGGTTTGAAAGATTATAATCATATAATAAAGAAAGCAAGTAAAAATAATTAAGAACTTAATTCTACTTCTACTTTAACTTTTATGCAAGTGAACTTTCTTCAAACACATATTTTTACCAACACTCTAACATCATGCTCATATTGAACCAATCACGAAATTCTACCTTAATCATCTCAAATACATGCATACATTTTTCAATATTATAAATGCACCGAACAGCGATCATAAACACTTATAATACGATTCACCTTAAGTTTGTGATTTCAATGTGTGTCAAACATCTAAATCTCTTCAATTCTATTATAAGTGCACCGAACAGCGGTCATAAACACTTAGCGTTAAATTGAAGGTTAAGCACTAAAACATATGAAGTAGATGAAATTCAAAAAGTAAAACACATGGAGATTGTATTCACATTTACAAATGTTAGAAAGAAAATACCAACACATATATTGAATTATAAGTAAAACCAAAACAATAACAAGAATTTAAGTAAATGGAGAAAAGTTACACTTTCGGAACCCAAGAACAGCTTGTGATTCCGAAAGTGGATGGAAACAATGGAATGTTATTCATAAGGAACACCGAACAGCGGCGAGAACCTTATGAAGATGGAGGATAAAACATAAGAATCGGACTTAAATTCTAGAATTATTTTGGAAATACTTGGCCTAGGTATTTCTTAAGGAAAGCATAAAAATGTATTTAAGAGATCTCAAAGAAAAATCACAAGAACAAAGTAAAGAAGAAATGAAATTAAGGATTAATATAAAAATAACATAATTTAAGAACAAGAATTAAAAGAAAGCTAATTAAATAAATAATCTAAAATAAGCTAAATTGGTCCCCTAAAATAAAGAAGATGAACTAATGGAAGAGAAACTAGAAAGAAAATAAGAGAACTTAAACTAAAGAGAAGAACAAAAATGGGAAAAATGGGGGCCTCTTACAAATGAAGTTGCCTCCCTATTTATAGAGGGAGGCAAAAAAGAACTAAAAATAAAATACAAAATAAAATATAAAAATAGTACAAAAATAAATGATGAAAAATGATGATGAATGATGATGTTAGGTTTGATTTTGAATTGTTTTGTGGCTGGAAATATGGGAGATAAGAGAAAATAGGGGCAGTTGGACGGCTGGGCCACTGTGGCTGAGCTACAGGATTCGGCGTGATGGGCTGGTGAGGGCGCAGGCGGGCCAGGCGGTAGCTGGGCTGCAGAGTAGGTGCTGTGCAGGGGGCAGGTGAGGCTAGTTGGGCGCACGGACTGGTTGCTGAAGGAAGTTGTTGGGTCAGGTGGCATGGGTCTTTGGCACAGACAAGTGGGCTGTGATGGACTGGTGCAGTGGATGCTGGCGGGTTGAAGTTGCACGGGTTGTGCAGCTGGTGGGCTGGTTCGCGCGAGTTCAGGGACGGAGTTGCTGGAGCTGGGCTTCGAATTCGCGCGGGCCAGGAGGTGGAAATTGGGCTGGAGAGGCGGGAGTGTTGCAGCTGGGTTGGTCGCGAGTGGGCCGCATAGATGGAGAAGGAGCAGGGTAGCGGGCTAGGCGCAGCTGACCTAGGCTGGGCCGTGATTGGGCCTGATTTGAACTTGGTCTTGGGCTGTTAAAGAATGAAATGAATGGGCTGGATTAATAAGAATGGGATAGATTAACAAGGATGGCTGGATTAAAATGATTTTGGGCTTTGCAAAATAAAAATTAATTAATTAATGACTTAATTAATATTTTCACCGAATTTCGTCCATAATTTCTTCGTTATAAATCCGATCGGGACGATTCTTTCGCCAAAATGCTCTAATTACAAACTTTATTTATTTAAATAGAAATATCACAAAATAAATTATTTTATCTATATTTATTATTTTAATATTAAAAGTCAAGTATAAAGGGTATAAAATAATATAAAAATAATGCTTATTTGAGTACCTATCAACAGTTCATTAGGGCCTTAGCCCAAAATCATAAGAAACCAAATACACGGGCCACTGCCTAAATCCATGAAGATACCAAGCACACGGGCCACTGTCCAAAACCTGTGCACATCACATATCACATATCATATATCATATTTATATTATATACACATATAATTCACACAACCAATCCTGTCACGGTTGCCAAAGCTACGCGCGTTCTACCCAGGTCTCAATCCGAGTCTTCTCAAAGTCAAGATCAATGTCCGCAGACCACTGACCCACCCGAGGTAATAGTAATCATAGCCTTCCTGAGAGTAAGGAACCCAACTGGGGGGTGACTCCACTCAGTCGGTGCTCTGTGACTACTCTTGACAGGACCCACCCCGATTATCGCCTCGATAATCGGGAAACATCCTGCTCCCGTCTGACAATCGAATCCAAAAGACCGGAAAACTAATTAATATTACAACACACCCATTGTCAGACCAGGGAGATTAAACGATTACAACCGACTGGACGTCAAGTCCACAGTTTCACAGAGCATAAAATTACAAAACAAGTTAAAGAAACAAATCCTACTCTGTGAACTAACTACTCCGCAACGGAAAACTTTATGCCTCCGCCTCTGCCTCGGTGCTTGCCCCCGCACTTGTACCACGACCTGAAGGGAATTTAAAACAATAAAGTGTGAGTGGACCGAAACATAAGTTTTACAGGAAAAACAGTTTTTCCGAAATCGGGTCCGCCCTCCAGTTTTGTAACACACATGCATAACCAAATATTCAAATTTTGCATATTAACCTTTGAAAACTCTTTTTCCGAAACACATGAAAAACGTTGCAAAGGATCGCCATAATTCATGTAAAATCCATTTAATAATGCCAGGTTTCGGAAAACGTCATTTTGAAACGATAATTGCACAAATCAAGTAAACTGTGAATCAATAACCAAAATTATGCCGTTGGATCTATCCGAGTCTTTAAACTCAACATTAGGCCTTCCCGGGATATCAACGAGTCTTTAAACTCAAAACATGATTAATAGGCCTCGGGGGTATCACAATAATCGAGTCTTTAAACTCACGAGTCTTTAAACTCAATTCGGGTCTTTAAACCCAATTTTCGGGCCCGCCCCCGTCATCAACATACCGGGTCTTTAAACCCAAAACCAGATTCAACCATTAACCGGGTCTTTAAACCCAAAACCGTTTTTAAACACAATAAACCAGGATTCATCACAAACCGTTTTCCAACATTATTCCGAAAACATTTCTCATCATAACAGGACTTATGTCCGAATTCACATGCAAATTTCAACACATGCAATTTCCAAAAATTACTTCACAATGTGATCAAACATCATAAATCCGAAACATGCATATTCATATCCAGGTACTTCATCAAAATCATCACGCATGCAATAACAAAAACCGTAATCTCGAAATGCATGAAATACGATAAAGATCTCGAAAAACGTGAAAACACGTAAAACCGATGTGTCATAATCACCATCATAAAATCATATGTAAAACCATGAGATAAATAAGCAAAATAGTCATGCATGCCCAATTTAGAAATCAAAAAGTCCACTCACGGTTTTAGGACGCGTCAATCGCGTCCCGCGCGCTCCTCCGTAGCTTCGGAAGTGTCCGGGCCTGTAAAAATGTACAAGAAGGGTTACAAACATCCTCAAATAGCTCGTAGGATTTTTCCTAATTTTCCCGGATTTTTCGGCGAAATAAACCTTAAGGTCCTAAACTTCCAAGCTCCCGAAATTATCCCGAAAGACTCCCGAACAATTCGAACTCTAAAGGTAAAATGTTAATTACACTAAAAGGATCAATTTCCATGTTGACCGTAATCGGAGATGACATCGCACGCGCCGTCACGCGCCGCCCAAAGTGGCTGCGCGTGAAGGCCACGCGCCAAGCTACAGTGTCATCGTTCCTACCTGGATAGCCTGATAAACGGGTCTGTCACCCGCGACACAACCCGATCAGTTCAAGTTCAATTCTCAAGCAATTCCTCCCGTTTCCAATCCTAACACCTTCTATACTCTATTAATTTTATGTCTGTACTAATTATTAACCTCGACTGTCCCTAAACCGTTTCAACCCAGACTTGAACAGCCGAACGGGTCGTCACCCAGAACTCACCCAAACTAACTCCATTCTCAAATTAATTTCACCAGTAGATTAAGGGAACTTAGACGAACACAATGGCACTAACAATTTAGCTCGCCGTTACCTGGAAGTCGTCGTCCTCAGCACTGGTTTTCCCCTGAAACTGAGACTCAGGTTCCTGGCCAAACTGTCCTCCTCCTCCTTCAATTCTTGCACGGTTGTGCACGAAGTGATCCCAGAAGTCCAACACGGTCTTTGGTTTCGATCAACAGGCTCCAGAAATTGAATGGGATTTTCCCTCCAACTGGTTCCTCCCTGAGCAGTGACTTGGCTTCTAGGGCCAACAGTGGTCGTCCTCACCCAAAACTTGCACCAACATGATCCTTTCACTCCCAGAAGTCCTTCAATGTGTTTAGGTTTGTCTCTCAACCCGTAGAAGTCGAATTCAGAGCTTTCCCCCCAAAAACCCGAAAATGGTTCTTCACGATTTCACTCACGGTTTCCTCTCTACTCAGCTCCTAAACTGAACCAAATGACCCAACTGAGTCCTCTCCTCACTCCTTTACTCTGTCGATCGATTCAAACGGCCAGCAACCCGTGGGAGACCAACTGAGATTTTCTGAAAATGTCTCCCACGCACACAGAAGCCATAGCCATTATTTAACCCAGCCCATGCACTCAGTCTCTGCCCAGACACGCAGGGATGCTTCCCACAATCTCAAAATTCATAAACTAACCCCACTCACCAGTCCACTTAGCCATAAACAATTGCACGCACAAAGCTCCACGGCCGCACTCTGTTTTTCACGGTGGTGCTACAGTAACCGCCGTGAAAATGACCAAAATGCCCCTCTGTGCAAAAATTACCAAATTGCCCTCCAGCTTCCGTGACCTATAACTCGGTCATCCGATGTCCGTTTCAAGCGTGCCGCCTGTCGTTGTACTCAGGGCGTCGAGACGAACATAACGGTCTTCGAGTCAAATGCATATCAATTGTCAAACAAAAAGTCAACTTTTCCCCATAACAACGCCCAATTACGGTAATGCCCTTGAACTTCCGAACATCATAACTTTCACCCTGATCGTCCGAATTGAATGTGCCACCTGTCTATGAACTCGTGACGTCCCGAACTACGTCACGGTCATCACTCCACGTCCGTTCGACCTCCCAATCAAAAAGTCAACAAATTGACCACACAAATCACAGGGGTAAAAACGTCATTTTATTCAATATTTTACAATATTACATTTTCAGAACGTCCGGGGCGTTACAACTCCGGGGTCCACCCAAACCAACGGCCCTCCCCGGAGGAGATAATAGAAGTAAAGGAAGGTATATGAATACATATATACATAACATAAACATTCATCCCCGGTTCCCTTGAACCGTCATGATCCACAACATCCATTAACCAGGGTTCATGCCGGTTCCCATAAATCGTCATCAACAAGAATGACCTGACAAAGGTTCATGCCAGTTCCCATAAACCGTCATGAACCACAACGTCCTTTCCAGAGTTCATGCCGGTTCCCATAAATCGTCACGAACATGGAAATCCACCTAGGGTCCCTGACTCGAAATCATAAACCGTAAAGTAACTGGGTCTCGTGCCCAAACATAGGACATCAGCTGGGCACTGTTCCCGATATCTGAGTCATATGCCCAAGACAAAACCAAATGGGTCTCATACCCGAGTTTATCCTTTTTGAAATCCAAATCCAAATCAATTAAACCATTAAAGACATACAGACCCGTATAAGTACCGTATAAGGCTGAAACCTCGAAATACGTGCTTATACGTAACCACATACAAATGCACCCATGGAATCATCAAACATGTAATAAAACATATAATAAATATTTATGCATGCACCAATTTAGAAAACAAGGTCCACTCACAGACCGTCCGAGCTGTCGCCTCGATTTGCGTGCCATAGGCTCTCCCGAGCGAATCGCTATCACCGGGACTCCCAAACCTGTCCAAATTTTATTAGAAGGTTACTAACTACTTAATTAACCTCCCATTAAAGCCCCGTAATTTTCCCGAACTTTTAACTATTTTTAAACCGACCCTAAACCTTCGGACAGCCCAAAATTTATCGAAACGATGTCCGATTGAGGCGAGACCAGTCCCAAAATCTTCGTTATATGGAATAGAAGATTTCATATGTTGAACACTTCCCCAAATTATAGCCCACGCGCCCGCACGCGCCTCAAGAGTGCAACTCAAGGAACACAACCAAGGCTTCAGTTCTTATCTAAAACGTGAAAAAACCAAATTTGAATTTCAAACATAAATGGGTTTTGGGCTTTCCTGGGTTTCATGGGTTTCAGACCACCACCACGATGGCTTCGCCGTCCTTCCACCTTTCACGTCCTCTCTCAGCCGCTCTTTGTGGTCAACAACTGACACTAGATGAAGAGGATGAATTGGGGAAGGGGGTTTCAGTTTGGGTGAATGAAAATGGGAGAAGGGAGGTGAGATGCATGTATGAAGAAGAGGATCAATGCATTAGTGACACTTGCCACTGATCGATTGGTCCATAACTTATATTTTGGGCCCATTCAAGACAAACCCAAAAGTCAACTCCTCATAAAATATGCAAATATGAATAGTATGAAAAACAGTTCTAGACTTGTAAGCTCCACGTACGATGTCTTATATCGACATGCTGCCTGTCTACGGACTCGTATCGTCTCGATCTACGTAATGAACCTCGATCCACGTGAATTATACCTCCCGGATCAAAAGTCAACAGTTTACCCTTCTAGGGGCAAAATCGTCATTTCACCTTGACTAATCCCAATTAGTCTCGATAATTCTCAATTAATTCTCGATAATCCCGCCGATTCGGTACAGGTCGTTGATACGCTAAAACTAAGCATTAAAGTAAACACAAAGTCACACTCAATACTTAATAAAAACATATGCAAATTAAAACCTTTTTTTGTAGATTGTAGCATTGATAAGTAGGGATCGTTCTTAACCGGGGGTTGAGGGTACTTAAGTATGATTATCGTTTGATTTATTAATTAGGGGGTAAATTGGTTTTTACTAAGGTCCTACAAGATTAACTAATCTAAACTAACCTAATATATTATTTACATGGTCAACTCATCTTTAACCTAACTCATTCATAAATTATGCCAATTGCAAAATCTACAAAATTCCATAACCTTAGTTCTACGAAATACAAGCATATTATCTCAAGTACGTGCTCGGGAACTGCCCTATAAACTTTCAATGGTCTAGACTCGGGAATTGCCTTATATCTAATCATGCATTAAACACAACATACAAGTAAAACAAAAACAAAGATATTAAAACACATGGAAGATTATTGAAATTCATATAAGATATAAAACCATAATTATATTAAAGATCAATCTAACAAAACGATCATTCAATAACGAAAGACAATCACAGGATAAAGAGGTCGTGTTACACTTTTTCTCTTCGGGAACCACCCTATGGATGCTAAATGGTCGACACTCCTTGGAGAGACACTCGGGAACTGTCTTATATGTTGCCGATGAATGTGTTTATGATGGAATATGGTGTGATTGGATTTTACTAAGGAAATCCTGAATTCATGAAAAGAGAAATTTGGTTAAGCAGAGCTTTGGTACAAAAATGGGCGACTATTACAAAAAACCTAAGCCTATCTATTTATAGGAGAAAATTAATCCTCAAATAAATAGAAGTTCACAATTTAATTCCAAAAATCAAATTGATTAAACTAATTAAATTAAAGTTCTAAAGAAAAAGTTAATAAAAATCCTAATTAAAAACTTAATCTAAATCCTAAATAAAGAATAAATACAAAACTTAATTAACAAGGTAATTGAAATCCAAGCCTAATCCTTAAAATATAAGGAAAATGTTATTTCCTTATTTTATTTGGAAGTGGGTTTGCTGGAACAGATTTGCAACAGCTGGGCTGCATTCATGTGAGACGCGAGCTGGGTTGGCAAGAATCAGGGCTGTACAAATGGACATTGGGTTTGGCGTGATGGCCCGGAAAGAATTTGGACGCAAGCTGGACGCCTGGGCTAATTGGTCACGTACACTGGATCGGTGCAGAAACTGGGCTTTACGGTGTGGGTCGCTCGCAAGTGTGCTGTTCTGGACGCGAGAGAAGTGCTGGGCGAATGGACTGCTGCACGCTGGTCCTTGGGGCTGCTTAGAGGCGAGGAATGGACTATACCGCAAGGAATGGTGACTGATGGGCTACATGGGAGCCGGGCTGTAGATCAACTTTAGCTGATTGGTATTTGGGCCTGCAAATTAGCCATCAATTATTATGTATATACTTAATTATTAATCTTATAATTAATTACTAATTAATTAGTTAATTAATTTAAGTATTAATTATGTAATTAGTTATTAATTAATTAACTCTAGCAATTAGTAAATGAAAATAATAAAATGAGATAGAAGGAATTAATTAACAATTTAACAAAATAAAAGATAGAGAAATTTGATATAAAAAGTGGATGAATTAGGTGCTTATCAAATTCTCCCATACTTTAACGTTGCTAGTCCCTAGCAAAACAAAAACAAACTAAAACAACCTAAGGCTTTGAACTCATATATATTTTTCTTTTTCTTTTTATTTTTTTTCCCTTAAAAACAAAAACTATTATGCCCTTAACCATTTGTCTCAAATTGTATCAACAGAAGTATGGCAACAAAGATTTACATTGAAGAGCTATATAGCATATGGAATTCAAAAGTTAATACATCATAACAAAATGGCTTGACAAGTAAGATAATGAGTAAACTTGGTGAAATATATCTCAATATGAATAAAACAAGTACGAATCCACTCACACAGGATATGCACTCATAATTTCACTCAATGGGTATAGGGTCTGTGTTGCACTCAAGGTACGTGAAAAAGAAGCTCACATAATAGAAAGTAAGTTACTTCATAAATATTTCAAACATAAACCATAAGATAGTGAACATACTTGCACAAATGAACCAAAACCATAAGCTTACTCAAGTGATAGACTCAACTAATCAAAATTTACTCATCTCAAGGATCATAAGATCTTAATTCGAAGGTTGTAATAGGGCTAGGTGTAGAGGCAAGGAATATTTAGGATAGTAGTGTTAAATTTTTTCCAGGACTCACCAAAGGCTCCATCACAAAGGCATAAGTGTTTTCCACAGTCATAGGCCAAGTATTAACTTGTTGTCCCTTAATCTTCATTATCAACCTCTTTTGAACTTGTAATTAGGGCAAAGGGCCAAAATTCATCATGTAGGCCTCCAAACTTCATTGTTCCAAACCACAAGCGTAGGGGACTTAGGGACTTAGCTCAAAACTCAAATTTAGTACCTTATTGAACTTTTGTTCTTGAATTTTTTTTTCTTTTTCATCAATTTTTTTTAGAGGTAATGCAATAAATAACAACATAGTTTGGGCAAGCCATTACCTCCACTTACATATAAGTCTTCATTCATCAGATCATTTTCTTGTATCTCACACCATCATTATTTTCTTCAACCAAGTCCAAGGAACAAGGGTAAATGATGTCTTATACTAGGCTTACGTGAAGAGATGTTTAGTGTAACAACCCGTACCTTCGGGAAGGGTAAAATTGTAATTTTATAAAGTTTTGTTTATAAAGGACGATTTTGCCCTTGTGAATAGTAGACGAAAAGTTGACTTTTTGAATTATCGATTGGATGAGTGTTAACCCTTGACCGTGACGTAGTTTAGGACGTCACGAGTCCGTAGACAGGTGGCAGGTTCGATTCGGACAACCGGAGGAAAAGTTATGACGTTCGGAAAATTGGGGGCGTTATCGTAATTTTGGGTAAACGAGGAAAATGTTGACTTTTTGGAGGACTTGTGATTTTCACGTAGACCGAGGACCGTTAGATAGGTCTCGACTTCCTGAGTTCAACGACAGGCGGCACGCTGTCATCGGACGTCGGACGGAAAAGATACGGGTCTAGAATGCTCGAGGGCAAAACGGTAATTATTTATACAAGGGGTATTTTGGTCATTTTCTTTCAGCCAATTGGATGAGGGCAAGTGGCAGAGATTTTTTTGTGCTGGCCTATGGATGATGGACACGTGGGAGTGGCTGGATGGTTCCAGGCCGTTCTCAAGTGTGCACGGCCACACTTTGCACAAAATCAAACCGTGTTTTGGTTTGAAACACAGAAAAACAGAGGGTGAGATTTTGGGAGACAGTGATCGATTCCAGGGGTGAGTGAGTGAAGAGTGATTAGTGGAAGTGGAAGAGAGACGAGGGTGAGTTATTGATCACGGTTTGGAGCTGCAACCGTGCACGGAGGCTCGACGGTGGACGACTGAAGTTTTGGGGGAAACAGAGAGACCGTGAGAGTTTGGTGGTGGCTACGCCGTGTGGTGATTCAAACCACGACCGTGGGAAGTTCAGGAGGCTGTGGGGAGACCAACAAGCACCGTGGTACGCGGCGGCGCTTGCGGCGGAGACGGAATCGAAAGGTAAGAGTTCTTCCACTGTTTTTCCCGTGTTTTTCAATTCAAAAGTCGTGAGGGTAGGTTGAGAATTGAGGGGATTGGTGAGTGCAGTGATGTTCAGGGAGGTTCTAGGAGTGGTGTAGGACGGTCGCCGTGACGGGGGCGTACACGGCGGAGCTCAGTCGACGTTGAGTACTCTGTACTCTGTTTGGCCGTGAATTTTAAACGGGAAATCGTGGGTTTAGAGAGTGAGTCGAGGGTTCCCGTGAGTTGTGTGTGACTCAGTGAGGTTGTGGGAGGAGTTTAGAATCGCCACCGTGAGGGGGGAAGCATAGGACGGCCGGGAAGGAAAACAGGGGCCGTCTGTGTTTTTTTTTTTTCGAGCTTCAGTCGTGAAGCTGAGGGGTGAATCGAACCAGGAGAGTGAGGGGGATGGATTCCTGGTGTTTGGACGAAGCTGCAAGAGAAGAGAGGAGATGAAATGGTGGCCAGACGGCAGAGAATGGCTCTCGCCGGTCCGGGTTGCAGCCTGGTGTGAACCGGGTTCACTCGAGGAAGGAGAAGCACTGTAGCAAGCGCGTGAGGCCCACGCGCAGCCACTTTGGGTGGCGCGTGGAGGCGCGTGGAGAAGAATCCGGCCAAGCTTCCAACATAAGTTTGGTTCTAATTGTTCTAAGGAATCCAATGGTATAGTTTTCGGGTTAATCGGACGGTGTTACGGAGTTGTTCGGGAATCCAGACGGTTGAGGGTTTAGGATTAAAATATTATTTAATTCCCGAAAAATTGGGGAAATTAGGATTAGGATCCTTGATGTATTTGTGACCCTATTTGGTGCATTTTGACAGGACGGGAGGCACCCGAGACAGTCGAGGAGCGCACGGAGCGCGAGTGACTCGTTCTGGATTTGTGAGTGGACTCCTTCTTTTATTTTGAGTATGCATAACTATTTTTTTATTTATGCTTTATGATATTAAATGTGTTTTATGCTTCTTGTTGAGAATTACATGTGGTTGATATGTTGCACGTTTTTCGAAACATTTTCGGGATTTTACACGTTTTTCGAGAAAAGCTGGTTTTCGGATTCTGATGCCATATTTGAGGATTTCAACCTATACATGTCTTTTGATGATGATAAATGAGTTATGAAATATGATTTGTGATTACATGTGGTTTTTGGTATAATAATGAATTTCCGGATTTGGGTTCGGAATGTCGGTTCTGAACGCCGGAAGGGCTTTGGACCGGGGATTTCGAATTCGAGTTTGGCGATGGATTTCGAATTGGTTTTTACTTTGAATTTGGATTAGATTTGCTAGATCTGGATATAGGTTTAAAGACCCGGATATTGATTGACGGGGGACGGGCCCGGATTGAGTTTAAAGACTCGGGAGTTTAAAGACTCGGATATTTACGATATTACCCCCATAGGCCTATTGAGTTTAAAGACTCGGGAGTTTAAAGACTCGGATTTCATTTAAGGCCTGATTGAGTTTAAAGACTCGGATAGGTCCAGCAGGTTTGATCGGAAATGATGATTTGATGCTGAAGCTATGATTTCTATATCCGTTTTATAGCGTATCTGTTTCTTATGAGATTTTATAGTGTTTCTGTTTCTTATGATGTTTCATATTATGATTTGTTTAGTACTTCGTTAGGCATGCCTGTTTTCAAACCGGAGGGAACAATGATTCTTATTTTTCCTTAACCTTGAATTAGTGATAAACTGATTTTTACAACTTTTAGTTATTCTAGTCCACTCACACTTTTGGTTTTAAATTTTCCCTCCAGGTCGTGGTGATAGCGCTGGGGTGAACGTTGAGGCAGATATCGAGGCATAGCGCTTCCGACGTTCTTCCGTTGCGAGACTAGCATTGTAGGACTTTGTGCCCATTTTGTAGAACTATGCTCTGACTGACTGTTGTGTATATGTTACTCCTTCGTCTGATAGTTATGCTTAGAGTTGTGTGAAGGTTGTTTGTTTGTTTTTAATACTGTAAGTGTGATTGTCAGACGGGAGCAGGGTCGTCCCGGGTATCGAGGTCATATTTGGGACGGGTCCTGACATTTAGGGTGATGAAAGAAAGGCTTAATGTAGTCTCAAAGTGAGTTAAACTAGAGGGATCACACTTGTGTGATCAAGTAGGGCTCTGATATTTGGATAAGTGGTGCTAACCTTATTGCCTTAATCATGTCCAAAATCAGAGAGTTTATTGACTTAAAAACTTTGAAAATCACATAGAATAAGTTATAGTACTCTAGAGTTCATTAAAAGCTATGGCAAGCAGTTATGAGGCATATGTATATCAATTTAAACAAAGAACACCTATGAATCACTCAACAAAGAAGTATGTAAGGCTCTAAAGCTCACATAGGGTTCATATGATTCATACAAATCTTAACATGCTCGTTTTTACCAGTTTAACATGCATCATCTACTACAAGTCATAAACACTTAATCATAAAGCATTAACAAATGAATTCAAGTTGTAGTGATCATCTTTTAGTCATGTTATCTCCATTTATCCGTCATTCATATCATCGATAGGTTAAAGGGCATCCTAAGACTCCTTTAAAACACATAAAATATTTTTGGGTTTTTGTTGTTTTTCTCTTTGATTTTCTTTGATTTTTGGAATAAGACTTAATAAATTTTAAACCTCTCCCCCATACTTAAATCTGACATTGTTCTCAATGTATGAAAGCGAAAGTATATAATCTAAGTAAGGAGAATTGATTTATGAAAATAAAGCAGAAAGACAAAAAGTAATTAAAGAGAGTGAAGGGTTTAAGAAAACAAATCTCCGTTTGATGGCTCCTCCACTGCTTCGTCATTGGGTTGACTCCCAAGAAGCGCTTGAAGTTTAACGTTCAT
Source organism: Prinsepia uniflora (assembly GCA_032719365.1). Classification (NCBI taxonomy): domain Eukaryota; kingdom Viridiplantae; phylum Streptophyta; class Magnoliopsida; order Rosales; family Rosaceae; genus Prinsepia; species Prinsepia uniflora. The sequence continues at coordinate 29,168,141 of CM064867.1, read as the reverse complement.
TCAGCCTAGACGGGATGCTTCTTTTACTCGTTCTGAACATCCAGATCTTGGAGGTGCATCTCCTCCTCATTGTACTCCTTGAAACCCTCGAAGTAAGGCTTCAGACAATGGCCATTGACTTTGAATTCTCTTCTGACGTCGATTGATTGATTCTGTATAGCGCCATTAGGAAAAACATTAGTGACAACATAAGGGCCAACCCATCTAGAACGAAGTTACTTGAGAATAGTTTGAGTTTTGAACAGAAGAGCAGCACATTTTGACCAACTTGGAATGTCTTTCCACGGATCATCCTAACATGTAAGGCTTTGGTTCTCTCCTTGTAGATCCAAGCATTATCAAATGCATCATTCCTAATTTCTTGAAGTTCACAAAGTTGTAGCTTTCGATGAACCCCCGCATGATCATGTTCCATGTTAAACTGCTTGACCGCCCACCATGCTCTGTGTTCTAATTCCACGGGAAGATGGCATGCTTTGCCATATACTAAAAGAAATGAGGAGATACCTATGGGAGTTTTGTAAGGTGTTTTATAGGCCCACAGAGCATCGTCTAACCTTGCACTCTAATCTTTCCTTGAAGGCCCAACAGCTCTCTGGAGTATCTTCTTGATTTCCCGGTTGCTAACTTCCGCTAAACTATTGGTTTGAGGGTGATATGGAGTTGATACCTTTTGAGTGATTCCATACTTCTTCAGTAATGCTCCAACCGTCTCGTTACAAAAATGGCTTTCCCCATCACTGGTCAATGCTCCGGGCATGCCAAATCTAGAAAATACGTTAATGCGAAGGAAAGCTGCAACAACTTTAGAATCATTAGTACAGGTGGCTTTAGCTTCCACCCATTTAGATACATAATCCACAGCAAGAAGTATATATTTGAAGCCAAAAGAAGACGGAAAATGGCCCATAAATTCTATTCCCCATAAGTCAAAGATTTCGACATCAAGAATATAAGTTTGTGGCATTTGATCTAGGTCCTAGATTACCTGATTTTTGACATCTATCACAAGTAGCACAAAAGGTATGAGCATCACGAAATAAAGAAGGCCAAAAGAAACCTGAGTCTAACACCTTAAGGGTAGTTTTCTTGGATCTAAAATGTCCCCCGCATGCTTCAGTATGACAAAATGCAAGTATAGAATTATGTTCATTATATGGGACACATCTCCTAATTACTAAATCAGAGCATTGTTTCCACAAGTAAGGTTCATCCCATAAGTAAGTTCTAGCATTTTCTTTAAGCTTGTCACGTTGATATCTAGGCATGGTACTCGGGAAAGATTTAGTGACCAATTAGTTTACAATATCAGCATACCGAGGGGTGGTAGAAGTACTTATCTGAATTCCGAAGAGTTGTTCGTCCGGAAAGGTCTGACGTATGATGCCTTCCTCTTGATTTTTTACGATCCTGGATAGATGGTCGTCAACAACATTCTCTACTATGTTCTTATCCCTTACCTCAATGTCGAATTCTTGGAGCAAGAGGATCCATCGAATAAGTCTTGGTTTGGCATCCTTCTTGGTCATCAAGTACTTCAAAGCAGCATGATCTGTATACACAATAACTTTGGATTGAAGTAAGAACGAAACTTATCAAGAGTAAAGATTACCACAAGAAGTTCCTTTTCAGTGGTTGTGTAGTTTTGTTGAGCTTCATCCAATGTCCTAGAGGCATAGTAAATGGTGTAGAGCTTCCTATCCTTTCTTTGTCCTAAGACAGCTCCTACGGCGTAGTCGGAGGCATCACACATGAGCTCAAATGGAAAATACCAATCTGGGGCACATAAGATAGGGGCACTAGTGAGCAACTCTTTTAGCTTGTCAAAGGCATCTTGACGCTAAGTACTGAAAAAAAAAGTGGTTTCCTTTTGGAGTAAATGACATAAGGGTCTAGAAATTGATGAGATGTCTTTGATGAATCGCCGGTAGAAACCTGCATGTCCAAGTAACGAACGGATCTCTCTCACCAAAGTGGGAGAGAGTAAGTACCGCACAAGATCGACTTTAGCTCTATCAAACTCTATGCCTTTATCCAAAACAATATGTCCTAAAACTATCCCTTGAGTTACCATGAAGTGACATTTCTCCTAGTTAAGTACTAGCCTAGAATTGACACATCTTTGCAATATAAGTTCAAGTTTTTCTAAGAAATGTCAAAACTATCTGTCATCCATGAATACTTCAATTATCTTCTCAACATAATCAAAGAATATGGAAAGCATACAACGTTGGAAAGTACCTGGTGCATTGCATAAACCGAATGGCATCCTCCTTTAAAAAAAAGTACCAAAAGGGCATGTGAAAGTGGTCTTCTCTTGATCTTCCTGAGCGATTCTTACTTGGTTGTATCCAGAGTATCCATCAAGGAAGCAATAGTAGGAGTGTCCTGCGAGTCTCTCAAGCATTTAGTCAATGAATGGCAAATGAAAGTGGTATTTCTTTGTGGTGGAATTGAGTTTCCAGTAATCGATGCAAACTCTATGTTCGATGATGGTTCGTTGATGCACTAATTCATTCTCGGCATGCTTTACTACCGTGATTCCAGATTTCTTTGGAAAAACCTGCACAGGGGATACCCAACGACTATCTGAAATAGGGTAAATAACACCGTAATCATAAAGTTTGATTACCTCCTTTTTAACTACTTCCATCATAGGTGGATGTAGTCTTCTTTGTGCTTCCCGAGTGGGTTTGGCATCATCTTTAAGAAGGATCCGACGAACACACGTGGCATGGTTGATTCTTTTGATGTCTGCAAGTGTCCATCCAATCATCATCTTGTACTTCTTGAGTACAGTTAGAAGTTTTGTCTCTTGATCAGGTTTCAGAGTTGAAGAAATAATGACGAGTAGCGTGTCATTAGTTCCAAGGAATGCGTAATTCAAATGTTGCGGAAGTACCTTAAGTTCTAGTTCAGGGGCTTGGACAATAGATGGAAGCATTTTATTAGTACCAAAAGTAATTGGAATTGGAGGAAGAGGACTTGCATATTGCTGCATTTCCACGACTGATTCAAGGAATTTGGGTTCAAGGACCTCAATTAGTGCATGGAAGAGGGCTTCAGTCCCGAATTGGGTCAGTCCTACTCCCTCTTGAATGGCTTTTTCGAGTTCATCATCATGTATATGGTTCAAGTGTTCATGTGACATAGATTTAACAATGTCAATAACAAAGCAAGCATTAACACTAGTAGTAGGATACCTCATAGTTTCGAAGATGTTGAACTCAATCATCTCCCCATCAAATTCCATGGATAAAAGACCATTGTGGACATCTATCTTTGTTCTTGCAGTCCTCATGAATGGATGTCCCGACAACAATAGTGTGTTGTCCAAATGACTCTCATTCATGTCAAGTATATAAAAATCTGCAGGAAAGATAAGCTTATTGACCTACAGAAGAACATCTTCTAAATATCCCCTTGGATATGCGGGAGAACGATCTGCTAATTGAATAATCACATTGTCTTTCTTTAATTCACCTAGATTCATTGATGCTTATATATGGCATGGCATAACATTGATTGATGCACCTAAATCTAGCATTACATTATCAAATGACTTATTACCTATTACGCAGGGAACTGAAAAGCTCCCGGGATCATTCAATTTTGGGGGAAGTTTTCGTTGGATAACTGCGGAAATAGTTTCGTTTACCTTAACCTCTTGTTTCTCCCTTATTTGTTATCTTTGGGTGCATATGTCCTTGAGGAACTTGACATAAGCTGGTACTTGTTTGATGCATTCAATTAATGGAAAGTTCACTTGTACCTTCTGGAATATGTCAAGGATCTCCTCGTACTTCTCATCCTTCTTAGTTTTTGCAAATCTTCTTGGAAAGGGTGCACGAGACAACAAGGTGTTAGTAGGAATAGAATTTGCAGAGATAGGATTTTTACCTTTTTTTGTGGCTAGATGGTGTTGGCATTGGTGCCACTTCCTAGTTCGGAATGGTGATTTTTTCATACTCATCCTGAACAAATTCGTCACTTTCCTTCCTAGCCTCCATAGAACTTGATTTCGAGTCTTCCTTGGGCATATAGTTGTAACATAACTAGCATGCTCGAAACCATTGTTCTTTGGGTTGGGAACAATTTGTGAAGACAACTTCCCCGTATCTTTGACTTGTCCCATGAAATTGACAATTTGACCAATTTTCTTCTTCATTTCAGAATTGTCACGGTCATGAGTGTTCAACGTCTCCTTTGTTTGCTTTTAGCTGTCTAAAAGGACTTGGGTTGAAGTGGATAATTGTGCAAACATCTTATCATAATCCGGGTTAGAGAATTGTTGAACCGGAAGAGCTTGTTGCATACCTATAGGTTGATGAGGCAATAGTGGTCTTGGCATGAATTGTGGTCGTGAGTACCCTTGTTGGTTTTGAGCTGGAGGGTTCAAACATCCTTCATTGCTGCTCCACTTGAATCCTAGATGATCACGGTTACCTTTTACATAGTTGTTAAAGTTATTGAGACATTGAACCACTTGATATCCTCTTAAGGCATTGGCTTGTTCCATCCCATCATAAGGTTTTGTAACTTGAGGGCATTGATCACTTAGGTGTCCATCCAATTGGCACACGCCACATATAGGTCCCTTAGGCTGCATAGTCCTTTTGGCTTCTAATTCCAAAACTTGTTCAAGCATATATTAGAGCTTTTCAGTCTTTTCATCCGAGGCACCCTTAGAATTAAGTGCACTTACCCCTTTCTTGTGAGACATGGCATATTAGACATCATTGGTGGACCTACTCTCGAGTAACTGTGAAGCTGCAACAAGAAGGTCTCGATCCATGGGTTTAAGACCATAATAGAAGTAATTCATTAGGTTAGTCTCTGAGAAACCATGTGAAGGACAAGTAGAACAAAGGACTTTGAAACGATCATAGTACGAACCAAAGGTTTCGTCTAATGCTTGGGTAATGGATGTGATCTCTTGCCTTTTTGAAATGATCATAGAAGCGGGAAAGTACTTGGCTAAAAGCAAGTCCCTAAGTTGTTTCCAAGTAGTGATATGATTGGCGGGCAAGTCCATGAGCCAAGATTGGGCCCTATCTGCCAAAGAGAAGGGAAAGGCCTTAAGTTGCAAAAGTTCATCCTCATCATCACTTGGTTTCATGTTATTGCACACAAATTAGAAAGTCCTAAGGTGTTTATTCGGATCCTCCTTGGGTAACCCATAATAGGTTGGGAGTCGATGAAGGAAACCATTCTTAAGCGCAATGTTCGTTTTGTTTTCCTTGGGTAGAGGAAAAACAATGCAGGAGGGTCACATGCTCTACTAAGTTGAGCAAGTACGTTGACGAAGAGACTTACGTTCGTTGTTGGCCATCTCAATTTCGGGTTCACTTTCAAGTTGGTGTTTAGGGGAAAAAGAGGACTCAAATTCGTGGCCCTCCTCAAAAGTAGGTTCCAAGATGAGTTCTAAGGTCGAACTCTCAAATTTTATGTCCCTTAACTCAGCCCCCAGTGTAGCTTGTGTATCAGAACTAGCAAGGTGTGGAGATCTGCGAGTTGGAATCACTAACTTTGACTTGTTCATGCATAGGAACCTGAGATGCAACAAACATACAATGTGAGAGTTATATCCTAATCGCGATAATAGATAAGAGAAATGGGTAACCGAGATAGATAGGCATGAAATGTAGAGAACATAAAATACGCAAAGAACATTGTATGTGTAAAGAACAGGTTATAGTGTCAGGACCGGTCCCAAATCCCCAAGATTAACGTGGGACCCGCCTGATCCTGTCTGACACGAAGTGTCAGACCAGGGAAGATTCCATCTCCGCCCTCGCCGAGGCTATCAGAGTGCATCAGGATCGTAGGAGGAGGGGAGTGATGTCTCGTCTCTGCGACAGCCCGCATCCGCGATCAACCTGAAGGGCATTAAAACATTAAAAGTCGTGAGTGGACAAAATAACATTTTATTTAAAAACCATTTCGCATAAAAACATTTATGCCCTTCATAAAAACATACGCATGCATTCCAAAACCCGTTTAGTAAAACACTCATAAAATCATTCAAGGGTTCATGCTCGGTTCCCATAAACCGTCATGATCCACAAACACCTTTCAAAGGTTCATGCCGGTTCCCATAAACCGTCATGAACCATAAATCCATTTGGGTCCTCGACCCGAAATCATAATCTAAAACCCGTAGGTCAAATCAATAGGGACTCAGCCCAAATCACATCAAGTGGGTCTCAGCACAAAACCACTCTCAAAATATCACAAACGAGATCTCCGCCCCAAATCACTTTTCCATGAAATCTCATACGTACCGTCATACGTATAACCCATCCGCGGCACTTCCGTGAAGATGCCAACTCGGGGCACACAGCCCCTAGGGAACACATCCCTGAAATAGTCACGATGTCAAATCTATACTAGTGTGCACACTACTCGGGGTCTCACTCCGAGTCTTCTCCCAGGAATCTCCATCTGGGAGGCTCAGTCATTGGATCTAGTCCGAGCTCTCTCTCTGGATCTAGTCCACACATCTCTCCGGAATCTGGTCCGGGACCACAACAATATAAGTAACCACCACTCCTGGAACGGGATCCCTATGGGGATACCCACTCTGGTCTGTGGATCGTGACTCTCCAGGTCAACGCTGGAGGAGACCATATAACATATGGAGGGTTCAATTCATTTTCAAACTCTTTCTTTCTCAAATCGTTTCTCAACTGGGTCTCATACCCGATTCATCTCAATAGGATTCCTCGAATCCGATTCAAATCCGTTTCACAGGCCTTGGCCTAAATCCACAGTTCAATAGGTCCTCATGCCCAAATACTCATTTCACAAACTGAACTGGGACTCAAGCCCGATGTTACAATCAAATGGGCCTCAAGCCCGATATCACGAATAACTGGGCCTCAAGCCCGATTTCACAACCAATAGGGCCTCGAGCCCGATACTACAGTCAAATGGGCCCCGCCCGAGATTACAACCAAATGGGCCTCAAGCCTGGATCATAAATCAACGGGACCCTCAGTCCGATCGTATAGCTCAAATGGACCCTCGGTCCGATTTCTCGTCAAATCAAATGGACTCCAAATTCGAGAGTTGTAAATCAAATCGGTCTCGTGCCCGATTTCATATTTCTAAATCCGAAATCCATTTATTAAACCCTCGTTGAAAACCTAGAACGTATATGCATCGTATAAAATCGTAAATCTCGAAATACATGCAAATACATAAATCCTAGGCTACTACAAACAAATGCACTCATGGAATCACAAAATATATTCTAAAACAAGTATAAAACATTTATGCATGCATCAAATTCATAAAACAAGTCCACTCACGGACGTCCGAAGCCGCGCCTCGATACGCGTGCCATAATCGTCTCCCAGGTCAATCGTCGCCTCCGGGATTCCCGAACCTGTCCAAATTAATTTAGAGGGTTACTAACTACTTATATAACCCCTCACTAAAGACCCGTAATTTTCAGGAATTTCTAACTATTTTTAAACGCGAACCTAAAGCTTCGGACAACCCGAACTATATCGAAACGATGTCCGATTGACACGAAACCAGTCCCCAAATGTTCATTACATCGAATAGATGAAATTACATGTTGGAACCTTCCCAAGATTCCCTACCACGCGCCCTCACGCGCCCTGGGAGTACACTGCGTGTGGGCCTCACGCGCCCATGCACAGTGTCATCCCCTACCTCGCGACGGCCGGTTCGACCAGTCCGGTTCGGTTTTTCCTGCAACTTGGACTGGCGTGACAGATCTAGGTCCATTCCGGTCCAGGTTTTCACCGATTCCCATCCTAATCGATCCTATTCTTCCTATAATTGTCCTAGGAACCTAACCCAATTGATTAGAAGCCTTAAAACACTCAAAATCCGACCGGTTCAACTTTGAACCTCAAGGTTCAATTTCCAAAACCTCTTCAGAGGTTTCTCATCGTCCAATCTCCCTCAAAACCTTCCTAATAGCTTCCTAACAACCTATTTACTTCATTAGAATCATTAAAAACGGTCCATAACAATAAAAATTAAAAATGGAATTAAATCGGTTAAAACCGATTACCTGCGCGGGCTGACCTCTGCCGTCCACGGCCGTGCTTCCTCGGCTGGCCACCGCACTCCAGCATCCTCAATTCATCCTCTGTCCTCTCACCAATGGGTTTGGTGTTGAAGGGTTTGGATTGGATTGAAAATGGGTGCTCGGGTTTGGGTTTTGGAATGAAGAAAATGAATGATCGATGTAAAAAGGGGAAATGCATGAATGCAAATGAATGGCTAGTGAATGGGTGACACTTGTCACTCATCCATTGGTCCCCTGAGAAGTAATTGGGCCCACTAAAGTCCAAAAGCTCCTCGTAAAACGTGTTACTATGAATAGTAATCTGGAACTTCCTTGAACCGTAACTTCGCCGTCGAACGTCCGAATTCGACGTGCCGCCTGTCTACGGATTCGTATCGTCCTTATCTACGTAAAGGTCTTCGGCCCTCGGTCAAAAAGTCAATATTTGGCCCAAATTACCAAAATGCCCTTGATCTTCCGAACGTCATAACTTCCTCCTCGAACGTCGGAATCGAGCGTTCCACCTCTCTATGAACTCGTGATGTCACGAACTACATCACGGTCATCGGCCAAGGTTCATTTGATCGCCTGAACGAAAAGTCAACGATTCGCCCATTCTAGGGGCAAAATCGTCATTTCGCCCGAACGTCCGCTAATTCTCGTCTAATCTCCGATTAGTCTCGCTAATCCATAATTAATCCTTAATTAATCCTGCTAATTCGGGACGGGTCGTCACATATAGGCAGGTATGTAAAGAAGTTAAAGAGTATAACCAAGAATATGCAAGGTAGATCACGACAATAATATGCAAAAACACAATTTCAGAAAACGTCCAAATCAATGCAACACATAAAAGTCTACATGAAGAATGGTGTGAAAGCATAAGAGGGAAATCATTAGAACCTGCATAAGACATAAGAGTTACGCGACATTTCGTGAAAAGAATGGCCTGCATCTTTGATCTCACTTCCCTCGATTCACTTAGTCATAGGGGGCCCGGTGATGAAATCCGAGCATCATGAAACCGCAGGGAGAGTATGCAATCTACCAATACAATAGATAGAATTTTAGAGTGACATGAATAACTTTCCCACTTCACTTCTCATAATACTTTCATGGGCGTACGACCTGCGCGTACTGATAAACATATTTCAATCCCCTCCACCATTCACGTTGATCATGGCTAGCTGGGATAGATGTAACGCGAGAGGCAAGGCCTAATTCCGAGAACACCCCGAGGCTAACCTGGCCATGGTATGTACTCCATTGGAGTCCTATTTCTTAGTGCCCCACTTTGCACCAGTCATAACCCTTCTAGACACCATAACCAACTGATGAAATTTTTCAAAATAGAGGTTTACCAAACCTAAGTGTTTACAACCTCCGCCCCACCTCATGTCCATAGATTCGAGTCTACGGTGTGTGGTGAAGAAATCCACACAGCACGAAGGGTTAAGGAGAAAGTAAACAAAAGGGGAGTTATCTGTTGTCGAAAGGAAGATTTTGAAGAGAAAGGTTTTGAGATTCATGCAACTCTAAAACATTTAATAGGAAACAAAAAACCAAAAATTTATATATATATATATATATTTTGAATTTTTTTTTTTGAAAAGTAAATTTTTTTATTTCTTTTAATTTTAATTTCAGAATTTTTTTTTGATTTTGTTTTAAAATTTACAAAGAAAACGTTTTTATCCACAATTATTACAATTTATAAACAAGTATGAAAATTATGTACGAATATAATATTTATATTATGAACATATATACATAAACAAAATCATACAAGAGATTATTTCAATCTTCAGCAACGGCGCAAAACATTTATACGCTAAAACTAAGTATTAAAGTAAATACAAAGTCACACTTAATACTTAATAAAAATATATGCAAATTAAAACCCTTTTTTTGTAGATTGTAGCATTGATAAGTAGTGATCGTTCTTAACCGGGGATTGAGGGTACCTAAGCATGATTATCGTTTGATTATTTAATTAGGGGGGTAAATTGGTTTTTACTTAGATCCTACATGATTAATTAATCTAAACTAACCTAATATATTATTTACATGGTCAACTCATATTTAACCTAACTCATTAATAAATTATGCCAATTCCAAAATATACGAAATTCCATAACTCATCATTATCTCAAGTACGTGCTCGGGAACTGCCTTATAGACATTCAATGATCTAGACTCGGGAACTGCCCTATACACTTTCAATGATCTAGACTCGGGAACTGCCCTATACACTTTCAATGATCTAGACTCTGGAACTATCTTATATCTAATCAAACATTAAGCACAACATACAAGTATAACAAAAACCAAGATATTAAAACACATGGTAGATTATTGAAATTCATATAAGATATAAAACCATAATTATATTAAAGATCAATCCAACAAAACAATCATTCAATAACGAAAGACAATCACAAGGTAAAGAGATCGTGTTACACTTTTTCTCTTCGGGAACTGCCCTTTGGATGCTAAGTGATCGACACTCCTTGATGAGACACTCGAGAACTGCCCTATATGTCGCAGATGAATCTATTTATGATGGAATATGGTGTGATTGGATTTTACTAAGGAAATCTCGCATTGATGACAAGTGAAAGTTGGTTAAGTAGAGCTTTGGTACAAAAATGGGCGACCATTTACAAAAATCCAAAGCCTCTCTATTTATAGGAGAAAATTAATCCTCGAATAAATAGGAGTTCACAATTTAATTCTAAAAAGGAAAATGATTAAACTAATTAAATTAAAGTCCTAAAAGAAAAAGGTAATAAAAATCGTAATTAAAAAGGTAATCTAAATCCTAAAGAAAGAATAAATACAAAACTTAATTAACAAGGTAATTTAAATCCAAGCCTAATCCTTAAAATATAAGGAAAATGGTATTTCCTTATTTTATTTGGAAGTGGGTTTGCGAGAACAAATTTTCAACAGCTGGGTTGCACAAATGGACGTTGGGCTTGGCGTGATGGATCAGAAAGAATTTGGACGCAAGCTCGACGCCTGGGCTAATTGGGCGCGTACACTGGATTGGTGCAGCAGCTGGGATTTTCGGCGTGGGTCATTCGCAAGTGGGTTTGACAGGACCCGTCCCCGAAGGACATAGATAAGCGTGCCCGGTCCTGCTCCCGTCTGACAAGTAAACTGAAGTTCCGAAATTACCCTCAGCGCTTGCCAAATAAGGGATAACCGTACCTGTGCCCACTCATGCCTCCACCTCTTGAATAGCCTCGATCATCGTGCCACGACCTGAAAGGTCAATAAAACAGAAAAGGTGTTAGTGGACAAAACAATGTTTTAGAAATACATTTATCAAAATACATTTCTACCCTCCAGTTTCACAAACATGCATGCATATCATGAATCATGAGTAAAACATATCTGGGCACAAATGTTTATAAATAAAAAATCTCAATAAAACCACGGGACTCATTTCCAACTCATTTCTATATCTGATCTCATATAGTCACGTTATCCCTACAACGTGTGCAAATCAATAGGCTCAAGGACCGCTCAAAATCCGAGCATCCATCGTTGTGAACACATCACCAACCGACAATATCCCTCGCTGTGAACACATCACCAGCCAACAATCAAGATCGTCATGAACACATCACCGACCGATCTCCATATAATCTAGTACATCTGATCTAAGTCGAGCCTCCCTCGGCTGCACGACAACAGACCGTGCTATGTGACCTCTCCGGGGTAAACACATCCATCCCGGAGGCGAGCGTTATCTCCAGGGTTCATTCCGGCGAAACACATTCCCAACCGGAAGCCCTAATATCGAGGGTGCACACTGGGGAAAACATATTCCACCCCAAATGCCCTAATATCCACAACATATCGTCATCATGAAAACCAGTGAAAAACAGTTGCATTTGAAATCGAAGCCATTTTTGATACAGGGTCTCAGCCCAAAACATAGTTTCCTCAAAATCCATAAAACCAGAGTCCCGATTATTTCATAAATCCGAAACCCATCAATATCATCATGTAATCACATGGAAATACCAATCCAATGAAAATCACATTTCCATTGGGTCTCACTCCCAAAATATCATTTTCACGCACATCCGCGCAACCGCAACCTCAGTTGCCATTTTCACATAATCCAGAGAATATAACCAAAAAGCATTTCAAATCCATCAAATCAATTTCCCGACTCATACCATATTGCTCTCTTTCCGAGCGGCTCGTTTTTCCGTATTTTCTGGAAGTCACCATTCTTGTCCAAAATCAATATCAAGGGTCACTAACATCTCAATATACCTCATATAACTTTCCCCAATTTTTCCGAGATTTAAATACGTATTTTAAACATAACATAAACCTTCGAATAATCAGAACACTATCGAAACGATAACCGATTTCCTCGAAACCAGTGTCAAAATGTTCGTTACATTAAATGGGACAAAAGACATGTTGACCTTACCTTGGAAATCGGTCCCACGCGCCCTCGCGCGCCTCCTTGAGTGGCTGCACGTGAGTCCACGCGCCTGCTACAGTAACGGGGACTGTTCATCGTCCCAACCCGTTTGACTGTAAAATAGGTCTGGTTGGCCCGCGACTTGACCGGGCTGGAATCTTGTTAGTTAGTCATCGATTCCATCAATTGAATCATCGAATAGAATCGTTAGGAGTCTAATTAGGGTTCTGTAACCTAATTTACATAAGAGCGTACCTCAGTCTATTCAATTTGAAGATGAAAACTCGAAGGCTACTTGTGCACTGTTCATTCTTCGAATTTCATCAATTCCAATTGAATTCGTGCAATTAATTCACTCAGAAGCTTCGCAGGATCCATATAAACATACTTTCAAGCTCACTTTCAATGTCCAACACCTCTAATTACAAGACCCAATCTTTGAATTTTCCAATTCTTGCCATGTCTGTTCTCAGTCAAAATGACACCCTTTTCTTTCGTTTTTGATTGGGTTCGACTCGAAATGATCTCAGGAAGATGAATTCAAGGTCAATTGAATCAAAGAGGATCCAAATGGAGAAGCCCGAATTCGAATTTTAATGAAGGTTTGATGTTCGTGTTCCATGGTTTTCTGGGTTTTTCTTCCCTCTTTTCATTCTCTTATTCTTTCGCCTGTAAACTCTCTCAAACACCCTCAATTAATTGAACATGGAGAGCTTTTGGCTGCTTCAATTTGAACATACATCTCCTCTGTTTTTCAAACACACACGGTTTGTTTCTCAGTTTATACCTCCACCGCCCAAGTACACATTCGATTTAATTCTCATCAGCTAATTGCAACTAATCCATAATCTCCCAGCGACAGATGTCCCTCAAGGGCAGGTGTGACTCACCCAAATGGCTGAGTAATCCATTACTGTGCAATTTTACCATTTAATTCTCATCAGCTAATTGCAACTAATCCATAATCTCCCAGCGACAGATGTCCCTCAAGGGCAGGTGTGACTCACCCAAATGGCTGAGTAATCCATTACTGTGCAATTTTACCATTTAATTCTCATCAGCTAATTGCAACTAATCCATAATCTCCCAGCGAGAGATGTCCCTCAAGGGCAGGTGTGACTCACCCAAATGGCTGAGTAATCCATTACTGTGCAATTTTACCATTTTACCCTTCTTTTGCAAAATTACCGAACTCTGATTGACGCATGCCGCCCGTCTACGGATTCAGCGTCTTGAGACCTACCCTCGAGACCTACCCAACGGTACTTACAGAAAGTCCAAACATGATCCCGATCAAAAAGTCAACAAACGGCTCCTTTTTTAACCAATTTAACAAATTATCCTTAAACTTCCGAACATCATAACTTTCTCCTCGAATTTCAGAATTGGACGTGACACTTGTCTATGAACTTGTGACCTGCCGAACTACGTCACAGTCATCGGTCAAAGTCTGTTTGACCGTTTGAACCAAAATTCAACCGTTCGCCCAATTCTAGGGGCAAAATCGTCATTTTCTTTCAAATTTTCCAAATTTTCCTTTTTCGAATTTTCGGGTCGTTACAACCTACCCCCTTAAAGAATTTCGTCCTCGAAATTCCAATAACTAGATATCATAATAGTTCTCTCGAGGAATAAGTATGTGAACTAGAAACATAATCAACATCATACCCTTCTGGTTCAACCGAATATAACTCATAATGAAACTTATCGAAATCAGACAAATCAGTCCTCGTTAGTGAATCAACATTGGGACAATTTTCTGTAAACCCCTGCCCCACGGGCAGTCATCTCAAAGCTTACTCGGGATACGGAGCCTCGCTCAACGTCCGAGTATACACAATCTAGAACTCACAAGCATCAAGATCATCATCTCAATCACATGCCATCCACTTATGACATGGTCCAAGGGTTTACATTACCACACATATGCTACCAGGCCACCGAACCAATGACCTCATAAGGTCCAATAAATTGGGAACCCATTCCCCTCATTAAGTCAATCACTACGTACTTCTTTTTCCAGGGTTACTAAGCATAAGGAATTTAACTCTTCCTTCGGTTGTGTTTATCCTTATGGGCCTCACTGATACCTACATCCTGCTAATAACTGGCACTCAGTTCAATCATTCATATGATATCATGAATCATATCCATTCCTTAACCTCGACTTCAGCCAACATCATACACCAAGTATGATCCTGCAGTTGGACTCCAGTAGTCCAAATGATCCAAAAATCATGTACCACTCCAATCCTATGGAGTTCCATCAATAACAGGATTGCACATATCCTCATGTTATCAAACATACCAATTCTCGACCGGCTATCTTATTAGCCTCACCACGAATGATACCTGACCCGACAATGCGATCATAATCTCAATGTATCCTGACCATCGCCTCATTACACATTAAACCTTTTTGTTTATCAATCACTTTTAATCCTGATGGTCAATACAATACTCATACATTCCTTCCCAGAGGTATGACCTCTATATACTTGATCCATGGGTCACTATGGTCGATCCCAAATCATGCAAGGAAAGTAAAACTCCTGAGGGTTCAGCTAGCATCGGTAATCCTAGCCCTATGCTACCGGAGCACACCTCACCACATCCCAAGTCTCATAGTGACATATCACGATGCACACAGAAAGGGTCACATCAAACAAAATTCACTGTTTCTCCACTTGTAATCATTCTATTTCAGTTTTCATTACCAATTACTCTGACCTCCTTTCGGGTTAATCACCATAGCTGGCAAAACATTGCAGAGAACCCCTCTACAATCCTCTGTGATATCCATCTGGCCAATACATCTGTTTCTCCTGGGATTCACACTAATCCCGAGTGTTATTTGTATTTGTTCCATAAACCTACTTTGGTTGACCAGGCCTAACACTTATTCAACCATATTGTTTTCTCTCTAAGGGCATTCAATACATCTGTCCAGTGTATCACACGCCCATCCGTTCATATGCGTACACCAACCAATCATCAATCATGGTACCATACTATAAGACCCGCGTCCTCGAGGGAACGGTGAACAATCCCACATTCCTGCGAGGGAGAATGATCTGGGAAGGGAATGGTGGTGTGCCTTAAAGGTGTAGGCACATACCTATCTAGCGTGAGGCCTTTTGGGAGCTCAGTGGCTTTGGGGGGGATTGGAACCCCAAAGTTAAGCGAGTTGAGGCTGGTGCAATTCCATGATGGGTGACCCCCTGGGAAGTTGCACCGTGAGCTCCCGAAAACAAAACCTTGAGGGCGCAGGCTTGCCGTTGAGTATTGATGTGACCCAAAGAGGACAATATTGTGCTAGATGAGTCGGGACCTGACAGAGGAGGGTCGGGTCCTGACACATACACCATCCAAACATGGTCAGAATACGTGACTCATCATCTCGCAAACATAACCGGTCCATTTGACCATCCAAAGGTATCACCCTTGACTCACCTTAGCCATATCAAATCTGAACATCATCTTTTTCTCTTGTACTCATACCCAATAGTCATTATCATGTCAGCCTCTCTCAATAGGCTCAATAATCACATATTTCCAACAGAACCACAAATCATTAGCTCATGATAAGGGATACTTATCCCATACCGTTACCATATGAAGTGGTCCAAAATCGACATGTAAGCTCAGACCATCATCCCTTTTTCCTTTTTAATACCACTGGGTTCCCCATGGGAAAACTGAGCCTAATGAACCCGTGTCTATCAAGTCCTGTGCCTGCACCTTCAGTACTTATGACTCCATAGGTGCCACATACCAAAGTGTTCGAGAAACAACTCGTATCTCGACATGATTTCCATCATAAACTCAATCTCTCATCCTGACAAGATTTCAGGAACATATTGAAAAATCCGTACATCTTGAGCCATCACTAGGCATCTTATATACTAATCACATATGCCACACATTTGGCCAGTGAACTTTGTTTACCTCATACCACAATCCATCGATTGTGAGGTTCAATATCATTCTAGAGGGTAACATCCTCGAGTCTAGCAATCCTGGACTCCACATGACATACTCGATAGAGGTATCCTGAGTCATCAATCAGTCCATCCCAAGGATTACATCCAAATCATCCAAGTCCAGGAATACCCTAGGTCAACCACTAGGCGAATAACACCTGTCATCCTGGGTAGCCTCACATCGATAGGTCTATCCCCCTTAGGTCTTATCAAATTCGGCATATATAATTACCTTACCAAGGTTACCACATAAATATCATCAAGTTTATCACATCCATAGCTCTAGTCGGCTCACCGACTGCCATACCTTAACCAATTACGAACATCTCCATATCCGTCCAATATACAATCTCAAAACATGGAAGAGTGGATAGCCCGGGACCTACCGAATACATACGTCATGACCACGAGTAATAGGTATCCAGGTCATCACTCCAGGGGCTAGTCAGGCCTCCTGCTAAGTAACTGTAATCCTCGGACATGTGGTCCCAATCCGACCACGCCCCCTACGGTCCATCACTGGCCTACCAACTTTTCCCCCGCCTATCACATCAACCATAATCACAGGAGCAAATACCTACTCCATTGCACCCCAACTGGTGCCTCTATCACTTTGTCAATCGATATACCCTTTACTTTATGATGTGACCAGAACCCACAATTATGGGCAATACTGAGCAATTAACCTTAGTATGTTATCACCCAAGGGACCCAACTGGCGTCCCACTGCACTGGACCATCTCCTAAGTCCAATTCTCTGTATACTCCGGGTCTCTGCCTGAACTTTCAATCAATCACTAAGTAAAATTGACACGACCCATCCAAGTCCATAAGTCCAATAACCAGGGTTAAACAATACCAATCCATAAATTCATAACCCATTAGTCTTTGACTCTATCCTAATCCTTGGCATCCCAGGTGCCAAACATTCCTCAATCAATGGTCGGTCGTGTCAAAAACCATAGTTATATTTCAACCTTTACGTCTCATCTCGAGCCCTGATACCTTACCATGACTCATCTCGAGTCCTAACCAATATCTTCACTCATTTTGAGTCCCATTTTCCTGTCTCGACTCCTCTCGAGTCTAATCTTGACTCCTTTTGAGCCCAATCTCATAATATTCATTGATACCATCATTGGCATACTCTATCACCGAGCAAATTCCGCTGGTGAATCACATCTGATACGACCTCTAGCAGTTCACAGTGTACACTGATTAACATCAGACCCCTAATCTAGGGTCAATCTCATTCTGAGATCAATCATGAGGACTCATATTCCCTCGTATACCCGTCTCACTACCAAGTCGCGCATGAGGCTTACGTTTCGGAGGCATGATGTGGCAACAGAATCAGCAACCTAGTGCTCTGATCCCAATTTGACAGGACCCATCCTCGAAGGATATAGATAACCGTGCCCGGTCCTTCTCTCGTCTGACAAGTCAACCGAAGTTCCGAAATTACCCTCAGCGCTTGCGAAACATGGGATAACCGTACCTGTGCCCACTCATGCCTCGACCTCTTGAATAGCCTCGGTCTTCGCGCCACGACGTGGATGGTCAATAAAACAAAAAAGGTGTAAGTGGACAAAACAAAGTTTTAGAAATACATTTATCAAAATACATTTCTACCCTCCAGTTTCACAAACATGCATGCATATCATAAATCATGAATAAAACATATCTGGGCACAAATGTTTAAAAATAAAAAATCACAATAAAACCACGGGACTCATTTCCAACTCATTTCCATATCCGATCTCATATAGTCACGTTATCCCTGCAACGTGTGCAAATCAATAGGCTCAAGGACTGCTCAAAATCCGAGCATCCATCGCTGTGAACACATCACCAGCCGAGAACACATCACCAGCCGACAATATCCGTCGCTATGAACACATCACAAGCCGAAAATCTAGATCGTCGTGAACACATCACCGACCGATCTTCATATAATCCAGCACATCTGATCTGATTCGAGCCTCCCTCGGCTGCACGACAATAGACCGTTCTATGTGACCTCTCTGGGGTAAACACATCTATCCCGGAGGCGAGCGTTATCTCCAAGGTTCATTCCGGGGAACCACATTCCCAACCGGAAGCCCTAATATCCAAGGTGCACTCCGGGGAAACATATTCCACCTCGAAAGCCCTAATATCCACAACATATCGTCATCATGAAAACCAGTGAAAAACAGTTGCATTTGAAATCAAAGCCATTTTTAATACAGGGTCTCAGCCCAAAACATAGTTTCCTCAAAAACCATAAAACCAGAGTCCCGATTATTTCATAAATCCGAAAACCATTAATATCATCATGTAATCACATGGAAATACCAATCCAATCAAAATCACTTTTCCATTGGGTCTCACGCCCAAAATATCATTTTCACGCACATCCGTGCATCCGCAACCTCAGTTGCCATTTTCACATAATCTATAGAATATATCCAAAAAGCATTTCAAATCCATCAAATCAATTTCTCGACTCATAACCCGAGTCAAAACCAATCTCAAATCTCGGGCCTTCGCCCAAAACAACAGTTTCACAGTTTTCTCAAAAAATTGTGCCCAAAACCATATAAAACAATATAATATTCCCAAAATCCAGAAATCATCATATCGAAACATCAATCATGCCAAATCATTTCAATTCATATAATAAAGAATTTAAAACATATATGCATGCATTTTGGTTAGAAAACAAAAGTCCACTCACACACCGTCCATATCACTCGCTTTCCGAGCTGCACGTTTTTCTGTAATTTTTGGAAGTCACCATTCCTGTCAAAAATCAATATCGAGGGTCACTAATATCTCAATATAACTCATATAATTTTCCGCAATTTTTTTTGGGATTTAAATACGTATTTTAAACGTAACATAAACCTTCGGATACTCAGAACACTATCGAAACGATAAACGATTTCCTCGAAACCAGTGTCAAAATGTTTGTTACATTGAATGGGACAAAAGTCATGTTGACCTCACCTTGGAAATCGATCCCACGTACCCTCGCGCGCCGCCGTGAGTGGCTGGGCGTGAGTCCACGTGCCTGCTACAGTGACATGGACTGTTCATCGTCCCAACCCGTTTGACTGTAAAATAGGTCTGGTTGGCCCGCGACTTGTTCCGGCTGGAATCCTGTCAATTAGTCATCGATTCCTTCAATTGAATCATTGAATAGAATCATTAGGAGTCTAATTAGGGTTCTTTAACCTAATTTACACAAGAGCATACCTCAGTCTATTCAATTTGAAGATGAAAACTCGAAGGCTACTTGTGCACTTTTCATTCTTCAAATTTCATCAATTCCAATTGAATTCGTGCAATTGATTCACTCAGAAGCTTCGTAGGATCCATATAAACATACTTCTAAGCTCACTTTCAATGTCCAACTCCTCTAATTACACGACCTAATCTTTGAATTTTCCAATTCTTGCCATGTCTGTTCTCAGTCAAAACGACGCCCTTTTCTTTCGTTTTTGATTGGGTTCGACTCGAAATGATCTCAGGAAGATGAATTCAAGGTCAATTGAATCAAAGAGGGTCCAAATGGAGAAGCTCGAATTCGAATTTTAATGAAGGTTTGATGTTCGGGTTGCATGGTTTTCTGGGTTTTTCTTCCCTCTTTTCATTCTCTTATTCTTTCGCCTGTAAACTCTCTCAAACAACCTCAATTAATCGAACATGGAGAGATTTTGGCTGCTTCAATTTTAACATACATCTCCTTTATTTTTCAAACACACACGGTTTGTTTCTCAGTTTATACCTCCACCGCCCAAGTACACATTCGATTTAATCCTCATCAGCTAATTGCCACTAATCCATAATCTGCCAGTGACAGATGTCACTGGCAGGTGTGACTCACCCAAATGGTTGAGTAATCCATTCCTGTGCAATTTTACCATTTTACCCTTCTTTTGCAAAATTACCAAATTGTCCTTCACTTTCTTAGGCTCGTAACTTGTTCATCCGAACTCTGATTGACGTATGTTGCTTGTCTACGGATTCAGCGTCTCGAGACCTACCTAACGGTACTTACAGAAAGTCCAAAACCGGTCCCGATCAAAAAGTCAACAAATGACCCCTTTTTAACCAATTTACCAAATTACCCTTAAACTTCCGAACATCATAACTTTCTCCTCGAATGTCGGAATCGGACGTGCCACATGTCTATGAACTTATGACGTCCCGAAATTTGTCACAGTCATCAGTCAAAGTCCATTTGACCGCTCAAACCAAAAGTCAACCATTCGCCCAATTCCAAGGGCAAAATCGTCATTTTCTTTCAAATTTTCCAAATTTTCCTTTTTCGAATTTCCGGGTCGTTACAGGGTTATTCTCTACGCGCGAGATGGGCTGGGCGAATGGATAGGTGAACGCTGGTCCTTGGGGCTGCTTAGAGGCGAGGAATGGACTGGGCCGCAAGGAATGGTGACTGATGGGCTGCATGGGAGACGGGTTGCACATCAACTTTGGTTGATTGGTATTTGGGCCTGCAAATTAGCCATCAATTATTATGTATATACTTAATTATTAATCATATAATTAGTTATTTAATTTAAGTGTTAATTATGTAATTAGTTATTAATTAATTAACTCTAGTAATTAGTAAAAGAAAATAATAAAATGAGATAAAAGGAATATAATTAAGGATTTAACAAAATAAAAGATAGAGAAAGTTGATATAAAAAGAGGATGAATTAGGTGCTTATTAGTTGTTACAATCCACCCTCCTTAAGGAAATTTCATCCACATCCACACTGCAGAAGTCTAGTCCTACCTCCAGCTCGGGGCTCTCACGTGTGTACCTACACGTCCAACATCTAACCATAGTACGCACATACACAAACGTCATCCGACATTAACTACAATCTAACGGTCAATGCTGAAACTCCGCTCATCCTCTATGATCGTTTCCAAAAATCACGTGACTAAACTGTCACCATAAATCCCAAAGTCAACCCTCAAGTCTCACTGGCATCGACACTCGTCGATCTCACCTATCACCTACGCAGGTGTACTCGAAATCCAAGCTAACCATCCTGATCCTACTTAGCATCTCAAGTCATCTTTCACTAGACGGTCTCTCAATGTCAAACACACGCACGACGCACTGTCGTGACCAACCGGTAACTCACGGCTCCACTATCACCACTCGAGAGTCCCATCAGGGTACCTCGTATCACCTAGTGACCAACACTGTGACCTTGACTCCTCTCGAGTCTCAAACTGTCAGCTCACTCATCCTGAGTGTATCTAGACCCCATCAAATACTTGTTATAACCGAGATAATCACAAGTCAGTTTCACTAGGGTTCCTCTGGCCAACCATGGCCTGGAGCTCCATGATTTCACAATCACTGAACGCTCTAAAGCCACTCTGCACTAGTGCCATATTCGATGCCCGGTCCTAGTCCTCAATGAATAGCCAACATTGGATCCAATCCAATTACCATACCACGTCCATCTCGGACTCAATCTTATGATCGTACCACATCAATCAAAATGACCAACACGCAACAATCATGTGTTCACACGTTCACTACTCAGAGGTGCACACCCAGCACACAACCACCTCGGCACTACTCATAGGCTGGCTCAAGGATTGCACTCACCCAATATCCAAGCTATGTCCGGGGACTGCACACTTACCATCTGGACATGTATTGTCAGGACCCGACCCTCTTCTGTATTTGGGTTTTGGAATCGGATTCTGGGTGACGATTCAGGATTTGATTCTAGAGCCTGACTGTGGATTTTCTTTTTACGGATTTGGGTTCGAAATGGTTATTCCAAATGCCGGTTTACGGAATGATGATTTCGGATTCAAATTTGAACATGTTTATGGATATGATTTCTGGGTTTGGATTCGGGATTTCTCACGAAATTTCGGATTCGGATTTGGGGAATAGATAATGGGTCGGAGTTTCAATTTGTCTAGTACTAGATTGGACAAATGGACTCCATAGTAGAAACGTGATTGGCTACAACCTATAGGGGTGTAGGCTGATTGATGTGTAGATGTATGTACCTTGTACGTTGTTCGAGGTACAATACTGGGCATACTTGTGGTGCCTAGTGACGGTATATAGGTTATACCGGTATTACGTTGGGGAGCGTGTTGGTAGTCGGATTGGTTCTGATACCATTGGATTAGTTGCGGTCGTGAACTAGACATTGGATACTGTGCATTGGGTCATAGTACTTCTGATGGGTAGTTACACACAGGTCGAGTGAATTGTTTGGTGGTGTATACTCATGATTGAGTAAGTTGGTGGTTAGTGTAACCACAAGTGTATCGTGTTAGTCTTGACTGACGACTGTCAAGTGGTGACAGTTTGTCGAAGGTGTCAGCGTGGCTCGTTGAGTGAGGTCTGATGACTCCCAGTGGGAGTAGACGCTAGGATAGATTAGCGTTTGAGAAAGGAATCATCGAGTTGACAAGTGGTGTCGATTCGGAGCATATGGCTACTGTCATTCGAAGTGGTCGAGTGTTAGGGGTACGTCTGGGTGCGGACGAGTACGTATTACTCTGGTTAGTTGGTGTACGAGCGTACACGTGTTGCGAGGTTGATTCTACTTTCCACGAGCTGGATATGGAATCAGAATAGTTGGCGTTTCGAGAACGAAACTAATTAAGGAGGGAAGAACGGTTAGATTAGGTCGGTTGGAATTTCGAGGACGAAATTAATTAAGGAGGGAAGGTTGTAACGACCCGTCCCAAATTCCGAGATTAGATTAGTGACTAATCACGATTAGTGAGGCTAATCCGTGATTAGTTAGGCGAAATCGGACGAACGACGCAAAATGACCGTTTTGCCCTTCGGCGTGGCAAAACGTTGACTTTTCGTTCGGGTGGTCAAATGGACATTGACCGATGACCGTGACGTAGTTCGTGACGTCACGAGTTCATAGACAGGTGGCACGTTCAATTCCGACGTTCGATGAGGAAGTTATGACGTTCGGAAGTTTAGGGGCATTTTGGTAATTTTGGTTAAATGGAGTCAAATGTTGACTTTTTGACCAAGAGGTCCGATGGCCGAGGGCCGAAGACCGTTACGTAGATAAGGACGATACGAATCCATAGACATGCGGCACGTCGAATTTGGACGTTCGACGACGAAGTTACGGTTCACGGAAGTTCGAACGTACTATTGCGCGAATTACGAAAACGAGTTAACTTTTGGATTTTGTGGGGCCCATATATTTAATGGAGGACCCAATGGATGAGTGACAAGTGTCACCCATCCAATGGACACCATTTTTCCCTTCATGCACCGTGCATTCCATTTTCCTCATTTCAAACACACACCCAAACAACCCGATCTCATTTTCTCACCCAACCATTCACCCCAAACCAATCCAACCTTCACTCAAGGGACCAGGACTGAGACCAGGGATGGAAGAGAGGACAATGGTAGGTGGTTTCCGGCCAGAACCGCCGTCCACGGCGGCGAGAGGAGGAGAAACCCGCAAGGTACCCGGTTAGCCCATTTTCTCCCTTTAATTCGGTTTTGGCGTTTTGGTTAGTTTTTAATGGTTTTAATGAGTCCATTAGGTTGCTAGGGACATGATAGGAAGGTTTAAGGAAGCTTGGGATGGCTGGGCAGCCATGGGAGAGTTTTGAAAAACTTGAACCGTTTGGTTCAAAATCGAACCTTAGGATTTAGGTGTTTTCGGTTGCGTTTAAGGATTGAAATGGATAGAAAACATCAAAATAGGAAGAAAGGAATCGAAAAGGAAGAACTAGGATGACAAATGGGGTGTCTAGGGCTGTGAACCGGTCACGCCGGTCCAGTTGGACCGGCCAAACCAGGTGAACCGGCCATGAACAGTAAAACCGGTCTGCTGGAGGTTAGTGCCGATGAACAGTGTTTTTGACTTTCTAGGCGTTCGTGAGGACGCGTGGGCCATAATTTGGGAAAGTGTTCAACATGGGAAATCTTCTATTCGATGTAACGAAGATTTTGGGACTGGTCTTGTGTCAATCGGACATCGTTTCGATAGTTTTCGGGGTGTCGGAAGGTTTAGGGTCGGTTTAAAAATAGTTAAAAGTTCGGAAAAATTACGGGGCTTTGATGGGAGGTTAATTAAGTAGTTATTAACCTTCTATTAAAATTTGGACAGGTTTGGGAGTCCCGGTAATGGTGATCGGCTCGGGAGAGCCTATGGCACGCAAATCGAGGCGGCAACTCGGACGGTCTGTGAGTGGACCTTGTTTTCTAAATTGGTGCATGCATAAATGTTTATTATATGTTTTAAATACTTGTTTGTGATGCCATGAGTGCATTTGGATGTGCGGCTACGTATAGGCACGTATTCGAGGTTTCAGCCTTATACGGTGCCTATACGGGGCTGTATGTCTTTATTGGTCTAAATGAAATGGTTTTGGATTTCCAAATGGATTATGAATATGATTTTATGATGTTGATTTGGATGCTTGTGAATTATATGGTTTCACGTATTTCGAGGCGATTTACGTGCTTGCACGTAAATCGAGGTTTTCCGATTTTATACTGATTTTCCGTACTTATGGTTTTGGATATGATTTCATGAAATGATTTTGGATTTGAAAAGGTAACTCTCGGACTTGAGGTCCATTTGATTTACGGAATCGGGCCGGAGGCCCAGTTGGTTTACGATTCGGACTTGAGGTCCAGTTTCTATGTGGATTCGGGCCTAGGGCCCAGTTATGTATTACAATTGGTTTTTATGGTTCATAACGGTTTATGGGAACCGGCATGAACCCTTGAAATGGTTTTTACAGGTCATGACGGTTTATGGGAACCGGCATGAACCCATGAAAGGTTTTATGGTTCATGACGGCTTATGGGGGCCGGACATGAATCCTGGAAAAGTTTAAAGAATGATTTCAAAAGGTTTTTCATATTCCATCCTATATATATGATTGTCTCCTCCGGGGAGGGTCGTTGGCCTGGGTGGACCCCGGAGTAGTCACGGAGCACTGACTGAGTGGAGTCGCCCCCCAGTTGGGTTCCTTACTCTCAGGATGGGCATGGTTCGTTACCTCCAGGGAGGGTCATTGATCTACGGACATTGACCTGGGTGGACCCTAGAGAGACTTGGGTTTGAGACCCCGGTTAGCACACGTGTAGCTTTATTTTACCGTGACAGGTTCTGGATATGAAATATATTGGATAAACATGGTTTCAATTGGTTTGGGAAAACTGTGTTTTATGATGATAAATGGATTTGGGCTGAGATCCCACATATGTTTACTATGTTCTGGTTTTCTGTAAATTGGTTTTGGGCAGGAGCCCGTGTGACTTGTATTTACAGAATTTGGGGCTGAGACCCTAATTGTGGATGTTTTAACATATAGTATTGGATAAATGGTTTTACTATGCATGCATGCTTTTTAGTGGAGGGTATAAATGTCTTTGATGGAAATGTTTTTATAAATTCTTTATTTTTGTCCACTCACAGTCTTTCTGTTTTTAATACCCTTCAGGTTGACAGCGGATGTGGACTGTAGCAGAGATCGAGATATCACATGCCTCCTCCGGATCCTGGCGTACTCTGATAGCCCGGGAGGGCAAAGGTCGGAAATATCCCTTGTCTGACACTTCGTGTCAGACGGGAGCAGGGTCATCCCGCACTAATCCCGGGGGGATTGGGATGGGTCCTGTCATGTACCAGCAACCACAATTAAGGCCATAAGCCAAATCAATCTCGGATCTAATCCATCTATCATATTGCTACTTTTCCAATCATGATCCAACAAGGGAACCAGTCTGTCCGATCTCCGGCTTTGGTATCCCACAGGTGCCTTCACATTTCTCCTGCACGCCAAGACATAGTAAAAGAAAATTAAATTGTAAGCTATAGAACTTGCCACCACTTAAGATACAAATTATGAATTTCCTCCACTTAGCCTATGATAATGTCTCGTATGAAGAAAGTCAAAGATGATGACATCAAAGTTCATCCGACACGAATGTGAATACAAATCCAAACTACACTCATCAACGTCAGGTGACAACAAGCACCTTCCTCTCCTCAATTTATTCAAATTTGGTGCACAGCCTAGGTGTCAAGTTCTTAAACAACCTTTGATTCCAAAAGAAATTGCAACCATGTTGCAAGCATACCTAGAAGTCCTTATCAAAGAAGCAAAAAATGAGAAGTCTCCTTCACCAACCAATAATATATGTTGATAGCTACTATATAAATCCACTCTATTTCTCACAATTGTAGCACTCCTCAAACCAGCTCGACTTTTACAAGCTTATACATCCATGAATTCCAGAAGTGATGAAGAAAGTTCACTACGAATTTCCACGATAAGGATTTTTGTTCACATTGTCTAGCTGCCTTTTCAAATCCAACTCTCGAATTTCCAACGAATTCTTACAAGGAACATTGTGGCTCCCAAAAGTGACATTCCAAGTCATCTTACCACAAATCCACTAAACCTGTAACTGAACTCTCAATGATCTCAACTCAGTCGGTGCCTTCCGACAAGGTGGTTGCAAAATGGGTTATGTACCCGAGAAAACCTCCTGCACAACTGATATCTCTCTAAGCTCACTGAGATAACTGGGGTCATCACAACACAAGTCCAACGTCCCTAACGAACATTCTGTAATATCTTCCTAGCCTCCAAGCCTTAACTTACTCGGACATCGACCACATTTCCAATGTGGGATAGATCACATAAAGTTTCCTCTGGTCCCACCAAAAGACCAATCATGACAACTCAGGACTACCAAATACATCTGGTTCCTCTAAAACCCAACAGAGGAGTAACGGGTAGTCCACTGATCCATCAAGACATCAAAATAAGTCATTGTCCTGGAAAGCCAATCTGTCTTTTGTCGCACCTTTTACGAAAAAGCAATAGGTGATTCCATCACCGCACCAGTCAAAGTACTAGCTTGCATATCCCAACCCAATGGGAAGCAGATCCCAAGTGTGTGAGAGTCCAAACTCCATCAATAGTAGTGCACACTCGCCAATGTAAGATAAATACCTTTCTCTGGCTCAGGTGTAGTACGCGTGTCCAAAAGTCACACTGAACTCGAAAGATGTTTATAATCTCAACTGGCCCTCTCCGGATCCTCTCCATCCCGCTCATCGACCATTGCAACTCACACATCTGCCAATCTAGGGCTTAGAGCTAGAGGCAACCCTCGTCTAAGCTCCCTAGCAAAACAACCTCTAGACGCACTCGGCATCCTCTGGAATCATCTGATCGCTGTTGAGATCCCGGCAACTCATTTCCATCCGAGATGTCACATCCTTCCTCGAGTCTTACTCCCAAGACCTGACAAACACCTAATGAATCATCGTCGTCTAAATCGCCGTCGTACCCAGTGCGAATCAAGCCAAATCCGAATATCTTTGCTCGTACTGAGCAACTGTCAAATCTACTGCTCATGTCGGACGAACTCCACCCCCCTCGTATCTCGATGAAGCTAGGGCAAAAATAGCTTAAGAACGTTCCTCGAATGTCACCCAATTCTCGATAATCTCATCCACGTCCATCGATAGCAATTTTTGCAACTAACCTTGTACAAACCCAACCAAGAAACACTCCGCTATCGAGACGCTGCACTCAAGCAGGGAACCTCATTCTGTCGAGATTACGCACTCGTACGTCAACAAGTATCCGTCACAAGTGTAAGATCCGCTGATCGGTCCACCATAGGATTCGATCCACAAGTACCACTATCCTAGTAACTTGTTTAACCAATCTAAAACTAGGGTCATCAACGACCTCGGCTACTAGGAGCAGCACATCCATCTCGACAAATCATCGGTCATGGCACTAAAAAGTCATCATACTGGGATAAATGGATGATTGTGACAAGACCCATCCCCGAAGGACATAGATAACCGTGCTAGATCCTGCTCCTGTCTGACAAGTCAGCTGAAGTTCCGAAATTATCCTCAGCACTTGTCAAACAAGGGATAACCGCACCTGTGCCCACTCATGCCTCCACCTCTCGAACAGCCACGATCATCGCGCCATAACCTGGAGGGTCAATAAAACAGAAAAGGTGTGAGTGGACAAAACAAAGTTTTAGAAATACATTTATCAAAAATACATTCCTACCCTCTAGTTTCACAAACATGCATGCATATCATAAATCATGAGTAAAATATTTCTGGGCACAAATGTTTATAAATCACAAATCTCAATAAAACCACGAGACTGATTTCCATATCCAGTCTCATATAGTCACGTTATCCCTGTAACGCGTGCAAATCAATAGGCTCAAGGACCGCTCAAAACCCGAGCATCCGTCGTTGTGAACACATCACCAGCCGACAATCCAGATCGTCGTGAACACATCACTGACCGATCTCCATATAATGCAGCACATATGATCTGAGTCGAGCCTCCCTCAGCTGCACGACAACAGACTGTGTTACGTGACCTCTCTGGGCGAACATATCCCAACCCGGAGGCGAGCGTTATCTCCAGGGTTCATTCCAGGGAAATACATTCCCAATCGGAAGCCCTAATAGTCAGGGTGCACTCTGGAGGAAACATATTCCACCCCGAAAGCCCTATATATCCGCAACATATCATCACCATCAAAACCAATGAAAACAGTTGCATTTGAAATCAAAACAATTTTCAGTACAGGGTCTCAGCCCAAAACATAGTTTCCTCAAAGTCCGTAAAACCAGAGTCCCGATTATTTCATAAATCTGAAAACCATCAATATCATCATGTAATCACATGGAAATACCAACCCAATCAAAATCACATTTCCATTTAGGTCTCAAGCCCAAATATTATTTTCACGCAAATCCGTGCAATCGCAACCTCAGTTGGCATTTTCACATAAGTCGACAAAATACATCCAAAAGCATTACAAATCCATCAAATCAATCCCTGACTCATAATAAGAGTCAAAACAAATCTCAAATCCCGGGCCTCGCCCAAAACAGCAATTCCACAGTTTTCTCGAAAATTGTGACTGAAATCATATAAAACAATACAATATTCCCAAAATCCCGAAATCATCATATCGAAACATCAATCATGCCAAATCATTTCAAATCATATAATAAAGCATTTAAAACATATATGCATGCATTCTGGGTATAAAACAAAAGTTTACTCACACACCGTCCATATCGCTCCCTTTCCGAGCCGCACATTTTTCCGTAAATTCCGGAAGTCACCATTCCTTTCCAAAATCATTATCGAGGGTCACTAAAATCTCAATATACCTCATATAATTTTCCCCAATTTTTCCAGGATTTAAATACGTATTTTAAACGTATACGAAAACTTCGGGTACACTGAACACTATCAAAACGATATCTGATTTCCACGAAACTAGTGCCAAAATGTTCGTTACATTAAAAGGAGCAAGTTTCATGTTGAACTCACCTCGAGATTAGCTACCACGCTTTGCCATGAGTGACTGCGCATGGGTACCACGCGTGCTACAGTGCAGTGCACTGTTCATCGTTCTCACCCGTTTTTCCTGTTAAACGGGTCTACAACCCGCGTGTTGACCCGTTTCAATCCTGTTCAATTACAACATGTTTTCTGTAATTCAAATGTCCAATAAGATCATCAACACATGAATTAAAGGTCTTCATCTCAATTCCAATTATAATTACTTCCAACTATCCAACTCAATTCTAATTTTCGAAGACTGTTCATCATTCAATCGCTTCAATTTTCATCGATTTCTTTAAATTGATCAATTAGGAAGCATCATAGACTCATTCTAACCAAGAATTCAAGTTCAATTTGACTTGAACATACCTTTTTATGATTAAACTCAATCATAGAAGGTCCAAACCGTCGCGGGTCCAGTTCTTGGCCAATACCTCCTTGATTACTTCCGTTTTTGATTGTGTTTGACTACTCAAGGTCCCAGAAGTCTTAATCAAACCTTAATTTGGCTTGGGCTATCCTACAACTCAAATTCAAATTTAAATTTATCCAAGAACAGGTTTCGGGTTTCTCTTCGGGTTTTCTCTCAGTCCCTCGTGTTTTCTTTTTATTTTAGTTTCATAATCCTCTGTTTTCCCTCTCTGAATCCTTCTCCAGTTCTTCTTTTCTCTCAATAGGTTGCTGGGGAGGTGGATCAAGTTCTGTTGTGGCCTTCTTTCTCTGTTTTTCAAACACACCCACACATGGTTGAAATTGGATTCATCCCACCGCTCCACAACACACACACACACACACACACACACACACCGTGCACTTGCCACTAATCTGCTAATTAGTGCCACTAAGTGTTTCATCAAAGTGACAGATGTCATTTGGTGGCACACCATGGCTGAATCAGCCCAATCACCGTCCCATTTCTTATTTAATTAACCAATTACCATTTTGCCCTTGATTTGACAATTTACCAAAATGCCCTTCACACTTCTAGACTCGTAACTTGGTCGTCCGAACTCTGATTGACGCGTGCCGCCTGTCTACGGACTCAGCGTCTTAAAACCTACCCAACGGTCTTCGGCTTACATGAAAAGTCCATGTCGTTTGAAAATTCAACAAATTGCCCATTTTTAATAAAATTACCAAATTACACTTGAACTTCCGAACATCATAATTTTCTCCTCGAATGTCGGAATCTGACGTGTCACCTGTCTATGAACTTGTGACATCCCAAACTATGTCATGGTCCTTGGTCAAAATCCGTTTGACCGCTTGAACCAAAAGTCAACCTTTCGCCCAATTCCAGGGGTAAAATCGTCATTTTCTTCAATTGTTTTCCAAATTTTCCTTTTTCAACTTTCCGGGTTGTCACAACCTACCCCCCCTTAAAGAATTTCGTCCTCAAAATTCCAATCCGTAGATACCATGATAGTTTTCCCGAGGAATATGTATGTGTACTAGAAACATAATCAAACTTATGGAAACTCGTCAACCTAGTCCCCATTACTAAGTCAACATCGGTACATATCTCTCTGTAACCCTTTGCCCCACGGGCAGTCATATCCAAGCTTACTCGGGATACGGAGCCTCGCTCAACGTCCGAGTATACAAAATCCAAAAAATCACAAGTACCAGTATCATCATTCCAATCACATGTCATCCACTCATGACATGGTACAATGGCTTAAAACACCACGTATAGGCCATCAGGCCAATAACCTCATAAGGTCCAATAAATCGGGAACTCATTCCCCTCATTAAGTCAGTCACTCCATACCCCTTTCCCAGGGTCACTAAGCATAATGAATTTAACTTTTCCTTCTGTTGTGTTTATCCTCATAGGCCACACTGATGCCTACCTCCTGCCAATAGCTGGCACTCGGTACAATCATTCATACAATAACGCCAATCATATCCATTCCTTAACCTTGACGTCATCCAACATCATACATTAAACCTTTCTGTTTATTAATCATTATCAATCCTGATGGTCGATACATCACTCGTACTTTCCTTCCTAAAGCTATGACCTCTGTATACTCGACCCATAGATCACTATGGTCGATCCCAAATCATGCAAGGAAAGTAAAACTCCCGAGGGTTCATCTAGCATTGGTAACCTCAGCCTTATGTTACCGAGACACACCTCACCAAAGCCCAAATCTCTTAGTGACATATCACTATGCACACAGAAAGGGTCGCATTGAACATAAGTCACTGTTTCTCCACTTTGTAATTATTCTAGTTCAATTCTCATTTCCAAACACTTTGACCTCCTTCCGGGTCAATCACCATAATTGGAAAAACATTATAGAGATTCCCTCTACAAGCCTCTATGATATTCATCCAATCTCAAAACAGCTCATGTTCCCCGTGATAGTTTCTATTGGCCAATACATCTGTTTCTCCTGGGATTCACACTAATCCCGACTGTTCTTAGTATATGTTCCACAAACCTACTCTGGTCGACCAGGCCTAACACTTATTCAACCATATATTTTTCTCTCTGAGGGCATTCAATACATCTGTCCAGTATATCGCACGCCCATCTGTACATGTGAGTACATCCATCAATCAACAATCATGGTACAATACACCATCCAAATATGGTCAGAATACCTGACTCATCACTCATAAACATAACCGGTTCATTTGCCCATCCAAAGGCATCACCATTGGCAAACCTTAGCCACATCGTATCAGGACATCTTATTTTTTTCTTTTACTCATGACTGTTAGTCATCACCCTGTTAGCCACGCTCACGAGGTACAATAATCACAAATTGTCAATAGAACCACAAATGTTTAACTCGTGATAAGGGATACTTATCCCATACCGTTAGCCTATTAAGTTGTCCATGATCGACATGTAAGCTTGGACTATCATCCCTTTTTCCTCTTTAATACCACTGGGTTCCCCATGGCAACACTGAGCTGAATGAACCCGTATCTACCAAGTCCTGTACTTGCACCTTCAGTCCTTATGACTCCATAGGTGCCACGTACCAGGGTGTCCGAGAAAGAACTCGTATACTAGACATGATCTCCATCATAAACTCAATCTCTCATCCTGGAAAAACCTTAGGAAATATGTTGACAAATCTGTGCATCCTCAGCCCTCACTAGGCATCTCATACACGAAGCACATACACCACACATATGACCAGCAAACATTACTTACTTCTTACCAACAGTCCATCGATTGTGAGGATCAAAATCATTCTAGAGGGTTACACCCTCGAGTCTCTCTAAAACATAACCTCTGGAAATCCTGGACTCCACATATCGCTCTCTAATCAACATACTCGATAGAGGTATCATGAGTTATCAACCAATTCATTCCAAGGATTACATCCAAATCATCCAAGTCTAAGCCAGCCACTAGGCGAAAAACACCTGTCATCCTGGGTAGCCTCACATCAATAGGTCTACCCCCTTATGTCTCACCAATTTCACCATATATAATTACCAAGGTTACCACATAAATATCATCAATTTTATCACATCTGTAGCTCTAGTCGGCTCACCGACTTCCATACCTTAGCCAATCACGGACATCTCCGTATTCGTCCAATGTACAATCTCAAAACATGGAAGAGTGGATAGCCCGGGACCTACCAAATACATACATCATGACCACAAGTAATAGGTATCCAGGTCATCATTCCAGAGGCTACTCAGACCTCCTGCTAGTAACTGCAATCATCGAGCATGTGGTCCCAACTGACCATGCCCATGCGGTCCACCATGGGCCCCACCAACTCTTCCCTCTCCTGTCACATCAACAATCACTGCAGGAGCCAATCCCTGCTCCATTGCACCCAAACTGGTGCCTCTATCACTTTGTCAATCGATATACCCTTTCTTTGTGATGTGACCAAACGACCCACAATCATGAACAATTAAACTTAGCATTTTATCACCTAGTGGACCCAACTGGCGTCCCACTGCACTGGACTATCTCCTAAGTCCAAATCTCTGTATACTACGGGTCTCTGCCCGAACTTCCAATCATTAAGTGAAATTGGCGTGACCCCTCCAATTCCATAAGTCTAGTAAACAGGGTTAAATAAGATCAATCCATAACTCATCAGTATTTGACTCTATCCCAATCCTTGGCATCCCAGGTGCCAAACATTCCTCAATCAAGGGTCGGCCATGTAAAAAAAACAAAGTTATATTTCAACCTTTATGACTCATTCCGAGCCCTTATACATTACCATGACTCATCTCGAGTCCTAACCGATCTCCTGAATCACTTTGAGTCCCATTTCCTGTCTCAACTCCTCTCGAGTCCAATCTTGACTCCTTTTGAGTCCAATCTCATAACATTCATCCATGCCATCATTGGCATGCCCAGTTACTGAGAAATTACCACTGGTGAACCACATCTTATACGACCTATAAGTCCTAAGGGATTTCCCATCATATTCTAGACTCGTTAGACACACATTTCACTTAAGGAATCCACTGAAAAGCATCTCATCTCGGGTCCAATCTGCCCAATTGTGTTACCTTTCTAGCCTCTGGGCTCATTCATTCTTGGGACCCACACAAATCCGTGATTAACAGTTAGTAATTCACAGTGTACATTGATTAACATCTAACCCCCAACCCACGGTCAATCTCATTCTGAGATCAATCACGAGGTCTCATATACCCTCGTATACCCGTCTCACTACCAGGTCGCGCACGAGGCTTACGTTTCAGAGGCATGATGTGGCAATAGAATAAGCAACCTACTGTTCTGATACCAATCTTACAGGACCCGTCCCCGAAGGACATAGATAACCGTGCCCGGTCCTACTCTCGTCTGACAAGTCAGCTGAAGTTCCGAAATTACCCTCAGCACATGTCAAACAAGGGATAACCGTACCTGTGCCCACTTATGCCTCCACCTCTCGAATAGCCTCGATCGTTGCGCCATGACCTGGAGGGTCAATAAAATAGAAAAGGTGTGAGTGGACAAAACAAAGTTTTAGAAATACATTTATCAAAAATACATTCCTACCCTCTAGTTTCACAAACATGCATGCATATCAAAAATCATGAGTAAAATATATCTGGGCACAAATGTTTATAAATCACAAATCTCAATAAAACCACGTGACTCATTTCCATATCCAGTCTCATATAGTTACGTTATCCATGCAACGCGTGCAAATCAATAGGCTCAAGGATCGCTCAAATCCGAGCATTCATCATTGTGAACACATCACCAGCCGACAATCCAGATCATCGTGAACACATCACCGATCGATCTCCATATAATCCAACACATCTAATCTGAGTCGACCCTCCCTCGGTTGCACGACAACAGACCGTGTTACGTAACCTCTCCGGGCGAACACATCCCATCCCGGAGGAGAGCGTTATCTCCAGGGTTCATTCCGGGGAAACAAATTCCCAACCGGAAGCCCTAATATCCAAGGTGCACTCTGGGGGAAACATATTCCACCCCGAAAGCCCTATATATCCGCAACATACCATCACCATGAAAACCAGTGAAAAACAGTTGCATTTGAAATCAAAACCATTTTCAATACAGGGTCTCACCCCAAAACATAGTTTCCTCAATATCATCATGTAATCACATGGAAATACCAATCCAATCAAAATCACATTTCCATTTGGGTCTCAAGCCCAAATATTATTTTCACGTAAATCTGTCCAACCGCAACCTCAGTTGCCATCAAATCAATCCCTAACTCATAATCCGAGTCAAAACCAATCTCAAATCCCGGGCCCTCGCCCAAAACAACAATTTCACAGTTTTCTCAAAAATTGTGCCCAAAATCATATAAAACAATATAATTTTCCCAAAATCCCGAAATCATCATATCGAAACATCAATCATGCCAAAACATTTCAAATCATATAATAAAGCATTTAAAACATCATTGCATGCATTCTGGGTAGAAAACAAAAGTCCACTCACACACCGTCCATATCGCTCGCTTTCCGAGCCGCATGTTTTTCCATAAATTTTGGAAGTCACCATTCCTGTCCAAAATCATTATCGAGGGTCACTAACATCTCAATATACCTCATATAATTTTCCCCAATTTTTTTGGGATTTAAATACGTACTTTAAACGTATACAAAAACTTCAGGTGCACTGAACACTATCAAAACGATATCGGATTTCCTCGAAACTAGTGCCAAAATGTTCGTTACATTAAAAGGAGCAAGTTTCATGTTGACCTCACCTCAAGATTAGCTACCACGCGCTCTCACGCACCGCCGTGAGTGGCTGCGTTTTTGTGCCAAACGCCTACTACAGTGCATGGTACTGTTCATCGTTCTCACTCTTTTCTTCTGTTAAACGGGTCTGCAACCCGCGTGTTGACCCGTTTCAATCCTGTTCAATTCCAACTAGTTTTCTATAATTCAAATGTCCAATAGCATCATTAACACATGAATTAAAGGTCTGTAATCTCAATTCCAATTATAATTACTTCCAACTATCCAACTCAATTCTAATTTTCGAAGACTGTTCATCATTCAATCCCTTCAATTTTCATCGATTTCTTTAAATTGATCAATTAGGAAGCATCATAGACTCATTCTAACCATGAATTCAAGTTCAATTTGACTTGAACATACCTTTATATGATTGAACTCAATCATGGAAGTTCCAAACCGTCGCGGGTCCAGTTCTTGGCCAATACCTCCTCGAAAACTTCTGTTTTTTATTGTGTTCGACTACTCAAGGTCCCAGAAGTCTTAATCGAACCTTAATTTGGCTTAGGTTGTCCTACAACTCAAATTCGAATTTAAATTTATCCAAGAACAGGTTTCGGGTTTCTCTTTGGGTTTTCTCTCAATCACTCGTGTTTTCTTTCTATTTCAGTCTCATAATCCTTTGTTTTCCCTCTCTGAATCCTTCTCCAGTTCTTCTTTTCTCTCAATAGGTTGCTGGGGAGGTCGATCAAGTTCAGTTGTGGTCTTTTTTTTTTTTTTTTCTGTTTTTCAAACACACTCACACATGGTTTAAACTGGGTTCATCCCACCGCTCCACAACACACACACCGTGCACTTGCCATCAATATGCTAATTAGTGCCACTAATTGTTTCATCAAAGTGACAGATGTCATTTGGTGGCATACCATAGCTGAATCAGCCTAATCACCGTCCCATTTTTTATTTAATTAATCAATTAGCATTTTTCCCTTGCTTTGACAATTTACCAAAATGCCCTTTACACTTCTAGACCCGTAACTTGGTCGTCCGAACTCCGATTAACGTGTGCCGCCTGTCCACGGACTCAGTGTCATGAGACCTACCCAACGGTCTTCGGCCTACGTGAAAAGTCCATGTCGTTTGAAAAGTCAACAAATTGCCCCTTTTAATCAAATTACCTAATTACCCTTGAACTTCCGAACATCATAACTTTCTCCTCGAATGTCGGAATCGGACATGCCACCTGTCTATGAACTCGTGATGTCCCAAACTATGTCATGGTCCTCGGTCAAAATCCATTTGACCGATCAAACCAAAAGTCACCCGTTTGCCCAATTCCAGGGGTAAAATCATCATTTTCTTCAATTCTTTCCAAATTTTCCTTTTTCGAATTTTCGGGTCATCACAAATTGGATCTCATCCACTCGTAACTCTACTGCTTCAAGCCGCTAGGCACACAAGAAACTCAACCCTCTTAAAGGTCTACCCCCTAAACACGGCATCCAATACAAAATAGAACCTATCCAATGTCCATTTCCACTTAAGCTTTCCTATCCTTACCCTCACTTTCTAGGATGATGATGGGCTGTCGTTGTTGAGACATCACATGCGACGCATGCACAACTCCATAATAACAACCTAGTGCTCTGATACCAAGCTGACAAGATTCATCCCTAATCCCTCAGAATTTACACAAGATATCTTTCTCCTGTCTGACACCATGTGTCAGACTAGGGATAATACGGTGACCCATACATAGTTTTCGAGAGTAAGTAGCGGCATGTGATGTCTCTGTTTCTACTACAGTTCGCATCCA
Source organism: Prinsepia uniflora (assembly GCA_032719365.1). NCBI lineage: Eukaryota > Viridiplantae > Streptophyta > Magnoliopsida > Rosales > Rosaceae > Prinsepia > Prinsepia uniflora. The sequence goes on along the minus strand of CM064867.1, from coordinate 29,130,276 downwards.
CAATCAAACTGGAGGGTGCCTAAAATAAAAAAACGTGTGAGTGGACAAAAATAAACAGTTTCAAAAACCATTTACCGAAATCAACATTTAACCCTTCGCTTTACAATGCATGAATGCATATCAGTTAAAAAAGTACTTTCCAATAAAACAGTATCGTATCAAAAACAAGTATTTTCATGGTAAAACTAACACATGTAAAAACCTCTGGACACAAAATCATATATCAACTCATGACCCATTCTCATATCCTATATCTGTCTATCATATCATCGTATCATCGTATCATCATCATCAATCACGATATCCAAGCAACCCGTGTACATAGCTCCAAGACTGCTTAAGTCTGAGCACATCGTCATGAACACATCACCAGCCGATGTTCAATATATCGTTGTGAACATATCAAAGATCAATATCATATATCAGCATCTCTGAGCCGAGCAACAATCATCATAGGGGCCCCTCCAAGGAAACATATTACAACCGGAGGCCCTCTCCGGGGAAACTCATTCCTACCAGAGTCATATCAATCATCTCGGAGAATGGTCATAGTAAAAACAATAGAAACATTTATCAAATATTATAAATGCATTTCACAAACATTTTTCTTTCAAATCAAATCATGCATTTCTCATAGGGAATCAGCCCAAAACACCAATTCTCATAGGTTTTCAGCCCAAATCCAAATCTCGTAGGGTCTTAGTCCAAAATCAATCTCGTAGGGTCTCGGACCAAAATCAAATTTCGTAGGGTCTCATGTGACGACCCGGAAATTCGAAAAAGGAAAATTTGGAAAATTTGAAGGAAATGACGATTTTGCTCCTGGTTATAAGCGCCGAAAGTTGACTTTTTTACCAGGACCTTGTTTGCAATTTCCGTAAGTACCGTTGGATAGGTCTCGAGACGCTGAACCCATAGACAGGCGGCATGCATCAATCGGAGTTCGGATGACAAAGTTACGGGTCTCGATACATGAAGGGTATTTTGGTAATTATGTGATGTAGGGGCAAAAATGGTAATTTATGGCAGCAAGGTGAATTGGATAAACAATAGGCTAATTCAGCCGTGATTAAATGACTCACCTTGGTTGTGAAGTGACATCTGTCACTTGGTAAGAGGGATTAGTGGCAAGGCTGTTGACAATTTTAATTGAGTACGTATATGTGTATGTGTGTGTATCCGCAAAGAGCAGATAAACAATAGGAAGAACAGAACAGCCAAAAACCACTCATCCAATCTTCCCTTCTGATCGAATTCTGAGAGGGATAGAAAGCTAAGAGGATTAAAAGAAGAAAAATGAGAAAGATTAAGAGGAAAGGAGACAAAAAATTGTGAAAGAAAACCCAGAACCCAAACTCAAACCCTTCGAACATTCGAATTGATCAAAATTCGAATTTGACACTGAGAGCCACAACCACTGAAATTGTCCTTGGATTAAGTCTCCTGAGCACAAGGCGAGTCGAACCCAATCGAGAACGACGACAATTGGTGTCGTTTTGGACATGAACAGACATGGTGAGGTTTGGAAGATTCGAAGATTGAGTCGTCGAATTAGAAGCGTTGAACAATGAAATTGGACCTGGAAGTGTGTTTGGATGAATCCCACAAAGCTTCTTGAAGGATCAATTGCAGGAAAACAATCGATTTGAGATGAAATTGAATGGTGAACAATAACTGCGACAATGTGAGAATTGGGAGGTTGAGTTTGACGTTTAAAGGTAAGATCTTGTGTAATTGAGGTTACAGAACCCTAATTAGACTCCTAACGATGCTATTCGACGACTTAATTGATGGAATCAATGAAAAATTGGCAGGAATTCAGCCGGGTCAAGTCGTGGGCCAACTGGACCCGTTTTACAGACAAACGGGTTGGGACGACGACTGTAGCAAACACTGTGCAGGCGCGTGGCTCCCACGTGCAGCTTCTTGCGATGGTGCTTGAGGGTGCGTGGGCACGATTTCTGAGGTGAGTTCAATATGAAACTTGCTCCCTTTAATATAACGAATATTTTGGCACTAGTTTCGAGGAAATCGGATATCGTTTCGATAGTGTTTAGTGTATCCGAAGTTTGAATATACGTTTAAAATACGTATTTAAATCCCATAAAAATTAGGGAAAATTATATGAGGTAAATTGAGAGGTTAGTGACCTTAAATAATGATTTTGGATAGGAATGGTGACTTCCAGAATTTACGGAAAAACGTGCAGCTCGGAAAGCAAGCGATATGGACGGTGTGTGAGTGGACTTTTGTTTTCTACCCAGAATGCATGCATATATGTTTTAAATACTTTATTATCTAAATTGAAATTATTTGGCATGATTAATGTTTCAATATGATGATTTCCGGATTTTGGGAATATTATATTGTTTTATATTGATTTTGGGCAGGATTTTCGAGAAAACTGTTAAACTGCAGTTTTATATTGATTTTGAGATTGGTTTTGACTCGGATTATGAGTCAGGAATTGATTTAATGGATTTGTAATGCTTTTTGGATATATGCTATGGATTTATGTAAAAATGGCAAGTGAGGTTGCAATTGCATGGATTTGCGTGAAAATGATATTTGGGCTTGAGGCCCAAATGGAAATGTGATTTTGATTGGATTGGTATTTCCATGTGATTACATGATGATATTGATAGTTTTCAGATTTATGAAATAATTGGGACTCTGGTTTTACGGACTTTGAGGAAACTATGTTTTGGGCTGAGACCCTGTATTGAAATTGGTTTTGATTTCAAATGCAACTGTTTTTCACTGGTTTTCATGGTGATGATATGTTGCAGATATTTAGGGCTTTCGGGGTGGAATATGTTTCCCCCGGAGTGCACCATGTGTTTTTAGGGCTTCCGGTTTGGAATGTGTTTCCCCGGAATGAACCCTGGAGATAACGCTCGCCTCCGTGATGGGATGTGTTCGCCCGGAGAGGTTACGTAACACGGTCTGTTGTCGTGCAACCGAGGGAGGCTCGAATCAGACTAGATGTGCTGGATTATATGGAGATCGGTCGGTGATGTGTTCACGATGATATGGATTGTCGGCTAGTGATGTTTTCACAACGATGAATGCTCGGATTTTGAGAGATCCTTGAGCCTATTGATTTGCACGCATTGCAGGGATAACGTGACTATATGAGACTGGATATGGAAATGAGTCACGTGGTTTTATTGAGATTTGTGACTTATAAACATTTGTGCCCAAATATATTTTACTCATGATTTATGATATGCATGCATGTTTGTGAAACTGAAGGGTAAGAATGTATTTTGTTAAATGTATTTATAAAAGTTTGTTTTGTCCACTCACACCTTTTCTGTTTTATTAACCCTCCAGGTCGTGGCACGATGATCGAGGCTATTCGAGAGGTGGAGGCATGAGTGGGCACAGGTGCAGTTATCCCTTGTTTGACAAGTGCTGAGGGTAATTTCAGAACTTCAGTTGACTTGTCAGACGGGAGCTGACAGGACCTATCCCAATCCCCCCGGGATTAACACGGGATGGCCCTACTCCCGTCTGACACGAAGTGTCAGGCAAGGGATATTTCTGACCTTTGCCCTCCCGGGCAATCAGAGTACACCAGGATCCGGAGGAGGTATGTGATATCTTGGTCTCTGCTACAGTCCACATCCGCTCTCAACCTGAAGGGCAATCAAAACATTAAAAGCTGTTAGTGGACAAAACAAAAGTTTATAAAGACATTTCCATAAAGACATTTGTACCCTTCACTAAAAAGCATGCATGCATTCGAAAACCATTTAACCAAATGGAACCGTCTGTGGGAACTAAGCCCAAAACCATAATCAAATAAAATATACGGGCCACTGCCCAAATTCATAAGAAACCAATAAGGGACTCATCCCAAAACCATAACCATACTGAAACCAAATACACGAGCCACTGCTCAAATCCAGTGCACACCTGTGCACACCACATATCAAATATCATAATCCATATATATACATATAATTCACACAACCAATCCTGTCACGGTTTCCAAAGCTACGCGCGTGCTACTCGAGTCTCAATCCGAGTCTTCTCAAAGTCATGGTCAATGTCCGCAGACCACTGATCCTACCCGAGGTTATAGTAACCATAGACTTCCTGAGAGTAAGGAACCCAACTGGGGGGTGACTCTACTCAGTCGGTGCTCCTTGACAACTTCGGGGTCCACCCAGGCCAACGACCCTCCCCGGAGGAGATAATAGCAATAAAGGAAGGTATATGAACATATATATACATAACACAAATATCCATGCCCGGTTCCCCTGAACCGTCATGATCCAAAATATCCATTCCATATATATATATATATAAAACATCCTCCATGCCCGGTTCCCATAAACCGTCATGTATCATAATAACATAACTAGGGTTAAAGCCGGTTCCCATAAACCGTCATGTACCATAATAACATAACCAGGATTCATGCCAGTTCCCATAAACCGTCATGTACCATAATAACATAACCAGGGTTCATGCCGGTTCCCAAAACCCGTCATGAACCATAATACCATAACCAAGGTTCATACCTGCTCCCATAAACCGTCATGAACCTGGAAATCCATTTAAGGTTCCCTGACCTGGAATCAAAACAGTAAAGTAACCTGGGTCTCGTGCCCGAACATGTGACATCAGCTGGGCACCGTGCCCGATATATGAGGTCATATGCCCGAGACAAAACCAAATGGGTCTCATACCCGAGTTTAACCTTTTGGAAATCCAAATCCAAATCATTTAAACCATTAAAGAAATACAGACCCGTATAAGCACCGTATAAGGTCGAAACCTCGAAATACGTGCTTATACGGAAATACGTGCTTATACGTAACTACAAAAATATGCACCCATGGCATCATCAAACATGTAATAAAACATATAATGAACATATATGCATGCACCAATTTAGAAAACCAAGGTCCGCTCACAGACTGTCGGAGCTGTTGCCTCGATTTATGTGCCATACGGCTCTGCCGAGAAAATCACTATCACCGGGACTCCCAAACCTATCCAAGTTGTAATATAAGGTTACTAACTACTTAATTAACCTCCCACTAAAGCCCCGTAATTTTCCGGTATTTTTAACTATTTTTAATACCGATCCGAAACCTTCCGATGCCCCGAACATTATCAAAACGGTGTCCGATCAACACGAAACCAGTCCCAAAATGTTCGTTACATTGAATAGAAGATTTCACGTGTTGGAATTTTCCCCAAAGGAGGTACCACGCACCCTCACGAGTCCCTTGAAGTGCACTGTGCACTGTTCATAATCTTCTCCAAGAGGTGAACCGGGTTCAA